>JAPVLO010000071.1:3097196-4466892 GCA_027257055.1 Cephalopachus bancanus | reverse complement strand
ACCGGAAGAATGCTTTGAGCAAAGGGGACAATATGTTCAAGGCTTTTAGATGAGAAAACAAGGTGAATCCCATAAAGGAAATATTTTTGGTATGGCTGATGTGTGACCTTCTCAACATATTTAGTCCTGTGATTCCTCATGTTGGCAAAGTGTTCGATTTCAATTAGACTTACTGCAAATATCCTCCAGATCACTGTAGCCTTCACAGACTCCCAAGGATTTTTCAATTGAAAATAGGAAAGGGCTGTGGGCCAAACAAATCTGAGTTAAATTCCCAACTCCACGGTTAAATATCTACACAAACTTGGGCAGTGCCCTTATTTTTGAGTCTCAACTTCTGTGAATGGAAGAATAATACCTAATTTGGTGATAAGTTGGGATCATTAAATATATTGTTGACTCTCTGTTAAAGTACTAATGAATGCCCTGACACACAGTAGCCACTCAGTCACAACCACTAGCCACCAGTGACAGCTGAAATCTGTCAACAGGCAAACACTAACATAGTTAATGCCTGTGGTCACAACCCAGGCATTATCAAACTTACAGTTTTCTGTTTTGAAGACAAAAAAAACTTTATTAATAATATTTACACAATGATAATGCCTGCTACCACTGAGAACTTACTATGGATCAGTCACTGTGAAAGACATTTATCTTAAATTCTTATTTAACCTTTACAACTATCTTATGAGGTCATCTGTATTTCATGAAACACTGCCCCCATTTTCCACAAAAGAAAAGAAAAACGTTCTTGAGCTTAAACACATTTTTTGACATTTTGGGTTAAATAGTTTTATTTCTTGCAGAATTTCTCAGGGACTTTACTGAGAAAATATGCATTACAAAATCCAAGACACAGGAAACTAGTCTAAAGGGTTTTCCAAATGTATTTGACTATTAAATCCTTTTCCAGTTGGATGCATAATACAATCTCATTTAAGTGTAGTTTATGAAATGCCAACATAAGAATTATCAGCTGTTTCATATCAGAGAAAACGAGGTCTCAGAGAAGTTGAGTAACGTGCCTGTGTCACATAGTTAACAAGCAGGAGGGACCCTGGTTTGAAAGCAGTTCCTCCTAACTCCAAAAACACACAGTTGGCCACAGGACAATGATTTTTTAACATCTTAGAAAACCAAAGAAAACCTCAGGGTATCAAGTCAGGAGTCTGAATCTTAAAGGATAGCAGTCACCCCCAGTGCTGGAAAAAGGAAAAGAGGTCCACTCTGGATCCTTGGGACCTATGCCTTCCTATTGTCATAAGTTACTAAGCCCTGGACACAGGGCCCAGTCATACACCTATCTTATTGCTCCTTGCCACGCCCTGGCTGCTTCTGTCATGTGTTGCAGCTTAGGCCCCACCTACAACAGCCCCGTTTTTCTACATACCTTCCACTATTTCAGTGATACTTAGCGACAGCTCACACCTGGTCGTTCCCTCGGCAAAGGCAACTGCAGCCCACTGTTGAGCATATTACTAAAGTAAATAACTCATTTAGCCCAAACCTAATAATCCCACCACAAAACTCCATAAATATGAAAAAGAATTACCCCATCTAGTTCCCCCGGCATTATGGGAACAGGCAAGCTTTCATTTACTCCAGCAGTCCATATGTTTGAAGGTCAAACAACACCTGGGTATTTTCTTTGAAATAAACTAATTGAGCCTGGATGATTTAGAGTCAGTCTTGCTGAAAGACTTGCTGCATTGCCAAGGGTAAAGCAAGACCTGCTTTTGAAAATTCTGGGTCCCTCCATCCCCAGCTTTATCAAATGGCAAAGAATATTTGATGCTGTTGGAAGATTAAGGCCTGGATCAAACTGAGTAAAAAGAAAGAGAAGGGATTGCTTTCAAAAGGTTGTGAAAAAAGTCTTGACCCCAGGTGTTCAGGGTGGTAAAGAAATCAGAGCCAGCCAAAGGGAAATCAGGCAGAGGGTCTTAAAAAGAACGGTTCTCAAACCTTAAGTGTGTTTGGAGAGCACCTGGGAGACATCTTAACAATGCAGGCTTCCCACCTGGTCTTTCCCTTTTGTGCCCCTTTTAGTTGTTTTTTGTGGAAACCTTGTATATAGGAACAATGCATAATAACACATACAGAGACCAGTTTCATTCAGATTGGGAGAAAAACATCAGCTTCACCTATTTGGTTTGCATTACACACCGCCATGTTCCCCAGTTGACTGGTTTGGTGTACACTCAGGCTTACCTGAGAGCCAAAGGTAGGCCTCAAGTTGGAAAGACTTCTCTGCTAGGATTGATTTCCCAATTTCACAAATGCATAGAACCTTATACTTCTCTGTATCATTTTTACTGGTATTATGGTGAAATATTTTCCTGCTGGACTATTATTATCTTTTTCTCTACTTGCCCATCTTGGTCAAAACCTCATCCCCAGAACCTAGCAGAATACATCCAGGTGTTCCCTCATTATTTGCTTAATAAATAAGTGAATGGTATTAGAAACCAATGATGCTAATAAGAATCTTCTGAAGAAAATATATTAGGTGGTGATTTTTGAAAAAAATGGGGAGAATGCACAGGCATTTATTTTCATCTTAGAATTTAAAAGTGGACATTCTTGTCAAGAATTACATTGTTTGGTTTCAACCACACACAACCATTATGATCGAGGGAGATTATGGAAGTTGGAATAATAATAATGACAATGGAGCCATCATCACCATAATGATCAGAGGTAAGATTTATGAAGGACTTGTGTGCCTGGCCCTGTGCTAGGTCTGGCCCATGTATTATTTCATATAATTGTCTCAACCAGTCTATTAGGTAGGTATCTCCATTCTATAAAGTGAAGGGCCTGGGAGCTGACCATGAGGACTCCAGGATGTCTACGCTCCCAAACAGTATGCTGAGTCTAACAGAAAAGTTTACTTGTTCATACATTCATTCATTCAACAAATATCTGAATATGGGCTCTGTCCTAGTACTATAAACAATAACAGAAATAGATCATGTTCCAATTCTTTTGGAGTTAATAATCTAGTTGGGGAGACAGCTGTTAGTCAACAATCACACACACAAAAGAAAAAAATACAGCTGTTTTAAGTGCTACACAGGAGCAGTATATGGTATTGGGAGGAATTAGTCCTAGGCAGTTTATTAAGCTAAGACTTGAGGAAAAGAGTAGACATTAACTAGGGAAGAAAAAGATGGAGAAGTGTTTAAGGATAAAGGAAGAGCTATGCAAAGGCCCTGTGGTAGGAAGAAGCATGTATAATGAGGGAATGAAAGAAAATCATAAGAGGCTGAAATTTTAAGAGCAAGAAGCCATATATAGCCAGAAAGGTAGGTAGGCTCTAGAAATGTGGTTTTCAAACTTGAGTACATACATCAGAATCACCTGGAGGACTTGTTAAAACAAAATCTGCTGGACCCCGACCTCAAAGGTTCTGATTCAGTAGATCTGGGATGGTACCCAAGGTTTTGCATTTCAAAACATGCTACTGGGCAATGCTGATGCATTCTGAGACTGCATTTTAAGAAGTGTAGCCTTAGACTACATAGTGCCGGATGAGCAATGGGGTGGATATCTGACAATGTTCTAAGAGGATGGAAAATAATTGAAGGATTCTAAGCATGGAAGTGACATGATCCAATTTATACTTTGAAAAAAAAGAAAATCACTCTAGATTCAGGGTGGAGAAAAGACTTCAAGGAGGACAAGTGTGGTTGCAGGTAGACCAGCAGAGAGTAGCTGCAGTGTTCAGAAAAGAGGTGATTGTGGCATGGACTAAGGACCAAGAATGGCCATGGAGATGGAGAGAAGTAGATGGATTCAAGAGAGACTTTGCGGGTGAAGTCAACAAGACTTGGTGGTGAACAGGGAGTTAAGGGAGAGAATTGTTTTTTGGCTTCTGCTTGAGCAACTAGTCAGACAGTGGCATTGTTTAGTGAGAGAGACCCTGGAAGAGAACCAGACTAGGGAGAGGAGATCATGAGCTCAGTTTTGGACCTGCTGAGTCTGAAGCACCTTCAAGGCATTCAAAAGATGGTTAATAGACAGTTGATAAGTGGGTCTGGAGTTAAGTGGCGAGATCAAGACGAGAGATAAAATTGTGAGTCATCTGAGTATACGGGCGATACAAAACCGTAGGAGAGGATGAGATCACTAGACAGAGAAATTAGAACAAGAAGAGAAGAGGGTGTAGGACCTCTGACATTTAATGGCTGGGTAAGAGAAGTTGAGCCTGCAAAAGAGAAAGACTAGGACCACTAGACAAAAACCAGAGAGAACTGAGCCAAGAAGCCAAGGGAAAGGAAGAAACAGTAGGCAATAATACAAGTGCTGCTCAGAAGTCAACTTATTCAAGGTGAAGATTAAAGAATATCTATTGGAATTAGGAATGTGAAGGTGACCATGATGGGAGATAATTTGGAAAGGGGGAGAGGAGAACTTGGGTATAGGCTACAGCTGAAGTTGGGGGAAGGGAGTATTTCATCTCCAAGTTTCATTTAGTATCATTTTTAATCTCCCTCCCCCTCCAGTGATTACCCAAATACGTTATTCTCCCTCCCCACTCGTGACCAAATGAATCAGGAGTTCATGCTTTCCTTTTGTACCTTCCATTTACACTTCCTACCAATCCAATTTGACTTCTGGTCCCATTTGTTTTCTTAAATACTTTATTTATTTGTTATGTCAACCCACAGAATAGTTGCAAAAATGTACATCTCTTAACCAGAAAGTTCCCATCTCCCGTTTTTCATTAAAGAACATCTCAAGACCATATGGCTCTAAATCCTGTTCTTAACTCTCTCATTTGCCAATTATCTTTATAGAATGGACACTCATGAGACTATTTGCTGACTAGGCCAGTGGGAGGTAAAGGCAATGTAAAGTCAATGATCTCACAAGTCTTTACTTATGAAAGAAGTCTATCTGAATGTCTAAGTGAGGGTTTTTTGTTTTTTTGTTTTTGGTACAAATCACTATCTCCCCAGCAGCAAACTAAGAACTTGGGATTCAGCACCTTTTAAATTAGGACATGAATTTTAACTTTGTAACTTTCTAGCTGTGTGAACTTGGACAAGATGTTCAACCTGTCTGAGACTCATTTTTTAAAATGTATGGTTAAAAAAAGCATAACAATACTTACCTTAAAATATGGTTGTAAAGGAATAACTGTTCAGAAGAGTACTTGTGTTAAGCAATTCCATTAAAATAGTCTACTGGAACACAGAATTCTATTAGAATAGTGGTGGTCAAGCAGCCACAAAGCACAGAGACGAAAAACAATTGTACAAGAAAGTATTGTTTCTAAAGATATTCTTAAATCCTGTATATTTATTTGGGCTTTTCTATAAAAGTCCCTTTAAAGAACTTTTACATATATTACACTTTTAAATTAATTCACTATGGATTGTGCCTTCTTCAACAAATATTTTACTCTTCCCAAAATGAGCTTGTTAAAGTTGTCTTTTATCTAAATACTCCCAAGTCTTTTTGTTTAGCTTCTGTTTAAATAAAAACAAGAAATGAAGTGGGTTATAAAACAAGGGGGAAATACGTGAATTGAACTGGTTGCTTGATTTAAGGTTGTACAGATAAAGCAAACATAAGAGAAAAAAAAGCATAACCTAACACAGTTCCCTAGGGAAAATAAGCAAAATAGAATATGAAAAGGTATAGCATACATTGATGTATTCATTCATTAAACAAGTCATTTCTGAATACTTAGTAAAAGGCCCTCGGCTAAGATCAAAACCAAAAGACATAGATTTTGTTGTTGATTTTAAACTCCCATTCTGCCAGGTATGGCCTTGACTCATTGTTTAAAGTAGATGAAGAATCAACAGGTTGGATGCCAAGGAGAAAGGAAGAGGTGTGCTTTATGCATGAATTCTCTGCAATTTGGAACAAGAAAAACATGTACTTACTGCATCAAGATTTCCACATTGTTTGTTATCTGCCCATGTCCAAGTGAATGACAACAGAAATGTCATTCAGAAAAATTTCTTCATCCAGTGATATCAATAATCAATTTACAAACATAGTAGCAATAATAGTGATGATGATGGAATTTCTCAAAGAACTAAAAGTAGATCTACCATTTGATCTAGCAATTCCACTACTAGGTATCTATCCAAAGGAACAGAGATCATTATGTAAAGAAGATACCAGCACCCACATGTTCATTGCAGCACAATACACAGTTGCAAAGATGTGGAATCAACCTGATTTCCATCAGCCTATCAGTGGATTATGAAAAGGTGGGTTATTTACGCTATGGAATACTATTCAGCCATCACAAAGAGTGAAATAATATCTTTTGCAGCAACTGGGATGGAATTGGAGAACACCATCCTAAGTGAACTAACACAGGGACAGAAAAGCAAACCCACATATTCTCACTTATAAGTGGGAGTCAAACTAAAAACCTGCAAAGGCATAAAAAATGATATAATAGACATTGGAGCCTCAGAAGTGGAGGTCAAGAAGCAGAGGGACAAAAATATCACCTATCGGGTACAAAATACACAAGTAGGAGTGGTGGGAAAACTGAAAGCCCAGACTTCTTCAACACTATTCAATGCAACTATGTAACCAAAAACTATTCGTATCCTCTAAAGTTATTGAAAGATAGATACAGATATATTCGATAGATAGATAAAAAGCAATGTGCATGTATTTACCTGTGTTACCACTTTTACCCTGCCAAAAACTTCATGGGAGGGAGACTATTATAATCTCCATTTTATAGACAAGGAAACTAAAGCTAGGATAGGGTTAAGAAATTTGTCCAAGGTCACACAGTATAAGTGGCAGAACCAAGACCTAGACGCATGTGCTGTATGGTATGATTCTCTCTTTAAAATTAACCTGCTTTTGGCTCCAAAATATAAAACCCAGGTTCTGGATTTTAAAAATTCTACATCCTTTTCACTCTGCCAATTAACTCTTTGAAGGTTGTAATGATCCCTACAAATCAAGGCTAAAATGATCTGTCTCCCTTTACCACCCCTTTTCTAGAGCTGCTCAGCAAAGCAGCAGGGGTGAACCAGCTCGATTTTCATCCTGGAAAACTAGTCTTTCCCACCACCTCTCCAAGTAGGGGAGCCCAATCTAATTGGTCCTTGAGAGCTTTCTGCAAATTAATCACTCTGAATTCTGAAGCTCAGCAAAACTTTCTCATTTAACCCCAGAGCAATAACTATTTCTGGCACCAAAAGAATGCTCTCCCTCACTGCCATGAAGGTCTCCGAGAATAGCCAAAAGGAAATGGCAGGACTGTCATAAACTGTGAGGTCATCTGTGCTAGAGACCTGAGGAAAACTGGTCTTCTTTCCTTGGGGTAAGACTTTCTAGTCACAAACTTGTTGTTTTATTATACCCATTGTTTTTTTTCAAGGACAGTGTCATCTTCCTAAGAAACCTTTCACTTTTCATGAGTCATTTGGAATTTTCACTAAGACTCAACCTTGGTTTAACTAAGCATCAGATTCCCACACTATTTGATGGTTTACTTTTTAAATATAAGATCTAACCATTTCAAGGTAAGGGTCTGTGCACTTTGTGAAATTCTAAATGCCAGCACAACTACAAAGATTCAACTTTCCATTCAGCATAGATTGTTGTATCTTTAAGCCAAGGGTATTCTTGGTCTAAAGTTGAATAAACGTTTTGGAGCATTTATTATAGACCAGACTCTGTGCTAAAAGGCTATATATATATATATAATTTTTATAATCCTTATAAGAACTCTTGGATGTGAGAATTATTATTATTCCCATTTTATATGGTTAACTTGCTCAAAATGTTGACATATTTTGAAGCTAGTGATGGATACATGGAGGTTTATTGAACTGTTTCCTCAAATTTTATTTATGTTTCAAACTTTTCATAAAACAATGTTGTCATTTCTGTTACTTTTATAAAAACTTCCCTGAAGGCATGTAGCTCATGAGTAGAACTTGTGGTTTAAACCCAAATCTATTAGCCTGCAAAGCCCAGGCTCTTAAACATAATCATATTGTTGAACATTGCCCAGTTGACAATTTTAGCCAATGGCTACCTGGTGCCAAAACAACTTCCTAGAAAACCAAAGCCCAAACCAAACCAAGTTCGTCCATTTGATACACTCAGCAGCAGGCAACCATCCTAAAATGACCCTTGGTTTGAAATTCCTGAGTGTATCACATCACAAAATGCATTTTCTCAGTGAAAATGACTGAGTGTTTTTTTCTGACCAATCAAAGCTGTGCCCTCACCACGAGTAAGTTTATTTATTTTGCATACCATTTTTGGCCTAAACAACCTCTTCTTAACGGGTATTATGGGCCCAAGAACAGCAAACATGGCATCTGGCTGCAATCCCAGCATAAAATGAGCACCACATTTGCTGTTTCCTGGTTATTTATCCCTCAAGATAGAAACTCATCTCAAATAATGACTGGGGGATATTTGAGACTAGGTCTACATGGTCCTTTTATTAAACACCTAACAGCAATACACAGCTTATGTTTTTTATAACCAATCACTATTGATTTTATGGCTTCTTTCTCTTGTTTCTTAAAGTGACATATAAAATATATTTGTTTTCTAAGTGAAAGCAATAAGTTTATTTTCTTCTGGAATCTTACAAGTCCCTCTGATACATGCTGCTGTCCTCAGATATTGTGAATCCAAGCCTAGGATTTATGCTGACACCAAATCACTCACAACAATTATGAACAACTTCCAGGCCCAACCATATGAGATTTTATCCCCATGCCTTGCCTTTTCATTATATATTTGAGGAAACATGAGATTTCTCCCGCTTGCCAAAGTTTGGTTTAAGTGGACCTCAGACTTGCCTGAGGGATAGTTTCTGGAGAAGCATAGGGTTCTGGGAAGCATCAGCCATCTGTCAGGGGAGAAGCATTGCTTAATTTGTAAAAAAAAAAAAAAAAAAGTGTGTGGGGGTGGGGGTGGCGGGGAGAGAGAGAAAGAGAGAGAAATTTCTCCATAGAGCTTAAGAACTGGGGTGGGGGGCTGACGGAGAAAGACTGTTGGGTTGTGTTCTTATCACAAAATGGCTTATTCAGATAATTCTTCTCAGTGGAGACCCCTCTGATGCTGTGGGATTTGAACACGAGGAAAACATTCTGATGCACTGAGGATGCTGATAAGGAAGCCATATGACAGTCATGTCCTTGGCCAAATCTGTTATTCCGTAAACATCCATATCAGATATAAATCATTTAAATATTGCAAAAACCATTAAAAAGCCTATATAACTTTTGTTAAAATAAATTACTAAAAGTTGATATCTTTGAGCACACTGATGATCTTGGCACTGGGGAGGTAAGGTCTAAAGCGGGACAAAGGTTAATTCTACTCCATACCTACCCCAGCCCCCACTACCAGTGACTCTAAGCAAACATGTCCTAGTAATTCTCAGGTTTGATGTCTTAATCCAGGAGTTTTAATGTCTTAAATTTTTATTTCTTAATCCAGGATTTATCAGGCCCTACATCCCTTTTCTATTACAAATGTTTGATAATACAGTCAACAATTTGAAAAACACTAACATGATGATCTCTCTATAATATAGAGGAGAAATATAGAAAATTAATTTACAGTAAAATTACATAGATTTAAAACAGAAGAGTTCAGATATGAGTATACTAGAAGATATACTAATGAGTACATTTACTTATATCAAAGCATTGCAGATTTTTTAAGTTAGACTACTCATAGAATATGATCTATTCTTTCACTTTCCACTTGACATTTTAAAATAAGAACTAAGAAAGTTCATTCATATATACATGCATAGAATAACTATGAGACTGACAGCTACAAATGCAAACTAAGAGTCAAACTCAAATTTTCATGATGGTATTATTATTGTGATTGGTGATATGATTTTCAGAAATGGTGAACAGTGATTGGTAAAACTCTGAAGGTAATCAACTCTAGTCTACCCTCTGTAGTTGCAGTCCTGGAAAATATAATAATATTAGAGTATTATCTCTAGCTATCTAGCTATCATCTATCTATCATCTTTCTATCTATCATGGTTAGATTCTACATAAAATCATCACATGCAAGTTTTTAACCTAATGAATATCCAACAGGACATTTGAAAGTCATCCAGGACTCAGGAAAACTTCCCATTTTGTGTGTCCTTCTCACATTACAGGAAAACTGCAACTCCCAGACTCTACCCAGTAAATGCCAATAGTATCTCCCCAGTTGTGAAAGCCTAAATAATCCCCCACCAATTTCTGAAAAGCCCCCTGATTGTTGTGCTCCCTCTGAGAACAATGTCTAATGGAAACATCAAGCCAATACTCTCCAGGGCTTACCTGCAGAATTTGTTTTGTGGTATCCACAAGAGGTGCTCTATTCTCAATTTCTTCCTAAGTACATCATTTATCTGTTATAGAGCTCATACAGTCCCTCACCTTTGACATGGGCTGCCATTACCTGTTAGCTGGACCAGATCTCTCCTGCTTCTGAATTCACATTACATTGATTATTTCTAGAATTCACTCCAGCAATGAATTATCTGCTAACCCACGTTAAACTTGAAAACATTTTGAACATGCCTTATCCTCTCAAATAAACTGTAAACTCCTTGAAAGCAGTCTTTTCAGTATTTTCCACTAACACAGTTCTGTGGTTGCACTTGAGGATGAAGATTGAGTTTATAAAGCTGAAAACTTAGGGAAATGAATTTCATACATTTTGAACATACTAAATGCAAATGTGGAACAATCCAGAATGTAACTCAAACTCCCAAGTCATTATGCCACTTAAATGTCATTCACACAGTGCAAATTCACACCAATTCCTATTCACAGTGCCTGGTGGTTTTGTTTATACCCATTTTGACCGTATTTCTATGACCATCACAAACTAATCCATCTACTTTTTCTAAAGCAGTATTTCTCAAACTATGGTCTGTATATACTATCTGTGTCAGAATCCACTGAAGATACTTGCTGAAATCAGGACAAAAAAGCAGTACTGGTTGCTGTCCCCAGGAATATACACTTTGAGAAACACTGCTCTGTATAACAGACATCCAATCAATTAAGCAAATTCCTTCAACTTAAAATCATTCATCTATGTTTCTTGAACATGACTAGGCCTTTTACATTAAATGGAGAATCCCAGCCAAAATGATAAGGCAGCCTAGAAGTTCAACCTTATAATCCTGTAGACCACAAAACTCATGAAAACAAGGCAGGCCTGGTAGTTGACATCTAGTCATGCTGCCTAATTTGATTTCAGGGCCTCAGCATTTGGTGTTTGTCCACTCGTCCATCAATGTTTTGACTATGTCATGTATCATTTTGCTAGATGATATCTAATTTCATTCCCTGATATACTTAAATTCTGCATATACATTTGAAAACAGAAAATTCATGCCAAACGTCCATCAGGACAATTTTATGGGGGGAAAACAGCAAGAATGTGAAATTCCCTGAACAGCATTTCTTCTCCTGGATTTGAAACTCGGGGCAGTGGGGGAGAGGGGGCAATGACTGCCTATCCTCTTATCTGCTATCCTCCCTTTCTCCTCTTGAGTCTAGCACATATTATACAGTTTGTAAGAATGCATTAAATGAGTACATCATTCATATAAACATATATGGACTGGAACACGCAACATTAATGACAAGTGCTAATTCATTCATTTGATACATATCTATACATTTCCTACTGTGCGGAGTTAGCTCTTCAGGTCACTGTTCTGCTGTTTGCAAGTAAACCTCTCAATAATCACAACAGCTACATGAATAGAGTATTTAATCTGCCAGGTGCTGTGCTGTGTGTTTCACAGATATTACTCGTTTAATCCCCATAGAAACCCCAAGAAGGCAGGCACTACTATTCCCATTTTGCAGATAAGAAAAGTAATGCTTAGAGAAGTGAAGTATCTCTCCACCTGTAAGCAAAAGAAACAGAATTCCAGCCCAGATCTATTTGCTTCCAAAGTCTGTGCTCTTCATCACACCACCCTTTTATTTCTATTAATAGTTGGTGAGATAGGAGATATGGGTACAGTAAGAAAGAATGATCAGAGAGCTGGAGAGTCCCAGGAACAGACAGGATGAAATGTCGAGGGGCTGCTGGTAACTATATAAGGGATGAGTTCAGAGTCAGGGGTGATAAGAGAAGATGGCAATGGACTTGTAGGGGTAAAGGTCCCTCTTGGAAGAAGAGTGGGTTATGTCCAGTAAGAGTAGGCATTCTGGGAATAGAAGCTGGAGAAAAGGCAGCACTGTACCCTCTAAGTACACAGGTGGGGGTAGAAACCCATTGGGAGGAAACAGACTCAGGAGTGTATGACTCAGGAGCTTGTAGGTGGTTCTGCTGGGAGCAAACAACACCAGGGAAGCCCACACAGCTGCCTGCACCAATGCTTCATGAGTGTCCTGCAAACTACTCTCATGCTCCTCATGCAAGCCTGTCTCCTTTGTTCTCTAGCTCAGCCAACCAAACACTGTGAGTCATGCCCTGGCCCCCTCACGTCTGTTCTTAGCCTGTTGTCTGCAGACACCCAAAGGAGGGCAGATGAAAGATAAAATTACCTATCTGGGTTTCACTGCAGGCTAGGCCAACTCTGATAATTGATAGGGAAAACTCTGGAATTCAGGCTCAGTTGGGAGCATAACCAAGAGGAGGATTATAGCTGAAGAGAGCTTATATGACCCAACTCTGACATTACAGGCAGGAGCAGCTGCATCTGAGGACCTAAGTGAGCAATGCTCTCTAGGTGGGCTGGGGAACACTTACCTTGTGGTCCTTGTCCTTTCCCTAAGGCTAGGAAGTCATTGATGCCATCTCTTCTCCCTGCTTCAGCCCCTGGGTGAAATGGCCTTCAGCCCCACTTCTCTGGACTGTTTGAGAAACAGGAGTAGGAGACCCTTACAGGTAACATGACTATGTAGGAATGTGAGCTTCTGATAGGCTTTGTGCAACAAGTTGAATCTCTTGTTCACCAAGAAGTGACATTCATTCTCTAGTACAATTCTCCAAGTCAAATTTAACATAACAAGAAATGTCAAATGTCCAGGTTTGAAAAGACACAAACCTATATACCACACTGAGCACTAAACATTTTACCTGCAAACACTTTGTGTAATCATGACTATAACAACCTTATGAGACAGGCACCACAATCAAATCCATTTACAGATGGGAGAACTGAGGCAGAACAAGGACAAGTACATCCAGTTCTGCTACAATGCGTGTTTGTTCCATCATGATTGATGCATTAGGGAACAATTTGAGCTTAATGTGCATTTTGTGATTTCCCTGTTTGTTTATGCTTTATTCTCACTGCAAGAACATAGAAAACTACACCCTGGTTTACTGGAACACATGGGAATACACAAAATTCACACCCTTCAAGTATCCTCCACCTACTTCAGTTCATCATGATATTATGAGCCACACCATCTACAACTTTCTGTCCTATGCTAGATAACTTCCTTCTGCCACTACACAATAGCTCACAAAACTATAACCCTTTCCATGCCCACTTTAACAAGCAAATGTCAGGTCTTTTTCAAGGCAGAATGTCATATTAATTGTCACATTTATATATTTCTTAGCTATTTATAAAGCGTAAAACTGACTTCGGTTTATTAGTATAAAATTAAATTAAATTTGGCCTAAATCTGCCTCCATGTCTTGAGTTTATACCTATTGAACTTCAACCTAACTAATAAGTATACTCTTGTGACAAATAGCTGATTCTCAGCCAATCATAGTAGCCAAGCTTCAGCTTGATCAGAATGGGTTCATTCTGATCAAAATGGGTTCATATGAAGCCAATGCCTTTCACACCATGCCCAAATAAGGCAAAGACCAAATTGTAACCAATCAGGCTATTTCTGTCTGTCGTTTCCTTTTTCTGTCTATAAATGCTGTCTGCCCAAGTTTCTGGGTGGAGCTCTATGAATCTCTCCTGGCTCTGAGAGGACTGCTCGATTGATGAATTGATCTTTGCTCAAATAAAATCTACTCAAATTTAATTTGTCTAGGATTTTTCTTTAACAATAGGCTTCTATGTTTTCTGTTTTAATGTGGCACTGACAAAGATTTTGTGTTGTGCCCCAGCCCCATTTTTCTCATTTGTTCTCTTGTTTTTATTGCCCGATTTAGCATAATGCAATGATTTTTAGGAACACATATGTAGTGTTAAAACATAACTATTTGTAACTTGCCCAAGGTTAGGTAGTGGCCCAGCAGGGATTCAAACACAATCTGCCAAGAAACCTCAGCCTAGCTTTTCAACCCTTATATCTTTCTGTTTTGGTATACATTATCTCTTTCAGTCTTCACAAAAGACTTGAGGGTCTTATTATTCCTATTTTATAGTTGAAAAAATTGGGATTCCAAAACTAATACTCAAAGTTTGGATGAAATTAACCATACACGGTAACTCTGAAATTCACACTCAGGTCTATTTTCTCCAAATAAATTATCCAAGCCGGGATTCCAGAAGTCTTTATAAATGGTAAGAATTTGTGGTAAAGGAATAATGCCAAAGGTCTACATAAGTTTTCACTGACAGTACACCAATTCATCTCTTCTTGACTGGGAAAAGAATAAGTTCTCTTAATTTGGAGCAATTATCTGAATTATTTATTCATTCATTCACTTTTCTGTTGTTCATCCATTTCTTCATCAAGGATTAATTGAACAGGTACAGTATCTCTAACATTTAGAGCTTACCATAAGCATTACTCTAGAGCTGCCTTCCAAAATCCATGCCAAACTAGACCAAGGAGGAGGTACTCTTATTAATAGCTCCTGTTGGCTTTCCTCTCCAACACCACTAGCAATGATGGCATAATTATTTGTGAAGAGCTATTTGATCATTTTCCTCCATGTGACGACAAGCTCAATGAGAGCAGAATATGTTTGTCTTTTTTAAAATGTGTATCCTCAGCATCCAATGCCATATCTGACACATAGTAGGTGCTCAATAAATACTTGACTGTTTTACTAATGACCTTGGACCTGGCACTGATATAAAAAGAAGCCCAGAGTACAGAGAACATCTTCAGCCTAGACAGGCGCCTCTTCAACAAATAAAGTTTTAAAAGTTATTGAAATTCTTGAGCTAGAAGGATATATCCCTTCAGTGTGTGCACAGAAAGACTGTAAAGAAAAAGTAGCTGACAGACGGAAAACTGATCCACGACAGCTTCTATAAACGGACCATGAAATAATCAGGTTCCTTGGTCTTTTATTTGTTTCTGGATGGAGTCCCAGGCAGGGAAGATAACCTTCGCCTCAGAACAATGTGGCGCATCATCTGTAAATGTAATGAGATGATGAATTATTCCAGTGTCATTATGTCCATGATTTATGGGGAGACACTATCTGCTAAAAGCCCAGGCTGAAAGAATATTGATTTCACTTTTACTGAGACAGCCATTTAAAACTTTTTAAAGACAGCAAATTATTGTTTAAAGACCAACTTCAAAAAGGCCAGTTTCAAACCATTTGGTGGGGAGGGGCAGGAAAGCAGAAATGGTGATGCAGTTCCTTTAAGAGCCAGTTGGGCGCAGTTAGGTCTTCTAGCTCTATTTTCTCCTGTGACACTTTGTACTTCTCCTTTGTGGCACTTGGCTGCACTCACAGAATTTTATACTAAATTCTTCTTTAGGAACCTTCTAAGTTCAAAACGAAATTTTACTTTGGGAAAATCATTTTCTGCGCTTTTTCCAAAGTTATTTTGAATCTAGAAGCAACTGGTTGATGCTATTTGGCAGCAGTGGTGGTGGTGCCAAGGATTCTTTCTCCTTTAAATGAAGTGACTCAGTTTGCTAAATCACATATTCTTATGCTGATAAGTAAATTAGGTTTTCCCTAGAATATCGGGAGATCATACATGGCAAATGTTTTAAAAGGGAGAAATCACAACATAGCATGGTTTTCTGCCACACAAAAGGAAGGATGGGAAATGATATTTGTCGAGTCCCTTCAATATGACAGGTACTTTGTAACCATATTCATGTAATCCTCCCAAGTTTTCAAGATGGCAATTTTTGTCTTCATTTATAGACAAGGAAACTGAGGCATGAGAATTATAAGGGCAAGGTTATAATAATGGTTGCTGGTGCTTGAATTTGAACCCAGAGGAATCTTATTTCTAAACAAATTACTCTTTCCAAGTCACCTTCGTGCCTCTCAATTAATAAGATCGGGCATCCTTAAGAAAGAAATTTTAATCTGCGTACCTTGTTGTTTTAAGTTTTGGATTAGCGATATTTTTCTCCATTTAGTCAATTAAGAATGACTTTTATTTCTAATTTCCTCATAAGGTTGGTCAGTTAATAAACATGCAATCACATGTTAGTCATCACTTATTTCTGTACACTGAATATTAATTCCTTTTTTGGGGGGGATTAGGCTTCTCTGCCATAAAATGAACATCCTGAAGCAGAAGAAGTTCCTAGAATCTACCTTAGGTTCCACCAGTTGGTGATGTCTGGGCTGAATACAACCCCAGCTATGTTTTTTTGTTGTGGTGGTTGTTCATTTGGTTGTTTTCTTTTAGTTAGCATGTTCTCTTACGTATATAAACTTACTGAGATATAATTCACATGGATACAATTCACCCATTTACAGTGTAAAACTGGATGGTTTTTAGTATACTTATAAAGTTGTGTAATCATCACTATAATCAATTTAGAGCATTTCCATCACCCGCAAAAGAAAGCCTATCCAATGAATAGTCATTGCCCATCCTCCTCAACTAAATTCTCCAATCTTAGAAAATAACGACTCGAACTTCTGTCCCTGTATATTTGTATTTTCTGAGTATTTCATATAAATGGAATGATACAATGTGTGGTCATTTTTGATGGCCTTCTTTCACCTAACAGAATGTTCTCAAGATTTCTCTATGCTGTAGTATATTACTATTTCTTTTTAATAGCCCAATAATATTCCATCATATGAATATACCATATTTTATTTGCCCATTTATCAGTTGATGAATATTTGGGCTTCCCCATTTTTGGGGAGCCATTATGAATAAGCTGCTATGAACACTTGTGTACAAGTTTTTGTATGTATCTAGGGGTGGAATTGTTCTACTATATAGCATCTTTAAGTTTAAACTTTTGAGAAAACTGCCAGACCATTTTCCAAAATGGCTTCCGGTTTTTAATTTCCCACCAGTAGTATATGAGGATTCTGATTTCTCCGTATCCTCACCAGCACTTGATATTATTTGTATTTTTAAAATTATAGCCATCTTAATGGATGTTAAGTGATATTTCCTTATAGTTCTCATTTGCATTTTTCTGATAGATAAAGATGTTGAACATCCTTGCACGTGCTTCTTGGCAATTTGTATTTCTTCTTTGGAGATATGCCTATTCACATCCTTACTTATTGTTTAATTGGGTCATCATTGTATTGTTAAGTTGTAACAGTTCTGTACATGATGTAGATGCAAGCCATTTATCAGATATATGATCTGCAAATGTTTTCTCCCATTTTGTAGGCTGCCTTTTCACTTTCTTAATGGTATCCTTTAAGCACAGAAGTTTTTAGTTATGCTGAAGTCCAAGTTATCTATTGTTTTCTTTTGTAGGTTGGGCTTTTTGTGTCATATATAAGAATCCATTGCCTAACAAAATCACAGATTTACTCCTATATTTTATTCTAAGAGTCTTGTAGTTTAGCTCTTAAATTTAGATATGTCACCCATTTTGAGTTAATTTTTGTGTGGATTAATGAGAAAAAGGACTAACTTCATTCTTTTGTATGTGGATATCAAGTTTAGCGTCATTTATCAAAAAGACTATTCTTACTATTATTTACTTCTGATGCCAATATCGAAAATCAATTCATTGTAAATGTGAGTTTTTATTTCTAGACTCTCAATTTCAATTCCATTGATCTATATGTTTCTCCTCCTGCCAGTACCACACTGTCTTGACTACTGGCTTTGTAGCAAGTTTATAAATTGGTGTGAGTCTTCCAACATTTTTCTTCTTTTTCAAAATAGCTTTGGCTACTTTGAGTCCCTTGAACTTCCCTTTAAATATTAGAATCATCTTGTCGATGTATGAAAAAAAGGGAAATTTGAATTTTGAAAATAATTGCATTGAATCTGTGGCTCAATCTGGGGAGTATTGACATCTCTTAAAAATGTTTAGTCACCTAATCCATGGATATGGGATGACTTTTCTTTTATTTAAGACATCTTTAATTTCTTTCAACAGTGTTTTGTAGTTTTCAGAGTATTCGTTTTATATTTCTTTTATGAAATTTATTATTTAGTATTTTACTTTTTTGATGCTATTATAAATGCAATTAATTTGTTAATGTCATTTGTTCACTGTTACTATATATAAACACAGTTAATTTTTATACATTGATCTGTGTCCTACAAATTCAATGAACTCATTTATTAGCTTTAATAGTTTTCACAAGATTCTTTAGCATTCTCTCTATACAAGATCATGTCATCTGCAAATACAGATAGTTTTACTTCTTTCTTTTCAATGTTGATGCCTTTTCTTTTTCTTTCCTGATTTCCCTGACTAGTACCTAAAGTATAATGTTGAGTTAAAGTGGCATGAGTGGATATTTTTGTCTTGTTTCTGATCTTAGGGGGAAAGCTTTCTATCTTTTACCTTTATGTATAATGTTGGCTGTGGGTTTTTTGTACATGCCCTAAGTCAGGTTGAGGAAACTCCCTTCTATTCTTAGCTTATTGTTTTTGTCATAAAGAAGTTTTGAATTTTGCCAAATACTTTTTCTGTATCTGTTGAAATGACTGTGTACTTTTTATTCTTGATTCTGTTGATTTACTATGTTACCTTAATCGACTTTTGGATATTAAACCAAACTTTTGTATTCCTGGGGTAAATCCCACATTCTTATGGTATATGCTCCCTTTGATATATTACCAGATTCAGTTTGTCAGTATTTTGTTGAGGATTTTGTGTCTATATTCGTAAGAGGTACTGGTCTGTAGTTTCCTTTTCTTGTGGTGTCTTTGTCTGGATTTAGTACCAAGATAATACTAGCCTCATAGACTGAGCTAGGAAATGTTCCCTTCTCTTCTATTTTTGGGGAGGGTTTGGTGAAGAATTGATATTAAATTTTAAAATTTTGATAAAATTCATCAGTGAAGCAATCTGGTCCTGGGCTTTTCTTTGTATGAACTTTTAACTTATGAATTCAATCCCTTTACTTATTATAGATATAATCAGATTTTCTATTTCTTCTCAAGTCATTTTTGATCGTTTATATCTTTCTACAAATTTGTCCATTTACTTTGGGTTACATAAGTTGGGTTTTAGCATGTAGTTGTTCATATTATACTTTTGTAATCAGTTTTATAACTGCAACGTTAGTGGTAATATCCCCTCTTTCATTCTTTAATTTAGCAACTTGTGTTCTCTCTCTCTCTCTCTCTCTCTCTCACACACACACACACACACACACACACACATACACACACACACACACACACACACACACACATACATCTTGGAGAGACTGGCTAAGGGCTGGTCAGTTTTGTTGGTTTTTACTAAGAAGCTTGTGCATGTGCACAGTTATCCTGGGATGACAGTGTTTTTAGCAAGATTATTTTTGACTATATCTTTCTCTAAACTTTCTGCTAAGCTATTTGCATCTGTTGGTATCACACCCAGCTGTTAGACTCCACTAACTGCTTATTTACTGCTCTATTATTTTTGGCAATGTCCCGAAGCATAAACTGCTTCTCAGTCTGATGCAAATGTATTCATTCCCTATGCAAAGGTAGGTTTTGAGTCCAGTCTTTGACGTTTGGTCTGACTCAAGTAAGGCTCTTCTTAGCTCTCTTTCTCTGATTCTCTCTGATAAACTAGCTTATCTGCAGTTTAGCTTGTTGCCCTCATGTTGCTACCAGCCAGTTTACCTCTATAATCTCCATGGTTTCAAGATCCCCCTTAGGCTTGAACTGTCCCATACGCTCTTTCTAATAAAGTCAATCACCTGAGAGCATCAGCATTCTTCTTTCTTTTTTCTTTTCTTTGAGTTGGAGTGTCACTCTGTCATCCAGACTGGAGTGCAGTGGCCGATCCCAGCCACTGCAGCCTTGACTTGCTGGGCTCCGGTCATCATTTCCGCCCCAGCCTTCCAAGTAGCTGGAACTACAGGCGCGCGCTACCATGCCCGGCTAGTTTAGCATTCTTCTTTCTTATGGCCTAACTATCCCCCTTGGCAAATATCTGTACTATTTCTCTGGAGCTGGGGGTGGTAAGAGTAGTCCACATTTTTTGGAGTGACACTCCTGCTTTATGAGTAGGGCACTGGGTAGGGGCATAAGACTCTGTTCTTTTTAGACTAGCTTCTGCTGGCATGAAACCTCTGCCTACCAGTGATCTGAAGTGAGGGTACTCTTGGCCCCGTATGCTCAGCTTGCAATAGTTAGAGTAGAGTCTCTGCCCTATGATTGGAAGCTGAGGAGAGAAAGTGGGGTGGGGGGGCTATCTCTTAGTCACACTTGCCTGGAATTTAGTTTCTGCAACACAGAGCTTAGGAGAATCAGAAGTGCTAGAAACCTGCCTGTCCTACTGAGACACTGTAGCCCTTGGTTGGGAGTTTGATGAAGAGGATGTCCCATTTTCCTGTCCACATCTGTTTGGGGTGGAGTTTCTACCACGTTCAACCACAGATGGGAGGAAGGAGAGAGTGGATCATGGTTCAAATGCCACAGATACTCACCGTTCTTAACAAAATACAGTACTTTTTGAATAAATGTTTCTTCATCTGCTATATACATTAGGACAATTTCCAGAGACTTGAATTTTTAAAATAATAATTTTTATCAGTCATGGTTGCTTCACCAGGAAGATGACCCACAGAGCTTTTCACATTGTCATTTTCGAATTATATTCTATTTAAGCTTGATTTCAAATGCCTCTAGGCATGGCACATACTATCCAGTTGGCCACTTGGCCTACTATTCCCTATTGTCTTATAATCATCTTCTTGTTATATTGCTTTCTAAAATCCTTTCTAAAATAGCCATGCACCTATCAATCTATACTCAGACCCTGCTTTATTTCTTTCATAGCATATATTACCACCACACATCTTATTACATACTTTTAGTTTTGTTTGCTTTCTGTCTTCCCTCTCTAAAATATGAGCTACATGACAGCAGAAATTTTGTCTGTATTGTTCATGGTTTTGTATACTCAAAACCCAGAATAGTATCTGACACTTGTTAGATGCTCAGTAAATATATGTTGATTGTATTTTGATTATTGTCTCTTCATCTGTGACAGACATGATTAGTTGTTTTCCAATCTCATTCTCTTCTTTAGAAGGTACTAATGGCATCCAACAAAAATAATGAATTTCCCAGGCTCCTTTGCAATTGTATGTGACCAAATTTTGACCAATGAGTTAAAATGGAAGTATTGTATGGAACATCTAGTGAGCCTCTGCTTTAGTTTTTTTGGGTTTCTATAACAAATTACCATAATTAAAGTCCCTATATAAGATAATGAAAAGAGGTCATTTTGGTTATATCAAAACAGTCATTTAGAAAAGACTTAAAAACTTGTGTTGTGAAAGCAGAAATAGTTTAATGATGCTAAATACAGAAGTTTAAATAATGAGGAAAGCAGTCCTACCAAACTGAATGGTGTTAGATATTCTCACCATATCCGAAGGAGGTACTTGTGCTATTATACACACTAAATGCTGCACCCTTATCCCAGATGAATCAGGAAACATAACAATAATGTTGGACCAAATTAAAACTGGTATCAATGCCACAAGTGACTCAAACACATACAGTAAGGAGTTGCTTGAGAAGGTTTTAGATTGGTTTTCAAACATTTTCTCTTGGATCCCACCAGGTCTTAAAGGTATTCTATCAGGAACAGGAAAGTTCCTCCTAACTATGTTAATAATAGCAGTCTTAACATCTGTGTCCTTCAAACTTCGTATGGAATGCACTGCTAGGATTCTTAAGCTTATAACCAAGTTTCTAACCCACAAAAGTCATCAGAGGGAAGAAGTCATATGTGCATTATTCAGGCTGAAGCAGCAATAAATAACTCCATGATGGATATCATGGTTTTAATTGACAGTGGGGAAATGATGAAGAGACCCACTCCTAATTCATGATTGTTACAATGTTTGGTTGCTTAGGGTTATTGCCTGCATGCACCTGCATTTCTTAGAGTCATAAGACTATGCTGATCCTCTTTGGAACAGAATGAGTCACAGACCCCATGGTCTTAGTCACATGTTAGTGAAATAGGTTGTTATGTATTCCTGTGATCAATAGTTAAGTTAGAGATATATTAATCTTGTAACCATAACCAGTACACTTTTTGTTTTGTTGTACCCATTGACTAATTATGTATCACAATGAATAATGTTTCACTTTGTAATAAGTTCCACTAACACCTTTGCTTAGAGTTACTAATAAACTAAAATTACAGACTCCTGGTAACAGGTACCAAGACTACGCAGACAATGAATGTTATAATTGGCGATACTCAATTGAAACTGGAATATTACAGAATGCTTTGCAAATCACGTAGGTTGATGTTAATCAGTAGCAAACTTCAATGCTTATGCTTATAAATACAGACTGTAAAATTCGAGAAACTGAGCTGGCCTTGGTATCCATACTGGCTTGCCTCCCTGAATTCCAAATTCAGAAATAAACTTATTTCCTCCCAGTTACCTGCCTTTTGGTTTCATTGGTGAGCAAGAGAGCAGCCATGTGTTCCACAGACCATATCAATAACATTTGCAGGTTCTAAAGATTAGAACATAGATGTCTTGAGGGACCATCATTCAGTCTCCTAGCCTCCTGCTGGCCAGACACAGCATGTAATGGTTGGAACTCGAGCAGTTACTTGGACCATGAGGAAGAGGGCCACAGCCAGAGGACGGCTTAGCAGAAAACGAGGAAGAATATGGAACCCTAGTGAGTTTTGGGGCCTTACCACAACTGCTCTGGGCTAGCACTGCAAATTTGTTTAGCTAATAAGGTGTGGAGAAAGTTAGGCTGTTCCAGTTCCAACCCTAGTCCTCCAAAGGCCTTGCAACTTCTGTTTTCTCTTGGAACCCTGACACTGATATGGGAACAAGTTGAGCACAGTTTGCTGAAAGATGAAAGATATGTGGTCCAGTCACTGTATTGCCCCAAGGTAAAAGCTGGGCAATCACCCAGATATGTGAGTGAGGCCATCTTAGATCAGCCAGTCCCAGTCAATCTGTCTGCTGATCACAGGCACATGATCCAGCCCAGCTAAGACCAACTAAACCTGGCTCAGATCAGCAGAACTGCCCAGTTGGCCCATAGACCCTTAAGTATTAGTAAGTGAGTACTATTCTAAGCCTCTGAGTTTGGGGCTGTTACACTGCAATAGCTCCTTGGTATAACTGCCAAAAAGAATAGCATTAAAATGTGTCATAAATATAAAATATAAATGGTCTGGGAATTATGTGCAATTTGGAATTATCTTTACTCTCTACTTCATCTAATTGTGATATGCATACACTAGAAGGTATGCAAGATAATTTAAAAATAACATACATAAGCCTTTAGAAGTTTAATAGATATGTAGTTAAATTAATGTATATTTAAAAAGCATTTGATTTCTGTGAACAATAGTCATATGAATTTGCTCTAAATAAAATTTTAAAGCAAGTAAGTATCCCACTTAGAAGTATAACATAAATAACAGAATGATGCAGGTGGAAAGCGGAAATTGTAAAATCTGTGAAGTTGGGAAATGAATACCTGAGGTTTGGGAAACACTGTAGGAAGACAGCCGACTGAAAGTTGGCTGTGGCACTCACCATGCTTTACCACGACGCTTTACCTAAGCATTTGGCAATTCTTGGAGAATACTAGCCCAAAGGGACTTATATTTTAAGTCTGGGCAACAAAACTAGCACAAGGCATGTTCATGGGATGAAGAAAACAATTCTCTCAGGTGAATTCAGTTTTGTAGTCCTAGCCTATATCTGTGTGTATGCAGCCATACATTACTTAGTGTTTACACAGGGACTTATCTGAGGATCTCATTACCCTTTATAGGCTTTAATTAAACCCCACAATACCCCTGATGAAACAGCTATTATTTTAGATGGGTAAATTGAGACACTCTTAATCAAGGCTCCTCAAACTGATGAGGCAATCTGCCTAAGGACAAACAGGAAATGATTATCTAAACTGTGAACAGAAGCTGCTAGTCTTTCTCTTTGGTTTGACTCTAACCACAGAGCCCGAGGGAGGAGAAAATTACCTGCTTTTAACCGTTTCTCAGTATAGTGTGATACTGTCTCCCTGAAACTTACACATATTTAAAGGGGGGGAGAATAGCTTGTCTGCCTTTTCTTTTTTTTTTTTTTTTTGGTCAGGGATAAATAAGCTCCCTGTTCCTTCCCATGGAGAGTATCTCAAACAAAGGCCTTTTTCAGAATTGTTTTTGGAATGATCTACCTGTTGTTGCATTGAGGCAGATACCAAGAAGTTCTGCTTTTAGGGAACATTTTAATCCCTTATCTTAAAAAGCTTTGTCAGTGTAAACAGGCTTGAAGTTGTGTATCTTCCCTGCCAGGGGTAATGATCCATGGCCAAGCATAACCTTGGGCTCATTTAGACTTCCTGGAACCATGGGTTCAAATCCTGCCAGGTCAGCTTGGGCCTTCATCTCTCCAAATTATATAAATGGAGCAGAAGACAGTTTACTATGGCAGATTTCTTGGCTAAGACTTTGGAAACCAAGAGTCTAATTTAAAAGACTTGGTTCTTTGAGAAAAGTTGTTGAGTTTACCTTGGATCACTAGATCAAAGCTAAATACTGCTAGTTAAGCAACTCTTAAAAGGACTAATAATATTTTCTTTTGGAAGTTTTTGCCAGTTTTTTTTTTTATAGCAGCTGTACATGAACATTGTCTAGATTATCAGATTAGTTTTTTATATTGTTCACAATACACTGAAACACACAAACACACTTCAATTATTTTCAGTACATATTATTTACTCATACCTTTTGTTAGATGCTCGTAAATGACCTAGAACATTAACTTGTGGAGGCTCATAGAAAGATGTCTATGGGAGTATTAGAAGGAAGATGAGCTGGGTTTTTATTGTGACTGCTCACATCACATTCGTTGACTTTGGAAAAGTCTCTCATGGAAGCTGTATCTTAAGCTGGGGCTGATAATTCCTGCCCATCTTGCACAGCTACTGTGAACAGACTGCATGTGAAAGCATTTTGTGAACTATGGAGAGTTATGAAGCTATAAAGGGTTATTTATTTATGTAATGATTCTTATTTAGTACATTCATTACTTACATGTTAATGTCTTCTGTCAAAGTCGCACTGAAAAAAACATGTATGCCTAAATAATTCAAACTCTTTCCTACTGTGTTTTATTCAGCATACTGCTTGATTGTAACAGAAACGTCATCTTAAACTGTCTTAAAAAGAAAAAGAGAATTGGTTGGCTTATGGCAGGGCCAGTTTCAGTGGTTAAGAAGATATCATTGAAATAATGTAATTATTACTAATGTCATTTTTCTTGACATCTAAAACTCTCCTCCTACAAGTGTTATCTATTATGAAAGTGGGTTTGGTAGGATTTTAACTTGGTGAGATTTTAACTACTGGCTACACATCCTTGACTTGGGAAAATGAAGCTTCGGATTTTCTGAAAAGCCCTTTAATTCAGGTATTTCATTAATTTTGATAGTTTCACACCATCTTCTGCTGAGAAACCCATCCTAGATTATAAGCAATTTGGTAGTGAGGACTGCCTTTTGTACATTAGCATATCTTGCACAAATATTTATTCATTCAAGAAATATTAATCAGCCCTATGCCTGACCCTGGGGATACAGTGGTAAATGAGAAAGACACAGCTTATACCTTCATGGGTGACACCTTTGGGAGACAAAAAGACAATATTAAAAAGTATTAAGAAGCCAGGCGTAGTGGCTCATGTCTGTAATCCCAGCACTTTGGGAGGTGGAAGCGAGAGGACTGCCTTAGCCCAAAGATTCAAGACCAGCCTGGGCAACTTGGCGAGACCTCATCTCTACAATAAATAAAAAAATTAGCTGGGCAAGGTGGTACACACCTGTGTTTCCAGCTCCTTGGAAGACTCAAATGGAAGGATCGCCTGAGCCCAGCAGATCGAGGCTGCAATGGCTGTGAGCGTGACACTGCACTCCAGCCTAGGCAACACAGTGAGACTCTGACTCAAAAAAATAATAATAATAAGTACTAAGATTATAGCAGGATGACTGCTAGGCTAGAAGAATTCCAGAGACATGTGAGGGCATCTATCTTAGTCTAGGAATCAGCAGTACTCTCCTGTGGAGAGATAGTTAAGTGGAAATTTAAAGGAATTGGCCTGGAGAGATGGTTGCAGAAGACTCAGTTCAGGCAGAAGGAATGCATGTGTTAGGAAATACATGAACAAGAGTCCGGACATTGGGAAAAACTGAAAGCATCTCATGATGTACCATGTGGGAAGGAGAATGACCAAAAATATTCTTTAACAAACAAGTATTTTACCAGATCAGTCATGGAATACCACTTGGATGCAGCTCATGGCAAAAGGAGGCTTGGTGTTTTCACCAAGCCTGGGACAGTTTAGGTCTAACCCAGATGTGCTGGCTCTGTGCCTCTCAGATCCCTTACTTCATGAACGACAGAAGTCATTAGTTGTAACTTCTGAGCTACCTACAGCCCATTTGCACCGAGGCCACTCTTCCCTTAGGCTCTCAGCCAGTGACAGGGGATAGCACAGATATTTAGGCAGACTCCTGGGATATGGGGATTCTTCTGACAGGCAGCTTTGGCTGAAAAATTCTCCTTTAGACTTGTTGAAGAGCACTGCAGTGTAGACTCTTCCCACCCAGCCTTCCTGCCTTCTGTCTCTTCTCAGAGGGTCAGACCGGCATGCAGTCTTATGACTCACCACCTCCCCTGACTCCTCTTCATTTCTGCCAATAAAAGGCTTGCACTTCTAGTCCCGTCATAATGTTTGCTTCTTAGGGGTCCCAGATTAACAATTCCAGACAACCACATACATATCTTGGTCTGTACAGGAAGATGGCACAGTTATAAATTTTTCTGTTAGTCAATTAGGCAAATACAGGAAATCTCTCAAAACAGCTAATGAGGCTTTTTTTCTTAAGGTGGAAGAAATAGTTACAGGCCAAGTGGTAGAGGATTTATAATCAAAGAGAAAGCAAAAGAGAAAAAAGAGAAGGAGGAAGAGACAGGTGAAAGCAAAAGGAAAAATGAGAGGAAGGCAGGAGTTAGGGAGAGGAGGGGAGGAAAATTTAAAAACAAAAAAAGTTTGGTGGAGGAGTGGGAAAGAAAACTACAGTGCCCTTCATTATTTTTGTCAGAATAACAATCTCCTGTCTTTGGAAGGCCCTGTCTTCTCTTTAAGAATCAGGTTCCAGTCTGGGTAGGTATGGTGGCTCATGCCTGTAAACCCAGCACTTTGAGAAGTCGAGACAGGTGGATTGCTTGAGCCCAGGAGTTCAAGACCAGCAAGGCAACATAACGAGACCTCATCTCTACAAAAAATTAAAAACTAGCCAGGCATGTTGGCATGTGCCTATAGTCCCAGCTACTCAGGGGACTGAGGTGGGAGGATTACCTGAGCCCTGGAGGTCGAGGCTGTAGTGAACCATGATTGTGGCACTACACTCATGCCTGAGGCACAGGTTCCATCACTCTAATAAAATGGAACTCATAATCCCCTATCACTTTAGTCTAGGACAGAGAAAGAAATTGTATTAACAAAATGCTATATAGAAGACAAACCTATATATCACATAGATTTATAAATCTGAAGAGTCTTACTTTTGGAGTTCAAATTTTTGGCAGACATTTCTGTGGAAATGAAATGAAAGATGTTTCTAAGTCACATAGAAACCTCTTTTCCTACCTTCCTTCTCAAGGCCAAAATATCCCTCTCCAGAGATTCAGAAGCAAAATGGGAGAAGGTCAACAATAATTGATAATCTATGCCTGATGTCAGCTCCAAGAAGGGGTTTGACCTAGAAAGGTGGGTGTGAATGTTAAATTGACACCTTCCTTTATGATAGCCCCTGGCCACTTGTGGCTATTTGTATTTAAATTTAAATTCACTACAATTAAATAAAATTTAACAATCAGTTTCACAGGCATACTATACTTCAAGTATGCGATAGACACATGTAGCTAATGGCTATAATATTAGAAAGCACACACAGAAAATGTTTTCATCATCACAAAAAGTTCTGCTGGACAAAGCCGTGAGGTGGGTAAAGCTGCAGTGGGGAAAAGGGAAGAGTGAGTCCAGGGGAATCTTGCTCTCTGACAAATGAAGGCCTGTTCCATGGTTAGCCTTCATGCCCTGACCAAAGATCATGGACAGGTTAAGTAGATGAGGAAAGCTCTTCCTTCATCCCTGCATGAGATCTCTGTTGATAGGACAACTTGAACCTTAAATTCAAATGTACTAAAAATTCTTAGGTATCCCATGTATATGCTAACAAATAAAAATTTTCGTTTGACTATGTCATGCTTTCCTTCTAGAGTAGGGTTTCTTGATCTCAACACTATTGACGTTTTAGGCCAGCAAAATTCTTTTCTGTGAAGGCTATCCTGTACATTGTAAGATATTTAGTACCAACCTTGGGATCTACCCACTAGATGCCAGTAACACTCCCTCTACCCTCACCCTCATTGCAGCAACTAAAAATATCTCCAGACATTTCCCAGTGTGTCTGCTGGAGAAAAAAAAAAAACCACTCCAGAGTGAGAACCACTGATCTAGAATGTGATATATGGCATCTGTAATATATAAATATGATCTTGGGCCTGGCCAAAAACTTAAGTGCCACCTCCTGACCTGAGACACAACCAAGATGTGGCCTGTGACTGACCTGGCAAAATAACACTGTGTTCAGAGGAAGCTCATAAAACACTTTTGGCCTGGAGGATGAACTAACCTCATAATAGGTACTTCAGAAGAGAAACCACCCCCCAGATGTGTATCATGTACACCATGACTGGGATTGACTTAACTAGGGTAAAGAAGTCATATAATTTGCTGTGTCTTACAGATATGTAAGTAACCCAAATGTGTGTTTCCTTTTTGGTATCAAAGGATAATTCTAGAATAAAATTCATTGTCACAGTCATTTTAAAGAAAAGTCTAAAAACTACATTTTTTTATTCTCCTCTAAAAATGGAAGGCACTAAATAATAGAACACTGTTTTAACCTGAAGATATTCATACTCAATTCTAACTGCAAAATCTATCTGCTGACATCCACGCTTCATAAATAATTCCCATGTGATAATTATGTACCTTGAGCAGAATTACCAATGCATTTGTCTTGAACACTTAATATATTCAATGGGAAGTGTCTTGGGAATTTTCACTTCTGTCACTGCCAAGAGAAAGAAGTATTAGCTATTTGGAATAAGATACTCACATTAGATTTTGTGGATAAAGAAAATCACAACTAAGACTTCAAGACTTAGATTTTTCTTCAGAGAAACAATAGTTACTACTACAATTCCTCCCCCCACAAAACACTGTAGACTCCTAAAGGATAGGGACTGTGCGTTCTTCTAGTACTTCTATCAGTGTCCTGCACATATTAGGCACTTAATATATTTTTTAGTTGACTCAGAAATAACCTCTCAATTACTAAACCATTATGTTCTCTCTCCCCTCTCTCTCTTTCTCTCTGTCTCTCTTTCTTCCCCTCCCTCCTCCCCAACCCCCCAGGGTCTGACTCTGTCACCCAAGCTGGAGTGTACTGGCACAATCATGGTTCACCACAGCCTCCAACTCCTGGGCTTAAGTGATTCTTCTACTCCATCCTCCCAAATAGCTAGGACTATAGGTTCACACCACCATATCCAGCTAATTTTTTAAATTATTTTTTTATTAGAGTAGGGTTTCTTGATCTCAACACTATTGACATTTTGTAGAGACAAGGTCTCATTATGTAGCCTAGGCATGTCTTAAACTCCTGGGCTCAAACTCCTCCCACTTTGGCCTTCCAAAGTGCTGAGATTACAAGTGTGAGCCACTGCGCCTGGCCCAGCCATATCTTGTTTTCTAACAAGCAATGTAAGAGGAGTTTTGCTGAAGAGGCTGTGCCACTTTGTATCTAAGGGCTCAAGTCTGTGTTTTAGACTCTTTGCTCCTTATGTTGGCTATATGCTAGATGACCTTGCTGGTTCCCTAATTTTTACAAGCTTCCATTTTTCTCACCAATAAATTAATGCTAATTATTAATACTACATTATTTTGAGGTCTAAATGAGAAAATCTATACAAGGCATTTAGCACATGACCTGGCACAAGGAAAATGCTTTCTAAATGCTAGCTGTTATTTTTATAACTTAGTTTTCTCATAGATCCAAAAAGATGCTTTATTCATTTTAGAAAGCAATGTTGCATTTTTTTAAACCTTATTATAAAGATGTGGGGTATAAGTTGGAATTAAGTACACAAGTAATCTACATGCAGGTGAAGTTTGGGCCTCCAACTGGTCCTCAATTCCTGGTTTAGGACCGTGTACCCCTTGTGTTGTTACATGCCCCCCACCCATTCCCCTCTCCCCTGCTAGTGTCCCATGACTGCCAATCCCTCCCCTGTGTTATTACAACTAATGGTCAGGTTCCACTTATGAGTGAAAACATGTAGCACTCAGTTCTTTGTTTCTGTGATAGATTACTAAGTCTGATTGTCTCCAACTCCATTCAAATTGCTGTGAAATCCATGATTTTGTCCTTCTTTATGACTGCATAACATTCCTTTGTGTATATGTACCACATTTTCTTTATCCAGTCTACTTTCAATGGGCACTAGGGTTGGTTCCATGTTTTCGCTATTGTGACTGGTGCAGCAGTAAACACGTGTGCGCAAGTGTCTTTATTTTTCCTCTCTCTAAAGTGAATCTTCTCAATACTTAGTTTGAAAATGACAGTGAATTTGGGGATTTGCGAAACAATCTTTTCTAACTATTTATATGTTATTTAGGAACAATTACAGTGGCAACAAGAGGCTGCATTCTTGGTAAAAAATCTATTTGTAACCCTTAAAAAAATGAAAAAAGCAACCCATGACAAGTATACGCAGATTTTTAAGAAGACGTGAGGGCATGATGGGTACAGCCTTATTAAGTACAGGACTTTTTTTTTTTTTTTTTGAGTTGGAGTCTCACTCTGTCGCCCAGACTGGAGTGCAGTGGCCTTGACCTGTTGGGCTCTGGCGATCCTTCCGTCTCAGCCTTCCAAGTAGCCGGAATTACAAGCATGCGCTATCACGCCAGGCTGATTTTTTTATTTATTGTAGAGATGAGGTCTCGCTGCCCAGGCAGGTCTTGAACCCACGGGCTCAGGCAATCCTCACCTCAGCCTCCCAAAGGCGCGGGATTACAGGCTGAGCCACCGAGCCCAGCTAAGTACAGGACTTTAATGATTTCTTTTTTTTTTTCTGGTACACACTTTTTCTTTTTAATTTTTAATTTGAATGATGTAGGGTACAATTCAGGGTTAAATATATTAATATTCATTTTACAGGAACCCTTGTTGTTGAGGCATGTCCCCGAACCCCACCCCCCAACCCCTGGCAGAATCGTAGTGCTGCAAATCCTGCCCCTCCCTTGCAATTTCCCAACTCTGAAAATTTTTTTTTATAGTATCATGATGGTTGTTCAAGGTCCACTTATGAGTGAGTACATGTGATACTCAGTTTTTGCTTCTGTGAAAGATCACCCAGTATTATAGACTCTAACTCCATCCAGGTTTCCATGAGCTTCATGATTTTGTTCTTCGTTTTGGTTGCATAATATTCCATTGTTTATATGTACCACATTTTTTTTAATCGATATTTTTTATTATGATGTTGTGGGGTACAGTTAAGAGTTAAGTATACAATTACGTTTCATTCAGGCACCCTGGTTGATAAGAGGTATTTCCCCGTCCCTAGACAGATATTTACTACCGTTAATCCCATCTCCCTCCCCGCCCCATAGTTTCCCACTACTGTCAGTCATTTTCTTACAGTATTACATTGGATGTTCAAGGTCCACTATATGAGTGAGAACATGTGATACTCGGATCTTTGTTTCTGTGAGAGGTCACTCAGTGTTATAGACTCTAGTTCCATCCAGGTTGCTGCGAAATTCGTGATTTTGTTCTTTTTTATGGCTGCATAGTATTCCATCGTGTATATGTACCACATTTTTTTAATCCAGTCTTCTTTTGATGGGCAGCATGGTTGCTTCCAGGTTCTTGCTATTGTGAACAATGCTGCGATAAACATACATGTGCAGGTATCTTTTTTATAGAGTGATTTGAGTTCTTCAAGATATATTCCCAATAGGGGAATTGCGGGATCATATGGGAGGTTGATATTTAGAGCTTTTAGGAATCGCCACACTGCTTTTCACAGGTTGCACTAATTTACACTCCCACAACAGTGTAGAAGTGTTCCCTTTTCGCCACACCCTCTCCAGCAGCTGTTATTTTTTGAGTTGTTGATAATTGCCATTCTGACTGGAGTTAGGTGGTATCTCAGTGTGGTTTTGATTTCCATCTCTCTGATGATTAGTGAGGTTGAACATTTCTTCATGTGTCTGTTGGCTGCTCGGACGTCTTCCTTTGTGAAGTGTCTGTTCATATCTTTTGCCCATTTTATAATGGGGTTGTTTGTTTTTTTCTTTTCAGCACATTTGAGTTCCTTGTAGATCCAGATGTTAAGCCTTTGTCAGACCTGGTGTTGGCAAATACTTTTTCCCAGTCTGTAGGCTGTCTCCCTGCTCTCTTAATGGCTTCTTTGGCTTTGCAGAAGCTTGTCAGTTTAATAAGGTCCCACCTGTCTATCTTCTCTCTTATGACCTATGGGTTTTGGGTTTTGTTCAGGAATTGGATGCCAGTTTCAATTTCCATGAGGGTATTTCCTTCATTTTCTAAGGTTCTTATGGTTTGAGGTTTTACATTTAGGTCTCTGATCCATTAGGAGTTAACCTTTGTGTATGGGGATAGATAGGGGTCCTGTTTCAATCTTCTGCATGTGGTCAGCCAGTTTTCCCAGCACCACTTACTGAATAGGTTCTCCTCTCCCCAGTGGTAGGTGGTGGAGGCTTTGTCGAACATGAGTTGGTTGAGAAATTGGGTTTTGCTTCTGGAATCTCAATTCTATTCCATTGATATATGCCTGTACCTTTAATGATTTCTTTTAGATCTTAAATTTGTATTGTACTCAATCTGTAGATCAAGTTAAGGTGGCTTGATATAGGGTATAATACTAAGTCTTGTCATTTAGGAATGTGATTTCTCATGTACTTAGGATTGTCTTACGTCTTTCAATAATTTCAAAATTATTTTATTCTTAAAGATCTGACATATCTTTTGGTAGGTTTACTTCCAGGGACTGTATAATTTTTATGAATTTATGAATGGAATGTTATTATTAAGTGTTCTAATTGGTTAAAGCAGGAATGGTATTATTTTTGCATATTGATTCTATATCCTGAAAATTTACTGAGCTCTCTAATTACAGTTAGTTTGCAGATATTCTTGGATTTGTTGATAATTATATGCAAAGAAATAATTTGATATTTTTCATTTTATTTTTTATATATTTTCTTTTTCTTGTCTTATTAGCTGATTAGAATATCCAATGAGTATTAAGTGTGTATAATATCCAAGGAATATTCATGTGTATTCTTCCTGATTTTAAAAGAAATGCCTCTAATGTTTAACCACTAACTCTAATGTTTGCTATGGATTTTTTATTTACTAAAAATGTTCATTTTTTATAGTACAAGTGAGTTCTATCACACCATTCTATACCTTTTTATTTAAAATTGTAGAAATAATAATAAGGCCTAGATATTTGAGGACTTGTGTACAAACTTTCAAACTTGTGTACAAATAGTTTCAGTTTAATAGTCAAAAAAGGGAGAAAAAGGCAGGAGAGAAAGGTAGAAGTGAGGGAAATGACTACCTTAATTGACAAAAGAGAATTTAGCTTGTGTCACTTTTTTAAAAGATAGCCTTGGAGTAATAGCTCCTCATGAGTCATTTCAGGGTGATGAGCAGAGGTTAGGAGGATGTTGAGTATTGGGAGATAAGTTTGTGTTGTACTGTGTTGCTACTCCAGTATTGTGAGACCACAATGTGTACTAAAATGTGGCACCATAGAAAGGATTTCTGGCTTGCACGGCTGCCTTTCTTGCTTTCTGTTTCCACTGGAAGCATAGCATTATCCACTAGACATCGGTATATAATTCTGCTTACCAAAAGTTCCAAGAGAAGTACGATATTTTGTTTGTTTGTTTGTTTTTGAGTTGGAGTCTCACTCTGTCGCCCAGACTGGAGTGCAGTGGCCGCTCCCGGCCACCGCAGCCTCGACCCGCTGGGCCCCGGCGATCCTTCCGCCTCAGCCTTCCGAGTAGCCGGAACTACAGGCACGCGCTACCACACCCGGCTGATTTTTTGATTTATTGTAGAGATGAGGTCTCGCTGCCCAGGCGGGTCTCGAACCCGCGGGCTCAGGCAATCCACTCACCTCAGCCTCCCAAAGGCGCAGGATTACAGGCTGTGCCACCGAGCCCGGCAGAAGTACGATATTTAATAAGTGATCCCCTGACTTCTTCCCTTCCCATTTGGCCATAACTGGCATGTTGCTTCCTGCCATGTTGCCCCAGGCCCCTGTTGACTTTCACCTCTCCCATCTACCAGACCCAGTGTGCTACAGTTTGGTCTGTGTGTTGCAACTTTCATTTCCTTCTCTCAGTCACGCTTGAATGGACCCTTAGGGCTTTCTAGGTATTTCTTTATTTATCACTTTGTCATTTTCTAGATCGTCATCATTGTCATTCCAGGTATTCTCTTCTGAACCCCTCAACATCCCCATGTCCTTGAGCCTCAGAAGACTTAGTGTCTGATGTCATGAAGATGGTGGTAAAGCAGTCTTGTCCACAGGTTAACTCTTGTAGGAGGAGAGGTGTTCCTTCTAGGCTCTAACCTTAGGGATAAAATGAACCTCCATACTGACTCCTGGAAGAATGAACTACTTAGAAATCCTTCAGATGAAGAATTACTTCAAGAAAGGTTAGACATTCTGGGACCACTTAACACAAAAGGAAATCCCACCATTAGCACTTGCCACAACTTTACTTCCGGGATTGAGGGGCAAACAGATTTTGATGAGTTGTTCCATGTGCCATTGAATAGCTTCACGCTCAGTTTAGACTATATCAAGTCATGTCCTAGAAGGTTGTTCTTTCTTTGAGAAAGAAATTTCTGATACAATATTTGCATATGATACATTTTAATATGAAAAAGTATAAAGAAGCTATTAAAATTAAAAAGTAATAACAGCTACTATTAGTAGGTTTACTGAACACTTGCTACATCCTAGGTTCTATGCTAAGCACTTTATAAGCATTATCTTATTCTATCTTCAAAATCAGTCAGAAGATATAGCCATTAGTATTGGTGTCCTTCCCTACCTTATAATAGATTCTATTTTTCATGGAAAATTAAGACGCTAGTGCAGAGAGTTCCCATATGCCCTGAAACCAGGTTGCCCTATTATTATCATTCGCGATTTCATAGTATGAAATATCTGTTAAAAATAATGATGTAATGTTGATCCATTATTATTAAAATCACAGTTTATTTAGACTTCCTTAGTTTTTGCCAATATCCTTTTTCTTCTCCAGAATCCCACATTATATTTAGTCATCATGTCTCCTTAGGCTCCTCCTGCTGAGTTTTTCAGACTGTCCTTGTTTTTGATGACCTTCAGAGTTCAGAGAAGTACTGGTCAGGTGTCGTGTAGGGTGCCCCTTGGTTGGAATTTGCTGGGGTTTTTCTCACACTGAGACTGGAATAAAAATGTGCTTTCTTAAAAATTATGATTAATTGGAGTTGAATTGTATGAATTCCTTTTCTTCTAGTGAGACAATCACACAGCCTTTCTCTTTAATTTACTCTCCTAGTGAAGTACATTACAGGTTTCAAATGTTAAGTTGTCTAGAGTCCTGAGAAAAATCAGCTTCATCAATACGTATCTTTCAGGTCAGGCCTGCAATTTTCTTTTCTTCTATCATGCTTGTCCAGTTTTGCTATTGTCTTCAGTTATGTTTCCCAGGAAGCAAACTCTAGGGCTGAGATGTTTGTATGAGAAGCTTACTTGGGAGACTCTCAGGACCAATCCCTGTCAGAAGCAAGGGCACAGCCCAGAGTGGAACTGCAGTGTGGGCACAGCAGAGACCTCAGTGATGGAACTAGGATGGTCTTCCAAAGTTGTCTCAAGTTGAGTAAAGGGGGCCAGGCCCTTGTGCCACTGCATCTACCAAACATTGCAAGCGGACTGTTCCCAGGAAAAGAATCTAGTCTTGGGCAAGGCAGTTCCCTGTAGCTAAGAGTAACTCCTTGCAGGAGTCTTGACTGTGAATGTACAAAAGGCAGCTGGGGGAATGTATGCCTTGCACCTAAAGGGGGAATCTAGGCAGTTTGCCACAGCATTTCTTACATTAAACAAGAATATAGTTTTCTCAAAGGAAATGAGAGAGTTTTCTTTTTGTAGAGTCTTAGACAATTTATAGAGACTGGAAGTTTCCTATTAGGTTTACCATGTAGCAAAACTCAAATTAAAAATTATCTGGGCCATAATTTTCAGGGGCCTGGAGGTAGGTAGAGGACAGAACGGGTAGATGTTTGACTCCTAGATCAAGTACTTTGATGGCTTGGTAAATCCTTTTTCTCCACCCATGTCATATTGCTAACACATTTGTTTCTAGGGGGGAAAAAAAGTCAATTTTACACAAGTTTTCAAATTTGTTAGCATCAAATTATATATCATTGCCATTCCAATATTTTAAATCACTATTCTATATTTAATTATGACCCTATTTATTATTCTGAATGTTATTTTTGTGTGTGTCTTCTCTCTGTTTCTAAGTCGTACCAGATGCTTGTCCTCCTTGTCCATTTAATTCGTCTTTTCATCTTTTCAAAGAACTAGCCTTTTGTTTTGTTGATCATCTGTATTGTTTGTTTTCTGTTTCATTCATGTTTGCTCTTATCTTTATTAGTTTCTTTTTTCTGCTTTCTATGAGTACACTCTGTTCTTCTCCTAAATAGAGTTGAATTCTGGATTCATTACTTTTTATTGTTTTCTTTTTGTATATATATATTCATGGTTACAAAGTTCACCTCTGAGTACTGATCTAGTTGCATCACATATATACTGTTATTTGTCCTACAATGTTCATCCTGATCTTCTTTCTTTCATTAAAAAGAGGCTCAAAATTTTAGACTGGGCCAGGCATGGTGACTCATGTCTGTAATTCCAGCACTTTGGGAGGCCAGTGCAGGAGAACTACTTGAACCCAGGAGTTCAAGATCAGCCTGGGCAGCATAGCAAAATACCATCTCAAAAAAAAAATTAGATGAATATATGATTTTTAAACTAAGAATACTGTTTCTCAGCCTCTCTTGCAGCTAGGGTGGCCATAAACTAAGGCTAGGCAGAGACCAGGGCTACCAAGGAGTTTGTTTCAGGACTTTCTGAGGACCAGGTCTAATTTGCAGACAGTAATGCATTACAAAAACTCCAGTGTAAGCATCCATAGAGACTGTGTAGTCAGCTTTGAGACCTATTTGTCAGGCCAGGAAAGGGTAGTGGCTAGATCCTGCCTACCACTGTAGCAAGGGGGCTTGGGAAATGGAGACTTACCTGGAAGCTTACATTTGGGGAATCCATTACCGAAAGAGAAAAGAAGAATGGCTATTAAGAAACTGTTAGCACTATCTGCCATAACTGTATACCAGTACACAAGGGACAGAGTCAAGTGATTTTGCTTTGGACAATAGAGATGTAAGCAGAAGTCATATATGCACCTTTTATTTCATATCTTTAAAGATAATGAGCCAGCCCTCTCCTTCCCTTTTTCTCGTTCCCTACTGGCTGCGAGTCAGCAAAATGGCAGGAGCTGCAAATTATGTCGGATCATGACATGAAAGGAGCATACCAAAGATGGTAGAACAACTAGCTAAAAGGCTTTGAGAAAGACAAGACCTAGTTAGAGTCCTCCTGGAGAGCTTCCCTAGACTTTCTCAGCCTGAGAAATGGGTATCAAGCATGGCCAAGATAAATCTTAGGGGCTTAGCATGATGGAATTCCAGCAGAAGGGCAGTGAGGAAAATAGGAAGCAATGATAGCACTCCTGAGAATGACCTACAGTATTTTATTTTATTTTCACAAAAGAATATATTTATGTATTGCTTACAAAATAAACACTGATTTTAAAAACCTAAAAAAGTCAAAAAGGAAAGAAAGATTTGAAAAGAATAAGCTACTCCAAAGTCAGTCTGACAGTTTCACAAGAGGAAAACATAGCATCCTAAATTGCGTCACAGTGTTACAGGTTTAGGTCTGAGAGTACCTACAATGTGCCAGAGTGCCTAAAAACTCTGATATATCTGAATACATCCTGCCTTGTCTCTTCCCAGCTTTGATATTTTAGGGAAGCTTCTATTTTCCTTAACTCATAAGGCTATTCTGAGATTTTAGTGATATTATAACCATAAAGTGCTTTATTGTACCTGGCACACAGTGAGTACTCAATTAGTGATACTAGTATTACTTCCAGTACTTTATAACACTCTGGAACCTTCTTGTCACCATTTTCTCAAGCTCCTTCGCTTTTTTCTTTTTTTCTCTTCTCAACATAGAAAGGACTGACCCAATCTTGCCACTGAATTCCAACATTGTCAGAAGGTTTGTTAAGTTCAAGAATTCGTGTTCTATAAAAATAAAAATAAATCAGTATCCTGTGTTATGGAAGCTTCAGGCTGAAAATTCTATAAAACAAGTTTACATTTAATGACAAGTACTCATTTCATGAACATGTCATTGTTAATATTTGTTTCTATGGTGAATTGCACTGAGCAATAAGATATTCAGACCAATAACCTGATTTAGTACAGGAAAAAAAAATTTTTAAACCTTCTTTACTTATTAATCCTTAACTTCAAATACCCTCTGCACCTCTTGACTCACTATTAGATCAGAGTAGTTATTTTTACTGAAACATAAGGTTAACGTTTCCATCATCACTGGGGTTAAAATTTGCATACTTCTGCATAATTCTTGTGCACAGCTGTTTGCATGCTTCATCTTTCATCTTGGTTTGCACAATTCATCTGGAATTTCTTAAAACTTAGCTATTCATAATAACAGTCTTGAAAAAAAATTCAGGGGGAATGTTGAGTTCAACATTTTAGCAGCATCCTTCACTTAAATACAAAAGCTTCAGAGCCTCTTGAAGACATGAGCAGTTTTGACTGAAAAGTCTAATATCGACCACATGGGCTAAATGATTGCAGAACAAATTTTTTATTGCATTATAAATCTGCCAGAAACAACCACAAAAAGGTCATCAATCTCTTCCTTATTTTTTTAAAAGAGAGTTTTTAAAAACTACTCTCTTTGCCTTCCTTTTTCCCAAACAAAACTAGGGTATTCAATGTTGTCACAATTTCTATTTGTCAGTGATGTTTCTTTGATAAGCAACTGAAACTTGTCGGCTAGATGAGAGGAAATCACATAAAAACCCAAGCCATCTTTAAAAATGAAGATTGACTAAAGTGACTAAGTAACTTCCACTTCATAGCGGAATCAAAAGAAATTTGTCAACGGCCATTATGTGAAGTGAAGGAAAGGCAGCATAACAGAATAGTTTAAAAGGAAAAAGACAAGAATGCTAGCCTTGACTTTGCTTATAACTTGATATATTTCCTTTAGCAAATCACTCAACTTTTGGGTCGTTTGATTATAAGTGTCAGAATCCGATTCAACTGGCAAAAGAACAAATGAAAGCAGTGGTAGGGAAGAGATGTATATGGTTCAGATCTGACGGGATCTAGGTGCTTAAATGATGTCATCAAGAACATTTGCCCCCATTCCTCACTCCTTTTTTCCTGTAGGTTGGCCTCACTCTCAGGCAGGCTTTTCACATTCCATGTACAAATAGTAATTACATTTCTAGTTTATTTCTATCAGTTTAGCTTTCCCAGTAGAAAGACAATACCCTCTTCCCAAAAGTTCCCATACAAGACCCATGGTTTTGGGAGAACCCCTTTAGATCTCAGGCTCAACCTTGAACCAATAGAAAATACAAATTGGTCAGGTTGAAGCCATGTGCACTACATATCACCTGGACTGAAGTTTGGGAGGGGGTATTTTCCCAAAATAAAATCAGAGTTCTGTTACCATGAAACATGGGGAATAAATGGTAAATGGTGGGCAGGCGAAAAACAATAAACTTTCATTCCAACTTCTCTGGGAGCTCAAAGTACTCAATGAAATGCAGAATTTAGAGTTGATGATGGAAAGCTTTTTACTCCAAGATTCAAACTATAATACCCGTAAGAAACTTCTGAGGAAGAACATTGAAACCCAACATCCATTCTCCTCCTCTATCTTTAGTAATAGAAGCTCCTCATTTGTGACAGGTGCATAGCTGCCCAGAAAAAGACTATTGCATTCATGCTCCCATGTAGCTAAGTGTGGCCATATGACTGACACGGTGGGTTGAATTATGGCCTTCAAAGATATCCAAGTCTTAATCCCTGGAAGCTAAGAATGTTACATTAAGAATCTTGAAATGGGGAGATTATCCTGGATTCCAGGCAGGTCCTTACTGCAATCACAAATACCCTCATAAGAAGGAGGCAGAGGGAAGTTACATACATAAGAGAAGAAAGCAATGTAACCAAAGAGTGATGTGGTTACAACCAAGGGATGTCAGCAGCCATCAGAAGCTGGAAGAGGCAAAGAGGGGTTCTCTTCCAAGGTCTTCAGAGGGAGCACAGTTCTTCTGATATCTTGACATCTTCACTCAGTAAAACTTAAAGAGAACTGTGAGAGAATAAATTTATGTTGTTTTTAAGCCATGAAGTTTGTGGTAGTTTGTTACAGCAGACACAGAAAACTAATACTATAAAGTTCTGACATATAAAATATGAGCAGAAAGGTGTTCAACTTCCAGCTCATGCCCTTCAAAGAAAAGGCAACATCCTCCTTTCCTCCTTCTCTTTTATTCAGTAGTCTGGGATTTCATCAACTGAGATTCAGTTGGTAGACATGGTGGTGAGCCCTCTGGGACCACCACCCATTATGTAAATAATGGTAACAATCCTTGACAGCAGAGCAATAAGATAGAAGGAGCCTAGGTCCCCACTATCTAGCTTGAGCTTCCAGTTCTATCTTGTTTAAGCTATGGTATTTTGGAGTCTCTTATTACAGCTAATTTATATCCTAACAAAATTATCATTTCTATCTGCTATGAGACTGCACCTTACAGACTTCCAACTACAGGGAGTGAAATTAACCAATAGTCAGTGGCTGCAACCTGAAATCCACCACCACATTTGCACCCAGTCCATGCTTCCCACAGGTCTGCTCCCAGATAGTGACAGGGCATGGTAGAGACACTTAAGCATTCCTGGGAAACATGGGAGTCCTCTAACAGCCAGATTTGGTTCAAGGATTCCCCAATGGCCTTGCCAAACCTTCCTCAGACAGTCTAAGATCCTTCTGCCCAACCTTCCTTCCTTCTCCCTTCACTCAGGGCAGATTTGTTTTACCCTCTGATGGTTCACTCAACTGTATGGTCTCCTGCTGGAAGCCGCAACCCCTAAAGATGCAAAATGGAGGTTACCTGAAAATGGGAAAAACGCTGACTGGGAGCAGAGCCCCAGTGGGAAGCGGCCATGCTGGAGGTAGAGCCCCATGGATCCTATTGAAGGACTCCTTTGGCCTTAAAGGAATGCGTGATTAGGCTTGAAAAACATTTCCCTTGATAAATAAAGACAATTAGCTAGAATGTGCAAGGATGTGGAATTAGCAGTAGACCTATGTATGGAATTGTAAAAAAGGCTCAACAGCAAAAATCCCCCCCCTGAAGGGACAAGGGAACGCAAATTTTGAGACCTTTAGCTAAAAAGGAAAAACAAGTACTTCCTCATATCCTTCCTCATATCCTTTATAAGTAACAACATTGACAGTTGTGATTGATGAGGAAGTGGGAAACTGAGACAGAGTATCTCCACAAACAGGTGTTTTTGGGAAAAACAAGTCACAGACATGCCTTTTTGATTTAAGAAATATTATAGTTTAATTAGAAAGAAGGTTAAAATTAAAGTAAGGATTAGAATTAAATAGATAGCAGTTATAATTAAGAGATAGATGTTTATTATAGATGTAGGTATTAGTTAAATAGAAGGAATAGGAAATAATTAAGTTTTAAGGTAAACTTAAAATTATATACACTTAATGTAGGTTTAAAATTAAATACATTTAGGATTGGAAGTAAGATTAATTTCATATATAAGTGTAGATTTAGACATAAGTTTTGTTTAGAAATGTAAAATGGGTAGAATTAAGAAAATAGATTAGTAAAGGAAAAGAAATAGAATAGTGAAGGGAAGAGATTCAGTTGGCCTAAAGGTCACAGGATGTGGCTGGTAAATTGGCAGCTGGTATTTTGTTACACCACTGGTAGCAGGAAGGAACAAAATGAAACTTGTAAAGGTCAACTTCCCCATAAACAAAAGAAACATGATGTAAACATTTAATGTGTAACATTTTGTGGGTAGAGGGGTCAGTAAAAAAAAACTATATAAGCTTGTATGAATTGAATAAAAACTGGCAGAGTCTTGAACTCTCCCCAGGCAGAAGGATCCTGTCGTGTTCGTCTTTTCTTTTTCGCCACTTCCCGATTCCCCCGTCTCAAGCCCTGACTCTCTCCTGGAGCTGGACTCCAGCAGTCTCCTGCCCCATTCTTTCTCACAGATGTTTCTCCTAATTAAACCCTTACTCATGTCATCTCTCTAGGCTTCTGCTTCTCATACTGAGGTGTTATAATATTGGTTTGTGCTCACAGTTCCTGGCTCATAATTCCCATAGGCTTTGTATAGTCTTTTTTTAAAATGTTGGGGTGCTTAAGGCCTCAGTTGTAGACCACAGAAAACAGAGTCTCTCCCTCTGGCCTTCTCCTGTTCTTTCATCTATCAAAGGCAGGACTCTAACCTGATTGTGGGTCAAAAGAGCCTCATTCCAGAGATAGTCTTACCCCATGCCCTAGAGAAGGAATGCTGCACAAAGATGCCAAGAAAAATCTAAACAGATGGGCCTTTCCAGGTTTATATCATGCACTTTTTGTCTAATCAAATGTCTACATGGTTGTCAGTCATGCCTATGTAATGAAACCTCCATAAAAACCCAAAAGAACAGGGTTCAGAACGCTTTCAGATAGCTGAACACATGGAAGTTCATGAGGGTGGTGTGCTCAGGAGGGCACAGAAGCTTTGTGCCTCTTCCCCCATGCCACATCTTCATTTCTTCATTTGTAATTCTTGTAAAATCCTTTATAATAAACCAATAAATGTACATGTTTATCTGAGTTCTGTGAGCTGCAAATTAATCAAGCCCAATGTGGGGGTCATGGGAACCCCAACTTCAAACCAGTTCCAGAAGTTCCAAAAAGTTCCAGAAGCTCAGACTTGCTACTGGAGTCTTGGGATGGGGGTGGGGGTGGTAGTTTTGTGAGACCAAGCCCCCATTCTGTGAGATCTGTTTCAGGAAGATAGTGTTGGAATTGAATTAAGGGTTGTCCAACTGATGTCCACTGCTTGGTGCACAGGGAAAACCTTTTTGTCACAGAAGTCTTCTGTGTTGAATGTTGTGGTATGAGAGCAGAGAAATAACATGGTTTAAGAGAGACTTTTTTCCTAAAACACAGAGTAACATACTCAAAGTTCAAGAACAATGAAGTCTTCTGGCAAAGTAAGAAAAACAAACAAGAATATTAATGAGCAGTAAAAGTAACTTGCCGTAAAACATATTTTGTAAATACCCAAAATACCTCTCTGTGAAACCAAGGAAGAATACTTAGCCATCTTAAATAACTTGACTTTCCCCAAACAACCTTTTGATTACTTCCAAATTCCCTTCTGACACTTGGAAATAAATTAGGAGGGAATAAATTTTTGTTTCAAGATTTGTCAAACTATATATTATTGGTTATTCTAAACAACTGAATGGAAAGTAAAATTCCATCAATTATCCAGTTGCTTTATCTAAAAATCAAGCATGTGGATGGTTGATGCCAAGCAGGTAAAGAATTCAGGATGATCAAATTTTTTCATTAATCTTCCTGATTTAACCTAGTGTAGGTACAGTCCATTAGCTCTGAATCTCTGCATTCCTGCAGGTTTTTATCTTGCTAATCCCTTACTCTGATGCACAAATGTGTACACAATTGAAGATTCCACTGCTCTTATCAGAAGTTAATTTATTTCTTTCTGGATCCTGTGTTTGTTTCCTGGATCGTCTTGCTCTTTATTCATTTAAATAGTCCCATAACTAATACTTACCTGGAAGGGGAGACACTATGATCATGAATAGTCCCATGACTACTCCCTACATCATGTCTCTCTTCGTCACACATTTGCTGGATTAAATCAGATGTCAAAGAATTGGGAAATGGATGCTTTCATATTGCTGAATGCTGATAGTTTTTGAATCGGTTCTGCTAAGAAACTGGAAACTTCCCTCTAGGAGTGGTTACTGGAATGTGAAAATATGCCATTGAGAGGATCTCAGGGAAGAAAATGTCTTCTCTTGACAAAGACTGTGAAAATAAGACATTGCAGAGAAAATTGAGAATGATGACTTCGAATCTTTTCACATGAGGCTTATTTACAACCACGCCAAAAGAAGGAAGACTCTAAGAGACATACTCTGCTGTTGGGTGGAGAATGTGTTTGTGTGTTCTGTGGGGAATAACTGCTTTTTTTTGCTTTGTGCACTACTTTTTTGTCTATTTTCAGAAACAAAGCTTTTCTCCTGCATTTCTGTAAACAGGTTTGTATCTTCTTTTTGATAATAACAATGGGGAACTGTTTCTGACATAACTCCCACATAAACATATTTGTTTGGGTCCCACGGATTTTTTTAAAATATGTTGAAAGAAAATTCTATATTTAGTCATGGTAACAAGAAAATATTTGAGAAAAATAGTGAATTCTTAGAATGCTGGTATATTAGTCATAAACTGGGAGGTAGAAGCTAACCATGCAACCTAGGATTAGTCACCTAAACTCTCTGAGGCCTGACGATTTTATCTACTCAATGAAAAATCTGATATCAGAAATTAAAAATTGATGGTTTATGAGCCAAATGTAGACTAAAGATATGTTTTCTTTGACCAGTTAGTATTTAACTGAATTAGCTGCCTAATAAAATTAGGTGTTTTTGCCAAAAAACTTAAATTAAGTTTATGGCTTCTTTTGAAAAATCAGAAAATATTACCAACTTCATCCTCTATTCACCTCACTCAGCACTGGGTGAAGTCAATGATCCCCAAGTATAGCTGGGCCACTTCATTCACTTATGTTATCTGCCTGAATACCCTTAACAATCATTTGAATATGTGACTTCTATACTCCATGACCTAAAATATATTGGGGACTAGAAACTTATAGGTATTGTCAATTGATTTCAACTACGGTGTCCAAAAACTCCACAAGAAAAAAACAGTCTTTTCAACAAGTGTTGCTGAGTCGACTTAATATCCACATACAACAGAACGAAGTTGGACCCCTTCTTCACACCAAAATTAACTCAAATGGGTCATAGACTTAAATGCAAGAGATGAAACTATAAAATTATTTGAAGAGAGTATAGGAGAATCTTCACAGTCTTAGGTTAGACAAAGTTGTCTTAGGTGTGACATTAAAAGCATAAGTGACAAAAGAAAAATAGATAAATTGGGCTTCATCAAAACTGAAAACTTTTATGCTTCAAAGAGTATTTCAAAGAAAAAAGATAGCCCACAGAATGACAGGAAATATTTGCAAATGATATTTATTACACAGGACTTGTATCTTGAGTATATAAAAAACTCTTAGAATGCAACAAAAAATGACAAATAACCCAATTAAAAAGTGAGTAAAGGATCTGAATAGACATTTCTACAACAAAGAGATACAAATGGACACAAAAAGATGCTCAACTTTATTAGTCATCATGGATATGCAAGTGAAAATCACAATGAACTATAACTTCTCAGCCACTAAAATGGTTATAATAAAAAAGTCATATACTGACAAGTGTCAGCAATGATATGGGGAAACTGGAATCTTCACACACTGTTGGTGAGAATGTAAGATTTCGCACTCCCTTTGTAAAACAGTCTGATTATTTATCAAAGGTTAAACAGAGAGTTCTCATATGACCCAGAAATTTCACCACTAGGTATATATACCCAAGAAAAATGAAAATACATATCTACACAAAAACGTGTACATAAATGCTCACTGCAGTATTATTCATAATAATGTATAACTAGAAGCAACCAAATGTTTATCAGTGGAATAATGGATAAAGAAAATGTGGTGTATCCTTACAATGGGATGTTATTTGGCAATGAAAAGGAATGAAATACTGAAACATGGCACACCATATTTGAATCCTTAGAACAGACACAAAAGGTCATATATGGTAGGAATCAACTTACATGAAATGTCCAGAATAGGCAAATACATCAAATAGAAAGTTGACTGGTAGTTGCCAGAGTTTGGGAATAAGGAAAATGGAGAGTGATTGTTAAGGGTACGGGATTTCTATTGGGGGTGAAGAAAATGTTATAAAATTAGATAGTGGTGATGGTTATACAACTTTGTGAACATGCTAAAAAGGTTGAATTGTACATTTTAGAATGGTGGGTTTTATGGCATATGAGTTATGTCTCAACTTTGAAAAGTCTGTGAACCTCCATTAGGATCTAAATCTTCATCATCATTATCTCTTTAACATTATCAATATCCTCAAATCATTTTCCCCAGTCACAAGTTAGCGATGAGAAACTTTCCACTACACCTCAGCATACAGCATAGTAAATTAAAGCTAATGTTGTAATAAATTTTACTTAGGAAAGAACAAGATGTGAGTCTCTTGTTTAAAAAAAAAAAAGGAAATTTGGGGGAATTTTTTAAAAGATGTATTGTACTCATCTTTTGAAGGTTGAAACTTTTTATGTTTTTTCCTTCATATTAACATTTTAACTCTACGTGTCCAGATAAAATATCTCTCCTCTTTTTCAGGGAAGACAAATCCTAATCAATGATAAATTGGTCCCTTTAGGTTTTCACATCCTTTTGTATAAATTCGCTTAAGACTGAGCTCAGGGTCTCTTCGATTCAGATCAAGCTGAGGCATCTGGCAAACTGGCAAGACTTACAGAAGTTCATTCTAAGCCACTCTCCTTCCAGCGCAGTACTTGGACATTAGATGAACATGACCAGTTGTCTTGCAATGTAACTATTAAAAAAAAAAATCACCCGGGCTCGGTGGCTCAGCCTGTAATCCCTCGCCTTGGGAGGCTGAGGTGAGTGGATTGCCTGAACCCACAGGTTCGAGACCCACCTGGGCAACTTGGTGAGACCTCATCTCTACAATAAATAAAAAATTAGCCGGGCGTGGTAGTGCACACCTGTAATTCCAGCTACTTGGAAGGCTGAGGCTGAAGGATTGCTGGAGCCCAGCAGGTCGAGGCTGCGGTGGCCGGAGCGGCCACTGCACTCCAGTCTGGGTGACAGAGTGAGACTCCAACTAAAAAAAAAAACCCAAAAAAACAATGTCCTTATTCAAAGGAAGTTGCACGTAAGCAAATAAATTACACCATTCCTTTAGTATTTCTCTCTTGTACCTGGCATAATTAAGGAAGAAACATACATTTCCAGAACAACAACACACCAAAAAAAAAAAAAAGAAACCCCAAACATTATTTTCGTAGCTTTAACACAATTAAATTTCCAGAAGTATCTTCTTCTTGTATTGATTAACCACAAAGAGTGACAACTTATTTAATAGTAACCAACTGATTCATGTAAAATTCTGATACTTTTCCTTACTATGCCAGCATTAAAGATGAAAATATACTTGCACTTAGAAAGAGATTCCCATGGAAGTGACCATAAATACAGATGTGTATGAATATACAATGAGAAGTGGGGAAAATATGTTTTTTTAAATTGGCTAGTTTGAATTGGTTATATTAAAAAGAGTGCATTTCTCTTCTGTGGCAGAAAATTCTCCTTTGTTTAGAAAAACACATGAATGAGCTTCCTTGTATATATTCTTTATTTTCTGTATTAATGATGGTTTTGACATTTTAAAGAAAACCCTCCTTGCTGGGGAGAGACTAGAGCTAGCAAAGGCTCAGCCAAGCATGCCTTTGATATGCAAACTGACCAATCCAGAGCCCAGAGCCCTATCTTTTTTATCTGGTCCAGACACCCCAGGAGAAAATATTCCTCTGCCTTCGTCATCTCAAAGTCAGACACCAAGCAACTAGTGTCCGCCCCCATAGTTTAGAGCCCACTTCAAATTACTCACACTAGCCAATCCCAAACTGTTCACACTGCCCTGTCTTGCCTTTCCTATGGAAATCTCCATAAAGACCATGACCTAGCCTCTCCATGTCCACCACACACACAACCTGCTCCCGTTTTCTACCTCCTGACCACCCTGGTGTCTTTGCCCTGTTTCTCTGCGTGGTGGTGTGCCTCCTGTCTCTAGGATCTGTGAGTATAATACACTCTGTTTTTCTCTTTTGTCTCATCTTGTGGCCTTACCTGACTGAACATCACATAAAATAATTCAAAATACCCTTCAACCCTTCATACTAAATACATCTAGAAAAAGAAGAATAAAGTTGATCGACATGATTAAATAAAAATAATTTCCCCGATGGCAAGAGGACATTGGGCAAGAGGACCTTCCAGATCTATTCTTCCACTCTGCTCTGGGTTTAATCTGACCATGATGAACTGTGCTAAACAGACTCCTGAGCCCACTGGCTTCCAGTTGGGTTCTACCAATAGGCAATAACTGCCAAAAGGAGATTGAAGAGAGAGGTCAGGGTGTTTTCTCTCCATACTCTCAGTACGCTGCTTCACTGGCGAGCAACCCTTGCATTTGTAGGAGAAGCAAGGTGTCCTTCTCCTACAACAGCCTTATCTCCTCCAGGGGTTCCTGTGACTTCATCTCTCCTCTTCCTCTTCAAGCCTAAGAGTGGTGATAGTTCCCTACTGTTGCCAGGCACAGGGGTACTTCAGCATAAAGACAGTTCTGCTATAAAGTGACATATACATTCCTGAAAATCAGCATGCTACGTAAAATTGTGCAATCAAAACCATAGGACTTATGGGGAAATGGGATTAGAGGTACATACACACAAACTGTGTCTGTAACACACTTTTTAAAAGATAAGAGCCTAGTAAAAATAGTAGAGTTTTTCACTTGTTAAATGATTCAGGAATGTATAAATGCTATAATAAATATGGTGCTCTGCCTTGAAAAGATCTGGTTTCTGCTTGTGGAAGTGGGTGTGGGAAGGATTGGAGCTTTTGAGCTATTATGAAGTGGTGGGAGGAGGTTATCTGGAATCCTACAGAAAGTTGTAGAACCAAATGTGGGTGGGTGGGGCTCGTGACAATGTGGTGAACTGAGGGTGGATGGTAGATGTTTGTGGTGCTTGTGCCTTGTAGATTCTTACACTGCTTGCTTCATCTGGGTTTCATTTTCTGTGTTCACCTAATGTTTCTCGTGGATGAAATCATGCATAAGCAAGTACTAAATTATGCTCAACTTTTTCTCAAATATATCAATGGCTTTGGAACAAATCTGTGTTTTCAAAAGAGTGTTGTAACAGAACTGACTGTACACAGCTCACTTCCCCATACCCAACCTGTAAACCTCACTAAATTCTCCTCAGTTGTCACATTTGAATATGCCCTCTGTCATGATACCTAGAAAAAGAATTAGGGGAGTCTGGGGACTCTGTGGAGCTCTGATGGGAGCTCCAGTAATATGGTGGGAGCTCAGAACCCAAGACTCTAAATAGCCAGTAGAAACTCTTATTGGAAAAGTGAGCCAACTGAGCCATGGCATAGGCAGGATCACCTCAAGAACCACAGTATGGGCAGTGCCCACAAAACTGTGGGGCTGACATTGCTACCCAATGGGTCTAGAAGGTAGAGCATCAAGCCAAAGATTATCCTTGAAACTTAAGATATCAAGAGTTTGACTTGCTAGGTTTTGGACTTGCTCAGTACCAACACCTCTTTCTTCTTTCCTGTTTCTCCCTCTTGGAATGAGAATGCCTATCCCATGCCTGTCCCACCATCATATTTTGGAGGCACTTAACTTGTTTGGTTTCATAGTTCATAACTAGAGGACAATGTTGCCTCAGGATAAATTCTACCTCTAGTCTCCCCCATATCTGATTTAGATATTTAGAAGCGACTGGATTTTAGAGTTGACAGTCAATGCCAGAATGAGTTCAGACTTTTGAGGCTATTGGGATGGCATGAATGTATTTTGCATGAATTTTGGAGGATTAGGGGTAGAATGCAATGGATTGAATATTTATGTCCCCCACAAAAAAACACACGCTAGGATCATATGATGGTGTTTGGAGGCGGGGCTCCTGGGAAGCAATTAGGTCAGGAGAGTGGAGTCTCCAAGAATGGGATTAGTGTCCTTACTCCCTTGCCCCTTCCACCACTGAGGATACGATGAGAAGTCAGCAGTCTGCAGCTTGATTTTCCTCATCAGAACCCAACTATGCTGACAACTGATCTCGGATTTCCAGGCTTCAGAACTGTAAGGAATACATTTCTGTTGTTTATAAGCCACCCAGTCTATGGTACTTTGTTATAGCAGCCAAAACTAAGACAAAATAGTTGCTAAGGAACTTTGAAAGATAGTGATGTCTCTTGATAAAATTCTGGTTGCTTCATGCTCTGTATGGTCTCACCATCCCCACCACAGCGTGCCTCACCTCCCAGCCCAGGGTACCTGTAACACCTATGTGTTAGCAGGCCTTTGGGGAAATATAGGGGTGGAGAATGGCATGCAGGGGATTAATGGACAGAAAGGATAGGGATCACAGCTGCCAACAAAAAACAACCGAGACACAGATTCCTTCCCTAGAATCAACCAAAAGGGGCCTTTGAAGGGAACCAGGCAGTTCACATTGTGCTAGTATGTGACTAGGGGATATATTCCCATTGGGAGAGCATTGCATTCCACACACAGGAAAAGTGACTATGACTTACTTCTACCTCTACATTTTCCACTGAGAAAAACTTCCCAACTATGTTTTCCATTCCAAAACACTTGTCCTGAAAGTAACAACACTTTAAGAGTAAAAACATTCAATTATTTCTCCCCTCAACAAGTCATTTTCTTTTTTACCTGAGTCAGAGCATAAATATAACTAGTCTTTGTCCAACAATATTACATTAGCCACAGAAAAACACCCACATGAAGGGATTACTAATCCTCAAAAAAAGCCATGGCAGAATTAGATAAAAGCTGAAATGTATTTTCACAGATGGTTGTCCTATGAAGTATTTGCTTCAAAAAATATTAAACAAAGCAAGCAATACTCCATTTATGTTTTATTCCCTGAAAGTAATTATTACATAAAAAGGTAGACAGGCAGGACACAGTTAACAAAGACTAAAGAGTTGTCATCAGGTTAGAAATGGTCTGAAAAATAAATGAGGACCATTCGCCAATAATATGACTGTAAAATATAGCAATGAAAAATTGATATTGCGAACATACACATACTTATATCCCACATCACAGTTTGATGGAGCAGGAGATAAATGGCTCAACATTGATTGCTTTTACAGGACTATGACAACCCCCAAAGAAGAGAAACAGAACATCTCTCACTTCACATAAAAAGCAAATTACAGATGAAAAAAAAAATTCTCTACTCTCAAAGCAAGATTCAATTAAAAAAATATGTCTAGCTTTGACAGGGCAAATTCCAGGCGTAGTGTATTTTCATAGAAGTGGTCCTCAAGGAAAGATTTGAGTGCTACAAAAACTTATGGAACTTTTCACAGCTTGTCATAATTTCTCTGTAATACTAAGCAAAGACTTCCACCTCCTTAGCTAATATTTCTCTCCTAACTGATCCTGCAAGGTGGTGTTAAGTCTGTGACAGTGTATTTCCTTTCTGAAAATCATATTGTATAATAGCTGCACTGCAGACAATGAATAAGAATACTTCCTTCCAGCAATACTACAATGGATAGTGCTTTACTGAGGACTGTGTATGTGTGTGTGAATATACATTCTTAAATGGCAAGATGATACTATGGGAAGGAAGACCAGAGATGGCTCATCCTGTCTCATGTAGTGTTGCAAGGACACCACAAATGTCATTTTTTTAATCAGTAGACAATTTTAACTCTGGGACATCTACTTCTACCTTCAGAAACATAAAGCAGGAACTATTGTCTTTGTGTCATTCAAAGGTTCAAGGCAACACAAAGAACCTCTGAAAGTCACACTATTTTTGAACCAAAACTTCTGCACATGCTCTCCTCTGCCTTGTCACCTTTCATCCACTTTGTACAGAACATCATTAGGGTTTCTAGACACCCTGCTCTGGATCTTGTTATAATGCTCAGAACGGCTGTCAGTGGATGGGAAAAGCGCTCCAATAGTCGGGCTTGAGCTGTGTGAATAAATACATCCATTTGGGTGTTATCAAGCTGTTCCATTTGTCTTATCATTTCTGTCTTCAGTTGACACTGTGACCCTTGAAAAGCCAAAGAAGGCATTTCTCCAGTTTCCTACCCTCGACCTCAGGGCAGCACAGCCTTTATTCTCTGTCCCCTCATGGTCTTTGGAGATAATTGCCTATACTTTGGTGCCTATATTACATATGTTTCAACCTGTTTTCCAAACGTTAACTGTTTGGGATTAAAATAGTTTCTAAGAAGTATTTTCAGCCTTTCCTTGTACTTCTGCCAAATCTATGGCTCTCCACAGAAAGGAAAATGCTGAGCATTAAAAACAAGAGGAAGATTAGTCAGAAGAGATAATAAATAGCACATTACTGCATGTGGCAAAAGCACAAAGAAACCCAACTTGTTTGTATTTTATTGGTTTAACCATGACAACAGTTTACGGTCTTAGTAAAGGTAATAGAAATATAGGTTTGTGTCAAGAAGCCAGAAAAGACTAGAGAGGTTTTGCCATGTAAATCATATCAGACCATTGATATTGTTTATGGAACCAAATTAAGGGTTCACTTAAATATTTCCACAATGCGTTATTTGCAATACAAATATTAACAGCAGTAATAAATTATATAATAAATTGCAATAAGGATAATAACAAAAATAGGAGTTAGACTGAGGTGGCAGAAGGCTAATTCTCTTATTAATATGCTAACAAAAAGGGCAGGGTAAATTCTATCCAGACTTTTGTCAGAGTCTTTATAGGTTTGTGTGAAAAGTGGGCTATCTACCACTTGGAAAGGAGAGAACCACAGTGGTAAAAATCATAACACACACCACTGCGACTTATTTAATCTTTTTAAAAAGACTTTTTTAAAAAAAACCTTTTAAAAGGTTATCATCCCCATGTTACAGATTTTTAAAAATCAACACTCAAAGACAGATTAAGCAACTTGCTAAAGGTTATACAGTTGATAGACAGTAGGACAAAGACGTAAACTCAAGCAGCATAGCTCATATGAATCCCTACTTAGCACCACACTCTTATGCCTTCCTATGGGCTGGGAAAGTTGCAGTGTGTATGTACCATGTGTCACTACAGATGTAGGCATTTAGCCAATCACTCACATATTTGTGTATGCATTCGACTAATACATATTGAGTACCTACTGTGTGCCAGGCATCAATGCCAGAGTCTGAAGGATGAGTGATAACAAGCAGGTGAGCTCCCTGTTCTTTTGGAATTCACAGTCTGCTTGAGGAGATTGGTTGAAAAAAATCAGGCTGCCTACAGAGCTAGGAGGGAATTACATTCAAGTAGTCCTGGAAGGTTAACATGCCTCAGAATTGCACAGAGGGCTTATTAAAACACACATTGCTGAGACACCCCCACAGTTTTTGACTTAGTAAATCTGTGTTTGGGCTTAAGAATGTGCATTTTTTAACAAGCTCTCAGATGATGTAGATACTACTGAGCTAGACACTATACTGCAAGCACTGCTGCTCTAAGGAGTATTTGATTGGGAGAGAAAGATTTCCTTATGTTGCATTGTACATCTCTTGGAGGTAATCTGGTGCTTCAGAAGAATAGTCACTGACCTATATAGATAGAATTTGAGGCCTATGAGAAAGTCTCTCACTCTGCCTTAAAATATTAGCAAGCTCCTTAGTTTGGGTAACATTCAGCTATCAGTAGCCATTCATACGTGGGATCTGATGGAATGAGACACAGGACAAGTAAGTTTTGCTAACATGGACTTTAAAGGAAAAGCAAAATGTGAAGCCAGAGTGTGATGTCTTAAATATATTATTGAGGAATCAGAAGGTAATTAATGTTCAAGATATTGACATTCTAAGGGATGGAGATACTTATGGGAAGAAGAGAACAACTACAGAGGAATTTTTTTAAACTCATCAATCTAAGAAACACATCTCATCCTTACTGGTAATGATACCCTACTATTTAATTGACATGATGATTAAAATTGCCTCCATTTTCCTGGGTCTCATTCTAACACATGTTTTTTAAAAAGCCAAATTATTTCTTGTTTGTCTGTGAAGGGAAGTTTCAGATTCATGGACTTCCTGTCCACTAGAGATATACACAACAAGAGCTAAAGGAAGTATTGGGAAAGAGCAACTGCTTCTTTGAAATTGTATTGCGCGACCCCCAATTCAGACAGGGCACTCTCACGTTTACCTATTCTGAAGAAATCATCTGGAGGACAGGTTGGTAAACATGCAAGTTTATTAGTACTTACAGGAGGGACCGATTGTTGCTGGTCAATACAAAGTTCTCTGCACCCCAACAGATGTGGAAGAGATTATATACTCCCAGCATGGAAAAGAGAGCAAGACACAAACAACAGCATTATGTGCAAAGAAGCAGGAATAAGGATGTTACTTTCTTAGTAACTGCCTTGAATATGGGGGTGTGTATAGCTTCAAGGGGATCTTGAAGACAGCCCTAGCCAGGGGCATCCTCGTAATCAGGGAACAATCATCAGCAAGGGACGGGTAGTGAGGCATATGTCCTGTATTTACCCCACATCAATCCATATGTGGATAGAAAGTGCAGCATTATCTGTGAGAACAATGATATACATATTTATGCACACATATGTGTATATAGATAGATGTGTGTATATATACATACATATGTGTGTATATATCTGTATATATGTTGCTATACATACATACATACATACATACATATGATGTTTTTCCCCAAAATGAGTTGTCAAGTTGAATGCTCCAGGACAAGAGTACTTGCCCTGCTAGGTTATAAAACTGTGAATGCAGAAAGGAGCAATACAAAAGTTGACATTTGGATGGTCTTCCTTCCAGATCAAGTAGAATGAATTTCTAACATCGAAATGCCATTTTGTTGTGCTCTGCAAATAGCCTTATGTTAAAACCGAGAAAGGGCATAAAAAGTTGGAAAAATAAATATCCAGGCTTAAAGACAAATACAAGTGATTTGGAAAGTCATTCAAGAGTTGGTTGTCAATAATATCAGCAATCTAGTTGAACTATTTCTTATCCTGGCCCCGATAATCAAAAGCTAGCTAGTTTTGTCAGTAACCAAGATTCTGAGCTGATAGCCCACAGGCCTAATCTGACCTATAGATTTGATTTGTTTGTTTCTTGTTGATGTGCCTTTAAATGTTAAACTTGAATGAATTAGTGGAGCACACCGTCTTGCCCGTGGTCTCCGATACCTTTTGCCTGGACTGGGTGAAACCTTTCAGTTCCTGGTAATTCCCTGGAAAGACTTCAGTTTTTGACTTTTACTATATAGTTTACAAAATTTTCCTTCAACTCCAGCATTACTTGCCTATTAATTCTAACTGCCTTGTGTTTTGTTTTCTTTTGTTTTTTCTCATTTCACTTGTGAAAGGCCAGGTTTTTCCATGAGAATTTTAATTGTTCCTGGGTGAGTGACATAATACCATATGAAACCTAGGGAGGAAATAAATTTCTCAGTGAAAGTACAGAATTACTTTGTTGCCTGCATCACAGTCCATATTGTCGACCTGTTTAGAATAGCTTGAAAGTTTGTGCTGAATAAATGAAACTGTTCAAAACTGGGAAATGTCTTGATTTTTTTTTTTTTTTTTTTTTTTTGCAATATGAGCATATCAACACAGACATGAATTAGCTCAGAGAATACATTAAGTTTTAGGAGGTACAGAAAGGGCTTTTTTTTTTTTACCATTAAGAAAGAGAATGTGAAATGCCCCAAGGCATGATCATTTTTATTCTGTAATGAATAGAAAATCTACTGCAGTAAAAGCAGAATTAATGATTCAAAAACAGCTGGAGATACTGAAACAGAAATTAATCCTACCTACCTAACTCTTAAGACTGGTGAAATGGCAAAGCAGGTTGAAAGCAACACCTGAAGAGAAGTGGAATGTGGACATTAAAAAACTGTGACCAGTAATATGTAGGACAGACACACAGTTACAGCAAAGCCCATAAGTGGCAGATCTCACTAATTAGGAATAACAGGTTGATAGTCCTGTCGAATCACTGGAAAATCTGAAGTGTGGACACATTTTAAGGAGATGTAGCAGCCTTGCTTTCAAGGGCAGAGACTAATAGCAAATAACTTTCCAAGGACTGCAAGGTCCTACCTGAGCTGCTAAGAGATAAGCACCATTTGTCATTAATACATTCAGTATGGGCCAGGGGCTAGTGCTTGGGTTACACCAATCCCTTTAAAACAGTTGATTTTTGAAAGCTATACATATCACCTGCTGTCTTAGCTATGCTGTTCATTTTCTTCAAAGATGGTAGGAAAGTTTACTTTAGCCCAAGCTCTTTCCTGAGAGGCAAGCTCACGTAGGTAGTATATGACATATTGAAGTTGTCCCTGTGATCTTATAAATGCTTACTGTCAGTGTTGGGAAAAGGCTGAAAATTGAAATGTGTGTATATATGTAGGTACACATGAGTGCATGTCCAGGTGTCTATGTGTATAAGACCTATTCTTGCCATCTTCAATTGTTTTTGGTTAAATTCTAGGAAGCAAGACTGCAAATTTGAGCCCCAAATGATTCATTTTGTGTGTGTTTTTTTTCTTTTTGGGTGCATTGGGAAGATATGGGCATTATGACTAGGGCTTTTCTTCATTCGTAAATTTGCTGACGGCTTTCGAGCAAATAGAAAACTCACCTGACAGCTGTTTTATCATTATATTATGTTTACACACACACACACACACAACACACACACACACACACACACACACACACACACACACACCTTCAAATCTATTCTGGATGGAAAAACAGTATTCATGTTTAAACCTATTTCAACATCAGCTCTTAACCAAAAGAGGTCTTCACAGAATTTCCAAGACCAAAGTACTTGTTTATTTCCATGCTAAGTGACTTTTAAGAGAGAGGTGCCTATGAAAGAACACACTAATTCCAGGATGTTTGCAATTGTCGTTATGCATTTGGGGTCAATGTATAACTGGCCTGCTCAGAGATTCTGGAGAAGACTTCTTGAGATTTTTTAGGAAGGAAGGAAAAGAACTTGTATCAAGCACATTCTCGGTACTAGAGCCTGAATGATAAGCTTTACATTTGAACTCACTGAAATGTCACTTTCTCAGGGAGCCTTCACCAACCTCTCTACTTAAAACTATGCCATGTCCCTTCCTACTTAATTTTTCTTTTTAGCATTTGTCACTTTCCAATATAATTTAAAAAGTAACTTATTTTGTCTATTTTCTATCAACTTCACTGAAGTATAAGCTTCATGAAGGTAAGAATTTTGCCTGTTTCTCACTGCTTTATATTCAGTGCAAAGCACTGTCTGGCAGGTAGTAGATATTCAACAGATCATTGTTGAATGAATGAGTATAAGCATCTATGGGTATCATCTCATTATCTTGTATCCCAATAGACACAGAGGGAACATGTGGGCTGGAACCTCAACTCTGCTACTTATAAGCTAGAAAGCTTTAGACAAAGGGCAATCTCTCTGAGCCTCAACTTCTTCATCATTGAGAGGCAGATGATAGTTCCTTTCCCATAAGGCTGTTGTAATGACCAAAAGAAAACAATGTGAAGACATCCTTTGGCATGGTCCTTGGCACACTGTTGGTGCTTTAAAAATGTTGGCTATTATTATTGCTGCTTTTGTTTTCTTCCCAAACCATAAAATACCTTCATGAGTATAATAGAATTCCACACCTACATATTTCTTTACTTGTCTTTTCTAAGAGCTCTGACATAGGACTAGGAAGACACTGATGAAAAAGCTACCTTACTCTTGCTCATGTCTTGCAAAACCCTTTCTTGGGGTTGGGAGCGGGAAGGGCCTTCTAAACATGACCCCACATAAGCCATGTTTGGCACCTGGCCTGCCTGACTCTGTGTTGCGTGCTTAGTAAATCAACAGGGCGTTTGGGTCTCGGGCTGTCCACTCTGTTGCCTTCCTGAAGCCCTAAATACACTTGAAAAGCAATTATTTTGCTTCTGGTTTGGAAGGAAAATGTGAAGAGAGGCCCAGCTGAGGCAAAGCTTGTATTTCAAGGCATGTCAGGGACAGAGATGGATGACATGCAGATAACAGTGGAAACGGGTATTAAACATAACCTCAGGTGGACATATGACCAGGCCCACACAGAGTGGAAATGGAGCCATAACATTCAAAACATGGGGACACTGACTTTCACATTGAAAAGAAGACTTTAGGGCACCTTCAGGGTGTGATCTTCAGGGTTCTCTGCAAATAGTTGCAATGTTGTAATATTGTGCTACACTGGGATTTTGTGAGCATAGGTATTTCCAGATAATGTTTATTTTCCTATTTGTTGTTCTGTGTTTTCTAGTCCTCCTTGCTTTGCTAGAATTAACAGTAAAGGATACTTCTTTATTTTTAAATTTTTATTGTAAAGATGTGGGGTACAATTCAGGGTTAGGTATACAAACACTGATCATGCAGGTACCCCTGTTAATGAGGTATGCCCCTAAGAATACTCCTTAAAAGCACTTATTCTGACCAGGCACAGTGACTCATGCCTGTAATCCCAGCACTCTGGGAGGCCGAGGAAGAAGGATTGCTTAGCCCAGGAATTCAAGACTAGCTTAGGCAACATAGCAAGACATCGTCTCTATAAAAAAAAAAAATTAGCCAGGAGTAGTGGCAAGCGCCTATAGTCCCAGTTACTTTGGGAAGCTGAGATGGATCGCCCGAGCCCAGGAGGTCAAGGCTGCATTGAGCCGTGACTATGCCACTGCACTCCATCCTGGGTGACAGAGTGATACCCTGACTCAAAGAAAAAGCACTTATTCTATGGATGAGTGTTTGTTTGGTCCTTGCCATAAGCCACTCAACTAGAAAGTATTTGTGTGCCCATTTCACGGATGGAGGCTTATAGAAGTAAAGCCACTTTCCCAAGGTTGTAAATATAGTAAGTAGTATAGTCAGATCTGCCACCTAGGCCAGTCTAATTCCATCTGCTGCACAAATACACACTGTTCCGTATCATGATACCATAAACAAAATTAGGTCCCCTGTGACGCTCTCATAACTCCTTTTAATTTTTCTTCATAGCATGGAACTTAATTTTTAAAAATATATAAGTATGTGATTACTCCCTGACTCAGTCATAAACAACATTTTTTTAATCACTGTATTTGCAGCACAGAGCACAGACCTCATTCATAGGAGACATTCAGAAAATATCTGTCAAATATGTGAATAAATACAAAGTGGACATACATTAAAATATTGCATTGTGGTTAAAAGTCATTTCGTTTTTTTTAAATTAATAAAAAGCGCTCAAAACTCTTATTCAATTATCTTTCCCTTCTAAGGATAAAATCAATGTGTAAAAATTTCTAATGTTCTTTAGCATAGTTATTTCACAATAACACAGGGAAATTCAAATTGTGCAACTTATTCGTTTATTATTTCACTCTTCCACTAAACAGCCACTAGTAGGTGTCTATCATGTATACTCTTACCTTCTTTTGCTTCTAGTTCTTGGTAGGTGCTTGACAAATATTTGTGGAACAAATCAATAAAAAATATTGCTGATCAGCTGTTACTGATATTTTAATAAAAGTAAAGATGCTGGCACCTTTATAACTATTCATAAATCTTTACTGAATGATGTGAACTTAGAGATTTCCAGACTGAGTTACTTTGTGACTTTACAACATTCAAGACACAACAGAACAATGTAAATCAGATTCAAAAGAGAAACTCTGTGGTCATGGATGAAGGCTAAGGAAAAAAAAGCCCTGCTGTTTTAGTTTGGTTTTTCCAAACAAAGTCGGGAGGTAAACCACAGCTTCTGACCACGTATTTAAACATTTGGAAAACTGGCTGAAATAGCTTACATGTAAACAGCAAGAGATTAATACTGTGCTTTTGAAACTGACTTTAATGAGTTCTGTGAGATTTCACCACACAAAACGCTACAGTGATTGTTTTCCCAGAAATAAATAAAAGGAAAGCAATGTAAGAATTTATCATATTCTTTCTTTACCCTTCTCTTAGTCAAAAACAAAACAAAACAGCACAAACAAAAAGCAAAAGAACAAAAGATCTTGAAAGGAAAGAAGTGGTGATAAAAAGTAAGGATGGAGAAATGTGCTGTGAAGATGGAAGAAAAGTATTTCAGTGAAACTAAAGGAGAATGCTGAATGAAAGATGGGCATACAGTATGAGATCGAACTAAGAAACGGCAAGAGGCTGGATGCAAAAGTAGAAGAATCAAGCTGCACCATGGTGAGTCAAACGCTGTTATCATCCAATTCTAATTACACACAGGTCTCTTCTCTGCTATTTGTTTAATTTTATTCTCCTCTGCAAATACAGAAACAGCTGTTTCCCTTTTGATACAATTATCCAGAAACTTTCGAAATGTCCCTCTGCAAGATTTGCAGAACTTACAAGAAGCCCAAACATATTAAGTGACAGATCTTTGGGGTTTTCAACAAGGCAAGCATTTTACTCAAGGCCTTGAATCTAAAAGCCAGAGGGCTTGGGATGATAGAAGAAAAATCTTTAAGTTTCCAAGTCAGGATGAATAGCAGCACTTATTGGACCTCAAAAGTCAACAACTCGACCATTCGCTTGATTATATTATGAGTGAAAAATTGACCCGGGGTGTTAATCCACTGGTGGGCCAGCAACCAATCAAATTGTCTTTATTCAACTTAGTTTGAAGTCAGTTATTCAGAATCTGTAGTCAATTGTTGATGGCCACTAGAACATAAAGTCAAGTAGATTTAGAACTAGGAGTCCCATTGTGTCATGTCAGTCAACAAACAGAAGGAAAATGCTGAGAAAGTTAGTCAAAAGAGAGAAAATACTAAAAGAAAAACTGGGGAGAAAGACTATGAAGAAAACAGAAAGAATGAATGTGTGGCCCCAGAGAGATGAAAGTATTTGCCATTCCTATCAACTTTTCAGCTCTATCCTCCATGAAGACTCAGCATCCAATAAACAAACAAACAATGGCCGATATTATTGCGCTCACACCCAAGGCATTGTGAATACATTGTTTCATTTTATCCTCAACCCTATAAAGTAAGAACTATTATTATTCCCATTTTACAGATGGCAAAATTGAGGCTTGGGGCACTTAAGTAATTTGCCCACATAAGTCTCATGGTTAGTGACAGGTAGCAGAAGGATTCAAAGAACTCAGTTCTGTTTCATTCCAAAGTTCTTTTTTTTTTTTTTTTTTTTTGGAGACAGTGTCTCGCTTTGTTGCCCAGGCTAAAGTACAGTGGCGTGATCACAGGATATGGTTATGGCTCACTACAGCCTCAAACTCCCTAAGCTCAAGGAATCTACCCAAGTACTTAGGACTACAGGCCGCACCATCACACCCAGCTAATATTTTTCTTTTTTGAAGAGACAGGGCCTCGCTATGTTGCCAAGGCTGGTCTTGAACTCCTGACCTCAAACCATCCTCCCAAAGAACTGGGATTATGGTGTGAGCCACTGTGCCTAGCCCAAAGTCCATATTCTTAAACCCAACACTACACTATTTGTCATATCCTTAAGTTACCTTCCTCTTCACTTGAGCAAGCTTGAGAGTTTCTTTTTATATAAATCAGTCATCCTTGAATAAGACAGAAATGCAACAGTACAAGATACTGGTGAGGAAGGACTCCTTACTGAGCTTTGAGCTTGTGACGTAGAGGCAATTCTGTAAGGCAATTCTGTGCCTTAAAACTCCATTTCCTTTGGGTATAAAGATTAAACTTTAAATATATTTTTTTCACTTTCCTTTCTTCCTTTCTAGATTTTTACATTAGGCAAGTGGATTGGCATAAGACACACTTTTGCTAAACTTAGTGTTCTGTTGTTCTCCCCAGTGTTCTGGCACTTTAAAAAAGATAGAAAGTCATTTAATAGCATGTTTTAAACTGTGTAAGAGAAAGACAGAGGGAGGGTATACTTTCAATAATAAAGCAAATGAAGCTGAGGATGTTGTATACTTATGTTTACTACCAAGTAAATGTCAGAGGACATTTACATTTGCCAAATTCTCTGTGTGTGTATCTTTCAAGCTGTCCAGATGCATTAGATGATCACAGCATGATGATGGTCATACTCTGCTTTCTGCTTCACTTCTGCACATTGAATCGCCTGAATATAAATGAAAGCCTCAACGTTTATTTAAATGCAATAATGTCTCTACTTTTTGAACAAGCTGCCTAAAGAAATATTCCTTTTCCCACACCGGACTTTCCACCTCTTTTCTTTGGCTATTTTGTTTTTGTGTTGTAAATAAGTAAAGAGACATATGAAGGAATTTCTCAGAATATTAGACTTGGGCCTGGGCTAGCCATTGACCAGTTTTGTGACCTTGAGCCAGGCATTCACCCAATGATATTGAAAACCATATTATTTACAACACAGGGAAAATAAGATTGTAACTGGGATAGAGATATAAAGGATTACCATGAGAGTCTTTAAATGTTTGTGAAATTTATTGGATGATTATTATGAATTGTTTCAAGGAAGAGCCCCTTTAACCTCCATCTTCATTGCAGGAACATGCAGATATTTACTGTGTGTCCACTGTGTGTCTGGCATGTGCTTTCTCATAAAATGATCTCCATGATGTACAATAGCAGTTTAAGTCTGAGTCTTTTGGCCAGGCGTGGTGGCTTAGCCTGTAATCTCAGCACTTTGGGAGGCCCAGGCGAGAGGATTGCCTGAGCCCAGGGGTTCAAGACCAGCCTGGGCAACTTGGTGAGAACTTGTCTCTACAATAAATCACAAAAAAACTAACTGGGCATGATGGAATGCGTCTGTAGTTCCAGCTAGTTGGAAGGCAGAGTCAGAAGGATCGTCTAAGCCCAGCAGGTCCGAGGCTGCAGCGGTTGTGAGCGTGCCACTGCACTCCAACCTGGGTGGCGAGAGTGAGACTCCAACTCAAAAAAAAAAAAAGTTTGAGTCTTTGGAGTTGCAAAATGGCAGAAGTGCGGGTCCATCGAGATCTGAAGCTGATTTCAAACAAAGGTGTTACCTGCCTCAGAATCTTCAGTCATGGGCCACCATGTGAATATGGAACAGGTTCAGTCAACAAAAGGGAGGAGGGATGATCAAGAGGCTGCTTGTGCCTTGAACTGGTCTCCCCTCCCCACCACCAGACACATCAGGGTGCTGTCTGGGAGCAAAGAGAAGGCAATTTTAACCCTTTAACATGGTAGAAGCTATAGGTTCATTGTTTTAATCTCACATTCTCTTGTTTGTAACATCAGAGGCAAGTCTTCCATAACCTATTTATAGACACGCACATTTATATGATAAAGTATTTTATAAAAGAATGATTTGTATAAACCTGCGAGACTTTCAACAGAGAATATGTAGGTATTCAAAGTCCTCCTTCCTCCAAGGGTGTGAACAGTATTTTTCTAAGGAGGGGCACCTAGCCTGAGAACATTTGTCATAATTTGTGATCATCAGCTTCTCATAGAAGGAAACAATGTCCTGAAGCCAAATCAGGATGTTTTAAATCAGAATCAAAAATTTTCTGGAGCCAGGGAAGTATGAAACTGAGGAACAAATGCTGGAGTCACATCCAAACAGATCGCTGAGATCATTCCCAAGCTGAGACCACCATGTGACTAGTAGGAATGAAAGAATAGTGTCACAGTGGGCAGAGAAGCCCCAGGGTAAGTGAAGGGTATCATAGTGAGAAGAGGGATATCATGGCATATGCATATGCAGGAGTTAATACAGTTCTGCGGACATGTGTAGCAATCTGTCCTTAAAAGGTGCCAATGCAGGACTGGGGGACACTCAGAGTATCACAAGGCACTGGGGCGCTGAGGCTCTGGGGGAGTGGTAATAAGTGGAGCTATCAGGCCTAATGAGGGATGGGGATAAAGACTAACCAAAAACTAGGGAAGCCATAGAGTTTATTGTCCAAACAAGGCCAGAACAATTTTGGGAGTGAAAAGGAGTGCTGTTAATAATGATACCAGGCATAAATTGGATTGCCCAGGCAACTTGGGACATATGGGCTCTCTAACAAAAGGAAATAATGCTTTGGCTTAATGTCAGCCCAGATCTAGCCACTGAGGCTAAGAGTTAGGGTTTTGGAATCATCTGCCCTGGTTCAAACACAGTTCAAACACTGCTGCTTACTAACTGTGTGACCTTTAGTGAGTTGTTTAACCTCTCTGTGCTGAGTTTTCCTGAACATCCTCATTTTACAGGGAAAGCACAGAGGCCCCACAGAGGTTTGGCAAGTCACCCCAGGTCACTGAGTTAGGAATCAAACATAATTCTGTCTTAAAGAAAACTCAGGTTCTGAAGTCCTACCATAGAAACTGAAATTACAACTAATTGCAGCCTCTGAGTGCACAGATTATTCGCTCTGAGCAGCACTGGATAGACCTACGCAAGTTTTAACTATTTTCCTTCTTGAGCAGTATTTTTTAAATCACAAAAATATATTTCACCCTACCTTTGTAATACCTTGAAGCAATAAACGTCCCTTTCCCACCAAATGCCTAATTTAATCTCACTGTGGAAGGTTTTACTTAACAACTGCTATTCCTTCTACCAATAATACCCTGCCTTACAGAATGTTCTCTCCCTGGCTGCAGAAATAAGTTATCTGTTTGATTTTAATCACTCTCTTTAGAATCCCAGCTTAAGGGGATACAGGTAAAAACAAGAAAAGGAATCAGCTGAAAAGACAAAGTTCTTGGCTCCAAATTAAAAACAATCCTGAACACTCCATATCTGAAAAACGTGCAAATGATTCCTGGGAGGGACTTGGAAAAGAGCTTGGCTCTTACAGTAATCTATCAACTGTCAGCCTCTCGACATTGGCAGTTTAAAGTCACACACTGTTCTTGTTACAGAGGACAAGTTCTTGGGGGTACATCCCCAGCAATTTATGATAACTTCAAAATCAGTTGCAAGAGCAAATAAAAAATTGAGTGTGTTTAAAATTTTAACTTGAATTTTTACTCAATATCATGGGCTTCCCTCAATCTCTGGGTCATTATCTATGAACATTATTTTAATGGGTACCTAATATTACATCACACAAATAAACTTTATTGTATTTAGTCATTATTTAAATGTTAGACATTAAATTGATGAATTTTTGCTATTAAAACAAAAAACAGTGATTGCAGGGTCTTAAAGAAGGAACTGGGGAGCTATTCAGTGGGGATAGAGTTTCACTTATGCAAAATGAAAAAGTTCTAAAGATACGTTTCAAAACAATGGGTAAATATATAACACTACTGAATTACATGATAGTAAATGTCTGTAATGAGTTGGATGGTAAATGTTATGTGCTTTTTATTATAATTACAAATAAGAAAATTTAAAGTTTAAAAATCAGTTGCAAGCTTCTTCTATGTTTAAAATTCATCATTTGTGTGTGTTTTAGGAGACATTTCAAATGATCTTAAATGAGATATGTGTAAAAGCTAGTGAAAAGTTAAAAGTGGCTTATAAATGCAAGGTATTTTTATTATTGGAAGAACATTAGTTATGCACGCATATCAGACTCTTCTACAGTATTCTTCTTTAAAACGATGCCAGTAAATCTGACTTTAGATGAAACACAGGCAGAGATTATTTTCATATCTCTTGTTTTCATTCTCTGAGTGTTGACATATTTCAAATCAGTGAGTGAATCATAAGTTTCTCAAAAAGGCAGTGTGGTCTTCTTATTCCAGAACACCATCACCAGTGATCTGTAATGCAGTAGACCTGAACAAGAAATGCAGAACAGGACTCTTTATTTATTTATTATTACCTGTAATTTGTATGTTTCAATTATTCATCAAGTCTGTGCTAAATTTTTTTTTTGCATATGCCTGTGCTGAATTTTTTCTTTCTGCACTGATGAAATTAGTTGTTAAGCAATGAAAGCACAAATATAATGAGTTCAAAGGAGAAAGTTAAAAATATCTTTTACGTTCTGAATACAACCCCATGTAAAAGAATAAGAAATGTGATGATTAAATATAGGTACTCATATATTACCTAAATTGTAATACTTCTGTAAAAGAATTTTTAGTGGTTGCCCTAGGGTTATATCTTTAATTAACCACAATCTACTTTCAAGTAATATTATACTGCTTCACGTGGCATGCAAGATGGCATTTGAATTGCTTTCCTATATAATAGGTAGAAATGAAAATACAATTTGAGCTGTAATTCTCTACATTTTAGTCTATTTTTACAACTCAGGCTGTATTCATTTTCCCTCCCTTTCCTCTTAGTTTACTCTTAGATTCTGGGGTACTGAAAATGTTCTACATCTTGACTTGGGTGATAGCTACATGGGTGGATACATAGCAAAAATTAAACTGTGCTTTATTGTATGTATATCATACCTTGATTTTTAAAATGTGATGCAGAGTCTAGGCCTTCCTCATTGTTGTCCCAGAAGGAGACATTTCTGTAATGGCACTGAGTACATTGAAGGAGACATATTTGAAGGCTGTGTGGAGGCTTTGGGTTAGCATTCAGAACTCAAGAGGCTGGAGTCTCTACTGAAGTTATCCTTACTCTAATCCTGGAATGCTTTTTCATCCCAGCCAGCCATCTCTCAGATGTTATCTGGTGCCTAGAAAAGTCAGGGGCACATCAAGGAGGATGTCTCTCAACCAATGAAACATTGATTTACAGCTCACACGCAACTGGTAGAAGATGGTGGATTCTTTTGTATTCCAGTCAGGTATGCAGAATGGCATCTTATTCATGATGGGAAACTCCAGGAAACTGAGAATCATTCATATTCATTTATTCATCAAGAATTCATGAATGAGTATTCATGTGATCATTTAGTACATGTCCATTATGTACTAGATTCTGTACAGGAATACATAGTCATTGTTTTTAGGCGCTCATTGTATTGGAGGATATAAAGGTAATTACAATGCAACAGTACAATAGGGTGACTATAGAGGTAACTGTGATGTGCCATCACAGGACAGATTTGGTCTCCCCTCTAGCTAGAGATGAGCAAGGAGCAATGGATATGAAAGTCTTCTTGGAGGATATGAAACACAACCATTGGAAATAGTCATTATTCTAGTGCCAGAATTCTCAATTCCCACCCACTCCACCTTCTAAACATATTCCACCCCTAGTAGATGCACCTTAGAAATTTACACCATTATTTTTTTCAGTTGCTAAGGTTAAAAAAAAAAATCTAGGAGTCCTGCAAAGGGACACAAAGAATTGTTTAGGATTTGTATTATTGTGGTGGTTTCATAGGTAGATATATCTTTCTACACTCATCTTGTTGTACGCTAAAAAGATGTAGTTTAATCAATAGGTTGATCAAAATAGGAGTTATCCTTCACTAATCCTTTTGCCTCATTCCAAAGATATTCATAAATGCACCCCCTCCAACATCTTAAACATTATCCTAAGTCATCCACTGTTCTCTGTCTCCATTGCTATCACTTTTGTGCAAGCCACTACCACATGTGGCTTGGATGACTGCGGTAGACTCCTAAAAGGACTTCCACCTCCATTTTTGCTCCCTATAATCAATTCTCCACATCTTTCTATAATGTAAATATGGTCATATTATCCCTTTGCTTAAAACTCTCAAAGGACTTCCAATTACACATAGAATAAAATTCAAATTGCTAACCAGAGCCTTAAAGATACTACATTAAAAATTCTAAAATTTTTGGCATCAGGATCCTCTGATACTCTTTAGAATTAGTGAGGAAAGCAAAGAGCTTGGTTATACCTATTGATATTTACCAGATTAGAAACTAAAGCTGAGATATTTTATGCCTCTTTTAAAGTAATTTGTAGTGGTTGCTCTAGAGTTTATACTTAATTAGTCTGCCATCAAATGATATTATACTGCTTCATATGGCATGCAAGGAACTTAGAGAAATAATAATTCAGTACCTCTCTCCCCTCTTCTTAGTACGGTTTTATACATTTTACTCATATATATGTAGAAATACACAATACATTACTATATGCTTTAGACAGTAAATTATCTTTTAGAGAAATCTAAAACGAGAAAAAAAGGAATTTTATTTTGAAAGCAGTATTTATTGGAAGGAAAGAAAAGTTCCCACAGTGGGAGGGGACCAGAAGGTGTTGCCCCCAAAAGAATTTTATATTTACCTTTATTAATGCTACTTCCAGCATTCTTCATTTTTTCATGTAGATACAAGTTTTTATCTGATATTATATTCTTCTTCCTGAAGAATTTCTTTTAACATTTTTTGTGAAACAAGTCTACTGGTAATGAATTCTCTAAGTTTTTATTTGGTTAAAGTCTGTATTTCTCTTTCATTTTTGAAAGACATTTTTGGTGGGTATAGAATTCTGGATGAACAGTTTGTTTTTATTTAATTTTTTATCGATACATAATAGATATACATATTTTCAGGATAAGGTGTCACTCTGTTGTCTTCTGGCTTGCAGAGTTCTCATAAGACGTCTCTCATAATTTCTATCTTTGCTTCTCTTTAAGTAATGCTTCTTTTTTCTTCGATCACTTTCAAGATTTTCTCTTTATCTTTGGTTTTGAGAAGTTTGAAAATGCTGTGTTTGGCTTTTAAAATCTTTCTCTAAGTTTCTTGGACCTTTACTTTGCCATCCATCATTAATTTTAGAAAATTCTTAGCATGTATTTTAAATATTGCTTCTTCTATGTTATTTATTTCTTTTCTTTATAGGATTCCAGTCATATGGGAAATTAGACCATTGGCTGTTGTTCCACATCTCCTGGATACTCAGTTCCTTTTTTCTTCTTTTTCTTTTTTCCATTTGTGTTTCAGATTGGGTAATTTCTATTGGCCTATTTTCAATTTCACTGATTCACTCCTCAGCAGTACTGAGTTTACTGATATGTTTGTCAAATATATTTTTATGTTTTCATATCTAACATTTCCATTCTATTGTTTCTTATAATTTCCCTCTCTCTGTTAAAGTTCATTATCTGATAATTGCTTGCTATGCATTTTTCTAGTAGAACTTTTAGCATATTAATCATATTTATTTAAATTCCTTGTCTGATGTTTCCAACTAAAGGACCTGGATGGAGCTTCATACCTTTCTCACAGAGGTTTCTGCTCCTCTGCTTCATGCTACACCACAAGGGAACTTTTCTCTGGATTCTCCTCTGCGTCTGATCTTTCTCATGAGTACCCAATGGGGCCCATGAGAAACAGTCTATGAGTGGATATCAAGTTCCCCTGTTCCTTCAGCTCCCAGAAGTTTTACACTCTCATATTAGCCAACTTCTGTTTTAACTCATTCATTAAAATTTTAGCTAAAATTTTTCTTATCATCTTGTTTGGCTCATGTACCATTTCTCCTCACAAGCATCTGCTTTTGCTTAGATTTAAGACTAGTTGTTTGCCCTGAGACCTTAGCAATCTGAGGGATTCAAGAAGGTTTGTACGTAGACTTTGGAAAAGTTCATTTTGTACTCATAAGAAAATGAATGTGAAAAAGAAAATTAATATTTAGCATTGTTACAAACATTGTTTGAACTTTGTGGACTTGCTGAAATGTTTTGGTGACTTAAAGTACATGATCCAAGCTCTACTCACCTCTAACACTGCCACCCATCACTATCTCACCTTTCTCACTGCACCCAGCCTCCCTAGTCCTTTAGTCCTGCCTTCACACCAAGCTTTCTGATGACCTAGACTTTTGGCTCTATTTTCTCCACATAGAATACTATTCCCAGGGTCTTTGAATGACTAACTTCCTGTTATTTTCCAAATTTCAGCTTAAAAGTATCTACTCTAAGAGGTCTTTCATGATCACATTGGTCTAAAGAACCTATACACATATACTTACTCTAAGATGTTTTCTATCATACTATTTTTTCTTTCATCAAAAAACTGTATTTTCAATATATTTATTTATGTATTTTCTATCTTCCTGCAATATCTGTTTCTTTCTTTTTTTATTATAAAGATGTGGGGTACACCTCAGGGTTAGGTATACAAACATTGATTATGCAGGTTCCCTTGTTGATGAGGTATGACCTCCCTTCCCTAGCAGTTTTCCTCAATGTTTCTTTCAATATCTTGAGTACCTAGAATAGTATTTGTTGTATAGTAGCTCCTCAAAACGTATGTGAGTAAAATGTCTTAGACTATTTTAATGATCAAATTGCATCAATCATTATCAAGCTAACTGTGGCATTTAAAACTACTTTTTAAAAAAGGATGCCCACAAGCCGGGCTCGGTGGCTCAGCCTGTAATCCCGCGCCTTTGGGAGGCTGAGGTGAGTGGATTGCCTGAGCCCGCGGGTTCGAGACCCGCCTGGGCAACGAGGCCTCATCTCTACAATAAATCAAAAAATCAACCGGGCGTGGTAGTGCGTGCCTGTAATTCCGGCTACTCAGAAGGCTGAGGCGGTAGGATCGCTAGAGCCCAGCAGGCAAGGCTGTGGTGGCTGGGAGTGGCCACTGCACTCCAGTCTGAGTGACAGAGTGAGACTCCAACTCAAAAAAAAAGGATGCCCATTTCACTGGTCAGGTATAGGTAGTATCTAGGTTCCAATGGTCTTTGAACTGAGCTGGTTTTTAATCTAGACCCAGTTGAAATCACATCAGAGACAGGCTCAGTCACAAGAGACATGGAAGCAAGGCTGAGAATCTAAAATACGATTTCAACACTTGATAAAGCAAGGCTGTTTCAACAACGTGGGAGGTGTAATTCCCTGAACAGCCAACACTGGCTTTCTATATCACACTACCTGGCAAGCCATTGTTTTCTTTTCAATAATCTTTGGCTTGCTCTCCTTAGACAATGTGACTAAAAGGGAAATATCAAGCCAAGAAGCTGTCGGAAATCCCCTGGTTTTCTTTTCTGCTCTCCTTGGAACCCCAAAATGATATTTCCACAAATAAAGATGTCAGAAGTTAATTTAGACTCCAGAACTAGGCACAAACCCATGATCAGGTAGCTAATTAATCTCATAGTGCATTTTCCCCTTATGGAAGACTGTAAAAAAATGGGGAAAAAAAGGAAGCGTGGTTCTTTTTTAATTTTAGATTTTTGGCAAGAAGTTAAATGGGAGTTGTTTTTCATGAATTGAATGGCTGTCTTAGAAATAACCTCCAACTCAATTTCCCTCATATATAATTGATTATTTTTCCCTCAGGTGTCTGATTTTAAATATATGTTACCAACTTGTTGAATCTTTTCTCTAAAGTTTTAATAAGTGCACAAACAGAAAAAAGAAAAAGAAAACAAGGGCAGTGATCCATGCCAGACTCCAAAGATCTGAAAAGTCCTTAATTCAATCCTAGAGAAAGAGCATAATATGGTGGAGAATGAAGAATGTGGGGCCAAAATCTAGGTCATATTCATAAATATGTGTGTATTCATTAATTCAATGTACATTATGGAACCCTATCATGTGACAGGTACACTGCTAGGTGAACAATGGTAAGCAAGACAGACACAGTTTCTCCTTAATAGACTTCAGAGTCAAAGAAGAAAATGAAGATATAATTAGGCATGCAAATAACTTCATTATATAAAATGGAATATCCTATGAGTAAAATGAATCATTGGATACATAAGACCAGAACTCAGAGGAGAGAGTAATACTGGAGGTGAAAACTTGGGGACGGGGGGAAGCAAAACACAGGTGTGTTCTTAAGGCTATGATAAGTAGATTGTTGATCTGAGATGAGAGAATAAATACAAAGAACCAGGGAATATTATTATTTAGAGTGTGGCTCGGAGGTGGAGAAGCCAGCACATAAGCCTAATTAAATGAGGCAGGAGAAAACCCAAGAAAGAGCCATAATGCAGAAGCCACGATAGCGGTTTTGAGGAATGGATATTAATTAATTAGTGTCAGATGACATCACGAGATCCAGTAAAGGGACTACCTAAAATGGATGTTGAATTAGATGCGTGGAAGTCTACACACGAGAGGGGACTCCAAAAAAACTGGAATTATCTTTTAGATGGCAGGACCCTTGTAGTACAGGCTTCCCCAGCTAGATAAGTTTTCTAGAAACCCATTGGCATCAGTGTACCAGCTAGAGTTGTAAAAGGCTGTGAATTTTTTGGGGGAAGATTCTTTCAACACATTTGCCCATTTCATGATGGGTGATTTTCGAGAGCACCTGCCCACACAGCGCTGAATGTTTAGCATTTTCACCAAAATCGGGATGACCCCTGTGCCCCACCCTCCCTATTCACCCGATCTCACCCTGAGCTACTTATTTTGGTTTTCCAGATGAGAAAAACCCTCAAAGGAAAATGTTTTGCTGATGTGTAAGAGGTGAAACAAAAAATGGCAGAAGCACTTAAAGGGTATCAAAATTGACAAGTTCAAAACTATTTTGAGCAGTGGAAAAAGCATCTCGGTAGGTGTACTACATCAATGAAGAGTACTTTGAAGGTGACTGAAGTTTAAACATGTAAGAAGAAATACACAATTGTTAATAAATAAATTCTGGGTTTTGTGGGTTCCCCAGTGTATGACCACTTTTACTGGTGCATTAGAAACAGAAACCAGATCAAAGCAGGTTGAAGAATAATGAGGACTATTTGAGTCAAGTTAATGGACTAAACACACATCTAATTCACTTCCTTCCAAAATCTCAATAATGCTACAGTAAGGAGTTTTGTTTTGTTTTAAACCATAATCCTACAAGGATGGGGGAGGAGAAATGGCAATAGCAACGAAGTTTTGGAAACTTGAAAGCAGAGGAATGAGTGGTAACTGGCTTAGCAGACTCAGGAAAACTGAATTCCAAGCTAGTCATGAGGAAACTTGAGCACAAACCAAGTTACACCAAGTTACATCACAGAGTCCTCAAAAGACACAAGAATTATCATCACTGCAGATAACCCTCTCTAGAACTGGGGGGTGGGAGTGGGGGCATCTGGGGAGTTTACTAAAATGAAAGGAACTGGGTGAAAGCTGTTTAAAAACAGTTACATTCCTAGATTTCCTCCCCTCTTTCAACCCGTTGGTTAACTGTCCCTTCCCTACCACACAAGAGTCTAGAGGTTTATTCTCTATTTGATAAAGTGAATGTTGGTCTGAAAACAAGGTAGATTAAATGACCACATGCATATCGAATGCTGAATACAGAGACCCTATCCCATTTTTCCAGATTGGCTCCAAGATCACAGGGATCCAGACCCTCTCCCTCGAGGGAGGCTATGGAAAGATATTTCCCTGGGGAACATGTCCAAGTCAAGAGAATAGAATCCAAAGATGACCCACCCAGATTCCCTGAAAGGAACTTCAAAGTTGACACCCTACCCACACAATCAGTTCATCTAATCAGTTCAATCTCCTACTTTTAATCAGGGGCACATGGCCCAGACATTGGAAAGGATGTCTCTAACCTGGGAACAGATATCATTAAAATGTAGTCATGAGTCACTTAATGACAGGGCTATAGTCTGAAAGTATGCAATCAGATGATTTCTTTGTGTGCTCATCATAGAGTGTATTTACACAAACCTAGATAGTATCGCCTAGTACACACTAGGTTACATAGCATGCCCTATTGCTTCTAGGCTGCAATACTGCACAGTGTGTGACTGTATTGAACATTGTATAACACAATGGTAAGTATTTGTGTATCTAAACATACATAACATACAGTTAAAATATGGTATAAAATATTTTTAAATGGTATACCCATATAGGCCACTTACCATGAAGGGAGCTTGCAGGACTGGAAGTTGCTCTGGTGAGTCAGTGAGTGAGTGGTAGGTGAATGTAAAGGCCTAGGCCATGCCTGTACACTACTGTAGACCTTATAAATTCTATACACTTAGGCTATGCTAAATCTTAAAAAATAAAACAATTGCGCTATGATGCTATCATGGCTATGATGTCACTAGATAAGAGAAATTTTTCAGCTTCATTGTAGTCATATGGGACCACTGTCATCTATGGTATATGCAGTCTATCATTGACTGAAATGTCTGTGTAGCATATGACTGTATCCATTTAAAGTTATGGGTTAGCATAACAGATACTGGAAATGATTTGTTCATTGATGAAGTCAATGGAATAGATTGAAATGATATACAGGAGCTCTCAGCCCCACAAAGATGGGGCATGAGAATCTGGTGGGCCAGTGGCCTAATGATGCTACCCCAGTGGTGTCATGCAGTCTTGTGTAGGCCCACGCCATGGATACTTCTGCTGCCTGATGCAATTAGGTCAGTTAATTCTACCTCAGGTCATAGCCACATTTGTCTGAGTGACCATTTCATACAAAATGTTAGATGAAGAACCTAAAACAACAGAGAGAAGAGTAAGCCACAGTATTACAGGGGAGACTTGTAAACCAATGTTTGCAAGTGTAGAGAAACTTGCTTGAGCCTTGCTCTCATTAATGACATACCACTTGAAAAATTTACACACAGTGAAAGCAACATCTACTTCCCAGTCAGCTCTCGTTGTTAACTTTCTTTGCGGATTCAAGCCTTTCTTTTATTGCCCACTGCTCAAATTGTCCTAACTTCTCTTGTACACCAAGCCCACTCATCATGTTGAGACTCTTCAAATACTTAGATAATTCACATTGCAGCATTTCCTGGCAACTCAACTGTAGTCTCCCAAATAGGAATTTTATTGCTCGATTTTTATAGTATTGACTGTTATAATAAGAAATCAATCTTGCACTTCTCTCCTTGTCTCTCTCTCATGCCTGTGCCAGGCATTTCTCTATGTGTTTAGTATGTATTAGCTTTTATAATTTTCACAACAATAGTGTCAGTTATCATCAATATCCATATTTTACAGAAGGGGAAATGGAATCAGAGAACAACCGAGTTGTCCAAAGTCACACAGCTATCATTCAGACTGCTCCAGTTGAACTCTAGAACCCAAACTCTTGTTTCTTTTATTCATTCTTTCTTTCTTTTTTTAAGATCCAAAGGGTACTTGAGCTGGTTTGTTACATGGGTATACTGCATGTTAGTGAGGTTTGAGCTTCTGTTAAGCCCGTCAGCCAGGTGTTGGGCATGATACTCAATGGATAGTTTTTTAACCCTTACCCTGCTTCTTCCCTCAACCCTTTAGGAGTCCCCAGTGTCTTTCGTTCCTGTCCTTATGCCCTTGTGTATTCAATATTTAGCTCCCACTTATAAGAAAGAAAACACAGTATTCATTTCTCTGTTTCTGTGTTAATTTTCTTAGAATAATGATTTCCAGCTGTATCCATGTCGCTGCTAACGACATGATTTTGTTCTTTTTTATGGCTGTATACTATTCCATGGTGTATATGTACCACATTTTCTTTATGCAATCCATCATTGATGGATACCTAGGTTGTTCCATGTTTTTGCTATTGTGAGTAATGCTGCAATAAACATATGAGTGAATGTGTCTTTTTGTAGAACCCCAACTTTTAACCACTACAGTGAGATTTCTAACCTGCAGAAGTGTGAACTAATAAATGTGTACAACTTTATGTCACTAAGTTTATCATTTAATAGCACCAATAGAAAACGAATATAACTATACTACCCCATACCCACTCAAACCATAAGTATAATATTTGCAGATGACAAGCTTTAAAAAGTAAAGGTGTGGATGAATATGTATTTATTCAACTTATTACCACTATCAAAAATGACCTAGGGATATAGAGAAACACAAAAATAGAGTTATAAGAAAAAATTATGCAATCATGAATTTCAAAGGGCAAGGGCACTCATCTTAAAGACCAAAGACCAAAAACCTTGATCTGGACTAGATTTTGCCTAAAAATGCCATGCGACTTGAGCAATTCTTTTAATTTCTCTGGGACTCAGGTTCTGTGTTGAAAAATAAGAGAGTTGGACCAGGTCATCTTGGACTTTCTGGTATAAGTATATTTTTCTTTCTTTTCATTTATTTGGATCAAATAATAATGTGCCCCAATATTTCCTTTGAGATGGCCAAAATATATCATCATGAGCAGTGCTAATAATCAGATTCATGATGAAATGCACAAGGAAATACTCAAAGCTGACTTTAAGGAATACCATCTAATATAACTCTAAGGTTTTCTCCCTCCACTTTAACTGATCCTTCCTAGTGACTTGTCATTCATCACAGAAACTGATCACACAAACCACAAGGGCGTCGATCATATTTCTTGAGTCTATGCATTTGTATAACCTCATTGTCTCTATAGAGTGCGCAGAATAAGAATTTCTTACAACATCTTTTTCTCTGCTGAAAAATAACTGACATCTATATAATCCCAGCAATATTGGTCTTCTGATGATCAGTTCAGTAGTTTACAGTTTCCAATAGAATATGCTTTTATTATTGTTTTTCTAATAGTACTATTACTATAAGATATAAGAGGAGAGTGTGCTGGGGAGAATGGAGGGGGTAGGGAAGGGACAAGAGAGAGGAAGTAGAGGCCACAGTTGAAGGAGCTGCAAGATGTTTAAAGCTATTTGATCTTTTGTCCATAATCGACAAAACCATTTAAATTGTGGTGGGTTATGTTGTTCCAGCTAGAATTCAGTTGAGATAATTTTTAAATATATGAAAATTAAATGCAGAGAGCTGAGCAAAGCAATAATTATATGCAGAAGATTGGAGGCCCCAGGATGAGACTTTGTTGTAAATCTTTGGGCAGATGACATAATTTGGGAAAGTATACATCTCTCACAGCCAAACAAGGTGGCCTATGATGAACAGAACATCCAGATGGAAGAAAACCCTGTGAGTCACATGAAATTATTTTCTCAGCAAACAATGAGATTACATTCAGCCTGGGTTGTGGAAAACATGGCCAAGACACTTTTCTTTGAGTATCTAAATTTAAGTAAGGGATAAGGATATGAGAGGGGACAAAGAGAAGGAGAAAACTTCCTAAAGGAGGAAACATGGTTGGATGACTAGACAGAAAAGAGACATAGGGTAACAGAGATTTCCAGGGGTGCATCTCTTGGGTACTAAAGAAGGTTAAGTGTAGGCTGGGAAGAAAGAGGAAAGAAAGACCAAAAGGGAAAAATGGGAGAAAATAAAAAGTGAGAAGAAAGCTTGTGGAGAGAAAAAATAATACCAAGAAAATGAGAAGAAAGAATAGGAAAGGAAATACAAAAAGAAGCGGAAGTGGAGGCTGCTGTCTGTCCTCCTATCGTTGGTGCACTGAGGGTCTGTCTCTCCATGTCTGCTTCATCATGACCTCCACGTTCTCTTCTTTCTCGCCCCAAAATGGGGAAAGAAAGAAACTACCAGAGATATTTCCAGATTCCCCTCTATTTCCATGATGAGAGGAAAGCACAACTTGATTTTCTACTCCACCAAGACAGCAAAAAATGGGATTTCCATGAAAGGTGCTGTCATAAGACAGCATAAAATGGGATTTCCAAAAGGAAATCTAGGTACCGTTAGGAAAGGTACATGATGTTGGGCAATCAAAATACAACCAATATCTACACAGAATTGGTTCTCTGAACTACTGTTATCTTGCGTTGAATTTCAATCTCTCGCAACTTAATGAAGGACAGCCGAAAAGTAAAGATTCAAAAAGAAGAAAAAAGATATATTCAAAACTTCATAAAATATGACAAAAACTTTTCCCTAACCTCATAGATCAGATCTACAAGTAAAAGCTCTGGCCCTGTACAATGGCTCACGCTTCTAATCTCAGCACTTTGGGAGATTGAGGCAGAAGGATCACTTGAAGCCAAGAATTCAAGACTAGCCTGGGCATCAAAGCAAGACTCTGTTTCTGCCAAAAAAAAAAAAGGAAAGAAAAGAAAAGTTTAAACAGATGTGGTGGTGTGCACCTATATTTCCAGCTACTCAGGAGAGAGACTGAGGCAGGAGGATGGGTTGAGCCCAGGAGTTTGAGGTTGCAGTGAGTCATGATCATGCTGCTGCACTCCAGTCAGAGCAACAAAGTGAAACTTTGTCTCAACAACAACAACAAAAAAAGCATACAAATAAAAGTTTGATGCATTGGGAGGCCGAGGTGAGTGGATTGCCTGAGCCCACGGGTCCGAGACCCGCCTGGGCAGCGAGACCTCATCTCTACAATAAATCAAAAAAAAATCAGCCGGGCATGGTAGCGCATGCCTGTAATTCCGGCTACTCAGAAGGCTGAGGCGGAAGGATCGCTGGAGCCCAGCAGGTTGAGGCTGCGGTGGCCGGGAGCGGCCACTGCACTCCAGTCCGGGCGACAGAGTGAGACTCCAACTCAAAAAAAAAAAAAAAAAAAGTTTAATGCAGTTTTTCTATGCTGTGAGTCTGTTCCAACAATAAAAATCACCAGATTAATTGAACTTTGACCTCTTAAAATTTTTAGTAAAAATGTAAAGACATTGCTTTATCATTCCTTGAGATTAAAAGAAGCTATGTCTTGTGTCATTTTTGTAGTTTTTATATTTATGTTTTCATCATGTTTTGTGCTGCCCTTGACTTTTTAAAGAATTAGGCATATAAAATTTTATCCTCTAGAAAAAATTGATACTTTTCTATGTCATTTCCTAAAAGACAAAAGATTGTGGGGGTTTTTTCCTTTTGGGCTATTATTCACCACATTTAAAAGTTTTATTTTAATCTTAAGAAAATCTCTTTCAACATGTTTTTCTTCATGAGAATGTTATTCAGGTCTCTCATAACCTGTCATGTTACACTGTTTTACATCTAAAATTATACATAATTATTGTAAGTGCATTTCCAAATGACTAAATGGCAAATACTTAGATGCACACTTGTAGACATGTATATATTCAATATTTACCTTATACATAAATTTTGTCAGAGTCTATGCTAAGTGGATAGTGATTAACACATCAAAATACGGTTCTAAGACTATAGTTTTATACCTTCAGTAGAGTTGTTAAGTACTGTCAAGGACGGATGTCTAGAAATGTTAAGTGAAAAAGCTGCAGATCAATAGTCATACTATGATTCTATCGAATTTTTTTTTTTTTTTTTGAGTTGGAGTCTCACTCTTGTCACCCAGGCTGGAGTGCAGTGGCACACTTAATGGCCACCATCGCCTCAACCTGCTGAGCTTAGGCAATCCTTCTACCTCAGCCTTCCAAGAAGCTGGAACTACAGATGCACGCCACCACACCCAGCTAGTTTTTGTGATTTACTGTAGAGGTGAGGTCTCACCAAGTTGCCAAGGCTGGTCTCAAACTCCCTGCTCAGGCAATCCTCTCACCTCGACCTCCCAAAGTGCTGGGACTACAGGCTGAGCCACTGCAACCTTCTTCTATTGAAATTTTTAAATACCATAACTATAGATATATGTGTTAGGTTACAATTGGTTTTGCTGTGGTAACTAACTAATCCTGAAATCTTTGTAATTAAACATAATGAAGATACGTTTTGCTCATGATAACATACAACACAGATATGCAGGATGAGAGAGTACCTCTAATCCATACAGTCACTTAGGGACCCAGTCTTCCATCACTTATTATCTGTACGATTTAGAACAGGAAGTCCCCTCAGTCTTTTCAACAAAGGAAGAACTCACTCTTACTAATATATGAACAACCCAGCAATGACACATGTCACTTCTGTTTATAGTATACAGGCTTAAGCTAGTCCCAAGGCCCATCTAAGCCGCAAGGAAACTGGGATTGGGAAGAACACATGGATATCCAGTTATCATAAATGTTTCTGATATAATACATAGGTTCAAAATGCAAATTTAAACGCTCTAGATGGAAAAAAATAGTTAATGGGTCCCTTTGGAGAGAGGAATGAAATTAGGGAAAGAATAAAGAAAAATTTCACTTTCCTGTTATATTCTTCCAAGATTTTGCATTTTTAAAATAAAAATTGGATCTCACATTTGTTATTAAATACAAATGTTTTAAAACTGTTAGTCTGAGATAATCTAGTTTTTATAAACTGGTAAACAAGTGGTTAAAAAGCAATAAAAAATAGTTTTAACATCAAGAATGGGCCTAGTGTACAGGGAGCAGCCAGGCTGTGTATGATTTAGTGGCTGTTGTTTGATCAATGGCTGAAATGATAGAGCGGAGAGCCTGCTGATTAAGTTCACGGATAAAGCTATGTTAACTAAAACTTTGGGAGCCGTGATTAAGATCCCAACCAGCCTGTCAGAAGTGAGCTGTGGCCAAGTGTGGGGTGTGAGCGTACTTGGGAGTGAAGAATGAATCTCTGAAGACAGCAAGGGTCAGACAAAAGTACTTCAGTGCCTCTGGATTCAGTGTAAATCACATGCCAGATGGATGTCTGGAATAAACAGGGTTGCTTCAAGAAATGGAGTACCACACAGGCATTTCAAGTGTTAAGAGAAGACATGAGTGGAAAAAAGATCTATATATTCAGAGCTTGCTGTATTCAAGATCATCAGGCAAAAAAAGAAATTTACTGAACAAGGTAGACTGTATATCAGGTTGTGTACTATGGTGGCAAGTAAAACAGACGTTGTCACCATCTTTATGGAATTTACAGCCTGCCTACTCTCCATACGTCCAGGACTTATTTGTCTTGGTCTCTAGCTTGACCATTCTTCTAAGACCTTGCTCTTCAAAGTGTGATCCAGGGACCAGTTGCAACAGACTCTTCCGGGAACTTATCAGAAATGCATAAACTGTGGCCCAATCCCAGACCTATTGCATTAGAATCTGCTTTTTAACAAGGTTCCCAGGTAGTTCATGTGCACATTCAAACATGGAAAGCACAGGTCTAGGTTACATCTGCCTCCCCCAACCCACCCTATTAAGAGAAAGCTTCCTTATTTTGCAATCTCCTTGCCTTTGATTTTGTTGAAATATGGACAGGCAAGAGCGTTGAAAGAGAGATGAGAGACTAAGCAGACATACATAATGGAGAATTAAATAGAGAGGGGAAACGCAAAGAGAAAGATTTAGGCAAGGGGAGTTTATGGGTAAAGTTCAGGAAAATGTAGAGACAGGAAAAAGAGAGAAATAGAGGGTAGTTGCCAATAAACAGAGAGAGAGATGGGGAAGCAGATTTGAAGAAGTATTGCTATACGATGTTTCCATCAGCCATTCCCTGAGAGACTTAATAAGATATTTAAATTTCTTTCTAAATATCTTTGGGTATCACCGCTGCTTTTTTAAAACTGAAACCAGCTAAGATGGGGTCACTATGAACCTTGGCTTTATATTAGTTATATATTTGCAGGCTTTTCTTGTCTTTTTTAGGTAGGAGGGTAGGAAAAGCAATACAAATTTAAAACAACTCCTGTAATCTAGAAATATGCAGTTCTCATTCTATACCACTTCCAGAAAGGAAGAATTTTTTATTATTTCACAGTGTTTCAGTTGACTTTCACAGATCTCTGCACTGAATTATTTAATGATGCTAAATTAGAGCTAGATCTCCAAGTAGCTATAATTTAGCAGTTAGAGACAGATGGACCAGATAGATCCCTGAAGCTGATTTTAGCTCTGTCTCTCTATGACTAGCATGCATGAAAAAAAAAGTAAATAATCTCCACCTAGTGGAACTAAAGTAGCAATAAGAATATTTCAGCTGGACTCGGTGGCTCAGCCTGTAATCCCAGGGCTTTGGGAGGCTGAGGTGAGTGGATTGCCTGAGCCCACAGGTTCGAGACCCACCTGGGCAACTTGGAGAAACCTCATCTCTACAATCAATCAAAAATTAGCCGGGCATGGTAGCACGCGCCTGTGGTTCCAGCTACTTGGAAGGCTGAGGCAGAAGGCTCTCCGGAGCCCAGCAGGTCAAGGCTGCAGTAGCCGGGAACAGCCACTGCACTCCGGTCTGAGTGACAGAGTGAGAATCCAACTCAAAAAAAGAGAATATTTCAGCCTTGGTTGTTAGCTAAATGAATTGCCTGGGTGTCGATAGCCATTATTCTTTCTATGTACATAACAAAGTGAACAGATTTTGGAGACTAAATAAGTGAAGGTGATAGTGGCAAAGGGAATTTATAAACCATTTGGTGGAATAAAATAACCCCAGCACTTGTGACTGCTCTGTATAATCAGTGCACATTATTTTTAGAAATCACAAAGCAAAAAATATTTCATGAAAAATCTTGAATGATTATTAGAGATGAAGTGATGGCTTTCCTTGGAGAACAACTCTCATAAACATTTATTTTAAAAATAGTTTTAGATCAAGGAAAAATATCAGAAATAAATTCTTCATGGCTCTTTTGCTCTTTTTGGTGTTTGATTTAAACTCAAGATTGGGGATTCCTATGACAACAAAAATAAAGATTTTTCTTTTAATTTAAGCATAGCCTTTGATGCTGCATGGTCTGCATGTGGTAACATGCAATCTTGCTTGACTTAGACATATTGCCATGTATTCAACTTCAGAACAATTTCAAAGAGTTTGAAGGGACTAGGTGCCCTTTCCTTCTAAGGTGGTATGTAATCAGCCCACAGTAAGAGGTCTTTAACACAAACACACACACACACACACACACACACACACACACACACACACACGCACACACACACACATGAGGATGGTGAGAAAAAGTATTGAACTTCATCAAAATAGGGTATCTGTTCTTAATTTATATAGGATATATCTCTAATTGCTGGTGTGGTTATCACTGAAATTGTCCAGATTAATAAGAGAGAGAGAAAGAAAGGTTGTTGCTCTGAATGTGCTTTTCAAAGACTTGACCAAGGCCACAAGATTTCAGGTGCTTTGCAGGCTATAATACATACATGATGAAGGCAAGAAATTGTGTCTGGTTGATTGCTGCCCTCAAAGATCACTATGCAAATCTCCAAAACACAGATGCCACATCTTTTAAGAGACTTGCAAGTCCTCAGGCCATGCTCCAGTGCCAGTGTGTTTTTCTAGCCTGCGGTGTCAGTGTGTGAACTCTAATTACAGTTAATACACTAATCCTAGGTACTGATTGCCAATACCTCAGCTGCCAAATCCTTGCAAAAACTGGCCAAAATTCAAGGCCAAGGAGTTTTAAGGGAAAGTAAAATGCTGAGAGGTACAAGATGCTGTCTATCTCCTACTTAAATGGCTTCTTGTGGCTCTTGGGATTAAGGTTAAGATACATAGGATGCATTACACAGTCCCACACATTCTGGCAGCTTCCTAGTTGCTTTGTTCCTGCAGCTCCATTTTCCCCTTCACTGACTATTCTTCAGCCATACTGACTTTTTATCCATCATGAGGCCTTTACCCAGATTCCTGCCCCATGTCCACTGCCTTCTAATTCTCTCCCCTCTTCACCCAAGTCAAGGCCTCAGGAGAAGCCCACCATTAGCAGTCAAACTAGGCAGTCCATTCCCTCTATGTGATTCCACAGGACCCTCCATTTTTCCATGAGGATGTATATCACAATTGCAGTTTTACAGTTATATGTGCAATTATATTTTTATTGCTTCTTCTCCTGGGCCTTAAGCTCCTTGTTTCTAATACTATCTGTCTGGCACATACAGACTCCATAAATATGTGTTGATTGAATGAACAAATAAAATGGAGAAGAGATAGGAGTCAGAGAGTCCCATAAGCCACCTTAATACTTTATCTGAATGTCTGTCAGAGTCCCTTTTATTAATTCTGAAATTTCTTGTTTCTGAGTTGGTCTCCCCCATTTGATTACATGACCTTCAGGTAGAGAGTCCTCATCAGGACCTGGCATATATAAACTAACTCAGAGATAAGCTGCTTGGAGAAAGATGGGAGGAAGACATGGGCACAGCAGATGAATGATAAGAAGGAAGGAGAAATCGTAGTGATATGGTAGAGAAAGCAAAAGAAAAAAAACAATAAGGGGTAGAGTGTGTAAGTCCTTAAACATGTCAGATGAAATAGAAGAGGAAATTTCTGATTAAAACCTTCCTTTGGAAGAAGAAAAGGCTTATGTAACCCTTTTGGAGTGTATGCCTAACAAATGTGGCATACTGACAGCATATTATAAATAATAGTGATTTAAAAACTGCTCTTATAAAGACAAACAGAACACTAAATTTCCTGGTGGAAAATTCAGACTATCAATGATTCTGATTTCAGGTTAATATTTTGGGGGGGAAGAATAGAGGACTTCAGAGGATATTTAAAATCATTAGAAGTCAGTGTATTACCACTGGCATTAGCAGTTCCTGGGAAAACGCATGATGTCACTTGCTTTGAACAATATGAGTACCAGCTGTAAGCAGCACAGAATGAAGACTAATAGCTAACTGTTCATGTGCAAGACTCAGATTTGTTGAAGAAGACTTCTTAGGCAGCACCAGATTGTTAGAGTAAATTATTAACCCACTTTAATAGAAAGTGCGAAAAGACACTGTACTTTGTAAGATGGTACTCATACAGTCAACTGATTCTTAGCTGAAAGAACCACACCCAGAAGATCACTATGATGCCAAAGCATTCAACTATGTGTTACAGATATGTTCCTGTCAATATTCTGTATTTTCATAAGATGTGGTCAAAATGTATTTGGCTATATACTTTTCAATAAATGGTCCACATCAGAAAGTCTTTAATCATTTTATACTTTACACTTTTTACTTACATTATGGTTGTTTGAGATAATGTATTTGCTCACTATACCCTTCTAAAAGGAATTACTAACATGTCTTAACGCCTTGGTTGTGTTCTGTTTTGTTTTTAGTTTCCAAGCCATAAACTCTTGTTGACAATCTTGTGCTTTTGGGAGGAAAAAAATGAGAATTTCATAAAATCTTTTCGTAGGAAAAACTTTCAAGAAAAGCGGTTAGAATGTCTTGTTTTGACAGAGTCTTTAAGTCAAGCTCAGTAGGTTTCCAACATAACTCATCAGATTTTTGCCAGAAACAGGCAGAAGTTAAACTCTGCATATAGCATCAGATGAGGCCAATGAGCTGGATTTGGAAAGGATTCTGAATGTAGCCACATTTGAATTCTGGGTCATAGGAAATATCTCACACAGAAGCTGGTAATCATAAACCAACCAAGATTCTTCCCTTTCCCTCACCTCACCTCATGCTCAGTCTAATACCCACCCCATTAATTTTACTTCCAAAATATATCTTGTGTCCATGCATTTCCCACTACCTGAGTTACTACAGTGGTCTCCCCTCTAGGCTTCTGGCTTACATCCTTCTTACGTCCTTGTTTTTTTCAATGCCTTCTCCACATGGCAACCCAAGTAATCTTTCAAAAGCACAAATGTGAAAAATTTGGAATATCTATCATACAGGATGATGACTATAGTTGATAATAATGTACTGTATACTTAACAATTGCTAAGAGAGTAGATCTTAATTGTTCACTTAACAAAAAATTAGTATATGAGGTGATGGATATGTCAACTAGCTTGATTTGATCATATTACAGTGTATATATACATCAAAACATCGCTTTGCATATTGTAATATATGCAATTTTTGTCAATAATACCTTTGCTTTGCACAAATAAAATAAAAAATAAATGCTCAAAACAAAACAAAAACAAAAAATATGGTCATATCACCCTTCTTCTTAAACCCTTCAATGATTCTCCTTGCACATAAGAGAAAGCAAAACTCTTTACTCTTATCTAAAATGTTTTACCATCCTCTCCAAACTCATCCTGTATTACTCTCCATTGCTCTTCTATATATTTATTTTTATTTTAAAAGTTAAGGCACAGTAGCACCAATGCACACTTTCACCCTGATGCTCCAGTCATCCGGATACTGACCTTGTAAGTTTGGCACCATTAGAAAGGTCTACATCGTGGAAATGTGCACAAGGGCACCCTCATATCTCTTCATTGGTTGCCACATATTGCAGGTTGTGTGTGCCTTTTTGAGTCAAACTAAAGTTAATTATCTTATCTAATAATAACTAAAATTATATGATCTAATAAGTATATTTGATGGACCCTATATGCTAATGCCTATCAAGAAAATCCAGTTTGGAGATAATACAAAAAAGGAAACATAAGCAACCACAAGAAAAAGAAAAAATAGACACTTCTCCTACGCCAAGGTGATACGTTCATGTTTAATGACAATGATGACTAAACCAGATTTGCCATGACATAAAGAAAGAAAAAAGTAATTTTTTAAAAAAACATCTGAACTTATTTCTAGGTGTACTATTGTTAATTATCGTCCTTACCCTTCATATATATTGAACCTCAAGATATTGATGATAGCATGAACATTTTAAAATTAAACATACAGAGCCGGGCTCGGTGGCTCAGCCTGTAATCCCGCGCCTTTGGGAGGCTGAGGTGAGTGGATTGCCTGAGCCCGCGGGTTCGAGACCCACCTGGGCAGTGAGACCTCATCTCTACAATAAACCAAAAAATCAGCCGGGCGTGGTAGCGCATGCCTGTAATTCCAGCTACTCAGAAGGCTGAGGCGGAAGGATCGCCGGAGCCCAGCAGGCGAGGCTGTGGTGGCCGGGAGCGGCCACTACACTCCAGTCTGGGCGACAGAGTGAGACTCCAACTCAAAAAAAAAAAAAAAAAAAATTAAACATACAGATTATTGGCCTACTTAAGAATATAAGACTTATTTTATTTTTAGTTAGAATTACTTTTAAAATATTTTTATTTTTATTATCTTTTAAATATTTTTGAAACCGTAATGTGTATGTAACTTGTGTGTATCTATATATGTATATTACATATAAATTATATATATGTTGCATTCCATACTCAAAATGTTCCTACTGGTAATGTGGTCAAAAAGTTTAGAAGCAATTGGACTAATATGTGTGTCAGAATCACTCGTGGAACTGATGAAAGCAAAGATGACTAAAATTCACATATAATTTCCTGGGTCAGTTTTCAAGGGTGGGATTCAGGAATACATAAAATGGGTGTTATGATAGAAAGTCACTTGATCTACATTTTCAAGCAGTTCCATAAGGGATTTTGAAGGGTGTCTAGGATTCACTAATTCAACACTTATTGAATAAATTCTTCTCTGTGCCAGGCACATGTGGGTGCTGGGGAGGCAACAGAACAATTTTGACAAGGCCACTGCTCTCAAGTGTTTACATTTTAATGGGAGAGAAAGAAAAGTAAATTAACAAGAAGATACTTGACATTGATATGTGGTATGAAGTAAACAAAATGGGTTTTATGACAGAAAGTCACTTGGGTATCTGGAAGGCCTCGTGTGAAGATGACATTTAAGTTGAGAGTTGAATGACAGGAAGAAGTCCATTGTGCAGAAATATTGGACCAAAGGGCTGTAGACAGAAGGAACATCAGTGCAAACTCCCTAAGCAGGAACAAACTTAGAAAATTGGAAGAAAAGGAAAAGATCTCACTGGGGACAAGGATAAGACATAAGGTCTGGGAGGTGAGACCCCACTCCTGTCATCTTCAGAAGGTGAGGGAAGGAGTTTGGATGTTGTTTTAAATGAGAAGGGAAACCATTAGAAGGTCTTGTTGAATGTACAATCTGATCTGATTTATATTTGTGGCGAGTACACTCTGGCTCTGTGTGGAGAATGGAATGTAAAAGGGCCAAAAGGACATTAGGCATGACCCCATTCTGACAGCCCTTCCTAACCCAATGCCAAGCTCAGGACTAAAGAGAGAATAATATTTGCTTGTTGAGTGAACAAATCAACAATCAAGAATTAATAGACAGTGGAACCAAAGAATGAGTCAAAACCAGAGGTGAATTATAGGCCCTAGAAACTCACCCCGTATCCATTTGTGACCCTTCCAGTTAGAAGTCAGGACCACTGATCACTCCTGTTCTGGGTGCCAGCCAGCCCTGTGCTCATATTTCAGACAGAGTACGTTCTATGATTAATCTTAATCCTCCTACCTTCTGTAGAAGTAAATCATCTAAATGTTTTACTCAGGGGAAGAGAGACAGTAAATGATTTCTCCAAACACGCTTGAAATGTTTTTCAATGAAAACAAAGTTTTAAACCCACATATATGAGTGGGAACTAGAGAATACCCTACTTCTACCTGTGAGATCCTGGAGGTGACCTCATGTCTGTCATCACAGGGTGAAGGTTGTAATCACAGATAACATCTCTACCCTCATCCTTGCCCCTACTTCCAACTAACAGAAGCCAGAAGTTTCTCAAGTTAAGATATGAGATGGCTGTGATCTCTTCCACTTGAGTTCCCTAGGCACCTTCTTTTTCTTTGGGGTGGGGGGACCTGCTTTTCACTCTTGACATGAATGCCTGTTTCTAATTTGCAAATCTCCTTCCACAGACTGTCTAAATGGAAAGTCGCTTTTTTTTTTTGATCTATAGCCCAGTCAAAGGTGGGATCTGTATTTCCAACATCCAGTGCAGTCTGCCTCCCTGTTGATATTAATCTTCCGCCTTTGCCAGGTCTAGACAATAGGGGTTGGAGAGTGTTAATCTACAGATTCGCCAGACACCGAGCCATAAATCTGCCTGGGGGTAGACAGACTTGTGGCTTTTTCTATTTGCTCCTGAGAAGACTCTAGGCTCTGTTTGATCCTCCATTGCCTTTGTCCTGAAAGACTGAATTACCCACAACATCAAAATTCACTTCCTTCACTGCATCTTACACCCAGCAATGCGAGAAGAACAAAGCACCATCCATTTACTTCAGAAATTGAGTCAGAAAACCCAAGGGGAGACTTTGTAGAGACACAATATTTAGTTGTTTTGAGGTGTTTTGTTTTCCAATAAAGCAAGGTAGGTGTTTTTCATTTTATAGTTATGTTCCCTAATGAGCATCACTGAGCTTTTTCTAATTTCAGTATCCATGGGTGCTCTTAAATATTTGGGTTAGGGTGAAAGTTCACAATAAAGACCCAAACTTTAAGATGTTTACAAGAGACTTCTACTAGTAAGCTGGATATTTGCCACATTTTTATAAAACTCAAATATTAAATAGCAAATCTGAAAAGTGTCCTATATACAAAATGATAGATTAGGCAATTGTGCCTGAAATATCAAAGGCATCATTTTATCATGTCTGCATAACAACTGACAAATGATTTCCCTGAAATAGTAATTTTGAATTTTTGTTTTGACTTTTGTTTCCCTTGAGACTAACTGGACTGTCAATATATGTGGCTATAGATTTAAAGATCTCTCTCTTTCTCTCTCTCTCTCTCTCTCTCTCTGTGTGTGTGTGTGTGTGTGTGTGTGTTACTCTATCTGCCTATCAATCCCTTCTCTGTCTCTGTCTTCCTCTACCTTCCTTTCTCTGTTTGTCTCTCTCTTCCCTTATATGTTTGTATCTGACTTCTGGCTCTCTCTCTCTCTCTCTCTCTCTCTCTCTCTCTTTCATAAATCTTAGCCATTCTAAATAAGTTACATATTGTAACCCTTTGTACTTATTCTGGCTTGAGAGAATACCTATTTTAGGATGTTCATCCTATGGACAAGGTGATTGCTTGAGATATCTTCCAGTTTGAGAGCTTCGTAGTTCATAGGCAATTCCCCATATCAATTAAAGTTCTTTTATGCCCATCTCCAGAATGAGTTTGAGCTCCTTTATACCCCTGGCATCATTCATTTGCTGACATCACTTAAAATGGACACCTCGATGTGTGAAGAAAGATAAACTTCATTTCATGTGTCAAGAATGAGTTGTTAGTGGCTTCTTAGAGCTCTGTGTTTAGAAAGATTCTGAGGTTATATCCCTCCTTTACAAGACAGAGTGCCAAATCATCAGGTCTGACTTCTATTGAGGTGGGAATGTTAATAGAGACACAAGTTACTTTTTTATAGTCTATCTCCTGGTGTGTTTCCTATGGAAAGACTTCATCTTAAATGCTTACTTCATTCCATCACTTGGTAGACTGTCTTAACTAAATATTTTGCTCCCATTTTTTTCAGTTTACCACTACATGAGGGGATGGATCCTGGAGCGTCCCTTCAACCTCAACTGACCTGTGATATGGCTCATTCTTTGTGTTCCAGTTTCCAGGTGAATTTTATAAGTACTTTATGTCAGAGTGAGACTAAGTGAGAATGTCATGAAAAATTATGCTTTCAAGATAATGTAGTCACAATTTAACTCAAGTTTTAGGCTTTAAGAGACATGATGAATAAAACTTTTCACACACATATACAGGCACAGACTTTAGTGACTGGTTGCATTATACCAACTGGCCGGTCTCATCTTATCATGTCAGCTCAGGAATTGCATTCTAACTTTCTTTACTCAAAAAATCTGGTTACCTCAGGATTAAAGTCCCATAAAAAGTGAGCTATCAACGTATGCACAGAATGGGCCAGCATCTTGTAAACATACAAAAGATCTGGGTTGCAATTTTCACCAGACTGCAATTTACCCATTAAAACTAGCTCAACATTCCCCATTAATTACTCATGCAGATTTCAGCTCTTTTGAAAGTTGGTAACCAAGAAACACAGCTTAAGAAATAAATCATCTATACAAAAATAACCTGGGAGGAAGGAGAAATGGTCACATGTGGCAAATACACATTTGTAGTCAGTACTATAAATCATTAAACAGATTAGTTGATTATCCAGAAACATACAAAATCATCCTCTAAATTGTTCTCCTAAAGTACCAAGCTCTCCACTGACTCATTACTAAATTACTTGCTAGTGAATGAATTTTCTTTTCTTCAAAAGTTTTTTGAGATGGGAGGAGTTAGCACTGAGAAAATGCTTTCTGAAAGGAGTGAGGTTATATCCACACAACCCTGAATCAACTGGTTATAAAACTGAAAAATTCTGCTGAAACACAAGGAAGTTTTCTCTTTGTATAAACCAGTGGTTATCAGCCATTTATTTTGCCACAATTTTTTTTTACCATTCTGAACTAAAATTCACAGGTAATGTAAGCAACTGACATAATTTAAATAAATATGTCTTAGATAATAGAAAGGAAGACAAAAAATAATTTAATTTATCACAGTATACTATTAATTTATTATTTGTATGTTTGGGCTTTAAACAATAAACCAAAATAAAACAGTCAGACGGTTTCATCTGCACATCGGAGCACAAAAACTCTTCCCAATCTTTGGAGCAGCCCAAATTACACGCACATTTTTTCCATACAACCCCTAGAAAGAGGGGTCTTCATTTCCACAGCACTAAATGATTGGTTTGTTAACCTCTTTTTGATATTGTTGTGCTCAGGCCTGATTCATTACTGGACTGCCTAGTAGTACCATAGCCATTGATGAGATCTTGAGACCACAAAAAAATTCTAAATGTTTCACTTCTGTTTCTAAGTATGATTCTCTAGCAGGCCAATTCTAATGAAATAATCTTAGGAACTAGCTCAGTCCCATGGTCTGCCACATGATTATACCTGTAGAGGAAAATGGGGAGAAAAAAAACTAAGGAAAAGATAAAAAGCAGCCCACTCTAGACATTGTGATACTTGTCTTTTAGGTAGAAGCTGTAAGGTTGTGTCTACTCTCCTTGAAATGGGTCTCTGAAACTCCAAAAGGTATTTTCCTTGTGATATTGGAATCAGGAGAATGGCTTGCTAGTGTCTAAAAATGGTCAATATCATCTTGACTTTCTATGTTGGATTCTATTTCTCATCAGGGAGGAAAATATTTAAAATTCTCCATATCTGGCCTGTGAAGCGGGAACTCAGAGAAGGGGAGGAGGTGTGGGCTAGAAATGCCCTCACTTGGTTGGAAAGGAGATGAATAACTTCTCTTTGTTGGGCTTTACTAGGCTTAATACTTCCAAGAGAAAGGGGCATAAGTTACTCCCTCTGGTTTGTCCTTCTTAAGTTACCCGGTAACAAAAATCAGTTTGAATTTCTCCTCTGGTGAATCAGAGATGAAACAAAAAAACCCAAAGCACTTCAAAATGTCAACAGTACATTTCCTCCTTAGCTGTAGACCTGTGATGAGATATCATAATTGCTAAGGATATCATTGATGTTTTACATTCCTGTAGCATTTTAGAAGTGTCATTGTATATTCTAAACACACAACCTTACTTGATCTGTTACAGCAAGGGGGAAAAAAGTCAATGTCATTAACATCATTTTAAAGATGATGACTCTGAGACTGAGAGGAAAGCAATTTGTCGAAAGCCCCATGGCTACCAAGTGGCAGTTCAAAGAGAAGGATCTGTGTATTCAGGCTAAGAATACTTTGTTCTTTCTATTATACCACTGATTTGCAAGAGGATACCCTTTTGCCCCTTGGATAATTTGCCTCCTGAAGAGAAGATAATTTCTATGCTTGGCCTTCAAGTAGGCAATAGCTAAAAATAATAGCATAACCCAAGTTCTAAATTTTCAGTGTTGGAAGAACAGGACAAAGACATACATGGATAGTGTCAGGACCCAATTTTCACACAAAGCACATTTCAGGAGAATCATTTAGTGTCTAAGACTGTTGCCTGCATTAGAAAAATCATTGTCTCTAGCTTTTAGACTCCACCATCCTCAACACAGGAGCTTTGCTTCAGGTTAGCTCACCTCATGGCCACAAGATGACTGATTTTAGGCTTTCTTCATGCATGAAATGAGACCTGGCAGGAAAGAGCCTGTTTCTTCCCAAACTTAAGAGTGAAATAGAAACTTTTTTTGGAAAAGTCTTTCTGACTAGTCTCCCAGCCAATCTCATTATTTTCATTGAATAGAACAAGTTACACCTTCTAGATTAATTTTTTGGCAAGGGAATTGCTCAATGGGCTTAAACAAATTGGGATTGACCCTTTGGCTGGAGAGGTGGCCTTCTTTCCTAAAGAGAGACATCTGGGGACAGGGAGAATGGGGGGCAGGGAGAATGGAGTTTTGTTGAAAAGGAAATAGGAGCCGGGCTCGGTGGCTCAGCCTGTAATCCCGTGCCTTTGGGAGGGTGAGGTGAGTGAATTGCCTGAGTCCACGGGTTCGAGACCCGCCTGGGCAGCGAGACCTCATCTCTACAATAAATCAAAAAAGCAGCCGGGCGTGGTGGCGCATGCCTGTAATTCCGGCTACTCAGAAGGCTGAGGCGGAAGGATCGCCGGAGCCCAGCAGGTCGAAGCTGTGGTGGCCGGGAGCGGCCACTGCACTCCAGTCTGGGTGACAGAGTGAGACTCCAACTCAAAAAAAAAAAAAGGAAAGGAAAAAGGCACACACATTTCTCTGTGTGTGTGTGTATGTGTCTCTGTCTCTATGTCTCCCCCCTCCTCCCCGTGGTTTGTGTGTGTGTGGGAGCGTGTGAAGGGAGAGTTCAAATAACACTGTCTGCTACAAAGCTTCTAAAAAGTGTCAAGAAATTTCCATTTTTGAAATTTTCTTTTTTTGAAGATCCTTCAAGCACTTCTTTTACACTTCATACCTTACAGACAGCACCATTTTTGCTTCTTTCCTGAACTGCATTCTATCACAGCTTTGTTATTTGTACAAAACTTTTGTCTAATTTCCTTTTCTCTAAAACTACCAAACCATGAGATCGGGCAAGTTTCTAATCTCAGTTCATTAGAATTAGATTTTTAGAAAATAGTACTTAGAAACAGATGAAAAATCACATGGTGTGTGGTCTCAAAGTCTCACTAAAAGCTATGACACTACTAGTAAATTCGATAGTGAATCAAGCCAGGGAACAACAGTATCAGTATCTAGTGTGCTTAAAAGTGTTCATTCCATTGTAAAGCATTATTGCTAACAATACATTTAAAAGATGCCTTTTACAGAGTGTCTTCCCACATGACAGGTATTGTGCTAAGTGCTCCACATGTGCAGACAATTCCCTCAGAAGAAAGTACTATTTTTGTCATTCATCTTTGATAGATGAAGAAACCGAGTCTCAGAAAGGTTAAGTGACTTGCTCAAGGTCACACAGCTAAAAATGGCAGGGCAGGCTCTTGAACCCATGCTTTCCTCACACTGCAATTTACACTTTAGCTACTAATTTATATGTTTTTACAAGTTAGATGCTATAGTGAATGACTTGATGCAATAATTGACTATCTTCCCAGATTCATATTTCCTCATAGCTCTGGCCTTCCAAATAGTTCAATGAGTATAAACATTATGATATGCTATCCTCACTGGGTTCCTGAGTCCTGGGGGGTGGTGGGATTATCAGTGACACAACTAAAGGTCACTAGGGGATTGACTCAGTGGAAACGCTTAGAACTCAAACAAGAGTCTTCTGACCGCTAGCCAGTGCTCTCACTTGTAGATCATGAAACTCCTTACCCAGGACACAAACCAGTCTTCCCTGAAGTTCCAGTGTTCTGACCATCACCACTTCAGCGACCTCCTCACAGCTTCCTAGTAAATATTAGGTAGTGATGTTAACCTTGATAGAAAGAAGCGAACCTGATAAGGGAGAAGTGTGATGGTTTTTCCATGGCAACAAGACAAGTCAAACATAGGTACCATAGTGATAACAGGTATCCAAATGCCCCTTCCAACCTCTGGTTACAGAAGCCTTTCTTATAATCCTTGCTGGCATGAAGAAGAGAGAAATAAAGTATCTGGTTTCACTCTGTCCACAGGACAAGATTGCTTCTGCCACATCTGTTCCTCAATCATTCAAAAGAGCACCTTTGCCTGTCAGCCCCACTGAATAAGACAAAATAGTGCTGGGAAAACAAAGTCAGGCAAGATGAACCATATATATCAACAGCTCTAAGCATGACCTCTAGTCCCATGACGAAACTCATAATTTCAGAGGGCAAAGGAAAGAGTGTCCTCACTGGTGGGCAAAGTACAACTTCTCTGCAGGAAAAGGGCCCACACAAATCATTGCTTTCCCTTTCTAAGTATCTATTAGACACTTTCCAGAAAGTTAATCCACTTTAACATTGAGTAATGGCACTGTGCTAGTCTAAAATCTATGATTTGCAAATGGTGGTTGACAGGATGAACAACAGAGCCTATCATCAAACAAAACACAAATACATTCACCTCTGGTGACTGGTTCAAATGCAAGGCAGTCTGCCCCTATGGCTAGAGGTAGACAAACATTTTGATAACTGTTAGGAGTCTGGAGGTACAAGCTGAGTAAGTTGATATCCCCTTGGACTATCTAATATTCCTCTTCTGGTATTTGCATATTAGAGGATGCTTTATGCAGTTAAATCAGAGTATACAGGAACTGCTCTTAGAAAACCACCACCAACCATATCTTTACCTTCTATCCCTCTGCCCTATCCGCAGGGAAGGGGATAGAAGGGGAGAGGAGAAGTAGCCCTCTTATAACCCATATGCCACACCTCTGCCAGCGTTTCTTCATGCATCTGTCATGTAGCTGCTGAGCTGTCACCTCAAAGATTTCTCCTTGACCATTGATCTTAAGGAGTCATCCAGCATCATTTCCTTCACTGTGCTGATCTCCAAGTGATCTTTCCCTCCCATTGTTTATTGCATACTTTCCCCAAGTAGAATATCAACTCCATGAGAACCAGAACCTTATCTACTATACAGTTTAGATGAGCTTCCTCTTCTGGTCTTGTAAAATCTAAACTAATAGTGACTTAAACAAGATAAAACTTGTTTCTCTCCCGTGAAAAAGTCCAGAGGTAAGTAGTCCCGGGTTGGTAAAATGGCTCCAAGATCTTTAAGGCGCTCGGGCTTTCTTTCTTTTTTACTCTTCTACCTTTAAGGCTTTTCCCTCAAGGACAGTCATGGCTTCTGTTTTCCAACCTGCAGGAAGGAAGAGTAGATAAGGGGAGGCAAGAGTCCGCTTTCCTTTAGGCATTCTTTTGCTTACATCTCATTGGCCTAACCTAGTCACATGGTCATATCTTCTGCAAGGGAGGCTGGAAAATGTAGTCTATTTTTTCCATAGGCCCAGACAAAAACTAAGGTTTTATAATTTTAAAACAATTGATATCAAAGTGCAATTGGTCCCAGTAATGTATGTCTTATTTACTGCTTTATACCTAGTACTTGGCCTGTACTTGATATGCAGTAAAGGCTCCCCAAAAATCTATTAAATGAATATGAGTGAGTGAATGGCATTCTTTGGCTTATACTTCTAACCCCTCCCATGGGTTGTGGGATGAAGATCCAAGTCCTTAACGTGACCAACAAAGCCCTGCAGGACCTAAATCTTGCCCACCTCTCCAGCTTTGTTCCATTCTCACACTCTTCCTTTCATCTTCTGACTCCAATCATGTTGACTTCCTTTAGCTCCTAGAATACTCCTGGTTTTCTCCAAGCTAATGCACATGCCCTTTCCTTTGCCTGAGATGTTCTTCCCCAATCTTTTCATGTAGGTATTTCCTACTCTTACCTTCTAGGAAATGTTCAACAATTACTTTTTTTTTTTTTGAGACGAGATCTTGCTCTGTTGCCCAAGCCAGAATGCACTGGTGCAATCACAGTTCATGCAGACTTGAACCCTTGAACTCAAGCAACTCACCTGCCTCAGTCTCCCAAGTAGCTAGGACTACAGGTGCACAGCACTATGCCTGCCTACTTTTTGAATATATGTTTGTAGAGATGGGGGTTTCCTATGTTGCCCAACCTGACCTCAAACTCCTGGCCTCAAGTGATCCTCCTGCCTCAGCCTCCCAAGTAGCTAGGACTAACCGCCATATCCAGCTACTTTTTATATTTTTAAATTTTTTTTATAGTTACAGGGTCTCACTATGTTACCCAGGCTTAATTCTTCAGTGATTGAACTTAAAAGCATTTACTTTCTCAAGAAGAGTTCCCTAACCCTCTTACTGAATTGGCTTCCTAATTATATATTCTCATAGCATTCTAGACTTTTTTTTGGTGACACTCTGTACTCTCAAAATTATTCACTTAATTATTTAGAAATATTTGTTGAATGTCTGCTATCATCAAGATGAAGATCTTGGAAGGAAAGGATTATATAAATTTCATTCTATGCCCAGAGCCTAGCAAAGTACACAACATGTATTGGGTGCTTTATGAATAACTGTTGACTATAAATGATTAATGCCCACTTTGTATAAGCTGCTACATGAAGCATTTGGTGAGTCCATTCAAATAGTCATTCCTTGTTCTCAGGGAGCTAATGTTCTAAGAGAGACACAGAGGCATAAACACATATTCAGGAAAAGTCTATACAATAACATTTGATTGAATTAAATAGGCATTTAATGGACACCTGCTTTATGCCAAGTATTGGCTCTTGGGGAGCTCACAGTGTAATGAGGAATTTAAATTGCTAATTATCCTGCAATAAATGTTTTCTACTTTTGTCTTCGATAGGATCTCCACCACCAAATGTTAGCAGACATGGCTGTCTTGCCAAAGTCTCCCTCTAATCAAGTATGGCCGTGTAACCTGTAACCAGTGAGCAGCAGTGATGCATTCAACTTCTAGGTTATGATCTTATAAAGGAAGCTGCTTACCATTCCCACTCATTCTTTCTTCCCTTCCCAGTAGCTGTGAGGTGACAGTAACTCTAGCCACTTCCTTGGGCCAGAGATGGAAGCCCCCATTTAAAATGGTGCAGCCACTCTAGACTATTCATCACTGGACTGTTCTGTGAGGGAGAAATAAAACTTCTATCTTATTTAAGCCACTATATTTTGAGATTTCTTTCTGTTACCACAATTTAATTTATATGCATTTAGAGAAGGTGGCCAGGCACCGTGGCCCACACCTGTAATCCTAGCACTATGGGATCACATGAGTCCAAAAATAATTTTTAAAATTAGCCAGACCTAGTGGTGCCTGCTTGTAGTTCTAGCTACTGGGGAGGCTGAGGTAGGACAATTGCTTGAGCCCAGGAGTTTGAGGCTGCAGTGAGCTATGATTTCACCACTGCACTCCAGCCTGGATGACAGAGGAAAACCCCAACTCTAAAACACAAAAATAAAAAAAATAGACGGGGTTAACAAATACAACAGAGTTATTAAGTACAGCAACAAAATTGTAGAAGTAGAGCTTAATCTTACCGAGACATTAGGATCTAAAGATGAAAATTGAGCATGATCTAAATTATCTCTAAGTTGTTCAGAAAGCACAGTGATAGTCAAGGTTTCTCACGACCTTTAAATGATTCTTCAATTTATTCTTCCAGAATGTTGAGTAAGTCAGTCTTAACTACTTTGTAACCAAGGTATCTGATGTCTCTGTCTTTTTTGGCAAAACCCCTGAAGTCATTCACTTATTTTTATTTCATCTTTTGTTTTCCTGCCTGGTCAAACTTCATCCACTTCCTGTTTTGAGTAAAGCATCAGGGGTTTCACCAAGTATGTATGCTTGAGGTCATTTAAGTCAGGCACAACTCCCCATGGAGGTGGCCTAGAGGACTAAGTGCTTAACTCTGTGTGTGAGGAGTGGGGCATGTAAGGCTTCAATGAGGAGTTTTGCAGGATATCACATGAAAGAAAAAAATGGGTTGTTCATATCTATAACATGATATGAGATTCAAGATGATCAGCTAGTGGATTTACTAAGGTTCCTATCTGATCCCATTTTAGATGATGTGGTATAGCCATCACTCATGGGACCCCCTTCAGAAGTTATGATAAATCTCAGCAACCAAAGGCACAGGTATACCTGCATTGAATGGGTCCATGTGTTGATGATGACATGTAACATGCTGTGATGCAAGTGTTGTCAAAAGCACCAGGGAGAAAATATTGCACATGGTCCTCAATAACACTTATCAAAAGAAGCTTTGCAAATTCTTGATATGTCAGGCAAGTAGACTTTATCTCAAGTAAATTCATTTCTATAATAATAATTTGTGAAATCTTTATGGTAATTGAATCATAATTTAGATAATTATAAGGGAATGAACTGTTTGGAAAAACTTAGCATGTCCTTGCCTTTCAAGGAAACAAAATGTCACCTAACTGGTAGATGTTTGAATTTCTCATTTTAGCACATCCGCTTGCTTATAATGAGGGTTACTGCCAGTAAATTCACACACTGCTCCAAATCTACAATGGTGGCGTGTTTCATCTCAAAATAAAATTCCAGAGTCTATAACTCATTATATTTTTCTCCTGATAGCTCATGAAGTAGTTGTCAGGATTAAGTCGATAATATGAACTACAGCAACAACCCAATTAGGAAGGATCATTTACCCTCCTTGTAGTAGATTGTCTGCAAAAATGGCTTCCCCCTAGTTCATCCATACCTGACACACTTGCCATTTCTCCCACCAAGAAGTGGAGTCTATTTCTCCAGCCCTTAAACCTACACTGAGCCGGGCTTGGTGGCTCAGCGTGTAATCTCAGCATTTTGGGAGGCTGAGGTGAGTGGATTGCCTGAGCCCGCGGGTTTGAGACCTGCCTGGGCAACTTGGCGAGACCCCATCTCTACAATAAATTTTTAAAAAATTAGCCGGGCGTAGTAGCGCGCAACTGTCATTCCAGCTACTCGGAAGGCTGAGGCGGAAGGATCGCCGGAGCCCAGCAGATCGAGGCTGCGGTGGCCAGGAGCGGCCACTGCACTCCAGTCTGGGTGACAGAGTGAGACTCCAACTCAAAAAAAAAAACAACAAAACAAAAAAACCTACACTGTCCTCATGACTCTTTTTGACCAATAAAATGCAGTAGGAAGGGTGTTATGTGACTTCTATTTCTGGATCTGAACTTTAAGAGACTTGGCAGGTGCTGCTTTTGCCCTCTTGGGATCCAGCCTCCATGTCAAGAAGCTTGGGCTAGGCCACATGAAGAAACAGAGAGGGTCAGTGAATCCCCTGCTCTTCCATCTACGCCAGGTAAGGCCCAGGCATAAGTGAAGCTATGGTGCATCATCCAGCTCCAGTCAAGTTCTCCCATTACTCTTCCCCTACCCCACTTCCCCAGTTAACAACACATGGAACAGAGATGAGATGCCCATGCCAAGTCAGCCACGCCAAGCCTTAGCCTACTTATAGAATTGTGAGCAACCCTGGCTATGATTGTTTTCAGTCACTAAGTTGTGGGGTAGTTTTTTATATAGCCACAAGCAACTGAAACAGATGAGGAAACTGAATCACAAAAGGTCACCACAGCTGGTCAAACAGCAAAGCTAGAACTTGAACCTGGGCAACCCAGAATCACAAATCATACCTTTAACTACTATTCTGTGTTGACTGTAAAGATATAAACAAAGAACAAAGCAAAATGAGAAGGCAGATCAAAACCACAGTCTAAGAGATGGGTACAAATAAAGGAAGGAAAAAAGACAATAAACAAGACAAAATAAGATCAGGCAAGGGAGCTAAGGTAAAGGGGTCAAGAAAAGAATATAGGAAGCAACATGTTTTCAACGTGGATTTTTACCCTTTAACTGCTGCCTAAGGCAGGTACATGTTTACCATGATCATGAATATATTCTATCTTTTAAGAGACCCTTAAAAAAAGCAGCAGTTCAGAACTTGAACCCTGCATTAGGTATCTCAAATATTAACCCCCTTCATCTTAGCTATGCGTTCTTGTCACATCACTTAACATCTCTGAGCCTCAGTCCATCCATCAGTTAAATGGCCACAATAATTTGATCTAAACTGTTATAAGAATTCACTCAAATAATATACTTGTGATTTAACCTCAATAAATGGAAGTTATTATTTTGATGGAGACCTACTCTGGCCCAGAGACCTTCCTCCTCACATTTTTGGCATTGTACTCTGGTTTGGTTTCACTTCTACATTCTACCTCTAAATCCATATGCCATATCAGCCCTAGATGTCCGTCCTCCCACACTGCTGCAGGCCAATTCATCTGTATGCACACACCACTAAAATGCCATACCCGTTTGGACTACAGATTCAGGAAACTTAATTTTAAGCTCCTAACTCATTGCCAAATCAGAAACTCCCCTTTCCAACCAAAGAATTTCATTTTGCATCTCTTGCCATATTAAACAGTAAATAAATTCCCTCCTGATCAAGGCAAAAGCACTTTCAAAAGGTCCTTCCTTTGTTTCTTCTCTTGGCATCAATCTTTGCTGCTAGCCAGGTCATTCTTTTTTATGACATCTGAGCTCTCTGCTCCCATAAGCATCTGATACAGTCTACTCTCTTAGCCTGTTATACCCCAGTCCTCCCTCTTTTTTCCCATTATCTCAAATTCCCAGACCACTAGAGTGATACCGACAAGCCAACAACTCACTTGGCTGCCAGAGCCCTTCTAAGCACTCATTAATTCAACTGGGTCGAGAGCATGCCTTACCACCAGATGCAATTCCTTTCCCTCGCTTTTCATTTTCCAGGCAAGGTGCCTGCATCTTGGAGTGGCCATGATGGATTAGTTTTTACTTTAATTTATTCCAGCCTGCATAAAGAAAGCATGAGGATTTCAATTTCCTTGATTAATGTACCACTTCACTCCACAAAGAACCTTCATTTTTTGCTTCTAATCACTCTTAGAAAGATCTGCCCATGACGTGCAATTTGGTAGCTACCACATTCTACCTGGGGAAATGATCCCTGCTCCAAATTTCCTCAGACTCAACTTGGAGCTTCATCCTCTGAGATGGGATGTCTTAAAAACCATCCTTCACCTTAAGTTCCACCATAAATTTTGCATCTTCTCCTCCTTCTTGGAATATCATGAAAAACTTGACTTTCAGAAGAAACATAAAACATCTTCTAATAGAATCTGACCCCATCCAGTGACAATGCTTCACATTTACAGCAGGGAGAAACAAGTCCTATGGTATTAAGAACCAGTAGCATCTACCAAAAATGATGGCAGTATTTCCAGAGGGTTTCCATAGAGTTGGAAAGAACATTTTACTCAGGGAAGGAAATGGGAACAAAGTCCAATGGCATTTGCTCACTCTCTGAAACGTGAAAACAACAGATGAAAAGACAAATCAAAGGTTTCCTCATAAGCCTCTTTTCCTTAAACAGCTGAGAGAGTTAGAGGCTCAGATAGAGTTAACCCAACCCCATCAACTATTAGAGAATAACAGGGAGGTTAGATGAAAAGTGCCAGAAAAAATTATAAAGATATTTTTGTTTCAAAGCCGTTTTTCCATATTTTTATCACAAAGTGTATAAAAATTATTGAAGTGGTCTGGGGGCAGAGAAGAAAAGGCTTTCTTTGTTCACTAAATATCCTATAGAGTCAGTCAAAAATGTGAGCTTCATCCTGTCTTTGGGATGTGGCACATTGAAAGCGGGAGGAGCAAGGAGGAAGAGCCAGGTAGGACAGAAACCTGGTGCTCAATGAGCTGCACTATCAGTCTACTTGAAGTTGACTTTTCTATCAGTGAATTGATCCTTGAAACACTCCCCTCATGGGAATTCTCAGGTCCCACCTCCATCTCTTTTTACTGGCCTGGTCACATCCAATGGACCCCTTCACATGTGACATTTGATGCCTTGGGAACATTGCTCCCTTTTAGTCCCTTTTTTTGAATTCCTCACATCTCCCCTTCTGGCTATTTTCCCTACTCCTTGAAATCCTTTTGTCCTATATAACCAGTTCAGATGCATTCAATATCTCCATGAAGACATCTCTGGGGTGCATCTAGCTGCAATGTATTGCTTCTTTTTTGGAATCCCATCATCATCACAGCAATCAGCTACTGAATGCCGCAGGCTTTTATTTTTTTCTTTAGGGTCTGTTATCCAGCAGACATTTAGAGGGTACTTATCATCTATTGATTACCACCTGCTTGTTTTCAGCGGGGCAGCTAGGGGAGAGGAATAAGGAGAAATAAAACTTAAAATCTCAAGAAAACATCTATCAGAATGTCATCATCATCATCATCATCATCATCATCAATTATTTAACGGTTACAATTACTCCATGGAGGATACACTTACTGCCCACTGAGAAACTGTGTGCTCTCCCACATGCCCTGTCCTCTTGAGGTTAGGTGGGACTATGCAACTAGTTCTGACCAATGGACTATTAGCAGGTGTGACACTGTCCCTTTCAACCTGAAGCACTTAAGACCTGGGGAACGATGAGGGGTCTTTCCCCAGCTCTCTTCTCTTATCCTGGTAGCTGTGCATTAAAGTGGCAATGTCACAAGTGTGAGGTGACCCAGATCACTGCAGAGTCAGTGAATGGATAGTAGGTGCTCTGAGGAGTCACTTGATTCATAGCAGATTCTATGTCAATGAGAAATAAATCTTTGTTGTGTTGAAGCACCTGCATTTTGAAAGGATTGATTAGTGCAGCAGGGCCTATTCAAGCCAATATATACCCAACAGACAGGGGTTCTTAGTATCCCCATTTCTAAATGAGAAAACGGACACACAGAGAGGAAAGCCATTGTACAGGTGGAAACAGAAGGATTCCTTCATTTGCACTATCAGATAAAAATGAGACCAAAGTAGCAAATTAGAAAAACTGTAAAACTAATCAATGCTATGGCTTGAATGCCCCTTCCAAAACTCATGTGGAAATTTAATTGTCATTGTGATGGTATTAAGAGGTGGGGCCTTTAAGAGATGATTAGGTCATGAGGGCATGAATGGATTAATGTTGTTATCAGAGTGGGTTAGTTATCTCAGGAGAGGGCTCTTGATAAAGTTGATCAGTCCAATTTCCTCTCTCTGTCTTGCATGCTTTCTTGCCCTTCCACCTTTTGCCACTGATGACCCTCACCAGATGCCAGCACCATGCTTTTGGACTTCACAGACTCCAGAACTGTGAGCCAAATAAATTTCTATTGTTTATATATTACCTAATCTGTGACATTATATTATAGTATGCAACTTTTAGGAATTTTCTTTAAAAGAAGGAAGAGTACCCTTAGTCACTCCTTTCTCTTTACCACTGGATAGAATATAGATATATTGGTTGAAGGTGAGCAGCTATCTTGGACCATGAGATGTTCATGGGAAAAGAAAATACGTGTGCCAGAGAAGCCTGATGCCACAGACCAACATGCCATCCTTGGATGGACTGCTTCTAGCTTCTTAAATTTAAGGGGAAAAAAATCACTTCTACCTTTTTAAGCCACTACTATTTGGAATTTTTCTATTATTCCCAATGAAATTTAATCTAATTCAGTGCTGAATATTAAATAAACACTATTAAGCTCCTCTATATTCACATTTTTAAAGAATCATAACTAGAAGATAAATTTTCCCTTAAGAATTCTTAAGGAGCAAGGTTAGTATATACTTAAAGCAAATTCTTTAAAAGTAAAAAGTATATTTTCAGAAGAAGATCTGCAAGTTAAGGCATGTTCATTTAAAAAAGAATCACAATTTTTGGCAATTTCTAAAAGAACTAGAAATTGACCTTCCATATGCTCCAGCAATCATCCTTCTGGGAATATACCTGGAGGAACTTAAATCATTCTACAAAAAAATACTTGCTCACGCATGTTTTTTGCAGCACTGTTTACAATAGAAAAAACATGGAACCAACCATACTACCTGTTGAAACTGGACTGGATTTTAAAAAATGGTACACGTACATGATGGACTATTACACAGTAATAAAGAAGAACAAGATTATGGACTTTGCAGCAACTTGGATGGATTTGAAGTGTATAATATTCAATGATTTATCACAGAAACAAAGAACAGAGTAACGTATGTTCTCACTCATAAGCAAACCCTGAAAATTTACCATCATACTGTAAGAAAGGGATTGGAAGCAGCTAGAAACTGCCGGAGGGAGGGGGCATAACATCAATAAGGGTACCTGATCTCAAACCAGGCAAAGTGGGGTCCAAATATAGGCCCAAACTTTACCTGTACAATGATCACTTGTATACCTAATCCTGAATTGTACCCCACATCTTGAAAATAAAATAAATTTTTAAAAATAATTTAAAAATTAAAAAGAATCACTTTTAAAAAGACATTTCTCAAATTACTGCATACTACTGAGCAAGTCCGTTTTTTAAAAAACCAGCTTATAATGGGTGGAAGCAAATAATCATCTTCCAACAACCTGAGCAGGTCTGCTCAGAACGTGATAGCTGATTCAATCTCTGTGTATAATTTGGGATGTGGCTAATCTGGTGACAAGAATGGGTGCCTTCCCACTCTCTTCTTTATTTTCCCTTTAATGTCCTGTGTTGTCCACCTCACACAGGAGATAAAACAGCACAAGCTTGAATCAATGCGCTCAGGAGCCATACCAGAAGACTGAGGCACAGTGGGCAGCGGGAAGGCCACACACCACCACTCGCTGCAAGAACACTGAGCAAGAGACGTTCAGAGAATTCCCAGCAGGTTTTCTTGATATCAGGCACAAGGAGCATTTAAGGTTTTGACTTCTAGGCTCTGGGAAGATGAGCAACTTCGACAAACAATTCCCTAGCTTCTGAGGAGGTACGAATGTTAAGCTGCTCATCTGAGTATGAGCCAAGGTTGACCTTTTCTTCCACACTTCCAAACCAATACCTAAGTCTGAGAAAGGTAGAATTAAATGTGAACTGAACAAACCAACAAAAAATTTTAAAAGCCCCATTGATACTGGTCTTTGGCTTAACTCTGCATAAATCAAAAGAAACGAAAAAAAGGCAGAGAAGGGTTCAGGGAGCACTAAATCTAACTTTGCTTTGACAGCAGAGGAAAATATTGGGACTCAGAAAAAGGAAGTGGTTCCACCTTGCTCACATAGCTGGTGCCTGCAGAGTTAGGCCCAGAAAGGGGCATCTGCTGCTCTGTCTTCTCTCCGGGGCATCATGCCACAGGGTGGTGACATGGGCCCTGCCGTTTTCTTCCCTTCTGCCGGGAGACTGATTACACAATACCAGAGTGTTGTTGGGAGTCCTGAAAGCCAGTGTGCATATAAAGTCATGTTGGCTTCTGACATCACCTTCCCCTGCCTTCTCCTAAACTTGCGTAAGGGTCTGTGTCCTGACACCTGCTGTGGGCACAAGAGATATGGGAGAAAGAATCATAGACATAACTGGCAGGCTCAGCCTACAGAGGAAATGACTTTGTGTAGGCCACAACCTCCATCCTTCCTGCTTTTGGCAAGGCCTGCCAGAAAAAAAGAGGACACCAGACCATTGCTCTTGTCATCTCCATTTCACAGATAGGAAAACCAAGCAATGGAGGGACTGAAACACTCTTAAGATTCAGATCCAGGACTCCTGATTTTCAGCATGGTGCTCTTTCCATTGTTCTACTTTACTTCCAGAAGATCTCAGTGTAAATTACCTAAGAATGCAGAAAAGCTTCCAGTCCTAACAAAATAAAATAGACTCCAGTTATGGGTTGAGCTGTGTCCCCCTTCAAAAAAAAGACAAGTCTTAACTGCCATGAATGTGATTGGTGCCCTTAAAAAAAGAGGCTCAAGGGAGCCAGTCTGTCCCTTCCACTACGTGAGGATGCAGCAACAAGGCGGCATCTTGGAAGCAAAGCACAAACCTTCACCAGACACCAAATCTGCCAGCACCTTGATCTTGGACTCCTCAGACCCCAGAACTGTGAGAAATGAATTTCTCTTGTTTATTAATGACTCAGTCTGTGGTGTTTTGCGAAAACAGCCTGCACTGAATGAGACACTGGTAGAGAGATACAAGCACCCCTGTGGGAGTCACTTGGCCTAGCCTGTAACTCCAACTTCCTGTGTGACCTTGGGCAAGTTAATTCTTTTATCTTTGTCTAGATTTGAACCTAATGACATAGCAGTACCCTCATAGTTTGAGGTGAAAAGTAAGTGAAATAATGCATGTTAAAACACATAGTGCAGACAGGATACAGCACATAATTAGCATTCAAAAATGTTATAACCATTGTTATTTTTTTCAAGGCAAATTTAAACACAGGGAGAGAAAGAGCAAGGGAGAGTTCACAAACTTAATAGAACGCTCAGTAATCAGCCACCTCTAGTTTATGAATATTATACCTTGTCCAGTAAGGAAGACACATGTGGCTATTTAAATTTAATGAAATAAAATTTTTAGTTTCTCAGGCACACTAACCACATTTCAATTGCCACATGTGGCTAGTGACTACTGTACTGGATGGTGCAGAATAGAACATATCCAGGATTGCAAAAAGTTATGTGGGGCCACAGTGTTACCATCCTTGCTGCTTTAAGGTCTCAAGTAGAGATTTTCCAGACACAGGAGCCAAGATATAAGGAGGTGTTATTTTCCTTTCAGCTTATAAAGGATTTCCAATGCTGCATCAGTAAATGGACATTTTTTTAAATCCCTTTATCGGCAGTAAACATAAAAGTCAGTTCTTATCACAACTTCAAATAGGATGCATAGCTACCAAGAATTTTTCATCTACAGTCAGGGATGCTAGAAGCCATGAATAGGAGTGTATATTAATCATGTCAATACCAGGGTATGAATAACTTCTTTAGCAGTCTCCACAAAATGGAAAAGGCTTTGAATTTTAGAAACAAGAATTGGTACAAATACATGTAAACCAAGTCCCAAATTCACTCCTAATAAAGAGAAGCCACTCTGGTGTAGCATGTTTACCACAGAAATACATTTTTCAGTTTTGGCACCTGGAATGGATTAAAAACACATGGAAGATTGTATGTAGCCAAAGCAGGGAAAATACAGTAAGTGATAAGACAGAAATCAAAGTGACAACACAGCTTACAAGTTTCCAGTTAGATGTCGCCTAAAATGTTTTATTCACTGTAATTGACCAATCAAGAAGACATTATGTAATGAACAGCTCAAGAGACAGCCCATGATGTCTCTCATTTTGATACAATTTCTAGGAGAGATAATATAATCAGGAAGTCACTTCTGTTTCAATCAAGGGGGGAAATCGCAGTTCAAGAGAAAGAAAATCAAAATAGAGAAATAAAATTCCATTTGCTACCTAATCAGAGATGAAATTCAGAAAGATGATTGAACTTCTAGAAGAGAGATCAAAACTCCAAAGAAACCATATAACCCCAAGCATAAGTCAGAAACAGGGTCATGGTGCTGCCAACAGGTGTGGATAAAATGGAGTTTCGGTCCCTGTAAGCCTTTTATGGCAGGAGAGCAGCCTGACCAATGAAGGAGAGTGACAAGACGTAGACGTAAACCCAAAGGAATCGGTGTGGAAGCCCAGTGGCCTCTCCTTACTCAGTCACACTTTACCCTACAGTCACAGCCCACCACCAAACAGATTCCCAAGAACAGACAGAGGCGACTAGCCGGGTATCTGTCACTGTCCTATCAAGATTTCCTGCACCTCAGGAAATGTGCTTCAGTCCTTCAGTCATTTGCACGTTAACCTTTTTTTTTTTGAGTCAAGGTCTCACTCTGCTGCCCAGGCTAAAGTGCAGTGACACAATCACAGCACACCACAGCCTTGACTTTCTGGGCTCAGGCCTCCTTAGTAGCTTGGACTACAGGTGCACATCACCATGCCCAATTTTTACTTTTTTTATTTTTTTGGAGAGGAGACCTTGCTTTGTGGCCCAGGCTGGTCTCAAACTCCTAGGCTCAAGCAGTCCTCTCACTTCAGTCTCTCAAAGTGTTGGGGTTACAGGCGTGAGCCACCACACCTGGCCTTACACATCAATTTTTATTGACTCTAAGTTATCTTTTTCTGTCTCTTAAATATCAGCATGGAAGGTGAAAGGATCTGGAGCAGGCCTCAGAAAATTTATTTCCAGCACCACCTTCTATAGAGTCCTTTCTTTGAAAAGGAAAAGAAGAATTGATGAAAGAGGGCCTTTCTTAAGGAGGAGGACCTCTCTCAATACAAATCCACCATTACCTTTCCAACAGCTCAGAGAGAAACTGCTGCAGCGTCTACATCCTGAAAATTCATGTGAGACTCCACATACCTTTCCTATTACACCTGTCGGCCACCTGGAGAGATACGCTTATTGCATTTCCTGAGAAGCTTTCTGCACATTGCAGGATGGCCTCAAGTCAAAGGCATGGTGCAAGTCAAGAGACACACAGCTCAATTCTTCAAAATGTTTCTAAATCAGATCCAGAACTGGTCCCACCACCATGATATTGCACAATCGCTAGCATACCCCTACTATTTGCCATAAGAAACATGAGCAATAGACTGCATGATTTGTTTCTGGACAACCCCGTCTCTGCACAGAAGCAGTTTGTTCCTCTACCTGAGCAAGACGTCCAGCCTGTTCAACCAGCTAGATAATACACACTTCAAGATGGAGTATGCATGTTGCAAGATAATGACCAAGATAATGACTAAATTCAACAATGAAGGTTGAAGTTAATAAAAGGCTTTGGTATTAAAAAATGACTCCAGAGATCAATAAAACTTCTCAGTAGAAATTCTAAGAACACTTAATAGCCCAATAGCCAGTCTGAGCAACAGAGGTTGCTGTATTCAAAGGCATATGGGTCAGAAAAGATCAGAAGTAGATGACAGTCTAGTTTAAGAGAGATTCCATTTTTTTAATCAGTCTGGGCCCATCTCAGAATTTCAGAAGCCACCTGGACAGGCTGTCAGTTCTATTCCTTCTCTTTTGCCAGGGTCTACACAACCTGATGGCTTCCTGACCCCAGCAGAGAATATCCAAATGAGGAGACCCAGGGATTTGTTTTACAGCCTTCAACCCTCATCTACCTACATGTTATAAAAAGCAGTTCAGGCTGGACATGGTGGTTCGCATCTGTAGTCCCAGTCCTTTGGGAGGCTGAGATGGGAAGATTGCTTGAGCCCAGGAGTTTGAGACCAGCCTAGGCAACATAGTGAGACCTCATCTCTATAAAAATAAAAATAGAAAAATTAGCCAGGCATGGTGGCACACACCTGTAGTCCCAGCTACTCAGGAAGCTGAAGCAGAAGGATCACCTAAGCCCAGGAGGCCAAAGCTGTAGTGAACCGTGGTTATGCCACTGTACTCCAGCCTGGGTGACAGAGTGAGACCCCAACTCAAATAAATAAGTAAATAAATAAATAGCAGTGTATACACAACATTTGTTCAGCTCTTACTCACATGAAGGGCACAATCCATGGATAGATCCCAGGAAAAGCACAATTCGCTAGCAATACTAACAAAATAATCCTAAGAACCCATATGCCATTGAAAAATTACTAGTTTACTAGGTCTCTGGCACTGTTCTAAAGCAATTTACATATAACTCAGTTAATTCTTGTGACAACGCTATTATTATCTCCATTTGACACTTAAAGAAACTGAGGCATGAAGAGATGAGTGACTTGCCCAAGTTAACATATCAAGGCAGAAAGTTTCCAGAGACTGTGTTCTTGATCACTAATTCTGCTGCTTGCAAAGGGACATGAATGTTAACTGCATACCTTCTCTCCTCATAATAAAACACAATCCAATGCACAGAGAGTGAGAATAGCACAAGAGTGAGAACTTTAAATTCACACAAAAGTATGTTTTAAGAGGAAGTGATCTTCAGACATTTGTATCTAGAGGACCATTGGTATTGAATGACTTGACACACCACTTATACCTGTATATTCTAGCTCTGTGGTCAAGTTCAGTGGAAGGTACAGAATAGAAGTTGCCAGTGAAAGCCTATGGACAGCAGGTCTTGAATATAAGTTCTATTCCATCCAGGTGGCATTTAAGTTTTTAAAACATTTGCTGGCAAAATGTAAAAGTTGAAAATTTTATATGTATATTCATATTCTAGACTTTTCTAAAAGAAGCAGATTTGTCGATGATAGACCTGTTTTCCCTTATGCAACACTTGGTGAGAGCTAAAAGGAAGGTTTTGTCTTTTTGATGGGGCATGTGCTCTAGCTTACCATACTCACTACCACTCCCTATTGTCTTGTAACTAGCAATTTCTCTCACTTTTTTCCTCCTAGGACCCCATAAATCATTTGCACATATGGGCCCTGATTTGAGGAAAGGGGAAGTAATTAAGAAAAGATTCTGAACCATGAAGCAAAATAAAGGGGTTCTGGTTCTAGCAATGGGACTGGTCGTCCCACCTCACTCTCCATATAGTCATCCTTTAAATGTGAGGCCAAGCTAAACACTATATAAGGTTGCCTAAGTTTTAAAACTCAGACAGAGAATTGAAGCAATAGATGTAATGTCACAGCAGTTAGAAATGAGCTTGTCGCTGTTTCAGAAGTCACCTAGCAGCGGTTCCTTCTGTTCACCTTATGGTCAACAGAATAATTGGCTTGGCCCGACTAGGTGAGACATCCACCCACCTCTGGTTCATGAGAGGCAGTTTCTAACATTGCTTCTCAATGATTATATTTAGGGTATTCCTCAGATAAGAGGCAATAACTCTTCACTCTATGGAGTTCTACGCTTTTCTGTTTCATCTTTGTATTCATAGGAGAATAATTTTTTTACTATTTACTCATGCACACATACAAAATGTATTAATTCATTTAATAAATGTGAATGGAGTTCTAGGCACTGTGCCAGGCACTAAGATATAAATCTGCAGGGTGAAATAGCGAGCAAGTGGTGAACTCACATACACTCTCCCAGATGGCAACCATTGCGGGTGGGCACCATCCAATATGCTGGGGTCCCCGAGAGAACAAACACAAAGAGAAGGCAAATGTGTCAATCTAGCTGCTGCACTAGAATACACTCTTCTTCTCTTGAGCCTGGGCAACTGCAGGTTCCCTGGCCCTTGGACTCCAGAACTTGCACTGGTAACCTCCTAGGTTCTCAGGCCTTTGGCCTTGGACTCAATTGTACCATCAGCATCCCTGGTCCTGAGGCCTTTGGACTTGAACTGAGTCAGGCTACTGGCATCCTGCCTTCTCCAGCTTGCAGATGACCTTCTCAGCTTCCAGAATTGTATGAGCCAATTCCTCTAATAATTCCCCTCTTACCTATCTAACTATATGTCCTATTGCTTCTGTCTCTCTGGAGAACCCTGACTAATGCAGACACATCTGCTCAGTGCTCAGCCGCATTCCACACAGAGGAGGTGCTCATCTCCATCCTGCCTCCAGGGGGCCTTTTGCATCTAGAGTAGCTCGAGGAGAAGACAAAAAGGTATATAGTTGGGTCCTCAGATGGAGGTGAAAAAGGGCTTGTGGCTTGGGACAAGTGATTTTTCCTGCTAGTCATTGCTAAGAGTGCTTAGAGGATGCTTGTGTGAAGACTGGATTGTCAATTGGCTAGAACTATTGGAGGTCACGTTTATTTTCTAATTTTGTGGAAGTGTGTTGTTAAATTCTCTGACCCAGTGCTTTTTCTCATGACTGCTTTAGCAAGCAACTTCTAAACAGAGTCTAGGCACCACCAAAACCTCTCTTCCCAGAGCTGCAGGTTAGGCTCCTTTCTTTATGCTTTCTTCCCCCATAGACTACCACTCAACTACCCACCAACCCCTAATCCTATTCTTTGTTTGGTCCACTAGAAAATCTGCATTGCCTCATTTAAAACTGAATCCAAATTCAGCAAGGAAGCAGGGTCATCTCAGCTGAGATCTGCAGCTCAAGGAGGAACCAGCAAGGTGGACAAGGAGGGAAACAGAAGATACAAAGGTCTGAAGATAAAAGCAAGTGAACCCTTTCAAAGAACTTTAAAAGAAGCCAAAGAAGACATTGAACACAAAAAGGGAATGAATAAGAGGCATGGCTGGAGGCTGAACCCCGCCTAGTCTAGATGGAGGTCAGTCTCAGGAAAAGAGATCTGATCCCTAGTGGAAAGCTATCAAAGCGATTTCAGCAGAAGAGTTGCTTATCTTTGGATAATGGGACCATTGAAGATATTTTTCTGCTTAATTTTCTGATTTTTAAAAAACCTTTATAATGAATAAGTACCATTTATATAATTTTTAAAATGTTTAAACTGTTTGTCTTTAAAAAGAAGCAAATATAATACACCATACATCAAATAGATCCTTTTGAGAAAGGCGGACAGTGATCTAAACATCTTTAGAATTACCAAGAAAGCAAACTCACCATTTAAAAAAGAAAAAGGTAACATGGTGACTCTAGCTCATTGCATTGATAGAACCTGAGGATACATGTTAGGAGGCTTAACACTGCAGAAAGTCAGACCAGGCTCTAACCCTTTCAACACAATGTTCTCAGACATTCATATCTTGACAATGTCAGAGAAACAAGCTGAAAGGAAGGTTAGAGACCTCCTAAATGGTTTTCACACATTTTTAAGAAAAGGACTTTTTTCTTTTTCAAGCGCAACCTTAAACATAGAATAGGTAAAAGATTACTCGCAGGTTGAACAGGAAGGGAAGTGTAGCAGAGAAGCCTAAGCTGTGATGACTTGATCGCCTCTATTTCCTGAGGTGAATTCTTCCCTTAGATGTAAGGGATCCCCAGAAGAGTCTGACATTTACCAACATAGAAGAAACTGCAGCCCAGTCACTTCCCCAGAGGGGAAGTCACTTTTAGTACCATGAGGTTTAGTGCAGAGCAGGGACAAGAACCCAGGCAGCTGTCCTACATTCATTCTGGTTTCCTCCACCCCCAAAAGATGTTTGTTTTTTTTAAATACCAGAAATTAGGATATTCAACTCAAAAAACTAGAGTGATAACCAGAGCAGAGCATGTCTTTGCCTCATTTGCCAGGACACTGACATGTCTGTAGGAGGTCACACACCACACTGCACCCAGGAGATACCAGGATCTCCTGGGTATATTCGTTTGGATTCCACATCTAAACCTTAACCAATAACAAAAGGAGGACATATTGTAACAGGGAAGTCTAAGGTCAGTTGTTCTTGGCATGGCTAGATCTTGGAAGAACTCTCTCACCATTCCTTAGCTCATCTCTCCTCTGGCTTGCTTCATTTTGAAGGCAGGTTCTCTATCTGGTACCAAAAGTTGCCACTGACAACTCCAAGTTTAAGTTTCTTCACATCTAAGATTCTGAAGAGAAGCACAACTCTTGCCAGTTAATTCCAGCAAAAGTCCTCAGAAAAGGTTTAATTGACCTGATTTAGTATAAGTGCGCATCCCTGAGCCACTCCTCGTGATCAGGGGAAATGTGACCCTGAATTGATCATCCTTCATTTTGAGCCCATCCCTGGAGCCTCAGAATAGAATCATCCAACCTGGGGTGAGGGATGCAGTGAAGTTGGCAACTGGAGATGGACAGTTCTCCGAGGGAATGGAGAGGGATGTTAGAACAGCAAATATAAGACATATCCTTGACGTTTCATGTCTATAACAGGTATTCCTAAGTGATAGAAGTGGAACTGTTTGTATAAAGGACATCCTCAGAGATATATATAACACTGCTTTTCTTCTATGAATAGTCAAAAATTGCTTACAATCCTGATTAAATCAGGCCTCCAAAAAACTAGGCTGTGTCAACCAAAACTGAAGTGAAATTAAATCAGCTGAATTAATAAATTTATATTTTACTTGCAGTCAGATGGGTCCCAAAACACTTCCAAAGATGCAAATCCTCAACCAGATAGAGGCATTTATTCCTTGTCTCTACTACAGGTAACTATAGGAAAAAAGAGTGTTTGGATGCATATTATTAGATTTATTATGTTCACCTTTAGGATAAATAAAAGCATCCAAAAGTTCCAAATTTCATTTATGATGCAAACATGGTATGAATCTTTTTAACACACAATTTTGAGGATTTTTTTTACATAGATCACAATAGAAAATGTTGTCTATATATATCATTATCATATAAGTAATGGTAAATTTTTAAAGGAATATTATATTTTCAGAGCAAAGAAAGATACTTAGCATCTGTCTTTGCCGTCTCTGGCCCACAGGCATGGGGAATAAGGTCAGATGCATATTTCAGAGCTATAGATATTTCATGTTTTCTACTCTTTGGGTTTTCCAAAATAGCTCTCAAGTTTCTTCAAAGGTTTATTTCACAAAACAGAGCTAAAATGTAATGAGAAAAGGCTGAAAGAAAAGCTCTAACCCAGGGACATCAGGTGGCATTTGAGAAGCACTTTAATGACAAAGTTGAAATCGACATCTGTTAGCACCTTTCATAATGCCCCCTGGAAAAGGCACTGAATCCTTTTCACTCTTGGCATCTGACAAGAAGGGATCTCCAGGTCCACAACTGTTAGATGCCCTAACCATAAGCTACAGTGTGGCTCTGAGGGGGTAAAAACAAAACAACATGAGCCAAAATGAAACTCACGTTCCTTCTCTTTGCTTGTCCTGCCCTGCAGGGAAAGATGACTTAATCCACACTGGCTAAATCACAAGTGAACCATGGGTAAGGGCCCCGGGTCAATCCAGGACAAGAGAATGACATCTGTTAATGTTTGGGGATGGGATAATTTCCCCAGTGCTTTAGAAACAATGCCAGCTTTGAAATACTGCTGGTCAGTATTTTTCCCTTCAGATGTAAACATTACCCTTCAAGCTTTATTAATAGAAACCAAACCTCATGCCACTTGTAACATGGCAACATATCCATTCCATGCCTTTGCTATGGAGAGTCCATTTTTTGAAATTACAGAAGTTTCTCTACCAAGACTATAGAATACAACAGATTGAAAAGTACATATGGTAAATTAATTCAGGTAATGGATGGCCTGAGTTTTAATGTTTTATCTTCCCAAACCTGGTCAATTTGGAAGTATCTTTATTCTTGCTTGGCTAACTCTTTCTATACAGAGGAATCCAAGTAATCTCAAAGTATGTAAATAGTTTTCTTTTACCTATAATAAGACATATATCTGTGAAGACCTTTGTAAGGAAAAATCAACTCAGAGAATACTGTAAAACACTGTGGTTTGTACAAGGTCCTCTAGTTTTGCTGCTTTGGGCTCACACTTTTTTTCTTTTAATTTTATTTTCTTTTATTTGTTTTATTGACATATGACTGTACATATCTATGAGGTATACAGTGATGTTTCAATACATATACTGTATGGTGATCACATCAGGGTAATTAGCATATTTATCATCTCAAATGTATAAATTTTTGTGTTGGAAACATTCAATATCCTCCTTCTAGCTATTTGAAACTATATATATTGTTAACTATATTCATCCCACAATGCTATAGAATACTAGAATGTATTCCCCCATCTAACTGCAATTAATTTTATATCCTTTAACAAACCTCTATTCCTCCCTTCCCCCTCCCATTCCAGCCTCTAGTATCCTCTGTTCTACTTTTTACTTCTATGAAATTAACTTCTTTTTAAGCCTCCATCTTTGACTATCCACTCTCATTTTGAGTGCCTAATATATGCCAGACATTGAGAGTATAAAGATAAGCAGGTGAGTTAGGGAGACAAACCCATCAATAAATGATTACAATCCATGTAACTATTGAAAACGGAATCAGAGAAGAAAGGGAGTCAGGCCACAGAGGCATCATTAGGGAAGGTTCACTGAGTAGGTAACCTTCGACCCTTGCAAGTCAAGTAAGAATTCACCAGGTGGAAAGTGGTGTTGAGTGGAGAGGACAGAACAAAGAGTGGGGAGTGCATTCTCAGCTAAAGAAGACAAGTGGACTTTATCTCAAATCCCAACTCTAATTGATTGGGAGTGGCTTCTCAAAGTGTGGTGATGACAAAGACTACAAAGCTATGTGGCAGACTTTATTGAAGTCCCACCCCATAATCCACTTAGTACATTGTTGAGCTCACCTATAGCCTCAGTGGACAATTTCTTTTGCATATGGGCAGCTTCCCATTTCCACCACCTGCAGCTTTCTGCCTCTCTGTTGGAAGATTTTCTCTGATTCCTTGGCAACTCCAGAGCAAGGAGCCTGCAAGTACGGAGGATTTAAGGCCTCCACAGGAAACCTTGAACTGGTGAGAAATGGTAGTCAGTGGGGAAATACACCCTCAAAGAGACAATTCTCAGGTACATCCTAAACAACCATCAAAGGGTCTCCAGGGGGTTGAGCCCAAATGCCTGTAGCAGTAGCTCACTCAGTAACATACCCTTTTATTGACTTCTCTCTCTTTCCTGTCTCATTTATCTCTCTCATTTAAGCTTTCTGGGATTACTTTTCAAATATTACACATTAGATACCTATTAACGAAAGAATGAAAAGCCAACATGGAGTGACAATGAAATCATCTTAACTAAAGTGCAACCATGTTGAAACTGCCTAGTTCTGTCATGTCTTCTAAGCAAAATTCCCTACGTGCCCTCTAATCACTAGCCAAGGACAAAATCTATTTCTTAGAGGTAGCTATTGACAATTGCTTACAACTGCCCCACTCCACAGCTTGTTGTGTATTAATCAGCCTTTCTATTCCCAACTTTTGCCTTCCCCAGACATAAAAGACTAAGCTAAAGACTGAACTAATCTCATCTGTCATGGTCAGCCTTCTGTCATGGTCATGGTCACCCACCCACCCACCTGCCCACCTGCCAGAGTCACAAAATGTCTTTCCAGACAATGTCAAGGCACGAGACCAACTATGTCAATACCCAAAAATGCAGTTGCTGGAGATTTTCACTAACCCTATTTCCTTGTAGAAATCTTTTTTTTTTCTTTGAGTTGGCATCTCACTCCGTCGCCCAGGCTGTAGTGAAGTGGCACGCTCACAGCCACCCCAGTGTCAATCCGCTGGACTCAGGTGATCCTTTCATCTCAGCCTTCCAAGTAGCCAGAACTACAAGCACGCGCGACCACACCCGACTAATTTTTTAATTAATTGTAGAGATGAGGTCTCGCCAAGTTGCCCGGGATGGTTGTGAACCCAAGGGCTCAGGTAATCCTTTCACTTCGGCCTCCCAAAGTGCTGGGATTTCAGACTTGAGCCACTGAGCCCAGCCCTGATAGAAATCTTAAAAGCATCCTTACCCTACTCCACAAGGCCACGTTGCTCACCATGTCAGCCCCATTTAAAACTTACCCTGAATGTGAATAAACTATTTTACTTTTCCTTGCAATTCTTTGCACCTGTCTTGTGGCACCAGACACAGACCTCCTGTCAGGTCTGACCTAACAGTTATTATGTGAAAAATTATCACCAAAGTTAGCAGCTAAAAACAACAATAAGCATTTATCTCTTGTAGTTTCTATGTCAGAAAATTAAGAGACACTTAACTGAGAGTAATGCTGACTCAGGGCCCTCATGAGGTTTCAGTCAGTTGAAAGCTTGAGTAGGACTGAAGGCTAAACTTCCAAGATGGTTCACTCAGATGACTGGTAAATTGGTACTGGCTGTTAGCAGGAGGCCTCACCACATGGAAGGCCCAAGGGTCTTCCTGACGTAATAGTTGGCATCCCCAGAAGAAGTAATCCAGGAAAACAAGACAGTAGTCACAAAGTCTTTTTGGACTTAGCCATGGAAGTCATACACTGTCATTTCTGCAGTACTCTAGTGGTCAAACAGGCCAGCCTCATGCAATATGGGATGGAACTCTGCAAAGCCATGGATATGCAAGGGAGGCTAGGATCATAGGGGAACAGCTTGGAAGCTGGCTATCATCCTTTATCTTAGGGTTTAGCAGGAAAGTTTGTCCTGTCTCATGAGTGATATCCACCTTGAATGGAACATGAGAGTGCTGTCTCCATGCTGGGGATGTGGTACCTTGAAATTTCTGGATTTAATCCTCCAAACTTTCATAGATTAAATTTTTCTGATCAAGATCTGAAAACTCAATTCCATTATGAATATAAGTTTTCCAAAATTAAGTCAATCCCAATTTCCTACTAATTTATTCTTCTTTTGGGACCTATGTCACTAAGCAGGACTGAGACAATACCTTTCCACCTTATTTGGAAACATTATCAGATCTTTCCGTTGTTTATGACAATGCCAGACTGCTTTGGTCACTAATATAAGCACAAAATTCTAAAGACAGGCTTCCTTCTAATTTGTAATTTATATGCATTCTTTAGCAAAAAACTAGTTGCTAGGAAATAACATCAGAAAATCTAAATTACCCTTCAAGGTTACCATATTCAGGCTGGGCTCGGTGGCTCAGCCTGTAATCCCGTGCCTTGGGAGGCCGAGGTGAGTGAATTGCCTGAGCATGCGGGTTTGAGACCCGCCTGAGCAACTTGGCGAGACCTCATCTCTACAGTCAATAAATTAAAAAAAAAAAAATCAGCCAGGTGTGGTAGCGCGCACCTGTAGTTCCAGCTACTCGGAAGGCTGAGGCGGAAGGCTCGCCGGAGCCCAGCAGGTCGAGGCTGCAGTGGCCAGGAGCAGCCACTGCACTCCAGTCTGGGTGACAGAGTGAGACTCCAACTCAAAAAAAAAAAAAAAAAAAGATTATCATATTCAGATCCACATGGGAATTTCACAGTGTAAATCAGATCTAAACAAACAAGTTCTGCCCCCATATACCTTCAACTGTGTAAATGACATCAGATAATTCAGTTTGTAGATGACAGTTCAAAGCCTTCTTCTTTGTCCTCTTGTAACAATCCTACGATAAATATATTCAAAGTAGAATAATTGTCAAATGGTCAAAAGAGGTTCACCAGGGGGAAGAATTATACTTAATCTCTGTTTCAATTTCTCCCCAAAATAACTTGTCAATCCATAAAATGAACAATATTCTTAGTTTTCTTCCAAGGAACATTTAAATTACACTCTAATTTCACAATTACATTTCCTCAGATGTACTACCTTGGTTGTATCAAAATTATATAAGCATGCAAGACTTAAGTTAGTAAATGCAGAACAAAATATAAATATTTATGCATATGAACATGTTAAAAACTAAAACCTTGAAACTCCAACTGTTAAAATTTCTTATGTATCCCCTTTCTTCAATGACGTGTATGGTTATTTCTAATAGCAATTAAAAACATCTCAGCAGGATATTATATTTTTATAATATATTCTTGAGTCCAGGGTGATGGGAACAAAATGTGATCATTAAATAAACAAATGTTTACCTGGAAAGGAACAGACCAAACCAACAAAAATTGCAACAGGATGAATGGTTTAAAGCCATCTTCATTGCCAAAAGTCTCAAGTCTTTTGTTGATTGTCATCTTATGCTTGTGTCTACTAACTAGAAGAGTCTGAGGGGGTTTTGTTTGTTTGTTTGTTTTGAGGAAACATCAGTCTCCTTTTAACCAGTCTCTTAAGGGGAAAAAAATTGCTTTAAAGTCTTGAGAGGTATAGGCTTTTTTTAAAAGATGCCAGGGAGACAGATTTTAATTCATTTAATCACAGTGAAATCTCACAATCTAAAATAATTACCAGCACTTGGCAGACAAACTATTATCTGTTGAAGGTACTCAGTGGAGAAAGCCAGGCTGGAGGGTTGAGAATCTAAGAAAAGCCTTTTTATGGCTGTTGATCAAGAACAGAATTATCAGGCCAGAATTATTCCACTTAACTTCCCCTTCTCTGTCTCTGCCAACCTGATTTCAGTGTAAAATGACCAAAGCATTTTGTTTATATTTGTGGATGAAGCCCATCCCCATATGGTATCTGTGAAGAAATCTGTTTTGTTTATCTAGTTTATAACAGATAAATGTACTGATTACATATTGTTTAGTATATGTTTGCATTGTTGAAAAATAGTTCAGCTCTTTTTTTTTCAAGTTAGAAAGTACTGAGTTCTGCTGAGTCACTCATCCACAAAAGTCCTGAGAGCATTTATTGTGAACATCTGGGGGAATGCCTTCATCTTCATTTAATAATAGCTTTATTGACGTATAATTCACATACCCCAAAACCCATCCTTTTAAAGTATACAATTCAGTGTTTTTAGCATATTCACAAAGGTGTGCAACCATCAGCACTTTCTAACTCCAGAACATTTTCATCATCCCAAAAAAGAATCCCCATACCCATTAGCAGTTCTTATTTCTAAGAAACCACTTCCTCCACCTAGCCCCTGGCAACAACCAACCTACCTTCTGTCTCTATAAATTTGTCTGTTCTGCACTATTCATATAAATGGAATGCTATAAAATATGTAGCCTTTTGTGAAGGATTTCTTTCACTTAGCAAAATATTTTAATCTACGTTGTAGCACATAGCAGTATTTACTCCTTTTATGGTTAAATGGTACTCTATTATGTACATATACCATATTTTGTTTATCACTCATTAACTGATGGACATTTGTGTCGTTTCCACCTTTTGGCTATTATTCATAAAGCTATGGACTTTCAAGTGAAAGTTTTTATGTGGACATACGTTTTTAATTCTCTGGGATACATAACTAATGTTAGAACTTCTGAGCCATATGATACCTCTATCCTGAATTTTTGAGGAACTGACAAACTATCTTCGATGTTGTTGCACCATTTTGCATTTGCACCAGGAATGTATGAGGTTTCCAATTTCTCCACATCCTCACCAACACTTCTTATTGTTTGTCTTCTTTTTTATTATTATTATTTTTTTGAGTTGAAGTCTCACTCTGTCGCCCAGACTGGAGTGCAGTGGCTGCTCCCGGTCACCGCAGCCTCCACCTGCTGGACTCCGGCAATCCTTCCGCCTCAGCCTTCCAAGTAGCTGGAAATACAGGCGCGCTACCATGTCCGGCTAGTTTTTTTTATTTATTGTAGAGATGAGGTCTCGCCAAGTTGCCCAGGCGGGTTTCAAACCCGCAGGCTCAGGCAATCCACTCACCTCAGTCTCCCAAAGGCGTGGGATTACAGGCTGAGCCACCGAGCCCGGCTGTTTGTCTTTTTTATATAGCCGTCCTAATGAACATCGAATGATATTCCAGTGGTTTTGACTTGCGTTTCCCTCATGACTAATGATGTTGAGCATTTTTTCATGTACTTATTGGCCATTTACATATCTTTTTTGGAGAAAGACCTATTCAAATAATTTGCCCGTTTTTAAATTAGGTTTTCTTTTTATTGTTGAGTTGTACAAAAGTTATTTAAATATTCTGGATACTAGACTCTTAACAAATATAAGATTTGAAAATATATTCTTCCATTATTTGGGTTATCTTTTTACCTTACTGATGATGTCTTTTGGAGCACAAATCTTTTTAATTTTGATGATATCCAATTTATCTATATTTTATTTTGTTGCTTCTTTTATTTTGGTGTTATTTCTAAGAAACCATGTCTAACCCAATGTCAGCAAAAATCCATTTTAGCTCTTATGATCCACTGTGAATGGATATTATGTGAGGTAATGTGAAGTGCAGAAAACAGCTTTATTCTATTGCATTTGAGTATCCTGTTTTCCTGGCATCATCTGTTGAAAAGACTATGTTGTCCTGGCGTCATCTGTTGAAAAGACTATGTTTTCTTATTGAATTCTTAGCTCTCTTGTCAAAATCAATTAATAGTAAATGTCAGGGTTTTTTCTAGACTTTCAATTCTACTTTATTCATCTATTTGTCTATCCTTATGCCGGTACTATACTGGCTTGATTATAAATTTGTAGCTGGATTTGATATCAGAAAGGAAAAATTCTCCAACTTTGCTCTTTCTAAAGATTAGTTTGTTTTTTCTGAGTCCCTCACATTTTCATATAAGTTCAGGATTCGTTTTTCCATTTCTGCAACAACAACAACAACAACAACAAAAATACTGCATGAATTTAAAAGAGATTGAGTTGACTCTGTAGATCAATATGAGGAGTATTTCCATTTTAACAATTCTAATCCATAGACATACAAGGAACATCTTTCCACTTATTTAGGTATTCCTTAATTTCAGTCAATGATTTATTTTCTTTTTTTAGATTTCAGTAACAAGACTCAGAATACTTTTGTTAAATTTATTCCCAAGTATACGAGTTCTAACAATTAAGTTCGTGAACTCATCCTAGACAAAATGTTGTATAATTTATTACTATCACTACAATCACCTCTGAATTACTCCCCTTGGGAAGCTATGCACTGATGCCAGCACCTAGTCGACCTGTCAAAGCAATATTGGAACTCTTTTTCTTGAATGGCCATTGGAGCTATCATCGTATTACTCTTGATGTCCTGAATGTCATCAGTATGTCATCAAAATGTCTTCCTTTCAAAATTTCATTTATCTTCAGCTAAAGAAAAAAGTAATTGGTGGCCAGATCAGGTGAGTAAGGAGGGTGTTCCAATACAGTTATTTGTTTACTGACTGAAAACTCCCTCATAGACAGTGCTGTGTGAGTTGGTGCATTATGGTGACATGAGAGCTCCTTTGGGATCATTTTTGCACACACCTTTCTCATGCCAAGATTTTCAGTTAAGATTTTCCTATTTCTCTATTGATATTTATTTGGTCTGCTATGCTTCTCACAGTCAGTTGATCATTTTGACGCACAATTTGACAAATTTTTGCAATGCTTTCATCAGCTCAGCTCATTACTGACTGTCCTGACCTCTTTTCATCAGTGACACTTTCTCTCCCCTCAGAAAAACGTTTAATCCATTTGTACACTGCTGTTTTCTTCAGGAATAATTCCCCATAAACTTGGACTAACAGGTGCCTGATTTCACTTTCACTTTTGCCAAGTTTAACAAGAAATTTAATGTTTATTCATTGCTCTAATTCAGGTTCCAACATTCTCACGACAGCACACATAAATATACAATTGCAATAATGAATGTCACTCAGCAAGACACTGCCATATGTTGACACAAACACAACTGTGAAACACGGATATACCAAGATTATGAAACCTTACCAAGTTATTTGTACAGTATTGCCAACATAAGCTCACAGTGGCAAGTTTTCAAACTTAATTGTCAGTTCTCATATTATTCTTTTGTATGTTACTGTAGATATACTTTTTCTTAATTTCATCATCAGTTTATTTATTGTTAGTGTATTGAAATATAATTGCATTTTGTGTTTTGATCTTGTATCAACCTTACTGAATTTGTTTATTAACTCTAATAGTTTTTTTCATGGATTCACTAGGATTTTTTTATGTAGAATTTCTATGGCTACCTAGAGTCCCAGCAACATGTCAGAGCATTTCAAAGTCCCCTGAAGATTTCTCATTCCTCACTTTTTCCTTTTACATTTTTTGGTCAACTTCTTATTGGCCCCAACTTCAGACAGCTGTAATGCTGAACAACTGCCACTAATTGGTTTTTACAAATACCTTGAATTTGTAGAAATTCATGCATAGTAAGTTCTAAATCAAATAAAATTAAAACAAACCCTGGGAATGGAGCTTTTCAGCAAGCTTTCAGATGGGCCAAATAGTAAAAATTTTCTGGGGATTGGATTGTTGGGAAACTCCAAACCCATCTCTTTCCCTCCAGTGGTGGGTAGGTTTTCACAGTTATCATAGTTGCAAGTCTGTTGGTTTTCAAGGCTACTTAGAGCTGGGGAATAGGATGAAATTATGATAAATTTTAAAATACTGTAAGTCTCACTGTTCTCACTCAAGTTTCAACCATTTTTCTGGAATAAATACTCCCAAGATTGTCACAAACCTTTAGTTATTTCCAGAGTTCCCCAAAAGTTGGTTTTGTCAATTTTTTTTTCATTTGGGTTTTTTTGTTTGTTTTATTTTTCCAATGTTTTCATTTCTTTTATGGAGAAGTAAATTTTTAGAGATTCTTACTCCACCATTCTGGAATTGGCTCAATGCGTCTCTTTTAGTTTTGTAGATTCCTACATCAGAATTCTGAAAAAGTTACCAAAAATCAACTTTAAGTCAGTAAAAAATGCCTGTAATTAGGAAGTAGGCAAGTAAAGTGGTTGTCAATTCTAAAAAAAAAAAATTAACATGCCAATTTATCTAAAGTATTCAAAAATTTTTTTTAAGTGACATGGCACATTCTTTATACCTATAAATGTCTTTTCCCTATGCTTACTATTAATTCAGAACCAAATAGTACTGGAAATAATATTTTCAGTATACTAAGCATGCAAGTTCATTATGAGATGTCTTCATGCTACTCACTGGTGAGAATGAGGAGGGGAGATTCCTTATTTTTGCTACTTTTTCCATGCTCAAAGGATATTTCAATATCTGTGCTACCAAAGGAAGGCATGTTACAGCAACTTTCAGAGATGAGACAAAGTGGTGAGAAAAATTAGATTCTTTCAGACCTGCCCTAAAATCTTAACCCTTAAGTGTGATGGCAATATCTCAGGGATTGCCTCTAAATTCACTGGAGGGAAAAAAAATCCCACTGATGGTATCAATATATACATTCTTTATATAATATGGATTTTATAGGGTTAAGCATTTTTCTTTTTCTTCTTCTTTTTTTTTTTAATAGCCCTTCATACCCAACTTTCCAATTTAAGTAGAACCTAAACATTTGTGGAAAGTGTATATAAAATAGCAAAATTTCAATATAACTATTATATTTCAAGCAGCTGATGGCATCCAGGGAATCCATCCTTATCACTTCCAAAACTGATTGGTGCTGTTAGTAGAAGGTAGCAGAAGTTATTCCCCTTCAGACAGCTCCAAAGTACAGCATTCGCTCCTTCTATATTTATAACCTAGGCACCCAAACCAACAGCTGCTTCAGTGTTATGGGAGCAAACCAAGATTCTCAGCTTAGATAGGGGCAAGCTTTGAGACAGAATAAAGGTGTACTATATTCCTTTTTTTGATTCAGCTAATTGCTGAATGACATTTTAATAAGCACCTGAGGTAGGACAAACCTGCTATTTATATTAAAATCAGCCCTGAGCTGTAGACAAGAATTTTGACTATAGAATTCAGCAGGAACACCCAGATACCAAGGCCAGGCAAAATGAAAAAGCCCTGATTACTGCATAGCTTTGAAGTACATAACCAATGAATAGGAAAACTTTCACTCCTTCCAAAAGAGGCAACTCCAAAGGCTGGAACAAGGATAATTTCCCTACATGCTGTTAAAATTCTAATTAGAAATTTCAGTTTGAAGATTCTAGTAGGTCTTTGCTGTCATGAACTAGGGTTGTGATCTTCCAGCAAACCTTGTTTCAAGATAAGCACTTTCATCTTTCAGATGGCTTTGGGGCATCTTTCTCAGTACCAAGATCACAGCCATCCATTGCACAGATAAGTCAAATGATGACATCACTTGGCCTTCATTTCACAAACATCCTTCCTACCCACGACAAAGCAGTGAATGATTCAGTGGCATCTGAGGCCTACAATTTGTCTCTGTCAATCTCCCCATATAAGGAAATCAACAGATATTTACAGAAAGTCAGAGTTCCTCTATATAATAATAAACAGAATACACTGAAAGAAAGAAGTATTGGAGGATTCCACTTCTCTGATAAGTATCTTGTTACAGTCCCCAGACCTGTTTTCCTACCCACAGATTAAATCCCACGAGAAGACAATTTTCCTTCAAAAGAAGCAAGGCAGTCCTTAGCCAATGTGACCTTGAACAAACCTTACAAGCCTTATTGCCTTTAATCTCCTTATATACAAATGGGAATAATAACTGAATCTACGCCAAGAGGTTGTAATGAGGCATAAGTTAATGTAAAATGCCTACCCCGGGGGATGGCTCCTAGTTGATGCCCAATAAATGGTGTCTCCGGAGATGATAAGGATTAGATTGAGATGGTGGTGACTGATGTTGGTAAGGAAGATGATACTGAGGATTAGCTGACATCAAAATTTAGCCCAGAGTCTCCTATTTTTCTGATCATCTCTCTTCTCTATCCCTTACAATGTTTGTTCTTCAGCACTCAACAAAGTCAGATCCAACGCCCAGATAGAAATAGAATACCACAACTTAATAAGTTTAAATGTCTGCAATTTAAAGAGGACTACAAGAAAACAATGAATAAAGTACTCAACAGAGTGAATTCAGGTGCCAGAGCATTTATCCAGAGCAACTTTTTGTGGGTAGCCAGGGAGGAAGAAATGAATGAGACCAAGTAAAAGTAGAAGAAACAGAGCTCAATTCAGAGCCCACCTGGATGGGTGGTTTTTTTGTGCAGCCGATTCACAGATATCACTACAATGAAACCTTTGTTGGAAGAGCTGAGCCATGGAGACTTTCGCTAGCATTGGGTGATTAGATTATTACACAAAACAGCATAAAAGACAGCCTTCCCTCCTTCCCCCCTTGCCCTCCTCCACTTAATTTTGTAGATTGATTTGACTACTCATCGGTTAATTAAGATGTTTCTTCCCTGCACTAGGGTTATCCTACTTATTAGATGATAATACAACTCATTTGAAAACTAAAGAGAAGCACTTAATTCCAATTCATATGGGAAAATGCATTTATAGATACTGTAAAGAAAAGCTAGATCTGAACTTTTAAAATCTAAATTCCAAGGTTTTTGTGGCAGAGGAGGGGGCTTTATTTATGTTTTATCTCAAAGATGCAGGTATTAATGATTAAAATTTTTTTCTGCTCTTGAGTCACTCCCGCGTCGCACGGTGGTGTGTGCGTTTCGGATGGCCCAGCCTCCTTGCTCTCTAATGCTTGCAGCCCTTCATTTCCAAGATGCCTGAGGAAGTGCACCATGGAGAGAAGGAGGTGAAGACTTTTGCCTTTCAGGCAGAAATTGCCCAGCTCGTGTCTCTCATCATCAATACCTTCTACTCTAACAAGGAAATTTTCCTCCGGGAGTTGATCTCTAATGCTTCTGACGCCCTGGGCAAGATTCATTATGAGAGCCTGACAGACCCTTCCAAGTTGGACAGTGGTAAAAAGCTGAAAATTGACATCATCCCTAACCCTCAGGAGCACACTTTGACTTTGGTGGACACAGGCATGACAAAGGCTGATCTCATAAATAATTTGGGAACTATTGCCAAATCTGGTACTAAAGCTTTTATGGAGGCTCTTCAGGCTGGTGCAGACATCTCCATGATTGGGCAGTTTGGTGTTGGCTTTTATTCTGCCTACCTGGTGGCAGAGAAAGTGGTTGTGATCACAAAGCACAATGATGATGAACAGTTTGCCTGGGAGTCTTCTGCCGGGGGTTCCTTCGCTGTTCGCGCTGACCATGGTGAATCCATTGGCAGGGGTACCAAAGTGATCCTCCACCTTAAAGAAGACCAGACAGAATACTTGGAAGAGAGGGGGGCAAGGAAGTGGTGAAGAAGCAGTCACAGTTCATAGGCTACCCCATCACTCTCTCTTTGGAGAAGGAACAAGAGAAGGAAATCAGTGATGGTGAGGCAGAGGAAGAAAAAGTGAGAAAGAAGAGGAAGATAAAGATGATGAGGAAAAGCCCAAGAATGAAGATGTGGGCTCAGATGAGGAGGACAGTGGGAAGGACAAGAAGAAGAAAACCAAGAAGATTAAGGAGAAGTACATAGATTGGGAAGAGCTAAACAAGACCAAGCCCATTTGGACCAGAAATCCTGATGACATTACCCAGGAGGAGTATGGAGAATTCTACAAGAGCCTCACCAATGACTGGGAAGATCACTTGGCAGTCAAGCACTTCTCTGTTGAAGGTCAGTTGGAATTCAGGGCACTGTTATTCATCCCTCGTCGAGTTCCATTTGACCTCTTTGAGAACAAAAAGGAAAAAAATAACATCAAACTCTACGTCCGTCATGTGTTCATTATGGACAGCTGTGATGAGTTGATACCAGAATATCTCAACTTCCTCCGTGGTGTTGTTGATTCTGAGGATCTACCCCTGAACATCTCTAGAGAGATGCTCCAGCAGAGCAAAATCTTGAAAGTCATTCACAAAAACATTGTTAAGAAATGCCTTGAGCTCTTCTCTGAGCCGGCGGAAGACAAGGAGAATTACAAGAAATTCTATGAGGCATTCTCTAAAAATCTAAAGCTTGGGATCCACGAGGATTCCACCAACTGGCGACGTCTGTCTGAACTACTGCACTATCACACCTCTCAATCAGGAGATGAGATGACTTCTCTATCAGAGTATGTCTCTCGCATGAAGGAGACACAGAAGTCCATTTATTACATCACCAGTGAGAGCAAAGAGCAGGTGGCCAACTCTGCATTCGTGGAGCGAGTGCGGAAGCGGGGCTTCGAGGTTGTATATATGACAGAGCCTATTGATGAGTACTGCGTGCAGCAGCTCAAGGAGTTTGATGGCAAGAGCCTGGTCTCTGTTACCAAGGAGGGTCTGGAGCTGCCTGAGGATGAGGAGGAGAAGAAGAAAATGGAGGAGAGCAAGGCAAAGTTTGAGAACCTCTGCAAGCTCATGAAAGAAATCTTGGATAAGAAAGTTGAGAAGGTGACAATCTCCAATAGGCTTGTGTCTTCACCCGGCTGCATTGTAACCAGCACCTACGGCGGGACAGCCAACATGGAATGGATCATGAAAGCCCAGGCCCTTCGGGACAACTCGACGATGGGCTACATGATGGCCAAAAAGCACCTGGAGATCAATCCTGACCACCCCATTGTGGAGACGCTACAGCAGAAGGCTGAAGCGGACAAGAATGACAAGGCTGTCAAGGACCTGGTTGTGCTGCTGTTCAAAACTGCGCTGCTCTCCTCCGGCTTCTCCCTTGAGGATCCCCAGACACACTCCAATCGCATCTACAGCATGATCAAGCTGGGCCTGGGCATTGATGAAGATGAAGTAGCAGCTGAGGAGCCCAGTGCTGCTGTTCCTGATGAGATCCTCCCTCTTGAGGGTGATGAGGATGCATCTCGCATGGAAGAAGTAGATTAGAAGTTTCTATCTTTTGTTCTCTGTATAGTGCTCCCATGGCTCCCACAGCAGCCTTGAGTGGCCCTGTCCCACTTGGGTCCCTTTGCTGTCTAGTGTTTTTTCTCCTGGTTTAAGGCAGGAAAAATGGGCCTCATTCCCTCTGACAACAAGATTGGATGTCGTGTGTTGTGGTTTTTTTGTTTATTTTGTTCTGAAATTAAAGTATGTGAAGTAAAGAAAAAAAAAATTTTTTTTCTGATTAGTTATTATTCGAGGGCCAACCTGGTTGTAGGAGTAGTTATACAAAAGTAAAGTTCAAAGATCTGAATTCAAATTCTGACTCTAATGAGCTATGTTACCATGAGAAATTCATTTCATTTCTCCATGCTCAGTTCTCTGAGAGAGCTTGATAACCCATCTTCTTTTGTCCGTATGCACTTTTAATCTTTATACATGCTAATCATAAAGAAAAATACAGGGACATGTCAAGGTAACAGCACAATCCTTCCTACTCACTATGCACCAGTCTCACTGCTCAGAGGAAACTAAAGTTAGCAGTTTGTATGCATTCATATACATATGACATAAAGACACATCTTAGCAAATAAATGATTCTACTATATCAACCATTGTGCAATTGCTTTTTTATTCCTAGTAGTATTTCCTGAGTTTCATTTTAAGTGAGTTCAAGCCTACTTCATTCCTTTTAAAAACTACATAACATTGCATTGTACCCGTTTAACTTTTTATCTATGTGGGAATTTAGGTTGTTTCTTTTCTTGTGTATTAGCTGATACAAATACAACAGCAATAAATATTCTTGAACAACCATTGTATGCACTTAGGCTCATACACCTGTTGACAGTGAATACTATAGAATGCTTCTAAGAAATTGACTTTTTATTTTCCTAGACCATAGCATTTGGCCTAAAGACCATGTAAAGAGAGCTTTAGCAAGTGATTCTGAACACCATCTCTCTTCCTTTCTGTTTCTTTCTCTCTCTCTAGAAAAAAATTAAAAGATGCAAATATGATGGCAATTTACTGCAAGTCTGACAGAACCCCATACCAGAGCCTGCAGAGGGGTTTTCAGACAGTGTTATTTAATATCCTCAATAGTCGGATACAGTTTAAACTGTCAAACCAGTCAGAATTTTAGGGAAATAATTAGAAATTGATGAATGTGAATAATAACAAATGAATGACACAGTGGGGGGAAAGGGAGAGATGTAAATTACCCAAAGAAAAACATGCAAAGTTCAGCTAAGAAAAAAAATCTCCTTTTCTGACTGACACAACTAAGAAAGCGAGTAATTCAACTTCAAAGACAAAAAAAAATTAACTACTTACTATAATGTAGGAGTAAAGATTGACAGTCTGCGACAAAAGTTAATCTCCTGATTCATGTTCAAGGCACTAACTCAATTGAGTGCTATCATTTATAGTATTGCCTATGACTTAATGAAATTTGCTATTTACGAGTTTACAACTTCCTGTGTTTAAGAACAGAGGTCCCTAAAAAACAGAGATATAATTGGAGTTGTTTATGCCCCTTTCAACTCAAGCACTGCACACTACTTCAAGTCAACAAAATATGGTAATTAAAACCAATAAAATTTACTACAAAGGAAATTAGAGAATATGATGACTGGCATGTTCACCTGTTTCTGAAGGTGGAATATCAAGCTGAAGAAGGGGAAGTGAGGTCACAATGGCATGACCCCTATCTTATTTTCTCCCAACATGACATTTATCCAACTATGCTCATTTAATTACATGTTCTATTTTTATTGTGAGCATCCGTCTTTAACTCAGAATGAGATGTATTTCCTAGATGTGAGGGAAGATTTCCAAAATTAATAAGTTATTTCTGATCAAAATTTTCTAAAAGGATTAAGAAATGTGGCCAGGCTCGGTGGCTCAGCCTGTAATCCCAGCGCTTTGGGAGGCCAAGGTGAGTGGATTGCCTGAGCCTGTGGGTTCGAGACCCACCCGGGTCACTTGGCAAGACCTCATCTCTACAGTAAAACAAAACTTAGTCGGACATGGTAGTGCACACCTGTAGTTTCAGCTACTTGGAAGGCTGAGGTGGAAGGATTGCCGGAGCCCAGCGGGTTGAGGCTGCGGTGGCCAGGAGCGTGCCACGGCACTCCAGTCTGGGCGACAGAGTGAGACTCCAACTCAAAAAAGAAAGAAAAGGAATGTGTCATAGAACACCACACTTTCAACTCAATTCTTTGAAACAACACTATATATACTTTTGTTTGTCTAAGGAAACCTCTTTGAGAGAGGGCAGAATGAGTCCCAAAACCATTCTGATCAGGCAATTAGTCATCCCAACCAGTGTGTTCTTTCTCTATAGCTGCATCATTAACTTTATTCTGAAATGTGGCATATTCAAAGAGCCTGAGACTGATAGTTTCACAAAATTTATAATTTTATGGCTCTGAAATTATTTACACTCTGAAGAAAATCTTGAGTCTATGATAAGACCATAAAACAAAACCTGAAATGGAAGTCATCACAATTTCATAGCATTCAGCCCTTACTTTCTCAGCATTATATTTATAAACCAAAAGTATTCTATAGATTTCTAAGATTTTTCAGTGTTTCATAACTATTCTCGTTCATGTGAAATGTCCAACATGACAAACAGGCATATTTTTAATAAATCTTACAGAAATGTATGTCTTAGACAAATATGTCTTACTTAGAAATGTGTTATTGAAGGAGTTTAGATTCTACATAGTGCTTTCTCTAGAAGAACTCTAGTGTGAATATTTCATGTTGTTAGCTGCCTGACTTCCTTCCATCACTCATCTTTTGCAACCTGACTTCCTTGTGGAACTGCCTCTTCCATAATCTCAGTAGGGTGGTGTGCATCATCTCCACAGCACTACAGATGTATAGGTGATCCAAGCCTGACCAATTATAGCCTTACCTCCCTGGAGCCATAGAGATTACTTTAAGGATGAACAAAGGAGCTCAGTCGATGCTGGTTATAGCCAATAAATTTCAAAATTTGAACTTTATTTTGAAAGAGAGATGTCATGTTTCCATGGGTACTGCTTTTAACTGATATATGCCTTCCCAACCAACCCTTTCCTTATTGTGATTTTGACCTCTTTCTCATTTTGCTAGGAGCTTTTGGAGAATAAAATCAGCCTCAAATTTGGATATTTTACTTTCACCTTTGTTTGTTTTTGCTTTAATCATTTCCATTTCCTTCAGGTTGCTGGACTTTTTTTTTTTTTCACTCTAGCCAATTTTTTCCATGTCTTATTCTTTTAGAACTCCAGTATCCAGGAACCACCCAGAGAATAAAAAAATTATTTTTTTGCTTCAGAAAAATCAGGATCTAGGTACCACGTGGAATTCAGTTGGAAAGTTTCCTACATGTTCTTTATAAAAACAACAAAACGCAAAATAAATAAAACAACAGCAATAAAAAAGTAGCTAAACCAGCAGTTCCCCCACCACTCCTCCTTTCTTTCTTTTAAGTTTGGCAGGGCATCCTGTAAAAACAAAACAATGTACTGGCAGTGTGAGGATCATGTGTCAGACTCTTTCTCTTGCATGAGGCTGAAAAGCCTAACTTGAACTGACCTGACTTGAGAGAGAAACAAAGAGAAAAAGAAAAGACATTAGCCCCTATATCAGAAATGTTCAGGGTAGAGGTTGGCTTAGGGCACAAATGGATTTCAGGATCTAAATTATGTCGTCAGGACCCATTTTCACTCCCTGTCTCCATTCTGTCTTTCACTCTGTTAGCTTTATGGTCAAGACCTGAAAAATCAAGTCTCGTGGTGACACCTGAAAAATCAAGGCTCAAGTACCCATTATAAATATAAGGGAAAACATAAGCAAAATTTTCATTTTGCCTCACTAGCGTTTCATGAACCCATTCACTCATTCATTCGTTTTTCATTCATTCCTGTTTCTTTCTACACAGTTTTCTTTCTGATTACAAACACATTGTTGATCATGGAATCCCTAAATGGTAACTTCAGATCACCAGTCTGGCTGACTGTCCAACTCATCTCTCCTCATGTAACTAATTCAAGCTCTATGTCTATTTTCAAAAACCAGGGAGAGAGATTCTGATAGAGGCCATGTTGTGTCTACCCCTAGTCTAATCAGAGGACCAGTGAGGGCTGGCTTTGGAGCAATAAGGCAAAGTCTCTAAGAAAGCAAAGGGACAGAAGAAGAAACAACAGTCCTCTCAAGCGCAACACAGTCCCCACCACAATACACACACACATTTCAAAGCCCTTTAGAATCTTCCTATTATGTCAACCTATCCTCCCATGTGCTACAGAAATAGAGACAAGGTTGGACAGCTCTCTCCATTCAGGCTAGGCAGAATTCCCAGTTCCAACCTCTGCCCTGTGTTCCAAAGAGCAAGCTTCAACCCAGAAGTAGAATCAGTAAACCTCTCAGAATACCCTAATTGCCAATGAACCTAGAAAACTCCTGGGCAACTCCAGCTTAATTTCTAACTTTTACCAGATATGCCAGATACAATGAGTTCAAATCTTGGCACCATCAACTATAGCAATGTTGCCATGGGCAAGTTCCTCAACTTCTCTTTGCCAGATTTTCTTTGACCATGAAATGTATAACCCTCATGATTTTGGGGGTCCCTCCTCCATAAAATTCTGTGTGTCATGTTTTTCCGTAGCGGGCTTATTTGTCGGTGGTATTCTCTTATACTTAAAACTTTGTTAACATTCTAAGTTTTCTACTACCCAACAGCCAAATGATGACAAGTCAAAGTCAAAAGGCATCAGTGAGGAAATTCAAATCTGACCTCTCAGCTCAGTCCTGAGCCCAGTCTTTGTGTTACCTTGAGAAGACACTAAAAACGGGCATCTAGATTGTCACCTATAAAATTAAGGAACTGGAATAATTGTCCCCATGTTTCCTTCCGGTTTTATTCTAAGAATACCCCTTACATGTAACAATAATTTTAAGACTGAACTAAAGGTAATTTAAATATTAGCATCGTGGAAAATTAAGATGCCTTTGTCAAGTAAGGGAAGTACCAGGATGCTGTCAAATATGACAAGTTCTTGAGTAAGTGTAACTGGAAAATAAAATGCAAGAGAGCAACCTCTTAGCAAGGCTTCTGATAAACTCTCTGAGGTAATATCCTGTGAAAATATAGCTCCTCATTAAGATGCCTTGGCCCACCAGGTATGGTGGCTCACACTTGTAATCCCAGCACTTTGGGAGGCTGAGGTAAGAGGATTGCTCCCAGGAGTTCAGGACCAGCCTGGGCAACATAATAAGACCTCATCTCTTGAAGAAAAAAAAAGATACCCTGGCCCAACATAGCAGAAGGAGGAAGAACAAGCAACATGTTTTCCCTTGTAATATGTTACTGGTCTTTCATGGATCGGTAATGTTTTGGGGGTTTTTTGCTTTTTGTTTTGTTTTTTTCTACCTTGTTTCCATTTATTGGTTAACTACTAATAGTTTTCTTGGCCTGGTAGTAAGCCCCATTTGTGATTTATAAAATGGATTCCAAAGCAATCTTTGTTTTTTTGGAAGCTGAGAAATTGGCTTGCTGTACCTTATGGCCCTCTGGGTTCTGACAGAGGCTTTACCTGATCAGAATATTATGTCTGGGTAAGGAGCAGAGCAGTCCCTGAACTGCTACAGCCACAGATCCATGGTATGCCAGGAAATATGCTTTTGTTTCAGAATCATTTTCAAGTCACTGCCCAGGCTTCTCCACAGAAGCAAATGCCATTCTGTCATTATGTTTTCCCTGACCTGTGCTTGGGCACAGACACATTGCCCAACAGCACCAAACACTATTCTACAGAGACTCCATCCTATAAAAGATATCAACGGAAAATGCCCAGCTTCACAGTAGGACTCATTTTGCATACTAGCCCTGTTTTGTGAACTTAATCACATCTTCATATAAAAAGCTGGAAGCCGGCCGGGCTTGGTGGCTCAGCCTGTAATCCCAGCGCTTTGGGAGGCCGAGGTGAGTGGATTGCCTGAGCCCGCGGGTTCCAGACCCACCTGGGTAACTTGGCAAGATCGCATCTCTACAATAAATCAAAAATTAGCCAGGCGTGGTAGCGCGCGCCTGTAGTTCTGGCTACTCAGAAGGCTGAGGTGGAAGGATCGCCAGAGCCCAGCAGGTCGAGGCTGTGGTGGCCGGGAGCGGCCACTGCACTCCAGTCTGGGCGACAGAGGGAAACTCCAACTCAAAAAAAAAAAAAAAAAACTGGAAGCCAATCAGAAAGGAAAGATTCATAGACAGCTATAAATGGGTATGACATCTCACACTCTAGAGAAATAAGGAGGATGAAGAAAATTATTTTGGGGACACTTACTACTGTTCAAGTTTTAAATGCATTGTCAAATCTGATCCAAATAAGAACCCTAGTGGGGACAATCTTTCCTGTTTCCATTTTACAGAGTTATGAAGCAATTTGCTCAAGGCTACTTGGCTAGTAAGTAGCTGAGCTGGGATCCAAACTGAGGTCTGTTTGGCCTCACAGCCTGTGCCTTTTTTCCCCCTAGCCTCCAAATGCCCAAATACCACTTGAAATAACTGGGGGAGCATGTGACTCGTTTTCTAATTTAGATTCACATCAATACAACACAAAGTCTCCCATATGATGAATAGGGCTTTTTCCTATAGCATTTCATAATGTCCCTGAAAATAGAAATTTTTCTGTAAAAGAAATTCTTAGAATCTTTTAATATCTTGCTTACTCAAAAAGGCAGATTACACTCTGCATTCAAAACAAAATAGCTCCCCCTACAGTTTCTGTTCTAGCCACTTCCTCGGCTTTGGCAAACCAAGAAGCCCTAGGTCAGATGTTAGGAGGCGGAGCTGTGCATTTGCCCCTTATTTCTGGGAATAATTATTGGTCCATCTGCTTAGGGAGGATCAGGGCTGCTACTAAGGACAAGGAGAAAGCCTTCTCGTGTTTCCTCACTTTCTTCAGTGCCGGCAGCAATTAGCAGGATAAATCTATAACTACTAAGAGTCTTGTGCTGATTTTGACAGACTCCAGCCTGGAGTGAAAGTGTGCTTTTCTGGAGGCCGAATTCCCTTCTGACTTTCAGTGCGTAACTGGCAAAGGCAGACACTGTCAGCCATCCAAGTGCTGAGATTCCTCTGTGACATCATGAATCCCAGCTTGGCCTGGAGCCCACTACCTCCCTGTAACTGGTTGGAACATCGAAAGGCTGTGCGTCAGCATCATGTCAGGAACACAGCACCAACACGTTCTCCCTTGGGTCTGCAAAAATGGAACACTGAGGGTGATGCAAGGGCTGGTGGGAACTTCTTTATAGTGATGGATGCTCAGTGGGCCTGAGGACGTCAAGAATTTGATCTGGTCTAATGTCATTTGCTTTCATCATTATCTTTTTCAACAACAAACTATCTCTACCCTTCTCTGATCTGATTCCTTCTAAAGCATTTCCCAAGGAATATTATGGGGTAAGGAAGGGGAAGTCCCTTCATGCAGCCCATGCAAAACCTATCTAAGTGGATAAACAAAGTGAGATGAATAATAATCAGACACCCCTATTGATAATGTTAAGAATGACTAAGAAAGAAGTAACTAAAAAGTACCCTGCAAACTTTAAAGCACATAGAAATAAAAGCTACCATGTAGTGAGCTCTTCACATGGGTTAACCACTGTATTAACTACTTTACATGCTGTATTTTATTTAAATCACAAAACAGGCTGAAAAGGTCAGTTATACTAATAGACCCATTTTGCAGAGGAGAAAATTGAGATTTGGGAAAGTTAAATAATTTCACCAAAGTCACTCAGGTGTCAAATTGCAAAACATAGAATTAAATATCTATCTGTATGACTCCAAAGTTTATGTTATTAACACTAAACAGTACTGCTTCCCCAAAACAGAAATACAAATTAGGTAGCTATTTATAATGGAAAGTGCAATCAGGAATGATACTCAAACCCCTGAGAAAACTGAGATTTTAAAACATGAGCATGCTTTTCCAGCCCTTTGTGACCATAAATTACCTCTTACCTCAGTGATTGGACATGCCTATTAGTGTGCATAAGTTGATTTGTGGCTTTTTAAGCATTTTCCATATATGTCATTTTATTGGATCCTCCCAATAACCCTACAAGAAATACTGGGCAGGAATTATTATCCCCACTTTCTAGGCAAAGCAGCCGAGAAGGTTAAGTGACGTGTCCAAGGTACCATCCAGAAGAGTCTCCTGATTCTCAGTCCATAGCTTTTTCTACTTCCCTGAGATGCATGACTTAGAAACAGATGGTCACTTCAATCCTTCCACCTCTTGCCTACAGCACTCCCAGCACTTTAGATCTGCTTTTCTCTATCTTCATTGAAGAGATAACTGCCCTCTCACCCAGACACCACTATGCATTCAGGGACAGGGTTAAGTCACCTATTTTCACAAACACTCCCTGCCTACCAATACTTGATGAATGACTTCTTCAGAAACTGCCCCAAGTTTTCTTGACCAGCTGAAAGTGATGAACAGTAGAGAGAATCATAAGGCATGAGGGATGAATGGGAGTTTGACAGACTAAACATTTGGGAATAATCCTAAATTGGTTAATTTATATTAGTCAAGTAGCTTAGTTCAAGCCATTATTAGCTCTCCCGTGTCAATGGTATCATGGAATGACCTCCTGAAAGGCCCTGCTGCACCACGCCAACCCATTTGAATTCATTTTTCACAGAGAAGCCAGCATAATCCCTCAAAGATGCAAGTTCCTCTCATCTTTAAGCCTTCCAAATGCTTCCCAAGGCCTTTAGAATTAAGACACTAAGTCCTTATAGTAACATATAACCCCAGGTTACCTGCCCAGCCTCTTTCCCGGTCACTCCCCCACATACTGCATTATCCCTTCTGAGTATGCAACCTATTCTCTTTTCCCAGCTTTTGAGAATTCCCTTCACAACATTCTTGAAAATAACCCTTGAACCTAGGCTTCAGCACTCCTAGGAACAGCCTGACTGAACAGCCATTCCCTCGCAGACACACCAAATTATCATCTTCTAGTTGAGTCCCAACCATCTCCTTTATAATTTTCTGTTTGTGAGTCACAGAAACCTGGGTCCATGTCCCATCGTCTTATACACGAGCTGTGTGAGCTCCATCTCAAAGCCTCAGTTTCCTCATCTGAGAGATGGGTAACCTCATAAAGTTGTTGTAGCAGTTAAATGAGCACAAGCGTAGAGTGTCCTACTCATAGTAAGTGTTCATTAAATATTTTTTGTCATCATTAACATCATCATCACTTCTGCCTTATAACTTCCATTCACTTGGCTACACATCCCAAGTTTTTTCAATCAATGCATAGTAGTATTAATTATTTAAGAACCAACTAAAGCCGGGCTCGGTGGCTCAGCCTGTAATCCCGCGCCTTTGGGAGGCTGAGGTGAGTGGATTGCCTGAGCCCGCGGGTTCGAGACCCACCTGGGCAGCAAGACCTCATCTCTACAATAAATAAAAAAATCAGCCGGGCGTGGTAGTGCATGCCTGTAATTCCTGCTACTCGGAAGGCTGAGGCGGAAGGATCGCCAGAGCCCAGCAGGTCGAGGCTGCAGTGGCTGGGAGCAGCCACTGCACTCCAGTCTGGGTGACAGAGTAAGACTCCAACTCAAAAAAAAAAAAAAAAAGAAACAACTAACATTTATCAAGTTCCCATAGGACATGTAGCCCAATGCCCTTCTATTTAGGGAGAAAAAATATTGGATTATGGTCAGAGATTCCCCAGCCTTGCTGCCAAGTGATGGGGAGTTTACTGACCAGGACCACAAGTCAACTGCCACATCTCCTCCTACTAATCCATGCCCACATCTACTGCCCATGCACATGTACTAAAGACTAAATGAATTTCTTAGTTCGGTTATCTTTAGAAATGGATTTCTAGGGGCAGTCCCTTCAGGTCCCCTCCTACTGTTCTCTGTTCTCTCAATAAATCCTGCTTTCTCATTTATAAATAATAGGCAAAAAGAAATGGATTTCTAATCCAGCAAGAGCCTATACCTGCCAAACTCGGTAGCTCAGCCTGTAATCCCAGCGCTTTGGTAGGCTGAGGTGAGTGGATTGCCTGAGCCCATGGGTTGAAGACCCGCCTGGGCCACTTGGCGAGACCTCATTCTACAATAAATCAAAAATTAGCTGGGTGTGGTAGTGTGTGCCTGTAGTTCCAGCTACTTGGAAGGCTGAGGCAGAAGGATCGCTGGAGCCCAGCAGGTCGAGGCTGCGGTGGCCGGGAGGGTGCCACTGTACTCCAGTTGGGGCGATGGAGTAACACTCCAACTCAAAAAAAAAAAAAAGAGCCTATACCTACATCAACAGTGTAGTGTATATGGAAGAGAAGAGGAAGGAGATGACAATCTAAGACCCAGTACAACTGCACAAAGACCTTCTATTTAACAGAAAAATAAAGAAAAAATAAAATAAACAACTAGGAACAAAATGGATGCAGTGCTCTTATTTAAGTCCATAGTTCACAGTGAAAAATCAATATGGTCTCTGTCTTTTCTTTCAAGAACTCAAATGCTTCCTTTTTCAAAGCATGTCATCTACTAAGTTATTGCCTTTTGCAAAGATACAAAGTGAGACATTAGTTTGTGTAGCATGAAATGCATTTCTGAAGGAAATACATGGGGAGTGTATTTGGAGAGAAACTCTAGATGGAAATGCAATAAAACACACCTCCCTGCATTGGTGATGTAAGTAATCATACTCAGCTGGATATGGGTAGCCTTGGCCACTATTTCATTATGGTGGTATCACCAGATGATCATAAAAAAAAAATCTCATTGTCCTTGCACAGTCACTTCTAACCAGAAAGAAATACTTTAAACAAGCAATGGATACAAACTGTGGACCTGTAATTCTCTTTTTCTTTTTTCTTTTTTTTTTTTAAGTCAAATGTAGCATAGTAACTACAGTGACAAAACAGATAAGGGGGGGAAGAATCAATCTTTACAGTGTAAATTTTGATATTCAAAATCAAGTTACCGTTCATGAAAACCAGCTCTTCTTACCTCTTCACTTCAGAAAGATGGTCAACTCAAGGCACAGAGAAGACATTAATTTCTCAGCCCTCACTCCCTTTACAATTCCCACTTTCTCTTCATACCATCAGGTCAGGCTCATAGGGAAGTTGACAGCAATGCCTCTCACTCCATCCTCATGGTCTTTTTCCCTCACTACAACCATCTACGCTTTTCATCCTCAAAGCACTCAGAACGTTGATTCATCAGGACTCCTTTAGCTACAAATTTCAGATACTAAACTTCAATGAATTAAGTCACACTGGAATGACTGGCTCAAATCATAGGGAAGTCCAGGGTAAGCTGGCCTCAGGAAGCCCAGTAACTTAGACAATGTGATTAAATTTTACCATCTTCCTCTATCTCCCAGCTCAAGTTCTACTTGTTATCCTCCTCCTTTTCTATAGATTAGCTTCTCCCTTGTGATCAGGTTGGGAGATGGAATAGTAAAGTATGGATGCAGACAACTCTAGGCTTTCACCTTTCCTGCATAGTATATACCACTGTCTCTCTAAAATAGCAGGGAAAACTCTGATTGGCCTGAATTGGGTCACATGCTCATTCCCATAGAATGGAAACTGGTTACTATGATTGGCTAGAGCTACCTTATGTGCCTATTCCTGAGGCTGCAGGTCTGTGTTCTGTGATCTGCAGTTCCTCCGGACCACATGGAGTGGAAGAGCAGTTCCTAGAAGTGGGCTGTTTATTATTCTGAGAAGGTAGGTAGAAAAAACAAAAATAACGGCTATTCACTATATCATTCCCATTCTGTCTTTATTTTCAGGTTGCTCACATCCTTGGATCTTTTCATCTTAACCCAAGATCTCTGCTTCCCGTTACATATTTTCTATAATGACTCTTCTAACACAGGCTTTTGGGATCCCACCTCAGTCCTACTTTATCTCATTTGCATATTTAAAGAAATTCATCCTAGCAAGTATAAGTAAACAAAACACATTTTTTTAACTTTTAAATTTTTTTATTTTAAAATTGTGGGGTACAATTCAGGATTAGGTATACAAATATTCATTGTGCAGGTACCCTTGTTGATGAGGTGTGCCCCCACTTCCACAACTGTCAATCCTACCTCCCCGCTCCCCTGCCCCTGGCACTTTCCTACTACTATCAATCCTTTTCTTATAGTATTACAATAGTTGTTCAAGATCTACTTATGAGTGAGAACATATGATACTCAATTCTTTGTTTCTGTAAAAGATCACTCAGTATTATAGACTCTAATTCCAACCAGGTTGCTGTGAAGTTCATGATTTTGTTTTTCTTTATGGCTGCATAATACTCCATTGTGTTTATGTACCACATTTTTTTAATCCATTCCTCTTTTGATGGGCAGCACAGCTGGTTCCATGTTCTTGCTATTGTGAACAAGGCTGTGATAAACACACATGTGCAGGTATCTTTTTTATAGAGTGAGTAGGAGAATTGCGGGGTCATATGGAAGGTCAATTTTTAGAACTTTTAGGAATTGACACACTGTTTGCCACATTGTAAAAAAATTTTATTTTAAAGGTGTTGGTACAATTCAGGACTAGGTATACAAGTAGACATTGTACAGGTAGAGTTTGAGAATAAAACACATTTTAAGTATTTACTACATTCTGATAAGAAACAAGCACCAACTCAAGAATTATTTTCATAGCACCTCCAAAAATATTCAATTACCAACCATTTCCTCTTTCTCACACTGCAAGATGCATGAAGGCTGCCCTCAAGGCCAGTTATCGCCCTGCTCAAACTCCAAATGATCACCAAATCTGTCTTACTTTTTATTTCCCCTTTAGTATCTCCATTCTTTTACTCCTACCATTTGTTATTTGACTTTCTAGAGTCATGAGCTAGCATCTCCAGACAGGATCTCTTACAGTAATGTATAATGAAAACCAAGAAGTTGGTGACTAAGCCAGAAATCTATTTGGTGGAACAGAAGAAATGGTGGAGCCAAGAAGGCAAAGTCAATTTTTTCCTTAGCAGGTAAAAGAGGAAGGAGTCTGTGAATACTCAAATGCTGATAGATTTTCCTGCTACATCCCTATTCATTTAAAGTCCAGACAGTTGGCAACAGTCACTTATTTCACAAATTCATTCATAACACGGTAGGATTATCCAAAGCACGGACCATGTTCTCATGAGATGCTGTACGATAAAATGACTTTGTAGTCATATAAATCTGGGAAAGTCTTCACATTGTATCCCTCTATTTGAGATTTATGATGTACCGGAAGGACCCTGACAAGTTCTGCAATAAATAAATGTGTTTCTCTTGTTTTTCCTGGCATTTTAAAAACTAACTTGTTAATAAAACTCTTCAAGTGAACATGTGTTGCAAGTCTTTTGAAAATGGGTGGAGACGTGTACCACCAAGAGTTTTGTAAATAATAATGCCATCTCTGGGAAAATTTTCATTTTTTTCAGAAGGCTCACTCAAACACCAAAGCTCTAGTGATCGGAGATAGACACGCGGTCAGCCTGGTGGTAGGTACTTGGAAGGAGGATGCTTTGATACCTCTTCTGCTGCTGCTTCTGCTTGGTTTGAAGTTGCTCTCCATACACCACTGCTGGGCACCAAAAGTAAGAGAAGAATAATTTTGGTTCCTTTGGAAGACCTTCCCTCCCATCAAGCCAACATAGTGCTTTTCCAGCTCCCACTGAACCATGGGGCTCAGGGACAGTTTTCCTGCCAAAGAGACCAGGTGCCGTTTATCAGTGTTTTAGGGACCTTCTCCGCGATTCTCCCTTTTTTGGTCCTCTTGAATATGCTGCCTCTGTCTTACTACTCTAGGCTGAAAACCTCGGGTTTCAGACTGGGTTTTCATTTCTCTATCTAGCCTCATTCAATTTGATTTTTTGTTCCGCAGATTCAACTCCAACTCCAAATCTACTCTCACATACCCAAACTAAAGGTGACGAGCTTTGTCCCACCTTTCTGCAAGGGAAAAATAGAAATCACTCTCCCTTACAATGACTCATAAAATTTTAGCTCCTTCTTTGTCAAACTGAGTGCTTCCTACTTGCATTTCAGTTATATGTATCAATGACCTAATCCCCATCCATTCCCTCTCTGACATATCAAGCTTCTTAAGGACAAAAAAGTCTATATCTATTTTTCCCTGTATCTCCTCAATACCTGGGTAAAGTGTTCTTCATGTAGTAAGCACTCACCAAATGTGTACTCACTCAATAAATAAGAAAATAAATGACCTTATATAGCATATGAAATTTTTGTTTTAGGGACCAAGAGAAAAGACAACATATTTCCAAACTCAAGTATAAAAAGTAAGATAATATTACAACTTGTTCATTTAGAATTCCCTAATTCAAAAGCTATGTTGATTCTCATAGTAGAGTGATTTTTTTTCTCCTTCCCCCTACTCCTGAGTACATCTGGCAATGTCTGGAAACATATTTAGTCAAAACTTGCAGGGCTTTGCAGGGAAAAGGAACAGAGCTGCTGGCATCTAATGGGTTGAAGCCCAAAATGCTGCTAAACGTCTTACAATGCATAGGAAATTCTCCTTACTCTCCTACTCTCCTCTACCAACAAAGAATTATATGACCCAAATCTCAGTAGTGCCACTACTAAGAAAGCCTGCCACAGAGGTCAAGCAAAAGCCACCACCCCCCCCCGTGCCTTTTCATTGCCCAATAACAAAAGCTCGCTAAATAAATTAATAACCTAAAAAGATTGCAAATAGAATTCAGGTTTTTCAGATGCTTAAACTTGCCTGGTTTGCTTTCATCCAAGAGTGGTCTTTATTATTGTTCCACTCTGTAATCACCCAGAATGCTTTGCTCATGTTATGTGCTCAACCAATTGGCGAATTGAATTGCTTAAATGCTTTCTCTTCTTAGTGATGCTTTTGTCTATATTATAGGGTAGGAACCAAATGTAATTTCCTAGCCATAGGACAAATATTTACCACAAACAATAGCATTCCACAGTTTGAATCCTTAACTGCCAGAATGACTTCTATAAAAGAAATTGTAAGCACAAATACTCAGCTCATATTTAAAGATCCAATTGCTCATAAGCCAGACAGCACATGCACAAATTACCGTTTTCTTCACCTGACAACTGCTGTTTTTATCTTGACACATCCACTTAAAAATTATTTCTGACAAGAATCTTAGCAGCTTTAAATCAGTCTAATTAAAGGTAATACATTTTTGCTAGAAAAGTGTTTGAAATTATACAGTATTGCACAGTTCACTTTTCAAATCAAGTTATTGAGTGCATTAGTAAATGCCAAAAACACCTTCACTGACATACAGTCTTCTATCAAAGGAAAACATTTCTAATATTCTTATGGAAGTTTCTACCAACAAAGTCATAGGTGGCAAAAAATGCTTTGAGCTTTTCTGTAATGTATCGGCACCAAGTTCTCAAATATTACTTTATGTAGGTGTAATCGGTAGCTCTGACAGGGCTCCCATTAACCCCTGTCTCCTGGTACCCAGGGCCTTGTGGTATTCCCTTCCTTTGAGTGTGTACAGGACCTAGTGATTCACCTCTACAAATGATATAAAATAGGTGATGGGTTGTCATTTCCATGATGAGATTACCAAGAATCTGACTTGCATCTTGCTAGTTTTCTCCCTGCATTGCTGGCACTTTTTCTTACCCTCTTGCTTGCCTGCTGCCACGGTATGAGCTGCCCAGTGAAGATGCCCATGTGTCAAGGAACTGAGAGTGGTCAACATCTCATGAGGAACTCAACAACTCACAAAAATTGATAGCCTGCCAATAAACACAAGCAAGCTTAGCAGCAAGTCCTTCCCAGACAAGCCTCAAGATGACTGCAGTCCTATGAGAGACCCCAAATCAGAAGACTTGGCTAAATGGCACCAGGTTTCCTGACCTACAGAATCTGTGACATAATAAATATGTAGTCATTATAAGCAGCTGCACTTTGGTGTAATTTATTGTGTAGCAGTAGATAACTAATACATGATAGGACTACCTCCATCTTTATCTCTTTTGTTAGTCTCTTCCTTGTGCAAAAGGCCCATATCTCCTATTCTTTGATGAATTCTTTTATAATTCCAGTTTTTACACTGAACTCTGCACCTCCTCACCAGTATTTCCTCCTGACATCTGTATTTGTCAAAAACATGCTCCTTTACACTCTTTTCCTCTTCCCCAAAGTTCAAATAAATGGAATGAGAAATGTAAAGCCAGCCATCTGGATTCAGAGATCTGGTGTCAACATTCAATTCCCCACTTTCTATTTGTGTAAGTATATATGTATGTATATATGTATGTATTTTCTTACTTATTTACTTATTTTGGAATCAGGGTCTCACTCTGTCACCCAGACTGGAGTGAAATGGCATGATCACAGATCACTGCAGGCTCAACCTCCTGGGTTCAGGCAATCCTCCCACCTCAGCCTCCTGAACAGCTGGACTACAGGCCCTTGACACCACTCCTGGCTAATTTTTTCTTTTCTTTTTTTTTTCTTTCTTTTTTTTTTTTTTTTTTTGTGGAGACAGGTCTTGATATGCTGCCTATGCTTGTTTTAAACTTCTGGGCTCAGGCAATCCTCCCACCTCAGCCTCCTAAAGTGCTAGAATTACAGGTGTGAACCACCATACCCAGCCTCACTGCTCCATATTCTGCACAGACAATCCTACACACAGCCACAGTGTGCTCACCTGTACCTCCTTCCTCCCCAAAGGCTCTCACATCCCTCCTATGCTTGTTACTGTTTCCTTATGTCATAATGATTGCAACTGTCTCAAAGATTTCTTCGCCAATTCATTTTGTACATACATAACCAGATTATACCTCATAACCCACAACTTTTCTCATTTTTTATGAAGTGTTTGCCTAAAAACCTAAAGAACTTTCATTCATGTTTAGAAAAGCCACCCTTGGCCACAACATGTAATCTGACAGTGCACCTAGTATGCCAGTTTCTAGTCCCTTTGTGATCTGGGTCTTATGAAAATTTGACTTGTAAGTTTCAGATTTTCCAAGTCTTAGAGCAAAATAAAACAGCATAGCCAATTTGATATAATCAGTTCATCAAGGTTGATGTTGCAGGTCAGATCAAGAAGCACACTGTGAAATGGAGATTACTGGCATGAGAGAAGATTATTAGGGGGTCCTTCCAGACTGACAGTGGTAGAGGGACGGAAGGATAGAGGGAAAAGCTGGGAGAAGATGCAAACACAACAAGGTCTCAGCCTTATTCAAGATACCGTCTTTATTCATAAGAGCTTCAAACTGGAAACAGTTCAAATGTTTATCAACAAAATAAATAACCTATGGAATATTGAGCAAGGAATACCATATCATAAATTAAAAACCTAACTCAACTTTCCCAGACACAATATTGAGCAAAAGAGATCAGACACAAAAGAGTAATTCCGTATGATTCCATCTATGTGAAGTGCAAGAACTGACCAGACTAATCTATGGTGTTAGAAGTCAAAATAGTGGTTTCATCTCAGGGAAGAGGAGTCATTGACTGGGAAGGAGCATGAGGGAATCTTCTGAGAATGGAGTCTGAAAATATTCCATATCTTGATCTTGGTGGTAATTATATAGATGTATACATATACAATAATTTTTCAAACTCGGGCCGGGTGCAGTGGCTCATGCCTATAATCCCAGCACTTTGGGAGGTGAAGCCAAGCAGACTGCCTGATCCCAGGGGTTTGAGACTAGCCTGGACAACTTGGCAAGATCTCCTCTCTACAATATATATTTTTTAATATTAGCTGGGAGTGGTGGCACATGCCTGTAGTTCCAGCTACTTGGAAAGCTGAGGTAAAAGGATTACCTGAGCCCAGCAGGCCGAGGCTGCAGTGGCCGTAAGCATGCTACTACAATCCAGAGTGATAATAATAATAATAATGATGATGATGATAAGAGTAATTTCTCAAACTCTGCACTAAATATTTGTGCACAATAATGTATGCATATTATAACTTTTTATAAAGAGGAAACATAAGTGTTGGTCTGAACAAAAGTGTTGGTCTAAACAAAACAACAATTAGCTCAAACAGAAATGTCTCCATCTTCCTTGAACAACTAGCTAAAATCACAGTCAATTTTTAAAATAAATTTTCACTACTGTATAACCCTATGTGTACCTCTACACATAAAGTATAAAATACACACACCGATTGAAAGAAAAAAACACCTGCACATTGACACTAGCAATCTCTGGTCACTTTAATTGCAGATCATTTGCATTTTCTCTTTTTTTCCTATTTGATTTTCTAAAATGAACATTGATTATTTTTTGTGTTAGGAAAAAGAGTGATTGTTTTAATGCATTATAATTCATTGAAGAACGGGCTAAAAGGGAAAAGCAATACTGAAAGCTAGGCTGTAAACACTACATTCCCTTGTCTTGTTGTGTGTATGTTAAACAGCAGGATGAAAGAGGGCATCTTTCCAGAATGAACATGAGAGTGGAGATGGGCATAGAAGACCTATGGGGAAAAGGTGCCCTGTTTAAAAAAAAAAAAAGTTGAAAATGACCCAGGCTGAAGTGATGATGCATTCGAATGGGAATGTCCAACTGGAAAGAACACAGCAAAACTGCTGACAGCCAGTTACGGATTTCTGGCCAGACAGAGGGGCTGTCCCAGCAACACAACTCTGATTTCTCACAAGGCCAAAAAAGACCAATCCTCTGACAATAACAAGATCTTCCTGTGGTGCCAACCACTGACCTACGCGGAGGACAGGCTAGACAGATGCAAAGCAAGAAAGCCTCTCAGTCCCTTTCAGATGCCAGAGTAATCAGGACATCAACCATGTTGCCTGGGAATACTCAGAGTAGGGCACGGTGGCAGGTAAATAAAGAAGGGTGTGAAGCTGTCAGATTCCAAAGGCTTCCAGCCATTATGACTTGGTGCCTACTGAAACCATTTCACGATAATCATACTATTCCCAGAGCCCCTGTGGAGAAACATCACGTTGTATGCCAATGCAACTCAGGATCATGGATTCCCAGGGGCAGCTGAAGGAACACAGACATTTCAACAAAGAGGTTTTACAATAGGAGGGAAAAGATTCTTTCTCACTGAAGAATGCTAAAAGCTCACAAAAAGAAAAAAAATTAATTTCTTTATCACCTAGTAGAAGTAAAATAATGAAAACAATAATTCAAGGAATTATTTGGAGAAAGAACAGAGACATGATGGTGGCTGCCATTGTGGAAAGAAAATTAGTCTTGTGATCAGAAACATTAGTACATGAACTTGCGTAATTTACCTCTACATATCAGCTTCCACATGCATAAAGTAAGGAGAATAATACCCATCTTCTACTACTTTAAGGAGTAAATGCAAATAACTTATATTATGTGCACTTAGTGCAATGTCTGGCACATACAAAGCACTCAATAATATGTCACATAATCCATGCTGTTGTCACGGTTATGGGCAATTCTCACTACAGTTTCTTTCTAAATTTCATTCCAGCTGCGAAGTTTTCTTTTAATGCCTCTTATTGTGTGTTCTTATTTCATTATTATTCTTTTTGTTTTTTATTTGGGAGCTCACTCTGTTGCCCAGGCTGGAGTGCAGTGGCACAATGACAGCTCATGGGCAGCCTCAGCTTCCTGGGTTCAAGTGATCTTTCTGCCTCAGCCGACTGAATAGCTGAAACTACAGGCATGCACCACCAGCTAATTTTTTTTTTAATAATTTTGTAGAGATGAAGTCTTGCTCTGTGGCTCAGGCTGGTCTTGAATCCCTGGGCTCAAGCAGTCTTCCCTCCTCAGCCTCCCAAAGTGTTCGGATTACAGGCATGAGTCATCACACCCGGCCGTGTGCTCTTTTTTCAAAAATAGGGTCTAGCTCCATAAAAGTGTACATGACAAGGGCTAACTCAAGTCACTGGCACAGTAAGGTCACAGCAAGTTGAGGTGCATTGCAAACCCAGAAAGAACAAAGGCTAACTAAGACAGAATTATGTAAAGTCAGCTTGCCTGATTTTTCCCACTGTGGAGACATCAGAATCTTGACTCGTATAGTCTGATATGATCCACTAGTCCAATGACCTACATATGGGAATACCCTAATGCATTCTTTAATCACAAACTCTGAGAGGCTTATGGAAAACAGTAGAATCCATATTCTATCAGGAAATATGCATTCTATAAAACTAGTAATAAATGACAAGTCTCTAGCCATCTTCACTGAGAATTGGTGATAATCTCTAAATAATGACTTTGAGCAAACAGTTCTCATGTCTGATAACAGAGAGACTTTTACTTTCTGCCTAAGCATTTGCTAGAAGCATAATGTCATAGTTTAAGGGATAGACTGTGATATCAGACTACCTGAGGTTCTAAACCTAGTGCTAATATTTGCGAGATGTGCAACTTGGATATATTACTAACATCTGAATTTTGTCAAAAGTACATGGAATTGATAAAAGTATCTGTCTCAGAAAATGGTTGTAAACTTTAAATAAATGTATTTATAATAGCAATGCACTTAGTGCCTGGTAAGTAAATTTTTAGCCATTTTTATTAATTCTTAATCAATGCATTTATTTTTTAATTAATTATTTGTATTCACTTTAGAAATTTCAGAAAAAATTTAAAAGGGAGAAAATTTTAAAACTTCTGCTATCCAGCCTTTCAAAGATAACCACTGTTAACATTTTGGAAGAGTTTTCTTTTGAAACATCCAATTTCAGAATTAATACCATAGCATACACGACATTTTGAAACCTAATTTTTTCCATCTGGCCATCAATTATGGGGGAGAAATGTCATATTTTTCACTTAACCAAACTTCATAGAAAAAAATTCTTGTCATTAAATAGTTTTCTACAACATGACTGTGACTAATGTAGAATATTACATTGCATAGAAGTACCAGCTATTTTGAAGGTTTCCAAATTTTACTATTTTTTTTAAATGTTTGATATCCATGGAGCTAAATCTTTGTGCAGGGATCAAAGCTTTTGATCCATTTAATGGATTTTGATTGGAATGCATTGTTTCCTCCAAAATGTTCTTACAAATTCTGAAGAAGAATATGTGATGCTACCATTTTTTGTCCCTTTAAACAACAGGATATTTAAAATCAATTTTATTATGAGATACACATTCTCTTCTATGTGGCAACAGGAGGAACTTTGAACAGTCTTCCTCACTAAAAAAAAAAAGAAAGAAAGAATCTACTGGGTTTGGTGGCACATTGCTGTAGTCCCAGCTACTCAGAAGGCAGAGGTAGGAGGATTGCTTGAGCCCAGGAGTTTGAGTCCAGCCTATAAAATCCACAATACTTATTGTACAACCTGTGACAATCACATTCCTACATCTAGGTGTTACCTTTTAATCATTTGCAGCTCAACATTTTGTGTATTTTGCTGTTTACTAGTTGAATGTTCAGCCAGAGTGAAGAAATTCATCTTTCTTTCTCGCCATTTCTCCACTTTTCTTTTTCACTTTCTGGACTGGAATATTACTTTCTTTATAGGCAAAAATAAATAAACAAACAAACACATGAAATCTCCAAACTCCAATCCGTATACAGACTGATGCACGTGTCAGATTTCCTCTAGCGGTTTCTCCTTGCTATTAGAAGAGATTTCAATGCCTTACACCAACATGCACATCCACAGAAGGCCTCGCTCCTACCTAACTATTCAACTGCGCATATGCCTCTCTTTTTCTTGTCCACCAAACTGTCATCACACTAAACATTCTTCAGGTCATTGAACACTCCAAGCACCTTCAGACACTAGTCGATGCATGAGCTGGGAATGCTTTTGTACTTCTCATTATTCAGGTCATGTTCAAATGTCATCTCCTCACTAACCTTCCCTGCCTACCCAATCTTATACTGTTTCTCTCTCACTTTGTCTCATATCACCCAGTTTAAATCTGCAATGCACTTGTCATTCTCTCCTCTTATGCATCAAAGTCCCGGTTTTATTGGCTACTATATCCTCAGAAACTAACGCAGGAACCTGGCACATAGTAGGTGCTCAATAAACAGCCACTTAAAATTTTTGTTGAATGAATTGTGAAAAATTTGCTTATTACATCCTGCAGAAAATTGCCAGCAAAACTTTAGATTTGGAACAAGGGAGGGGAAAGTTATAATGAGAATAAGGCGAACCTCTGTAAGAGGAATGCTTTATACAACTAGCTTTATTTAGGAAACTAATTGTGAACAGAACTATAGATATTGTATAGCAGGAGGGAAGTTTAAGAACTTTAAAGTGGTGGAGAAATTCTTATTGTCAACAAGGAGTGGAGGGAGAAAAAACAAAAGCTAGAGAGAAAGGAAAAGAAGAAAGATAGAAGGAAGGGAGGGAAAGAAGAAGGGAGAGTGAATCAAAGTGGATCTTTGAAGTTCTGTGCAGCTGAGATCTTGCAGAGTCACAAGCCACTTGTAAGGGGCCCACAGTAAATGAGAATGATATATCACAGGGCCAGATAACCCAGAAGAGTTTCAAGGAGGAATTGGAACTCAGCTTGTAGAATTCGTGATTTTTTTTTCTTATGGAAAGAGAAAGAAAAGAAAAAAAACACACACACACATAGCACAGGCAGGCAGAAATAAAAGTGTGTAGATGGTGTAGAGAAAACGGCAGGTCGTTCTGTGGGGCTGGTATATGAGGTGCAGAAGGAGACGTGGAAGGAATCCTGACTGCTAGTGCTTATGTATTTGGCACATTCATTCCCTAAGAGCAGCTCCAAGACCCAGCCAGTTCTCAGCTAGAACAAGAAAAGAAGACAATCATCTAACCCACTTTCTTACTGGTCTCTCCTCTTATTTATCTTTCTCTTTTTCTCCGTGTCTTAATGAGATAGTAATCATATACTATCCAATTCGCCCGCTTAAGTGTACCATTCAGTGGTTTTCAGTATATTCACAGAGTTTTCCAACAACCAACACTATCTAACTCCAGAATATTTCCATAACCTTAAAGACAAACCCCACACAGTATTATAAATGAAGAAAAAAAAAAAACCAAACTCGTGAACAGTCATCTCTCATCTTCACCCCACAGGCCCTGACAGACTCTACCTATATATTTTCATATTCTGGTTATTTCATGTAAAGGGAATCTTTCAGTAGATGGTTCTTTCTGATTGGCTTCTTTTCCTTAGCATACTATTTTCAATGTTCACCCATGTTATAACATATATGAGAACTTTATTCCTTGCTTCGACTGAATAATACTCCACTGTGGGGATGTACCACATTTTATGACCCATTATCAGCTAATGAACATTTGGATTATTTACACTTCTTAGCTGTTATGAATAATGCTACTATTAACATTCATGTGTGTACAAGTGTTTCTGTGGACACATATTCTCATTTGCCCTGATATATACCTAGGAGTGGAATTGATAGACCATATGGTTAACTCTGTGTTTAACTTTTTGAGGAATTGCCTGTTTCCCAAAGTTGTTGCACTATTTTACATTCTCGCCAGCAAGTCCTCTACATCCTTGCCAACACTTACTCTGTCATTTTGATGACAGTCTTTCTAGTGGGTGTGAAGTGATATCTCGCTGTGGTATCTCATTATAGTTTCGATGTGCATTTTCTAATGACGAATGATGTCACGCCTCTTATATTGTGCGTATTGGCTATTCTGTTCTGCCCAATCTATTCTTCACCTAGTAGCAAAATTATAGTCTTTCACCTGTACCTAATCTCTTGCCCAGAACTTTAAAAAGGCAACACCATTGCACTTACAGATAAATGCAAATCCTTCTCATATGTACTAGGCCCTGCATAATGCACAACTTGAAATTATTTTACTAATTTGCTTGTTTCATTTTGGTGTTGATGTGTCAATTTTCCCATTCATAAGGGCAGAAATAATATCTGCCTGTCCTTCATGAATCCCCATGCCTAGAACAATATCTAGCATATGGCAAAAACAAATGCTCACCAAATGCACAAATAATTAGGAATTTTTTAAAAAATATATTGTTCCCAAAATATAGCTAGATGATGTACAATACTATGCTAATGAAAAGTGACATAAGCGTGTGTCTTTCATTTATTTGCATGGCATAATAATGGCATATTAACTTCTCTCGTGAAAAATGTGTACCGGCAGATCTAGAAATAGAGAATGTAATGAAAGTAGACATACTTATTGTACTTAATTCAGTTCATTCACGGTCTCCAAAGACTACTGTCTGCTGCTGTTATATTTTCAGCCAGCATAACTCACCTCCACATTTGTCACTCAGCAATATATTTTTTAAAAAGAATAAATAAGTCAGGTAACAGGCTTATTGCTATTATGCAGATTTATAACACAGGTTTTATGGCATAGTTTGGTGCTGATATGTTTATTCTGATTCTGTTAACAACGAATGTGCACCAGCCAAATGAAAGTGTCAGTGAGTCTATGTCTTAACACATTCCACAGACGTCGTGATTCTCCCCTAAGTCAGCCTTTTGTTCAATAAAACATGAAAGTCATTTCGAACTATGCTACGAGGTTTAAATTTCTTTGGGGTTATGAGGTTGCTATTGCCATGCCGTAAGAAATTAGTTTAAAGTGATTGGAAGTTAATAGAGAAAGAATTTATTCATGCCATGAGTTACTTAAAAAGAAAAATCATCAGTTTGATGGCTTGTGATCTTTTCCATAGAAAACAACTTTTTTCCTTTGCCTTTCTAAATATATGACTTTGGACATTAAAAACAAAACAAGAGAATAGTTTCTACCCAAACTTCGCTGATCTAGTCTTCCCTAGAGCACATTATTCATCCCCAAGAGCTCATCCTGTTCTTTAATTATTTAGGCATAAGTTTTTCCTCCCCCATAAAGATTCTAATTAGTCTACTCTACCTTATCTTGAATTCATCCATTTCTTTCCACCTTTCTTTCACCATTGTGGTCTAGGACTCTTTTCTTTCCTAGACAACTTCACCCACCACCATCCTGTGCCCTCACCTCCACTTGAGTTCCCTCCAATCCAATATCCAGCAGCTAGTCAGACCGTGTCACTCCCCATCTTTACTGAATAAAGGAACCAATGAATGAATGATTACCCATAGAGAGAGAAGTGGCAGTTCTAATAATATTCTTCTCGTATGCATAAAGCATTTGTTCATATCCTTGAGTCAATGCTTTGATGAAGACAGGTGAGAATTATTATTATTATTTCCATTTTACAGTTGAAGAAACTGTGTCTGGGGCAATGAGATGATGTGTTCAGGGTTATGTGGATTATCTGGAGACAGACACAGTCAAGATTCTAATCTGGAATTTCGAATTTCTTGTTCTGTGCTCTTTCTGTGGCCATGTGTTTCCTCTGCCTTCTCTCTCTCTCACATATGCACACATACACACCAATTTAGAAAATCAAGGTTGCCTAATCTGTTTCAAAACAAATCTAAAAGCTATTTATTCTTTTCTGTCTTCAGACAGAGAGAAGCAATCGCTTGAACATCTGTGACAGCAAAAGAGTACAAGTGGGAGATTATTTCATTTCTAAGATATTACCAACCAATCATGTCATCCCAGAACTGCCCAAGAAGAAACTCCCAATCTCAGAACATGCACATGACTCGAGTTATCAGGAAAGCCATTGAGATAAGAAATCCATGATCTCCTTTCTAAAGAGGTGCCTAAAATTAATGTTCAGTTGAGTGTATCTAGAAAATGAGAAAGATTAAAATGCTCCTTGACACTTTTCTTCCTTTCAAGCAAGTTATTAAATAAGGCAGAGTGCTTGGTAAGCCCTATTTTTCTTGTAGCTCACAGAAGGAACTTATAACATGAAGAAAGGGCACTCTGATTAGGTGGGACAAAGAAGCTAAAGCTTAGAAGGAGACTGGAAATTTTTTTAATTAAAAAAAAATAAAGAATCATAGGGTATCTTCACACCAAACAGATGTTAGAACAGAAGGCAAGCAGGTACATGATGCCTTAGACTATTTCACAGTAACATCTTATTTCTTATGTACCACTCAATCTTCTTTCTCATCCAGGACAAAAATGATAGCCACATCTCTGGAGAAGGTAGCTAGGTAAGTACAAAGGAGAAAACACTCCTGTGGGTGACTTGAAGAAGTTGGTTGCTCTATAGTGCATTCCTATAACTCTGGTCAAAAGGCAAGCTTAGGAACAAATGAGAACTACAGGGTAATCTAATAAAATTATCCTAGCCCAAGCAGTCAAGTGCAAAAATAAAAGGCATGAATCAGGGCTTGAGTCAGAAATAGGAAGTCAAAAGCTCTTCCTGGAGACCACATTCCTTGCTCCCACAAGTAGCTAGTTCCTTTCCCCCCATTCTTTCTACAGTTTCTGCTTTGCTAGTGCCATGCCTCTCCCAGTTCCGTTCCTCTTGTCTCCCTTGAGTTCTAAGGAAAGGTGAGAGGAGTGAAAAACAGCTTTCAGATGCCTAGGTAAGTGGAGGACACGAGCACTGATCTGCCTGGACCCTGTCCACATCCCACCCCCATCAAAAGTCACTGTCCCCTCTCCCCTCCTCTTTCAGGTAGAAGATCATCTCTCCCGGTTCTTTTTTTTTTTTTTTTTTGAGTTGGAGTCTCACTCTGTCGCCCAGACTGGAGTGCAGTGGCCACTCCCGGCCACCGCAGCCTCGACCTGCTGGGCTCCGGCAATCCTTCCGCCTCAGCCTTCCAAGTAGCCAGAATTACAGGCTGAGCCACCGAGCCTGGCAATCTCCCAGTTCTTTAAACACCCCATACTTTTGATCCTTGGGACCTTCAAAATATGTATCTCTTCCTGCTGGAATGTTTTTTCTTCGTTGTCAACTATTCAGATCTCCCTTTAAGCCACTCTTCCCTGGGAACACTGCCTTGAGGGCCTTCCTTGACCCTGCTACCTCCCAACAGAGCAGATTGGCTCACTTTGTTGTACTCTCATGGTACTTATCACAGAAACAAAATAATTAACAAAGCTACTATAATTATGTATTGTTTGTCTGTCTTTTTACCCTGGGCACTCTAAGAGGGCAGGAACATGGTCTAATTTTCCTTTCTATTAGAATCCCAATGTGTAGCTCATTGCCTGGCAAATAATAAGCACTCAGTAAAAATATGTTGTTCCTTTTGCTACCAATCACCTTCCAAAATCTCTGCATTACATCGTCTTTCTCAAATTGTAGCTCAGTGTAGACTGACTTGAAAATAAAGCACAAATCCTAGCACTTTGGGAGGCCGAGGCAAGTGGATTGCCTGAGTCCGTGGGTTCGAGACCAGCCCGGGGAAATTAGTGAGACTTTATCTCTACAATAAATCCAAAACTTAGCCAGGCATGGTAGCACATGCCTGTAGTCCTGGCTACTTGGAAGGCTGAGGTGGAAGGATCACCAGAGCCCAGCAAGTCAACGCTGGGGTAGCCGTGAGTGTGCCACTGCACTCCAGCCTGGGTGACAGAGTGAGACTCCAACTCAAAAAAAGAAAATGAAACACAGGTAAGCAGAGGGAGGCTGTCAGACACTGGTAACCAGGATGCAGCAGGGCTCTCCCCCTTCATAATAACCTGCCTTGCTGACATGAACAATCCCACTTACTGCATAGCCAGAAAGCTAGGAATCCTTTCATTCTTAATATCTGCCCTGTCTCTCCATTTCATTGCATCCCACCATCACTTAGGACTCTCTATTGTATCTTCCATCTGCTGGCTTTACTAACCACTGTTCTAATTCTGTCACCATACTAGACAGAAACCACCATTCTCTCTCCCAGTGACAGCCTTCTTGCTGTCTCACTGTTTCCCTTTTACTTCCTTCCCCTTCATTCTCACTTAGCATCCAGATTATCTTGGAAAACATCTGCCATGTCTCAGCACTGCCTTCTGCTGATATTCTTTCAGTGACTCCAAGTCTCTTAAGATACAGAGCAACAGCCTTAATTGGTCTGCGAGGTCCTAGCAGAGACACCTACTGCGTATGTACCTCATCCACCTCAGCTGAAGCCAGTTCCCCACACAGTCAAGTGCTCTTGCCATCTGACTGTCCTGTGGCCATGCCAAGTCCTTGGTGTCACATGGTTTTATGTTCACTGTCTCCAGTGCTTTCACATGCCCCTCCCCCCATTAACCTCTGCTCCTTTGAAGGCCCCAATTCAATCGTCCTTCTGAGGAGTCTTCTTTGACCACATTGCTTCTCCCAGTCTAAAGCCAGTTTAGTTCCTTTACAGGGCTTAAATATGTCTCTAAATGTTTCCAATTTCACATTCACTGAGTAGGATTGCTTGAGTAATGCCTGTCCTTCGCATCAGACTCAAAATCCACTGACAACAGAGATTTGATAACTTAGTGATTGCCATTTCATCCTTAACATGTAACAGAGTGCCTGGCATATAGAAGGCATTAAGCAAACTTTTGTTGATGAACGTATGGATGGATGAATAGTCTGGACTGCCATTTTTCTATCTTCTAATCTAGCTAGACATTACAAAATCCCCACAGGGCCCAAGTAGGTAGGTAAATGTGTGAAATATGCTGGGGGTTAGTAAAAAGGAGTTGTAAAGAGAGCACTGAGATTTTTTAAAGTTTTGAAATCCTGGATTGTCCAAACAAAACATCTGCTCACCTTTTTGCAGCTTTTAATTTAAGCCTTTGAGGAGATTGTTCCAGGAAGCTACTTCCTCAAATCTCACCTACTTAAAAAGCTATCTCTCAGAGAGAAGGAGGGCTTGGCAGCCAACAGGTGACCACCAGTCTCTTCCACAAGTCCTCTAATTTTAAAAGGCAAGTTCTGTTCATAGGAAGGAAGAGTATCTATACAAGTTCAAATTCAATGAAGAGTGACTGTCCCAGAAGTTGGAAGCAAGGGACTGGAGTGCCACCCTCATCCATTGATTCTAGTTCATTTCATGAAGTTTAAATGCCTGAAAGAGCTTAAAAACATCAAGGTGGCATAATTCCAGCAATTCATTTGTTCAAATAAGAGGAAAAAGTTTAACTTTGTAACAACAATATGAACACAAAAGCATTTCCTGGGAGCAAAAGAGCTGTGGCTTTGAAATTCTGCCTTTTATCTTCATGGGAAAAGCAAGAGCTTAAAAACGGAAAGAAAAAAATATATATACATATATACACACAGACCTTGGCTGGTTGCTCCCCCCAGCCTCAACTGTTTTTTGCTGATCTACGCATTTACCATGTAGAAATGTTCAGATTAAAGCACCAGGTCATTTCTGCTGATCGCTCTTATTTTTTTCTGCAAAGAGACTGCCGTATATTTTAGGTTTATGTGTGATTTTGCTAGATTTCTGCCATTACAAACCTCTGTTTTTCTTTTACTGAAAACCACCTGATTCTGATTTTCTCTAGCCATAAATCTGAATTTTTACTACATTTTATATGAGATTCGCAACAGATGGGCTCTGAACCAAGAAAAACACAATGCAGGGAAAGAAAAGAAAAAATTGGGGGACAACAACTTTGCAGAATGAAATGACTCTCAGAGAGGATATAAAGGAGGATGGGGGGCATTCCCAATGACACAAAAAACTGGCTGACAACTAACTTTAAATGGGGAAAAATATTTTCATAATAAAACTATAGTAACAGCAGAACTTACCTTTACTGTTTCTGCAACCAAGAAGAAAAGATGGTATCTCAGCATCACATCACCATATTTTAATGTCCTGCCATACAGATTTCTTTCCATTGCCTCCATTCACTTCTTGGTCAAAAAGGGGGCAACCATTTCCAAAAATATTAAACCCACCACCTACCATAATGACCCAACCCTGCATTTTTTGCTGAAAGAAAACTCATCCAGAAGTTTTTTCGTTTGTTTGTACCAACCTTACAAAAACATATTATGAAAACCAAAACCTGCATGGAGTTCATCCTAACAGTCTAGTAAAAGGGCAAGACAGAGAAAAGTCAATTAACTAAAGAAGTGCCTACAACTTTAAAGGCCATGCTAAAATTCATGACTAAAAGCAAAAGAGAACTTTATATATTACAATACAAAATATTTAAATAGGAAAAGTTCAGTTCTTCATGTATACACTACACCTACCTGATGCCAACCAAATTACTTGAAAGTCATACATTAAAACATCTGACTTCATAATTGCACATTGTTACCTAATTGCTATGAGGCCTTGGTCCTGAAAACTGTTCTAATATATATTATTGTCTTAATTTTTTAAATTCCTTAATAGAAATTCAAGAATGGATATTTACTGTCTGTATCTGATGGAAAAACTTTGTCTCTCATGAGAAAATGCAACAGATAAAACTCAACTTTCAATTAAAACCAAAACTTCCTTTCCAAAAATCTCTAGGACATAAGTTTCAGCAAACTTTGAAAACCATTCAAATCAACTCTGGGTTTGTTGTTGATTTTTAGGAGGATTGTCCTTTTTATATTGAAAAATCATTTGGTCACAAGTAACAAAAACCCATTGAGCCTTGCTTTGGGATGGTGGAGGTACAAGAATACACTATGGAACTCAAGGGCAGGAAACAGCTCAGTAAGGATTGGGTCCAAGCACTAGAAAGCCAGAATGAATCAAGACAGCTAGTCCTCGGATCCCTCCATCTCTCTGCTTGGTGGTCTCTACTCTCTGTATCTCATCACAGTTCGTGTTTGCTTTTTCAGTGCAGAACAGCTTTTTCTGCCACTCTAGGCATCCATGATACAAATGGGCCATTCCCACATGTCTCAAAACTACAGGTCCCCAAGTCAAATTAGTAGACAATCTCCCTTTCCTGACTCTAAAATTCCAGCTGGAATCCAACTAACTCAGCCTGGATTAGGTGTCCACTCAAGGCCATCAGCCAATCATAGCAGAGCAGTCTGGAATTACTACCATGCAGCAGTTAGAAGCAAAAGGCTACACATTGCCAATGGGACATCTTTGTTAAATGGGCATGGCTTTGTTGCACATTAAAGAAACATCAAATGGGCAGACCTAAAGTCCCAGGGAGAAGGGCTGCAGATGTTGGATGCTCAGTTGCTCTTTACCACAGCGTCCAATGGAGAGGTGTTTGTGGGCCAGAGTGCGCCAGATGTGTCATGGACTGTGCTCCAAGTGAGGGACCCACCCTCTTTATAGAACTAATGACAGCCCTTGCAATCAGGGACAAAACAGTCTATGGTTGGGTGCTGGCTGTTCAGAGGAGCTGCATCCTCATGCTGATAGCATCTAGAGAAACTTTTGGAAAAATTAGGCTAGGTGCAGCCCATCCAACTGGGAAAGGGGAGGAGGCCCCAATCCCAGGCAGTACATTTCCAGGTGTTTGGAAAAGAACATTGTACCAGGCAGTTGACATCCTATTGATGAATGTAAATCTTAAATACACAGTGCTTAGTGGAAAAAAGGGTAGAGAAAAAAATTTAAGTCTATAAAATAATAAATAGTACTATTTGCATAGAGGGGGTGGGGCATGTACAAGTAAAATGAGTGAAGATAAACACATAGAACAAAAGAAGTTCTCAGAACAATGAGATAACATGGCAGCAACTGAAGAGTACAATTAAGTTAAAGCCATTCTGCTGCAGATTCTAGAATAATATACACATCTTTAAAAATAGATAAATAAAAGGTGAATATGGCTGCAGTTTCAGAGGGGCTGGGAAGACAGACTCAAAGCTGTGTATGAAAACCTGTCACTAATCATTTGTGCAAACATTAAATACCAATTCTGAACCAGGAATGAAGGTTGTTTCACAGCAGAGCTGGAATGACCTCTAACAGTCCATCTTTGCTACCGGGCCATTTTTCACTTACCAGTAGACTGCTAGGAAAGATTAACTCTTCCTTTCTTTGAAGGTGGTAGCAATGGTGGGATCAAATATCATCCTGACCTCAAAAATCACATAAATAACAGGTTAGCAATGTAATGCTTCATTTTTGTCAAAGAAAATCTTGTCTATGAGCAGTTGAGCATTTATAGGGGGAGCATCTGGCAAATGTTTTAATAAATCTCTACAGCTTAGAAATGTGTTTGAAGGCACATGGCATAAATTGATTTTTAGATTTCTTATCTTCAAGTCTTGAACATGCTCAATATCTGTAAGAACATATGTATTTCAATTCTCTTCACTTTTCCAGATCAACTTGAAATTAGATAAAGGTGGACTAATGTGAAAGAACATCTTTGACTAATGTGGAACAGGGCAAATTTCCCATTCAGAGGACAATTACACACCAATTTTTAAGGATGAACTTTCAATTATACACCAACTTACATTTCCAACTTTTGCCTTGTATAAACAGACCAGGATTGCCAGAGGGAAGGTTACAGGGGAAAAAGTGCTGATTGAAGCCATGCTGGGGTTGGAAGAACAGCTGAGAAAAGGATTGCTCTTTTCTTCTTGGGCTCTTGGGGAACAGAGATGATTGAATCTGTAGGAGAAAGGCCCTCAGTCACCAACAGACAAGCGGTAAGGTCATCGACTTAATGACGCACAATGTCATGGTGACCCCTTACTTGGGTCTCAGGCACCACAATTTATAGTTTGGCTGTTATGTGACCTGTGAGAATTTATTGAGAATCACTAGTTCTCGTTAGAAGCTTTTTTTTTTTTTAACTCCCAAGTTTTTTATAGCTCATCTCTAGAATTCTTACAAAGGGCTCTATGTTTATAAAGCATATCAACACCCAAGAACATGACTGAATCAAGGCAAACCTGGGAATTAGGTAGCATCTGTTTTTGTACCGCAAACCTATGAGCTTTCTGTTCTATGCTGTGCTATTCTTAAACCCCCCTTCGCCAACTGGATATCCAGTCACGTATTCTGCACACCTGATCCCCAGATATTCCTAACTACCTTCTCTACTCCTCTGACTTGGGTTTTTGCTAGAAGACCACTGGCAGTAGCATTAATTCAGTATGAAAGAATTAGTAGGTGCCAATGTCTTCATATGGAGATACTTCTCAAAGTATCAGGGCCTACCAACAGACTTATGAGGTAGCCTCTGTTCTGATAGCTCAGGGCTCAGGATATACCGGTCATTCAATACTTCAACATTGCCCTGCTTGTAGAGCTTGTGACATTCCTTTGCTGCTCTCTAGTTTCTCTGTTCCCCTACCCCAGCCCAAGATTCTATCTCATGAATCAATGTCAAAGTGAGTCACTGTGACCGATGAAGGTATGTGGGAATCTACAGGTGTTTTGAAGCAAAAAGACCAGAGCTGAAACTGTCGCTGCAATATTTCTCAATCCTGATTGTGGATTAGAAAACTGTGTAGGAGGCTTCTTATGTGCTGATGCCCCAATCTACTTTAAGTCAATAAATTCCATTTCCTGGTGGATATCACCTGGCATCAACTTTTTTTTTAAAGACTCTCCAAGTAATTCTAATATGCAGCCAAAGTTGATAGTCACTGGATTTTCATTCCAAGGCAGAATATCATATCTGTATTTTCACTAGGGTCTACAATGCTTTGATTCAAAGGAAACATCTGCGAGGAATTTCAGGTATGCTAGCTGAGTGGGAGAAATATTTTGAATGAATTAGGATATCACATGATGTCAACAATTTATTTTTCCATCTAGGCATGGAATGCCAGCATTGTGTCTAAATTCTCATCGTATTTAACCAACCCAGAAATCAGACTTGTTGAAGATGCTGGTGAGAGATGCTCTTGTACCTACTGGCATATGTCTGATGAAAGTCTTGTCTGGGAAGTTATGCTCATGCATGGAATCTCAAACTTCATGGCACTGGGCTATTGAGCACTTTTTTTTTTTTTTTTTTAAGTAGAACCTATACCATTAAGATGCTCTTATGCTTAATTTACAGTATGGGTTTAGCTCATACTGGCATTTTATATTAGATTATTTTTCCTGCTGTCTTACATTTTAAAACCCTCTGAGCAGTCCCACCATTAAATTGGCCACACAATAGAAAAATTGGGAGAAGTAGACTCCCTACCCCCCGCTTTTGTTAGCGTGATTGTTTTTTATTAAGTCAAGAACAAAATGAAAACCACAGGGGCCTTCCATCACAAACATCCATCATAAGCCATGTTAAAGGCACTCTCCAAATCCTATTAGAAGCCCTACTCATGTGAATGTGGGGAAACTTGCTGGAAAATTCTGACATCCCAGAAACATTTCTGGGGAGTTAGGTTGGGGGTGGAGAAACAGGCTAGTATCATTAAGCTAAATGGCTCACAATTAGAGCCATATCTCCCTAAAATACCTTTTTTTTTCTATCTAGAGTTTTTCCAAAATGATATCAACACAACATTCAAGAGATTGTTTAATTTTTTATGAGTTTGGCATTTCTCCTCTCAGCTGCTTTTGTTTGTAATTGTGAATATTTTCAATCTTAATTTCTTATGCCTCCAAACCAAAGATCACACACCACACAGTTTTCCCCAGAGTGGCTGGTGGTCAAGGGGATTTTTATTTGACACAGAAACTGCCATATATTTTCCTAACCACCTGCAATAAAAATAATAAATGCAGCAATCACTCATTCTGCCTAGCACAGTTGCTTGTGGATGGTGCCTGTTAAAAGGTTCAGCTTAAGAAGTCTAGCCCTAGCTTCTTCATGTTACTATCACTCATTCTATGTTACTATGGGCCAGACATGGTGCTCTGTATTTTAAATTCTTTTTTTTTGTTTAATCCTCATGACAGATATTATGCTCCTCATTTACAAATTAAAAAACTGAGTTAACAGCAATTAAGCCACTTGTTCAAGGCTACATAGCTAGTATTTGGCACTCCCAAAGAATGGAACCTGAGTTTATTTCACTCCAAAACCTGTTAGCTCTCAATGACAATTCTATATTCCCTAGTAGGACAGAGACTGTTAAGCAAAATCTAGAGGTGAAAGAAAATGCATGTATATTTTTCTGCCCTGAATCCTTCCAGGGCCACCTTGGAAAATACTGGGGTGGAGGAGAACGGGAAGTTTAGAGATCAGATCTTTTTGTTTTGTTTTGTTTTGAGTTGGAGTCTCACTCTATCGCCTAGACTGGAGTGCAGTGGCTGCTCCCGGCCACCGCAGCCTCCACCTACTGGGCTCCAGTGATCCTTCCGCCTCAGCCTTCCAAGTAGCTGGAATTACAGGCATGCGCTACCACGCCCGGCTGATTTTTTGATTTATTGTAGAGATGAGGTCTTGCTGCCCAGGCGGGTCTTGAACCCGCAGGCTCAGGTAATCCACTCACCTCAGCCTCCCAAAGGCGTGGGATTACAGGCTGAGACACTGAGCCTGGCCAGATCTTTTTATGTAAAGCAGGGTTTCTCCACCCCTCACTGTAGACATTTGGAACAGGATAATCTTTGTTGGCCGAGGGATGGGGGAGCTGTCTTAGGCACTGTAATATGTTTAACAACCTTGGCCTCCACTCACTACATGCCGGCAACCCCCTCCCAGTTGTAACAACCAAAAATGACTCCAGACATTGTCAAATGTCCTCTTGGAGGAAAAATCATCTCTGGTTGAGAGCCAGTGACATAGACTAAAAAAAGAATGAGGATCCCTGGAATGGCACAAGAACAGCAGCCCTGCTCCATCCCACCCATCCCCAAGAGGCTCCAAATGAAAACTGGGATCCAAACAGTGAATCAAATCAAAGGCCAACGGTGCTACTAGAACAGATGTGTTTAAGATTCCTCTAGAGTATTTACGCGCCCATCAGATTGACTAGATTGGAGTGCACACCAACCACTCCTGAGATTAGTAAATCAGAATTATAGGTAGCCCCTGTTTACATTCTTCTGAGTGGTCCAGTCAATGTCCCTCGCAATGTCTGGTTCATGTGGCACCTGATAAATCTAGTGTCTGCTCTCTGTTGTGGTCTACATTTCCCATCTTTCAAAAGGAGAACAGAAATGGGTGCAGTAATAGAGTTGGCAGAGGTGAAGTTGTGAGGTCAATGTGTGAAGTCTTGCTACTAGTTGGCTTCCTTCACAGCATTATGATCATTCTTGTTCTACAAAATGTCCCTGTATCATATATTCCAAGGACTTTTGACCTAGCATGATACAAATCACTGATGCTCCTAAGGAAACAAGGCAAAATAAACCACAAAAGGCAGTTCTTTAAATCTTGGAATGTTGAGGCTCAAGTTAGAATTAAGACTCTGGGAGACTCCGTGTAATGAATTTTAACCTGAGCACCAGGCCGTGTTAGTAAAACAGAGTAACCATGACACAGATTTAATTTATTTGTTGGTCTTGGCGTACTGATCTTCTTATCTCCCCAAGTGCTGGTCCTGGAGGAATTATAGACACTTTCAACTTCAGTTCAAGGCGATACCTAGGATGAATGCAAGCCATTTTATTAACAGTTGATAACAAGTCAAGAGGGAGGGGAAACAGGAATGTTCTAAGATTCCAAAGGCATTTTCTCCAGAGCAACTTTCTTACAAGCCCATCTGCAATTCATTTTCTATTTCAAACAGGCTCAAGACAGTGGACTCTTCAGAATTACACACAACATTGAAAAACTTTATAGCTTGGTCTTTTCAGGGTCCTTTTGCCTCCAACCATCACTAGATGTCACAAGGAGATGTGGTCCTCTTGTTATCATGGTAACAGGTTGCTATTGTGTTGGCTGCCAGCCGCTAGGAGCCTGGAAGTGATATTGACACCACATGGACACTTCCCCCTGGCAGTTTGGGGTTCCAAAGGGAACCAATGGCAATGGCATTGTGTTCCTGCTAGAATCAACTCCAGGGTTTCCTTCCGGTGAGATAGAGCCCAGGACACAAGCTTGGCTTGAAACTTCTCCCTGCCGCAGAGCTAAGACAACAAAATGAATTATCACAGGCAGAAGAGTCTCCTTTGAGCTCAGAACCTCTCTGCCCTTGCCAGATGACTCAAAGCATGCTTCTGATTTTTCCTCCTTGCTAATCTTCCTTCTGATGTTCCCGCCATGTGCGTGTCTCACAAACATTTTTACAAGTAAGAGAGCAAGAAAAGAAAAAACAAAGCAGCTCATTCTTCCACTCCACCCCTTGAAACATTCTTCTGTCAAATGAGCTTCATAGAACTAAACTATGAGCTGAAATAGGCATGTCTAAAAACTTACAACTTTTCCTTATTCAGGATCATGCCATTCTTTGGTTTTATCAATAACCGTGGGTTGCCAGGTTTTTACCCCTATCTTATGCTTGGCATTGTGGCTGGGTACATTGTGAACACTCATTGCACCTGTAAACCAGATAAATCCTGGGGTCCAGGATGGCCAGTCTCGTCAGAGTCCAGAGAATAGCAGTCAGTGGAACACAGTTCAGAAACCAAAAGGAAATTCAAAGTACTTGAACTCTTTACCCAAAGAGATGCCAAAGGAAGAGTTTCCTAATTGATCTCTCTGCTTCCTTACTTAATCTTCCATCGTCTATTTTCCAAAAGTAACAGAATGACCACAAGGAAACTAGTCCACATTATCCCTCTGCTTAGAACATTCCAACTTCCTCAAAAAATCCAGTTTTATTATGGCCTCCATGATTGCAAGATAGCAGTCACTTTATTTATTTGAAATTGATCATGGAGTTGGTTCCATAGGTGGTGAAAGAAAAGCCAAGAAGCCAGCAGGAATTATGGAATTATGGAAGCAACTCAAATAGAAACAACCAGGAAGCTCATACCACCCTAGGGTGATATGGTGGTACCTCGCTGATTGCATCTCCTTATTTTTTGACCTCTCGCAGTAACTCCAATCCAGCAATCTGGCTTCCTTGCTTGTCTTCGAATGCACAAAGCAAGCTCCTGCCCATCACTCAAATGTCAACCTATGAGGGAGGGCTTTGCTGATCAGCCAATGGAGCCCTCTCCCAAGACTCCCACCAGGTTATTTGCAATGTCCCTTATCCTTGATTTGTTTCTTGTCATATTAATCACTAAACATTAATCTGTTTATTTGTCATCCCCCTTTTGAAAGATCAGCTTATGAGTAGCAAGGACTTCATCAGTCAAGTGGTCAAGGAGGGCTTCTCTGAGGAGGTGACATTTGAGCAAGGACCTCAGTGGTCCCTGAATGACATGAGGGATCAAGCTGATGTGAGACAGCTCCTGTCAGGACAGAAGTGCAAAGACCCTGAAATATAACTTGCCTTGACAATTCTGAGAAATAACAAGGAAACATTTTTCAATAACTTTTCTAATAATTTCAAAATGTTGGCTTCTTTTTGCCCTAGAAAACAAACAAACAAGCTTCTCTTTCAGATGCTGTCCATTCTATTCCATAGACTTAAATGAAGCTTTTGTATTCTTATAGAGTTACATTCAAAAGAATGTAACCTGAGCATGGACATAGGAAGATATGTGAGGTCAGCAGGAATCTTGCGAAAGATAGTACTTCTGGGGATAAGAAATTTCAGACTGTTAATCTATCCCTCTTTTGGTTCCCAGGAAGATTCTTATCCGGACTTTAAAAATGCCTTCTTCCAGTTTAAGGCCATCTCTACCCCTTTCAGGACTAAGCAAATGAAGTGTCATTTTAAGCAATACCATACCATACAAACTAGTCTATAGAGAACACAGTCTAAGGCCTAATTCTCTGAAGGTGGGGGAAGGGAAGATAACCCAGAGGCCTTACCTGGAGGAGACTAAGGGCTAATTCATGGTTACTGGTCTCTGTATTACTAGATGTATTTTATTTTATTAGGAATAGATATAATTAGAGTTGTTGTGAATCCTTCAAATATATATGACATGCCCATATCAAAGCTTAACTTGGAGCAAGGAATTATCTACCAGGTAATATCTTTGGACTAGGCAGGAGAATTTAGGCCAGACATTTGTAATTTGATAATGCCAAAAGACCTGGGTAGGGCATGTTTTTAAGTAGCTTTGACCTCTCTATGTGCCTCTCAATAAAAAGCCACAGGGGATCCCAGAGCCATCTATCACCCAGTGTACAGGAAAGGATTTTATAAATTTTACCCCAAGGTGATGGCAACTTAATCTGCCATCTCCCCCACACATATTTGAATTATGATTTTATTTCGCTGAAAAACTTATTAAGCATCTGATATGAACCAAGATTTCTGTTCACTGATTAAATTTGTCTTATTCAATAATTCTTAATAGAGTGAGACTGTTAGATTTAGGTTTGGAGTGAAGGCATAGGTAGTTTGAGATATATATCTCTCAATAGGGTAATAATATATATAATATTAACCTATTGTTTTCATAATATGAACTATAAACCTGAAAGCTAAACTAAAAACTACTTGGCTAGTAGACTTGTGTCAGTTGGCCCTAGACCCTGAAATTTAGTAATTCTGCTTTCTCTCTTTGTGTCCCACCCTAGGGGTGGCATGAGTTGCCTGGTTATTTCTATTTGGGTTGTTTTCATGACTCCTACTGGCTTCTCGGCTTCTCTCCATCACCTGTAGAACCAATTTCATGATCAATTTCAAATACAGTGATTGCTATTTTTCTGATTAGATCCTGATTGATACATAGACCATACATAATACTTCCAAGGTCATTGTTAAAATAGGTAGAGCTGGGAATGAAGTTCAAGTTTGTGTGCATCCAACAACTATACTCTTTCCACTACATTTTGCTGCTTGGATAAATTAACTCACTCAATAAATACTTACCAAGTTTCCACTGTGTGCTAGATACTGTACTAGGGAGTAAATAACTAAGAGTCTGAAAACAAGGAGTTACTGCCAATCAGGACCTCAGATGTGTCCAAGTTTGGACCCTGTGTTTACAGATAAAAGATGTTAAGATGATTCCCTTTCCAAGAGTAAGTCTGGTTTGTTGCTCTGCCTGCCTTTATGAGTTCATTTACTAGACCATCAGAAGAGGCAACTATGCTCAGAGATGCTCAGAGGAATATCTAAGTTCCACAACGCCCACCATCCAACTTGGCAATATATTTTGCTTGAGAACACAAATGTATGCTCCTGTTTGGTTGCGTCCCCTAAATCATCCTGTCTTCCTCACTTCCCCCATGATGATACACTGGCCTGAAGACCAAAAGGTTACTATAAAATTTACATTTTATTGTTTTGTGCACCCACAGCAGGTAATCTCGAATGATGTCATGAAATGCATCTTGTTTCTTTTCTTCTTCCTATATCCTACCAGCAGAGGAACAAGGATATCATAAAAATCCATTTTTTGCATTCCCTACCTCTTCCTGTATCTTATCAGTAGAGGAAGAGTGAAAACGTATGGTGGTGACAGAGGGGGTGTAGAATTACTGGGAGGTTGTGCGTGCCCATTTTAAGTTTTATGGGGTTTAAGTACATCAGAAAAAAATTGATGAGACACATATATAGGAGGGCTTTTGTTTTGTGTGTGTGAGCCTGAATACCTCAGTTTTTAAGGTTTGTGGGTTGAGACATGTGCTCCTGAATACGCTAAACTCCATGTCCAATGTAACTTGACAAAGAAACTGAGGCATATAAAGATGACATGACTTGCCCAACGTCACAATCCAAGTCTGTTGCAAATAGAGTTCATGAGGACAACCACTGAAGTTTTTCTCAGACAGAAAAGGATGGCTACTTCCCTTGGTTTTTCTAATAAAACATATTAAATCATTTATTCACACACAAACACACAAACACACACACAAAATGATAAGTTTAGAAACCCTTGGGAAATGTACTACAAATAATGGCACAAAAAGAGATTAGGCAAATTTACAGAGCAAAAAACAATTCTACTGCTTGAAACATCTTTCTTCAATAAAAATAATTATTTGCACAAGAAAACAAACCCCTGAATACATCCAGAATCCTCTGTATGCATGAGAAATATAGTGGTTGATAAATGAGCAAGTACACTGCCCTCCTTCCACCATGAGGATTGCTGAAGTCTGTAAACAAATACCTGAATGTGGATAAATTCTCAGTATTAAGTCACATGTTTCAGTGGGATTTGGAGTACTGATTAAGAAGATAAATTTAAATGTTTTTCTAGTTTAGAAATTAAAAACCAATCCTTGGATTTTATGACTTTATCACTTTCCTTTGTCAAATACACTTGGGTTTCAGTCAAATCTTGACCTCACCAGGGAATAATTCATAATTATGCGCTGGACAGAGAAAAAGAAAATAATTTTTAAATTTGCATGTGATGGCTTTAAAATGTGTCCATGAATTCTTTTGTGCTCCTTTCATCAAGTGTGGAATCTCATTTTACTCCCTTGGAATATGGCTCACTTCTAACAGAGAAGGCAGAGGAAATGGCATTGTATGACTTCTGAGGCTTGATCCATAAAAGGCACTTGACTTTCTCTCCACTTGGGACATAGACTTTTGGATCCCTAAGTCACCATTTAAGAAGTCTGACAACCTTACAAATGCCATACTGGAGAGACCATGTAGAAAGACAAAAGAGAGAGAGAATGAGAAAGAGAGAGAGAGAGGGATGGAGAGAGAGAATTCCATCTGCTGAAGTTTTCTACGTTTGGAGTCTTCCTGGGCACCAAAAAATGAGCGAGAATGCCATTGAGATGACTCCAGCACAGTCATCACTTGATATAACTGCTTTAATGGTGCTGAGAGCCATCGCTGAGCCTGTTCAACCCAGAGGCCTATGAGCAATAATAATAATAAATGATTATTGTGGTTTTATGCCATTAAGTTTGGGGTGATTTGTTATGTAACAGTAAATAATCATATCATCCTAAGAAACAGATTACCTTTCTACTTAGTGAACCTGTAGTACTTTTTAGCTGCCCTGGATTGTTTGTTCCCCTTTTAGGAACTCTTCTGATCCCCAATTTCATAGGATTTTTCTGGAGTTGTCCACCAGTATATGAATAGACACTTGGCAAAAGAAGATACAAGAAGCCAACAGATACATGAAAAAATGCTCAGCCTCACTAGTCTTCAAAGAAAGGCAAATTAAAATCACACTGAGATACCACCTAACTCCAGTCAGGATGGCCATCATCAAGAACTCAAAAAACAACAGATGCTGGAGAGGATGTGGGGAAAAGGGAACACTTCTACACTGTTGGTGGGAGTGCAAACTAATGCAATCTCTGTGGAAAACAGTTTGGTGATGCCTAAAAAATCTAAAAATTGACCTTCCATACAATTCCTCAATCCCCCTACTGGGAATATACCCAGAGGAACTCAAATCATTCTATGAAAAAGATACCTGCACACATATGTTTATTGCAGCATTGTTCACAATAGCAAAAACATGAGTCGGGCTCGGTGGCCCAGCCTGTAATCCCGCGCCTTTGGGAGGCTGAGGTGAGTGGATTGCCTGAGCCTACAGGTTTGAGACCCACCTGGGCAGCGAGACCTCATCTCTACAATAAATCAAAAAATCAGCCGGGCGTGGTGGCATATGCCTGTAATTCCGGCTACTCGGAAGGCTGAGGTGGAAGGATCGCCGGAGCCCAGCAGGTCGAGGCTGCGGTGGCCGGGAGTGGCCACTGCACTCCAGTCTGGGCGACAGAGTGAGACTCCAACTCAAAAAAAAAAAAAACATGAAACCAACTGTGCTGCCTATTGATAAAGGACTGGATTTTTAAAAGTGGTACATATACACGATGGAACATTACACAGTCATAAAGAAGGACAAAATTATGAACTTCACAGCAACTTGGATGGACTTAGAGTCTATAATACTGAGTGATCTATCACAGAAACAAAGAACTGAGTATCACATGTTCTCACTCATAACCTGACCTTGAACAGTTATTGTAATACTATAGGAAAAGGATTGGCAGTAGTGGGAAACTTCCAGGAGTGTAGGGTGGGATGGGCGGTAGTGGGAATCTGCTGGAGGAGGGGTGGGGCACACCTCATCAACAAGGGTACCTGCATAATGAACATTTGTTTACCTAACCCTGCATTGTACCCCACATCTTTAAAATAAAAATTTTTTTTAAATAAAAAATAAAAAGAACCTTAGAAAACACAGAAGACACCCTACAAAAATCGAAGTAGGCAACCAGTTCCTGATCAAAACCCCAGATGTCCATGTCATAAGAGATAAGAAAGACAAGTGAGATCTCATTAAACTGAAAGTTTCTGCAAAGCCAAAGAAGCCATCAAGAGAGTGGGGAGACATTCCACAGAATGGGGAAAAAAATATTTGCCAACTGTAATCTAACAAAAGCCCAACACCCAGGATCTACAAGGAACTCAAGAATGCCAAAAGGGAAAAAAAAAACTGCCCCATTAAAAAGTGGGCAAAAGACATGAATAGATACTTCTCAAAAGAAGATATACGAGCAGCCAACAAACACATGGAAAAGTGCTCATCAGAGAAATGCAAATCAAATCCACATTGAAATACCACCTAACCCCAGTAAGAATGGCCATCACTAATAAAAACAAACAGATGCTGGCGAGGATGCGGAGAAAAGGGAACACTTCTATACTGCTGGTAGAAATGCAAACTAGATCGATCTCTATGGAAAACAGTGTGATGATTTTTTTTTTTTTTTTTTTTTGAGTGGGAGTCTCACTCTGTAGCCCAGACTGGAGTGCAGTGACCGTTCCCGGCCACCGCAGCCTTGCCTGCTGGGCTCCTGCGATCCTTCCGCCTCAGCCTTCCGAGTAGCCGGAATTACAGGCATATGCTACCACGCCCGGCTGATTTTTTTTTTTTTTTATTTATTGTAGAGATGAGGTCTCGCTGCCCAGGCGGGTCTTGAACCCATGGGCTCAGGCAATCCACTCACCTCAGCCTCCCAAAGGGATGATTTTTAAAAGAAATAGTAATTGACCTTCCATATGACCCAGCAATCTCCCTACTGGGAATATACCCAGAGGAAGTCAAATCATTCTACCAAAAAGAGACCTGCATATGCATGTTTATTGCAGCACTATTCACAATAGCAAAAACTTGGAACCAATCATGCTGCCCCATCAAAACTGGACTCGATTTTTTAAATGTGGTACATATACATGATGGAATATTATGCAGCCATAAAGAAGACAAACACATGGCCTTCACAGCAACTTGGATGGATTTAGAGTCTATAATACTCAGTGACCTATCACAGAAACAAAGACCAGAGTACCACATGTTCTCATTCATAAGTGGACCCTGAACATTTACCATAATACTATAGGAAAGGGATTGGCAGAAGTGGGATACTGCTGAGGTGGAGGTGGGAACAAAATTCAAAAAGGGTACTGATCTCAAACCAGGCAAAGTGGGAACCAAAGGGAGGCGCAAATTTTTCCTATATGGTGTCCACTTGTATACCTAATCCTGAATTGTACCCCACATCCTTAAAATAAAATATAAAAAATGAAAAAAGGGGGCTAGAAAGAGCTAAAAAAATGGATGTAATTTTAGCCAGAAACAAATTACAATTATACTTATTTATACAAATGCTACAAACCAAGGTGGCAAAACAATATATCAATTCATTTTTTTAAATAAACATAGCATACTTAATCCAATTAAAAACAAAAGAATAAAATAAACAAAATTGAGAGGTTAGAATAAGGTTTAAAATTTGTCTTAATAATGCAAATTTGTCTTTAAAATTTGTCTTTAAAATGCAAATATTGCTTTAATACCTAAAACTTAGTGGTTTAAAACACTTATTATCCAGGAGCAGCTTAGCTGGGACCTCTGTCTCAGTAATGCTCAGGCTGAAATTAAGGTGTCAGTTGGAGCAATTGTCTCATCTGAAAGCCCATCTGGGGAAGGATCCACTTCTGAGCTCACTTATATGATTGTTGATCACTTATATGTTGGATTCATTTTCCCAGAGTCTGTGGAATAAAAGTTTCTCTCTGGGTATTAGCAGGAGGCCTCCCTCAGCTCCTTGCCAAACGAACTTCTTTGGAGTGCAGTAGTATACCATCAGGACAAGCAAATGAGAAAAAGTGAGAGAGTGAGAGAAAGATAAGAAGTCACAGTCTTTTATAACCCAACTCCAGAAGTGACATCCCATCATTTTGTCCTATTCTATTTCTTGAAGCATGTCACTCAACCCACCACTCTCAAAGGGAGAGAATTACACAACATGAATACCAGGAAGGAGTGAGAGCCAAAAAGTTGTCTAAGTACACCTTCAGGAGTATTCTCACTTCACAGAGGGCTTCCATATGCTCAGAGACTAAACTTAAAGCCAAAATTGTCTTGTGACAGAGTTCTTGGTACAGAAATTAATGATGCAGGAAAAATTCTCTTAAGAAATTGAAAGGAAGGGTTTTCCAAAAAAGTCATACAAGTCTAGAATTTTCATATATTAGAGAATATATTAAAACAGTCTTGTTAGAAGTGAAAATTAGATTTGTCTTAAAATTGCATTTACTCAGGAGCACATTCTTTTTACTTAACTTGTTGGTGAACAGTTGAGGGGAGGCATAGTGAATGAAGATTATGATGGTATTAGGCCTTTTCCAAGCCCCAGATATGCCAGCCAGCATCAGAACGTTTTGAGTTATAACACAAAGTCGCAACTTTCTCTGTCTAAAGGGTGACTGACCTTGGACCTAGGTCTTCCTAGCCAAACTATTGAGGTCACTCTCACCTGGCCCCACTGTTTAGGAACATAACAACATTTGAGCCTATAAGAGTGATAGCTAGTGAACAACTATCATAGAATGGGAAGATTATTGCTTACCAGAAGCACTTGAATCTCCTTTACTTAAATAATATTTGTGCCTGCTTCTTTCTAACCACTAATTACTCCATAAAATTCTGTTTGGCTATTGTAAACATGTGCTTTTAGTTGAATGGATCCATAAAACCAAACCAACACTATTAGAACAGACTTTATTAAGCTTCAGGAAAGGACGATTATTATTCATATTTGGCACAAGGAAAAAGCATCAAATTATTTACATAAATATTATTGAATATAGAATTTTAAAAGAAGCTTTAAACCCAAGGTGCTTTATACTAAAAATAGTTACACTTATTTTTAGAGAAGTATTTATAAAAAGAGCTATTATTTGTCATTTTAAAAGTATTTTTCCCTGCATAGGAGTACATTCTAGATTTTGCATGTTTGCTACTTATTCTTGAGTAAGTGCCTCCAGTTTCCTGTCTTTATAAAAGGCAATGTTAACTTGCCCTAGGAAAATAATAGGCACTAGCAAGTAGCCTGAAGATCTCCTTTGTGAACAAACTTTTCAAGTGGAGGCCAAGGTTGAGGTGGAGAATAAAACAGCAATAGGGAATTGGTTCTGGCAATATGAGAATTTGCTCAGCTTGATTCAAGTTGTGTGCCAAGTTTGCTCAAGAACACAACATATAACCTGCCATCTAGCAATTAAGCTAGGATATGCGATCTATAGAGAAATACCGTACGTTAGCAGAGAGCTCTACTACAAAACTGCTTCCCATCACCAAAATACAAATAGCAAAAGTGGCGCTTTATGATTGGCTCAGACCCTCAAAATAGTAATCAACTTTTGTTGATGTTACTTCCCGAGCTATTTATGAACAATCTGAGCACACATCTAAGATTTGGAATTTTCTGTGAGTACTGCTCCTCTCTCTTCCTGTTCCCCCTTAAACTTCCAAATGAAAATAAGGCAGGAAGGGACAAGTGTCTCCCCTCTGTTGCCTCACTTGGTATTGCCCATCAAAAGTATGTCATGGAGGTGAAGACTGAACTAGTTGGAATGGCTCTCAGGTCTTCTAGCTAAAGGAGTGACATCATAAGTGTATACCTCCAGAAGCTCTAAGATGGAAATAGTTACTGAAGCCATTTTGAAGTGGCTTGCTTGCTAAAATATGTAATTCAGTTGGATGTAATTCTGTCAGAAGATCTGATAGATAAAAATTTGAATTGTCTTAATTCTCAGATCCTACAACTTGGATGGAGAGTCCTGTCCTTCCTACCCACCCATGGGAACACCACAGTCATTTTTTCTATACCCTGGCTTCCTACCTTCATAAAGGTAGGAATTCTTAGTTATGAACCACTGCTAACTCAGGGACAAACTACTGATAAATGGTTCTTGGTTAGGAATCACTGATAATTTCCTATGTGGATATAAATTACTTTTAGCAGTTTTACCCCAAATACTTGATTAGACATGGTTGTCTTCAAATATTCATTCCATTCCTCCCTCACTGAGAAGTGGACAAACAGTTTGGGAAGATGGATCTCACCCTCAGTACTCCCACTCCAGGTGATTGATTCTAAGGTTTCCCAGTCTTTCATTTATCACAGGGGACAGCCTGAGGGGTAATGGCACAGGAATCCCAAAGAACTCAGAGTAACAAAGCGTAAGGCTTCAAATGGGAGTGTACACGTTAGGTTGAAAAGAGAGAACTTGGGCAAGTATCTGAGCAATTGGCTATTATCTTGTGGTGGAAAAGATGATGGGGCAAGTAAAACACAAGCTCATAGGCCTGTTGAGCTGCTCTTCTCTGCATCTCTTGGGGTCTGATGAAATCATAAGAAATTGCTAGTCCTAAATTCATGGAAACTTAGAAAAATCAATTCTATGTCTCTCATTTCCCAGATGGAGAAATGGAGGTCCAGCGAAGCAAAATGACTTGCCTAAAGTCATGAAACTGGTTTGTGGCAGAAGTAAGGAGGTAATAAAGATCTCCTGACAGCCAGATCAGCATTTTCCAACCCACCAATCAGACATCTGATCAGCTTCTATCATAATACTCTCATGAAACTATTCAAGGTATCATGACCTGCAAGACAACTTTATACATAAACAAACCCCAGTATAAGCTTTTACTATTGAGAAGGCAAATGTGACACCATGAGTTCCTTTAATCAGTGAAAAGAATAGAAAGCAATTATTATTATGCTAAAATTTTTAAACCATTGAGTCTTCAAATGGAATATACTTACATTACAGCATAGTCTACACATAAAAGTGTGAAACACAAACTGGATGTAGACAGAATGGGGAAGGGTGGGATGTTGATATTAAGAAAGATAGTCCTAGCTCAATCAGAGGAACTAAAAGGTGCTCTCCTAGTCTCAGATTTACTGTTTTGACCCTTAGAACTGTCACAAGATCTGGGACACAAAGACCCACATTTCAACTCTCTTCTACTTACTAGCTTTGTGACCTGGGCCAATTACTTAAATTCTCAGGGCTCCAGATTCTGCTTCTATAAACAGAAGATAATAACATCTGACTCACAGGGTTGTTTTCATGAGACATTAGAGAGAAATTGTTGACAATGTCCAGTATAGTGCCAGATCCAGGGTGTTTGGCATTGCCTCTCCCAATCCAGGTATATCCAAAGATACTCATTTTCTGGAAAAGCAGTAATTATCTGTTATGCATCAGGTCTTTCCTAATTGGGCTTGTGTTCTGTTTCGTTTTAATGATTTTTCCAAATTAAATAGAGAGCAAAGAGCTGGTTTAGATTACAGGGTCACTGCAAAATCACCAAGACAGTAGATATGACGTATTTTTAAGCTGCCACAGCATAATTGGGAATTTTTCTTTGTCTTGGGAAGGAGCCAGAGCTGTAAGCCTCCTTTCCTCTGCTTTGTGGGTCATCTCAACCAAGAAGGCACTTTGACAGCTCTGTGGCCCCAACCCATGTTTGAGAGTTTCCCTTCCTCTGACCTTCCTGGGGTCTTTCCCCAGAAGGATTGCTTAGCATACTCCTCAGCATTATTGAAATTTCCTCTTCTTACAATTATGGCTCCAAGCAAGGTCATCATAAGTGCATTTATAAACTCTAATGCCATCTGTTGGTGGTGGGTAGAGTTGATATGATTCTGGACCAGTGCGTGGCCTTATTGAATTCTGTAACAGTTTGTCATAGATGGTCTCCAAAGATTGTCACTAACTCATCTTACAGGAAATACTAATGGAAGTTCTTTAGGCTGAAAGAAAAGAGATGGTAATTCAAATACAGATGAAAGAGTTCACTAGTATAGGTAATTATGTAATTATAAAGACAGTATAAATACTTCTTTCTTCTTCTTTCTCCTCTTAACTGATTTTAAAATCACTTGTACAACACATATGTATATAATTGTATAGCTGTAGGTCTATAACATAGAGAAGTGTATAATATTTGACAATAAAAGCATGGTTTTTAAAAAGGAAAAAAAAGCAGAAATATGGTGAGTCCAAGTACAACTATATTGGAGAAAAGAAATAGTACCATATGGTAACTTGAATCCACAGAAATATATGAAAAGAACCAGAAATGGCAAACAGAAACGCTAATATTTTAAAATGTTATAAATATGACTGGTGAAAGTGGTTCATGCCTGTAATCTCAGCACTTTGGGAGACCAAGGCAGAAGAACTGCTTCAGGCAAGGAGTTTGAGACCATTCTGGGCAATATAGCAAGATCTTGTCTCTATAAAAAAAACTTTTAAAAATAAAACTCTATAAATATGTATTTTCTCTCCTTTCTCCTCTCAGCTTCTTTAGTAGACATGAAACTATATAAAGCAATAATTACAAAAATGTATTGTTGAAATTGTAACATAGATAGCTGTAATAAATATAACAATAATGACATAAAAAGGGAGAAAAGACATCGAGCTAAATAGGCATAATGTTTCTATATCTCACTGGAATTAAGTTTGTATAAATCTGAAGTAGATTCTGTTTATTTAAGATGTATGTGGTAAGCCCTAGAGCAACTACTAAAACATTAACTTAAAAATAAAAAGTGGAAAGAAGATTAAAGGAATTGAAATGCTTTACTAGAAAACAATGCAAAAGAAAGCAGTAAAGAAAGAATAGAGAAACAAGAAGGACATGAGCCATATAGAAAACAAAAAGTAAAATGGCAGACACAAATCCAACAAGATAATAATAACATTAAATGTGGATGCATTAAACAATCACTCGAAAGGCAAAGACTGTCAGATTGGATAACTGGGCAACTTACTGAGACCTCGTCTCTACAATTAATCAAAAAATTAGCTGGATGTGATGGCTCACACCTATAGTTCTTAGAAAGCTGAAGTGGAAGGATCACCTGAACCCAGCAGGTCGAGGCTGCAGTGGCCATGAACGTGCCACTGCACTCCAGCCTGGGCAACAGAGTGAGACTCCAACTCAAAAACAAACAAACAAAAAGATCAAACCATATGCCTCTATGGGTACTTTAAATTCAAAGACCTTTTACTAGAAAGTAAAAGGATAGAAAAACACGAAAAAGAAAAATACATATTGTGTAAAGAGCATCCATTTAAAAAGCCTCCATTGATATTAGGCAAATATACTTGAAAACAAAAAAAGTGTTACTAGAAATAAAGAGGGACATTTTATAGTGGCAAAGGGCATTATAAATGACAAAAAGATAAACATTTATGCATCTAAAAACAGAATCCCAAAATACAAGAAGTGAAATTGACAGAAATGAAGGAAGAAATAGACAATGTAACAATAGTAATCAGAGAAGTCAACACTCCACTTTAAATATGTATAGAACAATTAGAACAACAAGGACTATGAGAATAAGACTTGAACAATACTGTAAACCAATTAGATCTAGCAGATATCTATAAAACACTCCACCAACAATAGCAGAATACAGATTCTTCTCCATTACATGTAGAACAATCTCTACGATAGACAAAATCTAGGCCATAAAACAATACTCAATAAATTTAAAACGATGGAACTCATACTAAGTATATTCTCTGACCACAGTGGAATAAGTTAGAAATCAATAACAAAACGAAATATGGAAAATTCACAAATATATGGAAATTAAACACACATCTAAATAATCAATGGATCAAAGAAGAAGTCACAAGGAAAATCAGAAAATACTTTGTGATAAGATAAAAATTAAAATGCAACATACCAAAACTCATGGAATGCAGTTAAAATAGTACTTAGAAGGAAATTTATAGCCCGTATTAAAATAGCAGAAAAACCTGATATCAATATCATAACCTTCCACCTTAAGACAGTAGAAAAAGACGGATAAACTAATTCCAAGCAAACAGAAGAAAGGAAATAGTAAAGAGTTGAGCAGAAATTAATGAAACAGAGAATAGAAAACAGAAAAATCAGCGAAAGCAAAGTAAAGTCATCAATAATTTCCCTCCTATACACACTTGTAGCTTCTCCCATCCAGAGGTGGGGATCTATTCCCCATTCTTTTGAATCTGGACTGCCATCGTGACTTGCATTAGCCAATCAAATATAGCAGAAATGGCACTTAAAGAGATTAGCATGCCATACAAAAGCAGGTTTGCCTGGTACAAGAGAGGCCTCATAGAGAGGCCCTGGAGGACATGAGAGGACATGAGCTAAAGAACCAAGGTTTTCTAACCATCAGCAACCACTGAGACCTCAGGTATATGAGGGCAGGACTGCTTGAGGCTTTCAGCCTAGCCTAGCCACCAGCTGAATTTAACTTCATGAGGTATCACAGCCAATACCATGTAGAGCAAAAGACCTACCTACTCTACTGACAGAATTATAAGGAATAACAAATGGTTGTGTTAAGTCACCACGCCATAGATAACTGAAAACAGTTTTTAGGTTGAAAGTTGATAAGGAGTTTCTAATGTAATAATGTTTGCTGAATCTCAGTCTCATTCCTTTAACAATAATGTTAAAGATAAAAGGCACTGAACTTCTGGTCTAGTGATAAAAGTTGTTTCACCGCTGGTTTCATTCTAGTTTAAACTAGAAAAAAGTAAAATTTTTCTGGTTGAAGTAAAGATGGTGATGGAAAGACACTCAGAGACTCGCTTGTTTGGTCTCTCTAATTACCCCCTCAGAGGTTTTTGAATCCTACTGCCAGAAGCTTCTTAATAACTGAACCATTCTTAATACCATTTGAAGATGCATGATTTAAATCAAGACCATGATTATACAGTGAGGCACAGAGGGAGACAGGGAGCTTCCCATATCATATAGTTTCTGGTTGACTTGTAATCAAAGTCAGGTTTCCTGAATCTTATTCCGTCCTTCATCATCAACACCTGGGTTTCTTTGAAACTAATTTTTTTGTGTTTGTTTGTTTTTGTTTTTGTTTTGCTTTTTGGGTCACTTCTCACTATAACAGGTCAGCAAGAACATAGCAGTTAAGACAGACTTTGCAGCCACATTCTCTTACTGGCTGTGTGACCTAAACCTCTGCAAGCAACAGAGGACAACACTGAGTCCCCAGTATGGCACCATTCCCCAACATGATCAGCCAGCTACCCGGTGGCAGGTTGATTACACTGTACCATCTCCATCATGGAAATAGCAGCATTTTGTCCTTACTGGAATAGACACTTATTCTGGATACAGATTTGCCTCTTCACACATGTCTTCTGTGAAAACTTCCATCTGTAGACTTAAAGAATGTGTATCTACCATTATGGTATTCCACACAGCATTGCTTCTGATAAAGGAACTCACTTCACAGCAAATGAAGTGGAACAATGGACCCATAGTCATGGAATTCAATAATCTTACCATGTTCCTTACCATCCTGAAACAGTTGGCTTGATAGAATGATGGAATGGCCTTTTGAAAACTTAGTTACTGTGCCAGCTACCATGCAGGGCTGGGGCAAAGTGCTCTAAGAGGCTATATATGCATCCAATATATGGTGCTGCCTCTCCCATAGGTAGAATTCATGGGTCCAGTAATCAAGGGTGATCTACTAGCATATATCCTTAGTGGATATTTGCTTTCTGCCCTTGAGGGCTTATTCCTTGCCAGCCTAGAGGTCTTAGTTCTAAAGGGAGGAATACTTTCATTAGGAAAAACAAAAATCAATCCATTGGCCTGGAAGTTAAGACTGCCACCCTGATACTTTGATCTCCTCATGCCTCTGAATCAACAGGCAAAAAATAATGTTACTATGCTGCTCAGGGTGACTGACACTGATCACCAAGGAGAAATTGGACTGTTACTGCATGCTGGAAATATGGAAGAACATAGCTGAAATATAAGAGATCTCTCAGGGTGTCTCTTAGAACTATTATATCCTGTGACTAAAGTCAATGGAAAACCACCAGTTAAGGAAGGGATACTAATGTTCCAGACCCTTCAGGAATGAAGGTTTGGATTACCCCATCAAAGAAAGAATCATGACTAACTGAGGTGCTTGCTGAGGGCAAAGAGAATATGGAAAGAGTGATGGAAAAGGTAAATACCAGCTATGACCATCTGTCTGATTACAGAAAGGAAGACTGTAATTGTTATGAATATTTCCTCATTTTATTATGAATATATGTGTGTACACCTGAGTGTTTATGTGTTTATATTGTGCATACACACACACATACACAATATATACACATACACAAATATCTTTGTTTTCTTCCATCTTTTATCCCCTTGTCATTTAACATAAGATGTTTTGACTTTATATTACAGTATTTAAGTATTGTTAACTTAAGAATCTTACAAAATGCGGGAGACACCTTTATCGAAATTGGAACTGGCAACCAATTCCTGATCAAAACCCCAAGTACCCATACCATAAGACATAAGATAGACAAGTGGGACCTCATCAAGCTGACAAGCTTCTGCAAAGCAAAAGAAACCATCAAGAGAGCAGGGAAACAGCCACAGAATGGGAAAAAATATTTGCCAACTGTATATCTAATAAAGGCCTAATATCTAGGATCTACAAGGAACTCAAACATGCCAAGAGGAAAAAAACAAGCAGCCCCATTAAAAGTGGACAAAACCAGCAGGTCGATGCTGGGGTGGCCGTGAGCGTGCCACTGCACCCCAACCTGGGTGATGGAGTGAGACTCCAACTCAAACAAAAAAAAAGTGGGCAAAAGACATGAACAGACATTTCTCAAAAGAAGATATATGGGCAACCAACAGATACAGGAAAAAATAGCAGCCTCACTAGTCATCAGAGAAATGCAAGTCAAAACCACATTGAGATAACACCTAACCCAAGTCAGAATGGCCATCATTAATAAAACAAACAATAACAGATGCTGGCCAGGATGCAGAGAAAAAGGAACGCTTCTACACTGCTGGTGGAAAGCAAACTAGTGCAACCTCTTTGGAAGACAGTGTGGTAATTTCTGAAAGAACTAGAAACTGACCTTCCATATGACCCAGCAATCCCCCTATTGGAAATATATTCAGAGGAACTCAAGTCATTCTACCGGAAAGACACCTACAGCCACACGCATGTTTGTTGCAGCCCTATTCACAATAGCAAAACCGTGGAACAAAACATGCTGCCCATTGAAGGTGGACTGGATTTTTTTAAATGTGGTACACATACATAATGGAATATTATGCAGCCGTAAAGAAGGACAAACATATGGACTTCACAGCAACTTGGATGGATTTATAGTCTATCATACTCAGTGACCTATCACTGAAACAAAGAAGAGTACTAAATGTTCTCACTCATAAGTGGATCTTGAACAATTTTAATACTATAAGAAAGGGATTAGCAGTAGTGGGAAACTGCCACGGGAGGTGGGTGGGATTGGCAGTTGAGGGACACTGCCAGAGGGGGGAGCACACCTCATCAACAAGGGTACCTGCATAATGAACATTTGTATACCTAACCCTGAATTGTACCCCACATCTTTAAAATAAAGAAAAAATATACATATGAAAATTTAAAAAATAAAAGTAAATAGAGAAATACAAATGGACAATACAGATACAAAAAAAAATTATTGTTAACTTTATACCACAGTATTTAAGTTACAGGATAATAAGGAGAAGAATGAACATCACCTACATATGTTGCATCCTCTTCTGAAAAAATGGTTAGTGGATTTTCAGTTGTACACAAGACATTTGTATTATATTAGGCAGAATTATCACTTCATTATTGTCTTTATTTGGAGATTACAGTTTGAGAAGATGTGTGTGGAAGCCAAGTTGACAAAGGGTGGACTGTGATGGTTAATTTTATGTGTCAATTTGGCTAGGTCAGAAATATCTAGTTTTTGTTCAAACACCAATGTAGATTTTGTTGTGAAGATTCTTTTTTAATTGTGATTAATATATAAATCAGTAACTCTGAGCAAAGTAGATTACCCTCCTTAATGTGGGTGGCCCTCATCTAATCAGTTGAAGACCTTAAGAAAAAAAAGATTGACGTCCCCTGAGAAAGAAGGTACTCTGCATCCAACTGCCTTCACATTCAAGCAGCAACACCATCTTTTTCTTGGGTCTGTAGCCTGCTTGCCTGCCTTGCGGATTTCATAAATCAATTTCTTAAAATAAATCTCTCTTTCTCTCTAGATAGACAGACAGACAGACACATACACACACACACACACACACACACACACACATCCCGTTGGTTCTGTTTCTCTGAAGAACCCGGTGCTAATACAGCGCTTAACCTTTCTATGCCTCATATGTAGTTTATGTGAAATGAGGAAAATATTGGTACTTATTAGGTTTTGTGGAGATTAAATGAGTTAATTCATACAAAGTGCTTTAAAAGGATAGAAACATTACATAAGCATGAGCTGTTATTATAATGTAACTCAGGTCATATTTTAGGTATCTTTATATGACATCTTAATTTTCTTTTAGGCTATTACATCAATTTTTGTTCATGGAACTCTTCATATCACATTATAGGTATCAATCTTCCTCTACAAAATGTAAGACCTTGGGGACAAAATCCGTGTTTTATTCATCTTTATAGCCTCAGATCATAGGGAAATCCTAGCAAGCAGCTGATGCTCAATATTTTTTGATTGAACAAATGAATGACTAAAAAAAATGCTTTATAGAAGATACAGAAATCCACCTGCTCTTAGTTCAAGTCACATTAGTGTGACAATTCTCAGTCAATGTCACCAATGGCTAAACTTTGGTAATGCTAAAAGAAAGAGAAATTGAAAGGTAATTATTTCAGTAATGAATCATTTGCTATAGGGTCCATAACTGCCTTATCATTCTTTAGCTAATATGTTAGCTAAAATTTCATCTTAATTGTAACCAAAAGAATCATTCAGGTTTTCAAAGCCAGTTGCTACAGTATAAGTTGTCTTCTGGCTGAAGGTACTTACAAGCTATGAGGGCAGATTTTGAAGAAGTGTAAGAAGCCCTTAAGATTTTATTGATTTATCAAAGCCAAACAGCCAGAAAGAAGCCAGAGCCCAATAACCTTCAGTCTATCATCCTTCATTAACTTGATGGAATCAGTTTGGTGAGCACTTGACTTACTACAATTGGGTTACCTATTCTTAGTAGCTTGTTCTATCTTCCTATTTTAGCTTATTTGCTGAATTGGTGCAAACCAGAACACATGCCATATATCCAGAACAATCAACATATACTTCCATGGACTAATGAGAGTTACTGGGATTTCAACAGAAACAGTCTTTTAATTATTACTATAATTAATAATAATAATGTTAAGTAATTTTCTAACCAGTAAGGATGCAGTCACTCAACATTTGAAATTGACACATATGCTCAGTCAGGATTATAGGCTCAACTTTTTAGCTTCTTGGGTATCTAGCAGTTATCCTGTCACTTATAGGATATGAGCTTGAGGATTTTGGAAATTTGGTTCATAATGAGCAATAGAATCCCAGAATCACAGAAAGTAAGAGCCAATGAGATCCTCTACATTCAATCTCTTTAGAAGAGCTTGATATCCATAGGTAAGGAAATACATCCAAGATATATTATCAAGTTGAAAACAGTAAACTGCAAGATAAAACACATATCAATTGTCTGTCAACATAACCACAAAATAAGAATAAACAGAAAAAGTGTTTTTTCAAAAAATATGTATAGAAGAAAATAGATTATTTGCATTCTGGAAAAAATCCAGAAGAATGTACATTAATATATTAACAGTGAATATTTCTGAAAGAATGAAGTAAAATAGTAAACTAGCCCCAGTTGTTCACCTTCCCGTATCTTTGCTGCTTGCAGTGTGATTTGCAACTCCTCCCACTGAGATGTGGCAACCCTTTCTCCTCTCCTTGTATCTGGGTTCGCCTGTGACTTGCTTTGGCCAATAAAAGGAGCAGGAGTGAAGGCATTAGCTATAAGCTAAGGCTTCAAAAGGCTGCCCCTTGCTCTCTTAAGGTCCTGCTCAGCCACTATGAGGATAAACCTCAAGCTAGTCTGCTGGATGATAAGAGAAACATAGTCTGGACATCCCCATTGCCCCACCCAATTTATAAATGAGGCCATCCTAGATCAGTTAGCACTCAGCTAACATACCAACTAACTACAGATACATAAGTGATCTCAATTAAGAGCTTCTAAGCATAGACTAGAACATCAGAACCACCCACTAACATTTAGATTCATGAGCAATCATAAACGCTATTTCAAGTCACTGGATTTGGATTACACAACATCTCATTCAGTCGCTGTTCTGATGGATCACGCCCATTCATCTGCTGGTCCCTCAATTAGGAATGGGCACTGACTGGAGAAAGGGCAGTTACCCAAATGAATATTGGGGCACTGTTATCCTAATAATAGAAAAGTAAGAGTTACATATAGAGGGAAAAAAACAGAGGCTCACAAAACTCAAGGATATAAAACTAGTAAGCAGCCAAGTTGGGACTAACTCCTAGGTTTTTTGAATCCTGTAACAACACTGAAAAATGGCATCCCACGTATTGGCATTATATGGTATATTCAACTCTGTCATCACTCTGTTTCTCAATAGCCCAGCCACCTAAAAAATATATGAAATATTCTGCTGTTGTGAAGCCTCATGACCAAATACTGTGCTTTCACAAATTAAAGAGGAATAGTCATAGCCCATTGTAGGAAAACAATAAAGCTTGCATTCATTCTTTTGATAACTAGCTTGTGGCTTCTACTATAAGCTTTAGTCTGTTCTGTAACTGTATCAACATACATATGAAAAGCCATACAGCACCCTAAAAGGAGAGGGGGTTAGTGTTTAATGATCATCTCACAATCCATCTGTTTTGCATACCTCCCCAAATACAGTGAAAAGAGAGTGTTGTCATAGAAGAAACAAAAGGAGACCATCACTTAATACACGAGATAAACTGAGTCTATGAAAATAAAAGCTTTAAAGGAGACTTTCACTATACTTAATAGCCTTCATGCCTTTCTTCTAGAGTTTCAAAATATTTACGTATTATCACATTTGCCACAAGCTCTCATAGCAAAGCATGCTGACTCACTTTAAAGAAAATAAAACCGAGAGATAAATCAACTTGCCCAAGTTCAGTGTTTGACTAGATGTGTGTCAGCTCTGACCATCCAGGAGTGGAAAGGATTCTGAGCCACAAAGTGAGAGGCAGAGACATTTTTTCTTTCACATATTTTGACACCACATAGACAAAACTGGTATATACTGAAAAATATTTGATGTTCTCACCATCCCAAAATAAAATGATTTTTTCCTACCATTCATTTGGTATTTAATCATGGACTGCCTTGTGGCATTTCTTCTTTCTTTGGTTATTCTGAACTTGGAATTTCATCTTTTACTTTTCTTTTCTCATATACGCTGTGTCTCCTCATTAGATATAGGGCCTGGGGACAGAGAACCTATATTAAGGCAGTAAAAACCAGTAAGCTTCTCCCTGTATACCCTCTCCAATCAACTGCTGGTAACTGGTGGGATTTGGGGAAATGTGATGCCAGGGCTCTGTGGGAAAGAGCAACCAAGCCAATGGTAATATCCACCATGGGTTTCATACTGCAGGGAGTGGATGACCCTAAGCCTGCCAGACACTTGCCATTCTTGCAATCCCAGCCCCGTTCCCTTCACAGCTCCATATCTTTAGAGAAACATTGATTTAAATTATTTTTTCAGGATTCAATCCTTCAGATGGGTATGGATAAATAAAAGTTATGTCAGCACCTAACATATGGGCAGGCATTCTTTACAAAATCAATTTGTTTTCTGATTAGAAAGCTATCGTGTGTTTTGAGTAGTAAACAGAGGGAATATTACAATTGGTATAATAAGGTAACAAGATCACTAAATAGTCCTGTAATTATATCATCCAGAAAAATATCCACTGATAATATTTTTGGCATGTCCTTTGCCAGCCAATTTCTTTTGCAATTTTGGGTTTTCCTCCCAAAATTTGGTTCGTGACAGTATATATTTTTTTATTGTTCTTGTCATTTAGCAGTGTATCTTGAACACTTTATATTTCATCATTCTTCCTCTCAATTTTTTTTTACTTCAAATAAAATTCCTTTGGGATTTTATTTGATTTTCAATTCAAGGCTTTATTTGTACCAATGTGTTGGTTTTCAATTCAAGGCTTTATTTGTATTAAAGTTTATTGGGTTTGACGATTTAGATAACTATTTATAGCTTTCCCAACAGCAATGGGACTTCTCACTGCATTGTTACATTAAATAAAACATTTTCAGGCTTACAAACTGGAAAAACACAAGTGATTTTATGAGGAGAGTAAAATCGGTTAGTTGTATCTGTTGGAATATGATCTGGAAGCAAATTATACCTTTTTTCCTTACTGAATTAAGAATAAAGCCATCTGATTATCTTTTTTGTTTCCTTAATTGCCCTCAGAGCCACCACATCCTTGACACCAGGAGGAAAAAGAATTGCTTGACACCAGGAGGAAAAAGAATTAGTATCAGCAGAGAGTTTTCCATTGGCTTTATGGTAGGTAATACAGTCCTCGCATTTCACCAAGGAACATCCCACAGAAGATGCTCACTGGGGGAGAAGATGAGGAGAAGGAACAGCCAGCAAGAGCTGGAACATTCTAGCTATCACCCAAGGTAAGTCAAATGTATGCAGAGAACAGCTGTTTAGGAACCCCCTTTGGTTTTAGATAGGAAGAAACATTCTTATTGTTTCATAGTCTTAAAAAGAAAATTTAAATCTAGAACTAGACTTTCTATGTTATTTAATGTTGAACTACCTTAGCGGTTTCTAAATTTAATAATAATTGCCTGGGTACTTTTTAAAAATTCAGGTCCCCAGGACTTACCCTCGACCTACTAAATCAGAAATTAATGTGGAGAGAAGTGGGAAAATCAGAGAATCTGTATTCTAAAAAGTTCCCCAGATGATTCTAACACAACCTGTAGGAAATCACAGTCTCAAAACAGTTGGAATTGAAAACTTCAGTCAGTAACCTGCTACTTGGTATGCTTGATTTGAGGTCAAACAAATTGAATACATTATCTTGATAAAATAGAGGTGTCTTTCCCCTCGAGCCAACTAGTACACATGAAACATTAACATTGTGTTCAGCTATGTCCTCGGCCAATGGTTTGCAATTCTTCACTGTCAAACCATGTGACTCTGATCACTGGTCCTTCACACACATCCCAGGAATTCCTATCATGTCCTCAGCAGCCAACTGGCACACCTAGCAAGCAAAAAATAACCAAGGTTACCACCCTGTTGATTAACTTCTAGCCAAGAGCAAAGAAAATTCACATTGTAGTTCACTTAAATGGCTTTAGGACAGGAAAATATACCACAACGGGTTGACATTTTGAAATACTAAAAATAGGTCAAGGATCCTTCTCCTCTGTTCTCTACTCATGAATCTCTAACTGAGTATCAGTTTACTCAGGAAGAAAAATGTAGGGTATATCCTTAAGAAACTCACAATGTGATGAGGATAACATAATTTATTCCAAAAACCAAGAGGGAAGAACATAAGACTGTATAATCAAAGGCTAGATGGTAAAGGAAAGACCATAAGTACCAGAGGAATTTGGTGAAAAAAAAAACTATATGAGATTTGGTCTATATAATTACATTAGCCTTGCAGATGGCACTATGCCTGCAATTGAATAGTTTCTCATGAACTCTATTTTAAATGTCTCATTATAATACTGTCTCTGGAGCCACCATGGGTTAACCATTTTTGTTGGCTGATATATTTGGGAAATTTTTGAAAGCCTGATTTAAACCATAAATCAATCAGTTAGAATTCTCAACATAAAATCCATTTAAAGAAGCAATTACAATTCATCCTCTCCTTCTGCCTGTACCAAGATAATTTTTCACCCCAGCAATCCAATCGTGAATTGTCCAAAAGACATCACTTTCAGAACAGTTTGTCACATATAATAGAGAGGAGACTTTGATTCGTTGCAGCCAGCATCATTTCACTATGTCATTTTAGAAGAAAATTTTTGTCTTAATGTAATGGAAACATTAGCATTTAGAAAACAAACTCTATTGAGCACTGCTGTGGATATAAATATATTTTAATATTAAATATAATTTAAGAATATTTTTGCCACAAAAAAGAATTTTTATGCCTGTAATTCCATCAACTAGAGAGAGCTCTGTTAACACCTTGGTGTACAATCTCCCAAACCTTTTCCCAAGTGTATGACATGCACACACACACACATCCATATAGATTATATAATAAAATTAAAAATAAATATTATAAAATTATACATAAAATTTTTTTATAAATAAGAGATCATGCTGAACATAACATTTTGGAATCTGCCTTTTTTGCTCTACATGGGAACATTTTTCCCATATCAAAAATACTCATCTACAATGTTATTTTTAATGGACAGCTTGAATTCTTTTATACAGATCTGTCATCATTTATTTGGTCAATTCCTCACTGTAAGACATTTAGATTTTTTCATAAATTGTTTGCTATTATATAAAACACTATGATGAATATCAAGAGGATAAGATATTTTCACCAGTATTGATTACATTGTCAGAATAAATTTCTTGATGTGCAATTTTAGGGCCAAATGCATGCTTGTGACACATATAATGCCAAGTGCTTCCCAGTCCCAGCATCAGCAAGAACCATTTGCCTGAGTTCTCCTATAAAGCAAGCCAGTCTTCTTTAGATAATATGAGTCTCCAGTCCTAGCATGCGTTATAGTGTTAAACATATACTAAGCTAAAAAAAGCCTCCTCTCCATAACAGGTGAGGCTGGAGAAGGTCAAAGGTCAAAACAGGTGAAGTTAGGAATAAAACCCACCAGGTAAACGGGCACATTTAATTCATTCATTTCATAGGCATGTATTATGCATCCACTGTGTGCCAGGCACTGTGTTTGGTGCTGGCAATTCAGTTTCCTTTCTCATATTTTGAAGAGAGACAATCACAGATTTTCATAGATAACTCTCGCACGGTATGACACATATTGTGTAGGAGTTATGTACAGAATGTCCTGAAAACACAGAGGACAAGGCTCTACTTGAGTGGTGAGAGTCACAGATCATAGTAAAGATCACCTATTCTGAGCCTAAAGATGGTAGAAGTTTTCCAGACAAACAAGCAGACAGGAGAAGGAAATTACAGTTAGAGAGAAGAGTGCTCTGCAAAGGTTCAGAGGACTGTTTGAGAATGAAGCATTCTGGGAAATGGCAAGTAAATGATGGCTGCAGTAGAGGAAGCACAGATTCCAGCTATAGCCAGGACATGAGGATGGAAAAGGGGCTGGATCAGACTTGAAAGGCCCCTAAATGTGATGTTAAGGAGTGTGGATTTTCTTTTTTAAATGTGGGGTACAAATGAGGGTTAGGTACATATGTGGTCATCATACAGGCAAAGTGTGGGTACCCTTATTGATGTTATGTGACCCCAGTAGTGTCTCACTACTGCCAATCTCCCCTTTCCATGGCAGCGTCCCACTACTTTCAATCCCTCTCTTATGGTATTATGATAATTGTTCAAGGTCCATGTATGAGTGAGTACATGTGGTACTCCAATCTTTGTTTCTGTGATAAATTACTGCGTATTATAGACTCTAATTCCATACAGGTTACTGCAAAGTTCATGATTTTGTTTTTCTTAATGGCTGCATAATATTCCACCGTGTGGTTTTAATATTACAGAACTCCAAAAGATTTTGAGAAGAACTTTTATCTTCAAACACATGATCTTGTTTGACCAGACAGTGAGAGTTAAACATAAAGCTTTAGAGTCACAGATTGTTGAGAAAATTAAGTTGATGTCTGCAAAGAATTCACCTCAATGTTTAATCTATATTCTGTACTCAATAGATAGTAGACATTGTACTAATAAGAGTAAGAAATAATTATTAATCTTCACGGAAGCCATTAGAAGGAGACATGAGAGGAAAAGAAAGCTCAAAAGGGCTAAGATCCTTGCCCAAATTCCAACAGGCAGTTTGTGGAGAAGCATGAACTCAACATCATATTTTAAGACTCTAAGTTCAGTGTTCTCTTTTTAAGCATATAATGTGTTGCCTTCGTGTCTTAGTCCATTTTTTACTGCTACAACAAAATACCTGAGACTGGAGTAATTTATAAATAATGGACATTCATTTTCTTACAGTTCTGGAGTCTGTGAAGTCCAAGATCAAGGTGCTGGCTTCTGTTGAGGGCCTTCTTGTTGCCTCCTCACATGGCAGAAGACGGAAGGGCAAGCTAACTAATCACTGCATGAAGTCTCTTTTATAAGGGCCTTCATCCAATTCATGAAGGAGAAGCTCTCATGGCCTAATAATTTCTTGAAGGCTCCACTTCCTAATACTCTCACATTGGCCTCACCCGAACTTGGAGGGAACCAATTTAAACCATAGCACTCCACATTATCCTAACGTTTTCACTTACATTCAGTCCAGAAGGAACAAAATCACACCCTTCTAAAAGACTGTCCCTCCAATCTCTCCGGGAAAGCAAGGCTAAGAGAAAAGACAGATTGTAGCCTGATTGTAAATAACAACATCAGTGATAACACTAACATGACAGCAATAACAAAAGTATTAACTACTAACATTTATTAAGCACTTGCTAGGTGCCAGGCATTAGCACATGTATCACCCCACTTAGCAACCCCCCCAAATTAAATGCTATTCTACAGATGAACAAATGGAAGATTAGAGAGGCTAAACAACTTGTCCAAGGTTACAAAAAACAGTAAATGGTAGAGTCAAACATAAGCCAGATCACTCCTAAGCCATTGCTTTTAACCCTGTAAATATTTTGTCTGGACAATCCAGATGGACCACCCCCTCAAAACAACAAAAAAAGAAAATTCTACATCCTGTCAAAAGTTATCAGCTTTAACCCAGACTTTTTCCAGAGCTTACTAGCTTGTTAGGCTACAGAGTAATCCTAGCACATTGCAATTCTCTTGAAGAAGGACAGTCTCCCATTTGAAGGGCTACATTAGGAAAAGACTCTTTGCTAATGTAATAGTCTGGTAAGAACATCGGCAAGTGAGTTTCACACCTGGCAATGTGTCTGAGGCTAGTGATGAATGGAAGGCAAGTGTGACATTTACTAAATCAGGTAGTATCCTCCATGCGGAGATACAAGGAGCATCAGTAAGCCAGAGTGATTCACTAAGACTACTTTGGCAATCTGTGAAGACTTCATTCCAGGCTCACAGCAGGGAAAAACATGCTTAAATCTTGCCTGCAGAGCTCTCCGGGAATGAAATCTATCACATCACTGTAGGGGCAGCTAAAGAAATCAGCTCTGCAATTGTGTGGTGCGTCCAGAGACCAGTCACTGCTATCAACATTCAAACTTGCCCTGCATGCATCATGAGATGCTATCAACAATAGCCACACATGCAACACAGTACTGGTCAGTGGGCAGAGGCTGGAGGGCTTCTACAGGCAGCTTTAAGAAAACAGAAAACAGTACTAGTGAACAGAGAATGAAAAGAGGGCTTTGTTTAGAGGCTATACACTGTTAGGAGAAATAAAAGTGAGGTTCTAAGAGAGAACACACTGCATTCATTCTCCCCCATGGTCAGTCTTTATCCTCTATGCTGAGTGTGTAATTGTTATGAGACCTAGCCTCCAGTGCAGGATTGGTGGGTCAAATGCACAGTGGTATTCATGGGTAATAGGAGACAGGAAAGCTTTAGCAACTCCTTGCCATCCCACTCCCTTCTCTAACCTTATTGCCTACATAGTAATTATTATGCTAATCGTGAGTCCTCACTTTTGTTGAACCCTCACTCCATGCCAGTCACAATACAAAATCTTTTGGGTCTATTAACTAATTTAATTGGTAGAGCAACCTTCCAAGTAGCTGCCTATTATTATTCCTATTTTACAAATGAGGTTTTGAGTAACTTGCCTGGGTGCAGAGCCTTATGACCTAACCACTAGGCCCTGCCACCTTGTGTACCCATACATGGTTCTACTCTCAAAGGTCACTGCCAAATTACTATTTGTCCAGAAGAAATGATATCAAACTATCCTTAATTTTCAAGTTCATTTTCTTCAGCACATTTATCATAATCTGGACACAACTTATTTCCTCTCTACTTACTTATTATTATTCTGTTTTTCCCCAACAGACTGTAAGACCCAAGAGAGCAGTTGTCTTGTGGGTCATGTTTGTTAAGTCCCACCAATGCTCAAACCCATGCCTAGCACGTGCAAGACTTCCATTACAGATCTGATGAATGAATGGTTTGCCATTTATACTCTCAGGTTAATTAGATATATAGGTCATGAACTTCTCAGCGTCATGGCCCACGGTCTAATTCTGTCTCCCATGGTCTAACTCAAGGCCTGGTACATAGTGGGTTTGCCTTTAATGCTCTTTGTCACATGGTATAGTTTTAGGAGCAGGCATCTGCTTTTTGGAACAGACAAGCCTGAACTCAGTCACTTATCAGTTGTGTGACTTTGTGAAAGTTACTTAAACTCTCTGTGCTGCCACAGTTGTGATATCTGCAAAAAAAATAGAGTTGTCAAGAAGATTAAATGGTAAAAATCCTGGCACCAAGTTGCATCTTAACACTAGCTGTTCAGTTTTTTATCTCCTGTGTAGAGAGTAATGTCTAGCACATAGTAGATGCTCAGAAACAGTTGCTGAATGACTGGAAAGAAAATCAGTATTCCAGGAGATGGGGATCCTGGGAGTGCCTTGTCCATGTGGCCAAGAAGCACGTGGTGCGGGGCTGCCAGGGGTTAGCTCAGTGGGTTGAATAGCGGCCTCCCATCTCCCATATTCATGTCCACCCAGAACCTCAGAATGTGACCTATCTGGAAATTGGGTCTTCTCAGACATAATCAGTTAAGCATCTTGAGATAGTAACCATCCTAAAGGTAGAGTTGTGTGTCTTCCTTTTAAGAAAAGAGGACACAGAGAGGCACAGAGGGAAGAAGGCTGTAATCAGTTAAGGATCTTGAGATAGTAACCATCCTAAAGGTAGGGTAGTGTGTCTTCCTTTTAAGAAAAGAAGACACAGAGGCAGAGACTGCAGTACTGCTGCCACAGGCCAAGGAACACCAGAAGCCACCAGAAGCTGGAAGAGGCAAGGATTCTTCTCTAGAGCCTTTGTTGAAAGCATGGCCCTGTCACTGCCTTGAGTTTAGACCTCTGGTCTCCAGAAATCTAACTGTACCTAGTCTGTGGTATGTTATGGCACCCTAGGAAACTAATGCAGTGGCGAATGTAGACGCTATTTGAGACTACAGCTTAACTTGAATAAATCAAAACAGAACAGCAAATGACCCATATTTGAAGCAGTTTAGGAGCACCTTGCTGGAAGCAAGCTTAATGAATAAAAGTCTTAATTCACAGATGAGATAAATTAGAGAGCAAGAACCTTCTCAAAATGATTTATCACAGGATCTCCTTAAAGAAGAAGATTCAATAGCAAAATGGGTTTACTCACAAATTTTCATTGCACATTTACTGAGCAAAATAAGATATAATTATAAAAGCCATTGTCCTTGAATTAATCACAGTCATTTTCTTCACCTGATAAAATAAGATAGCCTGCTTATTTATCAGACATCTCCCTTTGTGAACTTTTTTAAAAAGTAAACTATTATATTGAAGTCTAACATAAATACAGAAAAGTGCCCTACATAAAAGTATATGGCTCAACGAATTTTTACAGATTGTTCCCACTTACGTAATTAGGCAAGAAATAGATTATGTCCAGCATTCTAGAAGCCTGTCTCCTCTGCCCTCCTGGTAACTGCTCCTCCCCACAAGAGGGAACCACTGTCTTGATCTTTAACACTATCAATCAGTTAGGCCTGTTTTGAATATTATATAATGGAATCACATGTTTTTACTCTATGTCTGCTTGTTTAGACCAACTTTACAACTGTGAGATTCATCCATATTGTTGTGTTATGATACTTTGTTCTTTGTTTTATATTGCTGTGTAGTACTCTCTTGTGTAACTATAGCACAACTTATTTATCCATTCTATGACTGATAAAATTTTGGTTGATTCCAGTTTTATGGCTATTAAAAATAGTGCTCTACGACTATTCTTGAACATGCCTTCCGGTGAACACACAAACACATTTATTGAGAATATACATTAGTGTTGAATTACTGGGTCACTGGGTATACATACATTCACTTTTATGGCATACAGTTCATTTTAGCCATATTGGTGGATTTGTAGTGGTATTTCATTGCTGTTTTAATTTGCATTTCCATGGTAATTAATGATGTTGGGCATTTTTCAAATATTTATTATGCATTTGGTTATCCTCTTCTGTGAAGTGTTAGTACAAGTCTTCTGCCCATATTTTTTAAAATTAACCTTCTGAGGAGGTCCTGGGTGACTTTGAATGTCCGCATAACCTTAGTGCAGAGACAAGTTTATCCAGGGCACAGCAGGCTGGTTTTTTCTTCTCTCCCTTTGGACCGCAGGCCTCCACCAAAGACATACTCTGCCAGATCATCAGTCAGGTCAAGAGCACCAGAGCTTGATCTCCCTCCTGGTATTTATTGGAGCTAGAGGTACTGGAACAGCACTGTATCTCAAGTGTCTGGCAACATTCAATCCAGATGTTAGTTGAGACAGAAAGAATAACCCAGAGCCCTGGAACAAAACTAGGTCCCAATGATCAATATAAGTTCCACTCCGTGAATGTCAATTACAACAAACTGAAAAAAGAAGGTTCAGAGTTCTAAATGAAATGTTTCACTATAAAGCTGCTTAGAATGAAGGTCTTCCAGAACTCATCCACACAATTTTCCACTTAACCAGAAAATACTTCTCCTCTAAATGCATGAAATCATATTGATGTATTTTGTTGGGGATTATGTTGATTAATAAATATCTGAAACTTTAAAAAAAAATTAGGCTTCCCTCTCTAACATGGTTTCAGTTTCAGGTTTTCTGCATAAGTATTTTATAATAATCACGCGATAAACATTTTTAGCTGGTTGAGTACTATAAACAAGAGGCTGACTACAAGAATTCTATTTTGCTAAGTGGTTGGATTACCTACCTGACTTTGTTGGACAGACAAAAGCCTTGAAAAAACACAAGACAGCTGAGTCCTGAGGTCAGAGGGTTATTGGGGGCCACGAATGCTGTGGAATATTCTCCCATTTGGAGAATATTTTCCTCCTTAACTTCCATGTCAGTAGACATAACTCCCTCTTTTCGCATAAGAAATTTGAATGCAGCACAAATGACTCAAGGCCTTTATTAAACCAAGCTGATTTAGGGCCTTCAAAATGCTAGTCTTTGTGTTAGCTTGCCTGGAACTCATCCATCAGCAGTTGTGCTGTCTTGATAGGCAGAGGTGAGCTTTCTACAGCATCCAACCTTTCAATGTTTTTTATGTTCTTTCTTTTTCTAGTGAAGAATATTGATTTTCTTTCTAATTTTCACTTTGCTTTTAGAGAAAACATTTTGTTATAATAAAGATGATAAGTTGGCTTAGATCTGGTTCCTGTTCATACTTACTGATGTTCTTTCTCTGATCCATGGAGTGACTAATTTGAACTAGTTTGTTTTTGTTGATGGTAAAATGGTAAAATTTTCCAGGATTCAGCCTGTATAAAAGGTACCTAAAATAGTAGCTTGAGTTCTCTCAAAGAGAGAAGAAACTTTTATACTCAAAGGGAGATCATGATTCCTATTGGCATTTCAGACCTTGGACCTAGAGGCAGTGGCACAGGAAAGCCCTGGGGAATAAAACTGCAGAATTAAATGCAGTCCTCGGGCATTTTTATTAGGTGAGTTTCCCAAATACCATTTTAAAATGTTACCTCTGAGATACCCCAAAGCAGACTCGGTCTCAGGGGAAGGTATATGTAAGTCAGGAAGGTCAGATTTCACCATTTATCAAGCTGTTTGCCCCCAAAGTTTCTACCTAGGGTTTATATCCTGAATCTAGTGCTAGAGATCACAGTCAAAGCTGGTGACAAATGATTTTGTTTGTTCTGCTTCAAAATTATGTCCTAATGAAATAATAAAGGATATGCACAAAGGTTTGCAGATAAGGATAGTCATACCAGCATTTTTTATCATGGCAACATATTGTCAGTTACTTAAATATTCAACAATAAAAGATTAAAGTTACGTTTTATATTTTCTTTATTTTTGCTTATAAGTGTTTTGCCATTTTTCCACAAAAATATGCATTTCTTATTTAATTTATATATAACACTTGATTTATATATATATATATATATCTGTATCTATATCTACATAAAACAAAGACAAAAAAATACTATATTAAGGCAATTTGTTTTTGTTTTTTTGAGTCGAGATCTCACTCTATTGCCCAGGCTGGAGTGCAGTGGCACAATCATGGCTCATTGCAGCCTCAACCCCCTGGGCTTAGGTGATCCTTCCACCTCAGCCTTGCAAGTAGCTGGGACTACAGGCACACAGCACCATGCTCCACTTTTTTTTTTTTTAAAGAGACAAGGTATCACAATACTGTCCAGGCTGGTCCTGAATTCCTGGACTCAAGCAATCCTCCTGCCTTGGCCTCCCAAAATGCTGGGATTAGTCATGAGCCACCATGTCTGGTCTAAATAAGATGATATTAAAATCAAGTTAGAAGTTAGATAAATAAATAAAATAATACAGGAGAGTAATTGCAAAGAGGTATTCATAATCTTTGAAGTAGAGTCTTAGGATGGAGCTAAATGGGGTTGGGTGGAATGGGGCTTTCAGTTGGAAGTAACTTCATAAGGCAGCTGGTTCCTGCAGAGACTCTTGTTTGGTAGAAAACAGTGACAATAGATTTGTCCTTGGGTCTAGTGATAGGTTACCATTTACTAAATGCTGCTAGGTATCAGGTCCTATGCCAGACATGATACTAAAATGCTGTTATGTAAATTGTGCAAAGGTATAACGCAAAGATGTCTGATCTATATCAATCTCCCCTGTAGCTCTATCTTTCCTGTCTACACTAACCCCCTTCTCCTTCCATCTCCCATGTCTCACTCTCAAATCTCCAGGTTAAGTGTTGAGTGTCACCATTCTGCCCTCTTATTCCCAAGAATTATTGCCTCATCTCTGCTAGTCTTCTAAAGCATCCTGGACCTTCTCTCCCACCTCACAGTTTCGTTGTATAGAGTAAAATCATTCATTCATTCATTCTTCCATTCAACAGAGTCAAGACCCAAACCCAGGCAGGCCAACTCCAGCATCATGGTCTTCATTTCTCTACTAGCTGTGGTACACACCCAAGCTTTAATTTGCACAAGTCAACAAAGATTCAAATCCTTCTTTTGCCAATTTCTAGATGGATGAGACCTTTGGCAAGTCACTTAGCTCCCTAAGCCACACTGCCGTTGTGTATAAAAAATGGATTTACTGACGGTAACCATTTAATAGGCCCAATGTGAGGGTTAAACTAAATAAGACAGGGTAGCAAAAGCTCTTACACAACTCTTACCTAGCATAATAGACATATTTAATACATGGAAGTAAGTATAATCAAATTAAAACAATAGCCCATCAAATCAAGTTTCCGAGGAAAAAGAAGTGTGTTAATTGCAATAGTTGGAAAGGATTTATGAAAATTAACCCCATAGATAGAGCCATTTGGTAAGTTTATAAATACAGACTTTCTCTTGAGGTCAATTTGTCCCCTGTCAACCCAATTTATCATTTTATGAAGGGCTAATTGAGGGTCTTCTGTTCTGGGAAGTAAGCATGTCCTCTAGTAAATTTCTCTCTGATTTGCCTCTCTCTGTGAGGTATAGTTTTTCAGTCTCCTTAACTCCTCCCGCTTAAGATTGAAAATGGGAGATTATATTGTCGGGTCACATTCAAATTTGACATAGTGTTTGAAGAAAGACTGAACCCTACAAGATCATGCCACTTGGTGTTTCTTGGTCTTAATATGCGTGTAAATCACCTGGTATTCATATTCAAATGCAGCTTCTGACTCACCAGATCGGTGGTTGAGCCTGAGATGCTGTGTTTTGAGGAAGGTCCCACATGATGTGATGTGATGCTATTGGTCTAAGGACTGCACTTTGAGTAGCACAGCAAATTCTCAAATATCTCCATACATTTAAATCACCTGGGAGATTTTAAAATACCAATGCCTGGTTGTCATGCACCAGAGATTCTGATTTCAACTCATGTAGGAGACAGCCTGGGCAATGGGTGTTTTTTGTTAGTAGCAGTACATAGGCTTTAGGTGAAATAGTAGCATATTTTTTTAATTAAAGTATTCATGGATCATATGTGCACAGCATGATCTCCAGGAACAAGAGAATACATATTGACACAAAAAATATTTTGCTTTCTGTCAGGTAAAATGCCCATTCCAAAACTGCCACTTAATGGGTATTCACTATGTACTAGCCACTTTGCTAAAAGATATATATATTTAACTTGACTGTGACAACCCTCTGGGGTGGATATCATTATATCCATTTCACAAGTGTCACTCAAAATATTAAGCAATTACCCAATTTAACAACAATAGTGAGAGACAAAAGTGAAATTCAAACCCAAGTCTATGGCAAAGTTTGGTGAGGTGTGTGTGCTTTTGTTTTTTGGTTTTACTTTTTTGGAGTCAGGGTTTCACTCTGTCACTCAAGATGAAGTGTAGTGACCCAATCATGGCTCACTGTGGCCTCAAACTCCCAAGTTCAAACAGTCCCACTATGTTGCCCAGGCTGGTCTTGAACTCCTGGACTCAAGCAATCCTCCTGTCTTGGCCTCCCAAAATGCTGGGATTGCAGATGTGAGCCACTGCACCCAGCAGTTTTTACTTTTTAACCACTTTATTGAAGTATAGTTGACATAAACTGCACATATTTAAATGATATTTGATAGGTTTTGAAATATATACATATTAGTGAAATCATTGTCACAGTCAAGAAAATAGTGACTATATCTATCTCTCTCCAAAAGGTTTCTCGTACCCTATTTGCCTTCCTTCCTCCCCTTCCACATCTCTTTCTCAGGCAATCAATAATCTATCTGTTATGATACCTTTCAGACTTTTATGTAAATGGAATAATCCACTATATAATGTTTGGGGCGTCTTTCTTTTGCTAAGCATATTGATTTTGAGATTTATTCATGGGGTTGTATTTATCAATGATCAATTCCTTTTTATTGCTGAGTAATATTCCATTGTATGGATATACCACAACATGTTCATCCATTTACCTGTTGATGGACATTTGAATTGTCTCCAGTTTGAGACTATTCAAAATAAAGCTGCTGTGATCATTCATATCATGTCCTTATGTGAACCAGTGCTTTCAGTTCTTTTGGGTAAACACCTAGGAATGGAATGGCTGGGTCATATGGTAACTATATTTAACTTTTCAAGGAACTGCCAGACTTTTCCAAAGTGGCTATACCATTTCCATACCCACCAGCAGCATCTTCAACCCTTGCCAACACTTTTTTTTTTTTTGAGTTCGAGTCTCACTCTGTCGCCCAGACTGGAGTGCAGTGGCCACTCCCGGCCACTGCAGCCTCGACCTGCTGGGCTCCGGCGATCCTTCCGCCTCAGCCTTCCAAATAGCTGGAACTAGAGGCATGCGCTACCACGCCCGGCTAATTTTTTGATTTTTATTGTAGAAATGAGGTCTCACCTGCCTAGGCGGGTCTCGAACCCGCGGGCTCAGGCAATTCACTCACCTCAGCCTCCCAAAGGCCCTTGCCAACACTTATAAGAGTAAGACTTTTTAATTTTAGCAATTCTATTGGCTATGTGGTGATATTTTGTTGTGGTTTTAGTTTGCATTTCCCCATTGAGCATCTTTTCATGTGCTTATTTGAAGTATAAACTTTTACACTCAACATTACTGTTTCTCAAACAAAAATAGTATGATTCTTCTTAAATGAAAAAATGAAGCTATACCAAACCCCAAATTATTTAAATCACTTTTATATTTCTGTTTAATTATGATGTGAACAAAATACATAGCAACATAAAACCAAGCAAGGATTTTTTATTTATAAACTTTATATGACTATAAAAAATTAAAATTTAAGTCCAAACAAAACCAAAAATTCCTACTAATATAAATAATAATATGAGAGATGGTATTTGCTGACCCTAAATCACCACTTGCAAATTTACATGAGTTGCTCATATAGCAGCCAATGATAGGATGTGGACTTCTCCCAGCAGAATTTCATTATTTACGTGTAAGCACTGCCTTCAGTCTTAGCCTGTGATAATCAAAGTAGTCTTTCTTGGCTCCAGCACAGTTGTAAACACCAATACAAATGTGGGCACTGGCATTGCATGGCAGTACTTGCTTATAAGGAGAAACAGATGATTCAGAACAGTTCTATTTTGGTTTTGTAAGATTTTCATCAAGGTGAAAAACACAGCATTGAAATGCCCTCATAACAAACAAGTCATCCTCCAAAGACAGGGCTAGATAGAATTCCAGCCTTTATCACACCGCCTAGTTAGAAAAGCTCCCTCTATGAATTGATGCCTGTGCTGCCTTTTCTTGACCACACATTTCCCCTGCCCCTTGCATCCAATACCCCTTGCGCCATCCCACAGAGCCTATGATTCATCCGACAGTTTATATTTCATTATGTCACCTGATTCCTCACCCCTCCCCAAATCCTGCAAGGACAGCAGAGCATCACCCTAAAATGCAGATGAGGAGACTGAGACTGATAACTCTATATGGGCCCTCCTATAATTACACAACAGAGCCTAGCAGATTCAAGACTCAGGCCACATCATCCAAGTCCAAGTTACGTCTTTTTTCCTATATTGCATGACTTCCTGGCATTATTACTAGGAATAAATATTCTGGAGAACATACAAACCTGGGACTTTTTAAAATAGCTCTTCTTGGGATCAAACAACCAAATGTTTTCCACCCATTTCATTTCCACTAATCCAAAACAGACCCAGCACCCTTTTCCCCATAATTCATGTCTATTTTTCTTTGGTTGTCTTTTTGTCTTCTTCAGTGAAAAACACAAAGCTCTGGGCACACAAATGGGTATGACACAATCTAGCTGCCACCCACCACGCGGCTACTGTCCATCATGTAAAAACAAGGACCCCCTTCCTCCCTCATTCCCACAGATGAGCCCCTGGTGTTTTTACAGTCACACCAGCTTTCAATAACCTCCAGCACGTTCACAAATGTCATTAAGGATGCCACATTTCTTTTCCAGGTGGAACTTTTCAAATATAGCTTTAAAAACAATTACAACAAAACCATGACATCTGTCATTCATTGAGCCTTTGTGTCATGCCAGGCCTTATGCTGAGGGCTTACACATGCCTCATCTCAGTACCACAACACTATGAGGCTGATACCATGTTACTCCCATTTTAGATAAGTGAGACGAATTTGGAGACTAACTTGTTGAATGTCACATGACTAATAACCAGTGGAGCCAAGAGTCAAGCGCTGATCTTTCAGGATCCAGTAATGCACGCCTTTAATCATGATGCCAACATTACCTCTGAGAAGTCATCTCTAATTTCTCCAGCTGTAGAAAATAGTTTTCCTAATCCCAGCACTTTGGGAGGCAAGGTGAGATGATTGCCTGAGTTCATAGGTTCGAGACCAGCCTGGGCAACTTGGCAAGATCTCATCTCTACAATAAATCATGAAAAACTAGCTGGGCGTGATGGCTCATGCTTGTAGTTTCAGCTACTTGGAAGTCTGAGGCAAAAGGATAGCCTGAGTCCAGTAGGTGGATGCTGTGGTGGCCAGGAGCGTGCCATGGCCCTCTAGCCTGGAAGACAGAGTGAAACTCCAACTCAAAAAAAAAAAAAAAAAAGAAAGAAGGAAAATAGCTTTCTTCTAAAAACATGTAGCTCTTCTACTATATTTGTCTTTTCCTACTTAGCAATTCTGACTTTGCATTATGTTTATTTAAAAACAGAAATTTGTGAGTTCTGTTTTCTTTTTAATGGCAGCATTTGTTTCCAACACTGCTTGAGGGTCTCACACAAGATTTAACACACTGCCTTAACTGTAACAAGCTTCGAGTAAATACCTACATCTTTTTATTTTTTAAGTTACCTGTATGAATGGATACAGAGAGCCCTGTTTTCATCTGCCTGGCATCCTTATTTCTAGAACTGATATCCATTATCATACCAACTATTCCAAGAATGGTCAAGCATGGTGTCCACTCTCCCTTGTTGGTCACCTGGGCAAAATTATTTTCCAATTTCCTCACAATAGCAATTGATCCAGAAGGGATAGATAATCCAAGCAGACTCCTTTTTTTTTTAGTCGTATATGGACACAGGTAGAGGGAAATACCTCTTATGACTGGAATGGCTTAACTGGGACGATGTGACTCTGAAATGTAACAGTTCTTTTTTATTTCACCTTGAGGTAAGATTTTTGCATATTCTGCATGTAGGATGAGGGAGCTATCATTTGAACCCCTACATCCAGCCCCCACTCCTCAGGCTTACCAGTTAAATGAGTCCTATTTGGCTTCTATTCACTTGGCTATATTGGTTACTTCAAGTGTCCTGACACATACCAAAAAACAAACCAGTGAACATTGGTGCTTTCACTAGGTGAGGATTAAGCTTTTGTTATGAATCATATCCTATATTATTAAGTGTTAAGTGCCATTTAACACACTTAAGATATCACGGCACTCACATGGGTCCTCTCTGCTAGTTTTTTGCTTATTGTACTTTCCCAAAAAAGCAATTCTTTTCTCACGTAAATGAAAAATCTAAAGGTGATTTCAGGAAAGACTCAAACAATGCTGTCAAGAACTGGTTCCTCTCTTGTCTCTTCAACCTGTTTCCTCCATCACTGCCTGTCCCTCTGGCTCCTCATGGTGGGTCCTTAGCAACTCAAAGCTCTGTCTTCATGGATGTAAAATAGCTGCAACAGTTAAAGCATCACTTCCTCATACTATACCATCCAGAGAAGAAAGAGGAGTCTCTTCTTGTAACTCCTACAAAAGAACTTGTCAGAAATGAAGTTGTCAATCTCCCCATAATCACATAAAATGAGAAATCTATTTCCCTCAAAGCAAAACCCATGTATTCATTAACATGAAGAAAGGGCAGAACACACACACACACACACACACACAAATACAGTAAAATTAACAATTGTTGAATCTAAATGTGGAAGCTCTATAAATGTTCAATGTATTTGTTCAACAATTCTATATCTCTGTAATTTTCATAACAAAATATTGTTGGAGAAAAAGAATATGGATGCCATTTGTGCTGTTCATCAAATATTTTCAATTCTCTGCCTCCAAGGCACATGGTGAGTTTTTGAATTTAGGTGTGAACAAGTAACTTGCTTTGGCATATACAATGTGAACTAGTGTCACCTTTTGAAGAAATTTTGTAGGCCTATTTGTGGTTCTCCATGTTCTCTGCCAACTGTTCCAGTGATCAAAAAAGCATATGACAAGATGAAATTTCTCTTAATCTGTATCTCTGAGAGACTACATGAGAACAAACCTCACCCAACCCATATAGACAGGCATCTTGTTACAGCAGCAAAACCTAGATCATCCTGACTGATGTAAAATAGATGCTAAGTAGATTTAAAAAAAAAAAAACTCCACTCTCCAAATAATTGAAATATTTAACATAATGTGTTCATTTCTAGACTATTATCAAATTTCAAATACACACTCAGAGTTGGCAAAAATATTGATTTTCTCATTGTTATTTAAAGGATCAATTACATTGTGGCCCAGCACCAAATACAGTGTGCTCATTCTTTTAGGATACCTGTGCTGTTAAATCATATTTGGGAAAATTAGTCTAAATTACTGTTTTTTCTTCTTTTCTCACCGCCAAGAATGTATTCTAGGATGGTGTCAGACCAGTGGCAAGAAACTACAAAACACTAGAATGTGCCCTATTAGCCCCTTGCCTGTGAGTCAACAAGGAAAAGAGCAGTTGGCACATTGTAAAGTAGATCACTGACCATTAAATCTTTGAAACTATGAGGTGAAGAAAAGGGGAGAATGTACCCAGTCCTTAGGAAGTTTAGCAGGAGAAGTTATAATAGGCTAGTGGAATTAGAGTGACTTCGTCAGCAATACCAACCAGACAAGTAAATGTCTTCTCCTAACTACTTAGAGGGAATCTTTCTGAACCACTCAAAACCCTTTGCACCAACTCCACAAGCATTACTCATTGTGGCAAGTGGTCCTTGAGAGGCCAGTATTGGGTTTTTTTCAAAGTAGCTCAAGTATCCTCTCTAAAGGAAAATCATTTAAAAGTGGAGAAGTCATTTGGAGTCCAACCTGGAAAAAAAAGATTCTCTGAGAACAGAGAAAGAATAAGCAGATGGATTGATGGGTAGGCCTGCATTTTTTGGAAGAAAAAAATGGTCACAAGATTTTTAGTCAATGATGGCTCCATGTTACCTGCAGCATATGAGTGGCTCTCATCCATTTTGAGGCCTCATTGTGTGTGCCACCTCTCAGCAATTCCCTTAGCAGCTGTGTCTGAAGAGTCAGCATTGATCTAAATTGACTTAGTAAAGGTATGATATAAGGCAAGCTACCCAAAATCTGTATGCCTCAGTTTCCCTATGTATAAGACAGGAATAAGACTTGTAAATATTAAGTGAAAGAAAAATGAATGAAGCTTTAAAAGGCCTGGCACATAGTAACAGCTCAATAAATAGTTAGTTGTTATCATTATAAATTGCATGGAAGAGTCCTGTGTGTCTTTACGGGCATTGGCTGGCCTTTTCCTGTCTGACTCTTCAAGGACTCAAATCATTTTCTATCCTCTTTAATTTAAAGATGTTAAACTATGTGCTAACCACTGTCTTCATGATTGGAGACACTGATAAATGAGACAGAGTCCTTGTCCTCCATAGGCAATACAAATAATGGAATGTGATCAGTGAAAAAAAAAAAAAAAGGCATGCACCACAGAGGAGGGCACCTGAGCAGGCCTGGGTTCAGATAGTTCTCCCCTGAGTGGGTGGTGTTTAAAAGGCACCCACTTCCCTGACCCAGCTCCCTCCCCAACAGGATCTGCAAACATCATTCCACAGGTTTCAGAAAGCTAAAACCAAAATCCCCTCCCCTTCCCTCCAGATTTAAGTGCTATGAAAACTGGCCTAAAGAAAAGGTCACCAGGAAGAACTGCAAAGCCTAGTCTCTAAGGCATTGAGACGGGTTCAAGGTGGGCACATTTCCATGGATTTTTTCCCCCTTAGGTATGAGAGAGATTCATACCAAAAATTCTAAGGACAGAGCATCTATCCCAACAGACATTTCTCATTTAACAATTGTATGACAAGGCTTCATTTGTCAGTCTCCCAGTGTTTCAAATCTGAATCTCTTGCTTCAGTAAAATCTGTATATTCTATTAGCATGCCCACACATCTTGATTGGGCTAGGATAGCCGTGGTGTATGCCTGTTGTCCTGGTGTAATTATTACTAGCATCATCTTTTATTTTCAAGAGCTATACCAGCTTGAATGGGAAGTTAAACTTATTAAAGGGTCACCCTAATCTTAGTACATCTCTCTAAAACATTTGTTTAAAATTTAAAGGTATTTTGATACTTAAAATGCTTTTAAATTATAAAAGAATTTGAACTCATTTTCAACACCATTCATATCATAGATTGAGAGTCATAGTATAATAATGAAATAAAATATATTTCATATATATTTAATTATATGTTATATATAATATATATATAAAATGGCAGGTGCTTTTCTCATTTTATTTCATACATGAATATCATCGCTTTATTTTTGACCATTTTTCATAGATGTGGAAATGAAGCACAAGAAAGTGACCTGTTGAGGAATCTTTAGGGAGTAGATGGAAGGATGCTGTGGAGAAAAGAAAAAGATACCAGCAGAAGAGGCAGGCAAACAGGGACAAAGCAAGGACAAGGACATTTGCTTGATTCAAGGCCAATTATACTCCTTGACAAGCTCTTTGTAGAAGTCGGAACATTAATGCTTCCCAGCTTTGGAGCTGGAGTGAAACCTTCAGCTGCCCAGATGCTTACCTGAAGCCCAGGACTCCACTGACCCTGAAACACTGAGACCAAACCTTTGCGTTAACTAAGTTCCTCGTCATCTCAATCATTCATCCTCTCCCTTCTCCTTGGCCCTGTGCCATCTCTCTAAAGCAATGTCAAATTATAAAGATAAGCAAGACTTCTGAGACTCAAGGGTCATGCAAATGTATTCTAGAGTGATCATAGCCTACAAACTCCCTGATATGGCTCAGCTTCAGAGGACTAATTCCCTACCTCATCTCAGATAACTGTCCACAGGCCAATGTCATGAAGCATGGCCGACAGACCTGAACCCTAGGAGACCGGTTCTGGTCTCTCCACTTGCATTCGTGTTCTCACTGCCACTAGCACAGAAGTCTCGTTTCCAACACTATGATTAACCTAATCCCTCCAGGTTTCCACAACTAATCACATCTTCATGAAGTTTAATTTAACATAATTTAACGTAACACTGCCCTCTTGTGCCTCACCACACAAGGGGCCTTTGTGGGGAAAGATTTATTTTTAATTAAAAATAAAACGTATAATTTCAGCACCTATGGATCATTATGCTGAGGGAGGGGATATATTTCTTGTTTTCTTCCCTTCATTGTTTATCCCAGCCTTTCGTTACATTGGTTTCCATCATTGATAACTGCTGGCCAAAGAAACCAACTATAAGGAGAGACTTCAACATAAATCCACATGTGATTATTTTAAAGTAGCATATGGACGGAAATAGCAAACAATGAATCCAGTCTGCCCAGGAATGAGGAGTGCAGGAGAAACTGAGTAAGAAATCAGGAAATGAAAAGAAGGTTATTAAATAGACTTGCCACAGCTGGCTTAGTGATTTCAATAGGCTTGGTTAATGGGAAAAACAATCATAGAAAGCCCCTTAATTGCTTTTCTGCTCAGTTCCTTTCCACATCTCCATGTTTGCAGAGATTAATTAGGAGTTCCAATCACAACCTAAAACTAAACTCAATAAGACAGATCAGAGAATTTTTTTTTAATGGAGGCATGCTCTGGAGACTTCTGAGCAGTATATCTCATAAAATTGACAGTGATTCCAGTGTGCAAAAAAAAAAAAAAATTATTTGTAAGGAATAAGTAATATAAAGGCAGAATCCAGCATCAAATAATGCACAAATTGCCACTTTTTGAGCCTTATTCCTAGCTCAGAAATTGGGTCTTAGTATTTTTCTCTTGATTAGCCACTATTCAGCGCTCTGGGCAGGAAATGATGGGTAGGAAAATTATCTAGAAAACTCTGAATGTTCTACAAATCACTGAAACAGAAAGGACACAGCCAAGTTGTTTTCCAAGATAAGGAGATAAAGACAGGAAACGTGTAAGGCCAGCCTCTGGAGGTGTGCTTCCCCCTCTTCCAGCAACAGAGCTTCTGAGAATTGTTCTAGGCCCATTTAATTTTCTTCATCTAGCCTCCATCTCTGTGATTATCTCAGGAAATGGATGCTTTGGCCAGTGGTAGATGTCTGAAGATTAGGTATACAGTTGGGTATGCCTTAAAAAAAAAAAAAAAGTCCATGAGTTACTTCCCCCCCCTTCCTTACACAATCCCTCTTAGGTCATACTTTGCTTTCTGATGAGTTGCTTTTACAGTTTTCAGAAATTTCATCTTTGCCCAAGGCTCTGAAAATGTTCAATGTCTTGAATACCAAGAAGCCCCTTTGGACAGAAGTATTTACCTTGGAGGGGCCACTGAAAGAATATGTTTCTTTTTTTTAGTTGCTGTTGTTGACTGGCTTGTATTTTCTAATCTTTCCATAATAAATATGAGATACCTTTAAAACAAGAAAAACAAGCATGTTTTTAAATTTTTAAATTAAAAAAACTTTTCATCCTTCAAACACTTTTTTTGTGGATTTGGATACTGTAATTTTTTATTTATAAAATTTGTACCAAATTGTGGATGTTAAAAATCATATCTTTCCCTTTATCTTATGCTATGAAGATTTATCTTGCAACAATGTCTACTAATATTAAATATAGAGTAATAATTATATTCACTTAATAAATCATTACCCATTAAGTATACAGCACTGGGATTGTCCGTATACATATGTTGGGGATAGGAGAAAGGACAGAGACTGGTAAGATACAAAGTTTTAAATCCAGAAAGGGAGAAGAATCACATCCACAGATAACTACATCCCAAGGAGGGAAAGCATCAGTACCATCAGAGAAGTAGAGTTGAATGGCTCCTAGCCTTTGACATGCATCAGAATCCCTTGAGGAATATTTAAAAATATGCAGGTGCCTCCATCCCACTCCTAAAGATCCTGATTCCATCTGCCTGGGGTGTGGCCCCAAATATTTGTGTTTTTAAAGGACCCTCAGATGATTCTGATGCATGGCCAAGTTTGAGAACTACTGGTACAGCTAGATTGATAAGGACATTCAGAAAAATATGAAGTTATTTGCCCTAGGAAAGAATGAGAGAGTGGCTTCATAGAAGAAATGACATTTAATATGTATGAGGTTGTAAGATGAATGACAATAGAATATATATGATTTCATCCATATACCCAGGCCCAGATAGGCACACAGTTAACAGTCATCCTTAACTAGAGAACTAGATAGACATAATAAGACATATCTATATAAGACACCCGATATGAAATATTAGAGATACTTAAGAGCAATTATGAAACTCAAATGGGCAACCAAGCATTTGATATTTCACCCACCAAGGGTAAAGCACTGCTCAATGGAAAACAGAAAGGACTTAAAATTGTTGCAAGTTTGGAATTAGTACAACTCTGTAGTTCTGAAACTATAAAATGATAAAATGAAAAAGCAGATGCCGCTGTTAACATAAATGTTGCTTTTGGCCTTTTAGATGAGAAGAGAAAAGGGGCAGATGCGTGATACGAACATGGCAGCAGTACCGCATGTGCATTATCTTTTTTGAGTATTCCAATGTGAGTGAAGGAGCTCTGATTGATTCTCAAAGCTTCTGCTTTGCTGAGAAGGAGAGGAGACAGGGAGAGACAGCCGAGACTCTGCCATCAAAAACAATGGTGTTTCTAACACTGTAATCTTGTACCTCTTTTGAAATTCACAAAAGAAGCATTAAGGTGGACCTTCCAAATGTTACAAAGATGAATCTAGTCCCTAATCTCAGATGAGCAAGAAATGCCATTTTTAAAATTTTATTTAAGTCAAATTGTCTGATTCACAGTGCCCAACTGGCCATGGGGTCAGGAAACTCTCTGTCATTAATGTGTAGTTGCCCTCCTAGGGTGGCACCAGAGGCTCACCCAACCCCAAGCTAGAGGGCAGGAGGTGACACTCTGTCTATCCTCCAATGCATCTGTGGCATACTCCTTCCAAGGAGAGATTCCACAGCTGCCATCCTATGCTGGCGACTTGGGAATTTGGGGCTAGTGCTGAGCTTATGGTCCCATTTCCGGGTTCCTTGTGGAGGCATCACCCCTCCCAACCCATGGAAATGACCTTGAATGGATCTGCTCATCTCAGCTCCTACGGGTAGGTACTTTCCAGTTCCTAGAAACACTTCCTCACTCTACCTTGACCTCAAACACGCTCCCTCTGCCATACACACTTAGACCCTTTGTCCCATCTCTTCTATAAATTTAGGCTTTTCAAAAGGACAAGAATGGTATTGTGCTTAGGCAACTTTGGCTCTCAATCTAAAAAAACAACAACAAAAACTTTGTTAAGGAAATATCGAGTACCTGGCTACTTTTTGGAACAGAGAGAAGAAGAAATGCAGGAAGAATACAAAAAAAAAATTTTTTTGAGTTGGAGTCTCACTCCATTGCCCAGGTTGGAGTGCAGTGACATGCTCCCGGCCACCCCAACGTCAACCTGCTGGACTCCAGTGATCCTTCCACCTCAGCCTTCCAAGTAGCCGGAACTACACACGCACGCTACTGCACCTGGCTAATTTTTTATTTATTGTAGAGGCAAGGTCTCGCCAAGTTGCCCAGGCTGGTCTCAAACCCGTAGCCTCAGACAATCCACTCATCTTGGCCTCCCAAAGTGCTGGGATTACAGGCTGAGCCACCGAGCCCTGCCAATTTTTTTAAAATAACATCTCAAATTTGAAGAATAAATTTGACAACACCACTAAATTACAGTTTCTCTATGGCTTGCCATCACCTACTAAAGTGGCTGACTATTACAGACAAGACTATGTATGATGCCACCCTTGCACAATAAACTCCATTGAGTAATTTACAAATGTCAGTGTGCATCAGATCACCTGGGGGCCTCACTAGGCCTCATTAAAATGCAGATTCAGACTCAGAAGGTCTGGAGTGGGGCCTGGGATTCTGCCTAACAAGCTCCCAGGTGATGCCACGTCTCCTCCTTCATGACTACACTTTGAGTAGTGAGGAACCACAGCTTTCTCTTCAGAGACACAGCTCATAAAACTCTGCTGCCATATCACACAATGCCATTGTTTCTTAGTGGATTGTATAAGAACCACCCACCTCAGAATTACCTAGGCCTTATGTTAAAAATGCTGGTTTTCTTCTTCTTTTTTTTTTTCTTTGCATCTGGATTTTTTTGCTTGTTTAGCATATTGTTTTCAAGGTGTAACTGCATAGCATGTATAAGTACTTTATTCCTTTTTATGACTGAATACTATCTCATTGTATGGATATAACACATTTTGTTTATTAGAAGATGCTGGTTTTCTAAATCTCATCCCTGATCTGCTGGTTCAGAATCTCAGTTGGGTCCTAGTGTCTGTACCTTTTAAAAAAGTGTTTATGAGGGGCCGGGCTCAGTGGCTTAGCCTGTAATCCCAGCTCTCTGAGAGGCCAGGATGAGTGGATTGCCTGAGCCTGCAGGTTCGAGATTAGCCCAGGCAACTTGGCGAGACCTCATCTCTACAATAAATCAAAAACTAGCTGGGCATGGTAGTACACGCCTGTAGTTCTGACTACTTGGAAGGCTGAAGCAGAAGGATTGCCAGAGCCCAGCGGGTCGACACTGGGGTGGCCATGAGTGTACCTCTGCACTCCAGCCTGGGCGACAGAGTGAGACTCCAACTCAAAAAAAATTAAAATTGAAAAAAAAAGTGTTTATGTGCATACATGCTTCAAAAGGCTCCCTTGGCTCAGTAGCACTTAGGATCCTTTGTTCTGCTTTACCCATGATTATCTACTCAAAGTATTCCTAAGTTTCCTTCACTTGCCTCTCCCTAGGTCTTTGCATAAACTGGGGCTATACCTCCGATGTCCTTACCCAGCATCATTCTCCACCTCTTGTCTGGACACTTTACCTGGTTTCTTCCTACTGATCCTTCAGAAGCCTTCTTGGCCCACTTCCCATCTGCAGTGGATCTCCTTCTGTACTGCCTTCAAGTGACCTGTGAATATTTTGACCTTCATATTTTGCCTACTTTCATGTCTCTCTCACAGTTTATGAGTGATTTGAGGGCAGGGAATCCTTTATCATTTATATACCATGAACATAACTCAATATAAGGGATGGATAGATGGATGGTTGGATGAATGACAAATGAGATAGATGACAGTACATAGGTGAGATAGATAGAAAGATAGATAGATAGATATATAGATAGAAAATGAATGAATCAAGAACAAATTATGTTTTGACCTAGACACAGGTAGAAGTTTTACTTGAATGAAATTCTTGGGAGTTGTTCAAAAGTTTAACTAAATGCACCAAAAGATGTCAAGGTCAAATGTAGGGCTCTTCTTCCCAGGAAGTGTCAAGCCCTTTATTTTGGCCTGCATCCTTGTCAAAGACGTGACAATATAATCTTTGTTAAGAAGACATTTAAGAATATCTCCTTCCACAGTCCCTTGTGTGCACTTTTATTGACTTTTATGTTGTTCACAAAAATGCATCTCAGTTTCTGCCACCACAGCTTCTGTCTTACAGACTAAGATTTCAGAATCTAGAATGACTAGACTTTATTAAGTATTTTATATCACCCAGGGACTCTGCCAATCACTTTTACATTAAATATTCTTTTTTTTTTTTTTTTTTTGAGTTGGAGTCTCACTCTGTCGCTCAGACTAGAGTGCAGTGGCCGCTCCCGGCCACCGCAGCCTCGACCTGCTGGGCTCTGGCGATCCTTCCACCTCAGCCTTCCAAGTAGCTGGAACTACAGGCATGCGCTACCACGCCCGGCTGATTTTTGATTTATTGTAGAGATGAGGTCTCGCTGCCCGGGTGGGTCTCGAACCCACGGGCTCAGGCAATCCACTCACCTCAGCCTCCCAAAGGCGCGGGATTACAGGCTGAGCCACCAAGCCCGGCTACATTAAATATTCTTTACAAGCTGCATAGCATAATGACCCTAACATATGTTATAGATGTGGAAATCCAGTCTAGAGAATTTAAGGCAGCTACTCAATATCAAGCAGCTAGGAAGGGGGATGGAGCTTGGGACCCAGGACTGTCTGACCCTAGAGGCCATGCTCTTAAATTTTGTGCCCCAACACTTTTCCAGGGAACATGCTCTGGTCTCCTATGAACACATCATTAAAAGCCTTTGGAACATTTATCAGGTAGACTTTTGGCCTTGTCACCTTTTCACTGGATGACTATTGAAAAATCTTCATCATGGGACACCGTGACTGAGGAATCTTCATATTACTTTGTAGGTGATAAATCACACTCCACTTAGCCCAGCTCCCATGCAGACCTCTGGGATCCTCACCCTTCTGGACAGTTTTGCATTTCCTCACTTCCACGTCTTTCATTGTAGCAGAGGAAAAAAGTCAACATGTGTTTTGTGGTCAGCAAACAGTGCAATAAGTAAACTAACCGAATAATTCCACAAAGCCTATAGTCTCTCTCAATCTCAAGAGGTTTTTCCTAGTATTGCTTAAAATTTATGGAAGGATGATGCTTTCAGATAAAAATCCACTTAGTCTATGACTGTCATATCATCCAGGTGGTTGCTGGAACTCCATCTGCAAGCTAAGATGTAGATTATCTTGACTGAAAACCCACTGCGACACTGCCCTGCCAGTGGTTTCTGCCACATCCCAGATTTTCCAGCTCCTTCATATGTTCCATTTCACTCCTTGTCAGCCTAGGTAAGGAATTCAGCTCCTTGCCAGTTTGTACAAAAGCAATCTGAGAATGAGGAAGAATTTATCGGAGGACAGGGAACTGAGAAAGCAGACACATCAGAGATCCTGCCACATCACCTTCTCATCTCTTCCTTCCTCATTGCTCAGAGAAACCAACTGAGTCTCTCCTGAATATGCAGAATAAATACACCAGACACTGCTACTTGGATAACCGATGACATTTTCCTCTCTTTTATCCTAATAGAGCCCTGAAATTTTTTTAGGGATTCACCTGCGTAGGCAACTGTGTGCTTCGGAGGATGTCCCCTCTCCCCACAACCAGCTCCAGGGACAGGTTTTACTTGTCAAAGAGGAATCCCATTCCTCTTTCAGAAGTTGCACCAGGAAGGGGTATGTGACTCAATCCTGACCAATGAAACATAAGGGAAGTTTTACTGGGGGCTTCGGAGAAATGTTTCCTCATTCACGTCAGACAGCCAAAAAGGAGATTGTCTCTTTTCTTCTCTCGGTCATGGTGGTTAGATAGAACATCTGGAAACACTGTGCCATCTTGCTCCCTGAGAAGAAGGAAGGTGACTTTGAGGATAACAGAGAAGAAAGAGGAAAGAACTCACGAGAGAGAGTTAGCGGGTTCACCATATCCATTTTTTTTCCTACTGAGCACAGAATAAAACACAGTTCATAGCCTCCCCTGAAGTTAGGCAGTGCCATAACCTTGAGTCCTAAGCAACAGATGACACAAAGTCTGACCTTGAAAATGACCTGCTTGGTCCTTCACATTCTGACTCTTTCTCCAACTGAGGCTGGATCATGAGAGGGTGATCCCAAAGCCCTGCTGATGACAGCTATGCTAAAGAAGCAGCCAACACCCTTGAATTAGCAGAGGCCTCCATTTCATTGGATGATTACATGGATGAGCAGTAATGTGTTACCGGGTAAGCCACAGAGATCTCAGGACCAGTTTGTTGTCATAGCACGTACCATTACTCACCCTGATTAATACAATGAAAAGCCTTGCGGGCTGAAAAATACAACCCTGAAGTTTTTCTATCTCTAGATTTTCTCTTAGGAGATAATACTTCATCTTTCAGACCATTGGGGAATATTTTTTTTTCTTATTTTCAGACCTAACATCTTAACAGAGCAATTCATATCTCTGCAATTCCTACTTTGATACTCGTATAAACAAACCCATCAAGATGTTCACAGAACCAAAGTCAGGATGCACTTTGTTATCAATATATGTAAGAACTTTTTTTTAACACTCCAGGGTGGTCTGTTTTCTAATCTTCACCATGTGATGTCCTGCCCCCTATCAGGAAGATCTTCTGTGCACATATGTGTTTAGCGGTTACAGTGAATTATCCTAAGCCGCATGCTTGCCAGCTAGCCAGGGAGCCTACAGTAATGTGGATTTTAGCAACAGGCATTTTGGGATATTCCTCTATATAAAGCTACTGCTGAGAACTCCTTGAGCAATCTCCACAGATCTAACAATCAGTTAGATTTTTTCCTGAGTCTTATCTTCTTTGCTCTTGGTTCAATGGCTTCCACTTGAGGAGAGGCTATTTGGTGGTACACTTTTATCTGCCTCTGGAAAGACAAGTGTTCCATCTTTCTCCTTGGACTGGTGATACCATTGTCTCACCTTGAACTGATGCATCCATGGACCCACCCACACTTGAAGAGTTACAAGACTACCTCAGTTGGACATGCAGAAAGGAAATAAAATATTTCCAACGAGTAGGTGTTACAGCATTATGGGTATTTATGCCAAGCATCTAGATGTTCTCCCTCCTTACTGCATTTTCCTTTAAAGATTAAACAGATGTTCTATGCTCCAAAGCCTTCCTTTCTTGAAATTCTTCTTTATTCCCTTCTCACATAGAGCTCCTGACTTCTTCCTTTATGAATCCTGTCATGGGTCACTGTCCTTTGATGTGCTCACTGTTGCAGCAGGGAATAGAGGTTGGGAGCTTGGACTCTGGAGTCAGACTGCCTTGGCTTGATTCCTAGTTCTACCACTTACTGGTCACGTAACCTTGGACAAAGTAACCTCTCTGCCTCAGTATCCTCATCTGTAGGAGTAGATGATAATGATGATGACAATAATAATAATAATAATAATAATAATATTGACTTCATTGGGTAATGGTAAATATTGAGGAAATCCACTGGCCATGGTTTGAAGAGTTCCAGGAACAAAGTAAGTGCTCTGTAAATGTACATGTAGCTATATGTGTATCTGTCTCTGATTTCTCTTGGATTATAAATTCCTTGAGGAGGAGAACAAAATCTTGTCCATCTTTACATGCCCAGTGTTAGGCCTAAGTAATGCTCAGCATGTGTTGATTGAATGAATTAATGAATGAGAAATATGTAACTGAATGAATTTCCAGGTGTATCTACAGCTAATAAGCAATTATTTAGAGACCATTCCACTGAAAACCCTAACTTTATACCCCAAAAATTCTAGTGTTCGTGTCATCTGTCATAACCTAAACCAGCCTGTTTTAACTTTTCTGCATCTGTGAGCTTTCTGCTGCCAGTCTGGAGATTTCAGTCCTTTTCTGTCTGCATCCTCCCTACCTCAGCTCCTTCCCCTGCCTAGGTGAAAATATCCTGCCCATCCAACCACAAGGGAAGGATTAAGCAAACTAAACTAAACTATAAGGCCATTAAAAAGATGGGTTAGATCTCTTATCCTTCGACAGAAAGATGTTTGTAATACACTTAAATGATAAAATCAGGTAACAAAATTGTATTATAAAATACCTATTTTGGTAAAATGTAAATTATGTATATAAATGTCTAGACTTGTGGTTTTTTTACCTATGGCTACACATTAGACCTTAAGAAATGAGTCCTGCTCAGGCCCACCCTGGGCCATTTGAATCAGAATCTCTGGGAGTGGGGAACAGGCATTGATATTCCTTAAAAGTTCTCCAAGTATTTCTAAAGATACAAACTGATATGTTATCAGAAGCTGTCTCTGCCTGGTAGAATCGTTGGTGTTTCTATTTTCTTCTCTTTGATTTTTTTCCCCCTCCTATAAACATGCATTGCTTTTGTGATAAGGAAAAAAATCACCTCACATACAATCAAAGTAGCATTTGGGAGAAGGAGAGAGTGCAGACCGTTTTTAACATCAGCTAGCCCCTTACTAGAAGAGAGAGAGCACAGAAGTTGACACTGCAATCTTACAGGGACTCGTGGAAAAGATGGGGCACAAGCACACTCTTCTGTAGATTGGTGCCAACCAATGGAGAGATCATTAAATGGTAAGCCAGCCAGCCCTATAGCACTGGGCTCACTTTTGAAGTTTATCAAACCTCTTGTTAGTTAAAGCCTAGCTTTAACTGTCAGCTACCACCAGGCCTTCACCAAAAGAAGATCCAGTGTACACAGAAGTCCCCTGATAGTCCACAAAGCTGTCTGGTGAAGTAGTTGCCAATGGCTACTGTACAAACAAACAAATTAAATCCCATCCAGTGCACAGAATTTTAAAGTAATCTCTGAGCTGTCTCTAGAGTTCAGGATAATCATAAATTTAAGTAGTTACATAAGTGGTGGGGTGGGTGGGGGATCTGAGAAAGCCCATCCATAACATCACAGGGCCTGAAGCAAGAGTTCAAATGGAGGCCTGGGTATTGCATGTCTCTTTTATAAACCAGGCTAACAAACTATTACATAAAATGTGTTCTAACTCCATACCTTGAGGAATATTTCCTCCACAAAGACAAAATAGAAAATAGCTGTACAATCATGGCTTTTGTGTGGCCAAAAATTAATGAAATATAAAAAAGATTGAATTTAAAAGATTATTGTGGAGATCTGAGTGTTCTGTAGATGAACCAGCAGTATGTGGATGAGTAATAAAATAAAATCATCTATATTCTTTTTTTTTTTTGAGTTGGAGTCTCACTCTGTCGCCCAGACTGGAGTGCAGTGGCCGCTCCCGGCCACCGCAGCCTCGACCTGCTGGGCTCCGGCGATCCTTCCGCCTCAGCCTTCCAAGTAGCCGGAATTACAGGCATGCGCTACCACGCCCGGCTGATTTTTTGATTTATTGTAGAGAGGAGGTCTCGCTGCCCAGGCGGGTCTCGAACCCGCGGGCTCAGGCAATCCACTCACCTCAGCCTCCCAAAGGCGTGGGATTACAGGCTGAGCCACCGAGTCCGGCAAAACATCTATATTCTAAATTCTTATACATCGATTACATAAACTTTCTTTTTTCTTGCTATTATTTCCACAGAATCACTTTTGCAATCATTTTATTGTAATCAAGATTTCTGGCTGGGCATGATGGCAATGCTGTAATCCCAATACTTTGGAAGATTGAGATAGGAGAAGTGCTTGAGGCCAGGAGTCCAAGCCTGGACAACATAGTGAGACCCCATCTCTACAAAAAATTAGTTTCAGGCTGCAGTGAGTTATGATTGCACTACTGCACTCTAGCCTAGGCAATAAGGCGAGACTCTGCCTCCAAAAAATATTTTAAAGTTTTTTAAAAAGATTTTTACATATTTATGTTCTATGAACAGTAATGACTTAAGTGATTGAAAATAAAATGTAGGCCGGGTTCAGTGGCTCAGTCGGTAATCCCAGCACTTTGGGAGGCCGAGGTGAGTGAATTGCCTGAGCCTGCAGGTTTAAGACCTGCCTAGGCAACTTGGCAAGACCTCGTCTCTACACTACATCAAAAATTAGCCAGGTGTGGTAGTGCACACCTGTAGTTCCGACTACTTGGAAGGCTGAGGCCGAAGGATTGCTGGAGCCCAGTAGATAGAGGCTGTGGTGGCTGGTGGCGTGCCACTGCACTCCAGTCTTAGTGACACAGTGAGACTCCAACTCAAAAAAAAAAAGAAAAGAAAAGAAAATGTAAATTCTCCACATCCTCGCCAGCATCTGTTGTTGTTTGTTTTATTAATGAGGGCCATTCTTACAGGGGTTAGGTGATATCTCAGTGTGGTTTTGATTTGCATTTCTCTGATGATGAGTGAGGCTGAGCACTTTTTCATGTGTCTGTTGGCTGCCCATATATCTTCTTTTGAGAAGTGTCTATTCACGTCTTTTGCCCACTTTTTAAAGGGGCTGTTTGTTTTTTTCCTTTTGGCGCATTTGAGTTTCTTGTAGATCCTAGATGTTAGGCCTTTGTCAGATAAACAGTTGGTAAATATTTTTTCCCATTCTGTGGGCTGTCTCCCTGCTCTCTTGATGGTTTCATTTGCTTTGCAGAAGTTCATTAATTTGATGAGGTAACACTTGTCTATTTTATTTCTTAAGGTGTTAGCCCTTAGAGTTCTGAATAGGAATTGGTTTCCAGTTCCAATTTCCACAAGGGTGGCTCCTGCGCTTTCTAAGATTCTTATAGTTTGAGGTTTTACATTTAGGTCTTTGATCCATTTAGAGTTAATGTTTGTGTATGGTGTGACAGATAGGGATCCTGTTTCAATCTTCTGCATGTGGCCAGCCAGTTTTCCCAGCACCATTTACTGAATAGGTTCTCCTCTCTCCAGTGGTTGTTGGAGGCTTTGTCAACTGCTTGTGGGAATGCAAACTAATACATCCTCTTTGGAATACAGTGTGGCGATTCCGGAAAGAACTAGAAATTGACCTTCCATGTGACCCAGCAATTCCCCTATTGGGAATATACCCGGAGGAACTCAAATCATTCTACAAAAAGATACCTGCACACGTATGTTTGTTGCAGCTCTATTCACAATAGCGAAAACATGGAACCAACCGTGTTGTCCATTGAAGCTGGACTGGATAAAAAAATGTGGTATATATACATGATGGAATATTATGCAGCCATAAAGAAGGACAAATATTTAGACTTTGCAGCAACTTGGATGGATTTGGAGTCAATCATACTCAGTGATTTATCACAAAGAATAGAGTTCTGCATGTTCTCACTCATAAATGGACCTTGAACAATTATAATGCCATAAGAAAGCAATTGGCAGTAGTGGGAAATTGTCCAGGGCAGGGGGGAGGGGGTGGGATTGGCAGTTGAGGGAAACTTCTAGGGGAGGGAGGGGCATACCTCATCAACAAGGGTACCTGCATGTCAATGTTTATATACCTAACCCTGAAATATACCCCACATCTTTATAATAAAAATGTTTTTAAAAAAAGAAAATGTAAATTATATTCACATTATACAAAATTTGAGTTTTTCTCCAAAGGTTATATTAAATTAAATATGGCAAGGTAAAAAAAATAAATTAAACTACTTAATTATTACTTGGTGTTTCATCATTATTTAAAGTATTGCCTTCACATTTATTTTTCTTCTAAAATGTTTTAAATTATCGACTAAAATTAAAAGAAAACTAAACCAATTAGTGAGTACAGAATTTTAAATTAAAACTAAATAAAACAAATATTTTGTTTAATTTTCAGTTCTTAGTAAATCTTATTAAGTATTTGTATAAAATAAAACTACTCACAATTCTAATGCTCACTATTGACATGTGCAAAGAGTTAGTATCATGTTTCATTTATGTTATATCTAGACCTAAATATATACAAATTGAAGAGTAAAGTCAATTGTTTAATATTAGTCATTATTTCTTAGCTGCCTTATGCGACTGTTGCAAATTCAGAGTTGACTCATGAGTGACCTTAAAACAAGATTCTTGTTATGCAAAAATCTATTCTTGCATTTAAGATATCCAAAAGGAAGAATGTGACACATTAAGTAACATATGTTTTTCCTTACCTCTGTCTTACTTCCTGTCACTTAAGCCTTCCTGGACTCTGGAGCAGTGTCCCTCCCCTGTCAGCAGCAGCACAATCCACAAACCTCGATGGCACTCAGATCCAGTCGCCTTTTGTTTCAGGGACCTTGAACAAGAGATGTGATGAAGCTATTCTTTGGGGCCTGAGAGGTGCTAGTCATGACAATGGATGTTTAGGGTCACAATTCTCCCAGTACCAGGACTGAGCATTGTATCACAAATGACAGATGCTCCCATAAGGTCTTTGATAAGGAGTGTGTGAGCGTGTGTGTGTGTGTGTGTGTGTGTGTGTGTGTGTGTGTGTGTGTGTGTATGTGTGTGTGTGTGTTTGTGAGACAGAGAGAGAGCGAAACAGGGCACCTTAAAATTCAAGACTCACCCACGGCAAAGAGTCCCTCTTGTCCAGGTCTAAAGGCAAAACTGCATCTGAGGACTGACAAATGCCAGGAAGGATTCTGGGCTCAAAAATAGTTTTTTATCATTGAAAATTTGAGTAGAAATGGAATATTTACATAACTTCACAGTCTCTACCCCCAAAAACACTTCCTAATTACAAAGGGAAAAAAAGAAAAATTACAGTGGAGAAACTTAGAAGGCACCAATTCAACTCACTGACCAAAGTAAACTTCACCTGTAACAGGAAGCAATGAGAAGAACATAGCACTGCTTTCTGCAGTAGTTCCACCAACCAGGCATTAACAGAAACGAACCACAAGGAAATTCTGGCACAAATTAAGGGAAATCATACTAAATACAAGTACTGCATTATTTAGAAGTGTCTCAAGTTTATGAAAGCCAAGGAAAGACTGAGGAGATTTTCTACTTTGAAAGAGAATTAGGGACATGGCAATCAAATGTACCCTGTGATCCAGCATTATATCAAGTTTCCTCAATTGTTCCAATAACGTCCTTTATTGGATAATCCTTTTGCCATAGAGGATATTATTAAAACACCTGATGAAAACTGGATGGGACCAATGCATTACATTGTAGTCAGTTAATTAATGTCAATTTCCTGATTTGATGATTGTATTGTAGTTATATAAGGGCAATGTCCTCATTTAAATCAGATATACTTACTCAAGTATTGGAAGATGATTGAGTGCCATGTTTACAACTCACTCTCAAACAGTTTGAGGGGAAAATTCTTTGTACTCTTTCTTTGACTTTTCTGTAAGATAGAAATTTAAACTTTTTAAAAAATCACACAAGGTCTACAGTGTCTGAAATTTCACTAATATTGATAGTGCTGGATTTTTTCTACTAGAAGAAAGAACTATCTTCTTTAAGCTCTTGTTTTTAAACTACTATTACTGAAGGGGATTAATACATTCTATTATTTATTATCCACTTATTCATTCATTCAATTAAAAATTCACCCATCTATTTAATAAATATGTTTTAGCATCTACTGTGTGTCAGGAACTATGTTAGGCAGTCAGAATATGTTGGCAAGCAAAATTAGTCATAATCCTACCCCTTTCAGGCTTTTAATCTAGTAAATAAGACACAAATATATCCAAAACTCACACAACTAAAAAATTCCAATCTTGACAAAGATTACAAAGAAATATGTGATGCTATAACAGTATATAATAGAGGGATTGACCTAATTAATTTGTTTTGAGCCCTGACATTGAAAGGGCAAATGAGATACTACATTTACTTTTTAGTAGCTCACAGAGTAATAAAGGAAAAACATGTAAAAAGATAACTTAATTATGATGTGATAAGTCTAATTAGAGTGATGTGGAAAAAATGTTTTGGGCGCTCAAATGAGACATTGATCTTAATGTCAAGATCCAGGTATGGAATAAGTGCCACCTGATCCAAATCTTGAAAAATGAGTAGGTAAGGACGTGCCTCCATACCCAAGCGTCACATGAGCAGAGGTAGTAGGGAGGTGGGTAGGAAACAAGGTTCATTAAGAGAAACATGAATATCACAGTATGACTGTCACACAGGGCCTCTGAAAATAAGGAGACCGAGCTTTGGCTGCAAAGGCAGGTTAGGCTTGGATTAAGAAGGATCTAGAATTTGGCCTTTTTCCCCAAGCATCGTAGAGCCACTAAAAATGTATATACGGTGAAGTTGTATAACCACTTATTTGAAAGGTAATCGCACCAATCCACAGAGCTAAGATTCCAAAATGTTGAATGAATAAATGAATGAATGAATGCAGAAACAAGCTTTCTACCAAAATCTGACATGTTGAAAAGACTCCTACAAAAAGCACAAGATCAAATCTAAGGTTTACTGTTGATCTGGTTACCCTAGTTTTATTTATTTATTTTTATTTATTTTTATTTTTTTGAGTTGGAGTCTCACTCTGTCGCCTAGACTGGAGTGCAGTGGCCGCTCCCGGCCACCGCAGCCTCGACCTGCTGGGCTCCGGCGATCCTTCCGCCTCAGCCTTCCCAGTAGCTGCAATTACAGGCATGCGCTATCACACCCGGCTGAATTTTTTGATTTATTGTAGAGATAAGGCCTCATTGACCAGGTGGGTCTCGAACCCGTGGGCTCAGGCAATCCACTCACCTCAGCCTCCCAAAGGCGCGGGATGACAGGCTGAGCCACCGAGCCCGGCTCCCTAGTTTTAAATAACATAACCTTACTTACATACTACTCACTGTACTACCACAAAGGGCTGAATTGTCCAGACTTCCACCCACAAGGAGATCCAGATCTGGCCTGAAATGATTCTCTAAAATTTCTCCCACAAAACAAGGAAAATATGGATTTCTGCGGAAAACAAATGTTACAATATCTGTCATCTTCACAGAGAGAGACGTTTTCTAGGAATAAAAACAAGAAGGAGCACATCCAAATATGCTGGTTCCCATAATTCTTAGAACTCTGTATTGCAGGTGGCAGAAACCCAGCTCAAACTAGAAAAAACATGAGGCAATTTGTAGGATCATACAACTGAGGAATCAAAAGGGTAACAGCCTTAGACACAGTTGGATCCAGGGATTCAAGCAAAATAAAAGGAACTCTGTATCTCCCTCTGTTCCTATGTCTTTTATGTTATTGAATCTACTTTGTTTCATTTTCAAATATGCCTTCTTTTCATGGTGGCAAACCACCAGCCATGGCCCACATTCATATCCTACATGTTTAGGATTCTTGATCACAAGAACAAATCTTTTTCCATAGCTTCAGCAGAAGAGCCTTGGGAAAGAGTCTTATAGAACTAAAATGAATCAAGAGCACATCTATAAACCAATTACTGTGTCTAGGGAACAGGTTAGTCTAATTGGCAGATGGGAATAAGTGTCTACCATTGACTGAATTATTCCCTTATAGGGGAAAAAAAAAAGTTCTGTCTCCAGAAGAAACAGGATGATATGGTGCCAGGCAAACAAAACAACAGATGTGGTAAGTTTGGCCAATTGGCTCATGCCTCTCCATTCCCATTCCCTTGTAGAAAGTCTTATTGAATGCTAGGGACTGAAAAGCTAAAACTACTCATTCCAGATTCCCTTCCACTTGGGTTTGTACAGGACAGCTTCTGCCAATAGTCATACTCATGCAAAATTTAGTTGCTTGCATTACGTATTCTAGCAAGTATATTCATGGATGCACTTGTGAGATACTTATGGTTCGCCCCCAGCTTTACCGGTAGCAAGATATAGAGTTCAGAAATCTGATTTGCTGGTAAGGGTCATAGCCAAGGCAATGTAGTTTGGAGCCACCGGCTGTGATGGTGGCTTCCTAATTATTACAGAAGTTGCCGTTCTTTTGGTAAACCAACTCTGTGATACAGTTTCAGAATCCTTCCATGGAAACCCAGCCCACAGCCTATTTCCCCAGTCTTTCTAGTAGTTTTATAAGTCCCTACATCTCTGTATATTTAATTCCTTTCTACTTGAACCAGGTAGAGTGTTTTGTGTTATCTGTAACTGAACTCTAATACAGTTATCCACAGCAATTTCTGAACAATGCTTTACAAATAAAAACTTTGTAATTCTTTTCATAAGTGACGGAATCATGGAATCCATCTTAGTAGAGTCATTCTATACCTTCCATAAGCTCATCACATTGCTGGTGGACCCCAGCAGTTTTGAGATACCCTTTTTTATTTTGACATCTTACAGTTCACTAATTCTCTCTTCATCTACGTGTAATTTACTGTTAAATCCATCTCTTAAGATGGTAATTTTGATTATTACAGTTTTCAATTCCCATGTTTCTGTTTTGTTCTTTTAAAAATACTTCATGTAATTTTTCCAATTTTCTAATAAAACTTTTAATTTTCTAATCATAGTCATTTTTAAATGTGTTTGAACTTGCCAACATCAGGGTGGTAGGGCCTATCTCTATTGTTAGCTACTCTGTCTGTACTCACTTATGTAACCTCCTTGTGTGCTTGGTTATCTGTGTGCCTGTAAATGCATTTGAAAAAGTATTTGCAGAAATAATTTGAGAACTCAAATCGTGTTATCTTCTTCTAAAGAAGATTTTTTGAATTTGCTTTTGGCCAGGCTTGGTGGCTCAGTCTATAATCCCAGCACTTTGGAAAGCCAAGGCAAATGAATTGCCTGAGCCCGCAGGTTCGAGACCCACCTGGGCAACTTGGTGAGACCTCATCTCTACAATACATCAAAAATTAGCCAGGCATGGTAACGTGTGCCTATAGTCTAGCTACTTGGAAGACTGAGGCGGAAGGATCGCCAGAGCCCAGCAGGTCAAGGCTGCGGTGGCCGGGAGTGTGCCACTGCACTCCAGTCTGGGTGACAGAGTGAGATTCCAACTCAAAAAAAAAAATTTGCTTTTGTTAGGTCAATTAGAGATATTGGGAATCCAAAATCACTTCTATTCAAGTTTAGGAACCACCCAGATAATTCAAAAATGGACTACAGACTCTATGGGGGCAGTTTTTACCTCTGGTTCACATTTACTAATTAAATACCAGACGTTCCCAACCTAATGTGTAGGACTTTTCTAGTCTCCACTGTTAATGAATCCTGAACTCCAACTTTTGCCTCTCCTGCTCCGTTAGGTGGTTGAAAGCAGTGCTCAGCCCTCAGCTGCCTCTTCCAGAATCAGCAAGTTCACCCAGAGTTAAAGCAGCCAAAAATGGATGCACCTCTCTCTAATAATTCTATCTCCTGCATCTTGGCCAAATGATTCCTCATAACCTGGTTAGTGCCCTAAAGCCCTAAAACAGATTTTTAAATATGTAATATTCTATCCAACTTTCTACTTGTCATCTGTAGAAAGTCTGTTCCAAGTTACAAAATCTGCCATAATCCAGGGACAATTATACTTTTCTGGAACCCAGAGAGATTGCCTTTCAAACCCAGTCTAACTCAGATTTTGTTGCAGAGTTGCAACAAAAAATTAGAAACTTGTATAGAATGTTCCAGCAATTGTATTCAAAGTGGTAGAAAATCAGCCTGGGGACACTCAAGGGGTAAACCAACCATTTTGAGGAACTTAATGGCCAAGAACTTAATGACCTCAAACAAAACAATGACTAAAACTCTCTTGTCAAGGAGTACTCTTAGGGAGAAAGCCAGCCCTCACACTTGAGGCAGCTGCTAGGAATGACTTCATTACTGACAACTGCTCTGTTTTCTCCTCACTGCTAATAAACTGAGAGATTCTGGAATGATTCTCCTAGAAAGCTTTTGTGTGTGTGTGGTCATATTTCATTTTTAGTCATCAGGACAGAAAAGATGTTTTAGATGAAAACAATTTCTTCTCAGTGAGTAAAAATAAAAAGTAAAAGTAAGGAAGGGGATTCACTCGGACATGCCGTACAAAAAACTTAAATTTTTAAAATGTCAGATACTTTGCCATCTTTTGCATGTTTTGCTTTGGCATTTGCAAGAAACGCTTTTCCAGAGGAACCTGCGCCTACTTTTAACACTCATCAAAGACCAGACCTGGTCTAAGTCTGGATCTCTGAACGGTCACTTGAGAAATTATTTGTGTCTGTCATGACACTGAGGGATGACAATCACAGAGCTGAAAGCCATGTGAGTGGTGAAAAATCATGAGATAGCACCAAGGGAGGCCCCAGATTTCCTGGTTTTGCTTTATGGACAAAATTTTTCATTCCATTCTAAAGACATAGAGTTCCTTAAGGTTGTTCTTCTGATAGATGGATTCGTTATTGCTATGAAATCAGAGAGAGCAGTTTCCACGAAATGCTAAAGGTTGCAGTGCTGATTATATTTATTAAGCAACCAAGGATGAAATAGCAGTTGCAAAGTTTCAGAAATCACACAAAATGGTTCATAGAAGGCAGTAAGTTTTAACAGGTGTGGGAGGACAGCTGGAGAGAATGGTCGTCACAGCTGCATAGAAAAAAGAGAGCTATTGTTGTAAATGAGAGGTCCTGTAAATTATTGGCAGGGAGGTGATACACAGAGCAATGAGACATAATTGAACAAGTAGCACATTACAAGCCATGTAAAATGAATGTCACAGAACATAAAAATCTAGGCCTTTGACAGTTCATTTTTCCATATAGATGTCCATCATAGAAAACAATATTTTTCCCTACAGAAATGGAATAAAGGTAAGCTGTATGCCCAGCTTTATCACTTACTAGTTGTATGAGTTTGAGAACATTCCAATCTCTCTAAACTTCGGTTTGCTCATCTCTAAAATGAAGTTCCTAACAGTTGCCATGCTCTCATAGGCTAGTTTCATACCAAGAGCTTAAAATAGTGTTTTCAAAGGAATAAGTGATCATATTGTTATTGTTGATACTACCACATTATTATTATTATTTTTATTTAACTTTTATTTATTTATTTATTTTAAAATTTTTGTTGTAAAGGTGTGGGATACAATTCAGGATTAGGTATACAAACATTGGTCATGCAGGTACCCCTGTTAATGAGGTATGCTGCTCCCTCCCTCAACTGCCAATCCCGCCCCCTCCCACCACCAACAGTTTCCCATTACTACCAATCACTTTCTTACAGCATTGTTCAAGGTCCTCTTATGAGTGAGAACATAGGGAACTCTGTTTTTTGTTTCTGTGTTACACACTGAGTATGATCGACTCCAAATTCATCCAGGTTGCTGCCAAGTCCATATATTTGTCATTCTTTATGGCTGCATAATATTCCATTGTGTTTATGTACCACATTTTTTTAATCCAGTCCAGCTTCAGTGGACAACATGGTTGGTTCCATGTTTTTGCTATTGTGAGTAGAGCTGCAATAAACATAACGTGTGCATGTATCTTCTTTGTAGAATAATTTGAGTTCCTCTGGGTCTCATCATCAGAGAAATGCAGATCAAGACCATATTGAGATACCACCTAACTCCTGTAAGAATGGCCATCATTAATAAAACAAACAGCAACAGATGCTGGCGAGGATGTGGAGAAAACGGAACGCTTCTACACTGCTGGTGGGAATGCAAACTTGTACAACCTCTCTGGAAAACAGTCTGGAGATTTCTGAAAGAACTAGAAATTGACCTTCCATATGACCCAGCAATTCTCCTATTGGGAATATACCTGGAGGAACTCACATTATTATTAAGTTAGGTTGCCATGAAATCCAAAATACAAATGATAAAATGAAGCGGTCCCCAGACAAACTTGTATTAGTCGAGAAGGAAGGGAGTACAGTGTTTTAAGCTAGGTTTGAGGGGCATTGGGAGAAACATCTTTAAATCAAAAGTCACTACTTCAGATCTAGGAGTGTTAAGGAAAACACCTCAGTGACATTTCCTTTTGAAATGTTGATTTTTAAAAAGACTTTTTTAAGCAAATAAAATAGTGAAAAGCAGAATATATGGACTGAATATGACCAACATCAACAGAAATGAGAGTCTATATATGCCTGGAGCCAGAATGTGAAGGGGATTCTGCTCAGACATGCTTAAGAGGATAAACCATATTCAAGCTGGTGGAGACCTCTTTGTCCAAGCAGCTATCTGGGTTCTCCTCCCATTCTCTGACATTTCCATCTTTACAGCCTTGATGAAGTCCGCTACATCTATTCACCTCTTAATTCGTGCTGTTTCCAGGAGTCCTGGAGGCTGACTCTGCTGGAAAAGGTAGCCTAAGTGGGTCTCCTTTGTTTACACATGGCGATCCTCCCCTGGATTTGGCTTAAAAAGAAAGGTGTATTATTGTTCATGTAACTCAAAAACCAAGGGGTATGTGGGCTTCAGCACAGTGGACTCCAATTGCTCAGATGATGTTTATCAGGAATCTCCTTTTGTCATGCTTCAATTCTTCTTTCAAAGGTGTTGGTTGGGTTGGTTCTTACAGTAGCAATTTGACCACCAGAGGCTAGGCAGCATAAGCAGAAAGAGAGAGGGCTCCTTTTCCAATTGTCCGTCATATTCCTTAAAGCTGACTCTTACTGGACTGGCTTTGGTCCCATGTCCATCTCTGAACCAATCACTGTGCCAAGGCAAAAGAGGATACATTTCGACAGACTTCAATTACATACCCACCCCCAATAACAGGAAGTGGGAGTCACATCCAAACTATCAGTCTGAGAGTGGGGAGTAGAGTAACCCAAAAGAAAGAGATGTGTTCTGTTAGCAAAAGGAATGCTGTGCAGACAAACTAATGATTACCAGGTCTTCCCTGTTCTGGCCACACTCACTTCTCCCTTTGGACACACCCTACTAGTGAAACTCAGTGGATAGCCTTCCTCTCCTCTACACTTTCTCAAGGGTCATCCTCACTTATCCTGTAAGACTCAGCTCGGTCATTCTTTTCTCCGAGGGGTTTTTCAAACTGTTCACATCACCGTGACCCCATGCTGAATTAAGAGCCTTCCAATGATCCTGTGATTCCATTTGCTTCTCTCTGTCATGGCACTTACATATTTATGTGCCAGTCCCCTTGAGCACAGGGACTACCTAACTCAACTTCATATCCCCTGAAATTAGCACAGTACCTTGCATACAGTAGGCAGTCTTGTTGAGTGAATAAATGAATTAAAGCAATTTCAACACAAGGTCAGTTCCCAAACATTTACATATATACACAAGTGGCATTCAAAATAGTTAATCACTTATAAATTCATAGAACACATCAAAAAAGGGCTCTGACTGTAGAACTGGGTCAGAAGCCCAGAGGCACCCTCCAAGGGCCAAATGTTGACACTTTAGCTACTGAATCAAGGGGAGACCCGAGGGTGCAGCAGGCAGCAAGAAGAATACTCAGGGGCAGCAGCTATTTACCAAGAGCAATGAAAACATTTCAATATTGAACTAGCTGGTATAGTTGTGCTGGTCCATTCTTATTGATTACCCACTATATATACTATATATCTATTTGTGTGTATTTATCTGTACATATGTTTAAATATATTGTATCCACATGTATATATGAAACATGAGATTTCCATCAGTTTGCCTCTTACACATTCCCTATTGTACAATTTCCAATTGCATCCAAAAGATTTCTGGGAATGTGACTTGGCCTAGAAAGATACAATAACTCCCTTTCCTATCATACTTACCATCAAAGCAGCATCTGCTCTGTCATCGGCTCCCAAAGTGAGAGTCCCCAAAAGATCCCTTGGAGATGGCTCAATGATGCTGTGATTCTCAGTGGCATTTGCTCCTCTTATAAGCAGTCTAGTCATACTCACAGTCTTCCCTCAAACTCCCATTCAATTCCCAAGAGGGTTCCGTTACTCTCCTCTAAAAAGATGGAACAAACATTAGGAGTCTTAAGTGATCTAAAAGGCAACCAGGGTTGGGAAAACCTTCAGGGAAGCTAATTTTGTATTCACAAAGAAAGCGGCTGTGGTCAGGTCCTGCCAGTGGGTAAATTTACAACATATAATTCTTTCAGAATGAGATATGCAAATTAAATCAATTAAATCCTGACTGTGCTTGGCCATTCTAATGCGCACACTCACCATCACATTAATTGAAACAGTACTGAAGGAGTCTTAAATTTAGGGCAATAAGTTGTGTCTGAGATAATCAACAGGCAATGCATTCATATTAGGGTTGAGTAGGAAGAGTTGACTCTAAATCATTCGAGGATTCAGCATTGCAGGCAAGAGGCTAATCATGTGGTACTGATAACCAAAAACGAGCTCTGTTTTTCAATTCTATTGACAAAAGGCACAACTCACTCAGCAAAGGAGCAAAGGAGCTAGCCGTCTGTCCTCTCCACCCCCCGCCCCCCCCCCCACACACCAAGCAGACATGAGGGCGAAGGAAACAGCAGCGACTGAGACCTTGACTTAGCAAGAGCTGCAGGGAATACAATTGCAGATTAAAAACTGGGCCAATGGTAAGAAGTCAAGTCAGAAAATGACTTTACTATACAACAGTAGTAGCTCAAGACAGAAACTTGGGTTTTATCCTAGATTCCTGTCATTCTAACAATCTTTTTCTACCAGCCAATTCATGACTAAGTCCTCTTTTTTTTTGCCTTCTAATTATACCCTTAATCCATCAGTCTCAATTGAACTCCATTGGCCATCACCCTAGATCAAGCCATGACCACATCTCCCCTGAACTTTCATAATTACCCCCTTACTGATTTACCTGATTTCACTTTTGTTTCCCTCCAATATATTCTCCTTGTAGAAACCATAGTGATCTTTTATCAATAGAAATCTGATCATGTCACCTTGCCTTAAAACCTTTCAATGGCTTCCTGTTGTACTTTAAGCAAAATCCAAACTTTGTATCATGATCCAGCGGGACAAGGATAACGGGCCCCTTCCTGCCTCTCTAGATGAGGCTGGTGCCCAATCTCTCCAACCCACCCTTCACAATCTTCACCTATTCTAGTTACACCTACTACCCTTTCATTCTTCAAATATACTAAACCCTTTCCTTTCCCAGAATATTTGCGATGCTTATTCCTTCTTCCTGGAACATCCTTCCTAACTCCCCCTAGCTTCACCCTTAACCTCTTTGTATGGATGGCTTCTTCTGATCTTACTGGTCTCTCCCTAAATATCACCTCCTCAATGAGTCCTTCTCTGAACACTCTACCCAAATAATTTTCCTTTTCTCCTCCAAAATCCAATACCTTGCAACACCAGCTCCCCCCAAAAAGAAAGCTTAATACCTTTTTCTGGGTTTTCCCATTATCAAGAGACAAAGAAACAGAAACTCCAGTTTTTACTCTGGCTATCTCAAGCCAGTGGATGCCGCAACAGTAGCAATGAGATATTAAATACTCGGAGATCTGTTCCTGCTGGGATTCATTTCCTCTGTCAGCAGGCACACTCCAAAAGGGATGGCGGGAACCCACTTGAGCTGATTTGCTTTCCATCCAGTCCACAAGGCAAGGCAATTTAATCTCACATTTCGTACCACTTGCTTTACTAAGTACATTATAACAGAGTTTTAATGACCTAGCCCAGGGAGCACTCTATCTACATGTAAGTAAATTGGCTGAGAACTTTGATTTCCCCACTGGAAATCTCACTATTGATCCATGATTTATCAAGCCATTAGTCAAAGATTTCAACGCCCCAAACATGCTGTCATTAATACTTAAACTACCTTCCTGTCTCTCATCCATCCACTAGACATCTTGCAATGACTTGCTGCCTTTGGGTACCTGCTGCAAGTGCCACTGGCATCTTCATCTCACCTGAAGTTCTGCGCACACAACCTTCAGCCTTGAACTCTGCATTACCAAAGAGGCCTTAACAAAATTGTAGCCATAGTCTAAACCAACTTTTGTGCTTTGTACTCTATAAATGATTTTAATATGCCCACTGGTTCTTCCCATTTTTCTCAACTTAGTAACTTAACCCATTTAATGAGTTTTAACTTTTTGCAAACTCACATTTGCAAACATGCTTGAGAATATGATGCAAAAGAATTATATATAATGAACACCACCTCTCTGTCAAACATAGCCCCAAAATTGTTCATTTTAGCTAGCTGTTTTTTAATGTATTTTTTTAAATGAAATCTTATCTCTTTTTTGAGATCGAATAAGTAAATTACATGAAATAAGGCATTTGGAAAAACATATATCATTTGTCACATAGAGATCACTTAATAGGGGATTATTTTTCTTAATTTTCACTTTCACAGTGCTAGACATACCAAAGTTATTTAAATGAATATTTATTAATTTACTGTTAAAAGAAATGATGGACATGATCATATTAGGAAGAAAGGGTATATAAAGAGATGGGAAATAGGCTCGAAAAGAGCTGCTAAGAATGTTTGGTATTTACTACATGCAAGTCCAAATATTTATTTCAGTTATATCATCTTTTACAAATCACCAACTAATTCCTTTGTCTTTCACCCAACCATGCAACCAAAATATGGCCCACATTTGTATGTCTGTTATTGCTGCAGATATTCATGGTCCACTTGAACATATTACACTGGACAAGTTACTGAAACCTGGTGTTTTACAAACCAGGAGTGCTATAGTTTGAATGTGTCCTTCAAAGTTCATGTGTTGGAGGCTTCCTCGTCAGTGCTACAGTGTTGGAAGTAGGGTCTAAGAAGTGTTAATTGGGTCATGAAGGCTCTGCTGTCATAAATGGATTAATGCTCTTATCTTTGTAGGTTAGTTATTGTGAGAGTGGGTTGTTATAAAAGCAAGTTAGTTTCCCTCTTGCTCTTGTGCACTCTCTTGCCCTTTTGCTTCCTGCCATAGGAAGACAGCACAAAGGTTCTCACCAGATGCCGGTGCCATGCTCTTGAAATACTTCTCCAGAACTATGCACCAAGTAAATTTATTTTCTTTATACATTTCTCAGTCTTAGGTATTCTTTTATAGCAACAGAAAATGGACTAAGACAGGGAACAACTCTGATTTTAGGGATATGGTAATGTCAGCCCAGAGAATAAGTGATTTCCAAAGTCATACAGTCAAAAAGTCACACAGTAGGAGCTAAAACTCTGCTTGTGTGAGTTCAGAATGTAAATCTTTTTTTTCTAGTCCACAAAACCCACATCATTTCATAACCAAGTTACCTTTCTCACGAACCCAAGGGAGAAACTCTGGGTCGTATGTCAAAAATGATAACAATGCTAATTGCATTTTAGCAAAGATTCAAAGTCATTTGGTTGCCAGAAATGAAAACCCACTCAGGCTGCCTCACATTTGTTTTAAAGAATCAGGAGTATTTTATGGAATCTCAAGGATTGCTGACTCAAACCAAGTATGCTAATTTTCCCCACCGGGCTCTCCTCCATCCTTGGCTGCCACACTGTCTCCTGATCTCCACTTATGCTTCTCTCCCTGCTTGTACACATTTTTATAAAACCCAGATTTCTCTGCCTCTTCATAATCATGATCGAAACATGGCTGCTTCTCAGTTCCAATGCCTCTAACTAGCTCACTATCATCCTTGTATCACAGTTTCAAATTCCCAAGTAAGAACATCTGACTGAGTGAGACTAGCCAATGGATTGACTCCCCTTACTCAGCTGTTTATCTTCATTCAATCTGCTGGAGTTATGGAAGAGTATAGTTAGGTAATGTAATTATGACTGCAGGGTTGTACTCCTTTGTGTGTGGAGAGGGACAGTTTCTCAGAAAAGGGGCAGCTCAGAAGTAGCTACTATAATAACCATATTAAAATGACGGTCTTGTCTCAGTCATCTGGCTTCTCCTAAATATCACAGTGATAGACATCTCCAGTTATGCATTATGACAATCCATCCAAAAAAGAAATGTGGATTCTAACATTGCATCAGTCATGGGGTGCCACAGCCATGGGGGCACAACACTCACCTCTCCCTTCAAAACAGATGCTGGAACCTCAAAGAGATATTTGCATATCCATGTTATTTGTAGAATAAACATAACATAAATAGTTAAAAGATGGAAGCAATGTACAGGTTCATCAACAGATGAATAGATAAAGAAAATGTGGTTATACATACAATGGAATATTATTTAGCCTTAAAAAGGAAGCAGATTCTGTCAACACTGCAATGTGGATGAAACTTGAGGCTATTGAGCTAAGTGAAATAAGCCAGTGTCACAGAAAGACAAACACTGCATGATTCCACTTATATGAGGTATCTAAAATAGTAAGCTCATAGAAACAGAAAGGGGCTACAGGGAAAGGAAAAGGGCTGGTGGTTTCTATGGATGTAGAGTTTCAGTTTGGCAAGATGCAAAAGTTCTAGAGATCTGTTAGACAACAATGTGCATATAGCTAACATGATTGTACTATAAACTTAAAAATGGTTAAGATGGTAAATGTTATGTTGTGTGGTTTTCACCATCATAAGTAAGAGAGAGAGAGAGAGAGAGGGAGGGAGGTTGGGAGGGAGGGAGGGGAGAGAGAGGGAGAGAGAGAGAGAGAGAGATGCTGACTTAAGGAATGTTGTTAGCTGTCAGTCTCCAATTGTGGGTGCCTTCAGAATCTGCATCAATTTTCAGCTAAGAGCCCCCCAATTCCCAGATACATTCCAGCCAATGAGGGAACACAGTGGTGGCACAAGGCTTACCAACATTGAATGCCTTTACAGGCAATCTTCACACCAATGTTCCCTTAGACTTTTCAGGCATCTATGGCTCTTCCTCCATTTTCCCCTTTAGCTTCCATAGATGTCAGACCTACTTCAAGATACGAACATTTTTCCTGCTTACTCCTACCCCTCTTCCCCTTTATCTCTCATAGGTATTATTCCCAATAAATCTCTCCTGCTTCTACCTCCATTTTGACATCTGCTTCTCAAGAAACCTAATGTCATCAGTCACTACAACTGCACACATACAAGTTTTCTCATACACCCATTAGAGAAAATTTTTTAGGTATTTGTGTGCACACACACTTGTAGTTAAGTACACTAAATGAAGACGCCCCTCTGAAAGTTAACCTGACACGCCGACAGCTTTTGCTCATCTTTATTCCCTTTGCGTCTTTCATACCTTCATTATCACACTTAGCACAGTATGTCACAGTTGTTCACAAGTCCATGATCCCACTGTGAATAGGCTCCTGGAAGGCTGAGGGCACACGCTTATTTCTGTATCTGCAACACCTGTCATGGTACCTGGAAGATAAAACATACTCAGTAAATATGTGAGGAAGGAAAAAAGGGAGTAGGGGGAGGCAAGAAGGAAAGATCAAAGGAGGAAGGATTAAAGGATAAGAACCATTTTTGACATATCTCAACTCACAGCCGACATTCAAAAATGCTCATTCATAGGCGGCATGTATACAGTAGTCTGTCCTTTCCTATAATCTAGCCAACAGTTAACAAATATCTATTGAGCACTTACTGTGTGCCAGATGAAGCGATCATGTGTGACTTGCACATGTGGTCTCCACCCTGAGCATGGAAACACAGGGGTATTTGATTCTATTATACACAATGGGTATTCGAGTTTTCCGGGTTTTGACAAATGTGAGGAGGGATGAGGTTCATTGCTCAGGAAAATGAACTTCAATGTCATTAACTGTCTTCCAAGGATGGTACAAGGAAGCATTTCCTTAGTGAGTCATTAGTCATTTTCAGGTATAGCCTGAGCTTTCTCCTCACTAATTATGTTGACCTTTCTGGAGGCAAAGATTACACTGTGAATGTATTTCATGTTTCAAAAATCATCTGTTTGTAAATGAAATGGTACTGCAGTGCCTGGGAGCATTTCTTCCATTTGGAAGATTATCACATTTAAGTCATTTAAGACTTTAAAAACAACTGCCCCAACTCTTTCAAAACCTTGGGATTTTCTTCAAGAACAAATACCACTAAATACAGCCTGATTTTAGCTCAATCTTTAAAATATGTTTTTGCTGACTCATTCTTGCTCTGGGTGGATTTCTGAGTTGCAGAGTGGAGTGACCAGCAAGTGATGGAGATTGCTTCAGTTCAGTGTCCCTTAGCAACCATAATTTCACTTTCCTGTTGCCATAACAACTATAGCATGAACATCAAGGTCATCAAGCCCACGGAGCCGCTTTCAGGAAGCTGAGTCTCTCACACTTTTCAGGCTGTTTGCTCTCACAGGAGTTGTTTTATAGAAAATGACATTTGCTTCTCCCTTCCTCCACTGCACATTACTTTAAGAAGCAATCTACTTACATGCACATGATAATCCATAATAAAGGGGATGCCACTGCAGTCAGGCATTAAAACTATGCTGCATCTTCAAATGGTTCTGTTTTCAAAGAATGGACAGCGAATATGTCCATTGAAATTCTGAGAAGTCTTGGGTTCTGGTCCAACATTTGTTATGATTCTTGGTACTCAGGTTGTCTAGCTTGTAGTTTCTAGGAAAAGAGAGAGAGACTGAATTTCATGATCTCCAAGGTCCCTTTCAGTTATCACATTCTGTGAATCCACATTTAACACGTCAAATTTTGCAAGGGCTTGCTTTTAAGTGGTAAACCCAAAGGTAGCCCCAGCATAGGCTTGTCCACCTCACTTAAAACAATCAGCTTACTGGCACAAAGGTAAAAGTCTCCTCTTGATGCAGTCTTTTGTGTTCATTCCTACGTGTGCCTGATAGAATTGGCACTCCAGGAATAATTATGCAGCAAGGCAACTTTCCCTTCTTTGTGTTCTCTAAAGAATTTTAAATAGCCGACATTAAAAATGGTTCTTTGCCTCAGATATCACCCAAAATTCAGGGGAATTAGCTAGAGATTAACATTTGGAGAGAGCATAATTTCGTAGTTCTATTAAGGCAGACAAGGAAATCTCCCAGCAAAACTGGCTCTACTTTTGACTGGGAAAGAGGGGTCTAAGACTCTCATGAGAATAAGTGATCCTGATCACATCCCAGATAAACAAACCCCCACCTGCCAAGTTTTTCCCAGCCATTATTATTAACCACAACTATCTTCTGAAATTCCAGATGGCTGATCACATGATGTAGCTTTCAATGTGTATCAAAGAAATGTGATTTTAAGACATGTGTATTGCACTCATTAACTGAATTGAAATCTCACCTTTTTTAGTCTCACTTTTTGTTGATTGTTAAGTAAGCCATAAAATTTTTTTTTAAATATTTCAGTAGTTCAGAATAGTTCTTTTGGTATTGCGCTTAAGAAATTGGTTTTTGTTTTTCTATTAGCCAAAGTGTTTATGATATTGTTATATAGTTTCTCTTTTCATTTTTTTCTCAAAAAGCAGTACTAGCTGGTACTGATGTTTGAAATTGTCATCTTGCCGGGCTCGGTGGTTCAGCCTGTAATCCTGCGCTTTGGGAGGCTGAGGTGAGTGGATTGCCTGAGCCTGCAGGTTTGAGACCCACCTGGGCAACTTGATGAGACCTCATCTCTACAATAAATCAAAAACTAGCCGGGCGTGGTAGCGCACGCCTGTAGTTCCAGCTACTTGGAAGGCTGAGGCAGAAGGATCACAGGAGCCCAGCTGGTCGAGGCTGCGGTGGCCAGGAGCGGCCACTGAACTCCAGCCTGGGCTACAGAGTGAGACTCCAACTCAAACTTGCCTGTCACTGGTTCTAACTCACGACAAAGTCACAATGCTCAGTAATCATAGCCTTCTCCCCTGAGCAGCATGTACTCACTCCAGAAGTTGCCCACGGGAAGTATGGCACCATAAAACCACTTACATCATTGAATTTTTTTTCTTTGAGGAAAGGAAGGATGTTGCAAGAAAGAAAGGCGGCTTCCTGGTTGCCTTCGTTTCATCAGTGTTTTCTCTGTAGGAAAAAAATGACTCTTGGCAGAGGAGGAAGAACACTTGGAAACTAGTCAGGGATTTCCTCCTATAGGCATAGAGATCTGAGTAATGTTTTCCATAGAATTAGAAGAAGATGACAGAAGAACAGCAAATGTGCATTCGATCTGGCACATGGTGGGCATTTAATAAATTTCTCTAGAATGAATTCATGAATCCCAGTATCAGTCATTAGCATGCACTGAGTAGAGGTAGAATACGATTGCAACATTGAAGAATTAAATCAAATCCATTCACTCACGGACGATCCATGTAATTGTATTGCACATTTATAATTGATAAATGATCGCTGAGCCAATGAAAGTCAAGTGCCTGCAGTTCCAGGTTACAGATAAATCTATTCTCCAAGATAGTTTTTCTAGGAAGTCAAAGCCTAAAACTTGAGAGCTGGGTCACCTGCCACCACATGAACCCTTCTTGAGGTCTCTCAGGTAACATAGTAAAAACAGAAGCTAATAGGACACATAGAACCCCAGAACACCTGGCTGACCTTGTGAGATGTGCTGGCCTCAGGGAAACCATCTTCAATGTTCCTTAAAGAAATAGCTTCTACTAAGGCTTATGTTGGTTAAGCCCCACTCCACACTGCAATATCCATTATAATACCTTCCTAATCCAGTTCACTTCTCTTCACCATAAAAAGCTCATGACTGCAGCGGGGGTTGTAATAGGAAAGAAGGAGACTAAGCTGGCACAGGTCATTTTTGCCCATAATCTGGAGTTCATCACCATGTAATTCTCAGAGCCCTGGACTACACCAACATATCAGCTCTTCTTGCTAAGGGCACATCTACTTCTTGGCTTCAGGAATACATATCAGACCCGGAGGTGTTTTGACACCACAATGGACAATTATTCATTTTGCCTATCTAGCACTCTTTCTTCTTTACAGAAAGAACAAATGAGTCTGGCAGAGAATCCATACCTCTATTGTCAGACCATAGGGTCCTGGTAGGACTAATCTTGATCCTGGCATGGGTGTGACCCACACCTGGACAACTCCCATAATCCTTTCTCCCTGGCAATAATGATTGACTTGGGAATTGGGTGTGTTGTTCAAGTTGGGCCAATGATATTCAAACCCGGGACTTCTGATGGAAGGCTTGAGAAGAGGCAGATTTTTAACACTCGATGACTATAGTACAAGTATGCCACCCCGAAACTAGTGGCAGTCTACTCACCGTACGGTAATAGGCTACCTAAGAATGACAATAATAGAGAGAAGCAGAACTGAGAGATGGAATAAAAAAGCAGATTTTGACCCTCCCTGTTTGAGCATTTGGATACACTCACTACTGCATCCTCACCTGAACCTACACCTGAATTTTCGATTATGTGAGTTAATAGTTCTCTTTTCATGATTGAGCCGATTCAAGTTGTATTTCTGTCTATGCTTGGTCTCCACAAATAGAAGAACGAAAAATCTATTCATTCATTCAGCAAATATTTACTGAGCACCTCTCATGTGCCAGGCCCTCTGATAGATACTGGGGACACTGTAACATGCAACACAGACATGGAGCCTGGGGCTGGAGAAAGACATTAGTCAAGTAAACATACAGATAATTTACTTTGAATAATTGTGATGACTGCTAAGAAGAATAATATAGAGTACTATGACAGTGAAGAAGGCGTGTCTGACCACTCTTGAGATGCAAAAGGAGATTATAAAATGTCTGACGGTAGCTGGGTGTGGTGACTCACGCCTATAATCCCAGCAATTTGGGAGGCTGCAGTGAGGATTGCCTGAGGCCATGGGTTTGAGACCAACTTGGGCAACTTGGCAAGACCTCATCTCTACAATAAATCAAGAAAAACTAGCTTGGTGTGATGACTCATGCCTGTAGTTCCAGATAGTTGGAAGGCTGAGGTGGAAGGATCACCTGAACCCAGCAGGTTAAGGCTGCAGTGGCCATGAGCATGCCACTGCACTCCAGCCTGGGCAACAGAGTGAGACTCCAAATCTAAATAAATAGATAAATAAAATGTGTGAAGGCTAAAGAGAATGTTGAGGTCAGACAGCAATAATGATCTCCAGAAGAGATCAAGGGAAGAGAAAGGCAGGACAAACCAGCTAGGTAAGGTGGTTTCATCCAGTTTCATCTGAGTATCTTCCTTCTTAAGACTCCCCAACATAGACCATGGATATAGCTGAGAATTAGAAAATTTAAGCCTTCTAGACCAAAGAACACTATTTCTACTCTGAATAAATAAATCTCAGACAATCCTTAGTGAATCCAAACCCAGTCAGTTTATTTTCAAAAAAGAACTCCATGAGCATCTGCTCATCACTTTTCATATCCCCTGTGTTGGGCAGGGTCCAGAGGGAAGCCAAAGGAGAGCTATAGAGTGCCGTTGTTGCCTTTAAGATGTTCATTGTGTTTGTGAGAAGGTACAATAGGGGTTGTGCATTTATCCAAGGGCACAGTTGTGTGAAACAGACAAATCATGTTCAAGGACAGTGATTCCGAGCAGAAAGAGAAAGGAGATGTGTGATATTTGAAAAAGGATTCCATACCCAGCCCCCATCCCCCACTCACACACACATGACAGATACTTGGCTGGTGCAGAAACACAAAAGATAGTAAAATCTATTGAATAACTTGGAAACTCCTCATCTAGAGAAGAGGCCCAGGGTAATGACAGAAAGTAGCACTTGTTAGGGAGGAGAGCTTTGGGGTCAGACAAATCAGAGTCAAAAGGCCAGCACTGCCCCTCTCAAGCTGTAAGGGATGAAGCTCTGGGAATATTACTTCATTTTTCTGAGCATCAGACACCTCTTTTCAACAACAAAGATAATAACACTGCCTACTTTGGAGGGTAGTTATGATGGCAAGATGAGATAGTCATTAGTAAGAACTCTCTGTTTTCTGGTACACAGTAAACACTCAGTAACTCTTAGCTGTTACTCTCACAGTTCTTGGCTTTGTGGATGGGAAAGGCATAGATAGATTTGACTCTTAAGCACTAACATCACCTTAATAGCCAGATAATAGTAAACTTCTACAGGGTATTGGTTGAGTGCCAGGCACTGTGCTTCCCATTCTCACTCCTTATCCTCACTCATACCAAAATGGGAGGCTGTTATCACCCCCATGTAACAGAAGACTGCTCTGAAGTACAAAGAAGTTATGTTACTCGATTAGGCTCATACAGCTGAGAAGGAGCAAGGCAGAGATTGACTCTGTGCAATCTAACTTTTTTTTTTTTTGAGTTGGAGTCTCACTCTGTCGCCCAGACTGGAATGTAGTGGCCGCTTCCGGCCACTGCAGCCTCGACCTGCTGGGCTCCGGCGATCCTTCCGCCTCAGCCTTCCAAGTAGCTGGAACTACAGGCGCACACTACCACACCTGGCTAATTTTTGATTTGTTGTAGAGAGGAGGTCTCGCCAAGTTGCCCAGGCGGGTCTCGAACCCGCGGGCTCAGGCAATCCACTCACCTCAGCCTCCCAAAGTGCTGGGATTACAGGCTGAGCCACCAAGCCCGGCCTGTGCAATCTAACTTAAAGTCCTCACACTAGATTTTGCGGTCTGTCTAGCCTGGGGATCCCCCTGGAGACTTTTTCAAGAACTATATCTCAAGGTTCATACTTAGAGCCTCCCACTCAGTAAGTCTGGTGGGGAACCCAGGAATCAATATGTTTAAAGCTCTCCAGGTGATTCTAGAACTCAAAGGAATTCAGAAACCCCTAGAATGTCCCTAGAAAGGAGTAACTATGCCAACCCCCTCCAACCCTTCACAGTGGTCTTCAGAGAAGACAAAGCCATGTCTCCTACCAATGTCAAAGAATTGTTTTCCTATAGGACTAACTTACTGGAACCAGGTATAACTCAGCAGGCAGAGAGGGATCTTTTCAGGTGCCAATTCTCTATATCAGAGTAGAGTTTTCTTTGCCTGTTCATAAGGGCCACACAAATATGGATTTCAATCCCATTACAAATTGTAAGTTGGAACTGGTGCCCATAGTCCTTTAAAATTTCTTAAACTTCCTAGATTGATGAAGTCTGTGACCCAGCTCCCCCTCAATTCATCCTACTCCCTCCCAGAATGTTCAGCTGTCCATTAATACTCATCCTTAGTCCTGCAGATCATGGTCAAACCAAGGAGATAACCAACATCCTCCATATGATTAGAACCCAAAGGTCCCATTGTGATTCTCCATGCAAACTCAGAGCAGAGGAGTTAACTGCTTAAGTGATCTTGTTGCATGCTTGGCACAGACTCACTACAACAGGTAAAAGCGCTATTGATTTTCTGGAAACACTCAAAATGAACTTTGCTCTCAGCAGGCAGCCTAACCAAGACTAGAGGTTGTTTCTTATAGTCTGTGAAAACCATCAGAGAAAATGGTTGTATATATGCGGCTGTCAGTTCAGTCCAAACAAAATTCATCACTTTCATCATATGATCTCAGCAAGTCATTAAAGATGGGTAGTACTTATAGATTAATAACTCAGGCAAATGTATCCACCAGCATCCAAAGTCAATGGGCACCAAGTTAATCCAAGGCAGGAATATATCTGCAGTGGAACCATTTTGCTGCTAAATACTTTTCCCCTTTTTTGGTGTAATATCCCAGTAGTCATTGCTGCTGCCTGAAGCAGCAATATACCTTGTTTAGACAAGAATTTGAAGCACATTGTTCACACAACAATGGAAAGAGAGACACTGAGCAAAAGCTCCCTGCTTTGACTGATGAGTGATACAGCCCAAGGTGACATATGATAAAATATTTAGTTGAAACAATGAATATAGCTGGAGATTTTATGCAAATATAAACACTAGCAACTTTGTGGCAATTTTCTTATTGTCTTCTACTGGTTTTTCTGTATTATTACTTTTGCACTATCCTTCTGAAATCATCTACATAAAATCAATAAAGGACTACAGGGTAAAAGTTGTAGAAGAGACCTGAGCCCTACAAAGTTGTAGTCATGGTTAGAAATTAACAAATCTTTTTTTTTCTAAGTTTGCTTCTACTTCAATAGACAGCAATTATTTTCATGTTCTGACCCCTAGGGAGAAGGGGAGCTTCCTTCAAGGCTGATAAGCGTTTTCCTTTAAATACTGAGCCTAAGGTTGCACAGATCTCCTTGATGGCATGCTAAAGTTTGATCAGCTGAAGGGTGCAAGCAGTTAATCTCAGAGACCCTACCTCCCTCATACCTCCCTCCTAAAACTACCTCTAAAATGGCTTATAGAGGTTGTGGGACTTGCTTTTTAGATAGCATCTGCTATAAAACCTAGGAACAGTGTATGAGCTGTTTTTCAGACTTTGCTTTCTGATGGACCTGAGACCTTATCTGAATCTGGCACACATACCAAGGAGCTGACTCCACCGGTCCTCTAACCCCCTCCCAGAAACTGACTTTGCAAGTAAAAACTGTTTCAACACCCCCATGACATCATTCCCAACTTATCAGCAGTACCTGTCCCTTAGCTCCTATCTGCCAAGTTATTCCTTAAAAAAAACTCCAGCCTAAAATTATGGGGGGGGGAATCAGATTGGAGAACTATCTCTGGCCCTCTTTGCTTTGCTGCTTTGCCATATTAAATTCTTTCTCTACTGTAACAGCTACTGTCAGTCTTGATTTTTCTGGGCAATGGGCATAAAAACCCAGTCAGGCTGGGCTTGTAATCCCAGCACTTTGGGAGGTCGAGGCAAGAGGACTGCCTGAGCCCACAGGTTCAAGACCAGCCCAGGTAAATTGGCGAGACCTCATCTCTACAATAAATCAAAAAATTAGCCAGGTTGGATGGCACGTGCCTGTAGTTCCAGCTACTTGGAAGGCTGAGGTAGAAGGGTTCACCTGAGCCCAGCAGGTCAAGGCTGTGGTGGCCATGAAAGTGCCACTGCACTCCAACCTGGGTGTCAGAGACTCCAATCAAAAAAAAAAAAAAAAAGAACCCAGTCAGGCTGTAACATTTCTTGAAAGAGTACTTTTTGGTCCTTCCTTCACTCACCTTCATGTGTCTTTCATATAGATTTTCAAGTCTGTTAAAGATATATTTTTTTATCTCTATCTAAGAAGTCTAGGGTCAATGTTCTTTGAAACCCCAAGCACCTTATTTCCTGCACAAAGAAAGATTTGAAGGTAAACAATGCTATTTGGTGGCAATTTCCTTCAATCTGTGAGATGGATCTCTTCAGGATGTTTGTGAACAAGCAGGAAAGTAAACTGCCTTACAGCTCAACTCGCTAAGCTCTATTTTAAAGAATGTGTCCTTAAAATAAATTATCTGCATGTTAAATATCACAGTTCTGAATTCCAGATGAAAATCAAGTCATTAAATTAAATATAGGCGGGTGAAGTTGGGGGATAGCTACTCTAAGATTTTACTATCCCTATTTCTGGTTTCTCTCCATAAACGTGTTAAATATAACTACGTGTCCTAAACTTATATTTTTGTGTCATTGGGGAAATGTATTCTCTTTTTGTAAGAGTTATTTCCATATTTTTACAATCTATTCCATGTCTCTATTTTTCTTGGTTAATGGTACATTCAGGATTCACTTTGCAGTGCCTGTTTAACTCTCAGCATTGCTGTGATTAAGCACATTCAAGCGACAAACATGTACTAAGCATATCCTTTGTGAAGAAGACACAGTCCCTAAAATCAAAGTAAAGCATGCATCTCAATTTTCCCTCATTCTTCCAAAGGAGCAGCATGCCCTTCATAGCAGTCATCAAAATATCTTCCGAGGATCACCATTTTCAAAGACATGCAACCTCCAGGTTTTTGTTGTTGTTTGTTTGTCTGATTGGGCTACTTAAAGCCAACAACAATCCAAGGGTTGTCGGCTAAGTTGGTCATGGGTATGAAAACCAGAATAATAGAGATAGAGAAAGGACAAAAAAGGAGTGGACACATGGTAGTTATTTCCCATGATTCCTCCTGCTTCTTTCTCAACAAGCCTCCATTTTCATTTAGAGCCTCACATGGCTCTGGAAGCTGACCTCACTCCTGACTCCAGCAGTGGAGGATGTGACCCAAGATAAGCCAAGCCACACATTTCCATCCACCTAGTCACAGTTCAGGAGTAGGTGGGTATTTAAGAAAGGATATAGGTTTGGCTATGAATGGGACAGAAAGCCAAATTACCACTGGCTTAAGCAAGATCAAAGTTTACTTCTCTACCATCTAAAACTCACGCTGGTATGGTGGCTCTGCTCTGTGGAGTCATGAGGGACCCAAGAATCTTCTGTCTTGTGCTCTTCCATTCCTAGAGTGCTGCTCTTGCCTGTGTGGTCCCAAGATTGCTTACAACTAAGAAATCTCCCAAGTTTCCTTTCTTTACTTTGGGAGCAAAACACCAAATTGCACACGATACTCTTATTTATATCTTATTGGCTAGAACCTAGTCACATGACCACAGTAGCAGCATGGGAAGGTGGAAAATATAGCCTTTTTCCAAGCATATTTGTGCCTGGCAAAAATTCTATTACAAGAAAAGAAGGAAAGAATAGATATTAGACGTCAACTAGTAATCTCTTCCAGGAGTGTGGCCAGACTATTCCAGACCCTCATGTTTTGGCTTGGTACCCAGAAAAGCAGGTGCATACTCTCCTGCTGAATGCATGGCTTGCTGGAGTAGTAACTTGAGTGACACCAGCCATTTTTACAACCATAAAGAACCCAATCTCAGGATGAAGCTGACAAACAGAAGAGGGTAGAACCAAGTGAATTCCAAAGAAAAGTACCTAGTTACGGGATGATATCATAAGCCACATCTGGAGCTCTCTCTATCTTTGGAATTCTCACTTATGTCAGTCAGTAAATTTTCTTTATTTTCTGAAGCCACTTGAATTAGGATTTCTTATTTTCAATCAAAATATCCTAAGATTTATAGTGAGAAAAAGGAACACAGAAAGAGATGGGAAGAGAGGCTGCGAGAGATGTATGGGAAGATGCCAGATGGTCACTGACCCAAAATCTTGACAAAAGCCAATTTCAGAGATAGGAAAGGTGTAAACTATTTTAAATAGATGAGATAAATATTAACAAAAGCAAGGAATGTACCAGATATTACCAGAACATCTTAGAATGCAGAATAGATGGAAAAGAATAACTGGTATTGAGTAGCCAAGAAGTAAAATGTTTTCAGTAATTCTTTCCAAAACTGCTAATACGAATTGAATTCTATTGTCACATCACCCTCTTTCCCAATACCTTCCATAGAAAAGAATCTTTTGAGTGAGATAATGCCTTGGATAGAAAAGCCCCATTAAATTAGCAATTAGTCAGATCAAAGCCTTGAGCAGATGTTGCTGGCCTTGATTTTTTTTTTTTAAGCAAATTCTGTTGTGGTGGTCAGTGTGAGAGGCCTTGAAAACTAACTTTGTAATCTTCCACATATTTAGTCTAAGCTACCTTCAACTCTTAGTCCTGAAGACAAAATCAAGCAATTACAGCTCTGCTGGATTTTATTTTTCCTTAATATCATCATAAGAAGGTTATTGAGCAAATTTCATAGTATTAATGCAGATGAAATAGGAACAATTTTTGGAAAACTGTGAAAGGAGTTTATTTTTACTGTAAGATAACTCAAGTTTGTATAAGACAACATGTTTGAGAAAATAGAAATTTAAGAGACAAGAAAAAATAAGATGGAAGAAATTGTGTTCTTCTCAGTCACAAATAAATCAGAGGTAGAGTTAGAATTAGAATTCAAATCTACTTGTTCTAATAGATATCCCACCCAAAACTCTTTCCATTTTATTGATGTCTAGAATAAGAAGACATATGGAGGAGTGATAAGTACATACAGACCCATGGCTTAAAATTAGTATTCCAGGCAGTTACAGTGGCTCACGCTTGTAATCTCCATGTTTTCCTAAGCTTTGGCCTCCTCCCCTACCTTGGGGAGGTAAATTTCTTCTTCACTCTCCAATTTATTGTCTAAATAAAAGATATTTTCCAATTCAGAAAATCTACAAAAAATTTTTTAAAAATTTGTCTGGCAAGGTGGCATGCACCTGTAGTCCCAGCTACTCAGGACACTGAGATGGAAGGATTGCCTGAACTCAGGGGGCTGCCATGATGAGCCACGGTTATGCCACTGTATTCCAGCTTGGGCAGCAAAGTGAGACCCTGACTCAAGAAATAAATAAATAAATAATAAAAATCAATCAATCAATCATGATTTGCCTTCTGCCTTCGACACATTGCTGCCCTAATAAAAGCTGAGTTCTGATTTGGGAAGAAATGAATGTTTGTGTCATTCTTAGACAATTGATATGTTGGGTGATTTTCTTAGAGAAAAGCATGGTCATTTGCTCCACCCTAACCAGGCTAAATCTATCCAAAGTGCAGCATGCTCATGATAACTGAGAAGAGTTGCCATAATTAACCAGCTTCTGTGTCAGACACACAAAAATTGCAGGTAAGCCACTGGACAAATGCCAACCTGCTCATTGGAAGAACACAAACTTATTTACATCATTTCCCAGAAGCAGATAAGAGAAATTCAGCTCCTTCTTGCTGAAGGCTCTTAACAAGCATCAACCAATACAATTATGTGGCAAGTCAACCAGCGTATACTGTCACTGCCCCATATATTCCTGGTCTTGTTTCATGCACCACATGACTGTCCTGCCAGTGTTTTCTTCCATCATAACTCAGAAGGCCATGTCTTATCCTAGGGAGGTAGCACCAAATATTCTCACATTTCCAAATCACAGATATCATGCACACCAACATTTAGCAAAGAGTGAATCATTTTTTTCATAACTTTTCAAATTTGTTGGATTTTATTGGTAAATATTTTCCTTTCCTTTTGAGGCCAGAGATACGTTTAATAATGAAAAAGGCTTCACAAGCTAACAAAAGAACAAGATGAATTTTAAAAACAATGAACTTTCTTCTCAGATAATCCAAATGGAAGCACAATGCAGAGAACTTAAGAACGTCTTTTACCAGTCCTGAGGTGGTGTGGTGTATTAGGAAAGAGCAAAGAGCATCAAAGATGTTTGAATTCTTGAATTCTGACCCTGTGTGTCCAGCTCTAAGCCCATAGGCACAAAGCAATCCATCTATGTAGGGCTGAGATATTTTCTGCCAACACTGTGAGTTTAGGTGGGGGGTAAGGGATTGGCAAAAAAAAAAAAAGCATTTTGTGTGGAAGTATTTTCTAAATACCTACATCTTATTGTGTCACCTGTATGTGAGAAACACTATAATGCACACTTATCTTATTTGAGCCCAATCTACATGGTAGGTCCTGTGCTAACCATTTTACAGCTGAGGAAAATGGGAACCGAAGATATAGACAGAAATCACAGAGCCAGGATTTCACCTTGAATGTGTGTGGCTCTTCTCACCAGTAGCTTATTATTTTCAGTTCAGAATAAATACATACACCTGGGCCATTTGGGGTCTTACAGATTGGGGCGAACTATCGGAAAGGGGTGAGGGGATTGGCAGTTGAGGGAAATTACCAGGGGAGGGAGGGGCACACTTCATCAACAAGGGTACCTGCATGATGAACATTTGTATACCTAACCCTGAATTGTACCCCACATCTTTAAAATAAAAGTAAAAAGATGAGGAAAAGAAAAAGAAGTGGGAACTACAAGGAGAAAAGTATTCTGCCTTTTAGAAATAAGGAGCGGAAGGAGGAAAGAGCAGCACGGGCTAGGGAAATAATTACAGCAGTATACATTAGTCTCAGAAAGGGTTACTTTAACAAGAAAGCAAAAATCAGAGATTTAATACTCATAAGTTCATTACTGACAGAATTTTTACCATGCTGAAAATAATTGAAAAACAGAGGCATGCTATTGACCACTTTCTGGCTTCTTTGATTTCTCCAGTCTGTTTGAAGAGTTGAATTCTGGAAAGGATTTGAAAACTGGACATACCAATCCTAACCATCTAATTGCCAGTGAAGAAAAATGAATTACTCTGCAATTATATTAAAGGTTAAAGAGGTTCCAGGGAAAAAAATTCTAACAAAAATTGTACTGACATGGGATAAAAGCTTGACTATGACAGCCCTGGCTATTAAGACATTGAGTCTGAGTTCAAAGGAAGAATAAGAGCAACTTTATGTTTGGCAATCTCTAGACAAGGTTACCACCCTCTTCCAAGTATATACCAACTTGTATAGATATGACATTTCATTTCACATATCCTTTCTTCACCCACCAAAGGGAAAAAAATGCTATCATATTTGTTTACCATGACATTCATCCAGACTTATCATTAAGTTTTGCATCCAAGCCATTTTTTGAGCCATTGCCCAGTGACAGAAACATATGTGACAGAGCAGCATAGATGGAATCGCTCTTCTGAAGTTGTAGGTGGTTGGTCACCCTTATGGAACTCATTAACACCAAACATTGATAGACCTTGAAAATAGAGGTAGATTGCAAGCAGGTTTTGACAAATCTTGGGCGACAGATCATAATAGGTTATCAAGGAAAAAAAAGTTCAACAATCACCTATTATGGTTTCCACATAAAATACAGAACACCCTATTAATTTTGAGTTTCAGATAGTGAATAATATTCTAGTATAAGTATGTCTCATTCAGTTCTTTGGGCATACTTATACTAAAAAAAAAAAAAAGGAATTGTTTGTCTGAAACTCAAATTAAACTGGTCATCCTGGTTTTTGCCTGTCTGCTTGTTTGTCTGTTTTGGCTAAATCTGGCAACTCTAGTCTCTATTGGTATAAAATCCCATCTCATGTGGGGCTGGTTTCTTAGTTGATAAGTACGGTAAAAATTGCCTGCCACAAAAATTAACAGGGAAAATATTTTAAATCACTCAAAGTCAGGTCTACTTTATTTTATATCATTGTACTACCCCTCAGTGATTCCAAAACAAATGTTTCCCTTAGTGTTGAAAAATTCTCAGTTGAACACCAAACAAAGTTTTTAAATTGAATGTAAAAATACACTATATACAAGATGCTATGCTGGTGACTTAGGAGGTAGAAGAAGGGGCCAAGGGCCAAGGCAAGCCACTCTAGAAGTTCAAGTCAAGGAAATGAATTCTTCCCTAGTCTCCTGAAAGAGAGCACCCTGCTTACACCTTGATTTCAACCCAGAATAACTGGTTTTGGACTCTTTACTTTTAGAACTATAAGAAAATAATGTGTGTCCTTTGAAACCAAAAAAAAAAAAATGTTGTCCAAAATGCTGTATTCAAATATATATTGTGTTTTAAGATTAATTTTAATGTTTATCAAAATAACAATACATTATTGTAAATACCAAATAGTGTATTTAACTTAATGACTTACAATGAAAAATAGCATTTTCGGACCAATTTTCCATAGGCAACAAGTCCTCAACCCTACTAGCTTTTTCCCTTATCATTTACTTCCATATGCATAAATAATATGACTTTGTTTTGTTTTTGTCTGGTATAATGAAAATGGTGGGTGTTTTTACTGGAATAACTGATATAAACAATAGTTATATAGTTACATTAGTTTTTAGTTTTGTTTTGTTTTGAGTTGGAGTCTTTTTTTTTTGAGTTGGAGTCTCACTCTGTTGCCCAGACTGGAGCGCCGTGGCCACTCCCAGCCACCGCAGCCTCGACCTGCTGGGCTCTGGCGATCCTTCTGCCTCAGCCTTCCAAGTAGCTGGAACTACAGGCGCGCGCTACCACGCCCGGCTAATTTTTTTGATTTATTATAGAGATGAGGTCTCGCCAAGTTGCCCAGGCGGGTCTCGAACCCGCGGGCTCAGGCAATCCACTCACCTCAGCCTCCCTAAGCAAGGGATTACAGGCTGAGCCACCGAGCCCAGCTGAGTTGGAGTCTTCCTCTGTCGCCCAGGCTGAAGTGCCGTGGCATACTCACAGCCACGCCAGTGTCGACCTGCTGGGCTCTGGTGATTCTTCTACCTCAGCCTTCCAAGTAGCCAGTACAGTTGTGCGCTACCATGTCCGGCTGATTTTTGATTTATTGTAGAGACAAGATCTCGCCAAGTTGCCCAGGCTGGTCTCGAACCCGTGGGCTCAGGCAACCCACTCACCTCAGCCTCCCAAAGTGCAGGGATTACAGGTTGAGCCACCAAGTCCAGCCACATTAGATGTTTTAAAGTTAACATTTTCCTATACTAAATGGGAAATTTTCAATTGCCCTATAAAGTTAATTTACAGTTATGCTAAATTTTATGGGGTACAGTGTGATATTTTGATACATGCATACAACATATAATGACCAAACCAGGGTAATTAGCATATCTATTACCTTAACATTTATCATTTCTTTGTGTTGAGAACATTCAAAATCCACTCTTCTAGCTACTTGGAAATATGCAATAAATTGGTGTTTATTCTAGTCACCCTATAGTGTTATAGAATACTAGAACTTATTCCTCCTATCTAGCTGTACTTTGTTAAGCAATGCGTATACTATCCATTCTTTCTTAGTTTAGCCATTTTAGACATTATCTATACACTTTGTGTTACTTATGAGTGTATGTGTACAATAGAATCATGCCTCTTCCTTGGGCAATCCTTCACTTTGCCTGGAGGCAATCTTTGCCTTGAGTTGTGTGGGGGTTTTTTGTTGTTTTTTGGGACGTTTTTTGGGTCTGATTTCCTTAAAACAAATTGTAATATTTCCCAAATGTTCCAACATCTCTGCCACACACCTATATATGATATTTTCCATTTACTCAAACACGTCAATTCCAATATATCCTTTCCCAAAGACCTGGTTCCCAGAACTCTGTATCCACTTTGCTCCATTCTGTATCTTTCTTTCTGTGTCTCCTATCCTGGTGACATTCTGGGTCTTTTCCTTTGCAATTCTGTGTTAGAGTGACTGTTCCTGAATGCCATGTTTGCCTTTGTTGTTATTTACCCCATTATTAAAGCATACCCTCCAGAATCTTCTTAGGGAAGACTGTCCTACAAGTAAATATTTTGACTCCTCGCAAGTATGACAATGTCCTTTGTCTATTCTAAGTTGAGAGACTGGGTAGAATTTTAGTTTTGAAAATCACTTGCACTCACTTTGTTGCTTCATGGCTTCTGGTTTTCTGCATTGCTGTTGATGAAAAATTACTCCACGAGCCGGGCTCGGTGGCTCAGCCTGTAATCCCGCACCTTTGGGAGGCTGAGGTGAGTGGACTGCCTGAGCCCGTGGGTTCGAGACCCGCCTGGGCAGGCGAGACCTCATCTCTACAATAAATCAAAAAAAATTAGTCAGGCATGGTAGCGCTCGCCTGTAGTTCCAGCTACTTGGAAGGCTGAGGCGGAAGGATCACCGGAGCCCAGCAGGTTGAGGCTACAGTGGCCGGGAGTAACCACTGCACTCCAGTCTGGGCGACAGAGTGAGACTTCAACTCTCAAAAAAAAAAAAAAGAAAAGAAAAATTACTTCTGGTACCCTATACATGGCTTCTGATACTCTATACATTATATTCCCTCCTCTTGAAGCTTATAGAACTTGCTCTCCATTTCTTAGGTCTGAAACATCATGATGATGTGCTTTGATGCAGGTCTGATCTCGTCCATTGCACTGGGTACCTGTATCAGTTTCCTAGGGCTACTGTAACAAAGTACCATAATCTGGGTGGCTTAAAGCAGCAGAAATGTATTATCTCATAGTTCTGGAAGCTAGATGTCCAAAATCAAGGTGTCAATAAGCCTGGTTCCTTTTGGAGGCTCTGAGGAGTACCTGTTCCATGTCTTTCTTCTAGCTTTGGTGGTTGCTGGCGATCCTTGCCATTCCTTGACTCACAGCTGCATCAGCACTCCAATTTGTGACTCCATTACCATATGACCTTTTCCCCTATGTGTCTGCCCTGTTTCTCTGTATAGCCTTCTTATAAGGACAACGGTCATTGGATTTGGGGCCCATTCTAATCCAGTATAACTTCATTTTAGTTTAACTAATTACATCTGCAAAGACCATGTTTCCAAATAAAATCACATTGTGGAAAAACTGTTTTTTCCTCTGCTCTCATTCCAACTACAATTGACACAGACTACTTCTGTGACCAAATGTGTGGGGGTTTCTCCCCATACACCAAGCAGCAGACATTAACTGAATGTCCTCTCATTCAATCTCGACACTGTCTGCGTCTGTCAATGATCCCATAGGTTGGAGGTTTCAGTCCCCAAGACTGCCCCCTGCCCCCTTCAGTCACCAGTCACAAGTCCAGGCCTCTGGAATTTCTGACCAACTGTTTCAAGTTGGGGTTCCCACAACTCCCTCCTTGGGTTTGATTAATTTACCAGAGTGCTTCACAGAACTCAGAGAAACACATTTAACTGTTTATATAAAGGATATTGCAAAGGACACAAAGATACAAGTCGGGTGAAATAGAGGGGAAAGGACATGGAGCTTCTATGCACCACTTTCCAGGAACATGTTCAGTTTTCCACCTCTCAGAACACTGTTTGCTTGTTTGGTGGTGTTGTTTTGGTTTTGATTTGTTTTTATTTTTTATGGTGGTTTCATTGCATAGGCATGATTGATTAAACCATTGGTCTTCAGCTCCTCTGGGGCGGGGGGTGGGGTGGGGGGGATGTACTGAAAGCACCAACCCTCTGATCAGGTTTTGGTCTTTTGGTTACCAGCCCTATCCTGAAGCCACCCTGGGGTGGCCAGCTGGCAGTCAATTCATTAGCATACAAAAAGACATCACTAGGGAATTTCTAAGAATTGTAGGAACTATAGGCCAGGAAACAGGGTTGGAGACCAAATATATATATCACAATTACATTGTGAAGTTCTGGGTCAGCATAAATTTGGAGGGGACACTATTCAACTCACTACAATGTTCATTCTAGAACTTACCTCCTTCACTTCCAGATGTTTTTCTTGATCAACTGCTGCTTGATGCTTTCTTTCCCTCTCTTTTCTCTAGTTTTGCCCTCTGAAATTTCTCTTATTTGCACCATGGACCTACTGAAATTATCCTTAATTCTTCTATCTTTACTGTCTTGTCTATTTCTTTTTGTTATGCCTTCCTACAGAATATAATTTCAGCTTTAGTTTCTATTTTATTTCAGCTTTTAATTTCCAGATGTCTTTTCTTTTTTCTCAGATTTCCCTCCCCCCCTTTTTTATAGTCTTTTGCTCTCATGTCATGGATGCAATATCTTCTAAGACCTCTGACGATATTAATTACTGGTGGTAGTTGCTGCTGCTGTTGTCATATTTATTTGTTTATTTTTTAAGTTTTCTTTGGTTCTTGCTTTATTTCTGTTTCTAACAAGAAGACAGAAATGTCTCCCTAATACAAGTTGAAGGCTTTCCTCAATGTGTGTTAATCCTTCACTGTTCTTACTAAAAAATGAGATACTAAAAAATCAAGTTAGAAGCTCTACATATATGAATGGGAGAGCTTCCCTATAGGCTGCTGACACAGTAAGCCACTTCTCACATTCATTTTCTCCAGAAAAGAAAGACCCTGTCAATTGTCAGGGTGGATAGAGAAGGGTAGTCTACTGACAGGAGAACCGGGAATCTGGGCTTTAACAGCTCCACTTCTGTTTTCAACCAGTCTCTCTATTTCCTCAACTTCATTCAACACCCATTAGTAGTAATGTGTTGGATGAATACAGAGTGAAAAAAGAAAGTTGTTTTTAGGGCTTTGTGTGTATCAGGAACTTCAACTGACTTTTGAAAATTCCATGTCTAACATTTGAGACTGCAATCATACAAATTTTCTCCTCAAATATTATCTTTTGAATGAGTAAGAGTGACTCAAAATATCTCACCTTACATGATGTAAAAAGAAGAGATTGGCATTTGTTGATAAGTCGTCAAAGCTGGTCTGGAGAATTCTAGAACGGTATTAAGTGAGGATACAGTTATAAATAGAGTTGAGAAATTCCTTCATGGCGAGGGATGTAGTACTAGTTGGAAAATACTACTGGTACTGGACTATAGCCAAGGGCAGTAGGAGTGGTAAGAATGATGGAGGCCACCATGCTTATGGTTAAAAGAGTGGAATTGGGTTTGCCAGGAATCTGAGTGAGTCCAGTCTCACATGTCTTCTCACCAACTCTGGTTCCAATTTCTATCAGTGCTGAATTCTCCATCGCTGCTCAGAATCTCCCTCTTGCTTGAGGTTTTCTGGAGAGGATCAGGACACACTGGATACCACCCCAATGCCTTCTTTCCACAATGCACCTCAGACTAAAAATAATATATGAGCATCTCTACAGATGGTTTCAAAAAAAGTGATGGGGTAGAGGGCAGAGGTGGGGAAGGGGTCCTCACTAGCACTTCGTAGGATTGGCTAAAGGTTGAATTTTGGCCATCCATAGTTTTTTGGTTATTGTGTTTTGGTTTTCTTTGTTTTGTTTTGTTTTTTGAGTCGGTGTCTCACTCTGTCGCCCAGGCTGGAGTGTAGCCTCAAACTGCTGGACTCAGGTGATCCTTCTGTCTCAGCCTTCCAAATAGCTGGAACTACTGGCGTGCACCACCATACCCTGCTAATTTTTTGATTTATTGTAGAGACGAGGTCTCACCAAGTTGCCCGGGCTGGTCTCCAACTCCTGGACTCAGGAAATCCTCTCGCTCGGCCTCCCAAAATGCCGGGATTACAGACTTGAGCCACTGTACCTGGTCATGTTTTGCTTTGAAATCCCTCTGCAATGGCCACGCGCCTTGAGTTTGCATCTAGTTAGTCTGCTGACTAGCCTTTTTACCTCCAGAGCCCCTCTGTCTCTTTCTCCAGTTGCTCCTGAGAGCTCTCAACTCATGTTTTATCAGAAGCAGAATTTAGTTCTCTTTGTTTCCATCTTCTACCATAAGAAATTTTCAGTGACCATCACTTTATTGATAAATATATTTTGCTAAACAAAAAGGCATCTGATCCAGAAGCAAATACTGCCATCCCTTAAAAAAACAGATATGGCTATACTTTTTTTTTTTGAGACAGGATCTCTCTCTGTTGTCCAGGCTGGAATGCAGTGGTGCCATCATAGTTCTGCAGCCTCAAATTCCTGGGTTCAAGGAATCCTCCTGCCTCAGCCTCCTAAGTAGCTGGGACTATAGGAGTGAGCCACTATATCTAGCTGTTTAAATTTTTTGTAGAGATAGAACAAATGTTGTTAGGCTAGTCTCAAACTCCTGGCCTCAAGCAATTCTCCTACCTTGGCCTCCCAAATTGCTGAGATTATAGGCATAAGCCACCATGTCCAGCCAGCACTTTTTTTTTTTTTTTGTAAAGAACAGGTTTATTTTTCTCACACTTGCATATAGTGCAATTACATGTTTATTAATATATATATACATGTACACACATACACATAGACACAGTTCATATATAGACATATATATGTATGTAATACATATCTGATCGGTAACATATATTACATATATGGCCATGTATCATGTAACAACAGAGATACATTCTGAGAAATGCATCATTAGGTGATTTTGTGATTGTGCAAACATCATTGAGGATACTTACACAAACCTAAATGGTTTAACCTATTATACGCCTAGGCTCTGTAATGTGGCCTATTGCTCCTAGGCTACAAGCCTGTATAACATGCCTAGTACTGTAGGCAATTAAGCACAATAGTAAGTACTTATATACCTAAACATAAAGAAGGTACAGTGAAAAATACAGTATAAAAGATAAAAAATGACTGGGCATGGTGGCACACGCCTATAATCCTAGCACTTTGGGAGGCCGAGGTGAGAGGATTGCCTGAGCCCACAGGTTCGAGAAAAGCCTGGGCAACTTGGCGAGATCTCATCTCTACAATAAATAAAAAAATTACCCAGGCGTAACGACACATGCCTATAGTTCCAGCTATCTGGAAGGCTACGGTGGAAAGATCACCTGAGCCCATCAGGTCGAGGCTGTGGTAACCGTGAGTGTGCCACTGCATTCCAGTCTGGGTGACAGAGTGAGACTCCTACTCAAAAATAAAAAATAAAAAAGATAAAACCATCTGTTTAGGGCACTTACTATGAATGGAGCTTGCAGGACTGGAAGTTGCTCTGGGTGAGTCAGTGAGTGAGGGTGAGTGAATGTGAAGGCCTCGGACGTGACTATACTCTACTATAGACTTCATAAACTCTGTATGCTTAGACTACACTACATTTACTTAAAAATATTTTTCTTTCTTCAATAATAAATTAATCTTGTTTACTAAACTTTTTTGCTTTATGAGTTTTTTTTTTAACATTCTGACTCTTGTAATAACAGCTTGAAATACAAGCACATTGTATAGCTGTACACAAATATTTTCTTTTTTATACTCTTATTCTATCAAGTTTTTTCTGTTTTTAAAATTTTGGTGTTTTTTTTTTTAACAGTTTTTATTAAGAACTTGAACCAAAACATGCACATTAGCCTAGGCCTACCCAAGGGCAGGATCATCAATATCACTGCCTTTCACCTTTACATCTTGTCCCACTGGAAGGTCTTCAGGGACAATAACACAAAGGGAGCTGTCATCTCCTGTGATAACAAAGCCTACCTCCTGAAGGACCTGCCTGAGGCTGTATTACAGTTAGTTGTTTTTTAATAGGTAGAAGGAAGACACTCTAAAATGACAATAAAAAGTATAATATAAACCGGGCTCGGTGGCTCAGCCTGTAATCCCGCACCTTTGGGAGGCTGAGGTTAGTGGATTGCCTGAGTCCGCAGGTTCGAGACCCGCCTGGGCAGCGAGACCTCATCTCTACAATAAATCAAAAAATCAGCCGGGCGTGGGAGCGCATGCCTGTAATTCCAGCTACTCGGAAGGCTGAGGCGGAAGGACCGTCGGAGCCCAGCAGGTCGAGGCTGCAGTGACCGGGAGCGGCCGCTGCACTCCAGTCTGGGCGACAGAGTGAGACTCCAACTCACAAAAAAAGTATAATATAGTCAATACCTAAATCAGTAACATAAATGTTTATTGTAATTCTCAAGTATTATGTACTGTACGTAATTGTATGTATGTGCTATACTTTTAAGCAACTGGCATCATAGGAGGCTTGTTTACACCAGCATCACCACAAACACGAGATTAATGCCTTGCTCTATGATGTTAAGACTACTAAGACATCACTAGACAATAGGAATTTTACAGGACTTTTATAATCTTATGGGAGGTCCATTGCTGACTGAAATGTCGTTATGTCAGCACATGACTCTATATGCGTGTGTGTTTACATACACATGCACATATATATTACAAACTTATATACATAGATAAAGAAGAGAAACAAATTTGGAACAGTATCCAAACTCATAATAAAAACTAATAGAAATTCTCTCTGGAAAGTGCTATTAAAAAGGATCTTAGGCTTTTTGACTTTTTACAAGAATCTATCACTCAAATAATGAGAAAATAAAAGCAAAACTATTTCCATTTAGACAAAAGAAGCAAATTGAGTATGTGTGAGATGAGTAATGAACATAAAACGTCTAAGTAGAACCACAGAGAATTTTAAAAGGAAGAAAAAAAGACATTTATAGTAGAGAGGGCGGGAGGAAATAATAATCTTAAAAGCTCATTAAACAGAAGATAACACATCTTATGTAACCTTCTCATCATAATCTCACTGAGGTCCTAGTGCATTTCATGGAGCATGAAGAAATACAGTCACGAGTTCATGAAAAACCTGAGTGAAGGAAGCTGGTTCCGAGACCTGCAAAATCTATGCAACCTGGAATTGCATTCACATTAAGGAAGTGGGTGGCTCCTACTTCCCTTCCCAATTCACCACCACTTTACGGATATCTCTGGTTTTTCTACCAGATTAATCCAGCTCAAACCACTTTCTTTCTGGAAGCATGTTAAAGAAATTATGGAAATTAGTCAATCTGGCCTATTTTACAGAACAACTTTGGTTATGTATGCAATCCCACATCGGGTACAGACGAAAGTAAAGGCCCCAATTTCACTGCTGTAGTTCCCATATGCTCACCTCATTTCCCCTCAGCATCTGAAGGGGTCCGCCGCATTGGGAAAGAATATGGATCCTAAGGAGTTAAAGAAGCATCTCCAATTTAGTAAAAAGAAAAAAGAATAAGATATAAGTCACATGAAGGAAAGAAGAATTCCCTAATGTCTCAGGTTTTTTTTTTTAACTTTAAAGAGAGAAAAAATTATTATTCTAGGAAAAACTTATTAAAGGAGATTCTTTTAAAAGTCAATGAGTCGACAATGACAGACCAGGTTATTTGATTAATGTTCCCACTGAAAACAACTCAAACTGATGTATTAAACATTTCTAGTCCTTTTAACAGCATCAAAGAGCTGGCAAAATAGAAAGGAAATACCAAATAAGTACCAAAATAAGAGATGTAATTGGAAAACTTCAGAGCTGCTTTAGCTCTGAAGCCCTTTGTCAATCTGGAAGAAACTAAGCTGTGCTTTTGATGGCCTTGTGGCATGGGGGAAGCAAGAGTTAAAGGATGAGGCCCACTCGGTGATGTGCTTCTGATAAATCACCTACACCTGCGTTAAGCTGAGTTGGCAAATGTATACAGCATCAGGGAAAGGATAAACCAGCAGTCTATCCACCTATCTCTTTCTACCCTAGTGAACTGGCAGGAAGAGATGTCTTGGTACTGCATAGAGCAGGAGGAAAGAAGGAAAGAGAAAACAAAGAAAAATTGTCCCTGAGAGGATTTGAAACACAGGCAGTGGTCCAAAAAATATAAACTATGATTCTAACTTAAAATAGGTCTCAGTCATTGGAAAACCTCCACACAAATAGTTATGGGACATGAACATCACACAAAGCAACAAAGTACATAGGGAAATAATACACCATGAGTGAAAACCAGCAGAAATAATGGACACCTAAGTATTTCAGATATTGCAATTATTGGAGCTAGATTATTGAAAACTACACTTCTATGTATAAAGAAATAAAAGATAAATTTGGAAATAAAGGCAAGGTGCAAGAAACTAAACAAAATGTCATAGCAGAGTTGAAAGATTAATCCAATTGAGCTTCCGTAAATAAAATATGAAATAACTAGTTTAAAACTTTTAGAAATGTAGATGTAAAAATGTATAGATTGGGCAGCAGATCAGATGGAAAAAGAATAAGAAAGTTAGAAGAGAGAATAAAAGACATTTAATCAGAATGCAGCATATAGAATAAGTAAAAAAGAAAAGAAGCTAAGGAAGAAGAAGGGGGGAGATGAAGAAAGAGGGAGGGATTTTCTGATATATATGTTTAATTTCAAAAAAGTAATTTTTAGAAAAGAGAATGGGATGGAGGCAATATTTAAACTTTATTGAAAAATGTTTTAGAACTGGTGAAAGATATCAGTCCACAGATTCTAGAAACTAAACGAATTCCAAAGAGACCATTTCAAAAGAAATGCTTACCTAGATATATCAGAGTAAAACTGCAGGAAACTAAAGTTGAAAAATGTTTAAAAGCAAAAAGGTGTTTTGTTTTGTTTTTGTTTTAAGACAGGGTTTCACTCTGTTGCCCAGGCTGGAGTACAGTGGCACGGTCATGGCTTACCGCAGCCTGGAACTCCTGGGCTCAAGCAATCCTCCTGCCTCAGCCTCCTGAGTAGCTGGGACTACAGGCATGCACACTACACCTAACTAATTTTTCTATTTTTGTGTTGAACCAGGGTCTTACTTTGTTCCCCAGGCTGGTCTCCAACTTCTAGCCTCAAGAGATCCTTCAGCCTCAGTCGCATAAAGTGCTGGGATCACAGGCCTGAGCTACTGAGTTCAGCCTGCCAAAAGTATTTTGGTTTTAGTTTTTTAAGGAAAAAAACCAGATTGCAGCAATTAAACTAATAGCTATCTCTCAACAATAACAATGGAAGACAATAGACAGTGGATTTGTATCCTTGAATTCCTGCATATAAATAACAGCCAGCCTAAACCACTATATCCCCCCATCAAAATCTTTCAAGAGCAAGGATCAAATAAAGACTTTTTTAGATAAACAAAAACTAAGATTCTCCATAAAATCGAATTCTAAAATATGGACTTTAGGTAAAAGAAAAGTGACACCAGATAGAAGACATATGAGCATGAAGCAATGGAGAGCAAAGAACACATAAACTGACAGAGGTACTTTTGTGTAGAAATTTTGTAAATAATCGCATTTAAGATTCTTGAAACAAACTCAGGGCAACAGCAAAACTTGAACTCCAAGCAGAGACTTACATAGTCAATTTGAGGCTTCCAAACATGGATGAAAAATTTAAGATTTGTTTTTAAAGCTTTGCAGGGAAATACAGGCAGGAGCAAAACATGATTTTTGAGAGTTAGCAGTTTCCTCGATAGCTGTGTTTTCTTAAAATTTTTTAATGTATTTTTATTTTATTGATAACATTAGCCTTTCATTAGAATGTGTTGAATTCATTGTTTTAATCAGGACTGCAATAGAAAAGTTATAAGTAAATAAAGATGCACAGATTGTCTTCTGCAAATTGGTCGCGTTTCCTCGAAGTTTAATTGTTCTGACTTCAAGTCTGAACTTTTATAAATATAAATCAGATCACATCACTTCCTAGTTCAGCGCCCCCTCACCTCCCCACAATAAGCCTCACAGCCTTACTTCCATGTCCTGGAAGAATATAATTGGTTCCTGATTTTGAGTACACCATCTTCCAACAGCTCTCCCTGTCCATCAGTATCCAGACCCACAGTCTCTTGCTTGAGGACCTTTGCCATGTTGTTCATCTTAACTGAAATGCTCTTCTCCTGGTTCTTTCTGTGGCGGGGTTTTCATCTTTCCATTCTCATTTTAATGTCATCTCCTTGGAAAGCCTTCCCTGACCATCCTGACTAAAGCAACCTTCCCGTCACATCATTATACCACCATGCTGCTCACTTCCTTTGCACACTCATCGTTATCTCCAGTGATCATCTTCATTTCTTTACTAGAGTTTTGCCTGTCTTTTTCCCACAGAAATTAAGTTTCACAAACAAAGGATTTTGTTGAAATTGTTTGGCATTGTACCTCTAGAGCCTAGCACAGTGTCTGGCTCATCAAGACATTCGGGTTTTACTGATAAGATTATTGTCTGGCTTCAGTCGTAAGTTGCCTGTTCTGGACTGGGACTTAAAGAGGATCCTGTAAAAGGAGCATCAAAGATAATGACTAGAACTAGAAAAACAGATGACCACAGACATTTACTGGGAGCTTACTAACAACAACACTGCCAAGCATCAGAGTTTTAAAAGAAAATGTTATCATCTATGAAATACATGAAATGGATTTTCTTGTAAAAACAAGAGTTTTATAAGTGCTTTATAAGGGCAAGGTAGACCTGAGTTCTGACCTTTTTCTTTTACTTGCTTGCCATGCAAATTTGGATGACTTATGTAAACTGTCTGAGACTCATTGTCTCTGTGAAATGGGAATAATAGAACTGACCTCATAAGTTTGTGAGAATCAAAAGAGACAACGTACACAAAGCAATGGCCATGTGTGTGGCATAGAGCAGGAGTTCAGTTAAAGTAAGTATGCTGATCTTATACCATGAAATCATTTTGGATGCACTATGCTGGAAAAACTTACAATAATATTTCATTTCAATTTGATTTTGAATCTACATAATCTCCAAAGCCAATGAAGTACCAAAATTTATTTTTTTATTTTGCCATGGTTATCTAACGATCATGGAGGACACTACCAGGACCCTACCAAGTATCCATCCCTTATTCTTCCTAACAAACCCCCAAATGTATTTGCTGCAGCAATATGCTGAGTTAATATGCTTTGACTCCCAGACCCTCAGAAACTAGAGGTGCCCATATGGCATAAACCTAGCCAATGAACTATAAGCAGTATCAGCACATGTGGCTCCCGATGATTTCCTTTGGCCTTTTGACCTTCCATCTATTTTCTGCCTGGTTGTGAGTCTGACAGCCAACTTGAGAATATGAAAACAAAGCCACACAAAAAGGTGAAGAAGGAAGATAGCGGGAGCCTGAGTCCTAGGTGTTACCACTGGACTGCCATGTTGATCCTGTTCTGCCTACTCCTGGATTATCTTTCTTGTCACAGATAGACCTCTAACTCATTTAAGTTTCATAGGTTTCTTTTGTTTCAAGCTGTATTCGTTGATATTCTTCAGAGAAGAAGAACCAACAGGAGACATAGATGGATAGAGAAATAAAGACAGAGATATAGGATGGGCATGGTGGCTCATGCCTGTGGTCCCAACCTAGGTTCAAGACCAGCCTAGGTAACATAGTGAGACTCCATCCCTAATCAAATAAGTATACACACACACACACACACACACACACACACACACATAATAGGTCCCTATATAATAGGTATATCTATGTTTCTCTCTCTCTATTTTGATTAAGGACAGAGTCTCACTAGGCTACCCAGGCTGGTCTTGAACCTGGGCTGGGATCACAGGCGTGAGCCACCATGCCCAGCCTATATCTCTGTCTCTATATCTCTGTCCAGCTATGTCTCCTTGTTGGTTCTTCTTCTCTGAAGAATCCCACTAACACAGCTTGTAACAAAAGAAACCTATGAAACTTAAATGAGTTAGAGGTCTATCTGTGACAAGAAAAATATTCCAGGAGTAAGTAGGCAGAATGGGATCAACATGGCAGTCCAGTGGTAACACCTATATATAGCCATATATATATTTTATTATAAGAATATGGCTTATATGTATGGATGCTAAGAATTTCCAACATCTGCAATTTACAGATTGGAGGCCCAAGAGAGCCAATGGTATAAGTCAGGTCTGAATCCAAAGTCCCAAAAGCCAGAAGACCCAATGTTGTAACTTCTGGTCTAAAAGCCAGCAAGCTCGAGACCCAAGAAGAACTGAAGTTTTAGCTTGAGTCCAAAGGCAGGAAAAGACCAATGTCCCAGTTCTAATAGTCAGGTAGCAGGAGATCCCCCTTACTCATGGGCAGGTCAGTCTTTTTTGCTCTATTTAGTCCTTCAACTGATGGGACTAGGGCCACCCACATCAGAGAGGGCAATTTGTTTTACTGAGTCAACCAATTCAAATGTTAATCACATTCAAAAACACTCTCGCAGACACACTGAGAACAATGTTTGACCAAATACCTGGGCCGGCCATGGCTTAGTCAGGTTGAAACATAAAATTTAACCGTCACTCATACAGCCAGATACAATCCTCATACACCAGTCCAGACCACCCCATGGGCACCTGTGAAAGAAAATCCAATGGTTCCTTTAGAACAGGTTTTTGATTATGTGTCCCTCTCCCCCCATTTTACATTTAGAAGATTCACAGGAAGTGGAATATGGACGTAATTATTAAGGAAGTTAAGAATAGTGAAAGAAATCAGGCTACAATGGCTTAAAATGTTCAAAGAATAGTTATCACAAAAATCTTGAGAATAGGTAGAGAAAACACTGGCAGCCCCTTCCCCAAGGAGTCCTTCATATTGCTCCCAGAGGAACTTTGAAATCTCTGGTGCTCAACCCAGAAAGAGAGATATGAGCCACGGGTTCCATCAGTGGCCCCAAGAGAAACAGAACCATGTACCTCATCAGCATTACAAAAGATTTTCTGATGTGAAATTTAATGTTATTTTTGATCATTTTCTCTGATTCTTTTGAATTTGTCTATAATGAGCATGTAAAGCCCAAACATATTCATACATTACAAGTGGTTTTATGAGCCCAAAGGAAAGGTCTAATTTACATGTGGTGTTTGCTCACTCATTCATTCACTTGGATAAATTAGTGAATGCCTTCCAAATGTCAGGTGGAGACACAATGCCAGGCGCTTCGTAAAGAGGTTTAAAGAACCAGCTCTGCCCTTTAAGATTAATCATCTAATATTAACACTGATATACATGCAAATACCTCATGGCACAGAATAAAAGAAGTAATCCAGGACATTCTTGGACAGTGAAGTATTTATGTCACATACAAATTAGCATAGCATGGAAGTTAATGTTTACAAATAAGAGGAATGAAATAAAATGAAAAGTATTTCTATGCATATTTCTGCTTTCAGTCTGAGTGACCTTGAGCAAGTTGCAGAACCTTTTGTGAGCCTCACTCTCCTCATGACGAAAACAAGAATGATAATATCTGACATTGCAGGTTACTTTGATGATTGGATAAGATAACAGCTCATAAAGCATGTAGCACAGTGCCCAGCACAGAGCAAGTAGAAAATGCTATTGCTTGAAAAGAAGTCCTAGCATGGCTAACTCCATTTTGTCCCTAATCCCCTCCAGCCACCCCTCAGTGGTATCTTTTGCTTATCTCTGCACGTAGGCCAAGCTAACTATGGGAGGAATTTAGTTTACAGTTTAACTTTAAAACAAGGATAATAATAGTCATTTCCAGAACTAACCCCAGAGGAGGAGATAAGGAGTGCAGTATACCCAAGAAACAATGTCATGTTAGGGATTTATAGGAGCATTGTGACGTGACCAAGGACAAAAAGTTTCACAACCTCCTCAGACCCTTGGACACTGTCGCCCAGACATCAGTGATCATCGGTCACCTCTTGACCTCAGCCCTCTTTCTCCTCTCCCTGCCCCCAACATAAAAGGAGCCTGAAATTCGTAGTAATTTAAGATTTTTTTTTTTTAGGACATTAGTCGGCCATCTTCTTGATTTGCTAGCTCTCCAAGATAAAATCATCTTCTTTGCTCAAACACTTTGTCTCTCGACTTATTGGCTATTGTGTGGCAAGCAGTACATGCTTGGACTCATTTACACTACTAATAGCTAATTTACTTTTATGACAATTTAATATTAATAATATTAATCCCACAAGTAAAGTAAAGGGCTTGCATACTACAGGTATGTTTGAATTCATCAGGCTGATCGCCCTCCTACAAAAGAGTTAGGATCCCTAAACTGTCCCTAATGGTTCAGTTCTTGTCAAGGCAAAATATTTTCTTTTATGAGGATAGGAAGTAAAAAGAAGCCAAATTAAGTGACTATTTAAATGCTCTTGCCTGTCATGGTATTAGCTACATCTGTTTTGTGCTGCCAACTGTCTTCTAAAATTCCTTAGTAATTTCATTTTCTCTTTAAGTGGGCAATTCTATATGGTTAAAGAGTATTTTCTAGGTCCCTCCTCTAATGCATTCATACTTCTGTTTAATGCAATACTACTTTTATCCATTTGTTCATTTATTCACTTAAGATATTTTTTGGCAACTACTAAGCCAGGCACTTAGTAGACAGTTTCCTGAGCCCAGGTACTTGCATCAAAGTACTATCCATGACCTAAAATATCTTCCCAGATCCTTTCACATCATGTACTTCCTGGTCAATTATTGTAAAATTTTATCCCGTAAAGATGACTGATACCATCTTTACCTATGAAGCTTCTGCCTTTATTTATGAAATATGATTCAATAATATTATGTTTATTTAACTTCTATTCTCTAACTTATATTTCCTCAAGTTAGTGGGTCCCACAATGAAACCACTACACAGTGAACCACAATAAACAGCAATGAGAAGTACTGAAGTTTAATTTTAGTGGTTGGAAAACTGTTCCTGTCAACATTTACTTGAACAATAAGTCATTCCTCTGACATTAATGAGGTCCTCATGTAATATAATGATGACACATAAAAAGGAGTCTTCTAGTAAATTCTCTAGAGTTTTCATCAACTTAGAAGATAGGAGAGACTGAATATCTGCTCAGGGCATATGTTGTCATATGTTATCAGGAACATATGCACTAACATGAGTCATCTTTTTTTTTTTTAACCAAGATTTTAAATTCCAAGTACTTTCATGTTACAAGACATTAAAGGCACTGAACATTCACTACATGAATTATAGCCGTGTACTGTGTGGGGAACCAGTGGGTAATTCTTTGCACATCAAAAGATGTTGTCACCAAATGTGCCATCTCTCTCTCGACATTAACACCAGCCTTGGCTGATCCCTCATGAAAGACTAGCATAATGTCTTTATAAATGACTTTTTTTTTTTGCCTTATGTAACATTCACCAACCAGGTATTTAGAAAAACCTTAGCAGGTTTCTGGGAAGAGATGAAAACATGTTCTGTTTTAAATGTCTGTCCAACCCTTCACAGAGAGATGAGATAAACACATTTTCAAAAATTCAACAAAACTTTTCAGAAATTCAGAAAATATCCAGAAAGCTGAGAACTATCAATTCCTCTCAGTCTGGCAGCACCATTCCAGGACAACTGTTTAACAAATAGTGGTACGAGGTCTATATTAATGTCCTTTCTGAATCATTAACTTTTTACCCAGGAAATAATTTACCCATCGAGAACTTGCCTATTTGTTTAATCATCCACCATCCCCTTCGTAGCCCTATCATGATGATAAACCATATTGCTGGTACCCCACTACCAGTCAGCAGGTAGGAGCACCCCTGGGTGCTCACTGACTTGAAAATTCTTTGCTTCTTACTCTGCCATTCTCCTGTGTTTGTCCATAACCCCAACCACCTGACTGTCTTTGTCCTTTCAGACTGCTGTCTAAATATCTTAGATTGGGTAATTTTTAAACAATAGGAATGTGTTGCTCACAGTCCTGGAGGTTGGGAAGTCCAAAATCAAGATGTCTACAGAATCAGTGTCTGGTGAGGGCCTGTTCCTCATAGATGGTGATGTCTAGTTGTGTCCTCACTTGGTAGTAGGGGCAAACAAATTCCCTCAGGCCTCTTTGGGAAGAGCATTAATCCCATTCATGAGGGCTCCATCCTCATGACCTAATCACCTCCTAAAAGTCCTGTTTCTTAATACAATTGCATTAGGGATTAGGTATTAACATAGGAATTTGAGGAGGAAACAAACATTCAGACTATAGCACTAATTGATTGAATGTCTATCTCTTTATCTATCTTTATCTCTGTTTCTTCTTTTCTCCCTAACTCTAGGGATCACAATGTGTGTCACGATGTGTGTCTATCTCTACCTCTCTGCAAGTCTATCTTCCTGTCTCTATGTATTTCTCTCTGTCCTTTGTTTCTTTCTATCTCTCCATCTCCCTTTCTATTCTCTCATTTTCTGTCAAATACACACATGCCTGTGCACGCAAACAGATTGGCATTGCTGTTTTACTTTTATCACTAACCCCAATAGACTGCTAGATGTCTCCCACACTATTTCAATGAAAGTTTCTGCCTGAAAAACAAGTTTCCATACAGAGAAATTTCAAACATTATTGGAAAACAAAATTTCAACACAAACACAAACCAGTTCTTCATTTTCCTTTACTTCCAATTGACATGAGAACCCCAAACATATAATGAAGTCTGTCACTTTAGACCGGTGGTCCAAAATATGCCTGGAGGGATCCTCAAACCAGGGGTACATCCATCACTGGGTACGAACTGAATGTATTGTGTATCTCATATTTGGATTTACTATTTTTCATTTGGCACTGCTGTTATTTTTAATATTTTCTGTAATATTTAAGAACTACTTCTGACACAGCTCAAATGCATTCCAACTCCATGCATTTTTAACTTCCTGAATAGTTCCACAAGAACCATTATTTTATTTTCTAGCATGACTCCTTAAACAAGCACTCACAGGAGAGTACAAAGACATGGTGCATTTAGCAAGTAGCTCATTCTATCCTCTGCAATTAGTCTCACAGATGAGCTGTGTTGGAGAAAAGGTTGAGAAGGTTACCTATTGTCTCAATGTTGGAGTTTGTGTGTCTGGTTTCAACAACTCCCCAAATAATGAAACTATAGAAAGTGGTCAAGGTTAATTCAATGCAGATACTTCACTTTAAATACAATTGTCATTTCATTTTTAAAACACTTTTTAAAAGAAACAAATCCTTGGGAAATGAGTGTCTGAGCAGAGAATTGAAAGCAAGAATGGGTTTCTTAGCAAGTTTGTTGCCTTCAGTAAATGACAGGAGGCCAAGGATAGAGAGGTCCATTAGTAAGTTCCACAAGGCCAAACTGGCCCTCAAGATTCTGCAGAATGTAGCCTCAAACTTCAAATCCATTCTTGTCTTCAACATTCCTCAACCGCCATTTTATCTCTTCCCATCCCCCCAAACCCAATATTCTAATAACTCTTCATAACTCTGCTATGTGGCAAATAAACTTCAAGGTGGCCACCATAACCCCTCAATACCTGGTACTCACATCTTTCTACCATCCTATCCCCTTGCATCTGTGCCTCTGGTAAACAGAATCCAGTAAATGTCATGAGCTATTACCATCGTGATAATGTAAAACTCAGTATTAGAAGATTCATTCAGGAGTTAACCTCTCCCTCCCTCTCTTGCTCTCTGGAGTTCTCTCTCTTCTGTTCACATTAGGAAGCAAACTGTCCTGAACCCTACAGACACAAGGAAATTAATTCTGCCAATAATTTAATGAAACTTGTCAAGAATTCTCCAGTCAAGCCTTTGATGTGATTCCAGTTCAGGCCAGCACCTTGACTGCTGCCTCGTGAGAACCTGAGCAGAGAATTCAGTTAAGCTGTGCCCACGTTCCTGACCCACAGAAATGGTGAGATCATTAATATGGGTTGTTTTAAGCTACTAAGTTTATTACAGAGCAAAGAAAACTAATGCAGCTTAGTTCTGTGCTATCTTTTTAGAACGTGCTCCTTCTTTTGAAAGCCTGTCCCATTTCCAAAAATCAGATCAAAAACCTCTCCTTCACCTTTTTCTTGCCTAAAGGCTAACAATTTATCCAAGGGCTCCATAGCCCTTTGATTTTCAGCCTCTTATCAATACTCCTTTCCCACATGAATAACTCTGATGATTGATGTCTCACAGAGATTTCTTTGCATGCTTCCACATACATCGTCATGACCTCCCATATATACCTAAACACATATATGTCAGATTATTTCTTCATGACCTTTTGAACCTGCTTCCGTGGGCCTCTCATATCTCCTTTTCTGCCATTCAACTCTCCTCCTCTCTCCATAGCAAAGGCAATCCCCAGCAACTCCCTGAATTTTAATGATAGCCCCAGTCTGACACTCATGGCCTTGTTTCTTCTTGGCTTTGAATCCATGCTAATTTCCCCAGCCAAAAAATTATCCCTCCCAACACTGAGAGGAGGTGTGAGGGTTTAATTTTGAATCTTCCCACTGCACAACTTTCTAATCAACTCAACAAGGTCCTGATCATTGGTGGACTGGGGCAAACAGCTGTGAGACCAGCCTCCTATCAACACCAGGCCACCACTTAAAATACTTGACACTCAAAGGCATGAAAAGATAAACCCACATTTGAGTCCACATCCATATCTTGACAGATCTACCTCGCTTTACCTCACATAACCTTTCCCACATCAGAGGAGTGTAGATTTGGTCCTCAGTGCTCACAGAATCTTATCTGGTAAGATTTTGGAGGGTATCCCACCCAAAAATCAGAATTATCTTTTGGAAGGTGGGCCCCTTGTAGTACCCTAGGAACTTGTTCCTCTGGATCAAACAGTCAATCAAAGTTTTTATCTGGAAGTTTTGAGAAGGCTGTGGAAGAAATATCCCAAGTTGTGGCAAACAGGTGACTGTTTCTTCCACCATGACAATGCACCTCCCCACACCACGCTGCGTGTTCAGCAGTTTTTGACTCAAAATGGCATTACCCCCATGTCCTACCCTCCCTATTCACCTGATCTCGCCCTGAGCAACTTTTTTTTGGTTCCCTGGATTAAAAAAGTCCTCAAAGGGAAATGTTTTGCCAATGTGGAAGAGGTGAAACAAAAAAACAGCAGAAGCGCTGGAAGGCATCAAACATTGACAAGTTCAAAAAACTGTTTTGAGCAGTGGAAAAAGCATCCTGATAGGTGTATTGCATCAAACACAGAGTACTTTGAAGGTGACTGAAGTTTAAACATGTAAAAATAAATACACAATTTTTCATAAACAAATTCCAGGTTTTTGGGGGTCCACCCTCATATTAGGATGAGTGGGAGTGTAAGCTGGGAAAGCCTTTTTGGAGGGCAATTTGGAGTATCTATCAAAATATAAGAGTTTTTAAAGGGTGGTTTCAGCAGTTAGAAAAAATGCTAGGACGTCTGCTTTGGGAAGAGAGATGAGATATATTTTTCCCTATTCCTCCTGCTAGATACAATTAAAAGCCCTGGCCACTGTATATAACACAAAAAGAAGTAAACTCTAAAAGAAGTAAAGAAGAAGGCAGGCCAGCTAGAGACCCATGATCAAAGGAATGACGCGGTGGCAAATGCCCTGGGGTTCTTTTTTATACCCCAGATTTGGAGCTGAAGAAACCAACAATCCAACCTACACATGAATGTTTATAGCATTCCTAATGGTCAAAAGCTGAAAACAACCCAAGATGTCCTTCCATGGGTGAAATAGTTAAACCATGGTACTTCCCGTCTATGGAATACTACTGAGCAATAAAAATTCATGCAATTACCTCAATGAATCCCCAGAGAACTATGCTGAGTGAAAAGAGTCAATCTTAAAAGGTTATATACAGTAATATACCATTTATATATAATATTTGAAATCATAAAATTACAGATAGAGAGAACATTTCTATATCTGTAATATGTCTGGGTTTAAAGGAGAATCACAGGCAGGAAGGAAGTAGATGTGGCTATAAAAAGATTGTAGTGATGAGACTGTTCTGTATCTCACCTGTATCAATGTCAATACTTTGGTTGTCATGTTGTACTTAGTTCTGCAAGGTGTTACCATTGGGGAATACTTGGGACAGGGTACATGAGATCTTTATATTTTTACAATTGCTTGTGAATCTACAGTTATCTCAAAGTAAAAAGTTTAATTTTGGTAAATTTTAACTTATTGTAGAGATGTGGGGTACAAGTTAGGATTAACTACATAAGTAGGCTGCATGCAGGTGAAGTTTGGGCTTCTTTTTTTTTTTTTTGAGTTGGAGTCTCACTCCGTCGCCCAGGCTGGAGTGCAGTGGCATGCTCACGGCCACCGCAGCCTCGACCAGCTAGGTTCAGGTGATCCTTCCTCTCAGGCTTCCAAGTAGCTGGAACCACAAGAGCATGCCATCATGTCTGGCTAATATTTTGATTTATTGTAGAGATGAGGTTTTGCCAAGTTGTCCAGGCTGGTCTCAAGCCCTTGGGCTCAGGCAATCCTCTCACCTCGGCCTCCGGCCAAAATTTGGGCTTCTAACTGGCCCTCACTCCCCCTGGTAGTGAAACAAGTACCTTTTGTGTTGTCACGTGCATCCCACCTTCCTTCCTCCCCTCCACACCACCCACCAGCAGTGCCCAGTGGCTGCCAATCCCTCCCTTGTGCTAATATGACAATTTCAAGGCCACTTATGAGTTGGAACATGTAAAATTTAGTTCTTTGTTTCTGTGATAGTTCACTTAGCATTATGGTCTCCAACTTACTGCAATATACTGTATTTTATTGCAATAATATATCCAATTTACTGCAAAGTCCATAATTTTGTTCTTCTTCATGACTGTGTAATACTCCATCATATATATGGTCCACATTTTCTTTATTCAGTCTACTTTCAATCAGCAGTAGGGTTGGTTCTGTTTTTGTTATTGTGAATAGTGTAGCTGAAATAGTGCAGGTATCTTTTTTGTAGAACAATTTATGTTCCTCCAGATATATTCCTAGGAGAGGGATTGCTGGATCATATGGAGGGTCAATTTTTAGTTCTTTTAGGAATCACTACACTGCTTTCCACAGAGGTTGAATGAGCTTACATTCCCACCAACAGTGTAGAAGTGTTTCCTTTTCTCTGCACCCATGCCAGCATCTGTTGTTTTTTGACTTATTAATGATAGCCACCGCCGGGCTCGGTGGCTCAGCCTGTAATCCCCTGGCTTTGGGAGGCCGAGGTGAGTGAATTATCTGAGCCCACGGGTTCAAGACCCGCTTGGGCAACTTGGCGAGACCTCTCTACAATAAATCAAAAAATTAGCCGGGCGTGGTAGCGTGTGCCTGTAGTTCCAGCTACTTGGAAGGCTGAGGCTGAGGGATCGCCGGAGCCCAGCAGGTTGAGGCTGCGGTGGCCGGGAGCAGCCACTGCACTCCAGTCTGGGCGACAGAGTGAGACTCCAACTCAAAAAAAAAAAAAAAAATTAATATCTGGGCTCGGTGGCTCAGCCTATAATCCCGCGCCTTTGGGAGGCTGAGGTGAGTGGATTGCCTGAGCCCACGGGTTCGAGACCCGCCTGGGCAGCAAGACCTCATATCTACAATAAATCAAAAAATTAGCCAGGCGTGGTAGCCCACACCTGTAGTTCCAGCTACTTGGAAGGCTGAGGCAGAAGAATTGCTGGAGCCCAGCAGGTGGAGGTTGCTGTGGCCGGGAGTGGCCACTGCACTCCAGTCTGGGTGACAGAGTGAGACTCCAACTCAAAAAAAAAAAAAAATGATAGCCACCCTTACCAGAGTTAGGTGGTATCTCATTGCAGTTTTAATTTGCATTTCTCTGATGATTTGTGAGGCTGAGCAGTTTTTCATGTCTGTTGGCTGCTTGTATGTCATCTTTTGAGAAGTGACTGTTCATTTCCTTTGCCCACTTTTTAATTGGGTTTTTTTTTCCTTTCACTTCGTTTGAGTTTCTTATAGATCCTAGATGTTAGGCCTTTGTCAGTTATATAATTTGTAAGTATTTTTTCCCATTCTGTAGGTTGTCTCTTTACTCTTTCGGTTTCTTTTGCTGTGCAAAAGCTTTTCAGTTTGATGAGGTCCCCCTTATCTATCTTTTTTTTTTTTTTTTTTTTTTTTTTGAGTTTGGAGTCTCACTCCTTCGCCCAGGTTGGAGTGCAGTGGCATGCTCACGGCCACCCCAGTGTCGACCTGCTGGGCTCTGGTGATCCTTCCGCCTCAGCCTGCCGAATAGCCGGAACGACAGACACGCACTACCATGCCCGGCTATTTTTTATTTTTTGTTGTAAAGTCTCACCAAGTTGCCCAGACTGGTTTTGAACCCATGGGCACAGACAATCCACTGGCCTCGGCCTCCCAAAGTGCTGGGATTACATGCTGAGCCACTGAGCCCAGCCTCTACCTTATCTTTTATGGCATTCACTTTTGGAGACTTGATCAAGAAGTCATTGCCTACTCCGATGAACATAAGGGTGTTTCCTACACTTTCTTTTAGAATTCTTATAGTTTGAGGTTTTACGTTTAGGTCTTTGATTTATTTTGAGTTGATTTTTGTATATGGTGATAGGTAGGGGTCCAGTTGCATTCTTCTTCACATGGTCAGCCAGTTTTCCCAGCACAATCTGCAAATATGGTCTCCTTTCCCCAGTGATTGCTATTGGTGGCTTTGTCAAAGGTGAGTTGGTTAAGAGTCTATGTTTTTGCTTCCAGAATCTCTGTCCTATTCCATTGGTCTATGTGCCTATTCCTGTACCAATACCAGGCTGCTTGGTTACTATAGCCTTGAAATAAAGTTTAAAGTCTGGAAGTATGATACCTCCCACTTTGTTCGTTTTGCTGGAGATAGTTTTGGCTATTCATGCTCTTTTTGTTACTATAAGAATTTCTGTTTTGTTTCCAGTTTTGAGAAAAATGGTGTTGGTAAATTGGTGGGTATTGCATTGAATCTGTCGATTGCCTTGGGTAGGATGGACATCTTGACAAGACTGATTCTTCCAATCCATGAGTTAGGAATGTTTTTCCATTTGTTTGTGTCATCCTTGACTTCTGTCCTTTTTTTAAAAAGTAAGTTCTAGAACTTTACAAACGGTATGACACCATTTATGTCAACATCAACTAACCTTTATAGAGACCTGCAGTGTGGCAGGGACTAGTCCAAGCCCGTACAAAGTTTCATTCATTTAATCTTCACTATAAGTCCATGAGGCAGGCACTATTATTTTCTGCATCCTACAGAGAAGGAAACTGAGAATCAGAGAGGTTTGATAACTCAGTCAAGGTCGGATGACAAAGACAGATTTTGAACTCAAGCAGTCTGACTCCAGGGTTCGTGCTCTCAGCCACTAACTGTGTGTTTCTAGCTATCAGTCTGAAATGAATTTTTACATGTAAATAAATAGAAAAGGGTCTTAATGGATACATACAACCAGTGTTTTATTTGTAAACAAGCTTTTTGGGGGTGAGGGAAGGTTCTAACATATAGTTTTTGCCAACATCTGTGATGCAAATTATCTCAATTTCAAGATACTAACATGATGTCACTAAACATGGGGTTGTTAGAAGCCAGCTCCAGCACGTCACTGTAAATTGTGGCACTGTGGACAATACAACAAACCAAAATTATGCTGCCCTTAGGGAGGGGAAAATGAGGGATTAAAAAGTTTAAAAGGTGATTCTTTACTTTGTATAAATTAATAGTTTAAGATGAGAATATACACATTACTCATGCATTTAAAAAATACAAAAATTAGGGTATAAACGGTTGGCTTTGAACTTAAAATTATTTATTACCATAGCCCCATCCAACATATTCCATTTTGGTGCTCAGAATTCTTCATTACCTACAGGAAAATTTCCCAGGTCCCCTTTTAGCATATACACAGCCTCTCAAGGGTTAGGCCATGGTCTGGCCCCAGCCTCAACCCCTGCCTCTCCTTCCACAAACTCCTGTGCCTCAGATGACCTGCCATGCACTGTCATATGACTATACCCTTGGTCATGCTGTTTCCTATTTTGGAATGCTTTTTTCATCTCATTCCATATTCATGTTCCACAGCTGACAAAAAAACTTCCACTAAGTTGTATCCCCTTAATAGAAGTGGTAATTTCTTATCTTTTTCTCATTTAATCCTCACCAAACTCTTACATGAGAAGTATTAGATATCTATTACTGCCTAACAAATTACTTCTAAAGTTAGCAGCTTAAGACAATGATATTTGTTGTTCACAGTCTATGGGTCAGAAATCTGGGTGCACATGAATCTCTGGTTCACACTGTCTCACAAGGGTACAAAACAGGGTCACTGGGGCTGCAGTTTCATCTCAAAGCTTGACTGGGAAAGGATCCACTTCTGAGCTCACTCACGCAGTTGTTAGCAGGACTAGGTTCCTCGTACCCTGCTGTCCTGAAGGCCTCACTTCTTCACTGTTGACCGGAAGCCACCCTCAGTTCCTTGCCATGTGGGACTCTCCTTAGGGTAGCCCATAGTATGCCAGCTGGCTTCATCATAAGGAGAAGTCATAGAGAGAAAGCATAGGCAATGTAGAAGCCACAGTCTTTTCAAACCAACTCTCGAAAGTGCTATCCCATTGCTTTTGCCACATTTTATCCATTAAAGCCAGCACTAGAGTCAACTCTCACTCAAGGGGAAGAGAGCACACAAGGGCATGAACATCAGGAGGCAGGGGTCATTGGGAGTCATTTTAGAAGTTTCCTACTCCACAAGGCTCCACAGCTGCCAAGGGTCAGAACACAGATATGCATAACATTACAATATTTCTACACTCCATCTTTTATTTGCCTGTGTCCTTGACCTGAAATTCTCTACCCTGCGATATGTATTCTTTAAACAAATATGTCTTGGATGCCTACAATGTGCCAGGCACTGTCCTGGGTGCTGAGGGACAGCAAGAATGAAGAATCCCTGTTCTCATGAGCTTATATACTAGATGTAGGAAATAGACAACAAACAAGCCAAATGTAAATTACAGCAGGTAATAAACAGGTTAAGAGAGTAAAAAAAAAAGATTTGGGGGAGGTGATGGTCAAAGAAATTCTCTGAGTAGAGACATAAAGGAAGTGAGGGAGCAGGCATGAAGAAGTGTAGAAGTGCGTTTTAAGCAGAAGGAACAGTAAATGCAAAGGCTCTGCAGTAGGACCATCCCTGGTGTGTTCAGGGAATAGCAAGGAGGCCAACGAGGTGCGAGGGAAGTGAACAAGAGGGAGAGAAGATCAAGCAGGTTGACAAGGACTTGCAGACCCCAGTAAGGATTTTGGTGTTTTACTTTAAGCTTGTCAGGAAGTCGCTGGAGTATAAAAAATTTCTTTTCAAGACCCAGTTGTGGCACTGTGGACAATACAACAAACAAAATACTTTCTAGCCACTTTCTGACACTTAGCATTGTCTTGACTTTGTCTGTTTCTTATCTATCCATTTCGAAGGATCAGGAACTTACAAATCATCAGCCCCCGGCATACCCACAAGGCAGAGTTCACCATTGTCAACCTTATGCCCTTGCACCGAGGACTTTACCCCTTTTCTCTTCTTGGCTCTGCTTGTGAGGTCAACAACAAGTTTCCAACAGAAAAGCAAAGAAGTGTCCCCCCCCCTTTTTTTTCTTTTTCTAAGCAAACCTCTTGATTTTTCTCTGCACAAACACCATCTAGTTTGACGAAGAACACACAAGCACTAGCCAAAATGAAGTCCAAATCCCAGTAAGATGAAAACAAAGTGGAGTCATCCAAAGCACCTGTGTAAGCAAACACTTCCACACTGTCCAGAACGCACACAAAGGAGGTCCTTACATTTTAAAGTGGCAACATATCAGTATGTACATTTTCTAGAACTGTACTTCTTGCTGCATCCTCTCCTTCAGATTTGAAATCACTCAGTCCACAACTCTGATGCTCTCTATAGGGTAAACATGAAGCTGGTTTCTCAACTTGGAGCTATTGACAATCGGCCTGGATCATTCTCTGTTGTGGGGACTATCCTAGGCACTGTAGGATGTTTTGCAGCATCCCTGGGCTCTCTACTCATTAGATTTCCATAGCTCTTCCTAACTGTGACAATTGTAAAAATGTCTCCAGACATTGTTCAATGTCCCTTGGAGGGCAAAATTGCCCCAGTTAAGAACAATTTCCATAAAGGCTCAGGTGTGTGTCCTTGGGGATGTTATTAATCCTGTTTGGATTTCAGTTGCTTACCTAGAAAATAGAGAAAATGTTATCCTCCATACCTCAGGATAGGAAGTTGAACAATATGATTCTCTGATATTTCTGCCTAAGAGCCATGCTCATGTGAATCTGTGATACTCAATGAAACAATGAAGCATCCTTGTCAAACTCTGATTTACTTGAGGGCAAAAAAATGAATGTTATGCAGCTCTGTGTGTTAGTATCTAGCCCGGTTGGGGACATGCAATAAGTTCTCAATCAATATTGGTTTAATTGTGATTAAACCTTCCCCATACTGTTCTTCTCACGGTTGGCACTACTAGACTGCTTACGTGCTTAATAGTCTTATTTAATATAGTGAGATCATCTTAAAATCAAGTCCTTCATTAATCCAAAAATGCTCAGCTTAGCCAACATTTATTGATCATTTACCATGATCCAAGCACTAGAGAGACAGGTAAGAATGAAAATGGATCCTGCCCTTCAGAGACTCATGCTACAGTGATACAAGTCAGCGCAACTTGACAACGAAAGATGTCGCAGTCAGGAGACAGAGGGTTCCAAGGATAACCCTGCATAGTTCTGTCAATCTTTTCCTTGCACTGATTCCTAGGAAAAAATGTACTTCCAGAGATTCAAATCACACTAATATAAGTGATTATTTTACATATGAATGAAGTCAATCTGTTAGAAATAGTCATTGAATGAATCACATTATTTCCCCACCTTTTCTAACTGGATCACATACATTTTTTTTCTATTTCGATTTAAAAAGTACATGTGCAGTTTTGTTACATAGAAATATTGTGTGATGGTGAGGCTTGGGCTTCTATGGAGCCTGTCAACCAGGTGGTGGACGTGGTTCCCAGTAGGTGGTTTTCAGTGCTTACTCTCCCTCCCCACTTTAGGATTGCCTCAAAATCTGTTGCTCCCATTTGTGCCCAAGTGTGTATGTATTTAGCTAGCATTTATTAGGAAGAACATATGGTATTGAGAATTCTGTTTCTGTGATAATTTGCTCAAGATAACAGTTTCTGATTTGCATTCATCACACGCACAATTGAACCTAGAGATGGTTTTATCTTGAGTAACAATGTGGACACATATTAGCTTCCAGAAAACGATGTTCAGAAGGATTCTGAAGGTACATTCAAACCCATGCTTAACGTCTGCCATGGATCTAGTATAAAGAAATAATGGTTAACTTCCTAGTATCTACTATATCTGACTTTGCTTCTTCTTGACAAGTCAAGATTATATTGTAAATGTGGTCCACCATCCCAGTAAGTGACAACCCCATCATCTTATGTGCATGGACCAAAATGCTTGGAATCATCTGGAACACATCTCTTACTCTTATGTGCCATGAACTGTCAGCAGGTGCTAATGGCTCTGCCACCAACATACACTGACCCTCACTGCTGCCACTCTGGTATGAATCACCATCGTGTCATCTCCTACTACTCTTCTTTCTGCCATACTCCCCCAATTGCCATTCCTTGAACCTGCCAGAAGTCCTCCCATCTCAGGGTATTGTAACTCACAGATCTCCCTAACTCGCAAGCTCTTTCACCAGGTAACCTCAGGGCTTGATCCTTCCCTCCTTCATTTTCTCCATGAGGCCTTCCCTGGCCTTCCTGTTCATGATGGCAACTCCCACGTTTTCCCCTTCTCTGGATTCCTTTTCCCTGACTTGTACATGTTATTTGTGATCAGTTGACATCCTATATCTTTTTATTATTTGTGGAGTAGAAACATTCCTCCAGGAGGCTGCATGAGGACAAGGTGTCTATCCATTCCATTCACTGCGATATTCCCAGCACCGAGAGCAAGGCAGGCTCATAATAGTTGCTTAATAAATATTTGCTGAATGAAAGAATGGATAAATAGGTGAATGACCAGAACTATAACTGAATGATATTAAGGAGTTGGTAGAGTTTTAGAAGTCTCTTTGTCTTTGCACTAAGTGACCTCATACAATAGTGTTTTGGTCACTTCACTATAGTCAACGAGTCGGTCTAGAGCTGCATTGTGCAATATGAGAGCCACCAGCCAATGTGACTATTTAGATTTAAATTTAATCTATTTAAAAATAAGTAAAATAAAAAAAGTCAGTCCCTCAGTTGCACTAGCCATACTTCAAGTGCTCAATAGTGACATGTGGCTGGCTATTACCACATGGCAAAGCACAGATGAAGGACATCACTGCAGAAAGTACTACTGGCCAGTGCTGGTCAATAGACACCAGAACATCCACTCTGGCCTACTCCAAAGTATTTACTATAGCTATTCTGATGATTTGAGACACCAACTAAACAAGCTTGCTGAAACCATACAAACAAGAACACACAATTATCAGTCAAGGACTGAAAAATTATGCCATGAGATTCTGCACCAGGGTTGCCTGATTTATGCTCTATCTCTCAGGATCTTTTCTTTCTTAGGATTGGTTTCTCTTGATGTTCCAAAGTGATGGGTTTGTTGGGTAGATGGCCTGTAGATAAGTGATTTGCTACAGGTACCACCCCTACAGGTACAGGTATCACCTCTACTACTTTAAAAAATGCCTCTTTCACTCAGAATCCTATTTTGCCAACTTTCAGAAATAAATGACACATGACGCAACTATCAGAAGTAAAGACAGGACTGGGATAAGATCCTCTTTGTGGCTAAGTATCAGAAAAGGGGTATGTGAATAGGAAAATAGGAAGTAGATAGAACATTGCAACCACAATGGAAGTTGACATTCATATTGTGGAATAAATAAGTAAAAGAAACATGGTATACACTTATTATTTATAGCATGAGGATTCTTGCAACTCAGAAAGAAAAGGCACAAGAATTTGAATGTCCATCATCAGTTTTCATTCCAGTAGGTCATGGGACCCACATTCTGAATCATCACTGACACCTCCTATATATATCTCCAATGCTCTTTAAATAATCCTGCCAAGCCATTTGCGGAAGTCAGAGGGGCCAACGCTCCCTAGAAAGGAGATGTTTTCCCTTGCCCTCCTTCAATACTACTCTCTCTAGAGGACAAATGAATCTGTCACTGCTGAGGGAAGTCCACACTTCAACACTTGTAACTATCACCTTCAGGAGCAAACTAAGTCCTTTTTCCCTCTTCTTGCTTTATTACAAACTCCTTTCAGATCCATCTCAGAAACAATATGTCCTGATTGACAACAAGCCTTGAGATTGCTCAAGGCTAACATCAGAAGTTGAGTTTGAATGAGCTATGAGTACAGTCTGATCTAATTTTGACCCTGTTAAATAACCAAAAGAAAAAATTAAGCACACTTCTCATAAAAAAAAAGTCAAGTTGGTCTTTCATTTAAATTAAATTGTTATTTATTTCAGAAACATGCCATTTCCTCTCTCTTTTTTCCAGTTCAAGGCATTTTTTTGTCATGTCACAGTCAAATGTTCTTATTCCTATTGTTTTCTGAAGACTATATCTCTAAAGTGTCAAGATTTATTTTGGTTTGCTATTTAATGTTTGCTTCATGAATAACATGATTGCTTCCTAATTTCATTCCATGATTAATTGGTTCTTCCTGTATCTATGCTTTAATTCCATATTTTAGTAGGCTGGTCAGTAGATCTTTGAGGATTCTGAATATGTCTTGTTCATCTTTTTGTGTTCCCTGTGGTACTTCATATAGAATCTGATAGTAAGTTGGTGTGTGATGCTTGAAAAAATGAACAACCAAGTCAATCAATGAATATCAGAGTAGGTAGGTGAAGAAATCATGACAGGTGGCTGTAATTGTCCATTCTTGGCCTGGGTATATTCACTTCAAGGATATTCTCAGTTTCTGTGACTAGAAGCACATTTACCAATAGGACTTCATTATTGTGCAAAAAAAAACCCTGTTATTGGCAGAAGAGGGAGGATAGGTACTATGGGAACACAGAATGCAACATGCCCTTCAAACAATCATGAGGACCCAGGCAGACATTATGTCCTTGAATGGGTTAAAAAACAAAAAGTCTTTCTGGACTTTACCCAGTTTTCAAAGAGCATTTGCAATAAGGAGAATATAAGAGGAAACAAAGACAATCTGGGAACACTCCTTTTTAAGCCACATATCAACACCCAATAACCTTGACTGAAACAGCTCTCAGTCACTCTTCCATGTTAGTCTCTAGGTAGCATGACAAAATGAAGTTCAAGGTCCAACTCAGCAGACCACCATGCAAATACAAATGCCAAAGTAGCCAGTATCTGAGTCTCTGGAAGGGTTGACTAGTGGTAGGGGAAGAAGTACGGTTTCTGAAGCCAGACTCCCAGCTCTACCACTGACTAGTCATATGACCCAATCAAGTTACTCAACTTCTCTGCACTTTCGTTTTCTCACATGCAAAATAGGGGTGATAATTTTACCTATCTCATGGGGTTGTTGCACAGACTGAACAAGTTGACATGTTCAGTACCATAATGTAAAGCACTGAGAATAGCGCCAGGCTTGTCATAAGTCATCCAAAAGTAACTGATACCAAAATGATCATGACAATGATGATGATCTTGGTAAAACTGCACATTAGTTATAGATTCCATTCTAGGACACATCTTGTAATATGTTGGTGTATTGGGCAGACCTGGACTGTGTTCATAATTCTTTTTTTTTTACATCAATATATTTTATGATATTGTGGGGTACAGTTAAGGGTTAGGTATGCAAATATGCTTCGTTCAGGCACCCTTGTTGATAAGCGGTGTCTCCCCATCCCCAGACAGATATTTACTACCATTAATCCCATCTCCCTTCCCTTCCCCCCCCATAGTTTCCCACCACTGTCAGTCATTTTCTTATGGTAATACATTGGATGATCAAGGTCCACTATATGAGTGAGAACATGTGATACTCAGATCTTTGTTTCTTTGAGAGGTACTCAGTATTATAGACTCTAGTTCCATCCAGGTTGCTGCGAAATTCATGATTTTGTTCTTTTTTATGGCTGCGTAGTATTCCATCGTGTATATGTACCACAGTTTTTAAATCCAGTCCTCTTTTGGTGGACAGCATGATTGCTTCCAGGTTCTTGTTATTGTGAACAATGCTGCGATAAACATACGTGTGCAGATATCTTTTTTATTGAGTGATTTGAGTTCTTCAGGGTATATTCCCAGTAGGGAGATTGCAGGGTCATATAGGAGGTTGATATTTAGAACTTTTAGGAATTGCCACACTGCTTTCCACAGAGCTCACACTAGTTTACACTCCCACCAACAGTGTAGAAGAGTTTTTGCCACACCCTCTCCAGCAACTGTTATTTTTTGAGTTATTGATAATTGCCATTCTGACTGGAGTTAGGTGGTATCTCAGTGTGGTTTTGATTAGCATCTCCCTGATGATTAGTGAGGTTGAACATTTCTTCATGTGTCTGTTGGCTATTTGGATGTCTTCCTTTGTGAAGTGTCTGTTCATATCCTTTGCCCATTTTATAATGGGGTTGTTTGTTTTTTTCTTTTCAGCACGTTTTAGTTCCTTGTAGATCCAAGATGTTAAGCCTTTGTCAGACCCAGAGTTAGCAAATACTTTTTCCCAGTCTGTAGGCTGTCTCCCTGCTCTCTTAATGGTTTCTCTGGCTTTGCAGAAGCTTGTCAGTTTAATGAGATCCCATTTGCCTATCTTCTCTCTTATGGCCTGTGGGTTTTGGGTTTTGTTCAGGAATTGGATGCCAGTTCCAATTTCCATGAAGGTATGTCCTTCATTTTCTAAGGTTCTTATTGTTTGAGGTTTTACATTTAGGTCTCTGATCCATTTGGAGTTAATTTTTGTGTATGGGGATAGATAGGGGTCCTGTTTCAATCTTCTGCATGTTGTCAGCCAGTTTTCCCAGCACCATTTACTGAATAGGTTCTCCTCTCCCCAGTGGTAGGTGGTGGAGGCTTTGTCAAAGATGAGTTGGTTGAGAAATTGAGGTTTTGCTTCTGGAATCTCAATTCTATTCCATTGGCCTATATGCCTGTTTCTATACCAATACCAAGCTGTTTTGATGATTGTAGCTTTATAGTAAAGTTTGAAGTCTGGTAATGTGATACCACCTGCTTTGGTTTTTTTTTTTACTGAGGATCGTTCTGGCTATTCTTGGACGTTTGTGTTTCCATATGAATTCCTGTGTTGTTTTTTCTAGGTCTGAGAAGAATGTTGCTGGTAATTTGATGGGTATAGCATTAAATCTGTAGATTGCCTTAGGTAGGATGGACATCTTCACAATGTTGATTCTTCCAATCCATGAGTATGGGATATTTTTCCACTTGTTTGCGTCATCTTTGATTTCTTTGAGCAGTGTTTTATAGTTTTCATTGTAAAGGTCTTTCATGTCTCTGGTTAGGAAGATGCCAAGGTATTTCTTTTTTTTTTTGTGGCTATTGTGAATGGAATTGTGCTTTTTATTTTGGTTTCTGTTTGTTTATTATTGGTGTAAAGAAATGCAATTGTCTCTTGCACATTTATTTTATATCCTGAGACTTTGCCAAAGGCCTTTATCAGTATAAGGAGGTTTTTGACACATTCTTTTGGCTTTTCAAGGTACACAATCATGTCATCTGCAAAGAGAGATAACTTGACTTCCTCTTTTCCTATTTGGATACCCCTGATTGCCTTCTCTTCTCTGATTGCTCTACCAGGTCTTCCAATACTATATTGAACAGAAGGGGTGAGAGTGGGCATCCTTGTCTTTTCCAGATTTCAGGGGAAATGGTTCCAATTTTTGTCTGTTTAGGAGTATGCTGGCTGAGGGTTTCTCATAGATGGCTTTTACTATTTTGAGGTATGTTCCCTTGTATGCCTAGATATTTGAGGGTTTTTATGAAGAAGGGGTGCTGGATTTTATCAAAAGCTTTTTCTGCATCTAATGATATAATCATGTGGTTTTGTTTTGACATCTGTTGATGTATTTAATTACATTTATGGTTTTACGAATGTTGAACCAGTCTTGGATCCCAGGGATGAAGCCTACTTGGTCATGATGGATGATTTTTGAGATGTGTTGTTGAATCTGGTTGGCTAGGATCTTGTTGAGAATTTTAGCCTCTATGTTCATCAAAGATATTGGCCTGTAGTTCTCTTTCTTTGTTGGGTCTTTACCTGGCTTGGGTATCAATGTGACGTTAGCTTCATAAAATGATCTGGGGAGAGTTCCATCTTTCTCAGTCACCTGGAATACCTTCAGTAGGATTGGTATCGGCTCCTCCTTAAATGTCTTGTAGAATTCTGCTGGAAAACCATCTGGTCCAGGGCTTTTTTTTTTTTTTTTGTAGGTAGTTTTCTTATTACATTGTCAATTTCCTTGATTGTTATTGGTCTATTTAGGATCTCAATTTCTGCTTGTTTCAACCTAGGCAGGTTGTGTGATGACAGAAAGTCCTCCATTTCCTTAAGGTTTTCAAGTTTGTTTCCATACAAGTGTACATAGTAGTCTCTAATGATCTTTTGTATTTCTTCAGGGTCAGATGTGACTTCATCTTTTGTGTTTCTGATTGTGCTTATTTGGGTTTTTCTCTTTTTCTTGGTCAGTCTAGCTAGGGGACCATCAATCTTGTTTATCCTTTCAAAGAACAAGCTTTTTGTTTCATTGATTTTTTTTGTATTATCTTTTTGTCTTCTATGTCCTGGATTTGGGCTTTTATTTTGGTGATCTGGATTCTTCTGCTGAAATTAGGGTTTTTGTGGTCTTGCTTTTCCAGCTGCCTTAGGTGGCTTGTTAGGCTATTAATTTGTGATCCTTCAATTATCTTCATGTGCATTTGTAGGGATATAAATTCCCCTCTTACTATAGCTTTCATGATGTCCCAGAGATTTTGATAAGATGTTTCTTCATTTACATTTGTTTCCAGGTATCTTTTGATCTCTATTTTGATTTCATCATCGACCCAGTTGTTTAGCATCATGCTGTTTAGTGTCCATGTCTTTGTTGGTTTTGGGGGGACCTTGTTGGTGTTAATGTTTATTTTTATTCAACTGTGGTCTGAGAAGGTGCATGGTAAAATTTCGGTCCTTTTAAATTTGCTTATGCTTGATTTATAGCCAAGTATGTAGTCAATCTTAGAATACATTCCATGTGGTGATGAGTAGAATGTGTATTCTGTGGTCTTTGGATGGAGTATTCTGTAGGTATCGATTAAGTCCATTTGGTCAAGAGTCACATTGAGGTTCTGGATCTCATTGCTGATTTTTTTGTCCTGATGATCTGTCTAGGGTTGTGAGTGGGGTATTAAAGTCCCCAGTTATGATGGCATTAGAGTCAATATATTTCTTTAGTTTTCCTAGAAGCTGCTTTATGAAAGTCAGCGCACCTATGTTGGGTGCATATATATTTAGGATAGATATTTCTTGTTGATGGAGTAAACCTTTTATCATTATGCAGTGGTCCTCTGTATCTTTTATAATTTTTGATAGTTTAAATGATATTTTGTCTGAAATTAGGATCACAACTCCTCCTTTCTTTTGTGTTCCATTTGCCTGAAAATTTGTTTCCCATCCTCTTACTTTGAGTCTGTGCTTATCCTTTCTAGTGAGATGGGTCTCTTGAAGGCAGTATGTTGTTGCCTGGTGGTATTTTATCCATTTTGCCATTCTATGTCTTTTCAGTGGTGCATTTAGTCCATTCACATTCAGGCTAATTACTGAAATGTGAGAGTTCGTCCCTATCATAGAGTTATTGTAGAGTTGTTTTTCTTCCACTTAGTTTTTTGTCTTTCTTTTGGTTTTGGGGTTGGTTCATGTGTATTTTATTCTTTTTCCTGTACTCTTGTGAAGAACGTTGTTCTTTTTTCCTTTTCTTCTGCGTTTAGTACTTTTTTAAGTGTTTCATGTAGAGGTGGTCTGGTGGCAGCATAAGTTCTTAGGGATTGGATATCTGGGAAAGATTTTAATTCTCCCTCACTGATGAAGCTTAACTTGGCTGGGTAGGTTATTCTTGGTTGAATTGTTTATCTTTTAGGACTTTGAAGATAGGGCTCCAAGCTCTCCTAGCCTGCAGGGTTTCTGTAGATAAATCTGCTGCTATTCTAATTGGTCTTCCATGGTAGGTAATCTGGCCTTTTTCTCTTGCTGCCTTTAGGATTTTTTCTTTTATACCTACTTTGTTTAGGCAAATTATTATGTGTCTAGGAGTTGGTCTTCTCATTTGTTGTCTTGCAGGGGTTCTCTGAATTTCTTGTGTTTGAATTTTTGCATCACTGATTAGATAAGCGAAGTTTTCTTGAATAATCTCATGGAAAGTTTGTTCCAGTGTAGTCTCTGTCTCTCTTTCTGCCTCAGAAAGGCCAATTACTCTTAGGTTCGGTCTTTTGAAGTAATCGCTCCTCTCTTGAAGGTTTTGTTCTGTCTTTTTGAGCTTGTTTTCTGTGTTTTTAACAGTTTGGGTTAGTTGTATATTTTGGTCTTCAAGCTCTGAGATTCTTTCTTCTGCTTGGGTAATTCTGCTTCTCAGTTTGTTATTTATTTCATTCACAGTATTCTTTATTACTGTTATCTCAGTTATCAGCTCCTTCCTAGTTTCTTCTTGTCCCTCCTCAATTATTTTTAATCTCTCCATTAATGTCTTGATATCTAGGTTTGTAGTTTGAGACCAGTTATTCTGGAGGCTCTTCATTGTTTGCATTCCAAAGTCAGTTTTCTCAGTGTCTGCCCTCCCAGGGGTCTGGGAGAGACCCATAGTCTTCTTTTGGTTTTTCTTCATTTGTGTAGATTTTTCTCTCTCTCCCCCTTTCCCTCCCCTTCTTTAATTCTGTTTTTCAGGGAAGGTGGGGTTGCTTTTGCTTCACTTGTGCAATCTCCTGTTCTTCCTTATGAGGGTCCTCTGGCTTTGTTCACTTTTGAGGTTGGAGTGTGGCCTGTGGGCTGTACTTTTTGCAGTTTTGATATTTAATTGAGGGGGAAGCTGTGATTCAGAATCTATATGCTGATTCCAGCATCCACCAACCAGTGTATGAGCCCACTGGAACCTATTTCCCACTGCCTTACAATCTGTCTGTGCAGCAGTATGTAGGTTTGGTCCCTGGAACAAAAGGAGGTACAAAAGAGGAAAATAATGGAGGAAGGGGGGGTCAATAGGAAGTTAGACAGAGAGAAGAGTGAGAGGAAAAACAGACTTACATACCAACAGGTGAAAAAGACACACAAAGCCGGAGAGAAGTAAAAAAAACATGCAAGCAAAATTCCCTAAAGAATACTGGTAGCTACACAAAGACAGACTAATAAAGTCATGCCTTTTGATGCATTTTGCCTACCACAAACAGATAGTGTAAGTCAAAAAGCAAACAAAAGTGAGCAAAACAAACAGTCAAAATGATAAAATCAAAAGTCAAAATAAGAAATCAGACTAGCTCTGGAACTTTTCCTGAGTGTCTAAAGTTTCTTCAGCTCTGATCTCCAGCCTCTCCCCTTTGCTTTCGTTGCAGACAGCTGGATTTACTCGCAGCTTGGGTTTGTTCTTTTTAGCCTGCTGCCTGGGAGATCTGCAACGCCTAGTTGCCTTTGTCTGATTCAGCGTAGGGGAGGGGCTTTGTCTCCTGTTTTGCGACGTTACCTTAGGAACCAAGGTGAGTGCTGCTCATAGGTGGGCGGGGCAGTGCAAGTCTCTGCCTGGAGAATGGCCAAGGTGACAGTTTCTCTTTCATGGATCCTTTCTCTCCGCTCATCTGGGTCCCTGGGCAATCCACTATGATGGACTGTGGTGGTGTGGGAGGCACCAGGGATCAGCTGCACCGCTGGGCACTGGATCCGGGGTGCCACTATCAGGCTAGGGTGGAGGAGGGGGTCAGGAGTTCCCTCCCCTGGAGCTGAGAGCCTCTGATCAGCACCTCCTTAAGATATGCTGTTCCCTTACACAAGCATGGGGTTGCATGCTGAGTACCTCAGCCAGGATGAGCCCAGAGCTCCGGAGCTCCAAAGCTCCAAAGGGCAGGTGGTGAGTGGCAAGAGTGGCCCTGGGCCCCTCACAGGGTACTTCAGCCAGAAATGGAACCGGTATCTCTGAGGGGTGGGCACCCAGAGCATCCTTGGGTGACTGGCGACTTGGTGCTGGGTGTTGGGCGAGATGATGTAGCCAGGGAGGGAGCCGTGACCCGAGACTCCCGCGTGGGCGGGAGTCATGTATAGTGAAGTAGCAGCAGCCAGGGCCACAATATCCAGCCCTGTGTGGGACCCTCTGACCAGTGCGGCTGGCAGTGGGCAGGGGGGTGGGGGGAAAAAAGTAAGTCTTTTTGGGAACTCACATTCGAAGAATCTCACAATTCCAGCTATGCCGTCACCATCTTACCGGAACTCCCCCTGTGTTTATAATTCTATGAGTCCTACTACACACTTCAGAGCAAGGGGTTCCAATGTATTTCCACATGTATATCCACATGTGAGATGATTCTATATCACAGATGTTCTGGGCTGTCACCGCAAAAGTAGGAATCAGCAGAATATAGTGTTTATGACTCAGATCGGCATGAACTCAAATTCAGCTCTATTGCTTACTCTCTGTGAAGTATGGACAAATTAGTCAACCTTGTATTGTTGGCTCTTCTACAAAATAGAGATAAAAGTAGTGCCTATTTTCATAGTGCTGCTGTAAAGATGAAATAAAATACCATATTAAACTTCTACTTTGGTGCAGAGGAATTTTTTGGTAGCAGATTGCTCTCATAATCCATCCTTTTGGTTAAGATGTAGAGGAAGAACATCTGCCTGTTTCTTTGGGTCCATCACAGAACTTTGATTCAAAGTACCATAGACTGTGAGCTGGCTTGGGATCATTTACCCCCATGAACTTTTCTTTATAGATGGGAAAACTGAGACTCAGAAAGGGGAGGTCACTTGTTCAAGTTTTCCAAGAGAATTGAGATTTAAAAACAGTCTTTCCTGATCTGGGGATACTTTGACCAAGACTGTACTGACTCCCTTGCTAGAGTACAGCCGTCCTCGTTCTCAGACTCTTTTTCCTTCACCCAGTCCATGGTGGCAGATGCTTTCAGTGCCCCTGAGCCATTATCACTCAGCATTCACTGCTCAGCTGATGGTTTCCACTTTTGGCAGAACATTTCGGAGGTATGTCCTTCACTGTGTCCCAGGGATTCTCCCTTGGGATGGAGCCCATTTTCCCCCAGAGGTGACCTGCTCACTAAGATTTCCTGCATTGGCTTTCTTTTCTCACTTTCTCACCACCTTCCCAGTTCTTCCTGGGATCACCATCTGAATATACTACTTGCACTCAATTGTTCACCTCACGATCTGCTTCTGGAGAAACGGAAATAAGACACTCGCAAATAGGATGAATGCTTTAAAGAGAGAAAAAAATAGGGGAATAAAATAACAGGAAAAAGTTAGAGTGTATAGATGTAATCTATGCATCACAAAGAGTTGAATCAGAAGGTACAACCTGGTCATGAGTTACATAGACTTGAACACCTCAAATTCAAATAAGCCGGGCTCGGTGGCTCAGCCTGTAATCCCACGCCTTTAGGAGGCTGAGGTGAGTGGATTGCCTGAGCCCGTGGATTCGAGACCCACCTGGGCAGCGAGACCTCATCTCTACAATAAATCAAAAAATCAGCCGGGCATGGTAGCGCATGCCTGTAATTCCGGCTACTTGGAAGGCTGAGGTGGAAGGATTGCCGGAGCCCAGCAGGTGGAGGCTGCAGTGGCCGGGAGCGGCCACTGCACTCCAGTCTGGGCGACAGAGTGAGACTCCAACTCAAAAAAAAAAAATTCAAATAAATTTGCATGTCTCTGTGTCAGACGTTCAGTCAATGACCAAGTCACTGCATCCCTCCTGAGGACAGCCCTGCAGCTCAACACAACACACACTTCTGTCCATCAACAAATGCCCACAACTCTGCCATTCGTAAAATACATTCTCTGTTTAAAAATCTCCCTCCCCACCCCACATATTTTTCAAACAAAAATTCCTAACCTCAGGAAACTCAGTTTCCTATTACCTTCCCCAAAACACGAGGGGTGAGAAAAATTTATCAGACTGATTCTGAGCTCAAGCTTTAGAGCCAGGCAAGCTGGTTCAACTTCAGGCTTCAGTGCCACTACTTTTTTATTTCTATTTTTATTTTTGAGTTGTGGGGGAACTAACTCTGTTGCCAAGGCTGGAGTGCAGTAGCATAATCATAGCTCACTGCAGCCCTGACATCTTCTGCCTCAGCTTCCCGAGTAGCTGGGACTACAGGTGCACACCACCAAGCCTGGCTAATTTTTTTTATTTTTCGTAGAGACAAAGTCTCACTATGTTGACCAGGCTGGTCTTGAACTCCTGGGCTCAAGCAATTCTCCTGCTTTGGCCTCCCAAAGTGCTGGGATTATAGGTGCGAGCCACTATACCTGGCTTCAATGCCACAACTAAATAGGATAAGCTTTTTCACCTCATAAGTATCAGTTTCCTCACCTGTAAAATGCAGTAGTAATGCTTGCCCTAATAATGTGATGATTAAGTAATGCAGTTTCTGCAATATGCATATTGGCCTTTGGGAAGAGTTTAACAAGTAGCAGCAGCAGAAACAGTAGCTGTGACTGTGTTGTTGTTATTTTTGTTGTGGTGGTTATATAAAGGCCTCCCTTGTTCCCATTGTCATGGCCTCCTGCAACTCTTTCTTGGGTGGTAGGCTTTAGTTAGCTGAGGATTATAGAAGCAAGCCTTCCTTCCCTTTCATCATGAAAGGCTCATTTGGAGTCTTCCTTTGAACCACTGAGAGAGAAGGGAAATTCGGAGTCCTCTAAGAATACAGACAGCATGCTAACTAACCTTAAGGGAAGAGGCCTTGGGAACAGGACCAAGGGCCATGCAAAACTCAAAAACAAAGCTATTGTGATGAAGTTGAAAGCTTCCTACAAAAATGATGCATGGCTCTCCGTTTCTAGTTTAAATGTCACTGCAGTGTGCTAAAGATCTTGAAGAAATGATGCCATTTCTCCTCAGTTGTCTTTGTAATCAGGGCAAATCAAGCTCACAAAGGAAATTCAACAGGGAGAGGAACAGCAGGATATCTGTTTCAAAATTTGATCACCATGGAGTCCGAATCCCTCTATTTTGTGAGAAGGAAGTATTATTTGTAATCTTGCATAAGCCCATATGACGGAAAGTGCATGGGATAGCAAAAAGAACTAAAAAGTAAACAACTCACTCTGAGGGTGGACTGACTGCTGTAACCAATAGACCCCTAGAGGTTTATTATTTGCTTGTATAACAGATCTAGGCAGGTAAATAGGGTGGCAGGGGGGTCCTTCCAGGCAGTCCCTTGGGAGAGCCAGGCTGGCGGAACCTCTGCCATCTTCAACACATAAATTCCATGGGTGCCTGAGAATTGTCTCCATTTGGGCCTGCTGGAAGGGGAAACAACCTGGAGGGATGGGGGATGGAGGGTTAAAGAGCTAGGGCTGAAGCAGAGCTCATAGCTTCTGCTGAGAGACTTTGTCTCAGGGTCTCACAGTCCTCAAAGAAGAAAAAGACATGGCTGTTGGTGTGCAGTCAACGATCTCTTCCAGAGAAGCCCAGTTTTTTATTTAAGAGCCATGACTTCTAGACCTATCTACTAACTACCTATGAAAGAGTAACTCAACATTTTTGAGTCAAGAGGAGAGGCTTGGGCTGCTTTTGCAACATGGTTGGGAGTCTAGGGCAGTCTCTTGGATGAATCGATCAAACTCCACAGTGAGATTCCAGGTGTGTGTCACTGGTTGGGAATCTCTGGAGCTGAGATCCTGGCCCAGCTAGCACTGCATGGCATCGTAGGTGGCTGGGATGGAAGTAATTTGGTAATAGCAGCTTTCTAAAGTTGTATATAAAAAAGCAGGAAAATATATCATATTCTGCAAAGGGGAGCAGAAGCTGCTTGTCCAACATGTTCTAGTGTCTTCTAGTCACAGAATATAAAGAGATCAAGCCACACAGGATGCAAGGAGAGAGGGAGACAGATCTCTGCTGACATAATTTGGGATCCTGGGTTCCAAAAAAACATGCCCGAAGGCATCCAATGTCCACACTTCCCGGAATCATGAACCAAGAGATTTTCCTTTTAGTTTTACCAGCTTAACATGGATTCCAGTCATTAGCAACCAAGTGTGCTAACTAATATAAGTTCTTTGATTCTAAGCAAACTTGGACTAACCAAAGCACAACTTGAACATGAAATAAATCTCTTGGAAGGGTCTTAGGATAATACATAGAGGCCAATGATAGAACAGAACAGCCAGAGAAACTTGGGGGCACAGTAGTAGCATTTACTCGACTTTCTTCTGGATATTGGCAAAATATGGCTTGGCTCTGGCTGACTTCCATCTACAAGTACCCACCATTTGACTTGTCAAATCCCTCAGAGAAGAAATTCTGATTGACTCTACTTGGGCTAGTCAACTCTATACTTAGACAAGGGTTTCTCCACCTCAGCATCGTAGAAGTTTTGGTCAGTCTAACTCTAGTTCAGAGCTGTCCTGTGCATTGTACAATGTTTAGCAGCATCTCTGGCCTCTACTTATCAAATGACAGTGGCATCCACTCTGGGTATTGCTAAATGTCTCCCAGGGTAGGAGGAGGCAAAATGATCACAGCTGAGAACAATCGCCTTGGACTCATCAGGTATGGCTAGGAGCAGGTAACACCAGCACAGCCACTGGAGATTTGGTTTGCAACAGGCAGACATCCCAGCTTGTGTCTACTAGGAAGATTTTTCTCTTTAACTTCAAACTCTTAACCCAGATGCCACTGGACATCTCTATCTAAGTATCATAAAACCAGAAACACTTGGCAGTATTTCCTCTTGAGCCTGTTCCTTCTCTTGTTTTCGCTATCTTGATGAATAGTAAAAGATCTACCCATTCTCCCCAAGCTAGAAGCATGAATATCACCTGAGCTTCTTCAGCCCTCCACTTGACTTCCACGTCAACAAATTCTGCCCAGTGCATCTCCAAATTCTCTTCTTTGACTCCAGATGTGCAGTCTTACATCCAGTCGACATCATTTTTTTGCTGACCTTTGACAACAGCCTGTTAACTGGGCTCTCTACCCTGCCCCCCTTCGCTGTCCACTTCCAGTCAACAGAGCGATCTCCCCCAGATTTAGTCTTATCTTGGCCCTTTCCTACTTAGAACGTTGTATGCACCCATTCTTTAATAGTCAATCCAACTTTCTAGTTTGGTAGATAATGTCATTCCCGTCTTGATTCAGATTCTTTCCCTCCATTTTATTTTCCTTTCCCCTACCTTCTCTATTCCTTGTGTTTCAGCTACACCAAAATTTTAAAAACTATATTTCCAAAGCAAGGCCATGCTTTTGTCATGACTTTATACATGCCACTGTTCTTGCTTGGAGCATACCTTGATCCTCCTCCTAATAGACTACTTCCCATCCCCAAGCCCCTCTGGGTCACTGTCCTTGACACTCTCAGGAAGACATATTTGCTCCCTTCCCTATCCTCTCACAATGCTTAGTACACTTGGTTTCTCTAGCTGTCTTCCCCACACAATCACAGCCTCTCCTGAGTGGTGACGTCTACCCAGCACCTAACTTAGTACGGGGCACCCAGCAGGCACATGGGAAAGTTTTGCTGAATGGGCTTGTCCATTGAAGGGTTAGGCTATTTCTGCAGGGCAGCATAAGACTACTAAGCATAAGGATTCCAGAATCTGAGCTCCATTCCTGGGTTTTGCACACACCTTCCATGTGATCCTGGACAAGTAATGTGCCTCGCTAAATCTCAGTTTCCTCTTTCATCACATGAGGATAGACCCGCCAACTTCTGCATGGAAGCTCTTCTGCATGATGAAGCTCGTAAGGTAAGAGTTAAATAAGGCCAGCTCTGTGAAGCACTTACCCCAGTGCCTTTGAAAGTCCCAAATAATAGCCGGGCTCGGGGGCTCAGCCTGTAATCCCGTGCCTTTGGGAGGCTGAGGTGAATGGATTGCCTGAGCCCGCGGGTTCGAGACCCGCCTGGGCAGGCGAGACCTCATCTCTACAATGAATCAAAAAATTAGCCGGGCGTGGTAGCGCGCACCTGTAGTTCCAGCTACGTGGAAGGCTGAGGCGGAAGGATCACCAGAGCCCGGCAAGTCGAGGCTGCGGTGGCCGGGAGCGGCCACTGCACTCCAGTCTGGGCGACAGAGTGAGACTCCAACTCAAAAAAATAAAAAATAAATAAAGTCCCAAATAAACGTTAGCCATCATCATCACTATTATCCATTCAGATTCTGCCAAAAGACATTCAGATCCTGTTGAAAACCCACTGCTGACTATAAGATGGAAACAGAAAAAATGACCCAGATTTGAAAGGTGTGTCCTGGTGACATTACCCTGCACAAGCTGTGCAGAGGCAGTGCTTTAGTGAAAGCGAATTGTCGGTGTAATGTCAGACTGTTCTGAGCCTCGGGAGCCAGAGTCTCCATCGGTCTGAAAGTAAAGAGCAAGCTGTAGCGGGAGGTCACTGGGGATGGGAAATCTGCCTTTAATCCCATACTTTCCAATCTTGGGCAAACTTTCTCGACCTCAGCTTCTTTATCTATAAAATGGGTACAGAATGATCATGTACCCCTCCCAGGGCTGTGTGGAATTATAAAATGAGACATGTTATTGTCATGTCCCTTTGCAAGATTTAAAACTCCATGCAGATGCAAAGGCTGCTTTTCCAAATCAGTTGTAAGTGCTCTCACAGGTGTCCAGGAGAGCGGGCTGGGCTGAAGCCACTCTATCACCCGCAGGCTCAGTGTGCTTCAGGAATCAGGCGAGAAACTTGACCTGTCACTCATGTAATTTATCACCAACAAAACCACAAGGTTGATGGCACTCACCTTAGTGCACACGCTAAAGAGACATATCTGATTCCTTGATGTGTAGCATTTCAGGGGCTGGTGGGGGCGGGGGGAGAAAGCACATGACCCAGGGTCACACAGGTAGGTAGTTCAATAAGCTTGACTAGAACCCCGCTATGGACTGTATCTGTATGGAAACACAAGTGTTAGCCTGGGGTTTTCACAGAAAACAACTATTCCATAGTTAAGAGTCTCAGTAAAATTACAGAAAGCCGCTAAAATGTGTCAGTGGCTTTATTAGGAACCACACATGCTCTATTCTTAATCCTTCCCCAAACTCCAAAATGGTAGGTATCATAAATCTCATTTTGTAAGAGGAATTGAAGTTCAGAGAGGTTCAGTGATTGATGGTAGACCACACAGTGCACATGCAGTTGAATAACATTTGAACTAACACCTTTCTCCAAAACCTGAATTCTCTCTACTCTATGACCTTCTGCCTCATGTTCGATAGAGTTGTACTTCCTTGAAACATTAATTGTCTTAGTCACTTTCTCCTAGACTTGACAAATTTAAATTTTGCAGCCAACAAAACGGCCGCTCAAATATGATTCAAGAGCTTCGGGACTCCTCTCAAGTCGAACACCTCAGAGGGATTATGGAGAGCCAACAAATAAAGCTTGTCTCCTAAGGAAGAGGTAATTCAGACTAAGCGAGACTGGAGTCAGGCTCGTCTGCAGGCAAGTTTCCCAGCAAGAGCCAAGGGAGGTCAAGGTTGACAGGAAATCCCAAATGAGAAACTGAAGTGCTCAGCTGCACACTGAGAGGGTTGCCAAGAAATTAATTCATTAAGGAACAGGCCTCAGAGCACTGAAAATCAGACTACTCTTGATAAGGGCAAAAAGGCGAGCCCGCTACTAAGTCTGGGACCTTCTTCCAAGTGGCATCCTCTGTTTTGCAACCTTGGGGGTGTCCAGTTGGGGGCTCCCTCTGACAGCCAGCCATCTCCTGTCAAGCTCATTCCCATGGTAACGATGGCTATTTATTCAGCATGAGAAATGTCATTAATTTGTGAGTGTGGGCGTGGAGGGGGTAGTGCTGGAGGAGAAGTGGCATAGAAACAAATCTATAGAAACAGGCAACTCCCAAAGGTAAGATGTCTGATGATAAAATACAGAAATGTCAAAACTTTAACATAATAAATTTGAAGCCATCTTTAAGTACTGAAAAGTCAAGAAGGCAAAATAAATGAGTTTTTCTTAAGTTCATCACTTTTGCAAGAACAAAGGATACTCACCATTTTACATTCCTCAAGAAGAGCCAGGAATTCAGGCTGTCTTTAAATTAGGATAATCATTTCAAGGCTTTCTCTGTTATTGCCAAGTAGGTGCTGAAGGAGACTAGTAATTTTTGTCTGGGAGGGGAAGTGACAGAGAACTCGAGGTTAAGCAAGCAATTAATCCAATATCGACACAGAGGTTTGCTGATAGATGGACCACTTGTGTGCGCTCAGGCTGCTGGTGCCTGGCATTTCCACCTCACTTGTGGTCGTTTGGGACTAGAAAAAGAAGTCAGAGGGGTACAAGAAATGTGTATTTGTCAGGGAGGTGAGGAGTCGGAGGATTTGGGTTTTAATAGATCTAGAATTTCTGCATAAGAGGGCTGGCAACAGGGCATGGGGAGAGTGTGGAAAATTGGAAGGAGAAAGCTAGGGAAATTGTCTCAGAGTTGCATTTGCATAGCCAGCACAAGCTTTTCCTTAGATTGCATGCATATATACTGAACAAGGCTGATAGAAAAAAGGCAGCTTGGCCTCTTAGGAGCCTCGAGCCTCGTGTGACCTTGGGCAAGTTACCTAACCTCTCCAAGCCCCAGAGATCACTCAACTTTTATTGGAGTGCCACTATGTGCTGGACACTGAAGAACCAGTGGTGGGCCAAAGTTCTGCCTGAAGGGAGCTCACATTCAAGTGGGAATGAGAGACAAAAACCAGAAATACACACTCCAATTCCAGATAGTGGTAAACTAGAAAAGAAACTAAGGAGTGATGGGGGGGAGGAGGAGGAGGAGCTCTTTTGGAAAGAGTGAGTCGATAAAGTTTTCTCAGAGGAGAAATTATTTGAACAGAGAACTAGTAGGGTGGGGCTTCTCAGCCTCGGCACTACTGACACAGGGTCAGAAAACTGTTCGTTGTGGGGGCTGTCCTCTGCAATGTGGGGTGTTTGGCAGCATCCCTAGGTTCTACCCACTAGAAGACAGTGGCAATCCCCACCCTAGATGTGACCACAAACAATGTCTCCAGATATCGCCCAACTGTGATGACCGCAATGGGGATGAGGAGACGCGGTCAGATTTGGGTTCTATTTCAAGGAAGAACTGACAGACTTTGGCGATGTGTTGGATGGGAGAAATGAGAGGAGCAGAAGCCAAGGAAGTTCGTAGGTCTGGGCATGAACAACTGAGTGGGGCTGCTATCCTAAATCATGGCTAGGGAAGAGGGCAAAGCAGGTTTGGATGGAGGAAACAATAGTGCTGTCTTCTGGACTTGTTAACTTTGAGGCACTTCTCCAACATTCCAGTGGGGGGCAGGGGTTGTACAATGCTGGACACATAGCAACGATTCAATCAACAGGGCAAGAAGAAGAGGGGAAAAGCAGACATGCCTGGACAATCACAGCATAAAGTGATTTACTTTACAAAGACTTATGAACTATTCCTTTAAATTATGCATTTCCTTCATACATTTCAATTAAGGCAAACGTAGGTAGACCATTTTATCTATGTCATTCACCCATACCTTTTTGCTCCCAATATTTTCACATTAAAATAGGAGAATAGATAGGAAGACATATGAGCATCTAGGATCTATCATCCATGAGAATCTTGGTTAATCTTCACGACTCTCTGTCTCTTTATTTATTAGGCAGTAAATCAGTGGCAGAGTTAATTGGAACCAATCTCTTTGTAATATTTTTCTCTACGGTTTCTTACATTTGGAAAAAAAGTTTCACTCCAGGGAGAAAGATTACAAACGCTTAACTGTTGACTACAGTGAAAAGTGGTTTTTAAAGAGTTTAAGAGTGACATTTATATTTAGAACAAACTGGGCTCCCTTGTTGAGCAGAGGAATTGCTACTAGTCATTAATTAAATCATCCCCTGCTGATTCTCAGTGGTGGATGCTGCATGGGTGTGTTTATGTGCAGAACATTGCCATCCCAAGGGGGTGGCTGCGGTTTCCAGCATCTACTCCTGCAACTTCAGGTTTTTCTTCGTATTTAAAATTGTTTTCTCTCCTCTGGTCCTCTTATCCATATGGTACAACTCTTCCAATTATTAGCACATGGAACTTTACTTTTAGATTTTCTGGAACAGGAATTGGTAAACTTTTTTTTTGGTCAGGTTCTTACACTGTTGGCCAGGCTGGAGTGCAGTGGCATGATCACGGCTCACCACAGCTTCAACCTCCTGGGCTCATGTGATCCTTCCGCCTCAGCCTCCTGAGCAGCTGGGACTACGGGCATATGCCACCATGCCCAGCTAATTTTTTAATTTTTTAATTTTGTAGAGATGAGGTCTTACTACGTTACCCAGGCTGATCTTAACTTCTGAGTTTAAGTAATCCTCCAGCCTCAGTCTCCCAAAGTGCTGAGATTACAGGTAAGAGCCACTGCACCAGATCAGCAAACTTTTTTTTTTTTTTTTTTGAGTTGGAGTCTCACGCAGTTGCCCAGACTGGAGTGCAGCAGCCGTTCCCGGCCACTGCAGCCTCGACCTGCTGGGCTCCGGCGATCCTTCCACCTCAGCCTTCCAAGTAGCTGGAACTACAGGCACGTGCTACCACGCCCAGCTAATTTTTTGATTTACTGTAGAGATGATGTCTCGCCAAGTTGCCCAGGTGGATCTCGAACCTGTGGGCTCAGGCAATTCACTCACCTCAGCCTCCCAAAGGCGTGGGATTACAGGCTGAGCCACCGAGCCTGGCTGCCGGCAAACTTTTTATAGAAAGGGCCAGATAATAAATATTTTAAGTGTTGCAGGCCATACAATTATGGCTACTTTGTTCTCACAGTGCAAAAGCAACCATAGACAATATGTAAACAAATGAATGTGACTGTGTTCTAACACAATTTTATGTACAAAAAATGGTCTTGGTTAGGATTTGGTCCATGGGCTGTAGTTTACCAGCCTCTCCTCTGGAGAACTCATCTCTTTCAGATGATACCCAAGTCCCTGTAGAGAGACTTCCGTGTATACAATATAGCTCATATTAAATTAGTCATTTCTAATATAGCCTCCAAATCTGTAGAAAATCTATGGTAACACACATAGACAGAACAATAATATCTTTTTCTTTCAAGTTTCATGTTAGGGATTTAAGCATTTGAAACTCCAATAGAAAAAAGCTTTGGTAGCATATCAGCTACGTCTTTTATCACAATGAGGCTATATAACAAACCACCCCAAAACTATAACTTAAAACAATAATTTATCATATTTCCAAAGTCTACAGATCACGTGGATGGTGCTACTATTCTGGTCTAGTTTGCTGATCTTGAGTGGACTTGCTCATGTGGCTGCAGACAGCTGACAGGTTGGTTAGGGCTGGTTGGTTTTCACAGCCTTGACAGACTATGAGGTCTGACAATTAAGTTCGTGAACTTGCCACCATGCACTTATGATGGCAGCACTGTACAAACAACTCAGTAAAGTTTTATAACCTTGGTATATCAGTGTCTTACAGTTGTGTTCATGCTGACATGTGGTGGTGTCTTGCTGAGTGGTGTTCATTATTGTTGTTGCATGTTTTTGTGTGCCATCGCAAGAATGTCAGAGTTGGAATTAGAGCAATGAACAAACATCAAATTTCTTGTTAAGCTTGGCAAAAGTGGAAGTGAAATCAGGGACATGTTAGTCCAAGTTTATGAGGTTAATGGCATGAAGAAAACAGCAGCGTACAAATGGATTAAACGTTTTTCTGAGGGAAGAGAAAGCATCACTGATGAAGAGAGGTCAAGATGACCAGAAATGAGCAAAACAGACAAAAACATTCAAAAATTTGTCAGATTGCGTGTTAAAATTATCAGCTGACTGTGAGAAGCATAGCAGACCAAATAAACATTGACAGAGAAAGAGCTAGGACCATCTTAACTGAAAATCTTGGCATGAGAAGAGAGGTGCAAAAATGGTCCCAAAGGAACTCTTGCATCACCACAATGTACCAGTTGGCCCAGCACTGTCTGTGAGGGAGTATGTGGCTAGTAAACAAATAACTGTATTGGAATACCCTCCCTACTCATCTGATCTGGCCCCCAGTGACTTTTTTCTTTACCCAAAGATAAAGGAAATATTGAAAGGAAGACATTTTGATGACATTCAGGACATCAAGGGTAATGCAACAACAGCTCTGATGACCATTCCAGAAAAAGAGTTCCAAAATTGCTTTGACCGGTGGACTAGGTGCTGGCATCAGTGCATAACTTCCCAAGGGGAGTACTTCGATGGTGACTATAGTGCTATTTTTTTTTTTTTTTTTGAGTTGGAGTCTCACTCTGTCGCCCAGACTGGAGTGCAGTGGCCGCTCCCGGCCACCGCAGACTCAACCTGCTGGGCTCCGGCAATCCTTCCACCTCAGCCTTCCAAGTAGCCGGAATTATAGGCATGCACCACCATGCCTAGCTGATTTTTTTATTTATTGTAGAGATGAGGTCTTGCTGCCCAGGTGGGTCTCGAACCTGCGGGCACAGGCAATCCACTCACCTCAGCCTCCCAAAGGCACGGGATTACAGGCTGAGCCACTGAGCCCGATTGTGGTGCTATTAAGCAATGATGTATGTAGCACTTTTTCGAGGATAAGTTCGCAAACTTAATTGTCAGACCTTGTAGAATGACTCGGTTCTGCTCCACATGGTCTCTTGTTCCCAGTATATTGGCTGGGGCTAGTTCCCATAACATGGCTGGAGTCCAAGAGTGTGCAATATTAATAGTGCAGGGGAAAAAGTGAAGTATGTAAGGCCACTTGAGACCTAGGCTTGTAACAGTCATGCTGTCATTTCTATGCATTCTTTTGGCTAAAACAATTACAAGACTAGTCCACAGTCATACTGAAACAGAACTACAAAGGTTCAGAGCAAAAGAAATTAATACAGAGAGGCCACTAATTGGAGTCATCCATGTAGCCAGTCTGCCAACATGGCTCCTCCAATACCAACTCATTACTGTCATGCTTTCAGGATTAGAATTTACTTAAGTAGGGAAGGATAGGAAAATTAATTGATTGCCTCATATTCTTTGAAAACCTGTGATCCAATATATTAAATTTTTAGAATGGCTGAAAGATGGCATTGCTTATTTTCCTCTATTTAAGAGAAATGCTTTTAATTTTAAGAGTGATTGCCAAACGATATATTTTTGCCCCAATGTTAGGATTTAACAGAGACAAAATATCTTAAGATGCAAACGGCACCAAAATGTTCCAGTTGTATGGGCAAACTAAAGGAAAACAAAAACCAAAATCCTGTCAAAAAACAAACAAAAAAAATGCACTGTGCTACCCACCTTCATCCTGACAGCACCCCTTGGGCACTGGATGCTTATTGTTGGCCACCTGAGTCGTTTGGACAAAAATCTTCCACCAGGAAAGCATATCAAAGATGCTTCACTTCTTTTGTAGCAAGCTCCATGGAAACTGTATTTATTAGAATCCTTTGGTTGCAAGTAACAGAAACTAACTTGAGCTAGCTAAGGCACTTAAAGGGGAAAAAAACTCCCAATATTATAAAAATTCAGGTTGTAGCTGGGCTCGGTGGCTCAGCCAGTAATCCCGCACTTTGGGAGGCTGAGGTGAGTGGGTTGCCTGAGCCCGCGCGTTCGAGACCCGCCTGGGCAACTTGGCGAGACCTCATCTCTACAATAAATAAAAAAAATCAGCCGGGCGTGGTAGCGCACACCTGTAGTTCCAGCTACTTGGAAGGCTGAGGTGGAAGCATCGCCGGAGCCCAGCGGGTTCAGGCTGTGGTGGCCGGGAGCGGCTGCTGCACTCCGGTCTGGGCGACAGAGTGAGACTCCAACTCAAAAAAAGAAAGAAAAAAAAAAATTCAGGTTGTCTCTCAGAAGCCATGCACAGGGATGCATGTGGCTGAGCTTCAGGAAGGGACTGGAAGACAGCTAGGGACCTAGATAAAACTCTCTTTCATTTTCTCTCTGCAGATTAAGTTTTTCCTTTACTTAGCCCATGAAGTGGAAACTATGTGGTGGAAAGTGGCCATCCTATTGTTCCCATGTTTTATTTTGCTTAGCTGGGACTGAACTACACTGTCTTGACTCCATATCCCTGAGAAATTGGACTTCATTGGTCCAGCTTGGGTCACATGGCCACTCCAGTCCAATCATGCATGGCCAGGATCAGAGACTATAAACAAGGTTCCCAGGGGCCCTCCTTTGTGGGTGAAGGAGACACTTGAGGGACTTTGGGAAGTCACAAAGCATACCGCAAAAGAGCTTAAGATTGGAATTCTCTCCAGTTTTAGGAAAGGGTTTCAATAAAAAGGAAAAGAGAAGGTCAATCTTGTGATATCATGAAAAGTCATGTATTCTAATTCTCCTGTTCCTAAACTGTCTTTCCATCTGTCTGTGTTCTCCCACTCATTGGACATATGTGTGTCAATGGTTTAACACACTGAAAGAAGGCTACTAAGAGTTTACTAGTGTCTTAATTTGGGGGAGGGGCTCCACAGAAGTCTCTGAGTCAAGGATTCAAGGGCAAATTGCTTATTTGGAAGGTGATCCCAGTAAATGCCAGCACAGGACTGAGGAAGTTAGACAGGAACAGAAGGTGCCAATGCATGGTGAGTCAACAAGCAAATCATCACTGTGGGCAACTGTGATTAACCCTGCTGGAGAACTCTGAGAAACATTATAGATCATCTACCCAAGGTCTGTCAATCTTTAGGTAAGAGCCGCCAGTACTGCCAGCCTGCTGCTTCCATGAGAGAGCAAGTTCCACTGCTCAGGGAAAGCGTACAGGCAGAGAAGTCCAGCCAGTGTAGCCTGAAACAGTTGGTGGCCATGCCAGCAAAAGGAGTGGGTGTGACAAAATAGGAAAGGGCCACACAGGCAGATAAATGGCAGGATGTGATCATGTGATCTACTTTAAGAAGGTGCACAAAAGCCGGGCTCGGTGGCTCAGCCTGTAATCCCGCGCCTTTGGGAGGCTGAGGTGAGTGGATTGCCTGAGCCCGTGGGTTCGAGACCCGCCTGGGCAGCGAGACCTCATCTCTACAATAAATCAAAAAATCAGCCGGGTGTGGTAGCGCATGCCTGTAATTCTGGCTACTTGGAAGGCTGAGGCGGAAGGATCGCCGGAGCCCAGCAGGTCGAGGCTGCGGTGGCCGGGAGCGGCCAATGCACTCCAGCCTGGGCGACAGAGTGAGACTCCAACTCAAAAACAAAACAAAACAAAAAAGGCGCACAAGAGGAGGAGGCAAGTATGGAAGTGGTGAGGCCAATTAGCAACCTGTGACATAAGTCCAGGTGCAAGATGATGATGCCTGAAACGAACTTTAGTGGGGAGGGTGAGCAGAACTGGTTGACAGCTGGAAGGAGTATTAGGGAAGGTTCCATGGGAATTATCAATGGATCAGAGTATGACAAGAATGACTCCAAGGTGGGTTTGCTTTGGTTTACTTTCATTTTGTTTTGTTTTGCCTTGAATGAGCAGAATTTCATTAGAAAGGAGAGGTATCCCAGTCCATGCAGAAGCCAAGGTACAGGCAAGCACCAGGCCAAGCAGTCCTCTAAGCAATCCCAAGAGAGTTCATTTTGTCTTTGGTAGGGTTGCCAGAAATCATGCAAGAGCATGGTTACATTTGAGTTTCAGATATATACTTTTTTAGTTGGCGTCTTGCTCCGTCGCCCAGGCTAGAGTGCAGTGGCACGCTCGCAGCCACCCGAGTCGACCCACTGGGCTCTGGGAATCCTTCTGCCTCAACCTTCCAAGTAGCCGGAACTACAGGCGTGCTACCACACCTGGCTAATTTTTTGTTTTGATTTATTGTAAAGAGGAGGTCCCGCCAAGTTGCCCGGATATATTTTTTAATATATCCCAATCATTACTTCTACTAAAATGTAACAGGGTCTTCTATACTTTCACTTGCTAAATCTGGCAACTCTGCTCTTTGGATGTGCCGAGGCTGAAGTGTCTGTGGGATGCAGGGAGCAGGGAACAGGTGGAGATGTGGGTCTTGTGTTGGGGGGAGAGATCAGGGCTGGAAATATACACCTGAGAATCACATATAGAAGACTATTAATGCTTATGGTTCTCACACTTGACTACACTTTGGCATCACCTAGAAAGCTTTGAGAAAAAAAAAGCACTGACGATCAGAGATTCTGAGTTAATTAGTCTGTGGTACAGTCCAGGAAGTTTAAAAGCTCCCCCAGGTGATTCTAATATGCAGCAAAGTTTAGGACCGCTGATCTAAGCCACGGAAATAGATGAAATCACCAAAGTGGAAAAGACTGCCCAAGATGGGTTCCTGGGAAGCTATTGGTGCTTAAAAGGTACACAGTGATCAAGAGACTATGGAGAGGAGGGTGGCAGGTACCCGGAGAGGTGAGGAACGAAACGCCAAAGCCAAAAGGAGAGAATCAAGGAAGGAGTGGTCAGCCAGGTCCAGTGCTGCAGAAAGGGAAAAGAAAGGTGGCATTGGATTTATCAGGTGGCCTAGTGGGCTCAGGGTCACAAGGGGTCGATGTGGAAGCCACATTTCAGGATCTGAGCAGTATATGAGGTGAGCAAGGTGGTGAACCAACTACCTTGTTGGTGCTCACAAGCATGCCCTTTAACTCTCGTCTCACTTCTTACTGCAAACCAGAAAATGCCACTATCCCTACTACACTCCCAGGCGGACAAAAGTCAGATGGAAAGAGTGCCATGAACTTTTTTTAGTTTGAGGTTCTGGAAAGAATACAACACTGACTTTGAACCACCCAGTCCCAGCATCATCACTTTGCAGCTCAATAACCACGGTCTTGATAGTAGTCTCCGTGAACCTGGGCCATTGCATCTGGAAGGCGGAGATCATTACACCCATCTCCAGAGGTGTTGTGAGGATTCAAAGGAGTCCCAGGCCGTGCTGACCTACAGTAGGTGCTTCTTGGTTTCCATAAGGCTGTGCAAATACAAGATGATGACAATAACAACGGTAGTGGTTACAAAGGAAAAAGGATACAAAATGCCAAAGGGGTTAAAAAACAGTCTGCACAGAAAAGAAAGGTTTTCCAAATGCAGGTTGTAGTCTGACAGGGTTTCAGCAGAGGCTCCTAATCATGCTTTCCTCTTCACGAAAGGCCAGGGGAGAGGAGAAAGGGGCAGAGGAAGGAGGGAGGAAGGGACAGAATGAATGATGAATATGAGTGAGAGAATACATCGTTTCTCTAATTTACGTATTGGGGTTTCAAAGGTAATAACTTGAAGTCTTCATCACTCTAAGGGATTGTAATTTCCCTTGGGATGTTTTTCTCCTCTTCTCACCCTTAAAAGAGAATCTGAAAGCAGCCATCACAAACGAGGTTTGCATTTTTCTGCTGCTGACCATGACTGCTCACTCCAATATCCTTCCCCCCACTGAACCGCTCAGGCATGTGAGAAGGCAGGCAGGATCAAAGCCACTAGTCAGGGCTAAAAAGTGCCTAATTTGCCTAATTATAATAGTTAGAACTCAAAGTGGACTTTTTATCTTCAAAACCCCTTACAAAAGTTAACTAATTAATTGTCACAACACCTTGTGGAGCATATTTTATTATTTAACTCAAGGTGAAGCGGCGATTGGTGGTTGAAATTTACACAAGGGCACTTGACAACTCAGCTGAATATGTAATCAAACTTAGGATGGCTGTAGATGTCACAGACTGTTCTCCAAGCATACTGTGTGTCATGACTAAGACATTGAGCACACTGCTTCAGTAGCTTTCTGAAAAATATGAAAGGAAGTTGTTTACTGAGATAGCCCCTGTTTCAAAGAAACATTCAAGTCAGCCATTTTGGAAGAACGCAGAGTTTTCAAAAATGACATCTGCAAAATTAAGATATCAATATTCTTTGAAATTATTTCCCCAATTTCAAAGCCCTAGTGAATCATTATCATGTGACTTAGAGCAGAGTTTCTCAATCTGGGCACTATTGACGTGTTGTGGGAGCTGGCCTTTGTACTGCAGGAAGTTTAGCAGCATCCATGTCCTCTTCCCATGAGAACCAGTAACACACCTCCCCACTCCTCAAGTTGTGACAATGGCTGCAGATATTGCTAACTATGGCGGGGGGCCAAATTTGCCCCTGGGTGAGAACCACTGACTTAGACAAGAAGTTAAGGTATTTCTCTCCACTATTGCACATTTACAGCGGTCTCTTGTAGATTTATGGTTTTTTTTTTAAATGTTTTGTCTTTCTTGAGTCCTTGATCTCATGATATAAGGGGACCTGGGTGAGCACGCATACAGAGGGTCCATGAAAGATACAAAGAACGGTGAATGTTGCATTTTGGTGACTGGACGCAACTCACCCAAACAAGGCTGACTGAGTAGCAACTGGAGCTGGGGGTGTCTGTCTGTGGCCTAGAGCTTTTTACATCTTCCCAGGCTTCCCACTGGCAACGCTAATTTTCAAGGATGGCTCGCAGCCCACGCAGGACATTTCTGGCCTTGCCTGCCTCCTCTAACTTTGCATCCTCAAATGCCAGATTCTCCCACTTTGTAGCTTAGCAGGGAGAGAAGCAGCTGAAAACTCCGTGGGCTATGGAGAATGAGTAATTGGGCATCAGCCTTCTAAAAATCAATCTCTTGCTCCACTCTCCCTCCTCACTTCCATTCCCTTTATCTTGCCTCCCTCCACCCCCAGTGGTGAAGAAAATCTTGGTCGCATTTAGAACAAGAGGGCAAAATTATGCAGTGGCTAAGCTTTAACAAATGTAAAGTACTAAAAGTGGGTCTACCATTACATCCAGCTATTCCACTACTTGGTATCTACCCAAAGGAAAAGAGGTCGATATACAAAGAAGACAACTGCACCATATATTTATTGCAGGACAATTCACAACTGCAAAGATGTGGAATCAACCTGAAAGTCCATTGAAAGGACATAACATGGAGTTAATATAGCCAAAGGGCAGCTAACCACTGCCTAGTTGTCATGTTTTATCCAGCAGTTAACTTAAATTTACTCTCTAATCCATTACCCAAGGATAGAACCAGTTTCTCAGAGGTAGATATTGATCATTTTTTTCCAGCCCCCTCCTCAGCTTGTACTAATTAGTTTTTTTAATTTGAGTTCACTCTGTCACCCAGGCTGGAGTGCAGTGGCACACTCACGATCACTGCTGGACTCAGGTGATCCTTCTGTGTCAGTCTTCCAAGTAGCTGGAACTACAGGTGCCAGCCACCACACCCAGATAATTTTTTGTAGAGATGAGGCCTCGCCAAGTTGCTCAGACTGGTCTTGAACCCCTGGGCTCAGGCGATCCTCTCTCCTCTGCCTCCCAAAGTGTTGGGATTATAGGCATGAGCCACCGTGCCCAGCCACTAATTAGCTTTTCTAGTTCAAGTATTTGCCTCCACCCATAAGACCCAAGTTAACCTAATCAGCACTTCCTGACCTTCATGACAAAGACAGACTCTGTCACCAAGGCAGCAATCATGTGACAGCCCACCCATCTGCCTTCTGTCCATCACCTGACATCAGTACCTATCCTTACCTGTCCCCTTTGTGATGACATGGAGCAGACCACCACCCAATGACCTTAACCACTTCCCCCATCAAAGGGAAAATTTAAAAGGATTTAACTTCTGAGCAGCCAGACACCATTTCTCTGCTAAGCTATGGTCTGGCCATGTACTCTTTGAGCTGTGGCTGCTATGTTTTCTTAGCTTTGACCCCCTCCCCTACCTTGAGGAGGTGAATCTTCTCTCTCCCCCCCCCCTCTGTAATTTACTTTCTAGCCACTGCTTTGTTAAACTCTGATGTGTCCATTGGCTCTTTGAGCTATGGCTGCCTTGTTTCTTGGCTTTGGCCCCCTCCCCTACCTTGGGGAGGTGAATCTCCTCTCTCTCTATAATTTACTTTCTAAATAAAGTATATTTTCCAATTTAACTTCTGTGCAATTCTTTGCATCCTTCTTGCGGCACCGAATCACACACACTTCTTTCCCTGGTGGGTCTGACCTAACATTTTGGAGACCTTGCTAGGATATTTTTAACCTAACAATTTGGAGATCTGAAATTTTAACCTAACATTTTGAAGGCCCCAGCAAGACCTTTAACCAAATACCCATCAACTAATCAGAAGAAAATTGTCATTTATATATACTGTGGAATACTATTCAGTCATAAAAAGAAAATACAAAACAATGTCTTTTGCAGCAATTTGGATGGAATTGGAGAACAAGAGGGCAAAATTATGCAGTAATTACTAAGTGAAGTAATGCAGGAATGGAAAACCAAATATCACATGTTCTCACTTGTAAGTAGAAGTTAAGCTAACAGTCCACAAAGGCATATTAAATGGTACAATGGATAAGTCTGGGGGTGTGGGGAGGAGGGATGAAAAATTACCTGTCAGGTACGGTGTGCACTAGTAGGGGTGATGGGTACACTTCAAGCCCAGACTTTTTCACCATTATACAATACATTCATGTAACCAAAAACTACTGTACCCTTAAAGCCACTGAAATAAAAATACAATTAAGTTTTTAAAAATAAATTTTATCATCACAAAAAATTTATCCTATGGCAGACAAAGTTAAAAACATTAAATGAAATATAAAGAATAATACTATCAGTTATAGACTAAATTGTGTACCCCAAAATTAATATCCTGAAGTCCTAACCCCCTAATATGACTGAATTTGTAGACAGAGCCATTACAGAGGTAATTAAGGTTAAGTGAATTCTTAAAATCGGGGCCTAATGGGATAGGTCTGATGTACTTACGAGAAGAGGGAGAGACTCCAGGAGTACACACAAAGAAAAGACCATGAAGGGACACAACAAGATAGTGGCCACCTGCAAGCCGAGAAGAGATCCCTCACCAGAAACCAACCCTGCTAGCACCTTGATCTTGAACTCTTGGCTTCCAGAACTGTAAGAAAACACACTCTGTAGTTTAAGCCACCTAGTCTGTGGCATTTTGTTACGGCAGCCTGAACAGACTAATATGCTATAGAATACAGTTGGCACTTTGTATCTGCCGATTCAACCAACCACAGATCAAAAAATATCTGTGAAAAAAATTGCAACTGAACTAAACATGTACAGACTTTTTTCTTGTCATTATTCCCCAAATATAGTATGGTAATTATTTACATCACATTCACATTGTATTAGGCATTATAAGTAATCTAGAGATGATTTAAAGTATATGGGAGAATTGCATAGGTAATATACAAATATGACACCATTTTGTATTAGAGATTGAGCATCTACAGATTTTGGTATTTGCATTGGGTCCTGAAACCAATCCCCATGGATACCAAAGGACAACTATTTAGCAGTTTTTTTGGTTTTTTTTTTAAAGGCCTAGATCTAAGAGATTAAGTAGGAGAAAACAAATAATATCATCAGACAATAGGTACATTATCATGCACTTGTCATTTTAGAACCCCACAGAGAAAAATTACACACACACACACACACACACACACACACACACACACACACACATGCTTTTGTGTATCTGCATAATTACTGATGTGTCTGGAAGAAGAGCCCTGATTTGACAACAGTGGGAATTTAGAAGTGAAGTAGTCAAGAGGAGTTTTTATCTTTTACTATTTAGATTTTTTAACAAAGCTAATGTAATATGTGTACATTACCTAATCATAAAACAAATTAAAAATTAAGAGGTTTTTGTCTCAACTATTCCTCTCAGTCTCCTCAAGACCTGAGTTATGTTCTCAGCAATATCCACAGCCGACCCCTCCTAAAAGTAGCATAAAATGACAGAAAATATGGAATTGTTTCTGGCATAAATTCTAGAAAGAGACCAGACCATTTCCCAATATTTGAGTGTAACCATTAATGACATAGTGGGGGAAGGGAGCAAAGGAAGGGCTCTTTCCTCAAAATCTAAATTAATGTTCATTAAAAGGAATGAAAGCAGAGACATATTTACTATCCAGACATGAGCCTTTGGGATTCCTCATCCATTTCAATGGAATCCAGGAAGAGAGAGTGGAAATACATTTTTAATAAAAATGAAGACTAAAACAAAAAACAACCTGGACAAAATACAGCAAAGTAATAAAAATAAACCCCCATGAAATAGATTTCTAAAATAAAACAGAAATAGGTTGAAGAGAAAAAAACATCATAAGCCAGACTCAGGGGGTGATTTCACGGGGCTCATGACAGTGCTCAATAATTTTGCCTATCTTTCTACAGAAAATGTTTCCCTGTGTTACAAGTTTCCAATAAGACCAGTTAAAAGAAAGCAGCTGGTGACAAAAGTACTCCCTACCCAAGTGTACTTTCTAGAACCCAGTTGTTGGCTCTTGCAGGAAGAATAAACAAAATATGTTTCTTTGTTTTAAAAAAAAAAAAGAGAGACCAACACATGATTTTCCTTTCACATACTTTATGGCTTTTCTAAAGGATTTTAGGATTATTCAGTGGTTGAATGTGGCTGCTCTCACTGCTTTTTGTTGTGGAAGTTATTTTAGCAAGGGGGGCATGCCCAACTTGGTCCCTTGTAAATAGCTTTTTGCTCTCTTTTCTCCCACTATGGGATCAGCAGTGGGTCTTTCTCTCTAAGGCTTACAGACACATTTCAGGTCTTATTTTTATTTTTCCTCCCTCATTACAGCAAATCTTTAGTCTCATGGACTTTCCTTCCACTTGTGAAATAAGCCACAGGTCGTTGGCAAAAAGGCCTTTGCCCAGGTCTTATTCTCTCCTTGGAGAGTCCTTCCTTCTTCTTGCTGCCTTTCTTGGCACTATCCAGTTTAAGTCTCCTGACTTTAGACACTCAAGGGTACCACATACACTCCATAGCTCTTACCACAAATTAACAAAATTATCCAATGTCTGGTTTTCCTGCCAGACTCTGAATGTCAAAAAGGTTGGGGTTTTATTGCTTTTGTTTGATACTGAGTGTCTAGCACCATGCCTGGAAAATAATTCTCAGTACATATTTGTTGACAAACTCCTTTGGACTAAGATAGATATATTTTCAGGAGATAATGGGAAGAGTTAAAACCATCCAAGGTATAATTTCTAAGAGATTCATGGAAAATCTGCCTCATAAGATTCCTACTGGAAGGGGGCAGCTATAGGGAGGACTATCCAACTGATGGGTTGAAAAGACTGATGGAAATTTTCACTAGTCTTGCCACATTCAGCAGCCAATAAAAGATACTATTTAGTTCTAGATTTTATGACTATTTCAAATGTATTCTGAGTTCCCCTTTGGTCTCAAGTTGGGGTTAGTCATATCAATAGATTGGGCCACTGGGTTGGACCAGTGTTAGCATCTCTTATGTTAATACAGGACTTCTAGATTAATGGCATTTACTGCCAGTAGCATTATCCCAAGAATATTTTTTTCCTCACATTTTAATACTTTTATGTTATTTTGGTCATAGGAATGTCACACTCCACTTATTCACTCATAACACAATTATTTTTCAGCCCCAATGTTGCCTGCTAAAATTAGTTGCAGGTAGGGATGGGAGGAAGAACATCATAAATACTTGGGAAACTAAGAACTTGCTAGAAAATAACCTTTCCTCCTCATGAGTGCTAATTGCTAATTATTCCATATTCTCTTTCTTGTTAATTTTTAACATACCACATGTTCCATTTAAGCAAGAGAATTAAAATATTTTGCAAACAAATTTAAGTGAAAGAAGTACTCTGGCTATATCTTAGTTAAATGATGGTGCTTCTGACCTCTTCTTGTGGAGAATGTAGAAGTCTTTCAACTATTCCTATTAATGAATAAGTTCAGCAGTGTCAGGAACATGAAACAGAATTCACAACCGATGCATACATGACCATTGTGCTTATGTTTGGTTCATAACGCGATGCAAGCAGGAAGATTTTTTTCAGTTTACTTTGGGAAAATGATCTCAAACTACGGTACCTTTGAGCCACTGCATCACTGAAACCTACAAAAATGCAAGAGTAGACACCCTGTGAAGAAAAGAGAAAGCAGCAGACCTATTCAATTCCACTCTGTGAGGTTAAAGCTGATGGAGAATGTAGAGCTTGCCTTTTAGAATCTCCAGGGAACTTTTATTAACCCAGGCTAACCCAAACCAATTACATCAGAATGCTCTCCAGGTGATTCCTATGTGAACCTAAGGCTATGAACCTTGGCTTAGAGGCTCCAGCAGACTTGATAACTCTCATCTGATGGGAAATAGGTTCCATGGTCTGCAAATGCTTTGCTAAAAACAGCTGCTCCCAATAAAAGCATGTAAATTCTCAATAATATCATTGTCACCAGAAACAAAGAAGGACTACAAGTCACAATTTACCCTTTCAAAAATATTTAAACAAATCACTCAAGGGTACCAAGTTTTAAAGTATAATGTTCAGTGCTGCATGTTTTTGTAATAGCAGCTGCAAGTCTGGGGGGGTAGTTGAGTAAATTGTGGTCAACTTCAAAATATGCAGCTATTAGGAGACAGCAGAGTACTTACATTTACTGAGTACCAACGGTGTCTGGCACTGTTTCAGGACATTGGAGTTTATCAGCATTCAGGACAAACACCCTTTCCCTTGTGAAGTTTACATTCTTTTTTTTTTTTTTTTGAGTTGGAGTCTCACTCTGTTGCCCAGACTGGAGTGCAGTGGCCGCTCCCAGCCACCGCAGCATTGACCTGCTGGGCTCCAAGATCCTTCCGCCTCAGCCTTCCAAGTAGCCGGAACTACAGGCATGCGCTACCATGCCCGGCTGATTTTTGATTTATTGTAGAAATGAGGTCTCGCTGCGCAGGCGGGTCTCAAACCCGCGGGCTCAGGCAATCCACTCACCTCAGCCTCCCAAAGGCACGGGATTACAGGCTGAGCCACCGAGCCCGGCTGAAGCTTACATTCTTGACAAGGCCAGCTACACAACTGACAGTACAAATGGAAAATGTGGGACTCTTTGTTCAAAAATTCAAGACCATGATGGCAAGCACGAAACCAAGCAAGGGGCCTCTTCTAAGTTTGGAACGCTTTGTGACTGCACAGGCCACACATTCATGAAGGTGGCGCTGATCCTAGTGGAGAGAGACAGGCGATAAACAATAAGAGAAAATGAGTATGCATGTAAATTATTCATTGTTAGAAGGTGGTAGTGCTACGAGGAGGAAGGCATCAAACAGAGAAGCAAGCTTCAATTTTAAATAGCGTGGTCAGGATAGGATGCATTAGAAGAATGAGATTTGAGCAAAGATTGGACTAAAATGAGGGAGCCAGCCAGGGGTACCTGGGGAAAGAGCATTCCAGGTAGTGGGACCAGTAGAACAAAGCTCCTAAGGATTGAATTATGGCTGGAGCAGAGTTGATGAGGAATGGTCAGAGAGGGCCTCAGAGCCAACGACAAGGACTTTGACCTTTCACTTGACATTTTAAGAGAATTGCTCCAGCTGCCACAGGGAGATTCTGTAGGTAGTTAAGGATAAGGCAGGGAGAACCAACAAGAAGGTACTGTGGGAAGCAAGAGAGGGGGAGAGAAAGACAGAACGGGAATGCATGAGGAAACTTTATTTTAATATGTATGTATTCTATATATACATACTCCTCACTTGAAAAAATATCCACACTGTATAAGATAACAGTGCACAAAACAGAATGTAATGGTCCATTTTTTCTCATAAAAACAAAACCATATATATGTATGTATATACACACACACAATCTCATATACATATATATAGAAAAAGATGAGAGATGTTATGAACCAAGCTGTTAATAGTTAATTCTGTGATTAGGATTGGCAAGTGGTGAGAAAGAATGCCACTTTTATACTCTCTTGAAATGCTTGAATCTTGAAGTATGTATTAGTTTTGTAAATTAAAAGCAAAACCAAAAGCACTGCTTTTCAAAAGGGGTTATCGTGGAATTTCCTCTTAATACTCAAGCATGGGGAATGTCATGCAAAGACTGAATGATATCCAAACAGGCTCCTGAACTTGAGAAATGGTCAACCTCAAAAAAAAAAAAAAAAAGGGGGGGGGGAAACAAGATTAGGTTTGAAACCAGGGCCTGAAAAAAAAAGTGGGGGGGAGTAGTGAGGGAGGAATTTGTAAATCTAGAGAAAATCAGGTAGACTAGTGCACAATGGACCTTATCTAACAGAAGAAAGTGGGTTCAAAGTGTCCTACACGTATTAATAAAGGTATAGTAAAAAGGATTTAGGTAGGAAAGAAAATTTTTTTTTTGAGACAGGGTCTTGCTTTGTCACCCAGGCCAGAGCGCAGTAGCATGATCATAGCTTGCTGCAGCCTTGAACTCTTGGGCTCAAGCCATCCTCCCACCTCAGCCTCCTGAGTAGCTAGGACTACAGGGGTGGGTTCTTGAGATGGAGTCTTGCTATATTGTTCAGACTGGTCTTGAACTCCTGGTTTCAAGGGATCCTTCTGCCTTGACTTCCCAAAATGCTGGAAAGAAAATGAACTCCTTTAATAAGATGGAAAACCTAGGCCTGGAGGCTTCTGACCTGTGAGAACTCCTGTGAGATCTAGGATGAACTTTCATGGTAATGGTTCCTACCTGGATAGCCTATGCCTAAGTGGATTCCTTACAGCCCCGTTCAGTCTGCTCTCTAAGGTTCTGGGAGGCCATTTTTCTCAAACTTAGACCTGAGGGGGTCACCACTCGCGTCCCCAAACACACACACAGAGCTTACTGGGGGCCCTATTGAAACTCTCCAGAGGTCACCTGCTATTTTGAAGTCTAAAATTCAGAACAAGGCTAGCCTGGTCCTTCACGTTGCAACCCTCCCATTCTGGACCACACTCCCTTCCATCTGGGCCTTTGCCTCAGTCACACCTCACTCCTTTTACTGGCTAACTCCTTCTCTCCCTTCCAGACTCAGCTGAATCATAACCTCCCTCAATCTGGCTAAATCCCTTATTCATTATCATAGGACCTGTTCCTCTGCTTGGTGTCTAGTTTTTTGTTTTTGTTTTTTTATTTATAAAGATGTGGGGTACAATCCAGGGTTAGGTATTCAAACGTTGATTATGCAGGTCCCCTTGTGGTGTGTAGTTTACATCCATGTATTTCTTTGTAGTCCCCCACCCAACTGTAACCTATGAAGGCCAGGAACCAGGTATTTCCAATCCTGCCATGTATCTGGCACAGAGTTGGTCTCTGATAAACGTGTTGAAAAAGGAGTAGCAAGACTTGCTTATTGCATACAAAGGAAAAATAGCCTTCCTGAGCCATTTTCCTTTCAATTCTATGATCCTCTAAAATCAAAAAGCATGTATTCACTGAGGGATAAATATATTAAAAGCACAGTGCTTCCTGGAGTGGTATTCAAAGCTGAAGGCTGTGTAGACCATGCCTTTATTTCCTCCAGAGACATGACAATGAATATTCTTTTTTTTTTTTTTTTTTTGAGTTGGAGTCTCTGTCGCCCAGACTGGAGTGCAGTGGCCGCTCCCGGCCACCGCAGCCTCGCCTGCTGGGCTCCGGCGATCCTTCCGCCTCAGCCTTCCAAGTAGCCGGAATTACAGGCGAGCGCTACCATGCCCGGCTGATTTTTTGATTTATTGTAGAGATGCAGTCTTGCTGCCCAGGCGGGTCTCGAATCCACGGGCTCAGGCAATCCACTCACCTCAACCTCCCAAAGGCACGGGATTACAAGCTGAGCCACCGAGCCCGGCTTGAATATTCTTTTGAATGACTTTTCAGTTAGGCGGTAAGGTGATGGAGTTGAGTAGCTGTCACATGCAATCCTTATTTACCATACAACATGACAGTCAAGACTACCTTGCTTTAATCCATGTACTGCCAAAGAGATCTTGTCTTTGGATACAGCAGACACCTAATGTCTACACTAATACAATAAAACCACACTCCTGCTGCCCCCCGACAATGACCACAATACATAAAGACATCACTTGGGGGGACAATGCAGTCAAAAATTTTCACAGGTTGACCCCTGCAAAAACCACCCTAATTGTGTTGGAGAGCACGCAGCTTTGTCATTTCTCTTATTACAAGATTATAATGGTGTGTATTCCCAAAGCCCTTGCATCTTATTGTGTTAAACACCCACAATATTGATGGTGTTGCTTCATTTTAAGAAAAATCACCTGGTGGGACTTGAAAGTGCTCTTCTTTTTACTATGAATGCAGATCACCAAGGGTGGTCCTGGATTGTCCACCAGCAGAAAAAATCCTGACATCTAAAACTGAGTCTCGGGACACTGAGTGTGGATATTTATGGCACGCAAAGAACTTGCACAACATAAGGGTTTTACAAACCGCTTTAATTGTTGGTTAGGCCAGGGATCATTTTAAGAAGCCATCTTTTTTTTTTTTTTTCCCCTTGAGTTGGAGTCTCACTCTGTCGCCCAGACTGGAGTACAGTCGCCGCTCCCGGCCACCGCAGTCCCGACCTGCTGGGCTCCAACGATCCTTCCGCCTCAGCCTTCCGAGTAGCCGGAATTATAGGCATGCGCTACCACGCCCGGCTGATTTTTTGATTTATTGTAGAGATGAGGTCTCGCCAAGTTGCCCAGGCGGGTCTTGAACCCGCGGGCTCAGGCAATTCACTCACCTCAGCCTCCCAAATTGCTGGGATTACAGGCTGAGCCACCGAGCCCGGCAAGAAGCCATCTTTAACAAAAGAGATGCCAGGGAAGTAAGCAGCATCCATAAGTACCATCTTGGAGACAAAATAACATACAGCAAAAGTGATAGACTGTAGGAAGGCTTACTAGTAAACCTAATATTCTTTTGAAATTTTGAAAAGCCCAGGAGCTTAGGTTTTATAGGAAAAGTCTAACAATTAAGTTATACAATGAAACAACCCAAAAACTGTGTGGAGGAAATGGGGAAAGTTATTCGAAACTACCTGATCAACCCAGGTGCATGTTAGATCATTTGAGAATGGGTTAACTTTTGTAAGTAGTGGGACTTGGGAGTATGTCTAACTCTGCGTACATATCTACCTCCAAAAATTATACTTTGAGATGACTGTCTCAACTTTCCTAGCAGAGCATCTTGGTTTCATATTTCAAAACAATGATAAATGTGACTCTTTTTTTTTTGGTTAAATAGCTTAAGCCATGCTACTTAACTTTGCAATGAAAACAAAAGGCTTTCTTCCCTATTTTAATAGGGTGAGAAAGTTCTTCCTTTTAATTTGAAAATAAACCAGGATAACCAGAAAGAGTAGGATACTAACTTCTACGCAGAAAATCCTCCTCAATAGAAACATGTTATGTCATTTACTGAGGACTCTTCTGATTGCCAGAGATGTGCTAAGCACTTTGTATTTATTCTTACCAAACTCTATGAGGTATGCTCCTCTGCAGATGAGGACCCTGAGGCTTCAAAAGAGGTTAAGGAACACACCCAAGAATCACACAGAAGTGATGAAGCTGTTGGCTTGGCAGGATTGGCTTTATTACCAGGGTTTTATGCTATGCCGTGCTGTTCAAACTTTTATGTGCATACGGACCAGGGGAGGACCTTGTTAAATGCACATTCTGGCTCAGTAGGTATGGAGAAGGACCTGAGGTTCTGCATTTCGGACAAGCTCCCCAGTGATATTGATCCTGAGGCCACCAAATGAGGTCTGCGACCATACTCTGAGTAGCAAGACACTATACTGCTACAAGAGCTCTCAACTGATTGCGTGACCTTGATACATTTGAGACAACAAAGAGACAAGAAAGATATCAATCCAGAAGCAATAGTGGTTATGGAATACATACATTTCCATGTATTTTTACAGTAAAAATGCATTAAAAAATCTTTCACAAAAGAAACTTAAAAAATACAAGTAGGGTGAGTCCTCCCCCCAACATTCTTTCAGGCATCAGCTATGTCACGGAGGGAGGGGAATTCCTACATGGTTGGATTTAATCATACAAAATACTCATCCATCATCTCTCATCAAGACATTTACATGAAGTTGGGGGGATGATTAAGGAAAGTAGGCTCACAAGAATCAGTTTCCAATTTAAGGTTACAGTAGTTCAAAGAAAACTATTATCTTTCTGCTGAATGCATAGTCCCTGTACAGTACAATATTTCCAAAGCAAATCTGATGTGTGAAATTCAGGTAAAACTGCCACATCAAAAGTCCACGGATTGAGACAAGCCCTGGTGAGTAGCACATAGATTTTAAAATGTCAAACATCATCTCTTACAACAAGAAAGACATCAAGATGTTAACTTCAGGATGTACTCCATAAATCCACCTTGATTTCATTTTTTTAAAACTCTAGACCACAATGGAGAGCATCAGTCGTTTAACATCACAGATTTTGCTAGAACTAGTGAGAAAAATCCTAGCAGTGGAGCCCTAGAAATAAAATCTCCAAGTTGGCTCTTAGGAACTGGATGAAAAAGAACACCATTATTCAGTTGTACTCTTCCTCAGCCTTACTACTACAGCTGAATATATGCTTTGTATGGGCAACTTTAATAATAAAAATAGCATTCACAGACTTTCCCCTTCTTTTTAGCTACAGAATGTACATTGTTTCTGTTCCAGGAAAGGAACTTGTTTTATAAACGTCCACACAGCTATAGCTACTCATTCTAATGTTATGTATAAACCCATAAGTCAAATAAAGCTATGAACAATGTAATATTTATATATGCATAGTGTTTTATAAAAAGATTGGCCCACATACTGCTTTTCATCAATACAGGAAGAGCATTAAGTCCATAGCACACTGCAAGAAATAAATGAGTGAAGAACAGAGAATGCAAACAAGTGCTTAATAATTCACAAGCAGGCTCACCATGGAGGAAACGATATTCAAACCAACTAAAGCTTTAGAGAATTACTTATATAGTCTCCCATTTTAAAACTTTACATACCTGATTTAGTTTACATTAAAATATATCCCCATGAATCAATTTGTTCCATATTCAGAAATATAAACACATATCACAATCCTCACAGCTAAATTTTTGTCATAAATTCTCTTTTATACAAGAAAAAAGGCAACAGTTGTTTTTTTTCTTCAACAGGCTCTATTAATTACAATTTTAAACTCTGTATACACAATGATTGGCTGGCTTTGTCTTTTTTTTTCCGTTTTTTTCTTTTTTTACAGTACCATGGGAACAACAGTGATTGACTTGCAAAGTTTTGTGTCTATGGAAAATGCAAAACAGTACTACGAAAATACACAATGCACTGTAAGCAGCAGTTTGCTGTAGTGGTCCGACAGGTACAAGCAAACGTTTTGGCTCAGCTAGGCAGTAATTCATTTAAACCACATCCCGGGGCTACGTCCGACCCAACCACACCTTCTGTGGGTCAAAAAGAATGGGTCTTTTGTTAAAGAGAAAAATTGTTATGTCTTGTGCTGCTGTCCAAAGACTCGAAGGACAGAGTCACGAGGCAGAAGTTTCCCAACCAGGTCTAGAGCCACTGGGATCACATTCCTCCTCTCCCTTCAATCAAACCTAAAGACTCAGATTACGGTTTCAAAGTGAAGCTAGCATAAGAAAGAGCACCCCCAGTCCTCACTTCATTAAATATCAACAGAGAGGCTCCTTTTACCAAGGCTCTTTCCCTCTTCCCCAATTTGGCTGAGAGCAACCACGGGCTTATGCTAAAAAAGGGAAATGTACTTTCTGAATTGGGGACCTATGCCTCCCACACACTGGGCACGCTGTCCTCCATTTCATTTGCTATTCAGCCTCAAATCAGAAAGAAACACAGAAGGTGTCTGTTGTCTGTTCCTTCGAGTAGTGGAGCAAAGCTGTGATGGCATTGCCCTAAATGAGATCTTACTCAATGTTGGAGATGCTAATGAACCTGACCATCTGTGCTTGGGTTGTACTTGGGTAATGGTGGCCAACCTTCTTGTCTCTGTGCCTTCCTGGGCCAGGGAAAGTACAAGCTGTTTTCTGAAACAACTATATCTCAAGAATATAAAATTTCTTGTGCTGCGTACTTTAGCCATAAATATCCTTCATTTGCAATAGTAGTCTTATCATACAGTTTGCATACTTTTAGGATCATTGGCAATCCTAATTCATCACCCAAAGGGTCCTCAGCTTGTACAAATAGACCTTTGCCTTTTTGCTCTTTGCTTTTAAGAAAACTCCCAACTACAGTATAGCACTACGTCACTACATAACAGTCTGTATCAAATTAATTAAACTTAATCAATAATTTCCCTTCATGAGAGAAAATGATCAACAACCCCATTGAACCAGGAGAGAAAAAGATTGCCCAAAAAAGGGAACAATTCTTGACAATTCTACAGTTTACGTAGAAACAAAATTTATATCCCTTTGGGCCAGCATTTGGCAAATAATTTCCAAAAAAGTATGCATTTAAAAATACTTTCTTTAATATTATACATCAGGCACAACACTTTTCATATATATGTTTTTCTTATAAGATTTCAAATGCATAAAATGTTTGTTACTATTCATAGGATCATCAGGTGTCAGATGCGTCCTTAGGTAAGAAACTACATTATTTCAGGTTTGTGACCTTCCTCTTAGAACCTTTGACACGGTAAAGGTTGGAATGTGATTCAGAGTCTCAGATACTGAGGTCAGTGCTGCATTCTTTGTAAGGTCGCCGTCTCTGCTCCGGGGGATGTCTGGAACTTCTGCCAGCATCCTGCTTTGGAGTCCCCTCTTCCCTTTCCCGGTGGCCAGCTTTGTCCTCTCTGTTCCTTTTGTCAAGTGACCGCTCTCTCCTGCGCTCGGGGGATCTTGCCCGCCTCCGGTCGGTGGACTTTGCTCTTCTCTCAGGAGAGCTCCCTCTCCTTCGCTCTGGAGACCTCCTCTGATCCAAGAGTCTTTCCAGAGACCTTCTCCGACGGCTGGGCGAGCCATCCCTTCTGCGGGTGGGTGACCGCTCTCGCCTCCTCTCGGGAGAAACCTCTCTCCTCTTCTCGTGCTTCTCCCTCCTCTCCAAAGTGTTGTCAGCGCTGCGGGTGCCTTCCCTCCGCTTCTCTGGGGATCTCCTCTTGGGCCCATTGATCGCCAGCCGTTCAGGCTGTGCGTCTCTGTGTCCCTCGGGTGCCCGGTCCTTGGGTCGGCATGCCCCACTGTCAGGTTTTCTAGAAGTTCCATTCCAGGTGTGGTGTTCGTTGGGTTGTCTGCTATACTCTCTGCTGCCTTTTGGATCTTTCAGGTGTGCCCGCTTTTCCCCATGCTGTGATGATTTGTGAAGATCGGGTGGATAACTGGACTCCAATGATGGATGCTGCCGGTGGTCGGCCGGCCCGGCCCTCACTTGCGGAAGCCCTTGTGGACCGGAGGGGGGGCCGTTCCGGTCGCTGCTGGGGTCTGCGAGGAAGAGAAATGAGAACCACAGTTGGGTAGGAAAGGTCTTCAGCTCCTGTCCCCGCTCCTGCCCACACCTGAGATCTCATTAGTCACAACAAACAAACAACTGTTAAGGCAGTCAGAATCAAAGCCAATGGAATCTTGTTAATTTAAGTATAACTGCAAGTAGTCAGGGTTACAAACTAGTACTTGCGCTTTCAGCATCTACCTCACTGTTCTCCATACCGGAGATACAGATCATGAAAGAACTTATAAAATCAGTGATGATTTCAGTCTTTAAAAGCACACCCCAAATAGTCTAGAAGTACCAAAACTTCCCCCCCTTAAACATCCTCACTCTTCTTTCCCCACCCACCAACCCTTCTCCTGCTGCCCATCTCTCCCCCCAACCCCAAGAAAGAAAATATTCTTCCCTTGAAAGAATACTTGTTTTGATTTGCTTAACAATAACCTAGGGTATTAACCTAGATGGGTACAAGGGAAGCCTTAGGGGGATGGAGACAGTCTACATCTTTTCCAGGGGGTGATTTCAATGGGTGCACGCAGAGGTGAAAACTCTGCTACACTGTACACTCAGGATTTATGCAATTTATCATATGGAATATATACTTGGATTTCAAAAACAATCTGGGCTGGCTGGCAAAGGGGGTTAATGGAGAAAACACGCAGGCCAGATGCTGATGACTGGCAAACGTGACTTGTATGTGAGGGTCCAGTAAACTGTTCTCTCTAGCTTTGTGTGTGTTATTCCACTACTTTCTCTACTTTTGTGCAAATTTAAAAGTAACTATTTTTAAAACATAAAGGTTTCTGATAAATGAGAAGGGGAGGGAGGGAGGTTGTTAGGTGCCCATTTAAAATAAGATGGGCCGGGCTCGGTGGCTCAGCCTGTAATCCCGTGCCTTTGGGAGGCTGAGGTGAGTGGATTGCCTGAGCCCGTGGGTTCGAAACCCGCCGGGGCGGGCGAGACCTCATCTCTACAATAAATTAAAAAAAAATTAGCCGGGCGTGGTAGCACGCGCCTGTAATTCCGGCTACTTGGAAGGCTGAGGCGGAAGGATTGCCGGAGCCCAGCAGGTTGAGGCTGCGGTGGCCAGGAGCGGCCACTGCACTCCAGTCTGGGTGACAGAGTGAGACTCCAACTCAAAAAAAAAAAACAAAAAAAAATTAAAAAAATAAAATAAAATTAGATGGGGCTAAGATAAAGGTTTTCTGTTTAGAAGCACCTTTTCTTGATGATATATGAGGCAGTCAAAATGACACCTAGGAGCTTGGGGTCACAGGGCTGCTTCTTACAACATCAAGGTATTTACAGATTTAAAAGCAGGGCAGCCCATGGGCTCCTGATAAATGACGGCTCCTATTTATCATTATTAGCCCATTTGAAATGATGTTGCAAATGTTTTAGGCAGTGTCTTGAATGTAGGAGAGCTCTTTCTAAAGCAGGGATGTTTTGTTGCAGCTAAACCCAACAAGTCATACACATGACGCCATTCCAGGCTAGGCACCTGAAATGAGGCATTGCAGTCTGGAGGGCAGACTGGTATGACAGGCAGAGACCAAGGGATTACTGGGGCTCTTTCAGGATCTTTCACAAGCAACAAGTTCAATATTTAGCAATTAATCTGTTTCATGAATAATCTCCCAAAACCTAGGGTGCCCATTTAAAATAAGATGGGGCAGCTGGGCTCGGTGGCTTAGCCTGTGACAAAAGCAAAAAAGAAGTCTAAAGCAGGGGTCAGCAAACTTTTTTCTAAAGGATGACAGTAAATATTTTGGGCTTTTGGAGACATAGAGTCACTGTACCATCATGACATACAAAATAGGCAATGCTGGCTGGGTGTGCTGGCTCACACCTTTAATCTCTGCACTTTGGAAAGCCGAGGCAGAAGAATCACTTGAGCCCAGGAGTTCAAGCTTAGCCTGGGCAACACAGTGAGTAGCCTGGCATGTTGACACATGCCTGTAGTCCCAGCTACTTGGAGGCTAAAATGGAAGGATTACTTGAGCACAGGAGGTCAAGGCTGAGGTGAGCTATGACTGTGCCACTGCACTCCAGCCTGATGCCAGAGTGAGACCCCAACTTGAAAAAACAAAGAAAAAAAGAAAATACTGGCTCCAAAAAAAGGGGGGTGTGTGGCCATGTGCCAATCAAACTGTACTTACAACAACAGGCCGTGGACAGGATCTGGCCCATTGAGTGTAATGTGAAAATAAACACTTGACCAAGCAGGAAATCCCATTTTCTCACCTAGTGAAGCCCTCTCTACCTAGGGGAGAGCTCTGTGCTATAAGGTTCATCCTCTCTAAATGCTGGGTAGGATACTAGAATGAACAAGAACAGGTTCTTAACAAGTCATGTGAAGAGTAGGGTGAGGGAAGGTGCCTAGGCTGCTATCATAAATGTAACCTGGGATTCTTAACGCCTACTTTTAAGACAAGGGAGAGCAACACTTCAACAGGGTCAGTGGTGTACTTACAATTCAAGGAACGCAGGGTGCTCAGAATGAATTGCCAAACATATCAAAATAGAGCTAAGCAGAAGCAATGAGGAAATTAGGCCACAGCACAGAAACACCTAGTATTGATTGAGCTACAAACCGTAGTTTGATTATGGCCCATAAGGTAGAAGCAAGCCTCCCCGAGCTTTTCATTTCTCATACATGCAGCGATATTAGGAGGTATCATCGCTGTGGAAGGGAGGCCCAGCACCAAGAACAGTCAGAGAGAAAGAGAGAGAGAGAAAGAGAAAAAGTTGAACATTTAGATTCCCTATAACAAAGAGGAAAGAAAAAAAAATCTGCATTTGTTAACATAGGGCAAAGAGAGTTTATTTGTCCAGTCAGACAGTCTAAGGCAACACTCAAATAAGGCTGCAGAGACCGCAATCGGAACAGTGACGTTTTTAGACAGCCATAAGGTGACTTGAGAACCCAGACAATGGATGCATCCTTTTTTTTTGTTTTGTTTCAAACAACTGGAACAATGACAGGCTGGCATAGGAGAGCAATAACAATAAACAACAAAAGAACAAAATCCCCTCCCCACCCCCCAAAGACCGCGGCAGTTAAATTAAGTACAAAAAACTCATTACAAAAATAGCCTCACAGAGAAGCAGGTTCCAATCAAGTCAGAAAAATATTGGAACTTAACATATTATAACCCATTTGTGACTCTAATCAATAGAATTAGAGAGATTTAGTCCAAATGACGCATGGAGACATTACAGCAGCACAACCCTGGCATGTTCAACCCTTCTTGGAAAACCATGTATTTAAATGATCTTTATTTTTAGCTCAAAGAACATTTGTTAATGTTGGATTTTCATCCTCAGTGCAACAGACATAGGTTTTGAGAAGGTACACAGGTTACTGACGATGACTCTCAAATGAATATCACATCCAACAGAAGCATAGGGAAGACAGAAAGGGAGACAATGTTACACAGTTTCAGTGGTATCAATACACCTACTGTCAGAAGTTTAGTACAGTGCACAGCCATGGCATCTTAATGTTGTCAAAATACTTCCCCTGTGGGTGGCCATGTCTAAGGGGGTCTTGTCCGATACCCATCCTCTCCCCCAGTCCCGTACCTTGGACCCCTTGTATTTTGCAACTGTACAAAGTCCAACACCTGAGAAGGCTGCCCTTCCGAGGAGCTATCCTTCTGGAGCTGCATCTGAATTAAGCATCTCATCAAGTCCGAAATGCAACTGGGAATTGTGCAGAGTGACTTTCAGAAAAGAGGGCGATAACAGATAAATCCCTAATAAAGGGGACCAACGTATATGGGGACCATTCCATCACAGTTTCTATAGAAACTTTTGTAGACCTTTGGTTGGGAAAAAAAAGCCCTACATCTAGGGCATAGCTTTTTTTTTTAATTTTAAACAAAAATCTCAAATAAATAGGACATAATTATTATAATATACAATATTTTGCCATCAGAACACTAAGCTATGTAAAGATCATTGCTGTCTACTCAAATCAAGTCTAAAGACATGACAAAGGAACTCTATGTATAACCTGGCTTTCCTCATAGGAAAGGTATAGTCACATGTTTCCCTCACGATGGGCACTGGGAATTGATTTTATCCTTTATCATTTAAAAACATATGGCTGATATATCACCAGTTTTTGTTTGTCTGTTTGTTTGAGAGTAGTGGGCTCAGGTGGTCTCATTTGGGGTAAGAGACCATTGGGGGAAGAACCGTTGTACACAGAGCAAAAAGAAGGTGAGCAAAGCCCCTAAATCTCTCACAATTTCACGCCTCTTAGATAAAGACATCGAATAACCAAAAAAGGAAAAAAATTGTGCCTCAACATATCACTCAGGAAACCTGCTTTCCTGCTTCTTAAAAGGAGTATATAGTCATTTTGTGCTAACAATCGGATCTGAGAAACAGTTTGGCACAGTTCAAACGAACATTCCTTCGCTCTTGGTCGGACTAGACAAAATGTTCTCTCTGATTATCAGAAAGGGGGCTATAAAGATCTTGTCTTAGGCCATGCCCCAGTCCACGTAAGCAAGCAAAAGGATGAAATGTGTAGAGATTTCAGAACAAGCGAGGCAAATAATCACATGGTGCGAGAGGCTGGTAAGACACTGGTGAATAGGGGAAACAAAAAAGACTTTCCTGCTGCCGTTCTGGAGACAAATTCATGGAGTCATGCCAGGGAAGGAAGGAATGTTTTCATAGTTTGACCCACCATATTCTGGTACCGAGCCGTCTCCCCGCTTCAGAAACAGACGAACTCTGCGGCCACCATTCTTAATCAGTTCTATAGCTCGAGAATGCTTCATGTTTTTGGTGGTCTCACCATTGATCTCTAAAATTTCATCACCAATCTGCCAAAGCAAGAGAGAACAAAATGAGATTTAAAATTCATGTACCAATTCACCAAACACCTATTAAGCTAGTTGCAAAAAATCTTCTATTGCTTCGGATGAAAAATACACAGAAATCCCTGCCCTCATGGAGATTCTATTCTAACCAGGGAAAGATAGCTAACAAGAAAACTAGAAAGATATATGTATGTCAATTAGTGTGAAGTGCTCAAGAAAATAAAGCAGTAAGGGAAATGTTAATTGCTGAGGGAAGGAGGATAGGTAAGCTGCTTCCATGATGGCTCCAAATGATCCCTGCCTCTGTGCATTCACATCCTGTGTGGTCTCCTTTCCTTTGAAGGTGGGCTGGATCTCATGACTTGTTTCTAACAAATAGAATACCGCAAACTTAATGAGATGTAAGTTCAGAGATTAGATTACAAAATGACTTCAGCATCTGTCTTACTTGCCCTCTTTGGTTTGTTACTTGTTGGCTCTGATGTATGTTGTGAACGCCCTGTGAAGTCCTGTGATGAGGAAATGAGGGAGAGCTCTGGCCAACAGTCCGTAGGCACTGAGTCCTAATAACTAAGCGAGTGAGCTTAGAAACAAACCCTTCCCAGGTGAACCTTCAGATGAGACCATGATCCTGTCTGACACACTGAATGAAGCATTTACTTTGTGACAGCCACTACCCTAGGCACTGGAGGTAAAGAAGTGAACAAGACGGGCCAGGTCACTGTTCAAAAGGAGCTTATATTCCAGAAGGAAGAAGAGGAAAAGCACTAGCTTTGAAGTCTAAAGCCTTGAATTTGAATTCTATCACTTAGCTAGGTGGTCATGCTTAAAGTCCTATAACTTCCTATAGTCCACTTTCTCATCTGTAGAAGGGGATGTTAACAACACCCACAACTATCACACTGCAGGGATCAAACTGAATAACATATGTGAATGTGTCATGTGAACTATAAACATAATAAAAAATATGATAATGATATTTCATTTTAATCAGAAACTCTTTACAATGATTAAAAACAAGGGAAAATACATCCCTTGTGTTTGAAATTCAAACAAAAGAAATATATTCTTTGATGTATCGTCCTTTTTTATATATATATATATATATATAAACTGTACAAGAATATGCAAAAAGAAAGGATGTAAAAGAAACTGGACAAGCCAGGCTTGGTGGCTCTGCCTGTAATCCCGCGCCTTTGGGAGTCTGAGGTGAGTGGATTGCCTGAGCCCGCGGGTTCGAGACCCGCCTGGGCAGCGAGACCTCATCTCTGCAATAAATTAAAAAATCAGCCGGGCGTGGTAACGCATGCCTGCAATTCCGGCTACATGGAAGACTGAGGCGGAAGGATCGCCGGAGCCCAGAAGGTCGAGGCTGCAGTGGCCGGGAGCGGCCACTGCACTCCAGTCTGGGCAACAGAGTTAGACTCCAACTCAAAAAAAAAAAAAAAAAAAAGAAACTGGTATACTGTTTGACCCTGGAAACTGTGTTTTTACTATGTGCCATTTTTTTGCTGTTTAATTTTCTTAAACCACATTTGTGGTCTATTTTCTTAATTTAAAAAGTGTCAAAAAATTTAGTCAGAAGAAACTTAACACCAAGATTGTGGCTTAAGTACAGGCATTAAAAACCCCACTCTTAATAAATGTTTTCCTATTTTTACTCAGGCCCAATTTCATTCACTTTTTTCCTTTTCTGCCCTGATTATCTTGATTTCTTTTAATTTGTAGCAAATGACTCTCCAAGTATACATCTCAATCTATGTGACCTATCTGTGAGTAGATGATTTATCTTTTATTAATCATCCAATCTGCCCAGGACAACAGCACATTCATCTGTAGTAACACATATTAGACAATGAAATAGAGCAGAGCAGACTTTTGACATTTATATATTCAAAATCTGCAGCTTTACTACAGAGCAACTCTGAATATTCAAGCCATGGAGCCCTTGGCTCTTTGCTGAGGCAGAGACTTGCTCTTCCTGCAGCTGGGGTAAGAAAGCTGGAGACTAGCTGGAGAAATGAGTGGCACTTGCCACCCAGAATCTACAGGGCCATGTGGCTTTCCCGCTCTCTAAGGTACCCAGAAATTTCTGTGAAGTGATGTGCCAGTCTCAAGAGATTTTTAGCACCACAACTAGGAAAATTATGTTTGGAAAATATCTAATACATTTAAAAGTAATTTTAATCCTTCATTCAATCCCAAAGAGCTGGAAAGACCCACTTTAGCAGCTATAATTAAACATGCTTTAGGGAGAAATGTACAGTAGGGTGGGAGTCGTGCATTGAGAGAGCTTTGAAAGCTGTAGAAAATTCCCATGAACATGAAGACTAACTACACGTGTCAAGAAGTCACTGCAGATGGTTTATTTGCATCAACTACAGACAGTACTCCCTACTTACCCTCATCTTTCCACACCTTTCTGCAGGACCATCCTCTGCTAAGCGCAGAACATAGAGGTCCATGTTATACTCTCGGCCTCCTCGAAGACTAAAGCCAAATCCCTTGGCTCCTCTTTCCAGTTCCACAGTGTAAAAATCTTGCTCCTATTTAAAGAAATTAAATGCAATCATTCTGAAAATACTTATAGCCACACACGTTTCTCTCCACCTCTTCCCAAACATTCACTATTATGCTGATTTGGCCAAAAGGAGTCTTTGTCCCACTCTTGGTGACTCTCAATTGTTTATTAATCCTCTTGATTAATCTTCATTAATCTCAGAAGTTAGAGATTCAGAATTTGAAAACATTAATGAGCAAGTCTACATACATGTGTGCATTTAATGTAATATGCATATATCAAAATTGAATCAGTGAGGCTGCAATTTGTATTTAGGATGGGAGAATTCTTTATTACATGGTACCAACCCATTGGCTGCTGGATATACAGTCTCCCCTGATCCATGTCCCATAAATGCTAGCAGTGCCCATACTGGGTTACCAACAACAGCCTCGACACACCTAGGAAATGGTTCCCATGCTGGTCAAGGAGAATCACGAATGGACTACTGAAGATCCTGAGGCAGCCAGTAAAAAAGGAACCTAGCTAGACACCTGTAGTCCCAGTACGTAGGAGGCTAAGGTGAAAGGACTGCTTGAGCCCAAGAGTTTGACTCCAGCCTGGGCAACATAATAAGACCCGCCTCAAAATAAATAAATAAATAAGAATCTGTTTAATTTGTATCACCCAATGCTTCCCAAATTTGCTTCATCTGCCATTATTTACACACCCTCCATTGCCATCCTAAGGGACAAGTCTTTTGTGCACTATGGGTTTCACTTGAAATTCAAAAGTCTGAGAAACGCCTTAACAAAAAAAAAATTTTCTTGGCAGAAACAGTTTATGAATACTATGAGTAGACATTAGCTGTTTTGCTTTCTCTGTTCGTGGATCCTTGTAGCAATTACAGCTTTTCATTTTTTTCCCTAGAAAAGGATATCTAGGGGTAGTTTCTAAAGATAGTAAAATGTTATTTCTTGGACAATCAAATGTGAGTACCAATGTGATAATCAGCTCACAAAATGCTATTTATTTTTAATTGGGGGAGGGTGTTAAAAAAAATCTTGTAAAAATAGCATCAGAAAGTTGAAAGGAAATGTGAAAAGTATACAGAGAAAAAAGAGAACCGGCCCTCACCTGTGTTGCCTGGGGTGCTTTGAACTCAAACTGAGATTCCTGCTTTGGTTTGGTGGTATTCCTGCCAAAGTGAGAGAAATAAATATAAGAGCGACCCATGGGGAAACTGAGAAAGAATCAAGGACATGTATTGTCATGCTGAAAGTTACTTTTTTCCCCTTCAAACAAACAAAAGAAGCAGAAGCCATGTCTGACCTTGTCTCCTGGGCCCCTTGCTGAGAGGGGGTGTGTGTGGTGGTGATGGTAGCTATCTTCTCCGCATTGGTCAGCAAGGTGGCATTCGAGGACTCTGTGGGGGGGATAGAGCATAAAGAAATGAAGGCCCTAGAGAAGACATAAGCCAGGTAGGAGACGTGCCGAAGCCCCACATCTGAGTAACAAATCTGACTTCTCAGACACCATTTCAAATAGTCGGACTCAAATTTCTAAACAATTAGGAGTTTAATAAACTGCTCTAAGATCTTCCTTGATATGGGCCATGTAAGTCCTCATGACGCTCCTCTCAAACAGACAGCCCCACAAATGAAACAGAATTTGCCAAAGAAAATGCTGCTCTAAAACTATAGCCAAAGTAGGTGTCTCTCACTCCTCCCCTACCACTGAAAAACAGCAGTCTCATCCAAACACTGTACCAACGAGAATTATCTTCCAGAATTTTACAGGCTGATAATAAATGTCTCTGATAACATTTCCTGTAATTTATTAGCAATATTTAGTGAGTCTGCTTGATTTTCTCAAGTGAATATTAAAATCGCTAGTATGCTATCATTTTGTTAAACACACACACATCATATGCATTTTCTTCCCCATTGCCTTTAATAAAGCACAACTGAAAATATGGAACTCTTGACAGACCTCATCTAATATTATTCAAAAAAAGATCAGCTTTAAAATATGCATTAGTTTGAGTCATATTTTGTAAACATGAGTTGTATAAATCACGAAGCCACCTTCATGTAATGAATATGATCATATTCCTATATAAATGGACTCTATTTTCCACTAATCACCTTCATAAGCAACATCATTACTCTCTAGAAATTTGGAGGTCCAGAATTCGAAAATACTTGAGTATAAATATAGACTGCACACCAACTCACATATATTAAAATATAATCCTTTATATAGTAATGGCTATATGTTCTTTACTGATACTTTTTTCATGAAGATCAAAGCAGGTAACAACCAACTAGGAGCAAGTTGTAACTTTATGTTTAATTTTAGGTTGTCTATTTGGAACTTGGCTTATGTTTTCTAATTTAAAAAATGCTAAATGTGGTGTTTAGGGTCTAAGATTTGCCTGTAAATGCTCACTTCATTCATAATATACCAGGAAGTCTAGAAGCTTCCAGAAGACCTATGGTTCAAGGTAGGCACTCTCACGTTTGTTAAATACATACATCTTCCCATCAGGTAACACAAGGTCCCTGTGGGAAAACATGTTAAGTATTCCAAACTGAAATAGGTGCAAGATGTCTCTCTCTACTGGAGCCCTGGACCAAAAGACATCCCAAGTAAACCTAACTACTTGTGGTCTATCCTCCATTTCAATTTCCTAAGGATATTATCCGGTGTGGGTCTAGCTTCTTGTAACTTTATTTTTATTATACATAGTGGATGAAAGCATGGGTTTGAGATTCAGAACTGGATTCAAATCCCCCTTTTCTCTACTCATGCTTATTTTTCTCTATAGCCCTGGCTACTGCTACTACTTTTTATTTATTACAATGGGAACTTGTGTACATTATTTAAACTCTCTGCAAAATGAGAAAGTTGAAATATGATGTCAAGAGTTTATATTGCAACCATAAAAGCCCATTATTCTTAGAGCTAAGGCACAAGAATAATAAGAAAATGTAGCTAAATCAAGTGAATTGTTATGTGAATCCTATCCAAGCTTTAGGACAATGTTTCCTCACAATCTGCTTTACCAAACGCTTCTATAGATTCTGAGAGAAAAGAACCTGTCAATTAGGTTTGGAAAAGAATGGGTGAAAGAAAGGTTGATGTTTTTGTGTGTCTGTGTTTTGTTTTTCCCGTGGACTCCTTGGAGACTCTACCACACCGGAATGCCTTGTGACCCTCCAAGTTGGGGAGGTGGTACTTGTCAAGCTCACTGGAAGGAAGTTTAGCGTAATGGTTACTCGGTCTGATTCTGGAGTCTGACTATCTGGCTTTGCATTGCAGGCTCTGAAATTTACTGGCTGGGACTTAAGTAAAGTTACTTTAACTGTCAGTGCCTCAGTTTTCTCACTTGTACATAGGGGATAACAGAAGTATCTAAGGAAATTGGCACAAAGATTGCCAAAGAGGAATGTGCTTGGGTTGGCGCCTGGAACACAAAAACAGCTAAAAAATAATTAGCATATTTTTGATAGCATGTATTATTATTATAATACTAAAAGTATATTAGCACATTTCATGATGGCTACTATAATGTAAATGAAAGTTCTTTCAGAGCCTCTGAAGCGACACTAGCTCCTTCATCTCACTTCTACTGAAGGGCAGTTAACCAGCAGAACCAAGATGATGATCTAAGTGATATTTTGCAAGTACGCCCACTGTGTCAGAACACAGGACAAATAGACCACACACTGTCAATGCGACTTGCCAGAACTTTCATAAACACAGGTATTGGTCTTTTAACAAACTTCATATTGTTCATTGTAATTAATTTTATGGAGCCTCTCTGAGAAATCACAAGGTTGCTCAGGCCATAGGGAAATCATGATCAGGATACTAAAAAGAATGTTTCCTTGTAATTAAAGTGATTATAGTTACTGAATTGTACAGAGGTTCCCCTTTAGATTTCTTGTGTGTTGTTAGTAGCCACAGTTTTCTAGGCAGAGCAGATCCCATTCTCAACCAATTTTTATATTTCTGCTGCTTTCATGATGTGATGAGATGTGAGTGATTTGAGATAACCACTCCATATGCATATAGAATTTATTTACGAATTTTTTTCCTGTCCTTTTATTTGCTATTTTCCCCCTTAATATTTATATGAAACTTTTGGGGGGGGTTCAGCTTAACTTTAAGCATTTAAAAAATTAACACAACATGTCTTTTTGAGCTTGCTGAATTTTCTTCCTCTCATTATTTTTCTTAATCTACAAAACACCACCACTTAATGATCATTTAGTGTGCCAGGCATTGTGTTAAGTTCATGACTACATGAATTCTTCATTGGATTCTTATCACTCAATAAATAGGGACAATTATTGCCCCCAGTTTATGGATGGAGACATTGAGGCATAGAAATTGTAGGGAACGTGCCCAAGATCATTCAAGGAGCAAGTGGAGGTGACAGGCATGCATGACAGTTAATGTTTAGTCTTATTCTGTTTACATGGGAATTATATGTTCGGATCAAGGAAATCATATCTAATTGGTACATTCCTTTCAAATAAGAAATATTTTTATTTTACTGCATAAATACCACCAACTTTACTAAGCAGTATTGTAGATTAATTAAAATACCCTGCTTTGACTGCTAGACTTCAGGGAACATCTTCAAAGCATCAAAATAACTTTTGGCATACTCTAGATTTCCAGGATGCTTTTATAAGACCTATAAAGTTATGCTGGTTTTAATGAACTTTTAAGTCTTCATTTGGAATTAAACCAAGATTGAATCTGTTGAAATGCTCTCTAGCTTTTTAAAATATAGAGATGAAGCCCATTATCAAAAATTTATGGCTTTATCCCAAAGCATAATTTGTCACTTATAACAGACAAAAAATATAAAAGAAGGGTCTGAAATACAAGTATTAGTCTCCCTACCCTCCAGCAGCAGTATTACAAAGAGGTATCAAGGTATTTGACTTTTAAAACAGCAAAGCAGGTGGACAGATTAGATATTTTAATGACAAATTCCAGAAAGTACCCTACATCCTTTATTAAACAGTGTTTACACCTACTTTAGCTCTCCCAGAGGAGTGAAAATGAATATTACTATACTTTACATAGCAGTCATGTATCAAGGAAAGCACAGTCCAGCTCAAGGCACTGTTGGGGGCTGTTCTAAATCAGAGCACTTACTCTTCTGACAGGAGATTCCATCTTGGGTTTCAGCCCATGACAAGCGATTATTATCTAACCTTGTTCCCATGTTAATATCCTTAGCCACCCTTACAGAATCCATATCGAAAAGCTAAGCAAATCAACAAAGGATACAATCATTCCTTTCGTAAATATTGTAATACATACACACATATGTAATAAGTATCTAAGAGAAGCACTGGAAAATTTGAAACCCATAAATATTTGAAAAGATTCGGGCGACTTTTGTATTCCATGCCTTTGCCAAGGAAACAACAATATCTGTGTCGCCAGGCAGTATCTCCTATGTAAGCAAATACTTTGAATCAGAGTGATTTGAAGTTCAAATTTAAGACTGTAAATCAAATAGTATATTTTTAAGCTCCTAAACATTTTCATTATCTTTAATTTGACTCAATCTGATGGTTTCATGTTAGCCTGGCTCAGTGAGGTTCTGCCCTGTCAGATTAAAGTCCTTCTCCCACTCCATGAGGCATTTCCATACAATGCAAATGTGGTCCGACTTCTCAAACCCCAGTTTCAAGTTCAGATTCAGTGATGTTCAGCTATTCTCTGGGCCCTTCTATGCGGCGGTCATTACATACCTATTTGTCCCTTGTATCTCACAGGAGAAAAGGTTCTGCCCTCACCTCCCGCCCCCACCCTGGTCCCAAAGAGAGTCAACACAGAGGAACACAAGGGACCCCCTGACCTAGGCCTGACCAAGTTCTATGAAGGTAGGCCTTCTAAAAGCACAATGACACCAAGGAAAGGGGAGTTGTGTTTTAGAGCTGTTGTTGGAGAGGTCAGAGAGAAATGGGGGAAGCAGTGTGAGGGAGAATCAAGAGGAAGATGAGTGAAACTGGAGAAAGACTAAGGCAACTGATGACAAGAACTAAGAATTAGGCAACATGAGTTATACAGAGAAGTGAAGTAGATTCAGACTGGATTCTAAGCACTGTCCAACCAACAGAGCATCTTCTCAAAGTGCCTCCCAGGGTTTTCCAGAACAGTGCCCCAGACGGAGCTTTGAAACCACTCTTAGTTAAGAACTTCAGCCTTCTTGTAGCTATCATGAAACACATCTTCTCTGGGACATTGGATAAAGTAAACGTTAGAGTGAGAGATCTGAAAAAGATCAGAGGTCCCTAACTTGGGTACAGCACTTCCCTCTGGCCCTCCAATCAACCATGTTCAACACACTTTCACAGAGAGGAAGTGGATCCAGCTTGATTTTCTCTTCATCAAACTGTAATGGTTACTCTGTCTACTAAGTGTTTGCAAAAACCTCCTGGATCTCTCCAGCATCTTTCTAGAAATCTAACTCCCCTGCTTCTACTCCAATTTCCAAGACAAGGGGCAATTTCTAGCCCCTTTTAAAACATGAGCATCACACATCTGCCCTTTGCCAGACTTGATTCCCCTTACCTGTCCTCTGATATTTACAATGTAGCTGGTGAAGGGCTTTATTATCATGGCAACAAACTCCTGAAATATCTTGAATGAAATAACAAGAACATGTGCTGTCTTGAAAAAATATTAGTCCTTATTTGCTACACTGTAGCAACCTTATGTTTACTCTGTTCTAACATGAGATGTCTATTTGTATTTTACATTTTCTAAGTACTAAATTTTAAAAATGCCTTTTTATTGCCAACCGTTATTGGATAATCCATCTTGCATTATTTTTTTTTGGCATTCTGGTTTTTCAAACCTATTTTCCAGTGTGCTTTATTAAATTAAGTCAACACCTACTATGCGTACCACAGTATAAATTGCTTCTGCATAGTTATATCTTTCCTGACTTCAAACTCTATTTCTAAGCTCTTCCTTCTTTTTTTGGACATTCTTATTCCTGCATTAAGACTGATCATTTTATAGAACTGGAAAGTCAATACCTGCGTATAGTTCTTTTGGATTCGTTTTTTGTTTTTTTTTTAATCTCTCCATGACATGTAGATACATGTCTAAATTTATACATAGGCATATCTTGAGGATGTCACAGATTCAGCTCCAGATCACCACAATAAAGTGGCTACCACAATAAAGCAAATATCACAATGAAGTAAACATCACAATAAAGTGAATATCGTAATAAAGCAAGTCACACAAGTTTTTTGGTTTCTCAGTGCATATTAAAGTTATGTTTACACTATACTATGATCTACTAAGTGTATGACACCATTGTGTCTAAAAAAGAGTAACACCTTAATTTTAAAATACTTTATTGCTAAAAAAAATGCAATAATGAACATCTGAGTCTTTAGCAAGTTGTAATTTTTTTTTCTTTTTTTTTCTGTCAGAGTCTCACTCTGTCGCTCATGCTGGAGTGCAGTGGCACACTCCCCGCCATTGCAGCCTTGACCTGCTAGGCCTAGGGGATCCTTCTACCTCAGCCTTCCAAGTAGCTGGAACTACAGGCATGCACCACCACACTCGGCTAATTTTTTGATTTATCGTAGAGATGAGGTCTTGCCAAGTTGCCCCGGCTGGTCTCAAACCCCTGGACTCAGGCAATCCTCTTGCTTCTACCTCCCAAAGTGTTGAGATTACAGGTGTGAGCCACCATGCCTGTCTTGTAATTTTTTTTCTACTAGAGGGTCATGTGGCTGTTCAGGCTGGTGGTCACTGAAAGTTGGGGTGGCTGTAGCAATTTCTTAAAATAAGACAGTGAAGTTCACCACATTGATGTACGCTTCCCTTCACAAAAACTTCTCTGCAGCATACAATGCTGTTTGACAGCATTTTACCCACAGCATAACTTCTCTCGAAATGGGAGTCAATCCTCTCTAACCCTGCTGCTGCTTTATCAACCAAGTTTAAGTAATATTCTAAACCCAATTCTAAGAAGTTGCTACAGCAATCCCAACTTTCAGTAACCACCAGCCTGATCAGTCACTAGAGGGTCCTCTAATAGAAAAAAAAAATTATAAGACAGGTGTGGTAGCTCACACCTATAATCTCAATACTTTGGGAGGTGGAGGCAAGAGGATTGCCTGAGCCCAGGGATTTGAGACCAGCCTGGGCAATTTAGCAAGACCTCATCTCTGCAATAAATCAAAAATGTTCAAAACATCACCTGGAGTAGATTTCATCTTAAGAAACCACTTTTTTTGCTCATACATAAGAAGCAAGTCCTCATCTGTTAAAGTTTGATTGTGAGATTGCAGCAATTCACTCGCATCTTCAGGCTCTGCTTTTCATTCTAGTTCTCTTGGTATTTCTATCACAGCTGCAGTGACTTCCTCCCCTGAAATCTTGAACCCCTCAAAGTCATTTATGAGGGTTAGAATCAACTTCTTCCGAATTCCTATTCATGATGACATTTCTACCTCCTACCACGAATCACAAATATTTATAATGGCATCTAGAACAGTGAATCCATTCTAAAAGTTATTCAGTTTACTTTGCCCAGATCTATTAGAGGAATCACTATGAAAACTACAGTCTTACAAAAATGTATTTCTTAAATAATAAGACTTAAAGGTTAAAACTACACCTTGATCTGTGAGTTGCAGAATGGATGCTGTGTTAGCAGGCATGAAAACAACATTAATCTCCCTGTACATCTCTACCACCAGGTAACCAGGTGTGTTGTCAGTGAGCTGTAATATTTAGAAAGGCATCTTTTTTTTCCTGAGTAGTAGGTCTCAACAGTGGGCTTAAAATATCCAGTAAACCATGCTATAAAAAGATACGCTGTCATTTAGGCTTTGTTGTTCCATTTGTAGACTACAGGTAGAATAGTTTTTAGTAAAACTCTTAAAGGCTCTAGAGTTTTCAGACTGGTTAATAAGTGTTGGCTTCAACTTAAAATCACCAGCTGTATTAGCCCCTAAGAAGAGAGTCCTTTGTCCTTTGAAGCCATCTTGACTTCGCCTCTCTAGCTACAAAAGTCCTTGATGACTTTCTTTCAACCTCTTGAACCAACCTCTACTAGCTTCAAATTTATCTTCTGCAGCTTTCTCACCTCTCCTAGCCATCAGACACTGATGAGAGAGTTCAGGCCTTGCTCTGGATTAGGCTTTGGCTTAAGGAAATGTTGCTGGTTTGATCTGCTATCCAGACTATTCAAACTTCCTCCCTATTAGCAATGAGGCTGTTTTGCTTTCTTATCATTTGTGTGTTCACTGGAGTAGGACTTATAATTTCCTTCAAGAACTTTTCCTTTGCATTCACAACTTGACTGTTTGGCTCAAGAAGCTTAGCTTTCAGCCTATCTTAGCTTTCAACATGCCTTTCTCACTCAATTATTTCTAGTTTTTGATTTAAATTGAGAAGCCTGTGACTATCCCTTTCACATGAACACTTAGGGACTACTGAAGGGTTATTAACTGACCTAATTCCAATATTGTGTCTCAGGGAATAGGGAGGCTGGAGGAGAGGGAGAAAGACAGGAAACAGCCAGTAGGGGGAGCAGTCAGAACACACACCTCTACTGATTAAGTCTGCCATCTTATATGGGTGCATTATTGTGGGGCCCCCAAAACAGTTGTAATAGTAACATCAAAGATCACAGATCATATTAGCAGATATAATAATAACAATAATAAAAAGTTTGAAATATTGTGAGACTTACAAACAGGTGACAGAGACACAAAGTGAGCCTATGCTGTTGGAAAAAAGGTGCTGACAAATTGCTCAATGCAAGGTTGTCACAAACCGTTGGTTCTTACAAAACACAGTATCTGCAAAACGTAATAAAGCAAGGTGTGTCTGTGCTACAATTGGCTCTCCCAATCATTTCTCACTTCCTGGCTTCCTTCATCCTTTCCATTAGGAACCTATGTTCTATCATCTTGTGACCACTTTCCTAAACTGTAATAGCTTTCCAGAGTGGTGAACTGGTGGAATGGACTCCAGACCAGATGGTAAATTACTAACCATGCATTTGAAGGAGGGTGAAGCAGACCATCATTCAAGGAGCTAATTTTTTCCTCCACATTTGGAATGGGATATTTTTGGTGCAGAGAAAGTCTTCTGTTCTTGGAATTAATAATTTTCAAATATTTATTGTTTGGGGTCACATTTACTTTTTCTATAAGGCCCTGGATACACACCCAAATCTTGAACTATAAAGCTTACTTTCTAGCAATTAGTATATTAAAATATTCATTTGGTGAATAATTTTCAAATAAAATCTCTAATTTTCTTATTTTACAGATCTTTGGCACAGAATTTCTATCACATCATTTTTAGAAACACATTCTCTCTTGAGAAATACTTTCTGGCTTTTAGAATGTATATTTATGTTATGTATAGCAAGAATGAAAAAAATACATTTAAACATTTTGGGACAAATATCATTTTCCTCCCAAGGGCAGAGTCAGTTTAGAATGACGTGAACATTCAGGGCTTAATTCTCGAGAAAATCTATACTTACTGACAATGCATCAACTTAATTTTTACTAAATTTCAATAGTAAAATGAATACTGATATTTTGTGCTGGGTAACTTTTTACTGAGAGGGGTTATTCTGTGTGCTATAGAAAGTTTAGAAGCATCCCTGACCTCTACCCACTAGATACTACCAGCATTCAGTGCAGACAAATGCCAAATGCCCCCTGGGGTGCAGAAACACCACTTATACAAAAGAACCAGAGATTTGAATGTTTCCAATTAAACAAACAAGCATAGGCTTAGTTTAATGCAGATATAATCTATCCAAAATATAGAGATTTAATTCTTTTTCCATGTCCAAAAATTAGGGACAGATTAAGTAGGTACAAACCCTTAGACTACCCCATTTATTTAAAATTTTTTTTATACATTTGCTTATTCTGAAAAAAACAAAAACAAACACAAAAACCCCAAGACAAAACAGAAACAATACTGGCTCTGCATTGACATTATGTAGGTTTTGTAATGTCATCCATCATATTATACAGCTAAATTTCAGTGATTATTTTTTAAAAATCATTAATGATTTCCAGATAAAAGATCAGGGAAGCCTTACCACTTGTGTTAAAACTATTCTGTAGTTTTAAAGACAAGGACATCAAAAACAAAATAAATTAGGGAAGTTGAAGATTTTCTGAACTTTTATACCTGCAGCAAGACAGAGTCATGGGACTAGAGGATTAATTAATAAGAGGGTGAGGTACGGTTTAGTAACAATGGCTCACGTTTATTTAATGGGTATGTTTAGTTAGGGATGAATAAAGCTGCCTCTAAACCAACACTATTCAATTACAAGAACACTAACGATAGAGAGAGATAGAAAAGGGAAAGAGAGAGAGAGGGAGTGAGGCAGAGGGAGATAGATAGATAATAGGTATACTTTACCATCCCCAGGAATGATGCGGAGGGTAACTGTGTTTCCTGCTTCCTTGATTAGGTTGACAATGTCTGAATGGGATTTGTTGGTGATGGAACATCCATTGACTGCCAAGATCCGGTCTCCTACTTTCAGCTTGCCACAGCGGTCAGCAGGGCTTCCCTCAATAATCCGACCTATTTTGTGAGGCATAGCCACACATGCATTGCCTGCTTTGATATCGAGTTTGAATTTTTTTAACGTTACGTGGGAATACAGTGAAGGGAGGAGAAAAAGGGTTGAAAAGGGAAAGAGAAGGTTAAGTGTTAATTAATTAAAGCACTAAGCAAATGTTATTAAAGGAGAGCTCTGCGTCGATGGTCAAAACATTGGCAATATTTTTGTCTGTATAAGAAACCAGTGCCCTGAAACTGTAGTTCATTGCTACAGTCCTTTCCTGATTCAAAATGAGGGGAAAGCCCCAGCTTCTCTCCTTAAATCAATTACAAAATTTGGGATGTTTGACAACTTCAAAGATTCTCAAGAGCCCAAAAATAACTCGCCGTTGGCTTATTTTAGAACTGCAAATATAAAATCCAGAGCTGGGATGAATGCTTCTACTCATTCTGTGTTCATGTCACTTCATTTTTGCCAGCTGTTGTTTAAGCTTCTGCCAATGTTTTGTTCTTTCTCCACTTAGAAAAATAATCACTGGGTGTCTGGTGAGGCATAAGAATTTGCTAGCACCAAAAATTCAGTCTGAAAACACCTAATGAACAAACACTTAGTCTTTCTGCCTTCTATCGAGAATGATGAAAGCTTTAGAAAAAGGGCATAATTACAAGTTAAGCCAAGAAAGCACCCAACCTTGAAACTTATTTTTCCTTTTAGAACCTTTGCTCAATCAGCCTATCTCATGTGCTTTCAGGGAAGGGCCTGACTGGCTCATTAGCTCTGAAATCATCTTTCTGCTCACAGAAATCCCCTCAAAGGAATATGAAAATCAAGTACCTATTCAGGCTGAGGACACTCATCCAAAGCTAGGTTCAAATCATTCCTCAACCCTTTTCCTTTAATCATCTCCTTTATCATCGTCAGTTACTGCTCATCCACAACATGAAAAGCCAGGCAAGGTGCATTTGAAGGTTTTTTGTATACCTTAAGGAGCTCTGTGTCATTGCTAACTTCCAGAGCAGGGTGGGAAATTGGCTTTGAGGCCTGACATGGGGTTTCAGTTAATCATGGTTAATCTAGTTAATCGTGTATCGAGTCTTAAAGTTTCTTATGCATATTTATCTATTTTAAGAATTTGTGGTTCTGGGAACTAGGAAGATGGTTATACAGTTGGAGTTACTTTTTGGAAAGAGTGACATAATTAACATGGGAGACACTGCAACTAACTGAGTTGGTTCTTCCATCATAATTTGAACCTTATGGGTAAAATATATGGGAAAATGCACTTCAATCCCTTGGAATTTCAGCAGATTTGCCCAAGTTTGTATCACAGGACATAACATCAAGGTCAAATAATTTTTAAAAAAGAAGTAAACAGTCTACTGGAAACCAAAAAGCAGGTGTGCTGGAAAGCTCCCTTACTCAAATTCAAGGTCTTGGTTAAGGACAACTGGTATGATAAAGTTATCAAACAGCAGGTATGAGAAAAGCTCAGCACAGCTCAGAAGTCACATGCAAGGTATTAGGCAAAGTTTAATTTATTCGTTGTAGGACCCAAAGGAAAACAATCAAAGACCAAATTGTGAGTGTGAGTACAATATTCATTTTATAATACATAGCCTGCCACTTGACATATTTGCTATTTCCTTCTAGAAAGTGAAACTGACAATTCTGAAATAGTTGAGAATATCACAGGATACATGCGGTCAGTCAAACTGTAGATCTGAAAAAGATATCTTGGGATTTCTTTCTCCCCTCTTCTTTTCTCTTTTTTATATTAAGAAGAAAAGTCTCAAAAATTAATTTAAAAAACAAAACCAAAAAACCTTTCGTGATGTCAGGTCATTCATCCATGACATGCTGTGATAACTTTATTAATAGGGCTCACAAAAGCACTGTTAGTAATGGGTGTTTGTCACTGCAGCCACACATGCATAGACCTGACTAGTCACTGTTCCCTTGTGCTGCTGAACATAATTTAGGGGGAGACACCTGTAGCAGGAAGCAACACACTGAGACTGAATGGAGGCCAAGATAGGTCTACTGAATCAGAATGCTAATGAGAGGTAGCACCTTGCTGACCATAGCCTGTGAGTGACCTAGGCAACTGGTTATCAGACTCCATGTGGATAAGTCATCTGGGGATAGAGCTGAGGTCAACGAAAAGCCTGTACAGCCCTTCCCCTTCTCCCATGACACTTCGTATTACGTAACAAACGGGCTTGGGAGACAACAAATGACCTTTTACTTATCTATGTCTTATAATTCGATTTTTCATGTATAGTTGACTGTGATCAGTCTCTCCGTGTCATCAAATATTATCTGTCATCATTTTTAGTGTTTTTTTGTTTTTTGTAGAGGTAGGGCTCCCTTTGTTGCTCAGGCCGGTCTCCAATGCCTAGCCTCAAGCAATTCTCCTGCCTCAGCCTCCCAAAGTGCTGGGATTACAGGCATGAGCCACCATGCCTAGCAACAAATGACTTTTTTTCTAATCAGGAAGATGGGTCATTTTTGGAACGTACATCTATAATCAATCTATTCTAATGGAAAGCAGATTCACAAATGACTCGTTCCTGGAATCATCTGGGTTCCTATTTGTCTTTGCTAGTGCACCCAGCAGAGCATTAACCTTCTGAAAGGGTGACAACTGTGTTTCTCTATACTTAGTTGAAACCTCCAACATCTGAATGAGATAGGAAAATCAAATGACTCAACTCAGACTTTAACCTAATTCTTAAGCAACAGTAAAAATATTATTTAAAAATTTTAAAAATCTAATTGGGACAGAACAGAGAAAGACGAGGTGGGATGAGCATCTTATGTAGTATTTTTACTTCTTACACTTCTATTTTTCCTAGAGCATTTTTACAGCTGCATGCTCCTTTAAAAAACTCTTTAGACTTTCTGAGGCCATTGCTATTAGGGCCATCCCACCACGGACCTTTCACAAGTGTTCTTTTGGCAAAAACTTTGGACTCTACACCGTCAAGGTGCTGCTATTCAAATTTCACACAAATCTCGCGTACCTGAAATTGTGTGTGCATGATCACACACTCAGGAAGGAAGCTGAAAGGGTTAAACAAACATTCCCAACCTTCAGGAGGGCAAAAGCTACCAAATAAACTACATCCCCAGTGAAGATAATTACCCAAAGCAGAAGCACTCAAGCATTTCTGCTCATGACATCTGGGCCCTCTTTCACTGGCAAGAGAACCCTCCCTGGTGAGGTGGGAGACCCTGGGGAATGTCACTTTCAGCACTCACCAAAGGTCGTGCCTGCTTCAGGCCTGCTCACCGAGGACACGATGACAAAACCGAAGCCCTCGTTCTCCCCGCGCCGGATCTCCACGTCATAGGGCTGCACCACGGTGCTCACCACGCCGCTGCCCCCGCCGCCGCCACTGCCGATGCCGCTGGTGCTGCCACTGCCGGAGCTCACCGTGTTCAGTGAGTTCTGGCTGCCCTGCGGGGTGCGCTTCTCCTCTGTCAGCGACGCCGGCTGGGTGCTGCTGTGATGAGAGGAGGCGGGCGAGGGTACCTCGTTCTCTGTTTTGGGCACTGCAACAGAGAGATGCACGTCAAATCACTGGACTTCGGCAAAAAAAAAAAGTGTCTGTAACCCCTTGGCCCTTCCCCCAACCCCACATCCTGCAAGATTCCAAGAGAAGACAGCACCGGGCCGAACAGAACGGGGATTCAGAAGTTGTTAACAGGTTCTCTTGACAAATATTTTATTTCTACTTTTTAGAGATGGGGTCTCACTCTGTTGTCCACGCTGGAGTATGGTAAACACTCACAGGTGCAATCATAGCTCACTGCAGCCTCAAACTCCTGGCCTTAAGTGATCCTCCTGATAGCCTCCCGAGTAGCTAGAACTACAGGTGTGTGCCACCATGCCTGGCCTCTTGACAAATATTAGCCATTCGGTATGCATGAACATTGATCCCACCACATAAATCCCAAATAGGACTGCCAGATCATGTATCCTTTATAGCAGATTGCATACATCCGCACTCAGATTCAAGTGTGTGGTAAGATCATCCTGCTCTGAAACACTTTCCCATTGCACAAAGGAAAGGTAGACTAAGCTTAGGTGTGGGCCACACCAGTGAGGACTGCCATCTTTGCTTTATAGATACAACTTTAGCTGCTCATTCATATAATCATTACCTTTGAGTCACATTTCTGCTCAGCTGTTGTTTTTTCCATCAGACAAGAGACTATAGAAAACTGTACCATTAAGGCTACCTACCATATGTGGGACAAAGGGAAGCACGTGTGAAAGGAATTGAGAGCTTCCTTCCCAGCTTCTGGGGGTCAATATCTACTCTGATCACGGAACTGGATACACTGGCCTCCTTCCAAATTTAGTCACCACTCCAGTTTTACTGTCAGATAATGAGGTAAATCACTCCCAAATAGCCAGGATAGTAGATGGGACTACCTATGCCGAAATCAAAATGTGTGTCGTGTCCAAGTTTTGGATAAGACTATATTTATTCATGAAAGCTTCTCTTTTCATAGATTTTTTTTTTGTGGAAAAAATATGCATAACATACATTTTTCACCATTTTTAAGTATACAGTAGAGTGACATTAAGTGCATCCACATTGTTGTGCAACCATCAACACCATCTATCTTAAGAACTCTGTCATCTTCCCAAGCTGAAACTGTACTCACTAAACACTAACTACTCATTTCCACCTTCCCTAGCCCCGGGCAACCACCAATCTGCTTTCTGTTTCTACAAATTTGTCTACTCTAGGTATTTCAAATAAAGAGAATCATGCAGTATTTGTCTTCCTGTGACTGGCTTATTTTGCTTGGCACAATGGCTCTTCATGGATTTAATATGTCTTTTACATAGACCTAAACACCCAAAATATTTCAAATTTTAGAAATAAACCTGAAACAAACAAACAAAAAAATCACTATTTCTCTTTGGGCCAAGGGAGTCAGTTTTCACCTCATCTCAAAAACCAATTTCTAGCTGATTCCTCTGAGCTGCATGGAATACTATGCTAAAGAGGATTTTGAAGCCATAAATGAGCTCTAGGGACATAATCTATGACTGATTAACACTGCTTTCCATGGCTGCAGTAGGCAGGACTCTTACACTAGAATTTAACATCTTAATTCTGTAATTAATTATATACCATTTTAAATGGGCTACACTAGTTTTTTTAAAAAAACAAAGTACCAATTAATTTTATCTGATATCACTAATATTAACGCTATGGAGAATTCAAAATATTTCATGCCATATTTCTTCAGTAATTCAATTTACACAACCCTTAATCTGCCTCTTCTGCGTTCTGGGGTCCATCTTAATTTTGAGGTAGGGTCTGCATAGAAAGACGAACCACTAAGTTGTGTGCTTTCAGGAAGCTGGCAAGTCCTGGAAAGGACAGGCACTAACACAGTTAGCTGCCTCAAAATGGCAGATTCTCATGGAGATGTAAACCATGAGTCACAAGAATGGTGAGGGGAAATCTAAAATCTGAAGGCAGTTGGAGGAAGGGGGGAATTTCCAAGGGAAGAGGGTTATATTTGAGCTGAGCCTGAAAGGAAATGTAGTATTTTGAGAACTAACATTCAAAGCTTGCAGGCAGGAAGAAGGAATCAAAGATGGTCTAGAACTGGCCAGCTTTACAACTTTCTTATAAAAAGAAAAAAACAAATCTTGGTTTACTACATATGACAGTCAACAACAGAGCAAGAAATCATTCTTTTTAATGAGCTTATTTTGAAGCACAAAACTGATTTTGGTTCTCATCATATGCAGCTACAACTCTTCTGACTTTAATCATAATGACCTTTTTTGGTTGAGGATTATCATCAACTAAAGAAGACAGCTAAATTCTGGTTTGCAAGGGGCTGCGAGGAAGGTAATATATATATTCAACTAGCCTTCTCCTGGAAGCCTTTGTTGAACATATGCAAATGACACATTAAAGTACTTTAGAATGACAGTACTTTTGCAGGGTTTGAGAGAAGCAAACCATCTGGAAATGCTGAGCATGATCACATTTGCAAACATTTGCTAAAATAGATGTTGGAGGAGGCAGACACAGGAAGGAGGCCTTTTCTGTGAATAAGGTGACAAGACAATGCACTGTTTGAAAGAATGAATGAAAAACATACCAGCAAAAACCACTTTACGCCGCACGGTGAGATTGACGTGGCCTTGCTTGGCAGCTTGTTGCATAAGCTGGACTACAAGCTGGTGTGACTTTCCGATTACTGGTGTCCCATCCACACAGACTAATTCATCTCCAGACCTCAGGCGGCTGTCGGTATCAGCAGCACCCAGTGGTACAATGTGGCCAATATAAATCTGTTGAGTAACGGGATGATGGATAAAACACTGGTCTCTAGGTTTACCATTATACCCTGACTTCACATCTCCAGGAAAAAAAATCCATTCATTCATTCATGTCTATATTCATGCCACAAACATTTATTGAGCACCGATTGTGTACAAGACATTGTGCTAGAAAAAGTAACTATTTCTTCCTTGGTTCTTTGACACTCATCTGTGGCTTACTGATGACTATTCTTTCTTTTTCCCCTTTGCAGATAATAAATCCCTTTACTCCCCTCATCTGTAAAACCCTTTCTTCTTTCCTATCTACTTCTAAAAACCCTCCTTTCATAAAACTCTGCTAATTGAAATGTACCATTATTTTGCTTTAAGGGTCTAGCACTATGCCTAGCAATAGGGAATGTGCAATAAGTATCGTTAAATGAACAAATGACCGAAGTAAAGTCTGGTTGAACACCCCTATTTCTGCTGAAAGCAGACAAGTCTTTATATTCAGCATCTTGCTGTTACATTTGCCATTCATGAGACTGGTTAAAATATTAGTGCCTGCCTTGCATTCTCAGTAGATAATAATGCTACCATTATGTTTACATGGCATTTATAGTTTACAAAAACTCTGACGAAATGGTTGTTAAGCATATGGGACTGTAGAGTCACACCTTTGTCAGTCCTTCCATTTAGTAGCTCTGTGGCCTTGGGCAAGTTAATTAACCTTTCTGTCTTTTTAAATTTTTCAGAGACGGTTTTGCTCTGTTGCCCAGGCTAGAGTGCAGTGACATGATCAGAGTTCACTGCAGCTTCAAACTCCTGAGCTCAAGTGATCTTCCTGCCTCAGCCCCCTAAGAAGCACAGTGGCTGGCACATGGCGCCACGCCCAGCTAATTTTTTAATTTTTGTAGAGATGAGGTCTTGCTCTGTTGCCCAGGCTGGTCTTGAGCTCCCGGCCTCAAATCATCCTCCTACCTCAATCTCCCAAAACCCCTGCTGGGAAATTCAGCACTGCATCCAGCCTGTGTCTTTACTTTCTGATTTGAAAACTAAGGATCAACTCATTGGTTTGATGGATCAGTGAGAGACTGTATGTTAAGAGTCTTTAGCACAGTACTTAGCAATAAATAGCTGCTATTATTACAAAGAAATTTACAACACTCATCTCTAGTTCTCTTTTCTCCCTTCAAAATAGTTTTATGACATTATACTAAACTTATTCAAGGCTGAGGAAACTGCAGCCCAGGGAGGTAAAATGTCTCCTGTTCCTTGTCTAGGGTTCTATCTCTACTTTTGTAAAGACAGGAGTCCTAATTTTTCTAATCTCTTGTGAAGTATTCTACGTGTACCAGTTACTCAATACACAAAGTCCACTATTTGCTGACAGGCACTGCTGGTTCAGAATTGGCCAGAAGGCCCGGGCCATTGTTTATTGGCTGATGCCTATGCTATTTTTCTTTCTGTTTTCCTTTCCCTTGGGGGGTCTCCAGAGGCTGCAGCTGCCACTTTTCACAGACACTCACACAAACTTTTTAGAAAGGAGTAGTTCCTTCTTCCTCAATACAAAGAGAGCTCCACAAAATCCAGTGAAAAACCTCACACTGTCAAGATGAAAGAGTCACTGTTGCATCTAGCTGGACTCAATTTTGGCAATTTGTCACTGTCGTCGATGTGCTTTGAAGTCTTAAAAACATGCTAAGGAGAGAGGCAGGCAAGCAAAAGACTCACAGGTTCCCCTGGTTCATTTCCACCCAGAATCCTAAATCCAAATCCAGTCTCTTTTCTCCAGAGGAAGATGTCCTGTTCCTGGTAATCTGGAACTGCAGGGAGGGGAGAAGGAAGAGATTATTTTGCTGATAAAAGCTATCATACCCTTAAAATGAACACAATTATACGACCAAGTATGGTGGTACTTCAGCAAAGGAAAGCTTTCCAACACAGGCAAGGGAACAAAATATCCTGGACAAGTAAAATAACAGAGGACACGGGGTCAAAGTCAACAGAGGGAAGCGTCACTGAGCCCTCAAGTTTTTCAAAGGACTAATCACTGTTTGATAATCCCTAACCAAGTCCAAGCCATTATCCCCGACTACGCAGAAGTCAGCATTAACTACTTTACTTATTATTTTTGCAAGGTGACATAAGTAAATTAAAACTATTATGTGCCACGCCACAAAGTCGGTGTCATATCCGAGAACAGAACTCATCTAAGTCTGAGTAACCTCTGAAGCTGGCTTGAAGGATTGAGAAGTCTTGTTAAGCCAGCAGATGTTTTACCAACTAGAGGATGAAAGAGAACAGCTTGGTTTAAAAAGAGTTTCTAATTTATCTTTAAGTCACATTTTTTTCTTCCTTAAAATAATCAAATCATTTAGATGTTAAATGTCTTGATCATTGAACATCTAAATGATTTGTTAGGTCATTTTTTTTGTCAAAAAAAATCACTCTTAAGACTACTAATATTTCCAAATACAGTTGGCCCCCCACCTCTGCAGGTTCTGCATTCTTGGATTCAACCAACCATGGGTAGAAAATGTAGTCAGGCCTATGATGGTTGTGTCTGTACCAAGCAAGGATAACCTTTTTTTTTCTTGTGGTTATTCACTGGACAATGTTGCATAATAACTATTACACAGTATTTCTGTTGTATTAGGCATCATAAGTAATCTAGAGATGATTTAAAGCATATAGGAAGAATGTTTGTACATTACATGCAAATACTATATCATTTTATATCAGGGACTTGAGTATCCACAGGGAGCTGATATCCTTTTTGGTATCCTGCTGAATTAATCCTCAGCAAATACTAAGGGATAACTGTACAAAGTTTACTTAGATTTCAACACTATTACCAAAAAGTAGCCAGCCTTCCATATTCTTACGATCAGTGGTGACTACAAAAAAGTTCTACATTAATGAATCATATTTCGTTGGTAATAGGATTGCTTTATTCTAGAATTTGCCTATGATAGTTCAACATTGTATTACTTTATTATTCAATAACTTTTAACACAAAATCTCTGTTTTGTAAAAAGAAAAATTGACCCATAAAATGACATATATTGTATGAAAACAGAAAAAATATAATTCAGTTGTAGTAAAGCTTGAAGGAGATTTTCAAACGCTGTTATACATAATTTCTGGTTTATTTAATTAACTAAATTTTGAGTTAAAGAAGCGTGTATTCCTGAGAATTTAACTCTTATTTTCTCCAATTTTATACAATGAAAAAGGGAAGAAGGTTGATATTTAGATATCAAGTTGGCCAGTGATGTCCCATTTCAGAGACTTATCCACAAGCTTATAATGTATAGTGGGTGAATACATTGAGAGAAGAAACCAGTTGAACAATAAGTACAAGTAAGAGGGGTTTGAATCTGATATGTCTGCTTGAGCTATCTTAATGTCATGGCTTTAAAAGGATGCTTTTTATCCACAACTTTTTTTCTTGTTATAATTGCTGAGGCTAAGCTGTAGCAAAGCACCATGGGCCACAGAGCTGAACTATAGCATGGGACTCCCATAAACACCATTTGAGAGTAATATTTTCTTGAGCACGCTAAGGTAACAATATCTTCTTTCTTTCTGAGTAGCTGGCTAAAGGATATTTGTTGTAATAGCCTTATTGAAACAACATATTAAATCAAGTTGTGTCTCCATCTTTGGTTCATTCAAGCAGGAGGATTACTACCAAAATAGACCACTGGTGTTTTCTAGCCAGCACTGGGTTCCTGACAGCGTCTGTTTTAGATCTGCTGAGTGTGTGGCCTTTCCACGAACAATGAAAGGGCCTCTGCAGAGACGGCCAGCCCGGAGCCATTTTTTTCGCAGTATCATTTAACACCAGAACTTGCCCATCCTACGGTGACACCAAATGTGGCAAGTTTCTGCCTACTGTTGCTCATTTAGGTGTGAGTGAGGTGGCATGGAGGATGCGGCCAATAGACTTCGGCTTATCACACAGTTTAGTCCATAGAGGGGAAAGACTTTTCTTCTGAGAATCAATGGGAAAATGGCAATCTTATTTAAAGAGTTTTCTGTTGAGAAGAAAGGTGCTCACTGACACTAGGGTTGGCAAAGACATAACGATGAGGCAGAAAACAGATATGAACACCAACACACAGACAAGTCACAAAGAAAGTCTTTAGATACTTTAATGTTAGCATTTTAGCAATTCTGCTCTTTCACCAACTAAATGTCAATTCCCCAAATATGTCACTTTGGTGATAAATCAGTATTTAAATATATTAAGGGATTATAACATTTTTCTCCTATGTTCTGTCACTTATTCACAGAGGCATTGAGGTTTCTAAACTACTCCCCCCACATGGTTTGTTTTCTTCTTTAGTTCAAGCAGATTTTATTAGAATTAAGTTTTTACGAGACAATGGGTAGGGACATTTTTTCTATTAATATCACTTTTTTTTTTTTAGTGTGGCTAAGTCAAATAGGGCTAAGAAAAACCTCTCCGGTTTTCATGTCGAAGCCCTTGTGTAGGGAAGAGTTTCTGCAGTTAGTCTCCTTTTGGTAATTCTAGTGACAACTCAATAAAGCAGTCAAAAGACTTCCTTTGATAACTAGAAAGAATGGAATCACCAGGTTTGCAGAGCAGCCTCCTGATGTCTCCATTACTACAGACACACATTTCCAGACTTGGCAAAGACATGCACATCACTTTGTACTTCATCTCGTCTTTGGTTTGCGTTTGGTCAACAAGAGCGCCAAAGCACTTTCCTTGGTGCTACTTTTTCCTTCCCTCTCTGTTCTGAACTTCTCCCCAGGCCCCCAGACCAATGGGAACATCAAACAGGATGAATAATAATGGAGAGACAAAAGTTTTCAGCAGATCCTTACTCTGACATTCTCCAAAATTCGTGGAATTGATCTCTCTCTCTCTTTCACCCTTGCTCAATCCCGATGCAGGCGAAGGTGACATGGCTGGAATATTAATTTCACAATTTTGCAAAGCTTAATGTATGCTCTTTCTCTTAGTTCATTTTAATTTAGTTTTCATTGATAAGGAACAGGCAGTTCAGCTTTCACAATAAAGGTCATGGCTGCTATGGATTTCAAAGGACTGCAGTTTGAGTCCATTTTTTCTTTCTTTTTTCCCCCACGCTTTACTTGTCCAAAAGCTAGAATCTACAATTGTACCATGGAGGGTTTCCTATAACTCCCATCACCATCTTACACTTCCATATTTAATTATACCCTAAAGTACACATTCTCAAATGGCCTTGCTTCAGTCATATCATAAAGGTTTATCTAAATCCTTATTGCTTTTTGAGAAATTTCAGTATATTTTTTCTACTGCTACACTACAGCATTTATTTAAAGAAATACCAAGTCCCTGATGAAATTCATTCTTACACTAATATCTGTTCAGGTAAACTGTAGGCAGTTCAAACTAGAATAATCTTAGGTTTAGAAATGCAAATCATTGGATCCAATATATGAACAAAGACACAAATAGGAACTGTCATAATAGCCCTTAAAATCTGGAGGTACACCCAAGCTCCTTAAACTCATTAGGATAAAGGGGGGGTCATCCACCAATTTCAAACTAGCAAGCATGTCTCTCCAAAGCAGACAGATTTACAATGTTGCTTTATATAATAGCTTTGAACTTTTTTTCTTCCAAACTATATTGTGAACAGGCAAAGCTTCAACGACAAGCTTTAGAATTTCTCCAGTAGAAAATGCTACTGGATACTAGCTGAATACTTTCCTGAACATTTACTAAAAAGATTGCATTGTCATCTTTAAAGACATGCACACTTTGTATATTATCTAGAAAAAATAAAAAGCAGGCAACATGGCTTTTAAAGAATTTCGATGCTTGTTCTTGTTTTTAATTAAACACTGAAACCCTTCAAAGGGATTCATTAGCACATCTGTAATTCAGATTGATCCATGCTGACACTATTTTGAGAAATGGCCATATCAAAAATATGGTATACTGCAAAACGTGCAGGACATGCGAAGGAATGCAGTCTGAGATTGTGTTAATCTTCACATAGACCTTAACAATAAATTAAGATGTAAGAAAAATATATTTTCAACAAAAAGAAGATAATATGGTATAGTAAAGGTGCTGCTGCCGACTTCAATTTTCCTATTTTTCCTGGAGAACTTTGCTTATTTTGCTGTAGAGAGACGATGGGGAATCACATCTAACAAGGCTAGACACTTTTTTTTTCTCCTAAAAGACAAGATACAAAACAATCTAGGGGAATGGCAGACACTGTTTTTGGATAAAGGAAATACAATTCAAAGACAAGATTGATGCAGGTTCATTCCTAGGTACTGTGAAAAGAAGAAAAATCTGTGACAGATACCGAATAATTACCATGGGGGAAGGGGAAGTCTCCTCATTATCCTCATTTAGTATTGAGGAAGAAATTCATGTGACTCTTAACATCAATTAGGTTGCTACCATCACTCAGTTACAAAGCCTCCAATCACCAAAAAGAAATGGATTCTCATTTGTGCTCCTATATCCGATTCCTTAGATGTAAAACAAAGTCAAGGAACAAAACTGGTACCATTCCAAACATTTCAATCTGGCTTTTACCTAAACAATGTCAATGCTTATAGCAGCTGGTCATGGCCACATCACATATTCTTCTTTTTTTCCTGGTGAAAACTTTTTTTTTTTTTTGAGTTGGAGTCTCACTCTGTTGCCCAGACTGGAGTGCAGTGGCCGCTCCCGGCCACCGCAGCCTCGACCTGCTGGGCTCCGGCGATCCTTCCGCCTCAGCCTTCCAAGTAGCTGGAATTACAGGCATGCGCAACCACGCCCGGCTGATTTTTTGATTTATTGTAGAGATGAGGTCTCGCTGCCCAGGCGGGTCTCGAACCCGCGGGCTCAGGCAATCCACTCACCTCAGCCTCCCAAAGGCGCGGGATTACAGGCTGAGCCACCGAGCCCGGCTAACTTTTTTAAAAATTGGATTAAGTACCAAATTCATAAGAAACTTTGCTTCCACCAGTATGAAAATGTGCATTTAAATGAGAGCCTCCTATTAAACAGATACATTAGAATGATCCTGTCAATCCATGCTGTCCCTGCCAGCCCTTCAGAACATGATTCATTTGATCACAAAAGAAGATTCATACAGGAAACTCAATCATAAATGTGTACTGTATTGAGGAAAGCAGGCACATGGTCAGTAAAGCAATATCTCAATGTTAACTGAAGTTGGGTCACTGGCTGGAGGAGCCTCATGGTTACAGAGTATGTGGAGGGAATGTGAGAATATTCCTTTTTAGACCACGTGGTTTTCCCCACTGAAATCACTATGGTGAGTGAGGAAACACAGTGAGGACAGAGCATCTACTGTGTGTGAGGGATATTTCAAATGGAACTTCATTTCCTTTTGCCTGGCCTCCAGGGTACTTTAGGGGTGCCTTTCTAGTCCAGGGACTAAAGAAGTCCTTTCTCAAATTAGCTGGCTTTTGTCAGTAGCATGGACGCTTAGCCAAAACAACCTACTTAATTCCACAAGCTGTTGTAGTAAGAAGGCAGTGATATTTCTCCCTTGAGGAGGAAAATGATGGAGGAAGCTCTGAGTGATTTTGATCACCTGAAGAATTTAATCATCAGCGAGGTTCCAGGCTTGCCTGTGCCCCCACTGCTGAGTTTCACCTAGCGGAATGGCTAACTTGCATCCTCAGTCAGGGATGCTGGCCTCATTCCTCCGTTTTGTTTGGGTTACAGAGGAGCTGAAGTCTCCCAACACGTGTCTTAGTAGCAAAGGAAACACAGTACGGACAAGTCTGAGCAGCGGGCAAGAGGCTGGGGTGCCCCCTGCTCCCCATACAACCTCTTTACCACAACTCTTGGTGGGAGGCTCTGCTAAGAGGTGACCATAGTAGTAGCTGAGAATGAAACCTGGCTGAGGGGAAGCAGGCATGAGGAGGATGAGATAAATTATTCTCTTTGCTCATCCAGTTTCTCTCAGATCCTTCAACAAATGCAACATGTACCGTCATGACACATTCTCTCCTAGCTCAATCCAGAAAGAGAAAACAAGATATGTGTACTTCATAGTTGCTTCATCCTGACCAGTTAGACCAAGAGAAAATATCAGGAAACAGAAAAAAAAAAAAAAGCCAGTCTGTAATAACTAAAAGTAAAGCATTTTAGAAACCTTCATTGGTAAGATAAATGAATATTATTTATGGTGAGTAGTCCCTTTATAATAAAAAGTAAAAACACTAAATATGAAGAGGAATTAGGTTTCTAAGAGCCAAGAAGTTAAAGTATACCATCGCTAGCTCATATTTATAGAAAAGGTAAAGCTAAAAGAACACACGTAACCACTGTATAAATAATTAAGGCTCAAACCACTTACTGCTGTTTTTTCTTCTGAGGGAATGTTTAGAACAGCTGATAAGTGTTAAAAAATTACCAGTATTTTTTAAAACCAAGAGACCACTAAGAATGCATTTAATTTCTTTTCTCATTACCCCTACAATCTGAACCAGTCATATTTATGTTCTACTGCATATCAGATCTGTTTCACAAGATGTGAGCTCACAGCACATCACAATCTCCACTCAGGGAAGAATTAATGAGACAGCAGCTCTTATCTGCCACTTCTTTTAACCAAAAGGATTAAAAAAACCTCTCCATTTTTATCCAGGACATTTACTTGATGACTACCATTTCCATCCCCTCCGTGGACTGAAAACACCAAGGAGCCTCCGTGAACAGCTGGCAGAGTGTACACACTCAGAGACACCTTTGCCTCTCACTCTGATTCACCTTTACCCAGTTTACACACTGAAACTTTGCTACTTTCAATAAGCCTGGAGAGAATGCTGGAGCCCTGAGAAGGGGTCTGGGGGTGGGGCGGGGCGATGGCAGGATGTTACTCACGTCGGTTTTCATACATGCTCCTGGACTGGGCCCAGATTTTAAAAGGATCTGGTTTTTTCTGGCCAGAGTTGTCGGTTTGATCTGGAGCTGGGGCCTCTGCAGGTGGGAACTCGGGGAGCACCTGTGTACTGTGGCTTGGGGATGCCGTGTGCAGGCTGCGGTGGCTGGAAACACTGTGCTGAGAACTATTCTGGCTGTCTTTCCTTTCCAGTGGTTGCTGAAAGGAAGCAAGTGAGAAGGGCAGGAAGAGAAGATTATGACTGGTTCTCTGAGTGGGTGTTTCCCACCAGACTGTCTTTGCTCAGCACTTCTGCATACACATACATAAATACATCAACAACATTTTGGCTCCCACCTGTCTCCAGCTAAGGCAGAATGCAGATAAATCCCTAGGTGATTGGCAGACAGATCGGGGGCGGGCCAGATAGAAAGACATAATCACAAACCATACTGCTTTCTGGGCTGCAGCGGAAAACAAATCCAATATTCACCATAGGTTGTCAGCTAAGACACCGGGCTCATTTATTGCAAGATGTATCACTTTTAATGTCCTCACTTTTTCACAAAAATATGTGACACAAAATACCATGAGTAGTTTAGCTGTAAGGCTGTAATATCCAGAAGAAATACAATCAGGGCTAAAAATGCTCCTTGGGACTCCATGTCTCGCATCTTTTAATAATAAAATACCCAATTTCTCTCTAAGGGTTTGCTATCAGTTCTTCTAGACTATAAAAAAACAGAGATCAGATCTTTAAAAAATCATGCCTAGCATTATGTATATACTGCTTCTTATATATATCTAAATTGCTATCCTAGGAAGAACTTACATAATTCTTGGCAAATCAATTTTGCAGGCCTTTACATTTCACCTCTGCCAGCAGTACTGTTGGTTGAAAACCAAGATCAAACTTTATATAGGGGTTGACCTCTGAGGGTTAGCCTTCTTAGACTTGCAACATGTCCAAAGTCCAAGTACTATTCAAAAGGGAAGAGCTCCATTTAAACTTCCATGGGATAAGCAAGTCCCTCTTCTTCAAAACCTGCTCAGCAGAGACCCTTCCCATTTTATGAAATGCTCTGTTTCAATACCAAATGAATAAGGAGCAGAATCTAATGGGAGGGAAAATACTGGGTGGGAAATAAAATAATTTTAGTTCTTATTTTTTCCAGTGAAAGACCATGGTAACCACATGTGTTTAGGCTCCCCCATTCAAAATAAGAATCCTGCCTCCAGTGTAACAGACACCAGGTCACTGTACTCAGCTGCCTGAGAGCACTGTACAGGGGTAGAGGACAGCAAGGGCATCTCCATTCTCGCTCACAGATCCTGTACAGCTCAGTTCTAAAGCAGATTCTAAGAACAGTGACCTCAAGCATGCCAGTTCCTTAAAGTCTTTTATAGCATCCAACTCTTCCACCAGGTGTTATAATCAATCCTAACAAGACAGTTCTTCCTTGTTGTCTCCCCAGGTATCCTCCATCTTTCATTCCCCTGGAAGGCTGCTGGAAATTTTCAAGGTCTTTTCACTCAATTCTTGGGTCCCTCCACCTTCTCTCCTTTCAAGTTCCTGCTTTGAAACAAGTATCTGAAGAAAGCCCCAGGATGGTAAAAACTTCATTTGTTCTTTACTACTACAGATCTGAATACAGGTTTTGGCAAGGATTCGAAGTTTAGAAAAATTGGGCATGTATTTAATGAATGTAAGATAGAGCATTTAAAATTATACTTGGTGTGCCTTTGGGAGAAATTTGAGGACCATATTCTAAGCTAGCATATAGGTCTTGTGAAACTGTATGAGAGGCTTGATTCACTCACATTCAAGGGGGAAAACAAATACGAGTGAAGATGCCAGGAAAACACAGTGGCAATTGGGAGGGAACAAACACAATAACAACTCCACGTCACCACTGTTCTCTTTTTGAGGCTCAAAAGTGATCAGCTCAGATCTGGATGGATTAGTGTTCCAAAGACTTGAAATAGAACCTGGCCTTGCCAACTTCCAGCAATGTCTTCCACAACAGTAAACTCAGCTCCCAGGGCCAGGTATTCAATTTCTGCCCTAGAAGGGCAAGACCTCCAGCTTCCTAGGGAGACATGCTGAAAATCTCCATAGTCAGAAAAGGTTAACAATAGACACCACACCCATTCTCTTTTGCATGTACATGTGATTTTTTTTCTCTCTCTTCAGTGTGATCTTTACAAGGTTTTAGATCATAAGCAAACTTATATATTGCATCAGCTCATTTTTGATGTAAGCACACATTAGAGTGCATTAAAAACGGGATTATGGGTGGGTTTTTCCCTTCTTTTCTTTTGAGTTGGAGTCTCACTCTTGTTGCCCAGGCTGGGAATGCAGTGGCATGCTCTTGCCGCAGTCTTGACCTGCTGGGCTCAGGCAATCCTTCCGTCTCAGCCTTCCAAGTGGCTGAAACTACAGATGCATGCCACCACGCCTGGCTAGTTTTTGTTATTTATTGTAGAGACAAAGTCTCACCAAGTTGCCCAGGCTGGTCTCGAACCCCTGGGCTCAGGCAGTCCTCTTGCCTCGGCCTCCCAAAGTGCTGGGATTATAGGCTAAGTCACCGCGTCTGGCCTCCTCTTATCTTTATACTTTCCTATATTACCTACGTTTTCATTCTATAACGCACAGAGAATACATTTTATAATCAAGACAAAATTTAAAGTTATTGAAATGAATCTTGGTAAACAGAATTAATGGGAACTATTACTGTCTATTTTTTCCCACATTTTAGCAATGTTTTGTTTTTGTTCACCTCTGAGGAGAAAAGATATTTTAAATGTAAAAGCAAATAATTCAACAAAGGACCTCTGAGTTTGACCTGAAAGTTACATGTCTCCCTTCAAATGCTCACCCTCTCTTGGTCCCTCAAATGAATAATAGACGACAGATTGTAGGGTTGGTCCTATCAACACTAAATTTATTTCACAGTTAAAGTAAGTCTCTAACCCTGAAAGCCTTCGGTCTCCTTTGTATTGGAACTATTCTTCACAAAGGCTCACATATTGCAGGATAGCCTGAGGGCTTTGTTCACATGCTTCTTCTTTGAGGGCTAACTGTGCAGTCCCTGTCCAGTTATCCTTCTGGGCCGTTACCCCCCAAACCTAACTCGAACCTCTTTCACTTGATCCCTCTTCCTGAACTGAAGAAAAGTATCCTTCTGGTATCTCTAACCCACTGAGAGAAAAAGTGCTAGACCTTTCTTCCACAGAAAATGCCTATGTGCTTTTATACGTACATATCCACATATGTGTATGCACAGATCTGACATGTCATGCCATGGGTTTCTGAGACACTCTGATGTCTGTGCCACTATAACAAATCTCTGACATGGGCAATCTAGATCTCTTAAATTTAACTGGAGAGATGACCTCAAACCATAAACAGAGTGTGCAAATAAAGTCTACTGGAAATGCTTGGACAATTTCCCAAATTATAACACCCTTTCTCACCTCCCCAAAAAATGACTCATTTAAGTCCAATTTAACACAAAATGACAGATACAATCTGGAATGAGTTTGCAAAACTGCCTCCCAGTCAAACTGCACCTCTGAGTCCCTTTTAAATGCCATCTAAACTTTATCCCTCAATTTGGAAAATAAAAGTGAAGGAGCATCCTGAGAATGTGCTCTAAAAAGTGTGTCACCACTCGGCTATCACTAACTGGCATATATAATGGCATACTAATGGACTAAAGACACAATAATCTGGAAGCTTTTTGGATTTCCCCCGATGAGACTTAACCTCACTCTATGTTCCTTTTCAAGTTCAATTATGAAAACTCATTAATTTGAAGATGCATTGTGTATTTAATATCTTGTTGGCACTCTGGGTTTTTAAAATCTATGCTCCGTGTGTGTGTGTGTGTGTGTGTGTGTGTGTGTGTGTGTGTGTGTGTGTGTGTGTGTGTTCAGAGTGGGGGAGTTCAAACTATGCCTTTTTATTTTCTGGAAGCATGCTAATTAGCTACAGTGTTGTTCTCTATCTGGTTAGAGCTCAGAATTATCCAGGAGAAAAACCATGTTTATATATCTCCCAAATTAAAGTCAACTTGTATGCCTTCTCAGCGTCTGGATTACTTCCCAGAAGACCTGGTGCATGAGAATACATTCACTTCTGAACTACTTTTAGCACAGGATCAGATTCGCATCGAATGTGATTGTCTTTCACCTCATTTTTCTAGGTGAGACACTATCCCGAAGACAAGTACTATAGTTAAAAGTACACTTTCAAGTCCATTAAAGGAACCCCATGTATACTAAGAACATGGATGGATGGAAACGCCTAGTATACCAATGGCGGGACATTCAGTACAGGCCTTCCTGAGTGACTACCTGCAATATCTTTATTTACTCATCCAATAAATTCATACTGATCACCTACTGTGTGCCAGATACTGAGGGATACAATGTATAAATACGAAAAAAATGGTACCTGAGCTTCTGAAATTTATATCTGAGTGTGTGTGTGTGTAGATGGATATTAACCAAATATTCATAATATATTGATAACAACATACTGCAATGTCCTTTAGAAATGTGGTAAAGAGATGACCCTGGAAGAACAGTCCATTGATGGAAAGAGGATATACTAAGTCCCAAGGCAAAAATGAGCTTGTTCTGTTTGAAGAACAGAAAGGCTAGTGTGGTACAGCAAAGGGACTAGGGTGGCCTGAGAGGAACTGGGAGGCTACATAATGCAAAAGCCTTGTGGGCGACAGTAAGGAGTTTAGGTTTCACTTTTAGTTCAAGCGGGGGAGTCCATTAATGAATTCAACATATTTCCGGAAAGTTTGGTCTCTATACTGGGTGGTGAATGGATTGGTAGGGAAGAGGACTGAATGTGGAGACGCCAGTCAGGAGGCCACTGCTGCAGGCCACATGAGGGACCTGAGGTGGTTTATAATAGGGTAAGCAGTAGTGACAAAGGAGAGGGACAAGTGAGGTCAAAGACACTTTGGTGCCAAATTCAGTAGGCATTGCTGACAGGTTGAAGAGAATAAGAATGAGGAGGAGAAGCGGGAGGAGGAGGGGGAGGAGAATGACAACAACCACCTGGAAACAAGGGTATCTACCCCTAATGGTTGTCGCTGGCTTGAGTAACTGGTTGGAAATACACTGAGAGGGAGATTTCCAGTGCTAACTGTTGCCACTGTACTGATACTTTTGAATTAAGACTTTTATTTCTGAGTCTCAAATCACAGCCAACTAGGAAGAAAAAAATAGGTTCAATTTTTAAAACTTCATCAAGGTCCTTGGCCACAACTGGCCAGGAACCTGTATTACAAGACCTTTTAAAATAAAACTCCTTGAAATGAATGATTTCCATACTACTGTCAGGTCAGGGTAACTGGGAAGATGGAGTGGCTTTTATAAACGGAAATGGGGGGTAAAAAATCAACTCATCAGTATTTCACAGAATGATTTCAAAATTGAGGTACTTATAAAGTGAACTGAAAATATTTGCTCCGAAGAGCAAATGAATACAGACAGCACTTAGGAGCTTAAATGATGAAAAGAATTCATGTGGCTTAAAAATGACAAATCGATCCATTTTAAAGCAAAATTATTTACAGTTCACTTATCCGCCAAGACCGAAGGCCACTGCGGCGATTTACATGGACAAGAGGAAAAACTCTAAGTGCTGATGAGGTATTAGGCCAATGTCATTAAAGGTTGTATGAAAATCAGAGACTCAAATTCAAGTCAAAGTGGAGGATGGTCTTTCTTTTTTGTCTGTTTCTTTTATCATTTATGGGTCAAAGTCAAACGATTTCTTCTAAAAAAGAGAGGGCGAGAGGAGTTAGGAAAGCACTGACTGGATATGGAAATAGATTTTGGTTCACAGTGAATGTCTTAAAGGAATCTGATACAATGGCAAAGTCTATCTTCTAGGGCTCTGGAAGAACTGTGGGAGGTGAGAGGCAAGGACACCGACTTAAGTGGCTCTACTCCTCCTATCGACCACTTTCACTGCTTCTCCTTGTGGTGGGATCGATGATCGTATTGGTTGTCAGACAAGTGTCATCAGGAAAAAGGAAGACAGGTGCCAAACAACTGGGAGAGGCTGAAAAGAGGCAGGGTACACACAACTGAAGATGCAGGCTGGGTCACTCCAATGTACACATTACCTAAGGGGAGTCACTCTCTCATGTCACTTAATGACTAGTTCTCAGCAATTTCCTTTAGCATTCCTTGCTGGAGAAGGGGACAGAGAGGGTGGTGGAATAAAAACCTGTCACTACTGCTATCTCGCAGCTTGCTATAAAGAGGTTGTTGAAGAGACCACCTTGCCCACCACCCAGTGTCTCCTACATGAAAACTAAGTGTAGGATTTTTTAGTAACTAGGAAAATTCTGTCTCAGTGAATATGGTACATTTTGTGGTTTCCAGTGTTGACAAGGCCGTTGGGGAACTCCAAAGAATTCTGTAGCTCAACTGCAGCACATAATCTTGGGTCTTGTATGATGACTTACAGGTTACAGTAATTAAGGGTTGAATGATTTTCATTATGTGTGTACTTGGTTCTATATTACATTTCTGCTTTATAAACTTTTGAAAGTACATGCTCTTCAGACTTCAATCCCCATGAGGTGAAAGTCTAGACATATCTGCCTGTTGGTATGGGTATTGCTTCTCTCTCCCCAGTTCTATGAAAGCAGGAATGGGTTCTGATTTAATGCCTGGTGAATACTGGCACTGGGTCTGGTACATAGAAGGTACTCAATAAATATTTACTGATAGAATGCATGCATTAAAACATTTTGATACTTTATGGCAATGAATCCTCCTTTGAAAGGAGCAATCAAGAAACTGACTGTTTGCAAGCTGCTAGAGGAACACCATGACCATCTTACTTATTATAGTATCCCCAGTGCCTCACACCAAACCAGACACTTCACGGGTTCTCAATACTAGCTTGTTGATTATGGATGAATAGATGAGTGGATGGATGGATGAAGAGATGAAGAAAGGGTACAAGGAAAGGAACGGTAGGGAAATAAATTAGTAGGAAAACATAAGCAAATGCTGACATAATATTCTGGGTTTGGTGTGACATTTCGAGTTTTAAATTCTCACACACAAGATCCTTGTGGTGTGATTTAGACTGAGAGTCTCAGTTAAATAAATTTTTAGTCAGGATGATTAAGTTGGGCCACAGAATCCGTTTCTCATAAAGGTCTAAAATCTGACAGCAAAGACATCTTATTTTTGTCTCGACTATTTGGCAGAAAAATCCCTGATGCTATGGAAGTCCAGGTATTAAATTAATAACATTTTATTAAGATATTGCCATTGTCCCCAATGAGCATATAAACCACAAATTGAACATTTAAACTAAAACTAGTAGGTGAAACTGCTTATTAAGAATAAGCTACAGGGACAATCCAGGAGGAGAAAAAAGATAAAAAAAGGTAAGTCCTTCTGTTCTAATAAAACCCCAACTACTTAATTATTGAAAACCTTAAAAAAAAAAAAGGTATGAGGGCAAAAAGAAGCTATCGGTCACATGAGCAAGCCAACAATGTCAGGAGCCACTAAGAAAAACAAAACAAAACAGAACACCATAGTTCTGGGTAAAGACACCATATTCACAGCGTTACTGGTGAATTTAAGTGAATCACAGCTCAGGCAGAATCAGCATGCTTTTACTCAAGCATCCTGCAGAGCAGACCCTATCAGCCATCACCTGAATGGCTTTCTGGTACCAGGTCATCCAGCTTCCCTACGGATTCCTTCCAATACCACCACAAAAATTCCATAATCATCTGTCTCTCTGGCAGAACATCATCAAAATTCAAACTGGGAAAGGAAAACAGCTTTCAACCCACCTGTACAGAGCTCTCACTGATCACAGATGTTAGCAACGCTTTATAGCCAACAGCAGACCTTGGCTGACAGTCCCCAAATTTTGTATAGCAGCTGCCCGAGTGTGCCAGCGATGCTGCGAAAACCATCATCCCCGTCCTGGCAGACAAATTGGATAGGGGCAAGCCCCAAGCTGGGGGCTCATTCTTTTCTAACCCAGCAACATATCACTCTCTTAGCTTGTGATAATTAAGAGCCAGCAGACTGTGGGCAAAGCAGTTAAGAGAGCTTTTTTTCTTAGGAATGGAGCCCAAATAATTGGCTTGCTGCTTGCTAATGACATGGCTTCTACAAAAATTAACTGTCATCGAAAATTCTCCTAGCTGACCTGGTGAATGCAGGCTTGGTACCTGTTTGATAGCCTTTGAGTTCACCAGATAATTCCAAAACACTCTGGGGAAGAAAAAAAAATGCAAATAAATTGCAAAAATTCTTTTGCATGCTGAGTTTAAATGGGATGCAAAACAGAAAAGAACACCTTGCTACCTGATGTCAAGCTATCTGTCCAAAATTACGATGTCTCCCCCAGCGTGCTTCTTGACAAGACTCCATTCCATGTGGGGTGTGTAAAATAGGTCCATGTATCAACACCGCACGGCTGGGGCAGAGGGAAGAAAAAGGATGGCTCATGCTAACTCAAGCTTATAAGACACATCTTCTGAATTTGCTTCCATTTGTTTGAAGGCTGAATGGGTTACTGATTCTGACCCAGGGATAGGAAGACACACATGCGCACATGTACACGCTTCGGCATCTCTGAGGTTCCAATGTGGGCACCAACCAGCACTTTTCTGCCTGGACGTTAACACAAACTGACAAGGGAAACAGCCCTGAAGTCAGTGTTCCAATCACCACGGCACTATGCCATCGGAAGCACATCAATTATTGCAGGTTTTTCTCTTTGGAGAACTTAGGAGTGGGGTTTGAGAACGCAGGGAGCGCCCTCTCTCATTTCCTTAATAAACTTCTGCCTCATGCTGCCAGGCTTGGAGACAGGTGGAAAGAATTCAGTTGCAGCACCGTAAGTCGCAAAGTTTTAAAGGTTTTCCTTTCCCGGATGGCAGAAAGCTGTAAATTTTCCCTCCCCAACATCTTCTAAGCCACATGGAAGCATCTCTTTTTATCCTTATGTTAATGAATTGGGAAGCTCCTTCCACCCAGATCAATTTCACAGGCACAAGAGTTCCAGATTGAGTTTTTAAGCAGCATTTTAATTTGTCATTAGTGCCCCGGGAGCATACATCCATACCACCAAGCAAAACACTATAGCCTCTAAGCTATTAGCTAACATGTCAACTAGGTAATGCATCTTCAGGGAAACCAGATTAGAAAGGACAGCACAACATTGATTTTTTTTTTTTTTTAAGAATTCTATACCTGCAGCATAATGCTGCTAAAGCTGGCAAAACAACAAAGGACATTTCCACAGCAAGGAAATGTCTTATTTTCAGTGCTGGGGCAGTGAACATTGTTCCATACTGCATGGTCACATATACAGGGCACAGCGATTCTTCCTTAAACCTACAGCCTTTGTAATTTGTAAATAATTCATCCTCCAGTGCCTAAGAAAGCTGAGGGAGAGAATGGGTAGCCATGTGAACGGCTGGGAACACCAGTTGAGACCAAAGCTACTCATGAAGCAGGTGGAGCTTTTTTCTCCCTCCTTCCAAAGGAAACAATAGCATTTGTATCAAGTTAAAACAGCTGTTAAACTCATCCATTTAAAGGAGAGTATGACACATTTGTATAGAGAAGATTTCAAACATGCATTTCTCTATCCTGGCTCCTGCAGCCCGCCCACAAATCACTTCACAGTTAAAGACAAACCCAAATATCTTCTATACCAAATAGATTCCCCAGAAACTTAACAAAATGAACCCCTGCTCCTGTCTCCTCCATTCACTCTAAAACGCATCGAGTGAAGTGAAGCCAGACAGTGTACCCTCCCACACCCAGCTCCCCACCACTCACCCCCAGCCCCAACAAGCACCAAGTAACTGACAAGTCCTTACCGACTTTGGGCTCTTCTTGGGAACTGGCAGCCCTAGAAAAAATGCAACAAGGAGGGGAGGGGGAAAGAAATCATTAGCATATAAATGTTACCTTTTCCTTAAAGAACAATCCCCAGGTGTTCCATGGCAACCTAGCCATCTGCAGAGTTATGTCAGATTTCTCCCCAGCATCGGAGTTACCAGGCTGTTCATATCGAATCAAAGCAGAGGGAGGAGGAGAGCGAGAGGCAGCAGATCTATCTGCATTAGCTATGCTGACTTGTACTGCAGCAGCCTGGAGGCTGGGAAAAGAAATTCACAGACCTCAGCGGCCTGGGAAATTGAACACTTGGACAGAATCTCAAATGCTCTTCTGGATTAAGAGAGACTTAACTTACAATTAAGTCCAGGATATTTCCTTTCCACACGATCCACTTGTCAAATGAAGTGGACCAATCAGGACAGAGGAAGGGGTATATATTTAGATCCAAAGGAGTACATGTTTAAAATTAAATTTTTTTTTCTTCCCCCCACCCCTCTGCCTTTCTTTAGAAAGTGGAAATGCTTTCTTTATTTGGATGAGCTTAACACCAAAACAAAGGCGGATGCTCTTTTGCCAGCACAGAACGATAACATATGAACACAAATCCAAGTTGGCCTAGGATCCCCCCTGGATCCTGAGCACACGTCTGTCTCAGTGCCTGCCAGTCATCCAAGCAACCGCCTGTTCAGCTTCTTGGAAAGGACTGGAGCTGGGACTGGACCCTCAAGAGGGAACGTCTGTAATTTGGAAGTGAAACAGAAACATTTCTCAGAGCTAAGAAAAAAAGATAATAATGGAGAAAGAGAAAGGCAAGGGTGGTCATACAATCTACTGACTCTCCTGAAACCACGTCCTTAGTGGAAGGGCTGGAGCTGGAAGGGAAGGTGATCTCCTCATTTCTAGGAAAGTCAGCAGCAATTAGGGGCAGAGTTCTGGGAAATCACCGCCCAGGCAGTGTGGGAAAGAGAGGCAAGAGAGAAAAATAAAGCACATATTGATGTTTCAAGAGAAATCATTTGTGCAAGCTGCACCTCTTTTTTTATATTTTTGTTTGAGCAGGGGTTAGAATGCAAAATGCAGATTCCATCTGCATAAACTGCAAAAAATTTGTTTGGGATCTGATGCTGTTGCACTGGAGATTTCAAGCTGTTTTTGAAAGCGATTCCTAAGTAGGGTGATGATATCAATGCTTCCGGAAGTGATTTGTCAAACCATGAGCATGCTAAGTTCAGTACAAGTAATAAGAGGCAAAGGAAGTGGGCGAGTGAGGAGGAAGCAGCCTGGATGAGTACTGCTGATGTGCCCACTGCAAGTGAGGCATGATGAGGAGTGCTTGTGTTAAGAGGCATGGAAGCTCCTCACATCACCAAAATGAAGTCACCTAGGTTGGGCAGCCTGGCTCCCAGACTTTGGAGGGCATAAGGAACACTTGGCAGCATGTTAAAAATGCAGAGCCCCAGGCCCCACCCTCAGGGGTCCAGGAATCTGCAGTATTGACAAACATTTCAGGAGACACAGACCCAGGTGATCCATATTTAAGGAAACTACGATATAGTAGAGTACTACTCGTTCAAATCGGGCAAACTCAGAGAGTCAACCTTGAGCAGGTGCATTAGAGCCCTCAATGTCTTAGTTTCTCCATTTATGAAATGGAAATAGTAAGACTCATTTCACAAGGTTGTTAAGATAATGAAATAAGAGAAAATGTGGAAGAGCCTTGTAACTGGCACAAGGAGTTACTCAAATATCTATTCCCTTCACCTTCCTTGGCTAATTTACATCATTCAGAAAGGAAGTGGTTACGGTTATCTTGCTCTAACTAGGGAAAAATTACTTGCTAAGCATATTAAAATATAACAAAGACTGTAGGAGAAATATTTTACCTATAGATAATAACTGTTGGAGAACTTCACTATATCTTTATTCTTAAAAAATAATCATTAGGTACTTTACTTGGTTCATTAATATGATTCCCTTAAGGAATTTTATCAGGTTATATCAGTGTGGGTCACTGTACAAACTTCAAAATTATATAATATGACACCTTTAAATTCATATTTTCTCCTAATTCAGACTGACCTTCTTAGTCAATTGGAATAAGCAAGATTTCATCATAGTCACCTACTGCACTTGACTCTGCCCAGGATCCCAAAGACCCTCTTCAAAAATCTGTGAAGAGCTGGGCTCGGTGGCACAGCCTGTAATCCCACGCCTTTGGGAGGCTGAGGTGAGTGGATTGCCTGAGCCCGCGGGTTCAAGACCCGCCTGGGCAGCGAGACCTCATCTCTACAATAAATCAAAAAATCAGCCGGGCGTGGTAGCTCATGCCTGTAATTCCAGCTACTTGGAAGGCTGAGGTGGAAGGATTGCTGGAACCCAGCAGGTCGAGGCTGCGGTGGCCGGAAGCGGCCACTGCACTCCAGTCTGGGCGACAGAGTGAGATTCCAACTCAAAAAAAAAAAAAAAAATCTGTGACGAATCCTTTACCAGGTAGGTAGAGTCAGGGAAAATGGTTTCATTCCACACTCCTCTGCTAATTATTTATAAGACTCTGGCCAATCTTAAGTGCCCTTCTCTTAAGTACAAAATATATAAAATAAAGGACATTTTTCGTTTGCTATCATAAAGAGACACTTGCACACACATTCAAAGGTGCATTCACAAAGATGTTCACTGCAGCATTGTTGGTATAAAAGAACACTGGAAACAACTGAAAGTTCTAAAAAAACCATGGGATAAGCCCCTCTGTAAAGCCGTCTGCAGAGGTTAAAAGGAATGGACTCTCTCTATGGGTGGCAATATAGATGGTCTCCAAAACATAATGTTGAATAAAAACAGCATGCTGCAGAATGGTAGGGACAGCACGAGACAGGTGTTCAGTCACTCACTTACATACACACACAACTTTTGCCTTCCTTGAATGCCCACACCAAATTTATAACAGGGACATTTCTGGTGGGGCAAAAAGGGTCAGGGATCAGAGGGACTTGTTTAAGGATACTGTAGTCTTATTTGAATTCTTTTCACTTTGTTTTTTTCAAGAACATCGTTTTCACATCTCACTGAGGCAAACATTAATTTTTTTTTTTTTTTGAGTTGAAATCTCACTCTGTCACCCAGACTGGAGTGCCGTGGCACACTCCCGGTCACTGCAGCCTCGACCTGCTGGGCTCTGATGATCCTTCCGCCTCCAGCCTTCCAAGTAGCTGGAACTACAGGCGCATGCTACCACGCCCTGCTAATTTTTTGATTTATTGTAGAGATGAGGTCTCGCCAAGTTGCCCAGGCTGGTCTCGAACCTGCGGGTTCAGGCAATCCACTCACCTCAGCCTCCCAAAGGCGCGGGATTACAGGCTGAGCCACGGAGCCCGGCTCAAATATTAATTTTAAAATAAAGCTTAATTAATGGCTCTTCCACTGTTAACTGCACAAAACCAACCCGTTTTAAGGATGTGGGGGTAACAAGTTAAGGTCTGTTTCCTCTGAGGAAGTAGTCCATGGAACATTCTGAAAGGTCTCCATTCAGTTTACGCAACAAGCTATATATTACAGCAAATAAAATCCTTTTTTAATCTAAAGAGACATTTGTTCTTCTTTGCTAGCTAGTTGCTGAAAACCTTCGTTTTAAAAAGCCACACCTTTTCCAGGAGCCAAAAATGGGTTATGACTACAAATTAATATTTAAGTAGTTAAATCCAAGTGACTGCACTTGATTGCTTTTAAAAAAGAGAACTCAAAAGATTTGTTTTAGACCCATATGGTCATTAAATCTTAAAATCTAATAAATATGAATGCTGGAACAAACCTTATTACAATTTATAATTTATTTTACCCAAAACTATTCAGATGGATTGAAAACAGCTGGGAGATTTAACAGAAAATACTCAAAAGGTCACTGTTTGAAGTGGCAGAAATCTCCAAGACCTAGAAATTCCAGGAGATAGCTGGTGTTTAGCTAGTTAACTGCAGGCCATCCCTTGCTGGATGGGCTATAGGAAGCAGCATTACCCCACACCTCATGGCATGCCAGTGGTTTTCCTTAGGCAAAGTAAACACCATGTGTGCCCTGTGGCAGCAGGAAGTTTGTGATCTACAATTTGTGTAATGTGTTACATACAAAGCACATGGGCAGAAATGGTGCCTGTCTTAATGGGCCCATCTGGTCCATTCAGGGTAAGCTTGGGAAGTTTTCAGAAAAGGCAAAAGAAAGTTCATGGATAGCAGCAAATGTTACTTTTAAGAAATCCCAAAAAAACTTTTATGGGAAGTGTATATTCAAAGTGTGAGTTCACATGTGATCTGCAAAAGTGAGAAAAGCGTGGGACCTGAATTTCTAAAATTTCCTATTAAAAAGGTGCTTCTTTGGGGGGGCAGGAAAGGCAAATTATCTGCTAGTGACTGGGACCTGACCAGTTAATGGAAGAAAAAAAAAAATCTGTTTCCCTCTAAATATCAAGGCCATAAACTATAACTAAATGGCAGAATGCTATGATTGGTGAAATTTTATCACAGCTGTACACAAATAATTTATATGAAAAAAGTAAAGACATAACAGAATACATATGCATTTGGAAACAAAAACTAGAAAGTTGTAAATGAAGACAGCATTTTCTTTGGCTCATGGGATCATGGGTGACTTTGTTACCTAATTCATATCTCTACAACAAGAAAAGCTTATTTATCTGGAAATACACATATACATATACACATCTACCACAGTAAACAAAAGTCAACACTACAGGCTGAGCCTTCTTTAAGTAAGGAAATGCAGCAAATTTAGAACATTTTATTGCACTTTAAAATCTCTAGAACCATCACTTACCTCTACCTCCTTCAAGAGTTGCCTACTTTGCCCCAAAATGAATGTATAAGTTTATGTTCATAATTTTATTAAAGTGCCCTCTTTTACTTATGGCTTGTGCTTGTCCTACTGACCAAATGGAAATAGGGAAACAGGAGGAAAGTTCAGCTGGGCTATCATGGAAACCCAACAGAAGCCAAGCACTGCCATTTTGAATTGTTGGGAAAGAGTGGACTTCTTTGTACCTAATTTCCCCAGATTTAAAAGGAAGTGAGAATGCCACCCAACCTCACTAACTGAAAGAATCAAGAAAAACTGTGCAAAGGACTTTGAAAAGATGAATCCTCTAAAGTCAATGACATATAAAATGAAACTACAAATAATAAAATTGTACTATGTCATCATTTTAAAATTTTTTCATTGTGATAACTCATTCCTCTTTGCACTTGGTCTCTAGATTTGAGCATTTTGATTTGGAAAACAATGGGAAAAAATGGAAACATTTTTATTTCCTCCTAAGCATAACAAATGCAGCGTCACTAATCCACATGTCATTAACACATGGGGTTCTGTAGCATTTTGCAAGGCAAATGCCATACTGAAAACCATACTGGAGCTGGATCAGGTAATATAGCATGCAAGGAACCAGGCTCAGTGGCTCAGCCTATAATCCCGTGCCTTTGGGAGGCTGAGGTGAGTGGATTGCCTGAGCCCGCGGGTTCGAGACCCGCCTAGGCAAGTTGGCGAGACCTCATCTCTACAATAAATCAAAAACTAGCCGACGTGGTAGGGCGCGCCTGTATTTCTAGCTACTTGGAAGGCTGAGTGGAAGGATCGCTGGAGATCAGCAGGTTGAGGCTGCGGTGGCTGGGAGCGTCCACTGCACTCTAGTCTGGGCGACAGAGTGAGACTCCAACTCAAAAAAAAAAAAAAAAAATATATATATATATATAGTGTGCAAGGAACATGGATCTACATACATATTATTTAGAGAAAGAAGGTAAGGGGGAGGAGAGAGAGACAGAGAGAGAGAGAGAGAGAGAGAGAGAGAGAGAGAGAGAGAGAGATTGAGTTCATTAAGAAAGCCAATGAAAGGAAAAGACTGAGATCTTGATCAGGACTAGTCTTAGACACCAAGAAGGATAAGAGCACTCCTGAGTACATTTTCATCTCAGACCCCACAGCTTTCTCTGTTATTCTAAAACCTATTAATGCATAATCCTGTATGCAGGACTTGAAAATTACAGCTAACTTTTATCTAGTAAACTCGTTATTAAGAGTTTGTACTAAAAAACAATAATCAGAGAGTCTTACAAAGATACATATAAAATAGATTTACACAGAATTATTTTAAAAAGATAAAAACTAGAAACAGTCTTAACTTCTAAGAACCAGACAACTGAGCAAACAGACTGTTGTGTTCTATCAGTAAGATTAAATATTGTGACACTATTAAAAGTAATTTCAGGGCTAGGAACGGTGGCTCAAGTCTGTAATTCCAGAATTTTGGAAGGCCGAGGCAAGAGGATTGCCTGAGCCTGGGGATTTGAGACCAGCCTAGGCAACTTGGTGAGATCTCATCTCTACAATATATCAAAAAAAATTTGCTAGGCATGGTAGCACGCGCCTGTAGTTCCAACTGCTTGAAAGGTTGAGAGGGAAGGATCGCCTGAGCCCAGCAGATCGACGCTGAAGTGGCCATGAGTAAGTCACTGCACTCCAGCCTGGGTGACAGAGCGAGACTTTGACTCAAAAAAAAAGTAATTACACTGAAGAATATTTAGTGACTGGAAAATAGTAATGATATAAGACAAGAAAAGAAGGGTAAAAACTGTGCATAGACTATATAAACTCATTGTTAAGCTGATATATATACATATATTCACATACATCATATATCCAATGACAAAAGAAAATACAGAGGGTGCCAAAAAAGTACGCACATTTTAAAAAAGGAGAAAACTGTATTAAAATTGTAATACTCAATATATACCAATGACAAACGATGATTGCAAGTCACGTTTGACTTCTTTAATTATAGGAGATGCTCAAAGTGGTTACCATCTGTGTCCAGACACTTCTGATTACAGAGAACTAAAAGTAATGCATAGATAACATCTCTTAAAATGTGTATACATTTTTATTGGCACCCCTGGTATTAAATTTTATCTCTGAACATTAGGATTAATGGGTGAGTCATATTCTTGTTTTCAGTATTTTCAACGTTTTCTAGATTTTACATATGATGTGGCTATAATTATATACAGCAAAGCACTATGAAACATTGCAGCCAACATACAAATGAGCTTAGACAATGGTAAGTACTTACTGGCCTGAGGGCAGTGCTAGATTAAAAGAACAAATTGAGTTTGTTCTAGCTCTCTTGGCTCAATGACTACCATTCCTACTCACTTGTCTATGCTCCTAAATTACTGGGTCATGGCCTTGATTGAAAGTGTGATAAAAAGCTGTTACAGCCTCTCTCAGAAAAGCTGCAGAGAAGCACATAATTCTACATATAATTTCAGGGAGTCTCTGAAATCCTGACCAGTGACCCTGAGAAGCACATTCTACTGTGGCCTACGGTTCTCAGTTTAAATCATCCTTGTCCAAGCACATGGCTAGTATTAGAAGCAATTCCTAGGTGAGGTTCACTCTAGCTAAGTTTTTACCTTCACTAAGGGCAGTATATATAAAATATTGTCTCTGCAAATAGAGGGAATAATGAGAAGAATCAAGGTGAAAGAGAAGGTGTCATTACTTATGTCTCCTTTTTTGGGAAGATCTACAAGATACAGCTTTTAAAAATTATGAAAGGAAATGCATTCAAGAACGAACCAGAACACTAATAATTATCAGCAAAAATGCTGCTCCATGAAAAAAAGATAGATAATGTGCTCATTAGGTAATACTTATATTTGCAAGAAATAGCATGATGATGAATTGAAAAAGAGACCATTGAGACATAGTCATAAGAAGGGTACAGGGAAGACAAAATCAGAACAATCTGGGACTTCCCCAGCCAATCAGAACTGATGATAATTTAACTGCAAACCAGCGGCTATAAACACTAAACATCACTGGCCAGTAATCCTTCTAAAAAAAACCATCTGCATCATTTCCTGCCAACTTGTTTTTTTTTTTTATTAATACAGAATATATAAGCTGTGAAATAAATTTAAACTGCCCTCTCCTTGCCAATAAAATGCTAAGAACAGTCCAGAAAACAGGAAGAGGTATAGTCAGTCCTAACTTTTTCCACCGAGGGCAGGAAAAACAGGGAAAATTCACTCATCGTGTAACCAAACTATGCTGAGGTTCTATTATGTGCCAGGAGTTATGAAATAAAGCAGTAATCAAGACCTACAAGGTCTTGCTTTCACAGAGCTCGCATTCTGTGGGGAAAAGGAGAATAAACAACCCAGCAAATAACTGCAGAGAGTGATAACTTCTATGATGACAGTGTGATGCAGGAGAATGGAACAGGTTGTGCCTGGGATGCACAGCTACTTTACACTGGGTGATCCAGCAAGTCTTTCTTGAAGAGTCAGTATTTGAATTAAGACCCAAATTGTGTGAAGGAACCAGTCACGTGACCATTCATTCACACAAGATTTCTTGAGCTCTATCATATGTGTAGCAAAGTATTACTGAAGAGATAAAGATATATTGGACATGGCCCCTGCCCTGGAGGAGTTCCCAGTCTGTTTAAAAAGAGAAAAAAGTAAAGCAAGAGTCATAATTCAGAGCGGTGTGTGGTAAGTGCCATGACAGAAGGAAAGAAATCGAATCCAGCATGAAGAGGGGGCAGAGGAATAGGCTAACATTGAAGAAAGGCCAGTATTTAATCATGGAGTAGGAACAACAAGCAACGATTGATGCCTGATTGAATAGGGATGATGACTTTCAAGTTTTGTTTGCTTGTTTGTTTGTTTTTTAGCTAAATCAGTGTGCCAGCATAAACTCAAGGCCAAGATTAAACCAGAGTACATTTTCACTGAACTACTTTACAAACACTATACATCACAAAACTGAATCCATAAAATAAAGTGAAAAAATGATCCTGGTTTGAACACGTTTGATTTTTTTCCTCCTTCTGGCCAAATACCATCATCAATGCTGTGGTATAATTTTTCAATGCAAATATGGTACCAGCTGCCAAGAACAGGAACATCAGACCCAATGTCTCCAAAAAGATGAAGGCATTCTTTCCTTTGGGGACTCAATAATGGTCATTATGAAATATTGTGGCCATTATAATTTAGAGGGATGGTTGGACTTCAGATGTCTGGAATAAGTAGCTCCCAATGCTGTGTCAGTTGGCATTTTGTGAAGAAGATTAAGAATACAGTTGTACCGGTTTTACAGCTATGGAAAAGTCTGCTTCAATTACACAGTAGACACAGTCTAATAAATAAGTCCCTAGGAGAAATAAATGGCTTTCAAAGCTGGTGATTGCTTATGGTTTACAGAGCCTTTCACCTCAAAGTCACAAGCCTTGAACTGGCACAGGTGAGGAGAGACCCAAAGTCATTAATACCTTGGGCTGCTCAAAAACTTGGGTAAGATCCATAAATTGCCTTTATGCAATTCTTGAGAAGTACACAATCACTTCAGAAAAGGTGTTATTGAAATGACATGGATGGCCCTATCGTTGTTACTCTTTAAAACATGTGAAGAATACCATGAAGGGCTGAAAACATGGCTTTTCTCATTTAAAAAAAAGGTCTTTAAAAACAAGGGCTGGGTGCAAAAATAACAAGTACTGAGAGCCTGCCTTTGATACACATCTTCATAACTTCTCTGAGTAAAGTATGAATATCATTCCTATTTTATAGATGAGAAAACTGAGACGCTCATGGTTAAATAACATGGCCAAGGTCATTAGGTCAGGTGAACAGCGGAGAAGTCTTGGTCTAAAGTCAAGCCTGTGCTTTTAAATACTAAACTGCACAGTCTCACTCAAAGGTGCTTAAACTATTTGGGATTAGAGCCCACTGTGAAGGAATTAAAACTGCAGTCATTCATATACAACAAATGTATTCACTGAAGATTTTTCATACAGCTTTATGGAGTACATGTATTAACACCATCAGCAACTTATGGGTTGATGGGTCGAGGAATCTTGAACTCTAAACAGTTTTTTTTCTACAGACAGCATGGGAGTCTATGCATAGTCAATCATTTTCTTAACTCACCCGTGATATTTCATTCCAAGTCATAGCACCTAAATCATTAATCATTCAAGGCTATATACATGCTAAAACATAACAGGATCAGTCTCTGATTTGGGGCAATAAAGCAAATGTTTAAAGCTACACAACTAACACAATGACTGACCAACAGGCTTTAGGAAATACAGCTTCAAAAGCGAGTGGGAGCTTTTTCTAGTTTGCAAATGTTTCTTGACACTGCCTGATACCACGATTTTTTAAAAACTGAGGTTAGGGAAAAGAAGGAATGAGTCAGAAGTGGAATGTATTATAGCATCTTCCCTCCAGAGGGGAAAGAAAAAGAATCATCAACTTAAAAAGACCACTAACTTGTCAAGATGTACCTACCATAAGGCCAAATTTCTTCTTCAAAGAAAATTCCAAAGAAGATTTACTTTTTAAAGGTAGAATTAAGCTAGTTTCTCGTATGGCTCTAGGAAAGCTCTCTCTATGTGGGTTAAAAATATTTATAATTATGGTGTTTAGGAATAGGGTCTTGCCTCAGTCTAAAAATGTTTCTATTAACTGCCGGAAGACAGTTTGACATTTCCACTAGTTACATTTCCAATTGGAATTGCTTTTTATGCAAATGTTTAAGGGTTGGCCTAGTTCCCCATTCATTCCTCTTATCAACAGTTCATTCACAGAGGTCTCCTAGTAAGACTACGGTGGCCTGGAAGCTCCACACAGTTCTTCCAAATTTGAAAGTTTGACTTTGCACTGCTTAGGGAGATTATGAAACAATAGCCCAAAATAACTCACGGAAAGAAAAATAACTGCTAAGGATTCCTTTCCTGGGTTGGAAAACAGGATGCTGTGTGAGCCCTTATTTTAAGGTCACCGGCCCTGAAGGGAAAACTATCATTGTAATTGGTGCTGAGAAGCTTCGAGGTTAAAAAATGCATGCCAGGGTTCTTTTCTTCTGCATTACTGACTTTTAGGTTGATTCTTATCCTGACTGCTTATTTTTAGCAAGGCAGGTTAGGCACAGGACCAAGACAGAGATCTAGAAGAACATCCTGATTTTTTTAACTTCACAGGACACCAAAACCCTGAAATCCAAGGTCCTTCTTGAGACTTTTTAAAAAACTCTCCCACCACATATTTCTCCAAAACATATCCCAAATCCACCTAAGACCCTCTCTATGCCACTGTCTTTTCTTTCCTAGATGACCACAAGAGCCTACAAACCGGTCTCTGTGCTTTATCTTTTATCTTAGTCTGTTATCCACAGAGAGGCCAGAGACATCTTTCTACCACATCAATCAGCAGCTATGGTCTCCTGGACACATGTCCCTATGGCTTCTCAATACAGTTTCAATGAAATACGAACTTTTTTCAGCGTCCCCTCATGCCCTCCTTGATGTGACCTGCCTCCCTCTTCCACATTATTTTCTACTATTCTTCCTCTCATCCACATGGTCCAGCCAGGCTGGCATCTTCTGCTTCCAGACTATTTCCTCGCAACCCTTCAGACATTTTCTCTGGCTGCCCCCTCAGCCTGGAACACTGTACCTGCAGATCTACATGTGGGTGGCTTCTTCTTGTCACTCAGGACCCTCCTCAAAGGCCAATTCATCAGAGAAGTCATTCAAAGATTCAGGCCATTAGCAGATCTGAAGTGACCCATTTTGGACACATTTTATTCACTCAGCCCAGTTTCTTCATTTTCACTGAGCCTATCATTCTCTAAAAGTAACTTATTTGCTTATCTATTGTTTATTGTTTACTTGTTTATTATCTCTATTTCTGGAGACTGGCCTATCTTGGCCTACTCCTACAATAGTAACTGGTCACCAGTTCAATAAATACCCACGTGCACATGCAGAGCTTATGAAGTGAGTTTATATTTTAAGGGCTGCAGGAAAAGCTGATGAGGCAAAGGGGAGGGGCTACTTGGCCTTTCTTTTTTATCACCATCACTGCTGCAGTGACTAACAGCTCTTGATCTTTGGTCTGCTTCTTGACTTACTGGTGAACTGCCAGGCTCAGCTCAGCTCACAGCTGCCTCACTCAGCACAGAGAACAAGGTTCCGCTGTGCCACCTTGTGTCCTGACTTCCCATCACAACAGATGAGCTCTCATCTCAGAACAAACTGAAAGCTTAGGAGGAAAAAACAAAACAAAACAAAAAAACCCCAAGCCCTACAAGCTCCCAGTCCCAGAAAATGAATATGTTCTCAAGGATTCTTTGAGATTTAAATAATGCTTCAGGTAAGGATACTTTCATATCTTGTAAAAGCAATTTATATTACAACACTGGGTTAAAAGGCTCTAAATGCCTTTTCTCCACAAAAGCAAACACACACTGATGAAAAATAATATTTCAGGTCCTTTTCTTTGGGCAAATTCATAAATCTCTTGAGCAGTTTTAACAGACTGATTGGCATGACAATCACTTTTTGGTCACAACGTAATTCTGCAAAATAGGAAGGAAATTTTCCAGGCTGGTTCATAAAGGTGTATATTATTTGGAAATTTCAATTAACTTTATTACCAAATTATAAATTACAACCGAGGCCATGCCTGGCACCATATCAAACTTTACTCCAATACCTTAAATTTAAGAAACCATATTAGCCTTAGAAAGCAGAGGTCATGGTTAAACAATAGTAAGGCGATCAGAGTTCTGCAGCACTGCATTATTCAAAGTGTCTACAAGTCAGACCTAAGGAAGCCATTTAGTGAGGTGTCTGGTTTTTCCAAGGAGCAAAGACATATGATGAGCATCCCCATTCATCTCCCCTAGAGATATTAAATGTCTTCAAAGTCCTCTTGCTGAAACAGTATCTGAAAGGGTCTAAGTGATCATGTGAATTGCAGAGAGGAAAAAAGCTGTTTCCTTGACTATGTCAATTTCCAATGAATTGCCGTCCCATAGAGCTATAAGGAGAGGGAGACACTCATGCTTTGTCCAGCGATTAGATTTCAGGTTTCAGTGGGTCAGTGCTCCTTGTACCAACTGGATTTTCTTTCTTTCTTTTTTTTTTTGTGTTGGAGTCTCATTCTGTTGCCCAGACTAGAGTGCAGTGGCCACTCCTGGCCACCACAGCCTTGACCTGCTGGGCTCCAGCGAGCCTTCCGCCTCAGCCTTCCAAGTAGCTGGAACTACAGGTGTGCACTACCACGCCTGGCTAATTTTTTGATTTACTGTAGCGATGACGTCTCGCCAAGTTGCCCGGGCGGGTCTCAAACCCGCGGGCTCAGGCAATCCACTCACCTCAGCCTCCCAAAGTGTGGGATTATGGCTGAGCCACCGAGCCTGGCTCCGGATTTTCTTAACAGATGACAAGGAATCAGTTTTGCCCACATACGCCCCAATACACATACACCAACCCACTCAAGACAAGTCTCAATTAGAAATAACTTTTATAGGTTAAGTACATTTACAATGCAGGGAAATCCAAAGACTGTGAGGCCCTTTAATGAAATATTTTCACTGGGCACAAGATGTATAACTGAGCATACATTTACGTAAGGAAAGAATAAGTACATGGAAATGAAAGACATGCTGACCCAGTAAGCATTCAAGTCAACAAGTTTCTCACTGCAGAAGACAAATGCCAGGATCCCTTTGCTTTCTCTCTTGTCTGGTTTTGGCTGTTTCCCAGTGTTTACTTTCTTGGTAAATGAGGCTCCAGTCAGGCTTCGAGTCAATGCAGATGGAGGTCTTAATGCAAGCAAGCATACTCCAAATGAATTTTTAAAAGCTGTCATAAAGTTTCTGATACTGGTTTTTATATGTAAGAAATTGGGTATGAATATTTTGGGGTACCCCCGAGCACACTGAATGTTCACCCAATTTTTCTTTTGCTTTTGGATGTAACATTATCTGGGTTATCCTGATAATGTATATATAAAACAGAAGGATATCATAAAAGGGTCTGACCAATAAATGTATTGTGTAAGAGTGATGAATCTAACCCTGGCCTTGAACCTGCTTCTGCCTAAATTAGAGATGGTGGAAACAATGGTAAGAGAAAGGAGAGAGACCCCATTGCTCTTGCTGTGGTTTGGATTCCTGAGCCCCATTCACGCATTCCTTCAGTGGATCCCCTCTTCTCTCCTGTTCTAGTCTCAACCTCCTGTGGGCCTCTTCCCTACAGAAGTGATTCCCGGAGTTTACATTTCACAAACCAGCAAATTTCTATAACACTAAGAACATTAAAAAAGGTGAGACAAATGAAAATCAATTATCTTTACACAAGCAAAAAAAAAAAGAGGAAAAATATTATCTATAAAGGAGAGTCCCTCACACTGAAAAACTTCACTTCATGAGAAGCCTACTGCTCAATTCTGATTTTTCCTTTGATTACTTACTGAAAGAACATGTCACCACAGACCAAAAGGAACACATCTCCTGCTCCCTCTTCCCTTGAAGCTCCTCCTTTCTGCCTTCTCTTATCCTTTCTCTACTCCAGACAACTACGTCAAAAGTATTGAAAACAGTAGGTCCACTTCAGCCTCTCCTCCATCTCCTTCTTCTTTTTTTTATTTTTTGAGTTGGAATCTCACTCCATCGCCCAGGATGGAGTGCAATGGCATGTTCACGGCCACCCCAGCATCGACCCACTGGGCTCAGGTGATCCTTCCACCTCAGCCTTCCAAGTAGCCAGAACTACAGGTACACGCTTCCATGCCCAGCTAATTTTTTTATTTACTGTAGAGCTGAGGTCTTGCCAAATTCTCCAGGCTGCCATTGGACCTGTGGGCTCAGGCAGTCAGCCCACCTCGGCCTCCCAAAGTCCTGGGATTACAGGCTTGAGCCACTGCGCCCAGTCCATCTCCTTTCTCTTAAGCCCCATCCCATCTGACACAGCAAGGAGCTAGAAAGCAACAAATTCTCCCATCAGGGCAGCACTGAAGGTATGGCAAAACCTCGTCTCATTCCATCCTCACTTCAGTGCTGAGGAGGGTGCAGATCTACTCATGTTTCAAATGATAATTTGGAGACTCAGAGACATTGCCTAAGGTTGGCCCAGCCTGCACTGCTAGCTAGTGGCAGGGAGGAAGACTGACGGGAGACAGTCACAACTGGCCAAGTTGCTACTCCATTACTGAGCAGATGCAGAGGCAACACCAAGAAGAAATGGGAGACTAGAGGATCGATTGAGGCCAGGAGTATGAGACCAACCTGGGTAATATAGCAAGAACCCATCTCTACAAAATATTTTTTTAAAAATTGGCCAGATGTGGTGGTGCATGTCTGTAGTTCAGGGTACAAGGGAGGCTGAGGTAAGTGGATTGCTTGAGCCCAGGAATTCAAGGCTGCAGTGAGCTATGATCACACCACTGCACTCCAGCCTGGGCAACATAGACTCTATCTCTTAAAAAAAGAAGAAGAAACAGGGAACTCTTAAATAAAATTTCTTCAATCAAAATTTAGCAAAAAGTAATCCAGAAACTGATTTCATTTATACCTAAAAAACCAGAAGACAGCATTTCCAATAAGCAAAAACAAATGGATGTCAGCAGGGTTAGAGCAGTGGTTCTCAATCATGGCTGATTTTGACCTTCGGGAGATACTTGGCCATGTCTGAAGACATTATTGGTTGTTATAACGTGGGGGGGGGAAGCTACTAGCAGCTAGTGTTGGATTGAAAAACAGCCTTCTCTTCTTTCTTCAACTGCCAAAGTCTAAATGAAAGTTGCTTTACAGAGGCACACAAACTATGTAAACATAGAACTGCATTGCTTCATGGCAGTGCTGTTATTTTTTTAATGCAATCATCTGCCACTTTGGTAAGTGGTATCTATGGCAAAAGTAACTGCAGAGAATGTAGGCCATTTGAAAATTTAGAAACAACAAAAATATCAAACAGTGTAGACCTCATTCCAACTATCTCCAAATGATTTTTAAAAACGAATTAGTGTTTATGCAACTATAAGAAAGCTTTTGTAGACACAGCTTTTACATGGGTTCATCATGCCAGAGCCCCTGAACATACCAACTGCCAAAATAAAAGCCTAATTAAAAACTCAGGCTGCTGAATGAAGTGAGTTGACAGCCAATGCTAGAGAAATAAAGGGATTCTCTCTGTTATGGAGTCTTATAACTGGTCCATGTCACAGCTCCCTAGTTATCCTGGCTGCTACTCTATGATACAGAACAAAGGGATCTTTTGAGAACCATACTGTCTCTAATATGGACAGCACAAAAATGGCACATTAGAAGTGTTAATGGCAAAGGTAATATACCAAATAAGATTTCTAGGAAAAGAATTAAAGCACAAAAAAATGGGGAAGATGTGATTAACCACACTATTTTTTAGATGTTTACTTGCATGTCACTCACTTATTTATTTATTTACTGAGTTGGAGTCTCACTTCGTTGCCCTGACTGGAGTGCAGTGGCACACTCCCAGCCACCGCAGCCTCGACCTGCTGGGCTCTGGCGATCCTTCTGCCACAGCCTTCCAAGCAGCTGATACTACAGGTGTGCGTTACCATGCACGGTTAATATTTGATTTATTGTAGAGATGAGGTCTCGCCAAGTTGCCTGGGCGGGTCTCAAACCCACGGGCTCAGGCAATCCACTCACCTCGGCCTCCCAAAGCGCTGGGATTACAGACTGAGCCACTGAGCCCAGCACGAATGTCACTCATTTATGAGAGAACAGCATAGTGCTGAAGTTCTTGAATGAATGAATGAATGAATTGTATTTATCGTGTATAGTAAGAAATCAAAAATGTTGAGAACATTTGTAACACAAAAAGGAGCACTATTAAGAAGAGTCTGAAATAAACCCAGGTAACAACTTGGCACAAAAAAGGCATTTTCCATGTTGCCAGTGGAAACAAATTACTTCTAAGAGCCCAATGCTATTTTTGAAGACATTAAGATTCTACCAGTAAGAGTTCTGAACCAAAAAGGATTAGGTTCACAAATAGGGGACATGATTAATATCTGAGCTGAATCACAAACAGAGGAAATACCAGGCCAGGTACAAGTTGGGGAACATTTTAAATCTGCAGGGGACAATGCAAAGACAGACTCAGTAAACACCATGGCAAATGCTGAATTCCAGATGGTGGTAAAGAATATGTGATTTAATTTGAAGGAAATGAAAGAAGGTGGGAAAATCTTACACAGGGTAAACTCTGCCTCAGGTAACAGTTTTGAAAGTGCTTAGAACTGGAAAATGCTTAGAATAGAGGGGTAGAAAGATATCTCTTGCAATAAAGAGAAATTCAACAAGGTGAGGTTGCAAGACATATAACAAAAGGGAGAAGCTATTCTAATACTATTCCTTATAGCAGGAACTCTTCACATGGGAAACACCATCCAAGGTTGCTGACAACTATACATTAATTTTCTTTTTTTTTCGAGTTGGAGTCTTACTCTGTCACTCAGGTTGAAGTGCAGTGGCATGCTCACAGTCACCCCAGTGTCAACCTGCTGGGCTCAGGCGATCCTTCTGTATCAGTATTCCAAGTAGACAGAACTATAGGTGTGCGCTACCACACCTGGCTAATTTTTTATTGTAGAGATGAGGTCTTGCCAAGTTGTCCAGGCTGTTCTTGAAACCATGGGCTCAGGCAATCCTCTTGCCTCAGCCTTCCAAAGGGCTGGGATTACAGGCTTGAGTCACTGCACCCAGCCTAAAATAATTTTTTTTAAACAGCTAAAAAAAATAATACATGAGTGGGTCATGCCAAACTAGTCCATAGACCAGTTTGCAACTCTAAATCCTTCCTACACTTCAAAGCATAGCTTTAGTCTAGCAGTTCTCACCAGAGGGCAATTTTGTCCCCCAGCAGATATCTGACAATATCTGGAGACATTTTAGGTTGTCACAATTAGGGAAAGGGGGCAGGTATGCTTCAGGTACCTACTGAGTAGAGACCAAGGATGCTGTTAAACACCCTACAATAGGTAGGATGGACTCCGGAACGAAGAATTATCTGACCCCAAAGGTGAAAAGTGTGGAGCTTGAAACGCTCTGCTCTAGTTTAAATAAATCCTGTTGTCACCCCTCCTTCTCCCCAATTCATCTCTTGTCCAGATCTGTATGGCATAGACTCAGACTACATGTTACTGCTGGTAAAATTCCCTTGTGAGTTTTGTCTTCAAACTTGATTGTGAGTGCTATTTTCTCTCTCCTTATTCCAGAGTTGTACACATAGAATATCCTCAGTTCTTCATGAAGACCAGGCATGGATCAAATGGGAAAAGGTTTGTCACAATTCTTATTAGACTATGAAATTAAATAGAAAAAGTCTCAAATAAATAGGAATCTCAACAGTTTAATTTTAGAGGAAAAAGAATGGTCAAATCTAGTCCCAATTCTGCATAGTTTGTATTTAAAGACCTCACTCCTGCAGTGAGCGCAATGAGTTTTCCTTTTTCCTCCGATTACTAGCTTCTCCCTGTCTTCTAAGTCATTGCTATCCACATACAAGAACACTGTGGTACCTTCTATTTTAAAAACAAAGCAAGCCGGGCTCAGTGGCTCAGCCCATAATCCCGCGCCTTTGGGAGGCTGAGGTGAGTGGATTGCCTGAACCCACCGGTTCGAGGCCCGCCTGGGCAACTTGGTGAGACCTCATCTCTACAATAAATCAAAACTTAGCTGGGCGTGGTAGTGCATGCCTGTAATTCCGGCTACTCGGAAGGCTGAGGCGGAAGGATCGTCGGAGCCCTGCAGGTTGAGGCTGCGGTGGCTGGGAGCGGCCACTGCACTCCAGTCTGGGCAACAGAGTGAGACTCCAACTCAAAAACAAAACAAAACAAAACAAAGCAAAACCCTCTCCTTTGACACCACATCCTTCTCCTTTTTTCTCGATTCCATTTCACAGCAAAGTTTCCTGAGTAGCTCGTCCAAGTCCTCATCCCACTTCCCCCTTTCCCACCCCATTCATACTGACTGCATTCACAGGAGCACTTTGCAGACCTGCTCTCAGAGGGCGCCAAGCCACAGGTAGCGTTTCCACCCTCGCAGGCCTCCATCTCTGCTACTAGGATATTCTTGAGACTCTGTCTTCTCTTGGATTCTGTGATACAAGGCCTTCCTGCTCTTTGTCCTATTTGCATTGGCTGTTCCATCTTTACGCGGGCCTCCTACTCAGTGTGATCCGAGCGGTGTTGTGTCTTAGGATTCTGTCTTGTGCTCCTTCTCTCCTCTTTCCGTTCTTGACCTCCATGATCTAATTCAGCCACATGGCTCTAAATATCATCGACTTCTATGTTTTACAAGCATTTGTGAATGCACTCCACACTGAGAAATACATTTAACAACATATTCATGCACACATACATATAGATGTGTATGCATGGATGTATCTGCACACACACAGATATTTCATGAAAAAAGTACTTATGTACTAGTACCTAGTGACTGTGATACATTCTGATGTTTTCTATTCTATTTCACTTTCAGAACAAAGCAAAACACTGGCTATGGCCCAACACATTGATTTCAAGGCCTAGTAACAGATCACAGTCCACAGTTTATAGAACATTCAATTATATGATAATGGCACACAAGTGTGTATTTCTCCCCCTGAAACTCACCATCACCAAATCCAGATTCCAGATAACCTCCCATAGTTCTGCCTCACGTGGATGTCAAAAGGCCATTTTACAATCAACACATGTGAGAAAGAACCCTTGATTCCATGGCTCAGGTCCTATCTGTTCCTACATCAGTATCCAAATCTGAGCGAAGATTCTGCCCAGACAAAAAACTCAGGGGTCATTTTTGGCTCCTCCCTTTTCCTTTCCTCCTCCAGTTGAGGTCAGCAAACTACAGCTTGTGGGTCACATAAAGGTTCTCTTGGAACATAACCAACCCATTTGTGCACATATCACCTGCTACAAAGGGCAGAACAGAGTACTGAGGATAGAGACCGTATGGCCCACAAAGTCTATTCTTTGGCTATTTACAAAAAAAAAAAAAAAAAAGCCAACTTCTTTCCCTGTGGACTCTCATCAACACATCCCCAATCTCTCCTACCATGAGCCACTGTTATCACTCTAATCCAAGCTACTGATCCCCTTGCTGGAACCACTGCAACAGCCCTAATGGGGCTCCCCTTCCACTCCTGCTCCCCCTAAAATATATTCTTCACATATAAGACAGAGGGAAAATCTGAACACGTTCCTGGAAGCCTGACTCTTCACCATGTGAAATCAGACTGAAAAGGAATTTGAACTTCTGATGCTGGTATCCTATCTCTGACCTCGGCTACTACCCTTCTGCTCCACCTTCTTCAGGCACATTGGTCTCCCTTGCATTTATTTCTTGGGTCTTTGCATGAACTGTCCCTTCCTGCTGGAATACTGTTCCTTTCTCTGTGGTCACTCATATCTTGGTACTAGGCCTGTCACACCTGCTCGCTTCATCTGTCTGATTTGCTTCACAGTACTTTTCCTTGGTTGACGTTTTCTTGTTCATCTGTTTATGTTTGCCCTTTCTCCCTATCTCCAAGAATAAAAGCTTCTTGAAATCAGGAGCCTATTTGTTTTGTTTGCTATTCTAGTCCCAGGGCCTAGACGATGCCTGGCACATGATGTTAATGAATTTGTTTCCAAAAGGGACAACAAAGCACCTTCTTTACATTCCGATTCAGCCCTTAAGTAGAAGCACAGAATAATAATTCTATAGCCTGTCCACCATGCCAATTTTATTTCACCACTCTTCTAGAAATGTTGCCACTCTTCAAGGCATGAAGTGTCACCATGCCTTAACGAAAATTATAAATCTCTCTCTCACACACACACACAAACTCTCTCTCTCTCTCATAATAAATAATGCATATAAGCAAGTAACTTGGTGCATTAAGTTTACCTTCAAGGAAAATGAGACACTGCCTTGTAGAAAAAAAGTAATAGTTTTAGGTGTGCCAATCATTTTGCATTATGACTATAACAAGAACAAAACTCAAATCATCCAATAAAATCTGAAATTGCATATAAATGTTAGAACAAATAAGTAAAGTTTGCTTAGGTTTAAAAACTATAAGACCAAAAATCCATAAAGAAACCAGAGTTCCCTTAAGATGGGAAAGTGAGGAGTAATTTTTATGTATTATGTAATGAGAGACAGATCCAAAGTAGAAACATTTTTATATTTATCTCATCTCTTGCTGTAAGTCATCTCAAATAGACATGTGACCTCCTCAGTCTATAAAGAATTCTCAAATAAAATCCACGATAACTTTAAACCATAGCAATAAATCAAAATAGCAACTTAAAACTGCATTCCTAATAAAGGCCAGAAGGCTCCTGAATACCAAATTGGAACGCCATCCTGTTTAGCACCGTGAAGTGCTAGCAAGTTTGCTAATTTTAACTTGAACAACTTTTAACAGCTAGGAAGATGTCAGGCAGCATCCTGGATATGACAAGAGGACCCAACTTAGAAAATTATTAGAAAAACTAAGCACCACCGATTAGTGATGAGTGAGGTCAATTAGTCTGAGATACTGAATCACTGAATCAGATAAATACACCAAGGAGACTTCAACATCTTCCTTTTTAAACAGAGTTCTGACAAACTATAACTTGCTCGTGTGGCAGACTACACATATTTGGTATGTAAGAATTTTGGGGTTTTAAAGTTTCTTTCACTTTTTGGATTAAAGCTACTTTAATAAGATAATTTAAGGGAAGCTCCTTAAGCAACTTCTGGCCAGGGAGAGGTCCTGTAAACCCCTCAAAAACTAGAGGAGACCAGGCCAGGACTGAGAAAGAAGAGACTGCTACAAGCACTTAGACTTGACAGATTTTAAGTTCTCTGAGTCTCCATTCCTTGCACCCTCTCACATCTAGTTAAACATATAAAGGGCTTAGAATAGCACCTATGCGTGAGAAAAATTTAATAAGCAAGAACTATTTTTATTACCCTTTATATAAAAATAAACCCATCAATCATGAAATTGTCTTCAATTCCATACTTTCTTCTATGCAAAAGTATGAAAATAAGAGAAAGGGTAAAATAAAGGTTAGTCAGCCTCTCACTTCTGGGAGGGTAAATTAATTAAAATCTCTGTAACTGTACTGTCCAATAGTACTTCCTATGATGATAAAAATGTTCTCTATCTGTACTGTCCAATATGGTAGCTACTAGCCACAAACAGTTACTGAGCACTTGAAATCTGACCAGATGGACTGAGAAACTGAATCTTAAACTTTATGTAATTTTAATTTATGAGACAGTGGCTACTTTACTAGATGCTGGAGAACAGGCTTCTGCACCAACTTGGTACACTGGCATGAGGCTGCAGGATCTTGGCTACAGACAGGCAGAGCAATGCATTTACTTGTTGTTTAGGGCAGCCTGTGACAGAGGACACAGATTTTGTAAGCAAAAAGATCTGGGTTCAGACTCAGGCTCTGTCACCTTTTCAGCTGTGTGATTTTTGGGTGGCCAATCACCTGCTGCCTGTTTCCTCAGTTACCATGATGCTATTCACACCTCAGAAAGTTCAATGAGGATTAGCTTGTATGAAAACAAAGGGTCTGGCATTAACTCATCTTTCCATTAAATGAACATGCTTTTCAGAATACCTACAATGGGCCAGGCACCATTTTTAGGCAGCAGGAATAAAGTAATGAGTGACCGCGTTGCAGCTCTCGCAGGGATCACAAGTAGGCAGAGCGCATGAGGATGCTCATGGTAGCAGGCAGTGATGGTGGTGGTGGATGCTATTCTATTTTATGTGGCAAGACTGCACTGACCTCTCAGATGAAAGGACCTTCGAGCAGAGGCCTAAAGGATGTGAAAGAGGGCATCCTGGAGCTACCTGGGAGAAGGAAACCACAGAGGAAGAAGCAAGTGCTAGGGCCCTGACACAGGCTTCTGATGTTTACACAGAATGATGGGAAACCATTTTGACATGAGGACTGCCTAATACAATTTAAATCATTCCAGCTAGAGTATGGACTGGAGGAAAGCACTGAGACCTGCTGCTAGGTCGCAGCAAGGCCAGGTGTCACACGATGGATGGTGTAGGGCAGGGAAAGGTGGAATATAAGCTGAGACTGAATATTACTGAGACGAGAGAGTTGACAGTATCTGCCAATGAATGGATAGGACTCCAACACCCTCCAACACCATTAGGGTACCACACAATACACAACCTGAATTCCCCTTCCTGAGGCCCTACAGGTCAACCTTAGACAGTTGTGGCAGTCAAACACTTTAGAAGTACAATGGGCAATGCATTCTCCAGTTCAAGACCAAAGGGCAAAAAGGAGAGAGATGTCTTATCACTGTGCTTAACTCTCTGCACACAGCTCATTGGGAGTCTAATTATGATGGTTTTGCATCATTTCAGAAGAAAACACACATACACAGAGAGAGAGAGAGAGAGAGAGAGAGAGAGAGAGAGAGAGAGAGAGAGAGAGAGAAGCTAATGCTAATGATGTGCTTAGATGATGAGATTAGATATTGCTTTTTCTGTTTGGATCAATGAGGATTTAATGAACTAAATATCATCAGTACATTTTGATGAGAATTAAGTGGCATCGATTTGCCAATGGACTCTGGGTTTTATGCACTCCTTTATACATAAGATACACTCCTCAACAGTTATGGTCCTGCAGCAGTTTCTTGCCTATAGGCCAGGAGGCTGTTTAGCAGGGTGGCTAGGCATTCTCTGGAGCCAAAATTCCTAGATTCAAATCTTAGCTTGGCCACTAACTAGCTGTGTGAGTTTGGGTAAATGTTTAACACTCTCTGGTCCTCAGCTCACTCTTCTTTAAAATGGAGCTAAGATTGTACTTACCTCAGGGGCTCTTACGAATTATGATATATATTTTACACTACATCTTTAAAATAAAAAAGATTATGACATATAAAATCTTCAGAAATGTGTCTCACACATCGTAGAAGGATTTATTATAAAGTTTTCATTACAAATTTTATGCATGCTTTCCCAACAAAGTCAGAAATATCTCCATTGCTTTATACTAATTTACACCAAATTCAGCTATGGGGTTTCAACACCTAAAACAAAAACAATTCCTTCATTTTTTTTTTCTCAGCATAGAAGCTAACAACCACTGCCTTAATTTCACAGAGGATCCTACTGAAAAATCACATTGCAAACTAGTGGCAGTTTCAATGTGGTTGTAACAATGAAGTGTTAAGCGGTTTTATTCGTGTGTGTGCATGTGTGGGCATATGCGTGAATGTGTGTATGTGTGAAAGGACACAGCATGGATTTAATATACACAATGATCAGCCATTTTAACATTGCCTAAATCTCATGTTTTTCTAGCAGTTCACTTAATTTACCCTCTAATTACTAGTCAAGGACAGAACTGGTTTCTCAGAGGTAGCTATTGAGAGTTGCTTTACAACCCCTATCCCCACCTTGTTTTGTACTAATTACCTTTTTTATTTCAGGCATTTTCCTTCACTCATAAGACCCAAGTTAACCTAATCAGCCCTTTGTGACCTTTGTGACACAGACAGACCCCATCACTGTGGCAGCAGTCATATGACTCACCCACCATCTGCCTGCTGTCCATCATCTGACATCAGTACCTGCGCTTACCTGTTCCTTCATGATGATGTGGAGCAGACCACCAGCCAATAACCTTAATGACCTTCCCCCATCAAAGCGAAGAAAAGAAAAGACTCAGCCATGAGCAGCCAGGGCCATTGCCTTGCTAAGCTATGGTGTGCCCATGTGCTTTTTGAGCTATGGCCAGGCCATGTTTGCCTAAGCTTTGGGCCCCCTCTTCTTCCTTGAAGAGGTGAATCTCCTCTCTCTCTCTCTCATTAACTCCCTAAATAAACTATACTTTCTAATCTAACTTCTGTGCAATTCTTTGCGTCTTTCATGTGGCATCAGATTGCACACCAGACACCCACACCCTAACGGGCCTGACTCAACATTCTGGCGGCCCCTGCTGGGGGGCCTCTAACAATGTGTATTGCATGTACTGTGATAACATGTCTGGCACACAGCAAGTGCTCAGTAAATGAGAGTAGTGACATTATCATTATCGTTACCATCACCACCAATATTTTCATATCTAATTTTTGCCTTTTGTCCTTATTATCAACTTCTTAGACTTATGAAATGTGATTATAAAGCTACATGGTTAATTTTCTATTGTGATTTATGGATTAAGTTTAATTTCTTCAGCTAGTATTTGCTGAGAAGTTCCCAATTTCCAGGTTCCCCATGAAGTGCCAGAAATATAAGAGTATAAGTTGGACATAGCCCTGCCCTCCAGGAATATTAACATTTCATGACTTTCTAATCAGACCCTAAAATTACTCAGTGATCTGAAAAAGCATTCAGTATATGGCTTGTGCAAACTAGACAGCAAAACATTACTTTCATTACTGTCATGCTCAGCAAAAGCCAGTGAGAGGATGGTGCTCCAAGTGAGAATCTCCAGTATCAAGTCCTCTCTTCTACTCTCTTCTCTGAAGTTGAAAAATGTAGAACATGGGAGCAGAAAGGGACCTTAAGGAAGACTCAGAAATCTGTCACTTATAAAACGAACTTTAAAAGAAGAACATTACTTGGAAATGAAAATAATGCTCTAGGTTTATAAACTTATTTCCCCCAAGTTATATGCCTATATCATAGAATGAAAACTAGAAGTCACTGTGGAGCAAAAGTCTAACAGTATTTGCAATTCTAGTTGTACATCAAAATCACTAGTGGAACTTCTAAAAATATATAGAGAGAGATGCCTGAACATAATATACTGATATTAAGATTCTGTAGGTCCTGCCTAGAGCTCTTTATTAAATAATAATAATAATGCTTCCCAGCCGGGCTCCGTGACTCAGCCTGTAATCCCGCACTTTGGGAGGTTGAGGTGAGTGGATTGCCTGAGCCTGCGGGTTCAAGACCCACCTGGGCAACTTGGCGAGACCTCATCTCTACAATAAATCAAAAATTAGCCGGGCGTGGTAGTGCGCGCCTGTAGTTCCAGCTACTTGGAAGGCTGAGGTGGAAGGATTGCTGGATCCCAGCAGGTCAAGGCTGTGGTGGCCGGGAGTGGCCACTGCACTCCAGTCTGGGTGACAGAGTGAGACTCCAACTCAAAAAAAAAAAAAAAGCTTCCCCATCCAATTGCTTCTGATATTAAGCAATATCAGTACAATATCAGTAAAATACCACTGACTGATCAGGTGATGCCTACTAAAAGGTCAGGAATTGGCACAAATGCTACCTTATTTAATCTATGTACATCATGCCCATGCAAGACAAGAAATATTATTCCCATCTTTTTCGGATGTCGACCTAAACTCAGAGAGGGTAAGTCACTTGCCTAAGGTCACAAAGTGAATAAAGCAGTAGCTGGGATTCAAATTTCCATCCTCTGACTCCGGAAACTTGTGGTCTTTCCTCTATACAACAATAAAGTGATTCTTTGCATAAAATCAGAGCCAAAAGGAACTGCCTAAAAGATTCGCTAGTTCAAAATATCCATTTTTTTGGATGAAGAAATTTTTTGGAGCCACCAGGTACAGTGGCTCATGCCTGTAATTCCAGCACTTTAGGAGGCTGAGGTGGTAGGGACTGCTTGAGCTCAGGAGTTCAAGACCAGCCTGAGCACCACAGTAAGACCTTGTCTCTACAAAAAAAAAGAAAAGAAAAGAAAAGAAAAAGAAGAAAAAAAAATTAGCCAGGTATGGGTGGGCTGAGGCGGGAGAATCACTTGAGCCCAGGAGGCTGTGATCATGCCACTTGCACTCCAGCCTGGGAAACAGAGTGAAACACTGACTCAAAAACAAAGAAGGAAGGAGGGAAGGAAGAGAGGGAGGGAGGGAGAGAGGGAGGGAGAGAGGGAGGGAGGGAGGGAGGGGAGGGAGGGAGGGAGAGAGGAGGGAGGGGAGAGAGGTGACTGACAAGGGGGGAGGGGAGGGGAGGGGAGGGTGTCAGGGTAGAAACAAAACCTGACTCAAAGGTATACAGTGGTGTAAGGTCAGAGTCTGAACTAGAGGCCAGCTCCTGACACCCCCAGTTCATCTTTCTTTTCAATATAAACTTTCAAAAGCAAAACATATGTTCTCTACTTTCATAGTGTTGCCAAATCTTCTTTTGAAATCTTCTTTTGACTCAGCCCAAAATTATATTTTAGAGAGTGTCACACCTACTGATAGGTGTGAATTAGCTGAACATACAAAATATTTTAAATAGAGGAACACAGGTAGTTATGGTACCTACATGTAATCCTTTTTAAAAAAGAAAAATCCATTATGAACAAATTCTATTGCTTTTACAAATTAAAAATCATCAACTATTTAATAATTATCTTCTAGTTTGATTTTCTAAATACCCCAAAAGAAGTCCCTAGACTCACACTGGTGTCAGGTGACAGGATTTCTGAAAGTAAGAACTAAGTTCAAAATAAAACAATAAAAAGCACATTCCTGACTAGACGGCAGAGGGAGAAGGAGGAAAGGACACACAATAGGAAGATTGGAGCCAGGCAGAGGAAGAAGGAGCTACCCTCAAAAACCGGAGCGATGGGCTGACAGGTAGGAAGACATTTACAGAGAGAAGACTTGTAAACATATTTATGATGGTCCCAGGCATGTGGATAAATACACCCCTAGTAGCTCCAAGCCTGACTCAGGAAATTGTATGACCTCAAAAATTTACAAATAATATTTCAACCTTAGCTCGATTTCGAGATGAGAAGAGGAAGACGGACTAAAAAAAAATTCATAATGAAATATACTGGATCTTGACAAGAACAAATGTCAAAAATAACCTTCAGAGATTAAGAATTAAAATAGATGTTACCAATGTAGTAAGTTCTGCCTCAAAGTAAAAAAAAAAGGCTCATTCTTTAAAGCACTGAGAGCCTCATTTCTTGTGATATTAATTCCTGAGAATCATGAATGGTGTGAATTTAATGAGGTTACCAATCTGCTTACTAGCAGTTACGACAGAAATGAGATTCATTGCAAAAAGAATCAGTGAAGTGGCCATTTACTTTCTCATTCAACCTAGATGCTGTCGTGGTACCTTCATCAAACCTTCTCATTGTACCCCCACCACACAGAAGAGATGATTAAATGTCAGCCCTGATTTAATTAACTAATGCATGGCAGAAACAAACATATTTATGTGCTTTCAAGAAAGATTAATAGTAGCTGGTGCTGACTTGCCAACTGCAGATGTACAAACTTTCCATCCTATACATAAATCAGACACCCGACATATGGTGTGTTTTAAAGACTGCTGATGTCACAGTGATTTTAAATTCTCGGGTTCCGAAATCAATGTAGATGTTGATTATTATGACAACATATTCTGGATCTTCCCAACGAATGTTATAAAATGTAACAGCATTAACAAGAAGAAGGTCTAAGGAATTAAGAAGAGAGAACACAAACATATTTAAAATCAGGATGTGTTTCTATAATTAGTTGCTTGCTGGTTTGGGCAAATTCATTACAGTATGGTTCCAGTAAATGTTGTAAATTACTAAGCTGGTAATGAGACTTTATATTTGGTGTCCTCAGAAGTGAATCTAATGGGATAGAAAAACTCAACACATCGATGACAGAAATGAAGGAGCAAATAGATGAGGCAGGCACAAAAGGTAGCCTGTGACTGTCAAATGAGTGGTGGCTGCATCAGAGATGTGCCTGATGTACCAAGAACTATTTGAAAGTTTCCAGGTTGTCAGCCACAGTCTACAGCAATTATGCAAAAATCAGTGTTGCTCAGAGTTAAGTAGGGCAGAGCACTGGACTGGAAACCACAGAGCCAGGGTGGACGTCTCACTGTGGCTGGTACCGTCCTACCTCACAGGGAAGTGGCAAAGATCAGAGGAGAGGCATGTGCAAGCATGGAAGCACTTTGTCAGTCGTCAGCTTGTCTACAAGTGCTGGGTATCATCACCATCATCAATACCATCATCATCATCATCATCATCCTTCTTACGCTCAAACCATCTCCTATCACATCTTGGTCACTGCTTACAAGAAAATTATCTGGACAGTCAAGTGATCTAGATACAAGAAGAGACTTTAAAACTGGTGGAAATAATATTTTTAAAAGTAAAATCTGCACAATGGCTTTTATAACTAACTGCTCAACAAGGGTTGAACATTTCAATTCACATAGTTGCTCTGGGATTTTTTTCCAGTGGCTCTGACCATTTTGAACACAGAACATGCAGCTTCACAAAAACTTGCGACACAAATGAACTCCTCTATAGCAAGAGAACCAAAAGGAAATAAAAGCCTTGTTCCTGATCTCTTCTCGGAGGACCCAAATATGCTGTGCATGAAGCAAATCATGCTGGCAAGGATCAGGGAACAACCATTCTCACACCCATCATGTGAAACTAGTCACAAATACACAACCCGGGAGCAAGAAAACATGAGATGGTGGGAAAGACTTCTCAGTGGGAGATCCCGGGTCTGGAAAGAGGGTGGAGGGGCAGGCAAGGAGAAAAAAGGAAGCTTGGTGTCTCAAGATTTAAAATATCCTAGATCTCTGAAATCCTCAACTACTTCATTAAAATGTGAGTGTGTTGAGGCAAGTTTTTACTATGATTAGTGGAGTTTTTGTTCCTACCAAAAATAAATAATTGCATGCCTATTTATTCATTCAATATCTATTCATTCATGAATACCTAAAAGGAATCAGGCGTTGTGTTAAATGCTGGGGCTAACAGCTGTCAATGTGCAGATGTAGAACCCTGACTTTATGGAGCTTATAGTCTAGTGAAAGAGAAACAAACAAAAAAATAAGTATATAAAATAATGCCTCGTGCTGATAATAGTGATCACAACAAAGGCTATGAAGAAATGAGGTGGTGTAATAGAGATTACATGAAGGTGTTGGGGAGCTACTCTAGATAAAGTTATCAGAGAAGCCTTCACTCATGAGGAGACCTGAATAAGACTGGGAAGGGCTAGGACAGGAATATTCCAGGCAGAAGGAACAGAAAATACAAAGGCCCTGAGGCAGGTACAGGCTTGCAGCATTAAACTCCAGAAAAGAAGCCATGGTGGGTGGCTAAAGCACCCTGAAAAGGGAGAAAGGAGTATGAGATGAGGTTGGAAAAGTGGTTAGAGCCACAGTTTGCAGCCTGTGCAGGCCAGGTTCAGGAGACTTACTGGATAAAGGATTTTTTGATTTAAAAGAGATAGGGTCTCATTGTGTTACCTAGGCTGGACTTAAAAGCTCCTGGGCTCAAGCGATCTTCCCACTTCAGTCTCCCGAGCAGCTGGGACTAGTCGTGTGCCACAAATGGCTTAGATTTTAATGATTTTTAAAAAGGACAATCTGATCTATGTTTAAAGGATCACTATGCATATGTCTAATGTAGTTTATTAGCCATAACCTTTATGCCAAAGAGGCTACCATTTGGGGAAATCAGAGGACATTTTGAATGCATTTCCAAATAGCTAATTAAAAATAAACTTAAAGGAATCCACATTTTAAAAGTCCCAACTGGTCACCTGAAGTCCACTAAATTAAGCAATAAATTTGGAATTAAAAAAAAAAAATCAAAGAACAAAACAAACCTACTTACCTCCTCGTTGCACCAACAATGTGACCTCACTTCCCTTAGGACATTCGACCAACATGTCTACCACCTGGTTGTGAGTTAGAGCCTGAACGTTCTTCTTATTAACTTCCACTATAAGATCCCCTTCTTTCAGGCCTCGGCACCTTGGACTGTCAACAATCTGTTTCACTCTCTGGCCGCCACCACCAGGACTGTCCGCAATAGTAAAACCAAAGCCCATGGGCCCTTTGACTATATGAACAGTTATGAGTTCCGGCTGAGTGGCTATGGAGGAAGCCAAAGAGACAGTATCGTTGGGATAGCCATGGGAACTGCTTGAAGTCACGTCAGCAGGGCTGCTTGGTCTGGCGTCTTTCATGCCATTGACTTTGCCTGTTTTGCTACTGTGGCTAGCTGGCGAATCATAGGTCTCTTGCCCATTCACAATAATTGGTTCTTTATCCAAAATAGCTACCGAGGTCACTAAACTTGTATTGGGGTCATCTGGGTCAAAAGGCAATGGGTAACCTCGGCAGAGTTCAAGGTCCACACTGGCACCAATGGGAATGGACTGGAAGATTTTCACAACTTGAGCATGTGTGTGTCCCAAAACACAGGTGTCATTCACACTGACAATTACATCCCCTGTAAAAGATAAGTGTTTGCAGGTTAAAAAAAAGAGCGTTCATCAAAGTGATACCAACGTTATAATTTCTCCCAATACAAAGCTGAATTGAAACTGGATGTGGGGTGATGCCACAGGGCACAGATTGCCTTGATTACAGATTGTAACTCCTAATAACACATTCTTCCAACATCTAGTATCCTCCCTGCTAACGAGAATAGAACAGTTATTGAGAGAACATTGAAGAGTTCTCTTAAAAAAATTCTCACTGCAGAAATCCAAGTTTGAACTCATTTATTCAAACAGGTTTTTAGAAAATTACTGCTTTACTGTACACGATAGCATTCTAAATTTCCCAAAGTAAAATGGCTTCAAAGGTTTTTAATCTGTACCAAGGGATAAATTTACATAATGTAGAGACCGGGCTCCTTCTCAAGGTGTTTAAAAGACATCTGGAAACCTGTGCAGTCATTATGCTGTTTGGTCTTGCTAGGGTGCTGGGTAGGAGTCTCACCACACAGAGCACGCTAAGGCCATGTGGACGCTACCTGTTTCCATCTTGCCATCCAATGCAGCAGGGCCATCTAGGACCAAGCTCTTGATCTGGAGAAACTCATCGGGTTCATCCCCGCCGACCACTGTGAAGCCAAAGCCTCGACTGCTTTTCCGCAGTTTTGTGTGAATGAACTTGCCTTTCAACTCAGAAGGGTTTCGTGTAAAAAAGGGTTTGCCTAGATTAAAATAAGAAAAACACAAAGAATGTCACTATGACTGAAAGAGAGAATTCAACAACAAGATGTGAAACAATATATAGATAACACTTCCAGCTCATGTGCTGAAGCCTTTAGGTGTGTACGCGTCTCTTGATTTCAGTAATAAGAGTGTTCCGACTGGGAGTGGTGGCTGGCACCTGAAATCCCAGTACTTTAGGAGGCCAAGGCAGGAGAATCACTTGAGCCCGGGAGTTCAAGACCGACCTAGGCAACATTGTGAGGTGTCACTACAAAAAATAAAAAAAACAGGCAGGCATGGTGGTGCATACCCGTAGTCCCAGCTACTCGGGAGACTGAGATGGAAGGATTCCCTGAGCCCAGGAGGTAGAGGCTGCAGTGAGTCATGATCATGCCACTGCACTCCAGCATGGGCAACAAAGTGAGACCCTGCTTCAGTTAAAAAAAAAATAGTGTTTCTAGGCCCCACTGTTTAAGGAGAGGGTTATCTTACATAGAGCGTGTCAGCTTGAGGGATCAAAAGAAAATACAAGAGAGAAATAAAATTGGTCCCATTCATATGACACACTTCTTGGTTTTAGTTCATGTAGTTTGACAGCAACTGAGTTGCTTCAAGCTCCTTCACAGAAAACGGAATCAGTCTGTTTTGTGTCTTTTGTTTTGCTTTGGTTTTTATTTTGCAATATGGATTCTGATGTGTTGCTTTAGGCTTGGCTTCCGTTAGCAAAAAACCTTAGTTTTTAATCAAATACAACAAGCAGACTGAAAACGCACAGATAATATCAGAAAACATATTAGGGTCACAAAAATTGAATTTATTAAAATTTAAAAAGTAGAATTTTTAATTTTCAAAATTATTTTTAAAATTAGGCACTATAACTTTACTTTGGATTGAAACCTGATTTTTCCTATTTATTGGCATCTTTTAACAATTTGTGAAATATCCAACACATGTTCTAAAAAAGCTTAGGACATGAGGCTTAGGATATTTTTTAAAAAACAAAAGAGCAAACAGAAAAACCCCTAAACTAAACTAAGTAGTTACTAATAAGTGCTATGCAGCTCCAAATTCAGCTGACTTATTTAAAATAAATTAATAGATATATAGCTTAAATAACTTCCAAACATGCTACCGAAGGTTTTATTGAATTTTCTTGATACATTCACAAACTACAATTGGACACAAACCAAAAAGCTTTTTGAGGGGTTTTATTAGGAACTTCTCTGTAATTGAGAAACCCCCTGGAATTTCTCTGGTTATCCCAAGTAGTGGTCCTAATTCTACAAGCACAGTTTTTCATCTCTCCTAATTTTATTTCCTATTTCTGCTCTTGCCACAGCCTCCCCATCTACCCTGTTTCTTTTCTATTAAAAATATTATCCAAAAAAACAATAGGGAGAGAAAGAAGTTCCCACACACCCCTAAACTAGGAGCCTGGCAACCAGGAAAAAAAGCTATTTTTGGTTAGTTTTAAAAGGTCGCTGGGCATGCATACAATTTTTTTTTTTTTTGAGTTGGAGTCTCACTCTGTCGCCCAGACTGGAGTGCAGTGGCCGCTCCCGGCCACCGCAGCCTTGACCTGCTGGGCTCCGGCGATCCTTCCGTCTCAGCCTTCCAAGTAGCTGGAACTACAGGTGCACGCTACCACACCTGGCTAATTTTTTATTTATTGTAGAGATGAGGTCTCGCCAAGTTGCCCAGGTGGGTCTTGAACCCGCAGGCTCAGGCAATCCACTCACCTCAGCCTCCCAAAGGCGCGGGATTACAGGCTGAGCCACCGAGCCTGGCTGCATACAATTTTTAATTGCATATTTTAAAAGTTTCTGACTTAAAAAGAAGGCTCTTTTAAACTACCTGTAATGAGAGGTCTGTTCACTAACTTCCTCTCTAACACAGTCCCAAGGCTTATTAGAAGCTCAACAAACTGCAGCCCTGTCACAGTGGGTAAAGAAAGGCAAGACTTAGGATGTACCATGCAAAGTCATCTGGCAAGGTACCAGGAGGGTGATGTCACTTGCAGCAAGGGCTCTTGGGAAACAGCTGCTGAGACAATTATCAGATGGGAGCCTTGAGGGGAAGCAAGATAACCTCCAAAGTGTACTTTTGTGGGTGGGAGATGAAGGTTATGGCCTACAGTCTTGTAGCAGAGACTGCTAGGGAGTACCTGAAGCTTGAAGGGAAACATTTCAGCTGTGTGGAGACATCAGCAGTCATTATCATCTCAGTGGGACCTTCCCTAAGTACCCTATTTAAAATTGGAATACTTCTTCCAACATTACTGATCCCTCTTTCTTGTTTTATTTTTGTCCTCAACATTTGCCACCTTCCAACAGAGCAAACATCTTACTTACTAGTTTGGCTTTCTGCCTTACTGTTACCCACTCCCATGCCCGAGGGGCATTGCATACGCACACACATAAAATCACAAGGATGTTAGCTCCGTGAGGAATTTTCTTTGTACCCCAGTGTCTAGAATACTGCCTGCTACATTTTATGTGCTCCAAAAATTTTTGCTCAGTGGATGAATGAACAAATAAAAGCAAACAGAAATGAGATTCAACATGTCTTTGAGAAGGCTGAAGAGGTTAGAAGGGTGTTAGAAATTTTCACTCTTATTATAGGTAAAGTTAGAAAATATGAAAATGTGCCTGGCAGTTTAACTAATTTAAAAAAAAATCCATTAGCATATTTTGTGCTTAGAATGTTTTCAACTTAACAGAGACATGAGCAGAGCTATGAAATTATACGACTGACTTCCTTTTCCAAAGCTTAACTAAAGAGGGAAGATCAGAGGGTTTTGCAATTATGCACATTTTATTACTTTGTATGTATGGGTGCGTCATTAGTTAATGTAGCTTTTGGAAAGAAATGCTTTTCTCCCCATAAGCAGTGGAATTTGGAGCTCTCTGCTGCAGCCCCGTGGTACATGTAGTTTTCTGAGATCTTATCCTCTCTGACCAATCATCAGTTATGAGACATGGCTATGTATGAAAATCATCAGGATAGCTTGTTAAAAGGTCCTCATTTTCAGTTCCTACTTGAGACTGACTCTGGATCTTCTGAGTCTTGGCCCAAAGCTCTCACTCGAACAGCACTTGGGTGTTTGTTTCCCTGTTGGGCTGGTACTATTCTTGACATTAGCATTTGAACACCTTAGGCTACTACTGTCCAACAGCACTTTCTGCGACAAAGGAAATGTTCTATACCTGCACTGTCCAATGTGGCAGTCACTAGTCACACATTGTTAATGAGCCCTTGAAATATGGCTGTTGAGTCTGAGGAACTCAATTTCGGATTCTTTCATTGTAATTAGTTTAAGTTTACATGGCAACATGTAACCAGTGGCTTCCATACTGGAAACATAGGCTTAGACTATGCAATGAGGCATCCCACAAAAAACAAAACAACCACAAAAAGCTTTGAGCCAGAAGTTAAACTACTCCTAATGAACATCAGTGTTCACATCTGTGCTCTACTACCTACTGGCTGTGTGGCCCTGGGCCAGTTACTAAATCTCTCTGCCTGAGTGTCACATAGATAAACGGAGGTAAGGATGCTACCTACATCTCAAATGACAATTGTGAGGAGTTTCCATGGTGGGTAACAAAAATGCTTAGGGAGGTACTGGGTATGTAATATGAGCTCAATGAATGAATGATTATTTTGATGGTGGTGGTGGTGCAGTGAGTAAGGTGGAGGGGGTAGTTGCAAAAATCTCTCCACAAGCATAAGCTTGAAGCTGGAGAGAGCACATCTCTAAAACAATCACTTGCTGGGATTAGAAGTGTACTCTTGATCAAGAGAGAGTTTAGTTGAACAGTAAACTTAGCAAAGTTAATATCAAGCAACCTAATCATGTTAGCTATATGGCTTCTTCCCCACAGTACCATCAGCACTAGATACTACTCCAGACACAAGACACTGGATGCTGAGCAAGGCACTTAACCAGCAAGCAGGTAACCTATGAGGCTGCAGTCTAAGGGTGATGTTTATCTCAATTGCAGCTTGGAGTCAAAGTGTATGGATTCTGACTGGCTTCTGTGGTATCAATTACATTCCAAAGATGACAAGGATATTTGAAAGATGAGGATCAACACGGAGACTACACAGTAGTACGGTTATTAGAGTAAGTGAGTCGATATCAGGGAGAGTTTTGCAAGTCTGAACTTTTCCAGATCACTATTAGATACAAGAGAGATTAAGAAGAAGAGGAGAGTCGGGCTCGGTGGCTCAGCCTGTAATCCCGCGCTTTGGGAGGCCAAGGTGAGTGGATTGCCTGAGCGCGCAGGTTCGAGACCCGCCTGGGCAACTTGGAGAGACCTCATCTCTACAATAATTCAAAAAAATTAGCCGGGTGTGGTAGCGCGCGCCTGTAGTTCCAGCTATTTGGAAGGCTGAGGCGGAAGGATCGCCGGAGCCCAGCAGGTCGAGGCTGCAGTGGCCGGGAGTGGCCATTGCACTCCATTCTGTGTGACAGAGTGAGACTCCAACTCAAAAAAAAAAAAAAAAAAAAAAAAAGAAGAGGGGAAAAAAGAGGTCTAGAAAAAAGTCAAGTGAGAATCTAAGATGAAGTGTCTAATACAGATAAATAGCATCTGAACTCTTTAGTGGGTGCACTAAGCATTTAGAACCAGGACCTAAACACTTAAAGCTTCTATTTATTTAATCTCTGAGACCATTCTTTAAGGAATCCTAGTTGGCTATCACATATAGATACTGTTTCACTCAGTAATTTTAGCAGAAACTAGATATCAAAGGATTATGTCTAATTTGAGGTTATCTCACATGAAAAAGAAAAAACAAACAACCAAAAAGCCAGCTCTTGCCTCCTAGGATTTAAAGACTAACCAAGAAGTATTGTTAAACAACAAAACACAAATGAACATTAGTTATACCTGTTAAATTCCATAAATGAGAAGTATAGGACGATTAAGAGTGAATATGATAAGGGAATCTAGCAATGATCTGAGGTTAGCAGAAGTTAGCAAAACAAGGAGTAAGAGGAAAAGCTTCTGCAAAGGCTCAGAAGTGGTCCACAGCTTTGCTGGTTCAAGGAGCTGAAAATAGGCTGGTGTGGAAGCTAAGAAGGCTTCTGCTGAGCCTTTTATCTTTGAAAAATTCTGAGGTGGCCACAGTCTTCTTGATATTAATTAACATATTATTATCGACTACATCCTATCTTTATTAAAGCCATTGCCACCATTAAAAAGCATATTCACACCTGAAGACATGATTTTACATAAACTGATACGAATAATCTTATGACAATGTCAGTTAGCAGAGATACTTTCTTATAAAATTATGATGGAAGACTCAAAATTAGAGAGCAGGGTTATTCTACTTATCTTTTAATATCTAACACAATTATGCATCTTCAAAAATGTAGAGAGAAAGACGCACTTTACAATGTTTTTAATCGTTCTGGGCCACAAACATTCCCCAACTCCATCAAACATAATGCTTGTTCTATTTTCCTTATTTAAAAGAAGAAAAGAAAACTAAACAGAAACATTTCCTCTCATTTAAAAGTAACAAGGTCCGAAAGTTGCAATGTTCTGGAGCTTCCATTTATCAGGAATGATCTTCTCTTGAAGCCTCATACTATATGAATGTAACTAAGTAAAATGCTGTAAACGTGCATACACACCAAAACTGGGCCAAAAATAGGGAATGAGAACTTAAAACATACTATCAAGTCACTTACAGTCATAGGAATATCTTAGTAAAAAACAAGTGTGTGTGTTAGAATCTTGAGATAGGTAACACCGGGTTTATCTTATTTTACTAGTATTTAATATTTGTGGTCTCTAAAGTAATAATTCTGGGATGATTTTGCCACTCAGAGGCATTGGCAATATCTGGAGACATTTTTTGTTGTTACAATGGGGTGAGAGGTGGGCTGTGTACTACTGGCATCTTGTGGACAGGGGACATCCCACAATGCCCAGGATAATCTCATACAACAAAGATTTATCTAGTCAAAAATGTCAACGGTGCTGAGGTTGAGAAACCCTGGCTTAAATGACCATTTAACAAGCAGTCATTGTTTTTAAAGTGTTACAAATAGTTGAAGAAATTTATTCAGATAAAGACTTCTAACTTTTTTTTGACAAGTCTAACAGTACATTTAGAATTGCCTTCACTACTTAGGCTTTCACTATCGAAGATATGACTTGGGAGTTACAAGGTTCCACTTTTTAAAGTATCTTTAAAAAATGAAATTTAAGCTAAAACCACACTATAGTGATGAAAACACTTTACCCTGAAGTGGAGCTTCTCTGGCTGGCTCTGAATTGCTCGGGGGGTGGTTTGAAATAACAGGAGGCACAAGGGATGAATGATCTTCTGTCCATTCTACAAGAAAGAAAAGAAAGTTTCCTCATTTTCCCTCAAATGGCTGGTCGACTTAAATATAATTCACCTTATCATTAACAATACCCAAGCCACTAAAACCAAAAGCAGATAGCTTAGATTAAAAACAATCTAATAGCCAGGCTCAGTGGCTCGGTGGTAGCCGGGCTCGGTGGCTCAGCCTGTAATCCTGCACCTTGGGAGGCTGAGGTGAGTGAATTGCCTGAGCCCACGGGTTCGAGACCCGCCAGTCTGGGCGACAGAATGAGACTCCAACTCAAAAAAATAAATAAATAAATAGATAAATAAATAAAAGTGGTGGCTGGACTCAGCGGCTTAGCCTGTAATCCCAGCACTTTGGGAGGCCGAGGTCAGTGGACTGCACTTTGGGAGGCTGAGCCCATGGGCTCAAGACCAGCCCAGGCAACTTGGAGAGACCACATCTCTACAATAAATCAAAAATTAGCCAGGTGCAGTAGCACATGCCTGTAGTTCCGGCTACCCAGAAGGCTGAAGCAGAGGATCGCTGGAGTCCAGCAGGTCAACACTGGGGTGGCCGTGAGCATGCCACCGAACTCCAGTCTGGGAGATGGAGTGAGACTTCAAATCAAAAAATAAAAAAATAAAAGTGGTAACTGACCTCACTCTATGAAGATCTCTTTCTCTTGTCTAAGATGTTTTGGGAAGAAATATTGTGATAAGATAAATAAAAATGCCAGTTCTCTCTAGCTGGAGAGTTCAAAGTGAGATCAGGTAAAAAATATCAGGAAAAAGATATCGTCAACTAAAGGCAGCTCTATACGAGAGACATTTCTGTAATGCAATTGAGACAAGGGCTAGGCTGCAAAGCCAGCTTGTTTCAGGTAGGGAGGAGGATGAAGGTAGATTTCAGCAGTTTGCTAAGGTGCTATCTTCTGTCATCTCTGTAATCCAAATGGGAGCCATTACGAATACTCCTGGGTCCCACTGCAGTTTCATTCACCTTGGAGGCCCAGAAATAAATCACAGTGAATGAGTGACCCTTGAGATGTACCCCACAATCACTTTCCAGCTCAGCTAACATATTCAATTACACACTCCCATTCCCCAGACTGCACTTTATAACACTACTAAGTTTTACCAGCATGGAAAAAAATATATTTATAAAGCTCTTTTAAGTAAAAAAAAAAAAGATGTTGGTGAAGATAAGGAGAAAAGAGAATGATTATTTACCGTCAGTAGGAATATAAGTTAGTATAACCTCTATGGAAAACACTATTGAGATTCCTCAAAGAACTAAAAATAGAACTACCATTTGATCCAGCAATCCCACTAATGGGTATTTATACAAAGTCAAATAAATAATTATATCAAAAAAGATACCTGCTCGTGTACATGTAATTCAGCACTATTCACAATAACAAAGACAGGGTATCAAACTAAGTGTCCATCAACAGATTATTGGTAAGGAAAATGTGGTATACACACACATACACACACACACACACACTCTCTCTCTCTCTCTTTCTCTCTCTCTCTCTCTCACAGAGAGAGAGCCATAAAAAAGAATGAAATCATGTCTTTTGCAGCAACATGAATGGAACATTATCTTAAGTAAAATAATTCAGAAACTGAAAGTCAAACAGTGCATGTTCTTACTTATAAGTGGGTACTAAATAGTGTGTACACATGGACATAAATGTGAAATAATAAAAAACAATAGAGACTTGGAAAGGTAAGAGGGAGAGGTGAGGGATGAGAAATTACTTACTGGATACAAAGTACACTGTTTGGGTACTATTCAGCCCAGACTTCACTACTACGCAATATATACATGTATCAAAATTGCACTTGTACACCCTTAATTTATTTTTTTAAAATTCTTTTGAGATAAAAAAGAGATTAAGGTAGAGAGATTTTCAATGGGTGAATATACACACACATATATACAAATCCTCGCTAAATTATATAGTCTAGGGCAGAGGCTGGCAATCTCTGGCTTACTAGCCAAATTGGGTCCAATGCCTGTATACAGCCTGCGAGTCAAAAAATAGTTTTTACATTTTCAATGGTTGAAAAGAAAAAAGAGTATTTTGTGACACATAAAAATTACATGAAGTTCAAAGTAGTGTCCATAAATAAAGTTTTATTGGAACACAGTTATACCTATTCATTTACATACTGTCTATAGCTGCTTTCAAACTACAATGGCAGAGATGAATAGTTCTAACAGAGATCGATTATGAATCACAAAATCTAAAATATTTATTATCTGGCCATTTACAGAAAAAGTTTGCCAATCTGTTGACTAAGGTCTCTATTTATTATATTCAATATAGAACAGAAGTGTTATACTTTATATTCCTATATTTTATAGGTACATATTATAGTGAGGGGACTATTAAGCCGATTATTTTATTTTATATTTTCAGTTTTTTTTATTTTAAAATTGTAGGGCACAATTCAGGGTTAGGTATACAAATATTCATTGTGCAGGTACCCCTGCTGATGATGTGTGCCCCCCCCGGGCAGTTTCCCACTACTGCCAATTCCACCTCCCCACCCTCCTGCAGTTTCCCGCTACTGTCATTCCTTTTCTTATAGTATTACGATACTTGTTGAAGGTCCACTTATAAGTGAGAACATATGATACTCAATTCTTTGTTTCTGTGATAGATCGTTCAGTATTATAGACTCTAAGTCCATCCAGGTTGCTGCAAAGTTCATGATTTTGTTCTTCTTTATGGCTGCATAATAGTCCATTGTGTATATGTACCATATTTTTTTTATCCAGTCCTCTTTTGATGGGCAGCACGGTTGGTTCCACGTTCTTGCTATTGTGAACAATGCTGCGATAAACATATGTGTGCAGGTATCTTTCTTATAGAGTGATTTGAGTTCTTCCGGGTACATTCCCAGTAGGGGGATTGCAGGGTCATATGGAAGGTCGATTTTTAGAACTTTTAGCAATTGCCACATTATTTTCCACAGAGGCTGTACTAGTTTACACTCCCATCCACAGTGTAGAAGTGTTCCCTTTTCGCCATACCCTCTCCAGCAGCTGTTATTTTTTAGTTATTGATGATTAAGCCGATTATTTTAAAAGATCACAATAAAACTGTGAAATGTATAAGTATCGACTAGTAAGTAGATGACTAAATAGAGGCATTTATAAAATACAATATTATACAGCCATTAAAAATTATAAGCTAAATCTATATTAACCAACCTTGAAATATGTGCAAGAAATAAAAGTGAGAAAAACAAGTCTCACACACACACTATGCATATGCATAAATTACAATATTTTAATTAAAATATGCATATTTGTATATCCCTAGAAAATTCCTCTGAGAATTGGAGGGGGCCAAGCAAGAGAGAACTGAATGTTCTGTACTCCTGAACTGTTCATATTTTCACAAAGAACATGAATTAATTGGCAATTTTTAAAAAGCAATCAGAGCCGGGCTCAGTGGCTCAGCCTGTAATCCCGCGCCTTTGGGAGGCTGAGGTGAGTGGATTGCCTGAGCCCACAGGTTCGAGACCCGCCTGGGCAGCGAGACCTCATCTCTACAATAAATCAAAAAATCAGCCGGGCATGGTAGCACATGCCTGTAATTCCGGCTAATTGGAAGGCTGAGGCGGAAGGATCGCCGGAGCCCAGCAGGTCGAGGCTGCGGTGGCCAGAAGCGGCCACTGCACTCCAGTCTGGGTGACAGAGTGAGACTCCAACTCAAAAAAAATTTTTTTAATTAAAAAAAATTTTTTTAAAAAAGCAATCAGAACTGCCAGCTTTTTCTGATTCTTACATGTAATGTTCCTAAAATTAAAAGTCAGTTTTACGCCCAGTAACTCTGCTTAGAGTGAACATGCTGAAAGTGGTGGATTTCGATACCAGTTTTGACGCAAATGCTGTGGGGGCACGATCATTCCTTTCCCATCAAAAAGTTTTCCACCCTCCTTTCCTAATTAAAGTGGGGATTTGGGTGCTTTTAAATCAGGATCTCGATGCTAGCTGTCCAGTGGAATGTGGGAAGAGGGATTCTAGCAGAAGAAGCTCTGTATTCCTCCCCACCCAGGACATCAACTCCTTGCATGGCAAGGGAACGACTTGAGCATCAAGGCCAGTTCTGACCACACGGGGGTGTCAGTGCCCAGGTTTTGTACCACACTCCTCTGCTCAAGGAAAAGCCTGGAGGGAAGAGGCCAACCTTCAGTCTGTTGCTGCTGCTGTTGCTGCTGCTGCTGCTGCTGCTGCTGCTGTTGCTCAAGCTGCTTCTTCCGTTTAGCTTCTAGAACTGGGTTCTCATACTGTGTCTTCCTGTTGATGTGGCTGGGGAGGAAGGCAAAAAGTACTCTGTGAAGAAACATTTCAATCAGGCAAAATGTCAATCAGGCCAAGTCCCTTGATTAAAAGTGAACAGGTGGTCTGAGATGTTGACCCTCGTGTGTCCAAATGCACAGTTAGGAAGAGGAAATAAAAATGAAAAGTGTCCATGCTTTCATGCACACTAAACTCTGTGTTACCAGTTTTACATGTATTTTATTTAAAAATCTTCAGTAAATGCCAGGAGGTTAAGTCCTATTTTTATTCATATTTTATGAATAAAGAGATAAATTTCTGCGCAGTTAAATAATTATCCATCCAGCATGATATCTAATAAGCAATAAACAGACATGCAGGCTCATGGCTGTCTGCTTTCAAATCCCAAGGTTTTAGCCATGAATTCTCTCCAAATGTCCAATGTCAGGGGAAGCTGTTTTAATTCATCAAAAGGTAGATTACAGAATTATTTTAAAAATGAGATTAAAGTGGATATGTGACATTGTAACATGCAATACCAGAACCGCTGTGTGACTGTTTACAGTTGGGTTCACAGAAGCATAAGCATTTACCCAAACAAAAAAGCTAAGAAAAGAACTTGATTAACATATGTCAACTATTCTGATCAATAAACATGGAGGCAGGATTAAAAGCATAGGCCTTAGGCAGAGAGACTCCAAATAGAGTGAACCTAAGCAGATATGATGTATTCAAAGTGACAAAGACCTAGACACTTTAGATGGTTACAAAATTAGTAAGTCTATGATAAAACCAAGCACACATGTACATGTAACCGTGGATACATACACATAGATGGGATTTTTGCCACGGCCTAATTTCATTTATATGTACATATACATACATATACACACCGTGTATAAGTATATGTATACACACACACACATTACACAAACATTAAATTACACAAGCGGATACATATTCATATAAGTGTACATATGTATATATCTTTTAAAATTTGAAATATCAGTTAATTAAAAGTTTGGGAATATACTGCTGTGATTATTTAGAACTCTAAAAAAAATGTTTAAGCCAAGTTTTATGTTTTTAAAAGCAGTCTTGACAAATAGTATAGATAGATTAATTACCTTTAATTTCCACTATAATAAATAGTCTACCATTAACAGACTTGAGGACTGGAAAAGACACAGGGAGGAGAAATGTATAGGAAGGTAACTTGCCCCTCAACCCAAATCTCTTTACCCATCAAAGCTTTTAACACCTGTTCTTATCCTCTCTTGATGCATAAACTAGTTGAGGGACAATACCAAATGAACTCCACATAGCAGAAACCCTACGGTACATCTGCAAGAAAGATGATCTTAGGGTCACACAAAGGAAATTTATCTTATGAGGGTCAGAGAAATAGCTGAGCTTGCCTCTCTGATGTCCCAGATTGCTAATCCCTCTTGCTAGGCAAAGAGGAGGTACAATTAGTACTGGCCAAGGATACTTGCTATACTGAACTCATAATTTTTTACAAGAAGATGAGGAGCATTTTATGGCCTGGCATTTTTGCATCATACGTTCATACCACCAGGGTATTATACAAATGACTTTTCACTGCCAGCAGCATAAGGGAGAGAAAATATGCCAGTTATCTTCCATGTGGCAGGTAGGATTATGACTCTACAGTATTTATATGGCATTTGTTTCTTTCGAAGGATCTTTTTTAGGTATCTCTCATTTTTCTCAAAGGAAATTAAATAAAGTATATTTTTTCAGTGTTCTGTCTCTTGGATTTCTTTTCTTTAGTATCATCCTATTGATCAATAGCTCTGATGAAAGGAAGAAGTGTGTGCCCAATGCTAGAATAAAGCACACAATAAAGAAGTCATGATGAGGGTTTTAGACTCTGAAAAACGGAAAACAGCACAGCATGCAGCCTTCTTATTGCAGTAAATCCTCACTTGTACCCCAGAACTCTATAATAAATAAACACATTATAATAAATAAAGAAAATAAAGAAAAATGGAAAACACAAACCATGTACAGCTCCTCAAGCAAGGGAGAGGCAAGGAGACATACAAGGTCTTGCAACTTAGGGTAGTTCTCCATTTCCTTTAGCAAATGAAATGTTCCTTCTTGGCAACATTTCATACATTAGTAAGATTTCTCTGACCCTTTTATAATGCCTGAATGACTAATTAGGTAATTATTGAGTAAGAAGTTAAGTTCAGATCTAGGTGGGGCAAAAAGAAGGCAAAACAGATACTCCTCCTAGAAAAAAACAATCCTTCTCCATCCAATCTATTGAATCCTTGCTTTTCTCATTCATTCATTCAACTAATATTTATGAAATACCTGCCACGTGTCAGGACTATGTTGGGCCTTGATGATATCATAGTGAACAAAAGACATGGATCTTGCCCTTGTGAGTTTAATAGGACTTACTGTCTTCAGATTTACTGAATATTTTCTCATAAACTAAAATATACATAGAAATTTTTCATTATAAACTTAATATCGTTATTATTTAGCCTATAGCTTATAATGATGACAAACTTATTTAAAATAAATTGCAGGGGGGTACAAACTAACAAGTGGATTGTGAACAAGCACTTACTCTACATAGTAGATACCATATACAGGGTCTTCAATCTTTTCCCAACCAGCAGGCAGTTCTGAAAAATAAACGTTTAGGCAAGAAGGGCATTATTCTCGAAGAGCCTGAGAATTCTCAATAAATGAACTAAGCAAAAAAAGAAGCAGTCATAAAAATGCCTTAAATCCAACTAAAACTGTAACCTAACTCAAACAAGTATATATTATTTTTATTTTATCAGTGTATTTATCTACATGAAGAGCAATTCTTTATCTACCAGTATTTTACTCAAGAAAACTAAACTTAATAAAATGCAGCCCCAGAAACCTTTATTCTAAATCAACTATTAAATTAGACTTTAATGGAAATATAGTTAAAACTTGCCTTGAATGCCCAGTATAGATGTTTATAGTACACATTTTGTTTCTAGACTACCTTACTCCATAAGAAAAAATGGGTAGAAATTAATGTTTCTTTTCATTTCCAATAGAATAGTTTGTTGTTCTACTCTCCTTAGAAAAAAATAAAATCTTGCATCTTATTTTCTTCTTGTTTCTAATTAAAACGCAGTTGAGTTTTTGAATTGCATGCATCTATTACTACTTGATTATTGTATTTGGGCTGGCACATCTTACCCAGCACTTTACTGTGAAGGCACTAATACAGGTAATGCTCACTGAGAACTCACTACCTATGGGGGAAGATTGTACTCCTTTAAATGTGGTCCAATGGCACTGGGGGATGTATGCATCTTTCTGAAAACTCCAGCATTCTTTACTGAACTTTATGTGCTAAGGTTTCATATCAAAGGCTGAAACTTTATTAACTAGGTAATAGCTCTGTTAGAACAAGAAGCTATTGTGGAAAAGTTCATCACACCAGTTTTTTGTTTTTGTTTTTTTACGTGGTGAAAGAAGCATTTAAGGTTGTGTTCTGTGTCATTAAACAATCTTTTCAGGCAGAGTGACAATTATTTAACAGAATTTTCAAGCCTCCCAGATATATGTTGTCAAGGCAAGCTTATATAATACCATACTCCAAAGAGAACCATTATTCCTAGAAGGAGGTCTTAAGACCAGCTTAGATGGGGTACTACAAACACTTGAAATATCACTTATTTTCAAATAGCAGGGTTTTTTTTTTTTAATTCAAGGAACAGTGTGGTCACTACTTTCAAATCATAAAATAATAATCATGTCAACAGTGCAGAAGGCTTATATATGCCACAAACAGTTCCAGGCTGAGATGGCATACGAGTGAACACAAACACACAGAGACTAATTACTCAAAGTTTATGTTTTGTTCAGATTTGGCTGCACATCAAGAGACATTAATTTCATGGTTTTTGCTCCACATGTTACTTGTTTGCAAACAAAGAGACAGGTTTCCCCCCTTTTCTTCTAAAGTTTTTTTTTTGAAAACACTTAGCAGGTTTTTAAGTAGTCTTTGAATTCTGGGAGACATAAGCTACTAAAATGCAAGACAGGTCCAATTTGCAGATGTTGATACAACTTGGCATTTTTATATACCGAGTCTTGTGGACCGATGCAAATTAAATGCCTGGGAAATGTTCTCCCCTTACAAAGCTGGAAATTACCATTTAAATGAAAGTGAACTGGGAAAATATTTCCAAAGAGTTGGGAAATTGAAGATTAAAAAAATGCAAATTGGTGCAACAGTCACACATTTGTATGGGGCAGAAGAGCAGGTGGATGTGAGGGAACCATATTAAGTTTAATTGAACCAAACCTCTTTTCAAGATCTGCAACCTTAAATATTTGGCCTGATTATCTTTAGATAAAACAGGTGAAACATTCAATTATTAATTCGACAAACATTTATTGAGTGCCCACTGTTTGCTTGAGGGTGTGTTAGGCACCAGGGACACAAAGACAAATTCAGTGCATTGTCTAAGCAGAAAACTTAACCATGTGGTATGTAGCTTGATGGAGGTCGGAAGACAGTACAAGAAAAGGAGTCACCCCTGGCTTTTGTCCTGTTGCCTAACAACTTAAGCTCACAGGGTTGAAAAACAGGGCCAGTCAACTGGTATTTCCGGACACGTGTCAGTTTAAACACATCTTCTGGAACAAATTAGCGAACACTAGAAATTGAAAAAATAGGTTCCTCACTTCCAACGTGGTGATTAACTTAATGATAGAAATTAGTCTCCTAATGATTAAAATAGAAATGGGTCATCGATTGTAAAAAGGAAGTTGTTTGTCCTAGAATCTGCCATTTGGGTACCAAAAAACTGAAAATGGCAGAAAATGTTTTAGCCCAGAAGGTGATTACATTATAATTTTTTTTACTAAACCCTATGAAGACTCCTAGAGAGGCACCCTCTTATTTCTAATCAACGTATGTCAGGGAGCACACCAGATTAAACAACCTATGTCAGAGAGCTGAGGCTGCTAAGATCTCATCTCTGAACACACATCTTTCTCCTGGATTCACCTCAAAAGTCAACAGTGGATTGTTTGAGGACGCTTGCAGAACACTTAGCACAGTTCTTGGCACACAGGGAGTGTTCAACAAACAATAGCTGTACCAGGAAAGCACAAAAGAAATAGGACAAAAGGATGTATATGGCCTGAGTGTTTGCTATTCCTACCTATGAAAATCTCATGCTGCACTATTTTGTCATCACAGACGCAAACACTGAGCCGTTGAAGGTTCTAAGTTCTTTCCAAAAGAGATTTGTCAGTGTAGAGATGAAAAATCACGTTTAAAATCAGATACATTTTAAAACTGTGACTTAGTTTTGGGTGGGAAGGGAACACATTTTCTTGTCCCTACCTCTCCCATTTTGTTTCACCACATGAGTAGCCTAAAATTCCAAAAGAAGTTTCTGCAGGTGCTTTTCAATTCTGGGGAGGTATCTACAGAGGATATGATAGATTCTGCAAACCAAAAGTGCATAATGGAGCTACTGACCCAGCTCAAACAACAGAGTTCAGAAATGACAACTCTATAATCAAATGATCTGTGTCCAATACCGAAGCCAACCGTCCATGCCTCTCAAAGGCAGATTGCAGAGAAGGTTTCCTTGTCACATCTGGAATTGCATTGTTCACCAAAAACCTGACAGTTGCTATTGTTTGAAATTAGGACCCTCTTATTAAGAAAATGAGCAGTGAGTTTGTCAACAGAATCTGCAGTGAATGCAACAGAAAACAGTGCGTGTGTCCACGTGTGTGCTACTCTACACAGTGGACATGTGCAGGCAAAGTGAAAGGGTCATATCTTGTAGCAAGAGTTTACAAGAACACATTTGGGCCACTTCTATAGTCTGGAACACATTCCTCCCTTGTCCCCTGTTAAAGAAAAAAAGTACCATGAGGAAGTATTGAAAGTCTAATGAGAGCCAATCAGGTAATAAAATAATAAAACTAGTAATCTCCAACAACATGTGCTGATCAGGGACAAATAGTAAAACATGCTCTCATTAAGTCTCCTCACAAGCACCAGGGAGTGCCCCTGACAGCTCTTTTCACGGATAGAGAAACAGAAGCAAAAAGGAGGTGATAACTTGCCTGAGGTCACATAGCCAGCAAGTAGGGGAGCCAGGCAGCCTGACCTGACCCCAGAATGTACCGAACCATCTCCCAGAATTACACCTATGACCACAAGAAGGGACCGCTATGCAGCCATCAGAACTCATTTTTTTAAAGACTCTGTAATAGCACAGCTTCCACAATATCATAGTTACATGGGAGGGGTGGGGGAGGATTGATAATCTTCTTTCCTGGAAATTTCAACATTCAAGCTTCCAGAAAAGCATATAAGGTTGTGCCCCTGTACACAACTGTGTTACCTCCACTGGCCACCTACAGACAGCAAAGTGGTCAATCATACATATTATCCAGGTAGTAAAAGTGGCTCAACAAATGATTAAGACACTCATTTTGTGTCTGGAAAACCTAATTCTGTCTTTTCAACTTTTATCTAATATCAGTGGAATGAAAAATTATTTTTCTGATCAAATTAATTTCAAACTGTTCTATTACTCAGGGTGGACTTCAAGGCATTGTTACCACAATTACCACAAAACAACTTATTAAACATCTTTAAAAATAGATCCATCAATAGTTATTGACCGTTGCTGACACACACAACAATTACAACAGGATATGTCCCAAACATTAAGAAAAACAGAGCTAAATTCTATTATATCATAATTCTAGTCAACCATAATTGACTATCTTTATTGACATGACAAAAATAAATAAAACCAAATAAAAGCAATAATCTGTACTAAGTACATTTATATTTTCAGTTCTTAAGGCAATCTAAAAAATGCCAGGCAGATTCAGTAATCTTAGGACAGTTCCATTCACATTCATGCTAAAGAATCTACTTAAAAAAATAACTATGGTCAATTTTCAATCAGCTAAGGCTTTCATCTGCAATTCAGCTGAAACTTGTTTGCTTATCTATTCATTGGCGGATGGATCAGATGGAATGCAAACTAATTTTAATATTGTTCAAAGCTGAACACAAGCACTGAACTTAGCATGGAACATAATTCAATATATTCTAACAACACAAGGAGCAAGAATTTGGCATGATCGGCTAATGTAAATTACTCCTAAACTACAACAGCTATAGTAGTCAAGACTTGATTTACACTGATATATACACTCTAAGAAAAACAGCACGTGTAGATGCTGCAGCACTACATAAACAAGCCATTCACTACAATGACGAGGTCAACATGTAGTCTTTGACTTAATAAAAATACAACTCTAAGACTTAACCACTCTAAACACTGAAATTATTTTATTGAAACTACGACTATAACACTCCTTAAATTAGTCTTGCGGGTTTTTGTTGGGTTTGCTCCCGTACTAAATAAGGCCAAGATGGGTTACGTGAAAGTTCAAGGGACATGATAAGCATCTCTTGAGTCCTTTCCCAATCCTTAATTTACAAGGCTACCTATCACCTATTTGCTAACTCTCATTGTAGTCTATTTTTCTTTGTAATCACAATATATTCCAATTCTGCTTGACACTGGCAGTCCAATACAAGGGTTGTATGACTGACCTTTCATGAATAAGCTGAAATGAAAATCATAATTGGAGGAGTGCAAACTAAAGAAATAGAGGGATTAAGCAATTCACTTGAGACAAACCATGCAGGACAAGTCATGCAGCTGCAGCAGCAGGGAGGGAGGGTTTACCTAGTTCACTGTCCAGCTCCTCGGTGTGTACCCCTTCTTCTCCAAAGGAATAGCAGGAATGAGACAGAAAAGAGAGAAAGCAAAATTCAGACACCAGCACCAAGAAAGAAACTCCTCTCAGAAAAACAGCAGCAAACACACTGCTTGATTTCATCCTTACCTGTTCTGTGGCTTATTTCACTGGCTTGGCTAGTAAACTCACAACCTCAGTATAAATCACAAGAAGGTAAAAGCTGACATTGGCAAAATAATTATGTGGTTCATTTCCTTTCATGTCAAAATAGGATTTGATTGGTTGTAAAAGATGACAAACACCTTTGTGGTTTCAGTGTTCTTAGGTGGGAAGTCACTTATTACAGACCTTATTGGGAGTAAGTAAAACTGTTATAACTTTCAATATCAGTCCTTTTAATCCTTTCATAATCCTTTAATCAGTGAGGCAATTACACTCACAGTTAAAGCATTACTTAACTTACAAAGTAATACTGCTGCTGGAAAAAAAGAAAGTGAGGTCAAATTGATAGTGCATGCTGCACAGTGAGTTCCACTTCAATGTGTTTCAAAAAAAGGAGTTAAAAAGATGGATTATGTCATGATGACATACAATCAAGGAAGCCGGGCCGGGCTCGGTGGCTCAGCCTGTAATCCCGCGCTTTGGGAGGCTGAGGTGAGTGGATTGACTGAGCCTGCGGGTTCAAGACCCGCCTGGGCAACTTGGTGAGCCCTCATCTCTACAATAAATCAAAAAATTAGCCGGGCGTGATAGTGCGTGCTTGTAGTTCCAGCTACTTGGAAGGCTGAGGCGGAAGGACCGCCGGAGCCCAGCAGGTCGAGGCTGCAGTGGCCAGGAGTGTGCCACTGCACTCCAGTCTGGGTGACAGAGTAAGACTCCAACTCAAAAAAAAAAAAAAGAAGCCAGCCTCGAAGGCTACCCTGAAGGAGGATTGGGAGGCAGAGTTTACTGGGTTTCTGTTTATATATACATAAGCTTTCCAAGTCAAATAGCCCAGAAATAATCACAATGAAAATGTTCTCAATAATTTCAGTGAGCAAAACAAGTCAAAATCCTTTTCATTCTAGATCTCCTTGTATCAGTAAAACATTTCATTATACTGAGAAGAAAACAGAGGACAGCACACAAAAATCATTTCATATGTAGTTTCCTCAGCTACAGAGCAGGTGGTTGTCTCTTCTACTGTAAACTCTACCAATACAGGAAAAGTAGGGATCAAGCCTGTTTTCACCACCATGGTACAATCAGTGCCCAGTGCAGTTTCTGGTGCAGATTAAGTACTAAGTATTTCTCGAATGAATCAATCAATCACTTGATTATTGACTTAAATAACCAACATGACACTATACATCTTGTATATTCTTAATTTAAAAATGATTCCATTGTCAACAGTAGGCATTGATGGCACTGTTTCTTAAAAGGAGACTCTCATTTACACAAAGACATCTGTGAAAATGTCCATTTGGAAATTACCTAAAAATATTTTGGGGAGTGTTTAGGGCATTTTATCTCTCATATTTCCCAATACATCTGAAGTGCCAAGAATGTACTTGACATATAGAAGGTATATGATGATTATTTGCAAAATGGAAGAGTATTCTAAGAGAAAACTGTACACCCAACTAACATGGGGCAGAAACTTCATGAGGACCAGTGGGGATGAAGAGCAGAAAGCAGAGAGACTGTGAGAAAACCTAGAGAGGCTGACCACAGAGGGTTCAGAGAAGCAAGTTGTGGACCTGCCATTTCCTGAGCAGGCCACGAGGGAGTGGTCAGCGGTAGTAACATCATCACACTGATATTTTATTTATTTATTTATTTTTTTGAGTTGGAGTCTCACTGTCGCCCAGACTAGAGTGCAGTGGCCGCTCCCGGCCACCGCAGCTTCGACCTGCTGGGCTCCGGCGATCCTTCCGCCTCAGCCTTCCGAGTAGCAGGAACTACAGGCGTGCGCTACCACACTGATATTTTAAACGACTGCTCTGAGTGCAACCTAAGAAGGAGAGTATGCAGGTGTCTGCATGGGAGATGAGTGTGACCCTAAGAGAGAATGGCAGAGGTGGTGAATAAATAGTGAATGAGTTCCAGAGATATGTAGGAGGCCAACTGAATTCAGTTGGTTCATGGATTAGAAATGGGCATGAAGAAAAGTGACAGATTATGGAGGACTCTTGAGTATGAATGGATTTACCCAAAACTGAGATAGGGGACACCTAGAAAGAACCAGATTTGGGATGAGGGGTTATTTAATAAGACTGAGTATGAAGTCTCTTTGATTGACGTTATCAACCAGGTGGAGTGAAATATTGGCTTGGAGCTTAAAGGCAAGGTTGAAGGCTTCTAATTGAACTAGATACAGCAACGACAGATGGAGTTATTCACTAAGATCAAAACCTCAAACTAGTTTCTCACTTTGAGAGAGAAAATAGAAAATATAGAATCTTTACACTAATTAAGCATGATGCAATCTTGTTTTATCCCTTGTATATATGACCTACAAAGAACAGAAAGATATACAGGAACAATATATTGTAACCAATATGTTTTGGTGCTTTGTGTCATAATATAAACAATAACACAAGGCAGCTTTGTGCTAACTGGAATCAAAATGCGAATTGATACTTGCCATAATCTGATTATATATTTATACTGATTGTGTGTAGGGCACCCAGACATACACATAATTTCTATTAGAAACAGAAAACATGAATTATAATGTTAAAGAGATAATTACAAAACTAACTGCATTTGGTATGAATACATACTTGTTCCAAAGGAAATAACATTCAAACAAATGATAAGAATTTTAAGAACTAAAAATCACTAGATTTGATAACAAAAACACTCAGTAATTCTACTCAGTACTACTCATATCTACTCAACATTCTTAGTTCTTTTCAGTAAAAGCTACTGCAGTATTCTATCATCTATACATTTATGTTAACAGACATTTTCACACATTCTCAGGATAATTATAATTAATATTGACATTGAAGACCCTAAGGGACTATGAGCGCCTAAACTGTCTTTAAAATAATCATTAACCTTTTTTCCAAGAAGTTTTTTGGTTGAATGTGCTTTACATTCTGATCTTTGAAAACTGGTCATCTATGTACTGGTTGAATATTCTTTATTTGAAATGGTTGAAATAAAAAGTGTTTCCGATTTTAGATATTTCTGGATTTGGGAATATTTATATACTTACTGGTTTAGAATTCCTAATCTGAAAATCCAAAATCCAAGATGTTCCAATAAGTATGTTCCCTTGAGCATCATGTTGGTGCTCAAAGAGTTTCAGATTTTGGAGCATTTCGGATTTTGGATTTTTGGATCAGGGATATGCAACATGAATTACACATTAAACAGAATATTTTGAATAACCAAGACAGTCCAGTACCTCCCAGGCATGCAAAATACCAGAGGTGATTGTACTAGTTCCATTCCACTTCTTCTTCAGGAATGGAATCAAGCAACCAAAAGAAAACAAGCATCCTGGTCATGCCTCCTAAGTCAGAAGGACTTGTATTTCCACCTGAGGTCACTCAGACAAATATGAACACACAATTCCATGTTCATTTAATGTAATCTGCAAACCACATGTAATAGAAAGATCACAGAGTACAAGATCCCAACTGCATTACACCTTAAAATACTGGCTTCATTTTCTTTCTTTCTTTTCCTTTACTTTTTTTTTTTTTTTTTAGTGAGAAAGCAGGATTTATTGAAAGGACAGAAAAGCTCCCACAGTGGGAGAGGACCCAAAGGGGTTGCCCTTGGTTTGCATTTTTTTTTTTTTTTTGAGTTGGAGTCTCAATCTGTCACCCAGATTGGAGTGCAGTGGCATGCTCCCAGCCACTGCAGCCTCAACCTGCTGGGATCTGGCGATCCTTCCGCCTCAGCCTTCCAAATAGCTGGAACTACAGGTGTGCGCTACCATGCGAGGCTAATTTTTGACTTATTGTAGAGACAAGGTCTCGCCAACTTGCCCAGGCGGGTCTCGAACCCGCGGACTCAGGCAATCCACTTGCCTTGGCCTTCCCAAGTGCTGGGATTACAGGCTGAGCCACCAAGCCCGGCCTGACTTGCATTTTCAAAAAAGTCTCAAGTTTTTATACAAGACAATTATGTACTATAGGACAAATTAATAAAGTTTTGCTATCTTACAATAAAATATATATTCAATTTGAATACTACTCATTCAAATACCAAAATTGAATAAGGAGTAGCAAAGCAAGCCATTTTCCTTTTCATTCGCCCATGTCAAAATGTAATTTTGGTAGAATTTGGGATAGACTTCAGTGTACTGAAGTTCTGTCTCCTTTTTTTCCCCTTCATTTTGGAGAATTAATTAGAAATCCCAAAGCCTTGAAATAAACTTTCCCAGCAAAAATTCTTCTGGCCTGTTAGTTCATTTCCAAGATTAATGGAGAAAGTGATGCTCCAGGTAACACTTCTGCTTCCTTCTCAAAAGAACTCACTTTTCTGATATTTGGGGTGGACTTTAGGTCACATGGAGATTCCCAAACCTGGGAGATCTGTTTCTCCTGTGCCCAAGACTGTGGAGTAACAGAGTTATAAAACACACCGAATTCGAGAAAAGCTCCTATGTTTTCCCCTAAGACTTTTATAATGTAGGGCTATAGGGTCCAGTAGCTGTGATTGACCAAGGAGTCTTTAGTTTCTAGTTTCTAGAGAATTTTTGGAGTCTTCTCAAGTTCCTGAAGGCAGAGGATATATCTTCATTTGAATAGTTTCTAATGGAGTTATTAGTATGCATCTGCCTTTATGAATACACAAACAGTTCTTCTGAAACAATTCTACTGACTTTCCTCCTATTTTTGTAAACCACATCACATTTACCAGCAATTGGATTACCTTTCTAAAATTCATTGTTAAAACCCAATTGACTTTGCTACAGTTCTTTAAAATTTACACATGTGAACACGCCCTTCCTAGTCACTTACCATCATCTTCACACTCTTCCAGAGGCTTCTGCTGCTTGTTCAGGCACCGAGGGTCTAACCAAGATGTTGTTTTTGTGTTGTGGCTGCAATCCAGAAACAAAAATAAGAAATTTGTTTGAAAAGAAAGCAAAAAGTCCAATGACAGAATTACAAACTCTGAATATTTGCTCCTCAACCACAGTAAAGATACTTTCCAACAGCAAATCCAAACTAGAAGAGAACTTCAGTTTACCATTATAAAATGGCTTGCAGAGAATATTAGGTAGGCTTTTTACTTACCTAACATATAATCATTCAATTACTGAAAACTTAAATTGTAATACCAGCTTTCTTTTTGAAAATTGAGTTACAAATGATACCCCTTGCCTATACCGTCTACCTTGTCTAGACTTATTTTAGTCTTCACATTTGCCAAAAAGAAAATTTCAATTTACTTTAAATGTACTTATGACTTAAATCTTGGATGCTGCAATTCACAAAGAAGGCTGCCATTTCACTCATTACATTACACAAGAATTTTCATGACAGTATGAAACTACCTCAATTCACATAAATAACTCAAAACTACCAATCCATATCATTAATTGCAGTGTCTTAAACTATGCTTTGGATATATTGAAGGCAACCCAAAATTAACTATCATAAATAGAACGTGGGCCAGGAAAAAACTGGGAATGGCTAAACATGTTGCCTAATGGCCTTCTAAAGGGTATAGTTTAATTCTAGATGAACTATTTCAACAGACACTGACTGGGGTCCTGTAAGATATGATATAGAAGCCGGGCTCAGTGGCTCAGCCTGTAATCCCGCGTCTTTGGGAGGCTGAGGTAAGTGGATTGCCTGAGCCTGCGGGTTTGAGACCCGCCTGGGCAACTTGGCGAGACCTCATCTCTACAATAAATCAAAATGAGCCGGGCGTGGTAGCGTGCACCTATAGTTCTAGCTACTTGGAAGGCTGAGGTGGAAGGATAGCCAGAGCCCAGCAGGTTGAGGTTGCAGTGGCCAGGAGCGCCACTGTACTCCAGTCTGGGCGACAGAGTGAGACTCCAACTCAAAAAAAAAAAAAAAGATGTGATATAGAAACATTCCCAAGGATATTGCCCTTCCATCATGTTAGAAATGTCACCAGAATGACTGGAAGCATTCAGCTTTTGTGTTTCCTAAAGCAATGTCTGAAATAAATTTCTGCTTGAGCCCCCAATGCACTATGCAGCTAACTGGGTGGGACAAACAACTCCAAGTACAATAGTTCTGGCGACAAACCAGACATGATAACAAGAAGTTAACAACAAAAAAATTTTTTTTTGGAAGTTTAGGCAGTAATCTAAACTTTTTGTGAAGTGTGAAGTTTAGGTTGTACATATGGGCAAGGGGTGGAAGGGCACATTGCCAAAAGTTCTTTAGAGTCAAATTTTATTAATTGTTAAATACAAAATTTATGACTTAGGTGAAAAACAGAATGTGCAAATATACACACGTCATCTCAACTGCGTTCAAAGAAAAATAAAAAATAACAAAAAAAGGTAATACAGCAATCCCCCACCACCACCACAATTACTTATATGACCACTTACAACTACCAGATATGCTCTCAGTCTTTTACATACATATTAAAATTTATCTAATCCTTACAGTGATTCCATGAGGAAAGTACTATTGGCATTAAAAATATTATCCTCCATTTTACAACTGAAAAAAGGATAGAGAGGTGAAGAAATGGTCCCAAGGACACTCTGCTGATACGTAGCAGAAAACTGGGACTTAAACCCAGGGAGTCTTACACTAAAACTCATGGTCTGCACTATTTCTACACAGCAAGATAGAAACAATGGTCACCACTGGGAGGGAATATTATGCATCCTAAAAAAAAAGAAAAAGAAAAAGTAACAGTAGATTCGCATGCAGTTATAAGACAATAGAGAGATCCCAAGTATCCCTTACCTATTTTGCATCAACTGTAACACACTACAAAACTATTGATATCAATACAGTCCAGATACAAGACATTTTCACTATCCCAGTGTTGCTGTTTTATAGTCACACCAGTTTCCTTTCAATCATTCTCCCAACCCTCTTTTTATTCTCTAGCAAACAATTTGTTCTCCATTTTTACAATTTTGTCATTTCAAGAATATTACATAAATGGAATCCCTGTATGTAATATTTGGCGCTTGACAATTTTCATTCAACAGAATTATCACCAAGATTGCTGCATATATTGGCAATTGTTTTTTTTTTTTTTTTTTTTTTAGTGTTGAATAGTATTGGCATGTTTAGCCACTGAAGGACATCTGGGTCATTTCCAGTTTTTGGCTATTTGGACTAAATTTACCATAAACACTCATGTACAGGTTTTTGTGTGAATTTAAGTGTTCACTTCTCTGGGATAAATGACCAAGTGTGCAATTGCCGGATTGTATGGTAGTTGATGTTTAGTTTTTTTTAGAAACTGTTTTCTAGAATGCCATATAATTTTACATTCCCACCAGCAATGTATGAGTGACCCAGTTTCACTGCATTTTTACCAGTATTTAGTGTTGCCATTATTTTTTACTTTAGCCATCTTAATAAGTATGTGATGGCATCTCCTTGTGGCTTTCCTTTGTATTTCCCTGGGACTGATGGTGTTGAACATCTTTTCATGTGCATATTTGCCATCTGTACACCCCTTTCAGTGAAATGTCTTTAGTCCATGTTTGACTAAATGTTCAGTTTTTTTTTTTTACTCTTGAGAGTTCTTTCTAGATACTAGTCCTCTTGAGCATATGGAGTCTGCCAAGTATTTTCTCCCAGTCTGTAGTTTGTCTTTTTATTCTCTTAACAAATCAAAAGTTTTTTGCAAATCAAAAGTTTTCCATTTTAATGAACTCTATCAATCTTCCTTTTTAGGAATCACGCTTTTTTTTTTGGTCAGGATCTCATTCTGTCACCCAGGCTGAAGTGCAGAGGCACAATCATGGCTTACTACAGTCTCCAACACGCCTGGGCTTAAGTGATCCTTCTGCCTTAGCCTCTCAAGTAGCTGGAACTACAGGTGCGTGCCACCACACCTGGCTAATTGAATTTGTGTGTGTGTGTATGTATAGAGATGAGGTCTCGCTATGTGCCCAGGCTGGTCTCAATCTTCAAGGTTCCAATGTTCCTCCTATCTCCGCCTCTCAAAGTGCTGGGATTACAGGCATGAGTCACCATGCCTTGCTGGATCATACTTTTGATATCATTTCTAAGAACTTGCCTAGACCTAGATCTCAAATTTTTTTTCCTAAAAGTTTTATAGCTTTATGTTTTACAGTTCTATCTCTGGTTTATTTTGGGTTAATTTTTTACATATGGTATAAGGTTTGGGCTGAGGTTAACTCATATGCTTCTGGTCGTCTACTTATTCCTGCACCATTGATTAAAAAGGCTACCCTCCCTTCATTGAATTGCTTTCAAATTCAATTACCTTTGTCAAAAGTCAATTGTGCATATTTATAGGTCTATTTCTGGCTTCTATATTCCATCCTATTGATATATGTATCTAGTCCTTCACCAACACCACATAGCATTTATTACTAGAAGTCTTGATAGTGAGTAGATTGATTTTGCTGACTTTATTTTTTATTCTCAAAACTGTTTCATCCATACTAGTTCCTTGTCTTTCCACATATATTTTATAAAAAACTTGCCTATATCTACAAAAAGATTGAGATTTTGAGAGAAGTTGCATTAAACATGTATGTCCATTAGGGAGCACTGACATCTTTTTTTTTATTTTAAAGATGTGGGGTACAATTCAGGGTTAGGTATATAAATGTTCATTATGCAGGTAAGCTTGCTGATGAGGTGTGCGCCTCCTTCCCTGGCACTTTCCCTCAACTGCCAATCCCATCCCTCTTCCCCTGGAAATTTCCCACTACTGCCAATCCCTTTCTTATAGTATTATGATAATTGTTCAAGGTCCGCTTATGAGAACATATGGTACTCTCTTGTTTCCGTGACAATAGAATATGACAGACTCTAAATCCATCTAAGTGAGCACTGATGTCTTACAATTCCTGAGTCTTCCAATCCACGAACAGAGTATATCACTCCATTTATAAAAAAGTTCTTTGATCTCTTTCATCAGCATTTTACAGTTTAGAGCATATAAGATTCAACGTGTGTTTTGTTAGATTGAAAATGTTTTATTTTTAGCAACTTTATATTTTATTTAAAATTTTGGTGTCCAAGTATTTGCTGCTAGTATATGGATATACATGTGGTATTTGTATGCTTATCTTTTGTCTTGCAGTTTTACCAAACTCATTATATTTTTTGGTACATTTCTTGTGATTTTCTACATAGATAACTATGTAATTCACAAAATATAGTAGTTTTATTTCTTCCTTCCCAATCTACATGGCTTTGATTTCCTTTTTTTGTCTTATAAGCATGTCTAGAACTTCCAGCATGATGTTGAATAAGTGTGAGAAGAGCTGACATCTTTGGCTTGTTCTCAGACTTGTAGGGAAGGCATTCCATCTTTCACTATTAAATATAGTATGGCTGTAGGTTTTTGTAGATGCTCTTTATCAAGTCAAAGAAACTCCTCTTATTTTTTCTAATAAATTTTAACATGAATGAGTGCTTAATTTTGTCAGATGCTTTTTCTGCATCAATTAATATGATCATGTAATTCTTTTTCTTTCATCTGTTAATCTGGTAAGTTATATCAATTGATGTTTTAATATTGAGCTATTAATATTGAGATTTTACATCCCTAGAATAATTTCCACTTGGTCATGGGAATAGTTTACAATGCTGAATACTATTTGCTAATATTTTGTTAAAGACTTTTGCATCTGTATTTTTTTGTAATGTCCTTGTTTAGTTTTGGTATCAAGGTAATATCAGCTTAATAAAAGTAACTGGAGAGTTTTCTTCCTCTTCTATTTTATGGAAAAGATTGTGCAGAAATAGTGCTAATTCTTCTTTGAATGGTTGGTAGAAGTCTCCAGTGAAATCATCTGGGCCTAGAGATTCTTTTTTTAGGTGTATTTTAACTATAAATTCTTTTTTCCTTAGTAGTTTAGGGCTATTTCAATTATCTATGTCATACTGGATAAACTGTGGTAGTGTGCTTTTTGCATCTAAATTGTCAAATGTATATGTGTAGATTCATTGGCAGCTTTCCCTTATTACCCTTGGGATATCTTTAAGGGTCTATAGCAATTCCCTATTTAAGTCCTAATATTGATAATCTGTGTCTTCTCTCATCTTTTTCTTTGTCAGTCTTGCTAGAGGTTCTTCAATTTTGTTAATCTTTTTAAAGAACCACGTGTTTGCGTCACAGATTTTCTCCATTATTTTTATGTTCTTGATTTCATGGATTACTGTTCTTATCTTTATCATTTCTGTCCATCACTTTATTCTGAGTTTAATTTACTCTCTTTTTATAGGTCCGTGGAATGGGAGTTCAGATTGTTGATTTGAGACTTTTCCACTTGTCTCTCATATATATGTTTAGTGCTATAAATTTTCCTCTGATTACTGCCTTGGTTGTATCCCACCTATTCTGATACTATGTATTTTCATTTTCATTCAGTTCAATTTATGTGCTTACTTTTATTTGCCTTGAGACTTTTTCTTTGACCTATACATTATTTAGAGTTGTATTGTCTGGATATTTTTCTACTTTATCTGACATTAATATGGCAACTCTTTCTTTCTTCTGATGAACATTTTCAAGATGTATCTTTCCATCCTTTTACTTTCAACATGCCTGTGCTGTTATTTAAAATAAGTTTCTGTAGACAGCATAGAGTTAGGTCATTTTTTAAAACCATTTTGCCATTCTCCATCTTATAGTTGTTGTATTTAGTTCACTTAATTTACTTTATTTATTTATTTTTGAGTTGAAGTCTCACTCTGTCACCCAGACTGGAGTGCAGTGGCGGCTCCCAGCCACCACAGCCTTGACCTGCTGGGCTCCAGTGATTCTTCCGCCTCAGCCTTCCAAGTAGCTGGAGCTACAGGTACGCTACTATGCCTGGCTAATTTTTTTGATTTGTTGTAGAGATGAGGTCTCACCAAGTTGCCCATGTGGGTCTCGAACCCGCGGGCTCAGGCAATCCACTCACCTCAGACTCCCAAGGCTCGGGATTACAGGCTGAGCCACCAAGCCTGGCTTAGCTCACTTCATTTAATATAATTATTGATATGTTAGGGTTTAAGTATTCCATTTTGGTTTTTATATTCTTTTTATTCTGTTTTTATTTTCTCTGTTTTACTTTTCCAGCCTTTTTGTTGGTTACATGAATATTTTAGAATTCCATTTTGATTTATCTATAGTACTTTTGATATTATAGCTTTATAAGTGGTTGCTTAAGGTATTTTATTACATATATACATACACTATATATTATTTATAAATACATATATATCTTGTCACAATCTACTGGTGTCATCATTTTATCAGTTCAGTTGAACTATAGAACTTATCTTCATTTAGATTGTTTTACCTTCTGTTATTTCAAATGAATTATCTTAAATATTCTTTCTACATACATTTGGAAATATATTAAACAGTGTTATTCTTACTTCAACCCACAAACCTGGCTTAGAAAACTCAGAGGTGTCAATTAAGCACCAAAAGCCGGGGGGGAAACTCAAATGGTGAAGAAAATTATATTTACCTATATTTTTACTCTTTCCATCCTTCTTTTAATCTTCCTAATGTTCCAAGGTAGTAGATATTGTTATTATTATTTTAGAATTATCTTTTTCTTTAGACAATATCTTTTAGCTATTTATTTAGGGTAGACTTGTTGGCAACATATTTTCCTAGTTTTCCTTCATCTAAGAATATCTTGATTTTGCCTTCACTTTTAAAGGATATTTTCACTGGATATAGCATTCTGGGCTAATTCCTTTTTTCTTTCAGCATTAGAAAAATGCTAGCTGGGCTTGGTGGCTCAGCCTGTAATCCTGCGCCTTTGGGAGGCTGAGGTGAGTGGATTGCCTGAGCCCACAGGTTCGAGACCTGCCTGGGCAGGCGAGACCACATCTCTACAATAAATCAAAAAATTAGCCGGGCGTGGTAGTGTGCGCCTGTAGTTCCAGCTGCTTGGAAGGCTGAGACGGAAGGATCGCTGGAGACCAGCAAGTCGAGGCTGCGGTGGCCGGGAGCAGCCACTGCACTCCAGTCTGGGCGACAGAGTAAGACTCCAACTCAAAAAAAAATGCTATGCCACTTCCTCTGGCCTCAGTGGTTTCTGATGAGAAATACGCCGTTGTCATTTGAATTGTTTTACCCACATAAATGAGGTGTCATTTTTCTTGTTGCTTTCAAGATTTTTCTGCTTCTAGTTTTCATTAGTTTGACTATGACATGTCTTATTTTCTTTGGGTTTATTCTGTTTGGGTTCATCCAGTTTCTTCTTCTTCTTTTTTTTTTTTTGAGTTGGAGTCTCAGTCTGTCGCCCAGGCTAGAGTGCAGTGGCACGCTCACAGCCAGCCATCCCAGCGTCAACCTGCTGGGTTTTGGCGATCCTTCCACCTCAGCCTTCTAAGTAGCCAGAACTATAAGCACACGTTACCACACCTGGATAATTTTTGATGTATTGTAGAGACAAGGTCTCACCAAGTTGCACGGTCTTGAACCTGCAGGCTCAGACAATCCACTTGCCTCCCAAAGTGAGTGCTGGGATTACAGGCTGAGCCACCGAGCCCGGCCCATCCAGCTTCTTGGATGTGCAGGTTTGTTTCTTTTGCTAAATTCAGGACATTTTAAGCCATTAGTTCTTCAACCACTTTTCTTTTCAGTCCCACTAGCTTTCTTCTCTCCTGGGACTCCAATGACATAAATGTTAAGATCTTATGTTACTATTCCAAAAGCCCCGATGCTGTGTTCATTTCTGTTGTTCAGATTGGGTAATTTCTATCTTCAAGTTTTCTTATTCCTTTTTTCCTTGTGTCTATTCTGCTGTTGAATCCACCTCCTAAGCTTTTTATTTTGGTTATTGTATTTTTCAGTTCAAGACTTTATATTTTTTATATCTTCTATTGCTTTGCTGAGACTGAGACTTTGTAATTTTTGCTGAAACTTTCTGTTCTTCCATTTGATTTAAGCATGACTATAATTGTTCATTGAAGTGCTTTATATAGATGCTTTAAAAATATCTGTTAGATAATTCCAATATCCCTGTTACCCCAGTGTTGGTTTCTACTGTTGCTTTTTTCTTCTTCACTCAATTTGAGGTCTTCCTGGTTCTTGATATAATAAGCGATTTTTAAAAAATCAACCTGAACATTTTGAGTATTATGTTATAGGACTCTAGATCTTATTTAAACCTTCTATTGGCTTTTCCTGACACTGCTCAAGAGAGGAAAGAGGGATGCTGCCTGTTACTTCTAGATGGAATCCCTACATGGCTGTTGTTGAAACTGGACGAGGGATGAGCTCCTCACCACTGCTGGGCGAGAATGGTAATTCCAGTTCCCCACTAGGCCTTTGCTGATATCAGCTTGGCTGGAAGGGGAATGTGTAATCTTACTACTGTTCCCAACTTGGCCTCCCTGACTCCACAGGGAGAGGTAGACTCTTTACCACTGGATTGTAGTGAAATCCTGACTCTCCTCTAATCCTCTTCTGATACCACCACAGACGGAAGGAGGAGGGTACCACATTACTGCTAGGTGGGGGTAGAAGGTCAGACTCCCCTCAATGGTCTCCACAGAATCCACACTGGAAAGGAGTACTTGTTGGCACCTAGCTGTGACCAAAGTGCCAGCTCCACACTTAGCCTTTTCTGATACTACCCTGGCAGGGAGTTTTGGGCTCCTAATCACAGCCTGTTGAGGGTGGAGTTCTAAGCTCCCCTACTTGACCTTTGCTGGAGGGACTGGGCATGGGACCACAGGTTAAACCGTGTTGTTGGCTGGAGTGGAATGGCTATTGAATAAAAGTTTTCTTTCTTGTACGATGTCCCCCTTTCCTGATCCTCTGGCTAGAGCAAGCAGGCTTTTATTAGGGCTTTATTTGTCTCCGTCTGTTGGTGTTTCTGGGTTGCTGGCTTCTTCACTCCAAGTCTGGGATAAATGAAGTAAAAAAGCAAACTCAGAGAGCTTACCACCTATATTGTTCCTCTGATTGCAAGCTTCCTAGCCAGTCTGTCTTAATTGCTCCTCCTTTCAATGTCTTCTTATGTTTGTTTTCTATACATTGTCAGGGTTTGCAAATCCATGCTTAATTTTTAAATTTTCTTTTTAATTTCTAGTATTTATTTAATTTCCCCATAAATATGTATAAAACAAAGTAGATCCCATTCTAATGAAATTTAACTTGCTATCCAATGTAAGATACACTAAGAATCTTTTCAGAATAAAAAACATATGAAAACTCCATAATCAGAATATATACTTAAAGCTAGAATATAAATGGTATGTACCTGATCACTTAATATCTATAAAACTGGACAGCTGCAGACCAAATCCTATAACTATCATAAGTCACATTTTTGTATGATTTTCTATTAAACATTAGGCCAATGAAACACTGGCCTCACATCAGCTAAAAGCTAAATTTCACTGCACTCTCCTGTAAGCCAGTCATAGTTTTGGGGGCCAGCATTCCACTAATCATCAACATATACAACTTTTTTTTTACAAATTTAAAAAGATAGTCTTGAGCAAAATTACTAGTATATTCTTTTCCAAGAATTTGAGTTTCACACATTATTCTGTATCAGAAATGCCTCTACTATCCTTTCCTTTTCTCAGCACAATTCTTTACTAATGGACATAATTTCAAAGGCAATTTATTACAAAAGCTAAGAGCAAAATCCTGAGCTTATAGCTGACATCCATTTTTATGACAATGTTTAAACTCCTCTGTAATAACCACCATCATTTCATGATGATGAAAATGATAACAATAACAATAGTGGTCACTAATTAGTACTTGTCCAAGTACTTTACATTCACTGTCTCCTATAATTCTTATAACAGTCTGACACATAGGTACATTTCACAATATTCACTTCCTCCTGTTACAGATATGGAAAATTGAGATGCAAACAGATACATTCAAGTTCCCAAGGTCACATGACTTGTAAGTGCTGAAAACAACATGACCTTTTAGGCGAGCTCTTAATCACTGTACTTCTTTCTCTCCCAGGAAAAGACTACACCTTTTAAATTCATCTTTAACAAGCATCTGTCATTAACTTGAAGACAGAAACACAGGCTGTCCCCTTCCTCTAGCTGGAAAATAACACAGGAGATCTCACACTTCTTCCTAGGTAGGTTCTGAAACAGGTCTATTTTGAGACCTAAGCCTTTTTCCCCACTCCCATGTCTTTAGAAAAATTATACTTTCTCATTTTTTTCTAATTATAAATATATGCTGAGTATAAAAAATTCAAACCACACAGAAATAAAAAAATGCAGTTAGAAAGTTCCTTATTTAACTCAAACCCAACTGTTAACAGATGCTTCTAGAATTTTTTTATATGCATAATTATATCTACATATTCACAGAAACAAATGTACATGCAAACTACACCTGGTAAGTGTGTATACGTGCATGTATTTTAATAAAAGTGAAACACTACAGATATTCTTCTGCAATGCTCCCCTTTGCTATTGTTAACGGCAGACCTTCAATTTCAATTTTTGTGAGTGAAACATATTAATCTGTGTTTGTATTTTTAAAAATAGCTTAATCAGTCATTTTCTTTATCTTTCTTAGTGGTACATAGAAACATGGTGAATCTCAATGACAGAATAATAGGTTCAAAGTGCTGCATTTAAAAATTGACTACAGTCGCCTGGGTGTAGGTGGCTCATACCTATAAACCCAGTACTTTGGGAAGCTGAGGTGAGAGAATTGCCTGAGACCATGGGTTCAAGACCAGCCTGGGCAACTTAGCAAGACCTAATCTCATCTCTCAATAAATTAAAAAAAAAAAAAAAGAATTGGCTGGGCATGGTGGCCTATGACTTGGAAAACTGAGGCAGAAGGATCACCTGAGCCCAACAGGTAGAGGCTGCAGTGGCTGTGAGCGTGCCACTGTACTCCAGCCTGGGTGACAGAGTAAGACTCCAACTCACACAAAAAAGACTCCTGTTGTTTAGGAAAATCAGATTATCTTAGATTTTCCAGAATGGTTTCAAATGTAGGAGTTTTTTTCTTTTCAGAAAATTTTATTAAATGTTTAGCTACATAGGATTTAAATTTTTTAATTCTGCAAGACCGTCACATTTATGCATTCTTAAACTTTGATCCATACATCTTGTACCATGCAAAAAAAATTACATAAAATGAATCACAGATCCAAATGGAAAATGTAAAACTACAAAACTTCTAAGGAAATAGCAGAAAATCTTTATGACTTTGGGTTAGGAAAAGATGTCTTAGCTACTATAGCAAAAGTACAGTCAGTGAAAGAAAAAAATTGATAAATTAGACTTCATCAAAATTAAGAACTTCTGCTCTTTGCAAGACAGAATTGAGACAATAAAAAGCCAGATATGGAAAAAATGAATGCAAATCACAAATATGATAATATATAAAGAAGTCTCAAAGCTCAACAATAAGAACACAATACAATTTAGAAAAAATAAACAACAGATTTACTGTTTTAATGCCTAACTATATTCTTTATATATTACAGCATAATTTATATATACCATAATTTAGTTGTCTAAACCTTTAGGGAAATTATTAACCTTATGCTTCCTCAAACTCTACAGACTCAATACCCAGGGTGATATGGCTAATTGCTTTTTTTATACAAAGCTTGCTAAACCCTATTTTTAAATACCATCAGTAGGTGATCAATCCTTTAGATTTAATTTACGTTTGTAAATTTAACTTGTTTAATTTGCTAAAGGGAAGAAAGGGAAAAGAAAAAGAGGGAGCGATTCAGGTAGAAATAATGGTATACTTTACTCTATAAAATAGACTTCTCCATTTTCGGTATAGGCCATCTCCCAGTTTTCAGGTAGAGGACCTAAATTATCCTCTGCAGAAAGAGGTAGGTATTGAGGGAACTTCTGAGAAGGGTCCGTGATGGGAGCAGCGATGATGCTACTATTCACAGGTGGTAGTGTTGTTTCTTGGAGAGTGTGCTCGTCTTGGTCACCAGAATCGGCTGCTTAATCATGTGGATGGAGGAGAGAAAGAGGAGAGAGAGGGCAAAAAAAAAAAAAAGGTATTTAGCAATTATGTCCCAAATTTCAGAAGTACACTACTGTGTACCTCTGAATTCTTAAAAGCTCGTCTCCTTTCCTAATTCCTGACCATTGACTATGAGTTTTGTTGTATTTAGATGACTCTTCCTTAAATAGAAAGACTCAAAATGATCAATGAAATTTATTTTACTTAAAAACAAAGAGAAAAACATCCGAGGATACATCACTCACAGTCTTAGAAATGCTAAAGAAACTAATTCATGACTCAAATCCTAAAGTCTCTTAAATTTAGAAGGCCATTAAAACACAGGCTGATCTGAACCCTTATAACATAGGTATCATTTAGTTTCATGATTCAGAAGACGTCAGGACCAAAAAAAGTCCATGCCAAAAACAGATACAATGGAATTATTATCCATTTTTGTATAAATTATTTAGAACATTTTTGGCAGTATCTGCCAAAATCAAGCTAGAACGTATACAAAAGTTCAGAATATGGGGACAGCTATACCAGTGAGTCAGATGTGAGCCTCTTTCGGAAAAGTAATATTCCTGTGAAAACCATGACAGTTACCCCTAGAACAGTATCATGTGGGTAGACTGACTTGACTTGGCCTTAAAAAGAAAGCTCTAAAGCCGGGCTCGGTGGCTCAGCCTGTAATCCCGCGCCTTTGGGAGGCTGAGGTGAGTGGATTGCCTGAGCCCGCGGGTTCGAGACCCGCCTGGGCAGCGAGACCTCATCTCTACAATAAATCAAAAAATCAGCCGGGCGTGGTAGCGCATGCCTGTAATTCCAGCTACTCGGAAGGCTGAGGCGGAAGGATCGCCGGAGCCCAGCAGGTCGAGGCTGCGGTGGCCGGGAGCGGCCACTGCACTCCAGTCTGGGCGACAGAGTGAGACTCCAACTCAAAAAAAAAAAAAAAAAAAGAAAGCTCTAAGTAGATGAGTCTCCTTGCCTTCTTACTGACTAGAAACTTCAGGCGTGATGTCATCAAAGTATTCACAAATGGCATTGTTGACATTCTGATGGAATTTTTATAGAGGCTGATGATATTAAATGTCAATCTCCATGGGGCTTTAAAACTTAATAATCAGGGTACATAGTGAATTTCCATCTCCCACAGTAATTCTCCTGTAGACATTTCTGATTTAGTGAAAACAGACTGAAGAATAATAAAAGGCTGTTTTCAAAGCTTTCTCTGATGAGTAGCTCCCAACGATACACACGTGAAGGTAATCTACAACTTGGATGGAGGACATGCCAAGCCTACTAACAACCGCCCTCCCAAAAATCTCCCACCCTTGAGAAGGCTGCCTGTAGATTTTCCCTACCCTGAATTTATTCCCTTTTCTTCAGGTACCACCACTTGGAAATCACCCCCTATTCCAGCTTCATGTGGCCCATATGTTGACTGACTCAAACCTACTCCTGGCACTATGTTACAAGCTTTGCCAATCAGAAGTAGATTAGTTCAGGAAAAGGTGCATGGTCCAAGGCGAACCAAGGGACGTCAGGCATGGAAGTTTTCCTGAAACTATCAATCAGTGATATTAAATTCACATTGCTGATAGGTTCCCACGCTATAGGTGCTGGTGGTCATCTTGACAGAATTTGGCATGATCTGTCAGAGAATTAAGCCTACATACAGGAAAGTAGAGGTGAAAGATGGTGCAATTTGCCTAATGTTTCTGATTGAGGCTTTGATTTCATGCCTGAAATCAAGGATATCCCTAGCTTCTTCAATCACTTAGCCCCCAAATTCACTTTCCTGTTTAAACTGATGAGACTTGTATCCAAAAGTGCAGATTAATACAACTATAAGTTGGAAGGAACAGAAAGGAAATGAGGCCAACACAAAGGAAATATTTTGAAATTACTAATCAAGAAGAAAATAAATTCAAAACCAACTAAGAATTAAAAGTTTCATTTTAATTCTCTAGGAGCCACACATACTCATTTATGGTATATCTTTGAAAGGTACACTTTTTTTTTGAGTCAGGGTCTCACTCTATCGCCCAGGCTGGGGTGCAATGGCACACTCACAGCCACCCCAGTGTCGACCTGCTGGGCTCCAGCAATCCTTCTGCCTCAGCCTTCCAAGTAGCTACCATGCCTGGCAATCTTTTTTTTTTTTTTTTAATTGTACAGACGATGTCTTGCCAAGTTGCCCAGGCTGGTCTCGAACCCGCTGGCTCAGGCAATTCACTCACCTTGGCCTCCCAAAGTGCTGGGATTACAGGCTGAGCCACTGAGCCTGGCCAAAAGTGTGCATTTTTAAAGTACCCACCTGATGAAGATTCAGGTGGTACAAGAACCACACTTTGAAGATGGAGATACAAGAGTTCTCCAAAGGACTGAAAGAAAAAGTGAGGTGGAAAATCAGTTTAAAAAAAAGTCCAAATTTCAAGGCAAGGCATAATGGCTCACACCTGTAATCCCAGCATTTTGAGAGGCCAAGGCAGGATGATTGCTTGAACTCAGGAGTTCAAGACTAGCCTAGGCAACATAGCAAAACCTACAAAAAAGCAAAAAATTAACTGGGTGTAGTGGCATGTACCTGTAGTCCCAGCTACTCAGGAGGCTGAGGCAAGAGAATCTCCTTATCCCTGAAGGTGAGACTGCAAGGAGCCTTGAGCATGCCACTGCATCCAGCCTGGGCAATAGAGTGAGACCCCAACTCAAAAAAAAAAAAAAATCCTAATATCAGTTGGGGATTACACCCTTCTAGGTTTGAACCTACCATGTTCCAGAATCACTGGATCTTCTGGCTCCTAGGAAAAAAGTTTCCCTGAAGCTAATAAGTCAGAGTAATACAACCTCAGGTTCCAAACTCCTCCAACCACTAGTGGCAGGCCAGAGACACAAAGGATATGTGTCTGTATGGAACCCTGCAGAGGGAATATCAGGCTGAAGGGAGGAGGGGCGCTCAGTGCCAGACAATCTGTGCCCTAGAGGAGAGTGGACTCGAGGTTGCTAGATCTCTGATTTTTCAAGAGAAGATGAAAATCTATATTGCTATGCTACCTCTCCCACGTTTTTGATCATAATTTCCAAAAAAAAATAATGCAGTGTGATACAAGCGAAAGATGATTACAAGCACTGACTCTGGAGCCTGAGTTTGAATCCTACCTTCACCATTAACTAATGTGGGCAATGTACTTAACTCTCTGTGCCTTTGTTTTCTCATCTAGACAACAGGGACATAATAGCACCTACCTAACAGGGTTGTGGGAGAAGGATTAAATGGGTTAGCATAAGTAAGGCTCAGAACAGTGTCTAGCATACAGCAAATAGATTTAAGTGCTCGCTGCCACCAGCAGCAACAGCACAATAGCACCACTTCCATCAAAATTATGATTAATTTTTTGTCTTCAGGCCAGGGCTGGTCCCCAGCCTACCAATAAGTTACAAATAGGTAGAAAAAGAGTAGGTTATGACAACAGACCACAGATCAAATCATACTCTTGTCTGTTTCTAGCTGTGTGGCTTGAAGGGACTCCACCTTCCTGAGCATGTGTTTCTTAATCTGTAATATGGGTATAATGCACAAGCCATGAGAACAGAATGGTTTAATACATGCAAAGTGCCTGGCACCCAGGACATGCTCAATGGGTGCTTGGGACTGAAACCCCTTGTTGGAAACACAAATGTTCAAAGTCAGGGACTGTCTTTTCATATGAAACCTAAGAGGCAGCAAATTAAAGGGCAATAGGAAACATTAAAAATTTTATTTAAAATGTTTAATTAAACCATTTTAAGAGAAACTGGATATAAGAGGAAAAAGGTAGTGGTGATGGGTGAGCCATCACATATGAGATGAGAAACAGACTCAATTTAACATCTGAGCATATACATGTTATAGAAAAAAATCCTGCCAGTGTTCCAAAACATCACATGAAGGGAATATTAGTTCGCTGGGAAAGTATCTCAAGTAATTTTAATTTCCTGAGAAAAAATAAATCCCTCCAGCAACTGGGTCTTATTTTAAATTATCCAAATATTTGCTTTTTATTTCACATGCTTTCTACGTCTTCTTCCCATTTCAACAGAATCTTAAACAATCACATTCTCTGAAAGAAAATGGAAAGTGCAGCCGGGTTCGGTGGCTCAGCCTGTAATCCTGCGCCTTTGGGAGGTTGAGGTGAGTGGATTGCCTGAGCCCGCGGGTTCGAGACCCGCCTGGGCAACTTGGCGAGACCTCATCTCTAAAATGAAAACCAAAAAATCAGCCGGGCGTGGTAGCGCGCGCCTGTAGTTCCAGCTACTTGGAAGGCTGAGGTGGAAGGATCGCCAGAGCCCAGCAGGTCCAAGCGGCCACTGTACTCCAGTCTGGGCGACAGAGTGAGACTCCAACTCAAAAAAAAGAAAGAAAATGGAAAGTGCAAAAATGAGAGGCTGGTACAGACATAGGGGAAATTCAAGAATTCACAGCCTCAGTCATGGCTTTGACTTTGACACATGATCTGATTTTTTTAAATATCCTATTTAATTTACCAAATACTTAGGAGCACTGCATGAGGCTTCCAAGGTACCTGAAGAGGACAGGTGGAGTGGAAGACTAGAACGAGACTGGATGGGGAGACAGGGAGCCTGGTTCTCCAGTGGTATACCATGCACTGTCCTTCAGAGTTCTCATCTGCAAAACTGGAAAAGTAATATCTGGGTTGCCTATCTCTCAAGATTTCCAGGAGGCTTACCAGATACACAGGAAAATGATTTGCAAACCATAAATGAATAGGAATGATATTTTTATTCATAGTAAATCAGAAGCATCTACACACTTACATTCATATGAACACACACACACACACACACACACACACACACACACACACAAACACACACACACTCTTGGGGACTTTTGAAAGTGACTGCAAGAATACAAGCTCAAGTCAGGTCAGGTACAGTGGTTCATGCCTGTAACCCCAGAACTCTGGGAGGCTGAGGCGGGAGGACTAGTTGAGCCCAGGAGTTCCAGACCAGTCTAGGCAACATAACAAGACTTTGTATCTACAAAAAAAAAAAAAAAATTTTGCCAGGCATGGTAGTCCCAGCAGGCACGTCTGTAGTCCTAGCTACTTGAGAGGCTGAAACAGAAGAATCACTTGAGGCCAGGAGGTCAAGGCTGTGGTGACCCATGGTTGTGCCAGTCTGGGTGACAGAGTAAGACCCTGACTCAAAAAAAAGAAGAACAGAAGTTCAAATAAAAAAAATTTCTGAAGCTTATCTTAAATCATACATGCTTTTACATTTATGTATACAATCTTACTGTCTGTGCACAATCTTTGAGGCTTCACAGAACTGAGGAACTTTAAAACACAAATAGCATAGTAGCTGGGCACGCAGACCGCGGAGTCAGACTTTTTGGGTTGGAATGCTATTTTGACACTCACTGATTGTGTGATATTGGACAAGCTATTTGACCTCTCAGGTATGCATAAGGAGCTTAGCAAAGTGCCTGCCACATCATCTGCACTTGAGAAACATGAGCTCTTATAGGAATTATCATCTCTTGACATTCCAAAGCAAAGCTTTGTTATTGTTTACTAGTGAAAAAGAAGGTCAACAACCTAATGTTGGACAATAGTAAAGTTGCTGGAGGGAAAAAAGCCTAGAAACACAATTTAGTAATATTTTGATGTCTCTGGAGGTGTTCATGGATAAACCAGCTACTTTTTAGGTATGGTGGTTTGTTATATGCTTTCTATAATGAACTAAATATTTTCACAAAAGTTTTTGTTTGTATGTATAACTGTATGCTTAGGCCAACAATGTAATTCTACCTCATTAAGCACCCATAGTGTTCTCTCTCAAGGGCTCTTTTTAGGCCCATAGTTTGGGCACAATTGCAGAAGACAGTTCTATTGTTTTGTGTTCAACAGTTAGTCCCACAGCGAGTATCTGGGATGACTGTTCACTACTCAGTTTTAGCCTTGATCATCAACTGCAGAAAAGTGGGCTACCTCCCCAGGATGCTTCTGACCATTAAGACCCCCTGGACTTCTGCCTGAAAGCATTCTCAATGTTATTTAGGCATGTTATTGCGATACGCTTTCTTCAAATGACCCAAGCAAAGGGCAGCTAAGATAGCAGCAACAGTATGTTATTAAAAACATCCTGATTTTAGTTTTTAATGGCTCCATCGTAATATCTGGATTCAGATATGTAGCTTCTGCCTTTGTAATACCTGGCCCAACAAGTCAAGATCTGGCATTCTATGCTGGAATTGGCTGGTGAATTGCTACTTAAAGTGGTTCAGAGTACAAAATGTTTTGGCACAAATAGTTTCATCATATGCTTACCAAGGACCAGGTAGTATCAATTATTTTAGTGAGTTAGTATATGACAGATTGTCAGCTGTCACAGGTGTCACTTTGTAAGTGAGGGATGTTCAACAACCTCCAAACACATTGAAGATGCCCCATAACATACATATCTCAAGGTCACTTATTTCCCAGTTCATCCTATCAGCCTTCTTGGTGTCAAGACAGGAACTTGAAGAACACAATCACAGGTGCCATTTGGTCTTCAGTTTTGTATAGACACTAACAATCAGACTGATTTTAGCAATGATGAACTGGGTCCCACAAGTTGCTCTTTGATCAGACAGGATTTCAAGTGGGAACTTTATGAGGTCAGATTTTCTGAGCCATGGCTTCTAGAGACAGAGATTTCTAGTAATTAGAAATAGAAGATGCATCAAGAATATAGCCAACTACCTCTACTTTGTGCTTGCTTTCTATCAAAAAATCTACTTAATAAATCATGAGCAAATGAAGGCACACAAGCTTCTTGGGGACCACCCAATCTGCTTGGCAGAACTGTTTTGCTGCATGTTACCCCAAAATCTTCTGTTTGTGACCCCCATCTATGTTGTAGGTTATATAATGATTTGCTATTCTTATTTATTGAAATTTCAAGACCTTAATGTATTAAATATTTTTTAAAGAAAGGCGAACACTTTTTCACAATCTTTTCATTTTGGTAAGAGCTACTATAAATGAATAAAATATTCCTAAGTAGGTGAAATCAGGGGATTTCAATAAAAGCATATGTAAGGAGCATATGTAAAAGATAGCAAATTTATTCTAGATATTACAACTATAGGTCAGTCATTGGCCAAACCTATTCTAAATGAAAAAAGGAAAATTTTCCTGGAATCAAATTCTTACAGCTAGAAGGGGAAACTTAGAAAGGATCTAATCCTATTCATTTTACAATGAATAAGGTTAGGCATAATCTTTACTAAAAGACAAACGACCCAGAGCCAGCCAAGCCAGGATAACAAACAAATTTTCTCCTTCTTAACCCAATACTTCTTGCAAAAGAGTTGAACTATGCTACTGCTATGACAATAAAATCATCAACATTTTCTTACTGTCATCTTGATGAAATTTTAGGCTTCTGAACTTAGTTAACGAATGGCAAAACCTCAGAGATGTCCATATAGGCTGTGTGGCATTCGACAATAACAAACCTTTTTCTTGAATATTCTATTAGACTGGGTAGCACAGGTGTGAAATAGAGTCTACTAATCTTCCCTTTCTTTGGGGCCAACTCTAATCAAGTAATGACCAAACTATGGTGATGTGAGATAAGGCCAGATTGAGAGAAGATGGTCTCATATGCTGGAAATTGATGACTTGTTCAGAGCTGTAACTCTAAAATATTAAAGAAAATATTGAAGTACAGGAAAAACAGAAGAAACCAGACATTCCTCTAAGTCACAACATTATAGACTAAAGCGACTCACATCTTATTCAGTTGTAACACGTTGAGTTACTAGTTAAGGCTAAACTCTATAAAGAGAGAAGTACTCTCAGCAGTTTGGGGGAGTGCACTAACCCAAGGGACACACACGATAGTCTCTGTGAATGATGCCCCCCCGACCCCCTGGAGTTGCACAATACCCAATCTCTAAGTCTTACCCAGATGCCTTGTCCTTGAAAATCCTTTCATAAAATATATACCTAAGCTTGGAGATAGACAGACTCGGATGTAGATATAAATACATAATGGCAATCAGTAATATATGCTATATAATATAGAACGCGTATGTAAAATCTAATCTTAGAATTTTAGTTTTCCATCTTTCTCCCTTTTGGGGCATATAATAAAATTTGTATAAGTTAACTGAACACATGACTTACATCCACTCTGTCTCTACTTACAGAGGATGAGATAAGAAGACACTGCTAGCCTGTCATACAGCATCCGCTGATATTAAACTGATAAATCACATTCTCATATTTTGCTTCATAGCAATCAACCATAATGACAGAGATGTTGCAAGTCCAAAACATCAATGAACAAAATACAAATTTTTTTAAATATATCATTTTGAAGAGGAAAAAAAATGCTAATTATTCTTGACTCGCTTCTTCACACATTCACCCTCAGGTCCTTTAAGATATTCAGGTGAAGTTAAACTGTTGTTGTGAAGGAGCATGAAAAGAACCATCTCCTCCCCAAGCACTATGTGGTCAGTGTGAATGGAGACGCTACTTAAATTTTCTTGAGAATGGTATCCTTCTCAAAGAAAACTCTTTGCAAAAACCTCCCCACCATCCCCTTTTCTCCACATCCTCTGAGGGTGACATGGTCTGACCTTTACCTGTAAAGCTACTGTTCATTTCAGGAACGTCATCCTCCTCTTCATTTTCAGCATGGACTATGCCAGCATTTTGCATATCATTGTAGGACTTGGTTCGCTTCGGGGTCGACTGCTTGGAGCCAGACTGAAGGCTTTGCAAGGCATCCGTCGTGATCACTTTCCCACTGACTGGCTGGCTAGGAGGTTTGGGTGTCCCATAATAGTTTCCTAGGTGATGGAGAGACACATTTGCATGTTTCAAAAGGAATACTCTGTCTTTTTTCAAGACTTCACTTCCAAATCTCTAGGCACATTAAAAAAAAAATTAAATTAGAGAGCCAGAACAAACCATTTCCTTTCGGTAATGGGTTAGAAAAGATGTCTTTCCTAACCAGCTTGACATGGTGATTGCAGAAGGAAAGAGGAAAGCTGCATTGTGTTGATGCAAAGAACCTACTAGGGCTAAAAACAAAGGCGGCTGCGCTGAATAGTAAACCTTCCTCCTCGTCACATTTGAATTTCAATTGGTCATCTTTTTACATATATGCACCAGCAGAATGCAGAATCCAATTTAGAGTGAGCCTTGAAGAAAATAAAAAATTCATTACTGCCAGCATTCTTACAGGCCAAAAAAGTTGAGGTCACCTTCCCTTAATAAGGGGACTCCTTCAAGAGGGAACCAGGGCAATATTTTAAAAGGAGGACAGTGAACCCCACGTGGCGCCTCTTCAACTGAATGGCAGGCTTGACTCTCAGGGTCATGTGGGGTGGGAACAAACCCTCGCCAAGTTTTAAGAGAAAACTCTGTGTTAATGGCATCACCCCTTAATGGGTTGCTCTTTCAGTAGTGGCCCATCTTCACTTTCAGCCACATTTTCCCAAAGTTTGGTTTAGGTCCTACTGTAGTGTGCTGTGCAAGTCTAAGTGGGTACATAAATAGATTTTCGCATTAAAATTTTTTTTTCTTCGAATCAGTGTCTCACTCTATCACCCACGCTGGAGTACAGTGGCACGCTCACAGCCACCATAGCCTCAACCTGCTAGGATCAGATGATCCTTCCATCTCAGTCTTCCAAATAGCTGGAACTACAGGTACATGCCATCAAACCAAGCTAATTTAAAAATTTTTTTGTAGATACATGTCTCTCCAAGTTGCCCAGGATGGTCTTGAACCCCTGGGCGCAGGTAATACTCTCGCCTCAACCTCCCAAAGTGCTGGGATTACAGGCATGCACCAACATGCCTGGCCTAATTTTTTATTTTAATAGATAGTTACAGAGAAATTGCACTAGTAAGTTACAATAACAATATAAGGTTTACCTTTAATATTTAGAAAACAATACTTTTAAAACTGACTTATTTATTTTTTAAAAAATTATTTACTTATTTTTTAAGATGGACTTTAACTGAAAGTTTAAAAAGGCAGCTTCACATAATAAGAAATTAATCTACTACATAAATAATAACAATGATAGTGATAAGAGTTTCTTTTTGAAATCCTAAGTTAAGAAGTAAGCTATTTTAAAATACTTATTTTAAAGATAACACTGAATAAATAGGTGAGTTCTGACAAGAGCAAAATCAAAAAGAAGGTTCATGAATGATCAAAGTTTGAAAAACACAGTTTATAATCAATAACATTCAGTGACTACATGATAAAAGACATCAACATTAGAATGCCATCGATCCATTCACATTTCATACATTTTAGAGTAAAGCTAGGAGATAGGAAACGATTTTGAGTCCTTGAATCAATCCTAACCAATGTTTATAATTCTATGCTTAGTAAAGCAGAATTTATAAATAATAAATCCTGTACACCAATTTCTTCCCAAGGATCCACCTCCATTGTCTAACTTCAGTACACAGCTACATAACATACACATTTATTATACGAGCACCCAGGAAGGCAAACAGAGACAGTAATACATGAGACACACAGACGACAGAGAATTTGCTTCTATTAGGCTTTATCCTTATAATTATGATTTCTTTTTAAAGAGAAGAGGGTTTAATAATATTTTTTAAAACTTTAATTCATCAGATTTATTCATATATACACCTACTCTCTCGGAGAAGAGTGTAACAGTCTGTATCAGCAGGGGAACTCTGAATACACAAATTTTAAAAAACACAATAGATTAAAACGCATCACGTTAAAATTGGAAAGTTTCCAGGTAGAAACTGGATATGATATTCTGGTGGCTTACACTCAACTCAATACTTAAAGTTTTTTTCACAGAGGTGATCCACCCATTTCTTTTAGGTTTCCAACTTAAGGCATAAGAATTGAGTAGAACCAGCTTGAAGAAAGGCATCCCATATGTGTCTTAAGGACTAACACTTGAGCAAAGAAGAATTAGCACATGTAAGAACCAAGAAATGTACTTCATCTAGCATTTCTACAGAGGTTATAACAATGGATGTCACATGTCTTCACTGAAGGTGTAACTAGGCCAAAGTGTTAACATCCTCATTAACTGAAGACTATTTAATAAAGTTTAGGGGAGATGTTTAACTATTTAAAAAATAATCTCCACAGTGATGAAAAAAAGACAAAGTTCTCCTGAATCTAATGTGCATTCCCTCAAATCACTATTATATCAAAACATCACATGTGTTTTAAAGTGAGATGTTAATCTAAGGCTAATGTCTATAAATAAGAACTTTTCACTGAAAGATGTAACTAAAAAATGGGACCTTTACTCATACTTTTATTTATTTTGAGTTGGGGTCTCACTCTGTCACCTAGGCCGGAGTGCAGTGGCACGATCACGGCTCACTGCAGTCTTGCTCAGGCAATTTTTCTGTCTCAGCCTCCCAAATAGCTGGAACTACAGGTGCATGCCACCACCCCTGGCTAATTTTTTTTTCTTTTTTCTTTTTTTCTTTTGGTAGAGATGAGGTCTCGCTACATTGCCCCAGGCTGGTCTTGAACTCCTGGACTCAAGCAATTCTCCCATCTTGCCTGGCCGTCATAGTTTTATAATTATAATTTTATAACTATGTCACTCAGCTTCAATGCCATTAAACTGAAGTTGCATTCATAAAATTATCATTTTAAAAATCAATTAAAATTTCAACATCTGCATTTATGACAGATATAAATGCCTGGAAAATAAAAGGTCCACTTAAATTTGACAAATATATGTGAATTTTCCATAAGGTGCCCACTCCCAGTTTTCAAGTTCAAAGTTTTTAAGTTAAATGATTAGCAGATTTGGAGACAGATAAAGTCCATATTGTGAGGTTGAACCATATTAAAAAAATGCTATTTTAGAAGACATAAACTGTCAAACATTAGCAATTTAATTTGGGTTAATCTAATGAGTTGGCATTAGCAGTATTGAGGAGCTTCAATACATCATACTGGTAAAGAATATGGAAGGGGCAGCCAGACTCAAGTCTCACCATCAACTAGCTGTGTGATCCTGGGTAAGTCACTTAATTCATGTATTTATTTGTTTGATTGTTTGTTTAACTTAGGATCACTAGAAATTTATTTCTCACGTTTCTGAAGACCGAAAACCTGAGATCAGTGTGCCAGCACGGTCAGGTTGAGGACCACCTTTTGAATCATGGACGCAGATTTCTTGCATACTCACACAGTGGACCTAGCTCTTTAAAAAGTCTTTGGCCGCCTTGTCCTTAAAATTAGAATTCTAAGAGAACCTATTCATACCTGGGGTATCAAAGGATAAAAGAAGATGGTTTATTTAAAGCCTGTGCCTACGCTGAGTTCACCACTGGAGTGAGATTGGATAAATGCTAATTAATGTTGATAGCATAGGTTTCTAATCTTTAAAGTGAAACATTATTTTGAGGATGAAGGAGATAATGTATCCAAAGTGTTTGGCATGTGGTAACTGAGCACTATTCTTTTACTGTTGTAAAGGAATAAGCAAGTAAACCTGCCAATAACCAAATAATCAAGTTCCATCCTCCATCTCGCTCTAGTACTTTCTCTGTGAAATGGGAATGATAGTACCAGCTGTGGCAACTGCATAGAATTATTGTGATGATTAAGTAACGTATAATTTTTTAAGGTACTCTGTAAACTATAAGGCGTTATAAACATGAGATGTTGTTATTACTCAAAACTCTTCAGCATTCCTTATCTCCCATATTGTATCTACAGCCTTTACATAAAAATTTCTATCCAGTGGTTTTCTATCTGTAGAGCATTCAAACTTTCCTTCGTAGATATGCTTGGATTTTTTTTTCTTCTGGCCACACACTGTTTTAAAATAATTTGAGTTAGAGATTAACATTTAAAAATGAAATGTCTCCAGTTACAATCCAGATTCTCAGTGCACTTAACAAACGGTAAGGTCTGATTCCAGGGATTCCATGTCTTATAGGCAATACTGATTAGAATATATGTGTCTACTTCTCAAGAGAAGACATATGAGCAGTCAACAGATACAGGAAAAAATGCTCAGCCTCACTAGTCATCAAAGAAATGCAAATTAAAACCACACTGAGATACCACCTAACTCCAGTCAGAATGGCCATCATCGATAACTCAAAAAACAACAGATGCTGGAGAGGATACGGGGAAAAGGGAACACTTCTACACTGTTAGTGGGAGTGTAAATTAGTACAACAGTTTGGCAATTTCTAAAAGATCTAAAAATTGACCTTCCATACGATCCCGCAATCCCCCTATTGGGAATATGCCCGGAGGAACTCAAATCACTCTAGGAAAAAGACACCTGCACACGCATGCTTATTGCAGCATTATTCACAATAGCAAAAATATGGAACCAACCATGCTGCTCATCAAAAGAGCATTAGATTAAAAGAATGTGGTACATATGTACGATGGAATATTATGTAGCGATAAAGAAAGACAAAGTATGAACTTCGCAGCTACTTGGATGGACTTAAGAGTCTATGATACTGAGTGATCTATCACAGAAACAAAGAACTGAGTACCATATGTTCTCACTCATAACAACAATTATCATAATAACTGGCAGTAGTGGGAAACTACTGGGGGGAGGGAAGGCGGGATTGGCAGTAGTGGGAAACCGCCGGGGCAGTGGGGGGAGCAGACCTCATCAAGAAGGGTTCCTGCATAATGAACATCTGTATACTTAACCCTGAATTGTATCCCATATATCTTTAAAATTAAAATTTTTTAAAAAAAGAATGTATATGTCTAAAGCTTCTCACAGGAACATACTGAATCAATGATTTTTGCAGAGAAGTTTTTGCTTCTACACTTGGTTTTGCCTTAGCCCTTGCCAGAAAAACACCTTGGACCCAATTTAGAAAAGTGAGTCCCTAAGGTTGCTCGAATGCAAAGACATGGAGGATAAATAGAAAGGTATGGTCAGAGGCATGAGCAGGGATGTAAGAAAATTCAAACTTTGTAAAACCCTTAATAATTCACAAATTAGTCTATGAGTGAACTGATTTTGGCGACGCTGTATTTGGCCTCAGGTATTTAACCAATGGGGTTATTCTGGTGTGAATTGTCCTTACTGGGCAGCAATGGACAGGATGGTCACGTACACTCCAGTTTGCCACAGTCACCACTAGTCTCTAACACCTCTACATAGCCTATTTGCCCTCTTCCCCAACCTGCCTGGCCCCTCAGGTCTAAAAATCATTTCTCCTTTGTAGGTGAGTAACATGGAGGCCCAGAAAACCCTCGACCTTAGCAACAGTTTCCATACTGTTCATAATAAGCAAAGTCTAGCCATGGCAGAAATACAAACCTTTCTGAGAGTATGCACACCATGCACGAGACTCCACGTGAAGACTATATGGATCACTTAATGGTGTTAAGTAAAAATCACTTGAAAAATTAGAAATGATTAAAAAATTAACTGGGGTTATCATTTGGCAGGCCACACAGTTTCTATGAACTATGAGCCTAACCATCCCACAGGCTCCGCATTACCCAACGCATGCTTCCTGTGGTGGCCGGGCTCCCTCCCAAGTGGAAATGTGTTGTCTCGGCTGCTATTTTCAGAACTGGTTCTACAACAAAACTCAACAGGGATGGTGGCCAGGAGGGAGGCGGAGGGCAAGGGAAATTTAAGAGGAAGCCACCGCTGACCTTAATTAACAGGCACAATCTTTGGCCACGACAAAGCCAAAGAAAATATTTTCTGACACACATTTAAAAATTAATGGGGACTGCAAATCAATTTTTAGAGCTTTATAAAATATTTAAGGAGGACCATAGCCCTGGATTTGAAGCCGGAATGAATCAAATTGGTATGGCCTCTCAACTTGTACAAATTTAGTATTCAGTTAGTCATGTCCTTACAAAAAACCATTTTTATGCCAGGCTCTATACTAGGCACTGGAAATAAAATGGAAAGATGGTATTAAAGCATGATTTTCACAATCATTCTACATGGTATACATCCGTTTTCTCAAACTTCCATGTGTAAACACTTAGATTTCATAAATGCAGATTCTGATTCAGTGGGTCAGGTTGGGCTTGAGACTCCAAGTTTCTAACAAGTTCTCAAGTGCTGCTGTTGCTGTCTGCCCACGGACCACAATGTGCCTAGCAGAGGTTCACACAGGACAGAGAAAATCATTTCTCCTTTGTAGGTGAGTAACATGGAGGCCCAGACTAGCAGAAATGCCTGTCACAGGGTCCCACGGCTGGTCCAGGGTAAATGGGGAATGGGGGAGTACTTGTCTGTCTTCTTCCAACAGGAGAATGCGGGGGCCCGCCCTGCGAGGGTTGTGGGAAGTGTTGAAGGAGAGACAGGCGACGAAGTTCATATACACGGACACCTGCTTCTTGAACAGATGACAATTTAATGCTAGTTAATACAGAGCTTTTATACCATTTGTGAAGGGGCAAGACAAAGAAAATTCTTTCACATACATATCTTTAAAAGTTACCAGCTAGTGGTCTTAGTAGCACTAGCTGGTAACTTTTAAAGATATGTATGTGAAAGAATTTTCTTTGTCTTGTCCCAAATTACAAATGTTTCAAGAAAGTTTCTTTAAGTGTATATTTCTTTATGTGTCAGGAATATTCTCATCTTAGGCTCTTGTGTTCTTCAGAGTCCTGTGATCGCCTCCCTTGTCCAGATGTCCTCATTACTTTTCTCTTATCTTGCAGTGCTTGTTTCTAAAGAGAACTCAAAAGAAGCTTTTAGTAATGTTTCCCATGCCCCTCAGGTTGTTTTCTGTCTTTAGCTAAGTTGTCATAAAAGTGTCTGATTAATATATTATGAGTTCAGTGAAAACCTACTCTATAAATGTTAACTTAGAGTTTTAACTATAGAATTAAGTAAAAACCTTAACATTAATCTTTATCTGAAGTCAGTGAAAACAGTGTTATAAATCACCTACATAACTCCTAGATAAGTGTTAGAACTTATAATGAATTCATAATGAACTACTATAAACTTATGCTTCTAAAAAATCCTTATGTTTAAACACTAAACTGCATAATCCTAAATCTAATAAGGAGTGAATATACTTATATCATTTATACTTGAGCAATATCTAGTAACTTATAACCAAGTGAAAGAAAGCATTCTTGATGTGCTTCAGAGTTTAACCCTTGCATATGTTAAAAAAGGCCAAGTGGCATAGTGGGAAAAATGGAAAAATAAACCATGACATTTCCAGGTTAGCTGTGATTCTTCGCATAAACATGCCTTCTTCTTCTTCCACGACTGCACAGAATTTCTTCGGCTGTATCAACAGTAAAGACGGAAGACAGAAGGGCCTCAGCTGCCCGGGCTCGCTTTGCGGCCAGGGTCCTCAGCGCACCTGGACTTTGTCATCAGGCGGGCCTCCAAGGCTGGCTCCCAGCAGGAGAAGATTTTGAAAAAGTAGGAGACCAAGATGGCAGTGACTACCTATGACTGGGAATCTAGAACCATGTCATCTTCAGGGCAAAACCTCCCTTCCTTTTTTTGGAAGTCAATCTTACTCTACTTTTGTGTAAAATACAGGTATGCATATAGTACACAAAGATACAGGCATCCAGTGTATCTGTTTCTCCATAGCCTCAAGGTCGAGGGGTCTGTCCCTTGCCCACTCTCCAGGCACATGTTCTGGTTGCCTTCACTTTGCTCCTTATGCTCTACCTCACTGACTTCTTTCAGCCCCAGAGTGTGTCCCACTCCCCATCTCACAGTTCTTGCACCCACCCTTCCCTTTGTCCCTCGCCCTGTTACCACCTGCTCATCCTCGAGGACGGGGTGTCTGACCCCACAGACTAGATCAAAGCTATACTTATCAGTTCCTCTGTGTTCTCAAGGAACCACAGACTCTCCTTCATAATGCCCTTGGTTCTTTATCAGACTGTTTAATTAATCAATATTTAACTTCATCCCTAGACTAGGAGTTCCATGAGGGCAGGAGCCATATGTCGTTTTGTGTGTCACTGTGTCCCCAGACCTAACATGGTGCCAGGCACATCTCATCACCCAGTATTCACAGCAGGAGTAAATGAACATGTGGAGATAAAGCACATGAGGTCCAGGGATCCTCCAAAATACTTGTATCATGGATCCAGTTTTTTAAAAAAATCTTATTTTAAGTTTTTGAGTCAGGGTTTCACTCTGTCACCCAGGTTGGAGTGCAGTGGCATGATCATGGTTCACCACAGCCTCAACCTCCAGGGCTCAGACGATCCTTCAGCCTCATCCTCCTGAATAACTGGGACTACAGGTGTGTGCCACCACACCCAGCTAGTCTTTCTATTTTTGTAGAGATGAGGTCTCGCTATATTGTCCAGGATGGTTTTGAACTCTAGGGCTCAAGCAATCCTCTCACCTCGACTTCCCAAAGTGCTGGGATTACAGGCATGAGCCACTGTTCTCAGCTGGATCCAGTTTTGAACCACATGACTACAGAAGTGTCTTTCTAGTCCATCAATCATATCTGAATTACCACAGATTCGCATCACTCTACTTTGCCACTGGTTTGCTCAACACATGATGGTGTCATTCACAAAACTGCAGTCACTTTCTCTTTACTCTTCCTTTTCCTTCCTGCCCCACCCTACAAATCATGATGTGCCTGCACTGAAGGACAATAAGCCAGTGTTCTATAATTAGAAGTTTGTCCTTGCCAATGCCATTTGGTTTTGAATATAAGACCAAAGAGGACAACATAAGTTAATCGTTGTATGATCCTGAGCAAGGTAAGGGACCTCTCTCTTTTTAGCCTCAGTTACCACAGTCTAAAATAAAGACGAAAATGGTACCTATCTAATAAGATTTTTGTCAAGATTAAATTAGAGCATGTATATAAAGTACCCGGCACTGTGCTTGACACAATGATAGCTATAATAAGCCCTAGCCATCACCCATCATGCCTGATGCTGTGGACAGATAATAAATAGTTCGTTCTTGTGTAGAAGAGTATCTTATCAAAACACATATTCAAAGAACAACATTTTTAAAGTGACACTTAATGTGCACCTATTAAATGTCAGTAACCACACATTCACTTACTCTAAACTTCGTAACAATCTTATGGAAAAGAGCATCACTCTTCCCATATTCAGATGAAGAAACTGAGATTAACATCATTAATAATCGATGACTGGCATTTAAATACAGATTTGTCTGTCTCTAACATTCCTCTCTTAACTTTGGGGATCTATGAGCAGGGAATTAAGAAAAACTTCCCCAGCTTCCCCATCTTTATATGCAGAGGAACAGCCAATTATTGCACGGATTTCCTGTGGTCACTTTCATTACCCACAGAGAACATTCCATGGCAGAGCCTGCCAACAGAGCTTATCACAGCAGACTGCTTCGAAGGCCTGTCAAAGAACAGGACTCCAGACAGTCTCATTTTCTTTAACAACAAACGAGAACTCTCTTCTCCCGTTTTATCTCTATGTCCCCCCAAAAATATACTGTTGGCAGTTGCTTTCTTGCAGACTTTCTAGGAAGCAAAACAATAACACTAGTGAATGCTGACATTCTCTTCCTAATTAACATGCAGAAATATGCAACCCATAACTCCAATTTGAAATGTCATCCTGGCACTGCACTTCTATGCTGAAGGAAAACCTTTGCGAGGCTCAAAGTGTATAATCAGACTCTTCTACCCAAAGGCATTTGTAAAACAGCCATGTCTGGAGCCCCCTTCCCCCACTGAATAGTTCAGCCCTTGTAAACTCTGTTCTAAAAGTCCCAAGGGCTGGCTGAGGCAGTAACCTATCTTGCAGAGCAAAAATGTCAACAGAAAAAAAAAAAAAAGAAAGAAAGAAAGGAAGGAAAGCAAGGCAAAAGGGAGATGGTTTTGATGTATTTCAAGCACCGTGTCGAATAAATTAGCTCAGTGCCACAATTAGGTAGCTGGGTCAAGAAGGAAAGACGTGTTTATTCTTGTCTCCTTTACCTTGCTTTGATGCCAATTCTATCCAGTGACAGAATGAGGAGCTGGTCCAAATTGCAAAGCGGAGATCAATTATAAACCCTACCACTAATAACTTCCACACCTTGTGAGGGATGATAATTCTTTATACAGCCAGGAAGGGGGTCTACTCTGTTGGGAGTATATGCAACCGTCAGCATTATATCTAGTGGGGGACGGAAAGTTTCATGATGTAGTCCCTGCCTTCCCTACCCTGCTCCTATTTCAATGTTTCTTATTTCAGAAAATGGTACCACTATCTATCTAGTTATAGAAGACAGAAACTAGAAGTAAACCTAGGAAAACTGTCTCTTCTACCTCCTTCTAACAACCAGTACATTACCAAATCCAGCTTTTTTTTTTTTTTCTAGTTTAAAGATCTCATTTGGCTTTATTACGATTCTAGAATCAGGCAATACTTCATTCCATAAAATGGAGTATGTGCTCCCCAAATCCAGTTTTTTAATAACATAAATATCTTTAGATTCAATCGATTCTTCACCACTACCCTCAGCAATGCAGTTCAAAGTTAACTCCAACTTGGGTTGCCAAATAAAATTTAATACAGGGTGTTCTGTGCTTTTATTTGCTAATTATATCAATCTAACTAATTTACCCATCAGATCTCATTCTAATGACCACTTCTAAAGGGACAGCTTTCCCCAGTTCCATAGATATCAAATTTCCTCATCTTATGATCTTCTTTAAAAACCTCCATACACTTACAACTGGATATTTATTTGCTTGATTACTGGAATTGTATCTTGTCCACTAGATGGTAAGACCCATAAAGACAGTAGCCATATCTGCTTTTGTTCAGCATTTTATCTTTAATGAGTAAGTGAATGAATGCACAAACTAGTTATCAAGGCTACAAAAGAAGGATCAGTCTTTGGGAAGCCAAGAAGTATAAGAGCATCCCATCCCTGCCTGTGACGTAACCTGGGCATAGGCATTTAGCCAGGTTTTGTCCTCAATTCCCTGTAGTGTCTTAGACCAATCTCTCTCTGGATCTCAGTTCTATCATTGAAAGAGACTAACTTTACTGTATTTCCAGCTCTAACTACAACCTGCCAATCTAAGACTCAAACAAATATTGGGTCTGAAAGAGAATTCTGAAGGTTATCAGGCCTTGAGGTTTTATTAATTCATTCTACTTGTCTGCCATCTCGCATGACACAGAACATATCTACAAAAGATCACCATTTCTCTGTAGTAACATCTTCTTTGGAAGGATTCAAACCAATGATTTTGTTAAAGAAGCTTAACTCTTAAGATATGCTTAGCTTTGTGGAGTCGGACTCTTAAGATATGCTTAGCTTTGTGGAGTCAGCTGGTGAGAAAAGATATCCTGTTGAAGAGATCCTAACCCTTCCTTTCAAAAGCTCTTATTCTAATACTTCACTATAAAATACAGCAGCCACCAGCCATGGGTGGATACTTACATTTAAATGAGTTTATGTAATTTTTTTTTTTTTTTGAGTTGGAATCTCACTCGGCCACTGCAGCCTTGACCTGCTGGGCTCCGGCGATCCTTCTGCCTCAGCCTTCCAAGTAGCTGGAACTACAGGCGTGTGCTACCACGCCCAGCTAATTTTTTGATTTATCGTAGAGATGATGTCTCACCAAGTTGCCTAGGTGGGTCTTGAACCCGCGGGCTCAGGCAATCCACTCACCTCAGCCTCCCAAAGCATGGGATTACAGGCTGAGCCACCAAGCCTGGCTAAGTTTATGTTAAAGTAGAATTAATTTAAGCCTCAATTTCTTAGTCACAAGAGCCACATGTGGCTAGTGGTTGCCATATTGGACAGCTCAGAATACTGAACATTCCCAGCACCAAAGAAAGTTCTTAATGGATGGCAAGAGGGTTGCTTCTCTTTTTCTAGAAGCCATCTTTCTAACCATCTCCTGATTCATCATACTCACTCTCTCTGGACTCAAGACTTGCGGACCATGTTGACTGCTAAACTCAAACGCTGTCTCTGAACCTCTAACTTGACCTAACACAATCCTTCCATAAGCTTCACCTCCTCCAGTAGTCTCCCCTCACATTAGATGAGATGGAGCATCCTTCTGGAGCACACAGTAGTTCCCCTCTCAGAATACTCATCACTTTTAATTTAATTTGCCTCACAAGACCGAGGGATTACGAGTGTTGACTCTGGGGCCAGTGAGACTGAATTGAATACCAACTCCATCACTGGCTCACCATATAGACTCAGAAAAGGTCACTGGCATTTCTGGGCCTCATACTCCTCTTCGGTAGCATGGACACAAAGAGCACCTACCTCACAGGCTTGTCAGGAAAATCAAATGAGTAGATGCATACAATGCACTTTGACGAATACCTAGCACATATGCACTGCACAGGTACTAGCAAAAATAAATAACTAAAAATCATAAGCACCTTCAAAGGCAGTGCTGTTTGGTCTACAGCTCTATACGTCACATCCCTTGCCTTGGGACGATGTCTGACCCACAATAAATGCTCAATAAATACTTGTTACAATGAACTATACGTGCATGAAAGGGCTTGCTATAAGACTGCACTACCAGAAACGTACCCTATTGTTATACTCATAATAGTGTACTGAGATATTTGCACAAGGATGCTCACTGCAGCACTGTTTATAGCACCACTACCAAAAAAAAAGGAAGAGGAGGTGGGGTATTGGAGATTTTTAAATGTCCATCTGTAAAGACTGGTTAAATAAATTATGTACAAGGGGGGTAACCCCCAAAACAAAATTATTTATAAAAATTTGTGCATTTATTCTTACATGTTTAACTTTAGTCACCTCCAAAGTACTCTCTGTAGGATGCAACACACCTATCAAGATGCTTTTTCCACTGCTCAAAACAGTTTTTGATACCTGCATGATCAATGTTTGTATACCTAACCCTGAATTGTACACCATATCTTTATAATAAAACAAACAACAACAAAAACACAGTTTTTGAACTTGTCAGTTTTGATGCTTTTCAATGCTTCTGTCATTTTTTGTTTTACCTCTTCCACATTGGCAAAACATGTCCCTTTGAAGACTTTTTTCATCTGGGAAAACAAAACAAAACAAAAGGTCGCTTGAAGTGAGATCAGGTAAACAGGGAGAGTGGAGCACGGGGGTCATACCATCTTTTGGTCAAAAACTGCTGAACACTCAGCACGGTGTGAGCAGGTGTGCTCTTAAATCCCCTTTATTAAATAGGCAAACTTGTTGAAAGAATCTCCAAGAAACAATTCACCTAAGCCAAACACAGCCTCTCAAAACAATGTTGGCTGGTACACTGATACCAATGGGTTCCTAGGATACTTACCTAGCAGAGGAAGCCCATACTACCAGGGACCCGCCCCCCAAAATATAATTCAGTTATTTTTCTGGTTCTCTCCTTGTATATTTACACACCAGGATATACTGTACTGCAGTTATAAAGACTATGATGCTAGGCTCGGTGGCTCAGCCTGTAATCCCACGCCTTGGGAGGTTGAGGTGAGTAGATTGCCTGAGCCCACGGGTTCGAGACCCATATGGGCAACTTAGTGAGACCTCATCTCTACAATAAATCAAAAAATTAGCTGGGTGTGGTAGCGCGCGCCTGTAGTTCCAGCTACTTGGAAGGTTGAGGCGGAAGGATCGCCGGAGCCCAGCAGGTCGAGGCTGTGGTGGCCGGGAGCGGCCACTGCACTCCTGTCTGGGCGACAGAGTGAGACTCCAACTCAATAAATAAATAAATAAAGACTATGATGGATTATATGGAGTAACACTGAAAGATCTCCAAGGTATCTTAAGTGGAAAAGGCAAAAATAGAATGAAATAAACATGAAGACATATGTACATGTTGTTTATGTAAATATTTCTGAACATTTCCACTAGATTCTTGAACTAGATTCTTGAACAATGGTTACCTATAGGGAAGAGGGGAATACAAGTAGGACTTAGATATTTTTAAGTTATTTGTTGTAGGAATTATTCCATCAAGTATATTTATTACTTTTACTTAAAAATTTTAAAGTGTCTTTGCTTTAGAGAGAGCTCTGTGCTGTTGTGGTAAACTTTTCCTTTCTGGAACCTGTGCAGACCTGGAGAAAAAAAGGACAGTGGATATGTGGGAAATCAATAAAGATATTTTACTGGCAAATCCACTGGTTTACTGACCAGTAGTAGTAGGAGGGGATCCACCATGGTAGCAATTTCAACTAGTTGTGTGTGTAAATACAAGAGCTAATGCTGATTGAGAGCTTACATGTGTCAGACACTCTGCTAAGCTCTTTCCAATTATTGTCTCATTTAGTCCTACCTCTGAGGAAATACTATTATTATCCTCATTTCACCAAGGGGAAAATGGAGACATGGAGCATTAACTAACTAGCTGTAGGGCACACAGCTCAAGAGCAGAGGGGCTGAGAATCAAACTCAGGCAATGTGACAGCAGAGCCTGCATGCCTGTTAGTGTCAACCAGTAGACAGCAGCCACCATCAAGGGACTCATCGGGGAGGCAAAGACAGAGGAAGTTCTCTAAAGATCTCTCCAGTTCTATTCCTTTGATGGTATCTGGCATTTAATAAAATTTCATTTTGCTCTCAGCTTATAAAAGTCAACATAATATACTCTAGTCGGTTCCAAAAAAATGATGAACCATGTCATATGGTGGGGAAATTTCACTGCTAAAAGGTCAAAGGCTAAAGAACAGTGTACAGGTAAATGGGTTAAAAGTAGAATTAATTCTGGGCATAAGAAAATTTCAACTCCAAAAGAATTATGCAAGATCAACACTCACAAACCACTATTTTATGTAAGATAACTGGATATTTTCTGAAAAATGTTTCCCTAATGCTATACACCAGGAGTTAGGTTAAAGCACTAATGAGTTATTTTCTATAACTTTTTAGTGATATCCAGGATATTCTGCTTGAGGTTTTCAGGAAAGAACATAAGATCTGAGAGTAAACTGAGCTGGGTATGGTTCCTGTTCTAGCATTCTAGAACTGGTTATACAGCCTTGAAAAAGTTATTCAATGCCATTTGGCCTCAATGTCCTCATCTAAAAATTCAGTGATGATAATAGCTACCTCTGTTGCAATGACAAAACTAAATGAGAAAAAGAACTGACTGTACCTATATATCATGTCACATAAACATCTGAATAAAGTGAGTTTATTTTTCATCTTCCAAGTTAAATTGCCATCTAAATCACAAGCTTTTCCTGTCCAACCCAATCCGCTTTGCTTTGTACAACTACTCCCATGACAAGCCTCTCCAAAAATGCAAATGGATGTTTTGTAAATGAGGGGACTCAAACTCTCAGATGGGCACAATAACTGATTTCAGATAAAGACAATTCACCCTCTGCTAATCAGAGAGGATTCACACTTGCTCTATTTGTGGCCATTGTATTTTTAGCTCAATTCACAAGTACAACGTGTGAAGACAACAGGTTAACAACATGTTGAAGAAGCTCCTTTTACATCTTCTTACCTCTTTCCCTTTCCCCACCACACTCCTAGATCTTAATCATTCTCAGATTCCTGCCCAGCCCATTCCAATATGTATTTCTAGGAAAATAAGTCAACTGATAATTAGCAATACCATATATATATATATAATTTTTTTTCCTGAATTCACAAGCAGGAATTTAACTAACTCCGCAATACTGTCCATTATATATTCACAATTGGGAAATAAGCAGTAGGCACAAAGATAATGTGCCTTCCCTTCCCCCGCCAAAGAATGTCAAACCAGAAACCTCTACCTGAGATTCATGATCATTACTTGACAGAGTTATTGCCCGTAACAGGAGGTATTATTACATCAAGTCATAAAGTCTCTAATGAAATAATAATCTACTTTGTATTTTACCCTTTGTTTTCAAGTCTAATCTTTAAAACATCCCTGTGATTGCCTAATAAATCTAAATTTTAAGAGTTTGTAAAGAGATACACATAACATAACTTGACCAAGTTAATAATATGACCAGCCAGGCTCGGTGGCTCAGCCTGTAATCCCGCGCCTTTGGGAGGCTGAGGTGAGTGGATTGCCTGAGCCCGCTGGTTCGAGACCCGCCTGGGCAGCGAGACCTCATCTCTACAGTAAATCAAAAAAATCAGCCGGGCGTGGTAGAGCATGCCTGTAATTCCGGCTACTCGGAAGGCTGAGGTGGAAGGATCACCAGAGCCCAGCAGGTCGAGGCTGCGGTGGCCGGGAGCGGCCACTGCACTCCAGTCTGGGCGACAGAGTGAGACTCCAACTCAAAAAAAAAAAAAATAATAATAATAATAATATGACCTAGTTAATAGTATCGTTGCACCACTTTCATCTCAGATAACTTTCCAAAAAGCAAACAAGCGATAATAATATTTTCAGAAAATGTAACCCCCCCCCATCTTTAGCTTTGACCAAGCAGTCCCATTTGTGGGATCTGATCCTCTGGGTATAGTTTCACTTGTATGAAATATATTCATGCTATTCAATTCAGCAGTTTTTAAAAAATATCAAAAATAGAAATGACCCAAATGTTTATTCAGAGGGAAGCAGTTAAATAAATTGTGGTATGTCCATACAAAGGAATAAAGCCATCTTTAAAAAAAAGAACAAAAACTGCTTTGTTACTGAATTGCAAAGGCCTATTAAGATATACTGTTAAACAGAAAGGCCAGAGTATCAAACAGCATGTATCATATACTTCCTTTTTTATAAGACAGGAAAGGAATAAGAACACACATACAACACACATGCCCAAGTGTATATACTCATACACACATGCATGTCTGTGTTTACATAAAGAAACGTCAGATGAGTAATCAGAAACTAATACCATTAGGCCAAGGCAAGTGGGTTACCTGAGCCCACGAGTTCAACACCAGCCCGGGCAACTTGGCGAAACCTCGTCTCTACAATAAGTAAAAAATTAACTGGGCATGGTAGCATGCACCTATAGTTCTAGCTACTTGGAAGGCTGAGACAGAAGGATTGCTGGAGCCCAGCAGGTCAACACCGGGGTGGCTGTGAGTGTGCCACTGCACTCCAGCCTGGGAAACTGAGTGAGATGCCACCCCCCGCAAAAAAAGAAAGCAGCTAATACCATTGTTTGTAATTCTGAATTAGAGATTAGGCAAGTGGTATATGAAGAAGATTACATACTATACATTTTTAAAATATTTTGCTTATGAACATTGTAAATGTGTTCTCTACTAAAAAAATACATTAAAAACCAATGGTGGTAAAAATGGCATTTTATTCCTTCAGGATTAAAACAACATTATTTATAGGGCCATATTTGTGATTAACCCTAACTCCTCTTCCTCTTCTAATACCATTCATGTTCCTATTGAAAACAAACCTCTTTCTCTCTCTCTCTCTCTGTCTCTCAAACCGATAAATCAAAAGAGAAAACTCCTGGAGAAAAGCAAAACTATTTTTAAAGAGCTCCACAAAGCCTCATTCCATATATTTTACTATTATTGTTTTTAATTCATTATTTTCAGGTGAAGTGCAATCTCCTATTATTTGTTTGAACCTCCCTAGTCCACAAAACACTGTGGCTGGGATGGCTTTCTCTGAAGTACCTGGGGGAGAAACATCCTTTTGCTGCTGTACAGGTAAGCTCACCTTCATAGGTGCCAACTTCCAAAAGAGTCCTGCTCTGCTCGAGGTCCAAGAACTCCTTCACAGTCAGAAAGTTATAGTCCACGCCAGGCACTTCTCCTTCTCTCGGAGATCGGGTTGTGCCTGCAGTAGAAAAGATAAAAGACACAAGAAACCATCAGTCCACTAAAACAGGAAGTTCCACATCCAGGTGTAATTAAAATAACCTGTTCAGTAAGCTGGAGTACTAAGACTCTGCAGACTTATCTGCCCAGACATCGACACAGTAAAGGCAACTTTTTTTCCTAACAAAATGGCACCCTCACTTCCACCCTCCAGTGCTGGGAAACCCAAATGGGAAAAAGAGAAAACCAAGCATAGTTAAGTAATCTAGAGAGAGTTTTACCATTTCTGAAAGTGCACTGAATAAAAGAGGTGAATTGGATTTTATGCAGACAGCATTCACAATCAGCACATTTTAGGACTCTAGTGAATCTAAAAACATATCTATCTTAAGCTCAGAGACTAAGGGGCTTATATTTTTATCACAGGCCTCGAAATTCTTGTGCTCCTCAATACATCCGGCGAGTTCCGATATAATAAGCCCTTTGAAGAAAATGACACCCACTGCATAAACACATCGCTAGAGAAATGTGATTGCCCAAGACCTGTAGTTGGACATCTCCCAGGGAATTCAAATGCTGCCGCTCCTCATGTAATTAATAAGTTTGGTTAAAAAAAGAGGCCACCCATGCATCTGACTGGAGAGAAAGGACGTTGCATTTGCTAGAAATTCTGCCCTTGAATTAATCTGGTCATCTTCGCAATGGCCAGTAAATGCAACAATTTCCCTTATGAAATAATATAGAGTTCATGACCAGCCTGGGCAACTTGGTGAGACCTCATCTCTACAATATATCAAAAAAATAGCCAGGCAGGGTAGCGCGTGCCTTTAGTTCTGGCTACTTGGAAGGCTGAGGTGGAAGGAATGCCGGAGCCCAGAGGGTCGACACTGGGGTGGCTGTGAGTGTGCCACCTGGACAACGGAGTGAGACTCCACCTGTGTCCAGCCTGGACAACGGAGTGAGACTCCAACTAAAAAAGAAAAAAGAAATAATATAGAATCTCTAGAGTACTAAATTCACCCAGCTCAAATGCTGGGCTGTGGATCTGTCATTGTAGCCCAATCTCAACCAAAAGAGTCGAAGTAATGAGCAGAATGTGGTTTACAAATAAACCAAGAAAAGAAAACAAACTAAGAAGCAATTATGTGGTATATACTAGGAGCTTATGTTCAGTATTATGGGAGACCAAAAAGAGAACAAAAAACGTGATTTCTGCTCCCACACTCAAGTTAGGAGATATGATTGACACAACTCACTATAGTCGTGATTTAAGATCAATGTTTTCCTATATTATAAGCAAGAATTTTTCTCTATACCTAGGATCTCTTCATTGAGATGTAAAGTACTTAAATATCTAACTGTATGTGCCTAATGTCTCTAATGTTCTGAGCACTATGCAGTCTCTGATCATTTGTCCAAGAGAATGACCATGCCCACACACCTACATTGGATATCCATAATTCTCATAAGTCAAAAAACTCAACACTTTACTCAGTCTCAGCATATTTTTTAAATGTACCTAATGTCTCTGATATCTGAAATCCAAGTGTTTGAAATAGTTGCAAATTATTCATAGAATGGTTATCTCACAAGTGTTTGCTTCTCTTGACTCAGCAAGCTGGGGCTTTCTGGTTAAAGAAGTCTGTTTGTATATTGTCCAGAAGTCTACTCTTATCGTGTTTCCTAACTTGTTCCCACTTCTGCCCCTCCTGGCATATGATGACAAATCCCCTGAGGTAGTTTACAACTTTTAAAATTTATATCTCCAGTGTCAGGCACAGGAAACATAAAGATAGTATCTTACACTATTGAAGAACAGTGGTCTGGGAGTGCAAATAATAGGTTCATGATCTGTCTCCCCGACTTGGGGTTTTGAACATGTTCCTTCAATTATTTCTCAGAGTCCTTGTTTGCAAAATAGAAGTTATAATAGCGCCTAATCCATAAATTGTTGTGTGCTTTGAATCAGATAATCCTTTAAGAGGTCTTAGCTCAATAATGATAGATATTGTCAGAAAAAAATGAGTTGGTAGAATCTTACAGTTCAGGCTGGGTGCAGTAGCTCATGCCTATAATACTAGCACTTTAGGAGGCCAAGATGAGAGGACTGCCTGAGCCCATGGGTTTGAGACCAGCCTGGGCAACTGGATAAGACCTCAACTCTACAATAAATAAAAAAACTAGCCGGGTATGGTGGCGCATGCCTGTAGTCCCAGCTACTCGGAAGGCTGAGGTGGAAGATCACCTGAGCCCAGCAGGTAATCCTGAGCATGGGTGTAAGCATGTCACTGTACTCCAGCCTGGACAACAGAGTGAGACTCTGATTCAAAAAAAAAGGAAAAAGGAATCTCACAGTTCAAATCCCACTACAATAATCTGATATTATACATACATATATATGCATACATACGCCATTATATATTTTATGTAGTTAATAAATATTTACTGAGGCCCTCAAACGTGTTAGGCACTAACTTCAGCAGTAGGGAAACTAGGGTGAACAAGACAAGACAGAGCTCCTATCCTAATGAAATTTATATTTTACTTTGAGACACAGAAAATAAGTATGTATGTGAACAAATACAGCATATAATTTCAGATGGAAATAATGATTCTGTAGGTTAAAGGAAGAGAAAGTATCTCAAAGCAATGGAGGAGAAAGAGTTAGTGTCTTGGAGGGAGGCAGCAAGGCAAGGAGTAGGGAAGCTATTTTAGCTAAGCTTCTAGAAAAAGCCTGACTAATGCAGAGGTGATGGAAAATGCATTCCAGGCAGAGCAAAAGGCCAAAGGCTTTGATGTGGGAACAGATCTGGCATGTCGGGGAAAGGGCAGAAAGGCCAACATAAGACTAGCAGCTTGATGGAAAAGAGGCTGGAAATGAAAGCAAGGGACCAGATTTTGTAGGCCACAGAGAATACTTCATATTTTATTCTAAGAATAATGAGAAATCCTACTTGGCATGGTTTTGAGCATGGTGGTGCCTTGACTCAATTTTCCTTTTTGTAATTTTAATTTTTTTTTTCTTTTTGAGATGGTGCTCTGTTGCCCAGACTGGAGTACAGAGATGTGATTACAGCTCACTGTAACCTCAATCAAATTCCTAGGCTCAAATGATCCTCCTGCCTCAGCCTCCTAAGTAGCTAGGACTACAGTCACACGCCACCAGTCCCAGTTGGTTTTTTTTGTTTTGTTTTGTTTTGTTTTTAACGTCTTACAGAGTTACATAGGGTTTCCCTATGTTGCCAGGCTGGTCTTGAACTCCTGGCCTCAAGCAATCCTTCCCCCTTAGCCTCCCAACGGGGATTACAGACATAAATCAACTTGCCTGGCCCGATTTTCCTTTTTAAAGCATTTTTGGCTTCATGAAGAAGAAACTATAGGCAGAGTAAGTGGCAAGAAGAGAATCAGGGAGACCAGTTAGGTGGTTATTATAGCGGTTCTGGGAAATGGTTTGGGAGAAGGGAAAATTGAGTTCATTTTCGAACATGTTAAGGTTGAAATGTCAACTAGACACCTAGGTGAAAAGGGCTGGAGCACAACCGACTGTGTAAGTCTGAACGTCAGAGTGGAGGGTGGACCATAAACTTAATAATAATAGCAGTGGCCAGGTGTGGTGTCTCACATCTATAATCACAGCACTTCGGTGGAGCCAAGGTGGGAGGATCACTTGAGCCCAGGAGTTTGAGACCAGTCTAGGCAATATAGTGAGACCTCGTCTCCATACACACACACACAAAAATCAAAAAATTAGCTGAGCGTGGTGGTATGCGCCTGTAGTCCCAGCTACTCAGGAGGCTTAGGAGGGAGGATCGTCTGAGCCTAGGAAGTCGAGGTTGTGATAAGCCATGATCATGCTACTGCACTCCAGCCTGGGTGACAGGATGAGATCTCGACTTAAAATAAATAAATAAATAAAATAATAATAGGGGTGATCAGTCGACTAGTAAACCAATGGCATTTGAAGGCAAGAAACAGAAAGAGAAAAATCTAGGGAGAGGGTTTAGAAAAAGGAGCCAAGAAGTCTGAATTGAACACTAACTTTTAAAAGCTGGGAAAAAGATGAAGATCCTCAAAGAAGACTAAGCAGCAGCAGCCAGCAAGGCAGGAGCAAAGGAGGAGGCTGTGATATCTCAGAGCCAAGTGGAAAAGCTGTTCAGCCAGCCACTTGTAAAACACAAACAGTCTACATCACACTGGGAATTCCAGTGCAGTGCAAGAACAGACTCTCTTTGAAACTCGCTATAAAAGGACCTCTCCCAAATATGCCCTATATGGTAACTCTCACAGTCAGCCTCCATATCAAAGCTCCCTAAACTTAATCCATTTTAAAAAAAAAGAGGATAAAATAAAGCAAAATGAAAAGAAAAAGTAAGAATTTGTAGTCTTCCCAAACCAGATAACGTTGGTTCTTTTTCCTTAGGTAGCTGTCTTATATTTGCCATTTTTTACAATGATGTTTTCGGATCCAATTTGTCAAATTTAAAGACAACAATCACTCTTGGGTCTTAATTTCCTGAAAGGATTCAAAATAATAAAGAACTTCAAAAATGATACATTTTAGAGGAAACATGAAACTAGCAGGTAGCATTTTCCCTTGCAAATAAATATGCTTAGAATGGCCTTTGAGCTGCAGGGGAAGGGGGTGGGTGGGCAGATAAGTCTCCACCCACAAAACCTTCAGGGTTTATTACCCACACAAAACCTTTCCATGCTCAGGCTGGCAGGAGGTTTACTCCCGGTTATCCTCTGAGCAACGCATCTTGGGTCTGGGCCAACCTGACCAGGCTCCATTCAGCAATGCTGAGGAGAAAAGGACAAGGGAGGGGACCCCGCCTTCTCTTTTCTTGTAGCAGAATGACAGGCTGCCGGCTGGACACACGCCTGGCAGATGGCATTTCAAAGGGTTTTCAGGAGCCATCTGGGGTGGGTACAATTATTACAAACCATGCTTCTAACAAAGCCAGAAGGGTTACTTCCTGACAGAAGAAAAGTAAAACAAATTCTACCATGTTTCTCAGGGACAGCATATTTAAAAAAAAAAAAAAGCCACCAGGCTGACAAATGTGGGTTTTCCTCAGACTACAATACTGCCTTCTGTTTGTCTAACTAGAAATCAGGCCAACAATATCTTGTAGTTATTAGCATTAAGCTAAAAAACACAGTGTCCCTCAACACATCTTCAAAAAGAAAAAAGAAATTATCAAATGCTAGGAAAAGAATAATAGCTTCTAGTTCTTGATGTTTACTTGTGTCCCAGGCAAGGAGTTAACCACTTAATCAACACTACTATATTTAATCTTTACAAGAAAAACTAAGAATTACTATTGCCTTCACTTTTTTTTTGATGAGGAGGTGAAGACTCAGAGACGTAGATAACTTGCCCAAGGTTATGTTGGGCAGGCCATGATCTAAACGCAGACAGTTTGACTTTGTCCAACAAATACCAGCTTCATCCCTTGAAGGAAATGTTCCACATCAGTGCCATCTAATGTGGTAGACCCCAGCCAAATGTGACTATTGATAAGAGGCCAGCGTGAATGAGAAACTAAATTTTAAAATTTTATTTAATTTTAATTACTTTAAATTTAAATAGCCACATGTGGCTAGTGGAAGCAAATTAGCCAGTACAGCTCTAAGTCACAAGAGAATTTTAGTTGCTGCATTACACTACATCTAGTACCATATCGCAAAGCACTTTTAGCTATGCTGCATGTTAATTATACTAATATAAATAAGTTATAAGGTAATACTGAGGATAATTGAGTAGAAGGCTCAAGAATCAGGTCTTAAAGTATTTCTTAAATAATTATTTCATTCAGTTTATAAAATGACAAAACAACTACATGCCTATTGATACAATCAACCCTTTCCATCACTATAAGTATGTTTCTTTCTTTCTTTCTTTCTTTTTTTTTTGAGTCAGAATCTCACTCTGTCACCCAGGTTGGAGGGCACCACAGCCTCGACCTGCTGGGCTCAGGTGATCCATCCGCTTCAGCCTTCCAAGTAGCCGGAACCACAGGCATGCGCCACTATGCCCAGCTAATTTTTTAATTTGTTGTAAAGACACAGTCTCACCTTGTTGCTCAGGCAGGTCTCAAACCCATGAGTTCAGGCAAACAATCCTCTCACCCTGCCTCCCGAAGTACTGGGATTACAGGCATGAGCCACCATGCCTGGCACGTATGTTTCTTACAAGAAAACATACTTATTTAAACAGCAGGACATCTTGAATCTATACAAGAAAAGCTTCCTTTAAAAAAATGCTTTGGAGCCGGGCTCGGTGGCTCAGCCTGTAATCCCGCGCCTTTGGGAGGCTGAGGTGAGTGGATTGCCTGAGCCCGCAGGTTCGAGACCCACCTGGGCAGCGAGACCTCATCTCTACAATAAATAAAAAAATCAGCCGGGCGTGGTAGCGCACGCCTGTAGTTCCGGCTACTTGGAAGGCTGAGGCCGAAGGATCGCCGGAGCCCAGCAGGCGAGGCTGCGGTGGCCGGGAGCGGCCATTGCACTCCAGTCTGGGCGACAGAGTGAGACTCCAACTCAAAAAAAAAAAAAAAAAAAAGCTTTGAAAAAATGATCTAGTCAAACTTTATGCTTTGATCTACAAATTCTATTTGGTTCCTACTGGCTGTGGTCTCTTGAAAAAAAATCTCCTGAGACATTTGTGGCAGTGTGGTTTGTAACAAACAAAACAAGACCAAAACAAAAGCAGCCCTCCAAAACAAAACAAAAACATGAATCCATGACTATGGGAATAATTGAAGGAAATATGGTCAATCAACCCTCAGGAAAATGTTTTAGGTATGCAATGCCAAATGGTTAAGAATAGTTAGATCCATATACAGTTACCAGAAGGAATGTCTATAACGTGCATTGAAGTGACACAAGTTATACAATAAAATATAAATGATCACTGTATTTCACTGAAAAATAGAAAAGGAAAGTCCAAGTGTGTTGCATGCTTTATGAGTTTATATTCACATAGTTAGATGGGTGGAATAATACTAAACCCTTAACAGTGGTAACCTTAGAAGGGTGTCTTCAGAAATGGGAAGGAAGGAAATTATTGTTTCTTTCTTTAAATACTGCTTATGCTCTGAGTTGTACCAATAGGCATGTAGTTGTTTTGTCATTTTATAAATGAATAATTATTTAAGAAATATTTTAAGAACCGACTCTTGAGATTCCACTCAATTATCTTCAATATTACCTTAGTCTCTACAAACCTGCAAAAGAAATTATAGACTCCAGCTGAATAATACAAACTATATGACTCAAGGTTTCCCATCTCATAGAAGCCTGCTTCAAGGTCAATACTACTTGACTTAATTTCCCTATGAATAGAAATATACTACAAGTAAGGTTAAGAAGAAGGTGATATTATTTTTCCACCTCATTTTGTTTTTAAACCTCAGACTTAAACAGAATTCTTTTAAAGTGTTTAAGTACCTACAAGATTTGTACCAGAATAGTGACTACCATCAACTCTTTCCATCACTAGATCATACCTTAACTAATTAATTTGAGCTATGCCCTACTGAAGGTTTCAAAATGAATTGGCAATGCCCCCAGAGTTCACCCAGTGAAGCTTGAGTGGCTGCTTGCTTCTTGTGCACATTTTATGGTTCATAAACTTTTAGTGTATGTGGTTTCAGTGACCCTTGCTGAGGAAATCACAAAGTGACCTTCCTTATTGTCAAACTCCACAAACCACAGCTACAGAAAGGAAATCGAACCGGGGACTCATTTGCTCTATCTTCTTATTCTAGAAATTCTCTTCAAGTATCCAGTTGAAGCAGAAAAAAAATCCTAGTGGTGAAACACTGATAAGCCATTCCCTACTGCTTCTTGTTCCCAACGCCATCAGGTTTCAAGACAAGCCATCTACGTTGAGATCTCACTCAGCAACTGTCCAAATGGTCTCAAGGCCAGATTGTTAATAGGGAAATCATCATCCCAGTAAGATTAATTTGTCAATACTCCATGTCATCACCTACTGTTAAATTAGTCTGCATCCTGATTTCCAAAATCTAACAAGACTTTCAAAAACGATAGTCATGCAACTGCTTCCATGTTAAGGACAGATCATCAATTTACATTATAACACAACTGTCTACATTTGGTAAATGCTCAGGATATTAGTTAGGTACCCCGGACAGCCCTGTGCTGTTCACTCTTTAGCTGATGGAGATGGAGTACAGTAGAATGTGTTCCAGTTCACATTCACTCAGTTACCTACCTCACACATAAGTTTTGCCATATCTGAGGACCAGCAACTACTTACTCAATATTTACCCTTCAAATCAAACTGTTTTTCTAAATTACATATATTCATTTAAAAAGTCAATACTTCACTACCACATACATACTACATGTTTCAAAAGATTTTTTCACATTACCAAATGCTGGCAAAAATATGGAGCAACAAGAACTCTCATACCTCATTGGTAAGAATACAAAATGGTACAACCATTTGAGTAAAGAATTTGGCAGTTGGTTAACAAGTTAAACATAAATTCCCCTTGTGATCTAATAATCACACCTCTAGATATTCACCCCAGGGAAATAAAAGCTTATATTCACACAAAACCCTGTACACAAATGTTTCGAATAGCTTTATGTATAATCACCCCAAACTGGAAAGCACTTCAATTGTGGTTCAACTGGTAGATGGATAAACTGTGGCACACTCTTACAATGAACTACCACTTGATAAAACTATAGATACACACAACATGAATGAATCTCAAATATGTTATACTAAGTGAAAGAAAAACCAGACTCAAAGGCTGCATGCTATATGACTCCATGTTTATGATATCCTAAAGTAGGCAAAACTACTATAGGGATGGAGAAACAAGTAGTGGTTGCCAGATATAGGGCAGGAGCTGACTACAGAGGGGCAGCACAGGGAATGGGATGGGGGGGCGGGTGAAGGGCGAGGAAGAGAACTGTACTGAGTCCTGATTGCGGTGGTGGTTGAAAGGTGATGCCTTTGTTAAAACCCACAGTACATACTGCAAATGGTCAATTTTACTGCTTATATTTTTTTTAAAAAGGAAACCTTCAGCATTACCTCAGATGGAGAATCCATTTCATCCTGCCATAAACAGTAACTAACTAAAAATAAATGCAACAAAATAAAATAAAGCCATTTCATTTTTACCTGGAGCCCCAGGCTCTGAGCCTGAAGGCCAAATTCTCTTATTACTATAAAGGGAGATTAACCAACAGTAGAACAAACTGAGTCTCCAAGGTAAAGCCAATTGAGACTTTTCCCTTCACATAATTGTAAGGATTTGTCTTAGTCTGTGTGGGCTGATAAAACAGAATACTGTAGACTGGATGGCTTACAACAAGTGTTTATTTCTTACAGTTCTGAAGGCTGGGAAGTCCAAGATCAAAGTTTCAGCAGATTCAGTGTCTGGTGAGGGCCCCTCCTGCTTTGCAGAGAACTAGCTGCCTTTCTTCTGTATTCTCATGTGACAGAGAATGACAGCTATCATGTCTCCTCGTTTTTCCATAGAGGAGTTCTCTCATGAAGGACCTAACCCAAATTACCTTTCAAAGTTCCCACCTCCAAATGCCATAACAGTGGGGATTCAGGTCCCAGAGGTGTGAGAGAGAGAAGAGTTGAAACAGAAACAATTCCAACATAAGGAGGAGAGCTGGGTGTGCAGGGTGTACAAGGTGTGCAAGGTGGTCACGGTGTTGTGGAAAGAGCTGAGAGATATTCTGTGCCTCATATGACTGGGGGCAGGGGGTTTAAAAAATAGTTGGGAGAGGGGATGAAAAATGCATGACACTGATAGTCTAAGATGTGACAGCTCTGTGGACTCAACAGTCACAGGAACAAATGTGGCTCAAATGGTCAGTCAATGTCACTAAGCAACACCTCCCTCGCCCAGGTGTGCCATCCTTCCAGCAAAACAAAGCTAAAAAATGCAGGGTCTTTGTCTTCAAAAAGCTTGGAATCTGATTGGGTCTGTGTCTAATCTGAATTGATGCCTCATTATAACTGGGAAAGGGACTTGGTTGATGATTACCCATATAGCACATGATAAAATAAACAGGAATAAAGAAGGTCAACCTAATTCTAGGGGAACAGGGGAAGTTGTTGAGTTATTTAATGCTCCACATGTGGTGATCTACAAATCCTATCTTCACTTCTCAAGGGAGCCCTACAAGGAAGGAAATTCACTCAGGGAAACGTAAATTGACACTTTTTAGAAGCAACACTTTGACTAATGGGCCATACTCTCCTCCAAGCCTCCCAACCATGAAAACAAAGGTCAGAAATAGTTCCCTCATTTTTCTATCCCAGACCTCAACACAGAATAGTCAGTAATTAGGTCTTAAGTGGAATACTGCCAAGCAACTAAATAGCAGGTGTGTAAAGATAATTCTTTTGTTCCAGCTTCAACTTGCATGCTTGGGATCTGCAGACCCTTTCAAGTTCCATCTTGCATGTAGAAATAGTGTGTGATGAAGGGACAAGATCTCATTTACTGCAACGAAAACACTTGAAATAAACAAGGACTTGGGCACTTCTTCCATTGTGCTGATGATTTGGAAAAGTGGCTAAGACATGAAAGATGGGAACATCGATCTGATTTTCATGATCCTACTTCTAGTTCTCTCTACAGCTATGACTTGGGATGAGGGGACAGAAGTTTTGAGTGCCGAATCCAAGTAGCTCCACAGGAACTATTTATAAACTGTCTATATGTCCTTTTCCTGCAGGTCAAGTGTCCTCATTAAGTGTAAACATGTTACCTTTCGAGGAGATTCACATTATAGGCTGGGCATGGTGGCTCATGTCCGTAATCCCAGCACTTTGGGAGGCAGTGGTGAGAGAATTACTTGAGCCCAGGAGTTCAAGACCAGCCTAGGCAAAATAGCAAGACCTCGTCTCTATAAAACAAAAACAAAAACAAAAAAATAATCGGCTTGACATGGTGACACATGCCTCTAGTCCTGGCTCCTTGGGAGATGGAAGTGGGAGGATCACCTGAGCCTAGAAGTTGGGACTGCGGTGATCATGCTACTTCCCTCCAGCCTGGGTGACAGAGTGACACCTCAAAGCAAAAGAAAAAGATTCGCATTATGTCAAAGAAAAATGTGGACCCTGCAGACTGTTGAGTGAATCATATCATGATACAAAAAGAGGGTATATATTTATCTATGGCAAGCAAATGGCTACCAGTAAGAAACAAAGACAGCAGCTCAAGGAGCTGGTGTAAGGAGAACCGATCTTGTCCCTGCTCTGGCACTAAATAAATTACGTGACTGACCTAGGACAATTCCTTTTTATGTACTCAGTGTCCTTATCGGCAAAACAGGAAGAATAACTACTGCTTTGACTACATCACGGAATGATTATGAGATACAAATTGAGCCAGGCTCGGTGGCTCAGCCTGTAATCCTGCGCTTTGGGAGGCTGAGGTGAGCAGATTACCTGAGCTCGGGGGTTTGAGACCCGACTGGGCAACTTGGTGAGACCTCACCTCTACAATAAAATTAAAAAATCAGCCAGGCATGGTAGCGCGTGCCTGCATTTCCAGCTACTCGGAAGGCTGAGGCGGAAGGATCACCGGAGTCCAGCAGGTCAAGGCTGCAGTGGCCAGGAGCAGCCACTGCACTCCAGTCTGGGCGACAGAGTGAGACTCCAACTCAAAAAAAAAAAAGAGAGATACAAATTGTTTCGTGTACAAGGATACAAAGCCCTCAGCAAATTTAAAGCATTTAAACATTATGTTCATTGAAAAAAAAATCTGTACTTAGGCCAACACCTATACTTTATATGCATTATGTCATTTAATCCTTACAACAACCCTACGAAGTAGGAAAAATTATCTCCACATTGCAGACGAGACAGAGTGCAAAAGTGATTATGTGACTTGCCAAAAATTATACAGCTAGCAAGTGGCAGGGCCAGGGTTTAGAACCCAGGCTTTTTATTGCCATGGAGCACAGAGGGCTTCTATACACAAAGACACTGGAGTTAAGGTGGGGGGACAAACTAGTGGAGGACAGGATGGCAGCAGAGCTTCCACAGCTCTTCAGCCAGAGTTGAATAAATCAACACTGTCCTCAAAAAGGAAAGGTAGGGGGAGAGGGCAGAGTCCAGGGTGGGGGAGAAGAAGGCTATAAAGTGCTTCCCAAACCTCCTTGATTTCAAATTTAAGCTCTTAGGAACTTAGTGCCTCTTAACCAGAGTACTGAGGTAACTGGACCACAAATCATTTAACAGGCACGTAAAATAATAACTTGAATCCCAATAGTCATCTTCTTCCTTTTTTGTGTGTGGGGAAGGAAACTTAGGCATGTATAAACTCATGGGAACCTTGAATTCATAAAGATCGGAATAACAGAATCCTCAAGGTGCCACTAACTCATTTCCAACAGTATTAAAAAGCATTCAGGAAATAAAGGATAAGAATCTTCAACATTAGATACATGCTTATCAGAAATCAACTTTTGAGGATTACCTTGAGGCATTTTTGTTTTTAGAGGAATTCAGGAAATCAGTAATGCTATATATACCTTTAGCACTAAAGGTGGTCTATGATAAAAGGGGATTAGATCAGATAGATTGTTTCCATTATAACAGTAATACTTTAACTCTCTCTGAATTAATTATGGCAATTGTTTGTATAAAATGAGAGAAACTAATTCCAAAGATGTCAACCAGATAATTTTAGTGAAAACTGTGATTAAGAATATCAAATTTCAGCCGGGCTCGGTGGCTCAGCCTGTAATCCTGCACCTTGGGAGGCTGAGGTGAGTGGATTGCCTGAGCCTGCGGGTTCGAGACCTGTCTGGGCAATTTGGCAAGACCTCATCTCTACAATAAATCAAAAAATTAGCCAGGCATGGTAGCGCGTGCCTGTAGTTCCAGCTACTTGGAAGGCTGAGGCAGAAGGATCGCCGGAGCACAGCAGGTCGAGGCTGCGGCGGCCGGGAGCGGCCACTGCACTCCAGTCTGGGTGACAAAGTGAGACTCCAACTCAAATAATAATAATAATAATAATAATATCAAATTTACACAAATCAGGTGGCTGCGTGAGCAATGCCAAATGTTTCTAATACTGGCAGTTATCTTTCTTAGTTTGAAAAAAGTTGAGAGTGACTGCTAATGGCTACATAGTTTCTTTTGAGAATAATAAAAATGTTCTAAAATTAGATAATTACAATGGCTGCACAATTCTGTGAAGAAAAACCAATGAATTGTACATGGTAAAGGGGTGAATTTTATGGTATGTAAATGGAGAGATAGGTAAAAAGTGGTCGTTGCTTTCATGGATATTATAATTTAGTAAAGAATCTGTTATAGTTCCATAAATAATAACACATGGTATAATTCACTATTCAACAATTTAACAGCTGCTTCTATTAGTCTTCCCAATGCAGGCACCCAGAGCAAGTATGAAATCAGAAATCGCTGACCATACTATGTCATTTTCCTAAAAATCTCAGGGATCTAGAGTTCTTCCAGAATGGTAGTATAGAAAAATTATTATAAAATCTAAAATCTGACTTAGTGAGTTCAAATCCTAGTTCTGGTATTTACAAGTTGCAATCATAGCCAAGTTAAACATTTTGGGACTTGGTTTCCTCATCTCAAAAAATGGGAATAATAATACATGCCTCAAAAGATTTATGAGGATTACTAAAGACAACACATGCAAAATGCTTAACCAGGTCACAATATGCATTCAATAAACATTAGCCATAACCACAACAGCACCAGCCTTATCACATACTCTGTCCTTTTAAAGGGAAAAGAATATGGAAGAAGGAAAAGAATCCAGCTCTTCATCACCTCCTATACAGCTTACAAAGAGCACAAGTTTTCTGCACGTAATGCCTAATTTAATTATTCCAAGGGGGTATGTTTTCCCTACTTTAACAAAATTTTCCACCTTTAATCACCATTTTTAAAAGTCTCTCACGAATGTACATGACTCCTGACCACAACTCTTTGGATTATCTTTTGATAGAAAATCACAAAGTCAACACATTCGGTAAACACCATCATCTTAGGTCATCATTTGGCATTAGCATTGATCCATTAAAAAATGCCCACTTATTGAAATACAATGTCTAAATTTGAGGACCTCAATTCCCTTAATTCCACGTTAACCATGCCATTCTTCACATGATTAAAGTCTTCTAATTGAATAGAGTTGATATTTATTGAACAAATACTAAATAACTGGATATAAAGAGATCAATTAATTTATATCTAGAACCAAAACACAGCAAAATGGAGTTCATGTTGATTTAATAAATACGTTGGTTCTCAGCTGACCTAGTCATGCTATCTCTGAAGCTTTCTCAAGTGTATAGACAAACATTCATGAATGTGTAAATTTTATTTTAGCTCCCATCATGTATACACACTGCTATGTCAAAGTAAGCAAGGGGAATCTTGTACAGTGTGGGATATAACATGTTGGAAAAAAGAGGAGTTAGGTACAATATCAAGCCTACATCAAAGAAAGGCATACTATGCTTCTACTTGTGTATGGCCTTTGTAGTATTAAAAAGAAAAATACTGGGAACAGTACAATTTTTACCCAAACAGCAGTATAGTGTTAAAGAAAGGCCAGAGAATGAAGAGCATAAAAATGGATTATATCTTTCTACTTTTAACACGTTTGCTTTTCCTCTTATATATATTGGTATTTACCTTGAAAGTGCTTTACATTTGGCACCAAAAATGCTAACATTCAAAAAGTGAGCAAAGACTGAGACTCATGAGCGTTTAAACATCACATAAGGGTGGATACCCAGGCAGTCAAATTCATTCTTGAGGCTCTGCTGTTGTTCATAACCCACTTATGTTTTTCTGCATAAATGATGACATCTGCAGATTCCCAGAAATCTAAATGACAGCTTTGACTCCCCACCCTCTTCCACTACCTTATCTAATGCTTGCCAATGATCTCTGTAACTATAAATCACAATCCACAAATATATGTACTTGGAGAAACTGCAAAATGATCTGGACCCAGCTGATTAAGTGTTATTGCCCTCATTTCAATTAGTTTATGTCTCAATGAGCAATTACATTCTCACATTATATAGTACTCTGACCACAACTATAGCTCATTTTGTGCTATAGACTATATTTTCAAGATAGATGAATCACAGATTATTACTTTTCATTCTCACTGGTAAGCCAAATTACATAGCTTTTAGAGGTGAAATTTTTTTAAAGCCCCAATTACTAATGCTTCTAAACCTTTGCATTTTTTCTAAATGTAGACAGTGAGGAATAGAACTCTGTGCTGACATAATAAACCAAAACTCTGATCTGGCTGGGCGCAGTGTCTCACGCCTGTAATTCCAGTACTTTGGGAGGTGGAGACGAGAAGATTGCCTGAGCTGAGGGGTTTAAGACCAGCCTAGAAAACTTGGCGAGAACTCATCTCTACAATAAATCAAAAAATTAGCCAGGCGTGGTAGTGCACACCTGTGGTTTCAGCTACTTGGAAGACTGAGGCAGAAGACTGCCTGAGTTCTGCAGGTCAAGGTAGCCATGAGTGTGCTACTACACTCCAGTCGGGTGACTTAGTGAGACTCCAACTCCAAAAAAAACAAAAACAAAAACAAAAAGCAAACAAAACTCTTGTCTTCATACACACACTAACTTTTAAAAAAACGGTTTCATTAGAATATTATACGAGGTAACAAAGGTATTATCAGAAAATTAATGGCCAGTTTTTAAAAAATAAAATCAAACAGAAGTTTTTATTATTGTAAGTTACTCTGAATAATTATTACATAAAGACAATAAGTTCTTTTATAGATTCTAATAGAAATTGGCCCTTTTCAAACAGGCCTTATTTCACAGATGTCAGATAAGTGCTTTGCCTTCTAAGATGATCACATCATTTCAGGCCTACAGGATTCTGATTAACCCAAGAATGTAAATTATATCCTCGTCATCTATACTAACTGGATCCAAAGTAAGTCCAGATAAAATTCAGTCTATGTTCAAATCAATGAATCTTTATTAGAGATAGGAATTTTTTTTTTTTTTTTTTTGAGTTGGAGTCTCACTCTGTCGCCCAGACTGGAGTGCAGTGGCCGCTCCCAGCCACCGCAGCCTTGACCTGCTGTGCTCCGGTGATCCTTCCGCCTCTGCCTTCCAAGTAGCCGGAATTACAGGCATGTGCTACCGCGCCCAGTGGATTTTTTTTTATTTTATTTTATTGTAGAGATGAGGTCTTGCTGCCCAGGCGGGTCTCGAACCTGCAGGCTCAGGCAATCCACTCACCTCAGCCTTCCAAAGGCGTGGGATTACAGGCTGAGCCACCAAGCCTGGCTAGAGATAGGAATTTTTAAAGTGATTCAGTAAAAGGCCATGGATACCTTTGTTATGACATAGATAAGAAAAAATTGAAGAGGTTTGCTTTTGCTGTGTTTTGTTTCATATATATTAATTAAATGTCATATCACAAGATGCTTACTGGTTCTTGCTCTTGGGTTTCATCTGATTCGTCATCCCTGTCAACAGCACCTGCTGATCAAGGGCGACAAGAGGGCAGAGACGATCTTTATTTCCTCCAATTGGCAGCAGGGTATGACTGCCATTAGCTTCCCATCAGCCGGTGAAGACCTAATGATATGATAGATGATCCTGGAGCCCTCACAAGAAGTTTTCACCAGATACCTGCCTTTTAACCTATTTACCTAGCAGTTACACTCTCATTTTCTGGTAAACCCACATTTTTGCCCAGAGTGAAGCAAAAAGTCAAAACATTAAATAAATCCAGGAGCACTGCAATGGCCTTCATGGGTTTGACTTTTCAAAAAAACACAAAACAGGGTATTTAAATTAACTAGCTGAAAATTCTGACAGCTTCTCATCATAACATGTAATATACGTTATATGTGAAAGAATAAGACATTACAGTTAATGATATTAAGAGAGCCACTTCACAAAATGTAGTATAAGAAAGACACCTAAGAAAAAAGAAGTGGCTTTCTAAATGCTTAAATGAACACCAACTAATGTCAATTAATGACATTTACACCAAAAGCAAGCCATGAAAAATATAAAATTCACAACAAAGGGTCTGATCAAATTTTGGTAGAAGTCTCCTATTTCTCTTTTCGGATCTAAAAAGTACATGCTCCCGCGGGTTCGAGACCCACCTGGGCAACTTGGCAAGACCTCATCTCTACAATAAATCAAAAAAATTAGCTGGGCGTGGTAGCGCGCCTATAGTTCCAGCTACTTGGAAGGCGGAGGCGGATGGATCGCCGGAGCCCAGCAGGTCGAGGCTGTGGTGGCCGGGAGCGGCCACTGCACTCCAGTCTGGGTGACTGAGTGAGGCTCCAACTCAAAATAAATAAATAAATAAATAAATAAATAAATAAATAAATAAATAAATAAATAAATAAAATGAAAAGTACATGCCATAGAATCCACAAAAAATACAAAGACTACAAGTGTCCCCACCAACCAGAAATAAACACTATCAATACTTAAGTATTCAGAGTCCCCAGGTATCATCCCACGGCCAGGGATGGATTCCTGGGACCTTCAGCTAAACTTCCAGTCATCTGATTTGACACTCACCACTGGGGGCTTCATTATAAGCAACATTGAATCACACGGTGCAATACTTTACAGAGAAAAGGCAGTGCTAATTTTCACACCCATATTAGCATACCTGCAACTCACATGCTTCAGGTTACATACAGATTGAAAATGAGAGTGAGAACACATTGCAAAGTTTATTGGAGAAACAAGTACTGACTGATGCATAATTCAGAAATCTTTACAGGTGGTCAAGAGATTGAAATTTCAGATACTATCAAAAGCAACTTCATACCTAAGTTTCAAGCTCTGGGTCCTTTAAAAAATGGAAAAATAAGCCACGTGTAGTGGCGCACACGTAGTCCCAGTTACTCGGGAGCCTGAGGTAGGAGGATCACCTGGGTCAGGACTTCAAGTCCAGACTGGGTAACATAGTGAGAACCTGACTCTTTAAAAAAATTTTTTAATGTAATAATAATAATAATAATAATAGCATGTGTTGAATTAATAATAGAGGTCTATTCTTATCACCATCACCACAAAATAGTTATAAAGCTCTTACTATATGTATTGTGCAAGTACTTTATATAAATTTTTTCCCTTAAGACCTCACCCCAACCATGAGAATAATATGCCCACTTCTCAAATGAGAAAACTGAGGATCTGGAAGGAGGAGCACATTACTTGCTACTTCTTTAAGAGGGATAAACTAGGATTAAAATCCAGAATTTCCTGACTCTGGAGGCTAAACTCTAAAGTCTTAAACCACATGGCTTCATGTCTCATTCTGTGTCCACCATATTGACCTCCTTGCTGTTTCTAGAACACTCCAGGGAAATCCTGCCTCAGGGCCTTTGCACTTGCACTCTTGTTCAACCCCACTCTTGTTCAGGTAGCTACTCTTTCACAAGACAACCTAAAGGTTGCTCCCAAACTTCCTTTAATAATTTGTTCAAAAGTCACCCTCTTGGTAAAAAGTCCTCTAACACCCCATTTTAAACTGCAACCTCCTTCTCTCACTTCTTCTCACCCTTGAACTTCTTGTCCCACTTTATCTTTCTACATAGCACACATCACCATCTAGCTGGTTATTAAAGTAGTCTCTCACCTCCAAATCCACCCTTTCCATACCACTCTGATCTGTGACGTTGAAGTCAAAAGTCTAACAAACTCTACTTCCCAGGATTCTTGTGCAATAAGGAACAACTAAGGGAGACCAGAGGCAGGAGTGGGAGGCAGAAGGTACTTGCTACCTCCGGTCTGTTTGCAGTTCCTCTCAGTATGTCTCCAACAGAGGTCCTTTTTGGCAGTATCAGTTAGTTCGAGTCCCCCATCTCCTCAAAACCAGCCTCATCATATCCTGAGAGATACCAGCACCGCCTCCTCAGACACCTGTGCTCTGAGCCTTTCAGAAGAGTTGAACCTCTTCATCTTTGTCCTCCCATCCTAACTGTGCAAGCTGTTTCTGAATGCTATTTCCTTGGTATGACCTCAGAGCTCTCCTTCTGCATTTCTAGACCTCCAACACCAATTCCCTATAATAGATCCCTATGTCGAAATACCTAGTATAAATGATTTTTGTTTTCCTGCCTGGACCTCGATGATGTACTTAGCATGTTATAGTTTTAGATTTTTAAGTACCATTTTTTTTTTTTAGTTGGAGTCTCACTCTGTCACCCAGGCTGAGTTGCACTGGCATGCTCAGGGCCACCCCAGTGTCGACCTGCTTGGCTCCAGCAATCCTTCCACCTCAGCCTTCCAGGTAGCCGGAACTACAGGTGTGCACTACCATGCCTGGCGAATTTTTAAAATTTATTTTATTGTAGAGACGAGGTCTCACCAAGTTGCACAGGTTGGTTTCGGACCCGCAGGCTCAGGAGATCCACTCTCCTTGGCCTCCCAAAGTGCTGGGATTACAGGCTGAGTAAGCCTGGCTGTCAAGTACCATTTAGAAAATAATCTCTCCACACCTGTATGTAAGGTCCAAGAGAACAGAGAGTTTTGTCTGACCTGTTATTGTTGAATCCTGAGCACCTGGAATAGTATCTGATCCACGTTAGGTGCTAAATAAACATTAGTTGAATGAGCACATCCCTCTAGTAAGTAGCGTAAAACTAACCAAAGGCCATTGTCTAGGTTTCAGCCTAAAGACTACCTTCTCCCCAAAAGCTTCCCTAACACTACTAAAGTAGGTCCCCCTTAATTCCCTTTTGCAGACCACTGTATATTTCTTGACAGTACATTTCACAATCTGTAAAATTACTGTCTGTATCTGTATATTTATTTTTTATCATACTTGTTCATCATAACATTAACACCATAAGAATTATGGTAGTGTCTGTCCCACTGTATCTTTAGTGACCAGAGCAGGCTGGGCACATAGTAGTTGCAAAATTATTTGTGGAATTATTAAGTATACTGGGGCTGAAAAAACTTCACAAGAAAATAAGCCCTTTGGATGTTTTATCACTCTTCCAAAAAACAAAGGCAGAAGATGGGAATTAGTAGTGATCTCACTGGGATCCTGTACCCTGAACTGAATGTGACTGGAAATCCTAAATGGCTGTTTGTTGAACCAAATTTGATTTGATAGCATTACAAGTCATTAAGTTATATTCATAAATTAAAACAATTAATAAACCTCAATATCATAAACAAGTAAAACCTATGTTGAAATCCTCTATGATTTTAGAAGTATTTACTGAACACATGTTCTGTGCCAAGTACTGTTTAAGATGGTAGAATACAGAAAACAAAACAACCACGTGTTCTATCCTCATGGAGTTTCTATTCGAGTGGGTAGAGATACACATTAATTAAATGAATAAACATGTAATATGTAATTTAATGAAAAGTAGAAAAAGCAAAATAAGAGTGGTAAGGAATTTTCGGTAGTAGTAGAATTTACATCATCAGCGAATGTCTGACTGAGAAGGTAAAATACCCACAGAGGACTAAGTGCAGGATCCTAGTAGAAAACCTGGAAGAGTATTCTAGGCACAGCACGTGCCACGAAATGCAAATATCCTAAAGCAGGAACAAGCTAGGTGTTTGAATTACAGTAAGGAGCAGAGTGAGTGGGGTAAAAGTAAGACGTTAGATCAGAGAAATAATGGGAACCCGACCACACAGGGAGACAGGCCACCATAGGACTTTGGGTCTTACTAGGAAGACGGGAAGCCATTGGAAGGTTTTCCCCACAGGAGTGTCATGATTTGACTTAGATTTTATTTTATGTTAATTTTTGCATCGGAGTCTCACTCCGTTGCCCAGACTGGAGTGCAGTTGCACGCTCACGGCCACCTCAGCGTCAACCTGCTGGGCTCCGGAGATCCTTTTGCCTCCGCCTTCCAAGTAGTCAGAACTACAGGCATGTGCTACTGAGTCTGGCTAATTTTTTGGTTTATTATAGAGATGAGGTCTCGCCAAGTTGCCCGAGTGTTCTCAAACCTGTGGGCTCAGGCAATCCCCTCAACTTGGCCTCCCAAAGTGCTGAGATTATAGGCTTGAACCACTGCACCCAGCCTGATTTAGATTTTAAAGAGATCACCCCACCTACTGAATTGAGAATAAATTCCCTGATGAACTAGAGGAGTAACAGTTAGATGGTTATTACAGTAATTGAAGTTACAGATTGTAATAGGTTACACATTGTTTCCATTAAGATGTGGTGTCCAATTCTCCTCCCCTTGATTTTGTGTTGACCTTAGTGAATTATTTGACTGAGGTAAAAAGGCAGAAGTAATAATGCGTTGCTTTCATGGCTAGGTCAGAAAAATACTTGCAAGCTTCTGCTTTAGTGCCTTGGCATGCCAGCTCTTGGAACATAACTGCCATGCTGGGAGGAAGCTAAAGAGACCCAGATAGGGAGGAATTAAGGCTCCCAGCCAACAGCCAGCACACCTTCGTAGAACATGAGTCAGCCATCTTAGAAATGGACTGGGTAGCTTCAGTTGAACCACCCACTTACTCTTTCTGGATCAGACACTAGCCACCCCACTGAGCCCTAGTCAAATTGCAGATTCATGGGCAAAATAAATACTTGTCATTGTCTCAAGCCAATAAATTGTGGAGTGGTTTGTGACACAGCAATAAATAACCAAAACAGAATTCATGACTGCTCAGACCATAACAGAAAAGATAAGTTGCCAAGCACTTATTTAGAAGGCTTATATTTGCACTTGGATGTCCCCTCTGAGGGGACATTGTAAATCTTGCAAAAAAAAAAACCCCTCTGATATCCCCTGAAAGGGGACTCTCTCTATATATGAATAAAGAGATTGCTGGTGACTATACAAACTTATGCAAGCACAAATTTTTCACAAGTGAATGCTTCCTTGAAGTTTTCCATTCAAATTGCATGAAAAAACAAATAAAGAGATGGAATATATACTGAGATATATGTTTAAAAAAGTATCAGCTGGTATTACATAAAAAGAGAATGTGTGAAGTGCTTCCACAGTGGTGACCATACTTCTTTTAACAGAAGGTAGCAATAAAGAGTGTATAAGAAAGGCAGCTGTGGGTATACCATTTGTATCATAGGGCATAACTGGAAAAGAAAAGACAGATAACTAAGTTACTGTAGCCTTTTTTTTTTCTTTTTTGAAAGCAGGAATTTTTAAGAGAGGACAGAAAAGCTCCCACAGTGGGAGAGAACCTGAAGGGATTGCCCAAGTTACTGCAGCCTTAAAAGAAAGAGACTTTCAATGTTGAGGTCAGATTGTACTGAAATAACGAGAGGCATAGATTGAATATATCTATCTGCACTAAGTCGGAAAAGTAAAACTGGAAAGTAATATTCTTTTGATAAATTTCATTTTGTGATTTTGTAATTTATAATTATAAATTTTTTATCCATTTATGTAGTTTGCAGAATAACGTCAAAACAAAAAGATAAAAGTAAGGGTTATAAGCAGCAGCTTAGGTGAATTGAATTTAGACTTTTATATAGGTAAGTTAGAAAACTTTTGTTGTATAATACATCCTCAAATGACAGGACCACAAATAGCAAGTAATATAAGAGAACTGATTGACTACTTTACCCCGTATTTTACAAATGAATTAGTAGACAGTGTAACAAAAGAAACAAATCGTTATATGGATGAAAAAGTAAGAAAAAAGTAGCTATCATACAAATTGATTTGATATAAGTGGCATGACATTCGCTGACTGATAGGAATTTTTCGCCTTTATTACAGTTATCCTAAGTATGGAAATAATTAATGTACCAAATTTGCAAGAGTACCAGTCAACTGCTTTCAATAGTAAAATATTCTTCTTTTCAGAAACATTCAGTAGAGAAAGGTTTATTCAAATCTTCTGAAAGACACTTGTGCCAAGTGATGAGATGATCAGAACTTGTATTCAAGTTCTCAAAAGGCAATAATAATTTGAAATACATCAATTCAAAATTTTCACAGTATTTCATACCAGATCAAGGTACCTGCATTGATGAATCCATTGGTCAATTTAAAGGGTGATTTACATTACTTATAACATACAATTCAAATAAGCCTACCAAATGAGGTATACGCATTTATGTGCTAGCTTATTCAAAAACAGGGTATCCTTTTTCAATACTTCCTCATCCGAAAACATCATTTGACCTGACCTTCCAGTAAGCACCAGAATTCCATTACATTTATATAAAAAGTTGTTGAGAAAAGTTCCTAATGCAGAATACCATATGTTTACAGATATTACACTAGCACTGTCTTAGCAGAAGAACCACTAAAGATGAAATGTCATCTTACTGATACAAAGTCAGCCCAAAAGGAATACCAGCACAAATCAAAAAGTCAAAGTTTTTAATGAAAAACAAAACAATAAAGTATAGGAAAAATAATCTTATGCTTCTTGCATGGAAGGACAAAAGGACTGTTACAATTCTCAGCACTCGGACTCACGTAAGAACGAAATCTACCACAAGGATAGTAGGTGGTGGAAATATTATATAAGTCAAAAAGCCTAAAATGAGTCTAAATTATATTGCAAAGATGAGTGATGTGGACCATGAGGATCAATATGCTTCTACATACTGTCTTTTTTGAAAATCTTTAAAATGGTGGAAGAGATTATTCTTCTAAGGACTGGAAATATGGATTACTGAATCCTATATACTGTACTGAGCATCAAAAACAGAAATAAAGAAAAATCTTTGTCCCACTTGAAATCTGTCAAGTTTCTGATCAATCAGTTGGGAAGTGATTTTCAGAAATCATGAGTGCATCTTTCTACATCGTCTTCAAACAGAATGGACAATAAATTACATATTTTTAACTAGGGAGGAAGAAAACGAGACTGCACTGTCTGTTCAAATAGAAAACACCAGGTGGAAGATGTCAAATTCCTATTACACAACATGTATCGATGAAACTGTAATGCGTATCAGTGACTATTTCACACATAACCACACATGAGAAAAATATAAAATTAATTTTTTTGTCATAAATAAGTTCCTCAGTGTCCCAAATTCCATGACAAGCCAAATATGATAACAAAATAATTGCCTCCAATGCTATATTATTTAATATGAAGTGATTAGTTTTTCACTATTTCGTTGAGTTGCTGGTGGATGATCTATGAAATGTCTCTGAGTGCAAAGGGTTAATACAGTTCAGAATTTGGGGGTTTGGAGCCAGAAAGATTTATATTTGAACATTGCTATACCACTTGACAGTTGATCCCTGGCAAATACATTAATTTTTCTAAACCTCAGTTCTCTTACCTGTAAGTGAGAATAATAATAGGGTCTAGTTTCTTGAGATGTTGTGAGGCTACATTGAGATAATGTATGTAAAATGCTTTGCCCTGTGTCTGACACTTAATGAGTATTCAAAAAAAGTGAGCTATTAATATGATTGATTTTTCACCTTTTAAAAAATGGCACCATACCACAGAACATTCTAAAAAATGGAAGCTTCTTTTTGTGGCATGACTTCCTAATTTCCATTACATTAAAAGCCCAGATTAAAAAAAAAAAAAGAGTTAGTCCCTGAAGAATCAAGCAGCACAGTTGACTACCCATCTTCTACACATCAACAGTGTTGATTAAGATGTCACATGAATATCTGCCAAGCAGTCTTTCAGAAGCCTCCTGTGACTGGTGAAGCATGGTAGTCATGAAAGGAGCTAACTACACAGCACCAACTCTCAGCATAATACCCTTCTAAAATTTTAACACCATCACATCTATTTTGGCAAAAGTTTCAGCCAGCTCAGTGGTGAGCAAACTACAATGCCACCAATTTATGAGATTCTACAAATTCAGGAAAAAAGGGCATTCTTTTATCACTCCCTCCAAAATCTTACTGCTGATAATTAGTGCAAACACCATTATAAAAGCCTAGATGTGAGATGTAATATCTACCAGAGAGTGGAAGAGACTTCAAACACAAGGATTACTTTGCCCTTTTATTAACCTGAGTTTGATAACAGATCACTGTTTGAGATACTCACATCCCATTTCCACTTTATTACAGAGATTACACTGAATAGAGAGCTGATTTTAACAATAAAACTCCTTCTGTGGCCTTTAGCCAGAAGCAATAAAATCCTGACCTAACAGCTATAGCAAAACAGAGAAATCTCCTGCCATATATCTCTATATTAAACAACCAGCCTTCAAGATGCATTGTTCAAAGGCTGTTGGACAAAGTGCTGCTTTCAAAATATCAATAGCCCACGATTTAGGAGCAAGTACAACAGATGTATGGAATTGGTTTAACAAATATTTAAATACATATGCCAACATGTCATTAGTTTGTGAAATACAGATTTCAGAAAATACTGACTTGAGGCCTGTATTACTAAGTAAATATACAGTACAATGAATACTCAAAGACAATGAAAATTCACTATTTTAATGTAAATATTCATACCTGAGTTCCTGAGTGATTTAGCTTCCTATTGGGTGGTTGTCAGATGACAATAAATGCTAGACTCATTACCATATGTTAATGAGTCATTTCAGGCACAAGAGCTGTATGAAAAGTTGAATCTCATGTTGAAATACATAAGGAAATCATTACAGCCTAGCAGTCAGAAAAGTTGTTTTTACAAAGAAGTCACCACTTCTGTGCTGATGCAGAAACCAAAGCTTTTTTATTTTTAAAAACTTATAATCACTATTAATATTACTGATTATTTCAATGGGATTTAGTATATCTGGAATACATTTGTCTATCACTTGCATTATTCTTCCTTACAGCTACATAAACTTAGCAATGAGTTCCCAAAGCTCTCTTTATTACAACAGAAAGGTAGTAGTAGTAAAGAAGGAATACTATCACAGGGAAGAAAAAACCTTCTTCTATACCCTCCTTCATTCTCACAATAGTCTTCACTAAGAGCAGTATTATTTTCTCCCACAACATGGCCAAAACGTGTCAATATATCCTCAGAAATAATGAGACATGAGTCAAATAATGCTGAAAAGTGGAAGGTTCGATGCAATTAAACAATGCTTTACTTCAAGACTTCTCAAAGGTCTTTAATATGCTGATATTATTTGAGGGTTTCCAAAAAGGATAAATGAGGATGTGTTTATCCAGTTTTTCTTCATAGAACACTTCATAGAACTAGTGTTCCTTGGTGCACACTTTGGGAAGCACAGGCTGGTGACATTTTGAGTACTGCTTTCCCTAACCCCCTAGGTAGCTTACTCATGTTTTTAAAGGGACTCCATATCAAGAAAATATTCCAGTTCTTATTGACTCCTCCACATAAAGCCAAGTTTTGGGTGAAATCTCATAGTGATAAATGAGATAAGGCACACTTTCTAGATGCAGGGAAGAACAACAAATACAAATCTAATTACATCATTCACCTGTTTAAAGCCTTTCAGTGGCTTCCAAAAGTTTACACAATAAAAAGCAAACTCTGCAGAATTTTTGTAAGTTATTCAATAACCTGCTCATCTTCTATTCCCCCATAATAGTTGTCAGCATTCAGGACTTCAATTTGAGTACTTCTAGCTACAAAAAAAAATGCCAGGCATCTGTAGTACTAGCTACTCAGGAAGCTGAGGCAAGAGGATTGCTTGAGCCCAGGAGTTCAAGCTTTACAAGGAGCTAATAATCATACCACTGCCCTCCAGCCAAAACAACAGAGTGGGGAGAGAGGGGGAGAGGGAGAGGGGAAGAGAAAGGGAGAGATAGGGATAGGGAGAGAGAGAGAGAGAGAAGGAAAAAGGGAGGAAAAAAGGAAAGGGGGAGAAAAGAGAGAAGGAGGTAAAAAGAAAGAAAAGTTGGTTTTGATCTTTGGGAAAGTTTTGTTATTCCACAGCAACCTTACATAACTAACGTTTCACACTATGTTCTCAAATCACAAAGCTTGGTATACAATAAAAATAGATAACACTACCTAATGGAAAATATCTGATGTGTTCTATCTGGAAACATTGGGGTCTCTTACAGGTTCCATGAGAAGAAAAAAAATCGTCACAGGTAAAACAGTAGTATTCATTTCTAATCAGTGCTCATAAAATCACTCTAAGAATTCTAAGAGATAATAAATAGAAAGTTTCGCTTACACAAGGCTTGACACTTTGAAGGACTTAACCTTAGCCTCTAGTTCTATTACTCTATTTTTGCTCACAGAAAAGTGGTAGGCACGTAGGGCAGATTGGAATGTCTTTCGTCAAATTTCCAAAGTAAATGCAGAAGTGTTTCAGCACTTTCAATCCCACTGTTGATATGCTACAGCAAGTGGGAACAGGTACAACGGGGATGTGGAAACAATGAACAAATGCAGCCCAGTCGACAAAGTGTCAACACATCCTACTCTGTTGCCCTAGTGTGTGAGTCTGAAAACCATGAATAATACTGAAGTATGTAGACCTTACCGTAGAGCCAAGATAAGCTAAATGACAGATTGTAACAGGTGGGCATTTGATAAATCAGGCCAGGCAGAATTCCCGGTGGTCACTCACGTTCTAACACTCTCTCTCCATGGGGCTCTCTTTAGAGGTCGGAGCTCATCCACAAGGCTTTGGCCATGATCCAGGGACATATAACAGCAAAACTGGCAAAGCTCCCATCCTAGTCCATTAATGATCTGCCAACGGTGCTCTTCAGATCAAGGACTCAAGCCACAAGCCTTGGAGGTGCAGCCTCATGTATGTCTTCCAGAAAATTATTTTACCATAGAGGTCCACTTGTGCTGCTTGCTAAAAATCATGCTCCTCTCCCCTCTGCTCCCCTCTCTCCCAGTCATCATTTTAAATACCTAACTGGAACTGCCACCCTAGGCTCAAATGTATACACTCACACCTCCCTCTAGCAAGTCTGTGGTCCCTTTCCAGCTCACTGCCATCAATCAGCAAGATCCCCAGATGCTGCCATCCCGCTGCCCTGATGTCAAAGCTACCTCATTTGTGGATCACCTTTCCAAGAGTATGCCAAAGCACAATTCTATGGGTAGATAACGTGCTGAGCAGAATGCCCTCCTCACATCTGCGGCTCCTCAATATTATTTTCTCAAGCCCCATTAACCCTTAGTAGGGTTTTCTTTTTTCTCTTCTCCTTTAGATTATTTATGACCAAGGACATTATCTGCTATACAGAGATATCTGCAGAGAAATAACTGACTACCCTTCGGAATGCTTTTAACATCTGTAGAACTAAGATAAACACATAATGCCTAAACATTTCATTCTTACTAAGGAATCAACAGGAATCTGAGAGGAGTACAGTCTGTTTAGAATGTTGAGTTTTCAAGTCTACTGACGTAGCTTCTAAGAAGATAAAATAAAATGACATCTTTACTTCCAATGTGTGCTCCTGTCTGGAATAAGCACTCTATTATTATCTGAGATTACTATCACGTGATAGTCCAATTATAGTTATAGAGAGTTGTGAAAAAAACAATCTTCTTGTCACTAATACAGTGGTAGGATGTGCCTAACTCTTAACATCCTTAGGTTCAATGGTGAGAAACCACTTATTCAGTAAATACATACTTCCTGGGCACCTACTGTGCTCCATCAGTATGCTCCATGGCAGGAAGGGACACAGGCCCATACTCCTATTCTCATCAATTATTTCGCTGGAGACTTCAACATCTTCACCAAATCATAGTTGGGGGAAACCACAATTCATAGGAAACATGTCTAGAAAAAGGCTTCCTAATCTTTGTGAAAACAACAAAGAGGTCAGGCGCGGGGGCTCAAGCCTGTAATCCCAGCACTTTGGGAAGCTGAGGTTGGGGATTGCCTGAGTTCACGGGTTCGAGAACAGCCTGGACAGCTTGGCAAGACCTCATCTCTACAATAAAAAAAAAAAATTAGCCAGGTGTGGTAGCACACGCCTGCAGTTCCAGCTACTTGCAAGGCTGAGGTGGAAGGATTGCCCGAGCCCAGCAGGTCGAGGCTGCAGTAGCCATGCAGCCTGGGCAACGGAGTGAGACTGCAACTCAAAAAATAAAATAAAATAAATTAAATTAAAATAAAAAAGAATCTTTTGTTACATATCATTAGTTTTCAAAGAACTCTCCTTACAGTCTCTACTTCCATCATAATTTACATCAACTAATTAATGAGAATTGTAAGTGAGAAATATTTATTATACTTTTCCATTCCAATGGCAGAGTGGGATCTTTGATTGTTTCTTTTCATTCTTTTTTTTTTTTTCTGCCCTCCTTAATGTTCAGCTCACTGTGAAGGTGTTGTTGACATCTTTGCCATTTTTTGCCAAAATGACTGCTCAAATAAAAGTAACTTGAGGAGTTATTGCCTGTAAAACAAATGGGGCGTCACTGAAATGGCTACTTCTTGCTAGTATTTCATCTGAAATTTAACAAAGTCAGGGAGATGGATCCCATGAGCATACCTATGGTAAAAGCTCCGGCTCTTACTAGCAACTTATGTTATGTGGTAATTATGCTACCAGGCTGTCCAGAATTCTTTATCTGCATGCAGATTAATTCATATGTGCTACAGCTGCTATTATGATAGCATTAAAGCAAGAATTTGATAATGAAACTATCTTCTTTATGGAAACACAGTTCAATTACTTTAATAATAACACATTGGACACACCTGGAATTGCTTCACCGACTGAAAGGCCCAGTTTCTCCTCACATCATTGTACCTGATCCACCTTCTCATCACTTTAAATAAACACAAGAACAGAGGGGGGTTTCTAGACTGCGTTTTACAGACCTGACTCTTTCAATGCTATGATGGGAGCATTCCCTCGACTGACAATATGGGTAAATGGGTGATTAAACATTTCCATAACCTTCTAAAGGTTAAAAACTAAATGGCCATCCATCCAACCCACAGCTGGTAGCTCTCAGCTTTGCCATCAGTCATTAAGTCCTGGGAGCTTCAAAGGCTACCCACAGGCATGAATGAGAAAGGAAACAAGAATATCAAGTCCTTAATTTCAGGTCTGAAACATATACATAAAGCCACGAATGAAGGCTTTAAAAATTTTAGAACTGTTATATTTTAGGAAGGCTAATATTCACACATGTTCTTTTCCTCCCCGGGTGATTTTCTAGATTTCTCAAACAGCCATCTTAAATTATTGCTTTTAGACTGAAATTGAAGAAGAAAAGCAACAGCTTCTTTGACACACCAACAGCCCCCTTTCAGGAAGCAAAGTCCCAGAACACTTGCTGAACTTGGGATATTATCACAAGGACGCTCAGTCTCACATCTGTAATATAGCCTTCCAAGTTAATTATATTTCAGAGAGATCCTAAGTATCAACTGGCAATTTTACAAAAAAAAATTGGGAGTATTGATCTTTACATAAAGTTATTTTTATAGTCTTTTTTTGGTCAACTGAAAAAAAAAAAGAATTTAAGACTCATAAATCAACTAAAAACTGCTTATTAAATCACTGCTATCATTTAAATCAAGGAAAAAAATGAAACAACTTGAAAAAGGTGGTCTGATACTCAGACTATAAAACTAACAAACTTATATTCTCACCTCATTTTCTTTTACTCCATGTCAACTGATGCAAATTAATCTAACACCATAAAATTCATCCAATCACAAAATTCACCTAAGGTTTTCTTAGAAGCAATTTTTTTCAGCACAACTGTGACTTTACATCGCTGATGTCTTCAATCCATTCACTAAACAGATTCATGACATACACCATGGCAGGGACTAGGGCCTAAGGTCAACATGGATATACAAGGAGATGTGGTGCCTGTCCCCACAGAGTGAAAAATCCAATGAACTTGTTATTCACAGAGAATGTATCTCTCTAAGATACTGGATAGGCTACAGAACCATGTGCATCTCAATTTCTGAATTTGTAACATGAAGAAAATACCACCAATCACCAAAGGCTGTTGTATTAACTTAAATTTAATCACCCAGTTAAGCACTTTGCATGTGCCTGGCAAAGAGCAAATGATCAGCAAATGTCAGCTCCCAATTCTTTTCCCCCTTCTAAGGTAAAAATTGGCCACTGTGGCAATACGTTATTTTGTCATTCAAAATGTTGCCATTGGTGGAGCGTGGTGGCTCATGCTTACAATCCCACAACTTTGGGAGGCAGAGGAAAGAGGATTGTTTGAGCCCAGAAGTTTGAGACCAGCCTGGGCAACCTAGTCAGAGCTCTTCTCTACAAAAATCAAAAAACTTCCCCCAGCTCCTAGCAACTACTATGAATCTGCCTGTTCTAGATATTCCACATATAGGTATACATGGAGTATACAATATGTGGCCTTTTGTGATTGGCTTCTTTCACACAGTGTAATATTTTCAATACATCCATGATATAGCACATATCAGCACTTCATTCCTTTTCATGGCTGAACGGTATTCTGCCATACTGATATACCACATTTTGTTGATCCATTCATCAACAGATACTTAGGTTGTTACCTCCTTTTGTCTCCTGTGAATGCTGTGCTGCTATAAACACATGTATGTGTTTTTGTTTAAACACCTTTTTCAATTCTTTTAAGTATATAGCTAGGAGTGGAATCTGTTTTAAATATTCAAACATATACATACACACATAACATACATAAAACATACACTCACATATATAAATATAATCAATAGTTACACTAGACACACACACACACACACACACACACACACACACACACCACACACAGGAGCTAATTTTTGCAGTAGTAAGCTTTTGCTATACTTTTTTGGTTAAGGACTTCCCTTCTCCTTTATCTGTCATTAGCTGATCTTGATCCTCCCCCACCTTCAAATTTGGAATCTCTTAAATGACTGTAAGACCTTTCCATATCCCACCTGTATGAATTACCCATATAGCTCTGAGAGTGCTTAGCTCACACCAGGTTTTCAGTACATGACTGTTGAATGAATGAATGAATGAATGAAGTAGTACCTTGAATATAGCACAAATATAGTGAGCGCCTGTAGCAAAAACAACTCCATGATCATATCTAAGGTTAAAATACAGACGGTCATTAGTGTTCAGTTTTCTACTTTGCATGTCCCTTACTATCACACAGTAATTAGGTGAGAGCTAGGACTGACCTCGACTTCTCTTTTCTATCATAAAACTCCCCAAGAATGACACAGCACAGTGGTTAAAAATATCGGTTTGGAGATAAACAGCTCAGTGTTGGAATCCCTACTGGACACATTACTACTCACAGTCCCCATAAGTTTCTATCGTCTCTCTGAAAAATAAGGACAATAATCCCCATGCCTTCCAGTTGTCTTGAGAACTGAATGACACAATTCAAGTGAAGTGCTTAACAGAGTGCCTGGCACATAGGTAGTGTAATTAATGGAACCTCTTATCACTAATTAAGTAGGTTCCTGGCATAAGCAAATCTCTTTTCTTACATTAAGTTCTCTCAAGACACAGAAGAATCACAGAAAAATCAACTTCAAACGCTCCAATCCAGACCCATGGCTTTACATAATATACGAATGAATCTCAAATTTATAGTTGAATTGCCATCTGAGCTACAGACTGGTCTATTATCGAACTGCCTACATGAAATCTTGACTTAGATCTCTAAGAGACATCTTAGAACTAATATAATACATGCCTAATACATTATCCTTGGGGGAAACTGGGTAAAGAGTACACAGAAACTCTCTTTTTTTCTGTTTGCAACTTTATATGGGTCAAACTCTTTCAAAATTAAGTTATAACTTTTATGTATAATCACAGTTGTAATACTTATGACTATTAGTTTAGTTATACTATTTATTTATAGTATTTATTTATATAATTTTATTTAACATGTCCAAACTGAACTACTACAGATTTACTCTCCAGCCCAAATTCCCCAACCATCTCAGTCAATGAGCCACTGTTCAACCAACTGCTCAGGTGAAGCACTTAGGCAGCATTCAGCACATACACATGTTGGGACCAGACTGCTGGATTAGAATCATAATTCCTCCAGTTTCTAGCTAAGTGACCTCAGGCAAGTTACTTGACCTCTTCATATTTTAGTTTTCTCATCCATAAAATGAGAAGAAATAGCATCTATGGCATAGTTATGATGCAGATCAAATGAGTAGGCTAATACACTAAAGTATTTAAATGGCACACTGCTCACTACAAGTTTTCAATTAAAAATCAGCTATTATTATTACTATTTTCTCTTAGCTTTATACCCATATCCAATATGTATTCTAAAACCAACCACATCCCAGTCTCTCAATGCCAACAACTCTAGTATAACCCGCTATCAACCATCAATTCCCATAATTCTTCACTTGTTGCTATCACATGTCTGTCCCCAATCTTCCCCTCCTGGAGTTTATTTTCCACTGTAGTCAAAGTAAACTTTGTAAATGCTAAATACAATCATCTCATCTTCCACTCCAATGATTTCTAGTCAACATTCCAATGGTTTTCCACTGAGAGCAAAAGAAATTTTAAACGTCTAATAATGGACTAAAAAAGTTCTATGTGATGTCACTTCCGCTTTCCTCTCTGACCTCATCTGCCACCACTTTCTTCACTATGACACAATGGCCTTGAACATGCCAAAGTTTTTGCACTTGCTGTTTCTGGTACAGGCTGCCATTTACTCTTTAACATCCATTCTCTCTTGCCTTCTTAGTAACAGAACTCCCAATTTCTCAGGGCCACATGGTGTCCTGGAATAGAGTACATATACAGCCTGCCTTGTAGCTAGATGTAACCAAAGGATTACACTCTACCAATGGGATCTAAGCAGAAGTATTGTGTGTCACTTTCAGGAAGAGACCTTAAATATGGAGCAGGTATATCTCTTCAGGACTTCGTGGGTCAGACTAGCTACAGTGTAATATGGCAGCTCAAGGTTGGAGCGTGAGGTTAAAAAAATGCAAATCAACAAGAGGAATCAAAAGTCATGAAGGGCAAAGGCAACAATATAGATAGAATCTGGGTCCAGATGATCATCAAACTGTGGTTACTTACCTCTGAGAGGGACAGACAGGGTACTCCTATCCTGTTTAAGTGGTTTTGACTTGAGATTGTTCCCCCTTTCTTTGTAGAATAATTTTCCCCACAGATCCCTGCCTCCTCCTCACTGGTCAAGTCTTCCCTCAAATGACAGCACTTTAGGGGTGCCTCTGTTCAGCAGGACTTTCCCTCTCTGCTATCTCTACCATGCGGCTCTGTGCTTTCATCTTTGTAGTACGTGACAAGCACAAGGAACTATTTCTCTACTTTTTAAATGTCTGTCTCCTTCCACTCAAAGGTAAGTTTTTTGGGGGAGTGGAGGTGAAGGTGTCTTCTATGGCCTCCAGCACTTAAAAAAGAATTAAGGCCGGGCTCAGTGGCTCAGCCTGTAATCCCAGCACTTTGGGAGGCCGAGGTGAGTGGATTGCCTGAGCCCGCGGGTTCAAGACCCGCCTGGGCAACTTGACAAGACCTCATCTCTACAATAAATCAAAAAATCAGCCAGGCATGGTAGTGCGCGCCTGTAGTTCCAGCTACTTGGAAGGCTGAGGTGGAAGGATCGCCGGAGCCCAGCAGGTCGAGGCTGCGGTGGCTGGGAGTGGCCACTGCACTCCAATCTGGTTACAGAGACTCCAACTCAAAAAAAAAAAAAAAAAAAGAATTAAATCCCTATTTTTTTGACTGGCTGAATTCTAATACGTATAAATGAGCTGATTTGAGGTTTCCACCAAATACTGGTTAGTTTTCTTTCTCATCTTAAATTAGTGGTATTTAATTCAGTCCAACATTTATTGAGCTACTACTGGGTGAAGACATGGTGGTAGACGCTGGATAAACAAAGATCAAAGAAGGCAAGGTCCATGCCCCCCGGGGCTTCATAGTATAATAACACTGCAATCTGTACTTCTCAGAGTAGCATTAAGTATCGGAGGAGTAAATGATATGTTGATGGTAACTTGTTCTGTGTATACTTAGAAAGCAGCTGAGACTTTACACATAATTTTCATTTTTGGATCCAGTTTTGAAACACATATGATCATTACTTTAGTGTTTTGACTATCAAAAAATATGAACATCTTCCAAAATAGTTTCAAAATGCTATTAAACACCAAATTATTTAAAAAATTCTGTCATTGCACCATTATCCTCTCAAAATCACGTTCCAGAATTCAAAGACTTTGACTACCCTCTGAGAATAGTGACAAGGAGGATTCTACCAAAATCACACAGAAAGCTATATACACAGTTCTTTCATCGAGACTAAATTTTCCCAAAAGAGGCAGCTCCCAAAAGTCTCTTCTATCAAAACATTCTCTGAGCACTCGAATAAGAAATTATCCATGTGGTTAGGACCATTTCTTGGTTTAATTTCATTTAAGGTGGGAGCTTGAAAGTTAAATCTGCAAAGCCTTATGAAATCATCCCAAATATTACATCTATCCAATCCAAAATGCTCTACCATCATCTAAGATGACTTTTGAGAGGCGGTATTGCTTGTGTAAATTTTAGACTTGGAACATTTTATAAAAAGCACAATCACTAACTCAGAGGTGGATTCTAAGCCAGAGTCAAGCCTTGAGACAACTGAAGCCAGACAGCTTGATTCCAAGCTTGTAAGAGAGAGAACCACCCAGAACTACTTGAGCCAGAACTACCCCGCTCAGCTGCTCCTAGAGTCCCGATCCACGAGAACCCTGTAAGATAATAAATCTTTGTGGAGTTTGTTTATTCTTCTAAAAGCACGATCATTAGTTGTTCTACATCCAGATTATGTGATGACATGGCATATAGTTTAAAAACATGATTTAATATTCATTTTAGACAACACTTCGGAGTTAGAAGGAATTGTTAGTTTAAAAGTGGGATTTGGAAAGACAAAAAACCAGGGTCTGAAACTGTCCTGAGCCATGTGGCTTGGGCAAGTATCTTAATAACAACTCTAAGCCACAGTTCTCTGAGAGTCAATGTGACAAATAAATGAGATCAAGAAATGAGATCACAGTGCCTGACATATGGGCATACAGTAAGCAGTCAATAAATGTTCACTGTGCTGTCAGTGAGAACACTGACGTTGATGGCAAGAGTGAGCCCACACCTGAACCCAGGTCTGGCTGCCTCCAAACTCAATCCCATTTCACTATTTCTTGTTCCAATTTTTTCATTCCTCGTTGCCAATCTAGGACATCTAGAGGAGAGTTCAGCTCTGGTTTTAAGGCATGGATGCTGCAAAGCCTCTAGGGGTTGAGTTTGTTCAACCCTATCCACCACGGCAGGTAATCTGTGCAACAGAAAGGACAGAGATTGAATGGAGGGGAAGTGCCAACTCTCCACGTGGGGGACAAGCCACCATATGGCTCTGCAATTAGGGAGGAAGAAGACTGCCAAGGACAAAAATAACTCTGGCAAAATTCAGTATGGCTGGTAGGAGAAGTCAGTTCAGGTCACCCCTTTCTTGGTGGTGTTCTTGTTCCCCAGGGGACATTACTGGCACTCCTTACCATGGATTTGAAAAGGATCTGAAAGATGAAAAGGAAGTTTGAAGATAGTGGATATTTCTAATACCAGGTTATTAAAACAATTTTTCCCTTTCCTAAAAGCCTGGTGCATGAACAGTTCTTCAAAGGAAAGATCTGCTTCAAGAGAAGATTATTGCTAACTTTGAAGAAGTTTAACAACCTCACTCTCCTTGTCACCAAAAGAAGGTAGGTGAACTAGATGAGATGCCTCATTTTGTGGTTCTGAAAGTCTGTCGTCAATAAGCCTGAGACAGCAATGGGAAAAGGAGGGAGGAAACTGTGTAGATTCAACCCTACCCAATGTCGATGAGTGAAGTGTGTGCCCAAGGAAGAGAACAGAGAGCCAGCCTGGTCAACTTAGCGAGATCTCGTCTGTAAACCAGATCAAAAAATTAGCCGATATAGTGGCACGCGTCTGTAGTTCCAGCTATTTGGAAGGCGGAGGCTGAAAGATCGCCTGAGCCCAGTGGGCTGAGGCTGTGGTGGCTGTGAGCATGCCACTGCACTCCAGGCAGGGTGACAGATTCAACTGAATTTCTGCAAGGATACAGGCATGCTTCATACAGGGAAAACACTGAACACAGCAATCTTTTAAACCTGGAAAGCAATCCAAATGTTCAGTTTCTTTCTCCTCTAATGAAATGAAACTATCAATGACATTCAAATACCATCATTCATTCAGCTGAAAGCTATTTTATGCATTTGACTGCGAGGGATGACTCAAAGAAAAAAGGTGAGGTCTGTATTTGGTAAAATGAGAATTAATATTTCTTAAAATAGAGATCAGTTAGGTAATCTCTATCTTAATTATGACACCTCAGTATTTTTTCTTGACAGCTTATAGTCAAAATCACCCTTGATTGCTACTTCTTTGGTTAAACAGCAGCTGAGGAAGCTGGCTTGGATTCAAGGACTATGTTGAATTTTTAAAAATACACAAGACACTATAATCACACTCACTTGGTGAGATGCTCACACCATGAGGGGCATGCAGAAACAGAAAACAAATGGAAGAAGCCAACTCATGCCTCAACTCCTGTTCACTCTGGCACCTTTACCTGCCATGTGGAAAGACAGCTGGCATAGACTGCATTATTCAAATGTTCTCCCTGATCTTTAAGCTAGTAAACAGTGTTGACTTTGTGTCTGTTATATACATGTATATGGATGTTTCACTCTACATTGTTATCATTTTTATTCTAGTTTTATCCTTCCTACCAAGCAGTGAGTTCAATGAAGGCTGGATTCATCTCTGCACAATACATCCTAGCGTATTGTATGCTCCTGGCTTTTAGCACTTTTCACACAGGAAAGTCTTAGGAAAGCTGCATTGGATAATGTGAGTTTTTTTAAAAAGTGACCTGCATACATACATATCCCTCTCCCTGAAATATTACTATAGCTTACTCTTCCTGGGGGGGTTTTACAGAAAGGATGAGTCATCTGGCTGGCCCTCTGCAACAGTTATAAAGGCAGATGGAATCAAAAAGAATTACAGTATCTTTTCAAAGGAGATAATCTTTTGAATAGGGTGGGAAGCGATTTACATTGGAAGTATAGTGTTTGGGTGTGTCTAGTCTCCACTTCCCATTTTCCTGCATCCAGATTCCAGTTCTAGAGGTGCATGTGGTCCTGACCCAGCTAATCAACATGAACCATTCTCTAGTCAAAATGTCTAGGGATGGTCACAGGATGCAGGTTAATCTGACTCGATTCAATCTCGGGATTTCGATTGTAACCACTGAGAAAATGCAGCTCATTTTTCATGAAGGTTGCTAAGCTGCAACCATGGGGATCTGACACTGCCAGGAACGATCCCATCCCCCACTGGAGATAGAACTGAGAATGACACCAAGGCAGCAAAGGAAAGAACAGAGATACAGGGACAGATTCCTAACATGCTTTGGGTATGTGGATCCAGTCGTGCCTGTAGAAGGTATACCTTTGGACTTTTTCATTATGTGAGACAATACGTTCTTTTCTGTTTGAATCAGCTTGAATTCAGATTCTGGCTATGACAATGGAAAAGAGTTTTAAGCATAATACAGGTGTTACGGAAGACACAGGTTCCTAACACTCAGGTTTTTCACAATATGTTCTGACCTACTTTCTCTACCTCATCTGACATTGCCCCTCATCCATTCCATGAGTTTAAATTCTAAATGCACTCCACTATATATTGTCCATGAACAGACCAAACATGCTTTTGCCAACAAGCCTTTGCCCATACTATTACCTCGCCTATGAAATCCTCCCTTCCTCCCTCCTCTGCCCAGCAAACTCCAATTGACACTACAAAGCCCGTTTTTCTGTGGAAGCCATACCCAACACTCACAAGCAGGAACAATCACTTCCTCCTCTATCTATGTTCCCCATGATTTATGGTACCTTTGGCATCTGCCACATTGGTTTACTGTTATTTGTTCACGTATCTCTCCACAAACTGTAACTTATCACCTTTGTCTCCTCATCACTCAACAGTTACTAAGTGGGACGAAGGAAAGCATAGAAGAGGAGGGAAGCAGAGAAGGAGAATGGATTCCAGAATGTGGCTATACCTTATAAAACAAGCAATAAAATCAGGAAAGCATCACTGGATTCAAATATTTCCAAAATAAAGTTCCAACCTTTCACCTTCCACCAAAGAATCACTACAGTATTGAGTGAGTACAAAGGAAACAATTACCCTTAAACTAATAGGCAAATTAGGATTCCATGCTCTATCCTTATACCCTGCAAATTAGACATTTAAAGAGACAGATTGGGAAGTTAATGATCTTTTAAATGTAAACACAATCGTTTCTCCCCCTTTGCTTTTTTCACTAACCTACAGGTTGGAGTACAAGGATGAAACCAGAAGGCAGCATTACTGGGAATCAGAAAAGCAATGGTCTCAAGACTTCCAAATTCTCAGTACAAAAAACAAAATACCACATGCTTTATGTGGGACTGACTCAGAGGATATTATTTGGCCAGACTAAAAAGGACACAACCACCCTTCAGTGTGGTGATGAAACACCAATATCTATCTCTCTCATCCAAAAACATTTTCCTTATTTGTTAAGCATATTCTGAAAGAAATTATCTATCCAGAAGTCAACCTCCTTGAGGTAGATTCATACGAAGTTAGCCTGGGTTTAACTACAATATCACCAAAGACCTTAGAAATGTGGCAAATAAAAATGTTAGGGCTATCAAAAGCAGCAGATAATTAAGCTGAAAAAATTAACTACAGCTGCAATGTGATTCTCTTCAATCAGGAAGAGCCTCTGGATGCTGCCCTCTCATCTAACCCTCCAGAGCAAGACCTGTCTGAACCAGAGGGACGAGAACAACAGTTAAACCCAGAGCAGTCACAAGCTCTCTGCTGGGTCCTCAATATTATTCTTCTATGAAGCAAGACACACATACCAGCTTTCATCAAACAGGAAAAAAAGCTCTTCTCCACAATATTGCCGAGAGGTCATATGAAATGGATATCCCATTCTCTAAGGAACAAGGACAACAACAAAAAAGATGCCTGTGTTCTTTTAACCTGCATCCGCATTTGTTATCATGGGCCAAAGCATATGTGCTCAATAACGCGGGTATAAGGAAACATACTTGGATCAAAAGCAGGGCACGGCTTTCCCTCCTATTCCTAGACACAAAGGGAGCTGGCTTCCTGGGCACTCTAGCAGACTGTGGTAACTAGTTAGCATATGAAGAGAGGTCTGTGCCTGTACCCACTTTCTGGAAACAAAAGAGGTCTGTTGTCAATATAAATACAGTTTACATACCAATGGTTTCTAATTAACCTTTCACCAGTAGTTTTGACCACAAGTGCATTTTCCTTCTTGGCCTCAGGCAACCTAGGAAAGGACTAACCCTAGACTTCTTCGTTTTCGCTAATCATAGGTTTTAAGAGGCTTTAAACAAAGTGAATTTGAGTAGCAACTCTGCCATTTACCAACTAGTGAACTTAGGCAAGTAACTTAACCCCTCTCTCTCCATACACTCACTTCTGCAGAAAAGGCATAATAGCTCTGCCATAAGTTCAGCAGGAATATTAGATTAAATAACATATGGAAAGTGTTTATCACCAAGATGGGCCCAAAGAGAAAGTCACAAACCACACACAATGACAAACTTATGCTTAGGCATTCAGTGACATCCAAACTGAGATAAATATTCCAGATCAATGCTCACAACCAATGGGAAAGAAACTTACTTTATACATGCTTCCTTGACCACTTTATCTATAACAACAAACCCCCTTTATTTTCTGCCCCCTCACCCTGCTTTATTATTTTACATCACAGCAAGTATCACTCCCTGCCATTTAACATTTGTTTTTCTATATCAATTCTCCTTAATGTACCCTTGGTTGAGCTCAATGCTATATTCCCAGTACCTAAAATTGTGCCTGCCAAGAAGAGACCCTAATAAACAACTGCAGGGGGGTAGAATGAATATAAGTTCAAAAAATATATAGGGGGGTATCCATTTTTATATTTTTTGAGGAGGAGGGAGCTGTATTTTATTTAAAAGATTTTTGATACTGCAGGCTGCTACTTTGCATCTAAAATGGAATTATCATCATTTCATTCAACAAATATTTACTGAACAGCACATTTCACAAAGCTACCTGTTAGGCGCTGAGAAAGATTCTGCCCTAAAAGGGGTTATAATTCAAACACACTATGTAGCATTCTCAATGAACAATCATTCTTCCTTCATTGGCAACTGCCTCTCTCCTTTCTTCCACATGGTGACTGCAAATGCAGCCATGTTGGTAAAATGTAATAACCAGTGTGCTGTGAGAAGGAAGAAAGGCAGATGTGCTAGGAAGAGCAGCGAGGCTGAGAGAGGGCTTCAGGGCTCCCCATGGTGCAGTAAGTCCCAGGGCCCAAATGCTACTAAATCCAGATGGTGTATGTATCAAAAATTTTTTTTGACAAATAATCAGGCAATACATATCTAGAACTCTTTAAGGAGTATGTCCTTTTCTAGGAAAATCTACTCTAAAGAAGTAAACAGAAATCTGAACACATATTAATACATGAAGATGTTCATCATAGCTATTTAAAAAAGGAAGACTAATCATTTTAGAAAGAATAATTAATGAACACCTCTCTCTCATCTCATGACACGATACTATTTAACAATTCAAAATATGTATTTGAGGAAAAAAAGATTATATAAGAAAACAGTCACAATATGTTAAATGAAAAAAGCAAGATATGAAATTATAGATACAGGCTAATGCCACTTATCTATGCCTTATGTATATGAGCATATGTATGCTAGTGTACGGGGTAGAGAGGTAGAAGTTAATATCAATACAGATATATAATGGAGAAATAACCAATTATTTATCATGATTATTACTGAATTATGGAATAAGAAATTTTCTTGTATTCATGGTACCTTTTATATCTTACAGACTGTCTAAAGGGTAATTACCATTTTATTTTCAAATGATGTATTTTACCATAAAATATCACCCAGTCGTCTTTTTTTTTTTTTTTTGAGTCTATGACCTGCTGCTCAGGTGATCCTTGTGCCCCAGCCTTCCCAGCAACTGGAACTACAGGCACCCACCACTATACCCAGCTAATTTATTTATTTACTGTAGAGAAGAGGTCTTGCCAAGTTGCCCAGGCTGGTCTCAAACTTGTGGGCTCAGGCAATCCTTGCACTTTGGTCTCCCAAAGTGCTGGAATTAGAGGCGTGAGTCACCGCACCCGGCCTTACCCAGACTTCTGGAAAGTTCTTCTGTTTGTAAACAACTAAATAGCAAATGTTTTAAAAACCATTAGGAATATAGTTATAGTTTAACTAGTCGATGTATCACTTAATGAAACAAGGAGAATGTACATTTTGGGAGAATTGGGGGGTGTCTCAGTAAGGATACTGCAAAGGACTTTTACAGGATTTGGCTATGTGTTGGGTAACTTTAGGTGATTTAGAGGGGGATTCGAAAAAGCAGGGTTTTTTTCTGATCTGGGTGCTGTTAAGAAGTGAAGGTGGATGGGTTCACATCTGTAGTCCTAGCACTCTGGGAGGCCAAAATGGGAAGATTGCTTGAGTCCAGGAGTTCAAGACCAGCCTGGGCAACATAGGGATACCTAATTTCTACAAATAATCAAAAAATTAGTTGGGCGTGGTGTTGTATGCCTGTAGTAGTCCCAGCTACTCGGGAGACTGAGGTGAAAGGATCTTCTGAGCCCAGGAGGTTGAGGTTGCAGTGAGCTATGATTGTACCACTGCACTCCAGCCTGGGTGACACAGTTGAGACCCTCAACTCAAAAATAAATAAATAAATAATAATAATAAAAAGAAATGGAATTCCATGATTGTGTATTTTAATATATCTTACCTAGAATGTAGAAGAAATGAAGCAACACTACAAATATGATAGGTAAAGAAATAACAGTCAAATTAACCAGCACTCACATTAGCCAGGATGGGAGAATGTTTGGTCATTTCTGTAGTCTGGACACTCTTCATGTCTTGTCTTTGTTTAGACATGATTATGAGTGGTCTTATTTTTGTTCTGATCCACTTATTGGCAAGCTACAGGCAACTCTAATGCCTCACTGATAGTACCAGTCAGTTCCAGAATGTCAAAGAATATATATATGCTGAGAAATACTGTGAAACAAGTAGTGTGATTAGTGTTAATTCTGATTACAACATAATACAAACCTGACGGACTTATTTTATGAATTAAGTAATACATGTATGTGCGTGATTTATAAATTACAAACTGCTATACACTTGTCACCATGCTGCTAATATCTTCACCATCAATGGCATGTCAATCTCATCTGCCAAAGGAGGTTCTGTGTCTTGGAAAAGGGTTGCAACAGAAACCTAAACGTTAGTTTCAGTTTACCACAATGGTCAGAGGTAATGGGAATTAAGACCCTTATCTTAGAAATAAACATATACTAAAAATTCAGACACAACTTTTTAAAAAAATTTGTTTTGAGTTGGAGTCTTACTCTGTTGCCCAGAGTGGAGTGCAGTGGCCGCTCCCGGTCATTGCATCCTCAACCTGCTGGGCTACGGCGATCCTTCCGCCTCAGCCTTCCAAGTAGCTGGAACTACAGGCGTGCGCTACCATGCCCAGCTAATTTTTTTTTTTTTAAATTTATTGTAGAGATGAGGTTTCGCTTGCCCAGGCGGGTCTCGAACCTGCGGGCTCAGGCAATCCACTCACCTCAACCTCCCAAAGGCGCGGGATTACAGGCTGAGCCACCGAGCCCAGCCAGACACAACTTTTAAGCACTATATCCCTCATAAACTCTTGACAAATCCATAAGAAAGAAAAAAGTTAACACCTATCTCAAAATATAGTAACTTAAAAGAAACTCAAGAGGTGAAAAAAGTGGGCAGAATGTCAGCAACTTCCTTTCAATGGTTCAGCCAAAACAAAACAAAGAGGGAAAAAATAGGGTATAACAATAACATAACATAATAGTAACATAAAAGTAACATTAAAAAAAGTATACACTTAGAACTCCTGATAATTTCTTCTTGTATTCTCTTAAATCATCTTGCACTTTAGAGACCACTTTGTTAATAGTCCTAATTACAAGAAGTCAGAATTTTGGAATTGCACATAAGACACATCTCAAGGAAGTATCCACCTTGAAGCAAAAATTGCTTACTTTGGAACTGGCCTTTATCACAATGAAATTATGAATTCTTAGGTGACTCATATATTCTAGCCATCTATTCATTTAAAAATACCTATAGAGTTCCTGAGAGAGACCAAGCTCTGTGCAAGACGCCAGCGGTCCATGAAGATAGCTCCAAAGATCTCTCTCATGAGTTATCTCCATAGGCAGAATGATGCACCATTTATAAGATAGGAATTCTATCTAATAGATACATTTCCCTCCCAAAAAACATGCAGATTATCCCATCAAAAGGCTATAGGTACTTTACCAAAGCAAGAAAAATAAACAAGCCAGGCTCGGTGGCTCAGCCTGTAATCCCAGCACTTTGGGAGGCTGAGGTGAGCGGACTGCCTGAGCCCGCGGGTTCGAGACCCGGCTGGGCAACTTAGTGAGACCTTATCTCTACAATAAATCAAAAATTAGCTGGGCATAGTAGTGTGTGCCTGTGGTTCCAACTACTTGGAAGGCTGAGGCAGAAGGATAGCTGGAGCCCAGCAGGTTGAGGTTGTGGTGGCCGGGAGCGGGCACTGCACTCCAGTCTGGGTGACAGAGTGAGACTCCAACTCAAACAAAAAAATAAAAGAAAATTAAACAACCTGTAGTAAAGGGATCACAGGAAGGGTAGTTATACAGAATAAAAAGATCAAACTCAAGGGAACCAGGGCCTCTGAATGCTTTTGTTCTTAATAAGTATACATACATAGTGGGGGTATGCTATCAAAAAATAAAGCTCCAAAACTTCTTCCTACCCTTTAGCCTTCCAGTGCCTCCCCAGAGATAATGTTTTCCACCCACATATATACATCCATTGAAGAACAAAAATGGCAACCAACAATAGACTTTGTTAATTATTCCACTTTGTCTCACTGAACGATATTCACTCACTCATCATTTATTGAGCAACTATTGAGTAGTAAGTACTAAGCACTATTCTAAGAACTGCTAAAAAGGTCATCAAAACAGAAAAAATTCTTGCCCTCACGGAGCTGATATTCTCAGTGGTCCCCTCCATATCAGCAGATAGCAACACCTTATCATTTCAATATGTACAGATTCACCCCGTTTTAACATGCTACAATTTGCATTCTCTTATTGATGGGTATTTTGCTTGCTTCCACTTAGCACTTTAAAAAAAAAAATCGATTAGGTGGGCATGGTAGCGCATGGCTGTAGTTCCGGCTACTTGGAAGGCTGAGGTGGAAGGATCGCAGGAGCCCAGCAGGTCGTGGTTGCGGGGGCCGGGAGTGTGCCACTGCACTCCAGCCTGGAAGACAGAGTGAGATTCCAACTCAAAATAAAAATAAAAATTGGGCTTTATGGTATCTTCTTTTATACACAAATATTTTGGCCAAATTCTGAACAGCTGTTTAAAACATGTTAATCTTTGTCAATGTTATATTTTGCAAATGTTTCATTCAGTGACTTATTTTTCCTTTACCAACATCTATAAAACCACATCAGAGAAGATACTCATTCTAGAATTGTTAAACTAAATCACGACTCCAGTAGATTATTTGTAACAGTTTAGCAGATTATGTTACAGTTTTTAACAGTCTATGAAGAAAGTAAATGTCATAGTCAATCCATTTTTTCTTCTTGCAACTGTTAGGTATGGTGCTGATTCTCCCAGCTGGTTTTCAGACAGCACTGAAATTAACTTTGAAGTTTCCCTAACCCTTAAAAAAGTGATTGTTTTGCCAAGAAAAACAGAGCCCTTACTGAACAAGTTAGAATTCACTAAGTTCTTATAACTTCAAATGTAGACGTTCTAGGCTCTGTGTGAGCATGTGTGATTGTGTGTATGTGTATGTGTGTGCGCAATCATGTGAGTGTGGTTGTACATGTATGTAAGCAATGTTTGTAGAGAGTCTATAATGCACTGTAGCTGCAGGACTGATGCTGAACCACCGTTACACTAATCCACATTACAGACTAAAAACATATCCAATACAGGAACCCATACTAATTTATAAAACAGAAACTCCAACATTTTTTGAGTCCCTAATGTGTATGCCAGGATCTCTGTTATCTGTTTTAAATGCATCTTCTATACAAAACAACTCACATTAAGTATGTGAAAACAGGCTTAGAGAAGTTTAGGTACTTTGCCAAGTTCATTCAACCTCTAAGTGATAGAGTTGAATGGAAGCATAGACAACCTCTGCTTTAAAATCTACAACCAGTATGAATGACACTGTGCTACTGTAATTTCTAAATATACCTGATAATACCTGCCTATAAATTGTGTGCTGGCATTTTGTATCTATTATCGTAGCATAACATATCATGGATTTATATAGGTTAACTTACGAATTTTGTAAATGTAGGATCCAAGTTTCAACTCACACCTACCTACTCCACAGTGTTTTTGTTTTTGTTTTTTTGTCCTCAGGGTACCCTAGAATGATAAGCCATGGAGAAGTTTTACTAGCAAAAAGATGCAGGGTTAGGAGAATGAGCACTGGAATGCTACTGCCTAGATTCAAATGCCAGCAGTCACGTAGTAGCTACATACACTGGACAAGGACAAATTCCACTGCGTTTCCATTTATCTCTTTAGTAGGGATGATAATCTTACTGGCTGTGTATATTGAAGAGGATAATATATGTAAAAAGCTGGAAATAGTGTTGGTCTATGTTTAGGTACTCCGTATAGCTTGGTGCTATACTTATCTCATGTTCACTCCATAATAAAATTACAATCATTTATCTCTTTTTTTTTTTTGAGTCAGGGTCTCACTCTGTCACTCAGGCTAGAGTGCATTGACAGGATCACGGCTCACAGCAGCCTCGACCTCCTGGGCTCAGGTGATCCCTCCGCCTCAGCCTTTCGAGTAGCTGGGACATGCATCATCATGTTTCGCTACCTTTTGCAGATGCTATAGGTTTCACTATGTTGCCTAGGCTGGTCTTGAACTCCTGGCCTCAAGCAATCCTGCCACCTCAGCCTCCCAAAGTGCTGGGATTATAGGCATGAGCCACCACCACCCGGCCCACTTACCTATTCCAAACACAAAGAAGATCTCAGGGCAGAGCCTGGAGTTCAAACACACCACATGGAGGAAAGGCTAACTTCTAATTAGAAGAAACTTAAGAACAATGTTCAACTGAGGAGTGACTGGGGTAGCTGAGGAACGCCAAAACTCCCACCCAAGAGCTCCTCAAGCCGAAGTCTCTAATAACTTCCCAACCTAGTCTGGACTCCATAGAGCAGCTGGTGTGAATCTACTTTGGTCTGGAGGAGGGAAGTCTGCTTATGGCAGACAGGCATAATTGCCAAGAGTTACATTTCCTGTGAGTGGGCAGGGAAGCCTTGGAAACTAGAGCCATGGGGTATCTGGGGACATCCCAGGTGAAAAGCGGCTCTCAGCTTCAGAGAAACCTTCTGCCACAGCTGAAGAATCCCAATGAGGGGAAACTGGGGACAGCTGGCCCAGAGGGTCTGGGGTACCCTAGCATCCCTCTTCCAGTACCACGGACTTCCAGAGGCTCAGGGCCAAGGGAGAAAGGTGGCACTATAATAGAGCTCGGCACAGAAGGGCCTCCCCCTTTCAGCTCCTCTCCATTTTCCCCAGCTGAGCCCAGCTTTATGCAAACAACACTCTTAAGAAGCTCAAAATGCAGGCTACTGGAGGGGTGGGGTGAGCCAACAGTTCATTAAGTGGCAGCAGGCCGGTGAAGTAGGGGCGGCGGGAACGGGAGGCAGCAAGAGGGAAGGGCCCCCGGCCCTTAACCTGCTGGAGCCAAAGTGAACTGTCCCTCGACCCTAAGCTCAGCGAGCCGGGCGCGGCAGCCTGGCCGCTCCCGTTTCCTTCCACCTGCCCCCGCGCCGCAGCCAAGGCAGTGCCCGCGCGCGGCCCTGCGCTCAGCTGTGCGGCCCAGGCGCTGCCCAGAAAACATGGCTGGCTGGAGCAGCCGCCGGGCGCGCGGGAGCGGCTTGGGAGGGATGTGGCCGCCAGCCCGGGAGGCGGGAGGGGGTTTAATCGCCTGGGCTGGAGGCAAGTGCAGCGCGTTCCAGCCGCTCCCTGGCGCGGCCGCTTCCTTCCTTCCTTCCTTGCTTCCTCCGCTCCTCATCCTTCCTTCCCTTTCCTCCCTCTTCCCGTCTTCCCCAGCCCTGCCCAGCCTCCCGCCGGCCTCCCTGACCCCCGCCCCGCCCCTCTTCCCGCTGACACTTCCACGGCCAAGGACAAAACCGTTACCTGCGGGCCCCCGAGCGGCCCAGAGGTCCGCCTCGGTCACTGCCGGAGCCCAGGCGCGCGCTCGGTGGCCGCCCGCCTCATCCCCGCGCGTCTGAGCGCCGGGCGGCAGCTGCTCCTTTTATGGGGCTCGCGGGCAAGAGGCACCGCCAGGGTGTCCCCAGCCCGCTCGGGCGGGCGGCAGCCGCGTCAATGTGCGCTATTCACACTCGGGGGCTGCTGCTGGGTGGCCCCCCCACCCCCGAGAGCACGACTGCCCGCCCCCATCCACATGGCCTTGGCAGGAGTGGGGGTGGGGGAGGCACACATGACTTTCGGGGCACCCACTAGGAGAAGGGGGTCACGTGTCCCGGGCCCAGAGTAGCCAGGGTAGTACGGGCCCACCAAGAGTTGCTACAGCCTTGAGATGGATATGGAGAAGCTGGTCAAACACGGATGGAGTGTTGGGTTCGCTTTGAAATAAGACAGGAATAAAGCTGAACCTTTTAGCATCATCATCATTTCACCTAGAATCATTAAATAGAATCTACCATTTTATTCAGGGATTACTATGAGCCAAAACATTCTCTCCTGGTGCAGGCCATTTTGAAAGCCTTGCGCTCTTCCAGTCCATCGCCTCTCCCCCACCCTGCCCCACTTCGGTTAATACAGATCCAATCATATTTTCACTCTTCGCGGTGGAAACCTATGCTGGCCCCCATTCCACAGAACAGCCAACCACATTAGTTCAGCTTGCAAGGACCCTTAAATATCTATCCTGGCCCTACTCTCCAGTCTCACTCAAAACTGATGCGTCCCGCCTTTATGCAACCCCAGGAAAGGGTTAACTTTTTGCCCTTGAAAGTTGAGAAAGATGGAGCTCAGAGAGGTTAAGGAACTGCCAAAGGTCAATCAGCTAAGAAATACCGGAGCAATGCCCCAGGTCAGTCCACATTCACAGTACTGGATCTTGGTCTCCCTGTGCTATGACTGCCTTTTGTGAACTTTTAAGGTCAAGAGGGCATCATGCCCTTTTGAGTTTTGGAGGATACTTCATCTCTTCATTGGCAAGAATAAAACTTGAAAGAAACTGAACTCTCTAGGCCAAGAAAAAAAAAATCCCTAAGAGCTCCCTTTGAACCTGTCACCTCCAGCCAACACTTTCTTTTCATTCATATACAATTTTAGTTCTAATTTCAGGTGGGCTGTGGCAATAGTGAGCAGGGCTTTCATGGGAATGACCAATGTGACTAAGTTGAAACTGGCCCTCAGCATGCTCTCATCACTGCCTGGAATGGCAAGAAGAAACAGAATTCCCAAGAAGAAAGCCAACATGCAGTTACCTGTTATACCTCATATAATATTAAAATGATTTTTCCAAGTGTCTTATTGGTCAACAAATCCACATTGAATGTCTGAAGCAGCCTCCTTTCAAGGGTGCAGAAATGCATTAGCTAAGAGAGTGACATCACATTTACTCCTATCTCTTTTTACTTTTTTTTGAAGCAGCCATAAAGGAAGGATTTGACACAGGAGGTTCCCCCAAAGCAAAGCTGGTACAATTTTCTGATGTGGAGCTCATCAGAGGACTAGAGAGGCCTGATACTGATAAGATGCAGAAAAGTATAAGTCTGTAACTCTGAAGAGGGGGAGGCAATGAGATGTTCCTGCCGGGGTGAAAGTGATTTTCAATTTTGAATAATTATACTAGGTCATTCAATGTGTGGAATGGAGTGTCTGTAGTACACGGCATTCCTGCTGAGAGGGTTCTTAGAGTCTGAGTGCTAGGAGGCAGAAAGCCTGTAATTAGAAGGCCTGAAGCACCCACCCTCTCTGATGAAGAGGACTGGAGTACAGCCTGCCCAGGTAATAGGGTGTGTGTGTGTGTGTGTGTGCGTGCGTGTGTGTGTGTGTGTGTGTGTGTGTGTGTGTGTGTGTATCCCTATTTCCGAACATTAACATCTAACTATGCCAAGACTTACAGTGTGATGGGAAAAGCAGAATTAGAAGCAAAGGAAAACAAAAAGCCACTTAACAGAGAACTCTAAAACATGTGATTTAGAGAAGGAGATATTTGAACCCACATTCAAAAGAAGCTTGCATTTAACATGGGGGTGAAAGAGTGGCTTATTCTTTGAAGTAGCCAACAAAATTCCTAACCACCCTCAGATTCTGAGCTGTACAACTTTCTGATTTATTTGCACTCGCGGTAGTTTTCTTAGAAGTCCTCTCAAGGCTATGGGTAAATGCCACGGGGGGGGGGACAAAAAAATGAGAGCTTGGTGGTGATGTCACCATTCTTTTGTCTATCTCCACTCATATATATGAAAATAGGCTTCCATTGAACAAACCTAGCTTTTCTTAGGCCCTGATCCTCTGAATTACTTACTTTGGGAAGGGACTGTGAAAACTGAAATTTGCATCTGCCTATAGGGGAAAATTTGGGAAATCTAACTTAATTCATTCCATAGCCACTCTTGATACAACACATATGAACCTTCAGTATATCTCAACCAGATGCACATGTTATGCCTTGGTAAGGATTATTAGATTGAATTCATAGGTTTTGTGTAATATACTGATCAACTTACATCTCCTGTTCACAGATGGTAAACATAAAATTTCTCCAGGGGAGGGTACAACATCCTCATGCAGCGTAGGGTTTTTGTTGATCTGTTCTGTGCAGTAACACATCTTGCAGTAACCAAGTGGGGAGTAACCCCACTTCAAACATAAGTAGCTATTCTTGATACTCAGATTAAAAAGAAAAAGAAAGAAAGAAAGATGCCTTCATTATGTTTCACTCAACTGCATGAACACCATTCTACTTACAACAACAATGCTGGGTTGTTGAGGTTTTTTTTTTTCTTTTTGAGCCCCTCAATATGGATGGAAAAATTAAGTCTGATTTAATCTAACAGCTATGCATGGCATAACAATATTAAGTCATACATTTGGAGCTTAAGAAGCTAGAGGCAGTTTCTACATCAAACTCAACTGGCCACCCAGAACTTCTACTCTCTGCGGTAGGTATGAGTCTTGTCCTAACATTTTGGTTGTTGGTGTTTATTTTTCTTTAAGTGCAAACATTATGGCCCTAATATCAACAGAATGAATTCAGTTTGGCTTTGAAAGTTTTACAAAATATAACATCCTTTCCCCTTTATTCATTTAACACATATTTTTTTTTACACATCCCTTTGGACTTCATTTTTCTAGACAATGGAGATGCAAGAGTGAACAGACAAAAGGCCCTGCCTACACCATTATGGTATATACCTGTGCATGACTAGAATCAACATCAACACTGCAAACATACATAAAGTGGATCTACAATTATCAACCATAATGATGGCAATCAACAGTAAATATAATAAATGAATGAGCCTAGAAAAGTTTTTCCTTAGTTTTAAAATATGGCGGCTGTCTTTCTATTGGCTTTCTAATTAAAAAAAAAAAATTACGTAAAGGTTAAAAATTGATAAGGATGAACAATATTTAGATCTTGGACTTTGGCGTCTGCCTATCCCAGGTAGGTATCCCTGATCCGTATTCACTTGCTCTGTGACCCTGGCCTAATTCTCAATTTCGCTAATTCTCAGTTTCGTCATTTGTATTTTTTTTTTTTTTTTTTTTTTGAGATTTGAAGTCTCACTCTGTCGCCCAGACTGGAGTGCAGTGGCCGATCCCAGCTACCGCAGCCTCAACCTGCTGGGCTCCGGCAATCCTTCCGCCTCAGCCTTCCAAGTAGCCTCAGCCTTCCAAGTAGCCGGAATTACAGGCATGCGCTACCACGCCCGGCTGATTTTTTTATTTATTGTAGAGATGAGGTCTCGCTGCCCAGGCGGGTCTCGAACCCGTGGGCTCAGGCAATTCACTCACCTCAGCCTCCCAAAGGCGCGGGATTACAGGCTGAGCCACCGAGCCCGGCTGTATTTTTTTAATGGAGATAATAAGAATACTTCCACTGAGGTACTGTTGTAAAATTAAATGACATAATATAGGCAAATCATTTGGCCTACAGCAATGTTTTTCAACTTTTTCTTCATTATTGTTCCAACCAATGAGCTTTATTAAGATTTTTTATCCTAATAAACTCCCGCTTTCCAATGAAATTTTAATACCACAGCCACACTGTATATCTGTTTAGGTATTGCAAGTATATCTGTACTTTATACATAAAGAGAGTAAGACTTTTTTACGCTCCCTAAGAACCAATGGCTTTCTCTTGAGAATGGCCAAGAGTCACTTTCTCTACGTGATGAAGTTATGCAGTGCTTGCTAAATCTTAGCAAATATAATAATGATGATAATGAAAACAAAACAAATATAAGACTCTATGTCCCTAGACTAGAGAAAAACAGTGTAAAGTCTGGGGAAAGATGGCAAGAAGCACATCAGCGCTGACACCCGAAAGAAAAAACCCAAATTCAATAGCATGGCAAGCAGAGTATGGAGACTGAGGCTGAGCATGAACCAAAAAGTCCTTCTTACTGATGGAGAAAAGACAAGACCCAAAGCAGCAGGGCAGCTGGTCAAAGGTGATTATACTCTTAAACCAGCCAACCAAGGCCACCCATTGCTTGCACAAGCAAAGAACCACCAAGACAAAACCAAAATGCTCCAAGACAGATACTTTTGGAAGCAGTTCTTGCCTGCACAATCCACATTTCACCTCTCTGTCCATCCAAGTCTCACTCCAACATCAAACCCACCAAAAGTCCCACTTCCTTTATAAAGTCTTTCCAGCACAAAGGACTCTCATTCATCAGACAAATCAGAATTGAGAGGCATTTTACAGAATAACTGACCAGAGCACTTCTTCCAAAGTGCCAAAGTCATGAAAGAAAAGGAAAGACCAAGGAACGGTCCTAGATTTGGAGACATGACAAATACACGCAATGTGGGATCCTAGATTGGATCCTGAACCACAAAAAGAACATCAGTGGGGGGGGGGTAGTGTTAAATCCAAATTGTCCACAGTTTAGTTAATAGTACTACTGTGCCAATGTTAATTTCCTGATTTTGATCATGGTACCATGGTTATGTAAGATGTCAACAGGGCAAGGTAGGAGGAGGATATATAGGAGTTCTGTATACTATTTTTGTAACTTTTCCCCAAGTCTAAATTACTTCAAAATTTAAAGTTGTAAAAATTGGTGCAGTTAATTCTTTCGACAAATGTGTCTTTTGGGGGGGCTGGGGATTGGAGTATCACTCTGTCACTCAGACTGGAGTACAGTGGCATGGTCATGGCTACTGCAGCCTCAGCCTCCTGGACTCAAGCAATCCTTCCATCTCAGCCTTCCAAGAAGCTGGGACTACAGATGCACGCCACCATGCCTGGCTAATTTATTTTTATTTTGTAGAGATGACATCTCACTATGTTGTTCAGACTGGTCGCAAGCTCCTGGCCTCAAGAAATTCTCCCACCTTGGCATCCCAAAGTGCTAGGATTATAGGCGTGAGCCATGGTGCCCAGTCAGTTCTTTCAGCAAATGTGTTTTAAGAGCCCATCCCATGCTAGGCTCTTCTAGTGGCTTGGGAATTAGCCATGAACAAAATAAGTCAAAAATCCCTGATACTGTGGGTAACATAATATTCTAGGGGTTTCTTTACTCCTCAGAGAAGCTACAAGACACCTTTTGAGACTTATCCTGTCCACTACTGCTGTGTGAAACTCATATGCTCTTGTCATGTCTCCCCCAGTGGGGGTGTTAAATTGCTCACAAGCAGTATATATGACTCTTGTTCTTTGCCTTTCACTGAAAGAAATGGATGGAGAGGAGAGCTCCTAAGTCCACTGCCTGACATGTAGTACTTGTCTAGAACACTGCTTGGTACATAGTAGATCTTCGATAGGTGAGAAGAGGTGCCATTTAAAAAAATATTTTATGCCTGGCATAAAATAGATATTCAATTAACATGCCTCCTACCTAGAATATAAGAATGATCAGTCCCTGTGGGACTCTCAAATGCTTTAATTTTATCACATGCCATACTTAATTATTTGACAAGTAAAAATGTATGGTGTTTGCATGTGTGGGATATAGGGAGAGGAAGAGACAAAGAGAGGAGAGAGGGAGAGGGAAAAGGAGAGGGAGAGATTGTTTGAGAGTTGTGAACGGTAGTGAATGAGCTTGAAAGTAGTGGGAAGGAAGAACAGAGACCAACCTAGTACATCCCAATGGACCCTGACACTTCAAAATATAAGCTAGAATTTTTAAGATTTCATCAACTCTCTTTGAAAGACAAGAATGATCATCAAGCCGGGCTCAGTGGCTCAGTCTGTAATCCCACACTTTGGGAGGCTGAGGTGAGTGAATTGCCTGAGCCCGTGGGTTTGGGACCCACCTGGGCAACTTGGCGAGACCTCATCTCTACAATAAATAAAAAATTAGCTGGACGTGGTAGCGCGTGCCTGTAGTTCCAGCTACTTGGAAGGCTGAGGCGGAAGGATCGCCAGAGCCCAGCGGGACAAGACTGTGGTGGCCGGGAGGGTGCCACTTCAGTCTGGGCAATGGAGTGAGACTCCAACTCAAAAAATAAAAAGAATGATCATCAAAAAAGAAACATCAAGAATACTTTATTGTACTTTGCCAGAACATTAGCTACTCACACATAAATTAAAACAAAAACCTGTCATATAGTTTTTAAAATGCAGCATGCTTTTATGAATCAGACTGAAATTACATTTTTCTTGGAAAGACCTCCCAGATTGTTCCCATACCCATACCCTGAACCACCTGAGACACTTACTCACTGTACACAGTGATATCTCTAATTTCAAGATCAGTTCTGTAATGTATTTCATAAGCCTGGTCCTCCTCCAGGGCTCCCTGTATCAGTGAGTGTCACCTCTATCCTCCCATTCAAAAAGCCAGAACCTGAGAAATCATCCTGGACAACTCCTTCACTCCGTCTCTGAATTCTGACAAATTTTCTTCCTAATATAGTTCACGTTCATCCACTACTATTTCTACTGCCAGTGTTTTCATCCACCACGATCTTTGGCCTAGACTACTATAATAGCTTTCAAGCTGGCTTCCCTACCTATAATCCATATTGCTCACAGAAGGCAGAGAGATCTTTTGTAAAAACAAAAAATTAAAAAAGAGTAAATCTGATTATGTCATTTCCCGGCTTAAATCTCCAAAGAACAAAATCCTTAATTTGACCTAAAAGGACATATACGGTCTGGTTTCTGCCAACCTCTTCAGCGTCATCTCTCAGTACACGATTCCAGAATCTTTCTGCTCTATCCTCACTGGCCTTCATTCAGTTTCAGAACACTCCATGCTCTGATCTACCAAATCACCCTTCACTCCACTTACTCATTCACTGTGTCTCAGTTTGAGCAGCACCTTCTCAGAAGAGCCCTTTAACAATCCTCCAGACTCAGTATGCTGTTAACCTCCAAGATGGCCCCCCGTGAGCACCATTTCCTAACAGTTTGAGCTTTGTGTATTATCCACCCAGAGTGCATAAAATTTGTCTATCTGACCAACAGAATACAGAAAAAGTGATGGAATGTCACTCTATGACTAAGTTATAAGACACTCTGACTTGGTCATGTGTAGACTGTCTCCCTTTTGGACTATCTACTTTGGGGAAAGAAAGCTGCCATGTTGTGGGTAACCCTATGGAGAGTCACACATGGTGAGGAACTAAAGCCTCGAGTCAAAAGCTATGTACATGATCTTCAAAGTCCATCCTTCAGCCCGTCACGCTTTCAGATGACTGCAGGCCTGCCCAACCACCAGACTGCATCTTCATGAGAGTTCTTGAGCCATGCTACACCACTACACCACTCCTGGATTCCTGACCCTCAGAAACTGTGTGAGATAATAATAGTGTATTGTTTAAGCTGCTAAATATTGGGATAATTTCTTACATAGCAATAGATGACGAATACGCTTGGTTAGATGCCCACTGTCTTATCCTCTCACAGACCTTTTTCCTTTCCTTCCTTGTACATATTGCACTTGGTAATTATATATTTGTTGAACTAAATGAATCAATGTCAGTCTCCTCACCACTTTTGTCTCACAATCTCACCATATTATTTCTAGAACTTTGCAACAGGCAAAAAATAGGCCCTCAAAAACCATTAAGTGGTTGAGCTAATTGTCATAGCCTGGCAACTGGAAGACTTCTCTTCACCAGCTTAATCACCTTGATAAATTTGTTTTTGGTAGGGAGTTAACATGTAAGGTGAGTCCTAAAATCAGTCAGTAATTAATACTAGATAACCATGTAGAGAAGTCTCCCAGCCACAGCCTCATCCACCATTAATTTCTCTCTGCAGTATGCCTTCAATAGGGAACTAAACTGCTTTCCACCCACAAGTCAATTAATAACAATAAAATAGCATCTGATCTGGTCTGGCCAGATTGCAGTCTTTTTACTGTCACTGTCTTGCAGATCTATGAAAGTCCAGGGCACTAACAGGTTTTCTCAACCTTGAAGGATAATTACCATCATTCTCACGTAAAGTACAATGTTTTCCTAAGTATTAAAGGTAGACACTATCAATGGCTAATCAGGAGACCAAGTGCCCCTATCTGTTTCTAAAAGTTTCCATTTTTAATTGGTTGGTTTTTATTTCTCATGAATGACAAACACATTATTGGGCTCCCCTCTGGAATGTTATAACTGTTGGTTGCAAGTAGAATAATTTTCTAAGTAAAATACAGCCAGTAGTACCACAAAGAGAGTTGACAGGTCAACACACAATGTTTAATCAAAACTGATGATATCTGAGGCAGGAGGATCACTTGAGTATAGGCGTTCGAGAGCAGCCTGGGCAACTCAGCATGGAACTGTCTCTTAAAATAAAACAAAAAACTGATGTTAGATCTATTATGTCCTTGTACCATTCTCTCTTAGCCACTTCCCCAAATTCAGGCATTATGGTAGAGAAAGGCCAAGTTTCATTTCCAAGAAACCCATGAGTTTTAGCCAACAGTTTCAATAGGTTGACTGTAGAGGGCAGGTTTCTAGCCTTGCCCGAATATAGATCTTTTTTTAAAATTGCAGATTAAGAACACCATCCTGATCTATTGAGTTGGAATTTCCAGAGGCAGAGCCAAGGAATCTATCATTTTAACTAGTAACACAAAAATTAGGCTATACTACTAGGCATAAAAGTTCATATGTGACCTAAAACCACTTCCACTATAATGCACCACAAAAGCAAATATTTACTCTAATCCCAATGACAGTATACAGAGAATACAATGAACCTTCTAAAGCAAAAAGCTTGAGAAACTTCATTCTCAAGTACTACTTCTCTGCTAGATTAGGCTTCTCACAAAAGAGGCTAACTTATACACACTGCATACTACACAGCTTTCATAATAGGTGGGACTTTTAAAATGTCTTAAAATAATGAAAATAACAATATTCTTCCTGGAGTTCACTTTCTTCAGTGAATTTACAAATAAAGAACTAACTTTAATATCTCTTTAAGAATATTCCTTTCAGAAGGTGAGCATTTGAGAAAATGTACCAGAAAGTTAATTTTTTCATGTCACTTATCATTATAAAACATAATTTCCTTGAACAGTTATAATACTATGAGAAAGGGATTGGCAGTAGTGGGAAACTGCCAGGGGAGGGAGGGGCACACCTCATCAAAAAGGGTACCTGCATAATCAACGTTTGTATACTTAACCCTGAATTGTATCTCACATCTTTATAATAAAAAAAAGACAAAACCCCCCCCATAATTTATGTTCTAAAACAGAGGACTGAATAATTCTCTGTTATAACACTTTTCCTAGCCATCCTTTCTTATCCTATCAAGTGTCAGGAAAAAGTAACAGGTTTTGACCACAACTTTCAGCCTACCTTTACACAAACCTATCTGAGAATTTGAGAGACATTTCCACATGACTTAATGATTCTGTAGTATTTTCAATTTCTAAATACCAGTTATCTACAGGAAAATATTTATCTACATACTAATTTATATTTTAAATTTTAATTTAAACTTTTTTCCTTTCCTCTCTATTGAAATAAATTTATCTCTAATATTCTAATATTTCTATGATGCTTAGTGTGTGCCAGGGGCTACACTATGTGATTTAATACATTACTTCTTTTCATCGGCCTCAAACTCCTACAAAGTAGCAATTGTTATTCCCTTTTTTATAGATCAGAAAATGGAGCCTCAGAGAGGTTACAAAACTTGTCTAAGTCCCCTTGGCTCATGCGAGATGAACCAGGATCTAGAATACATGTGACTTCAAAGCTTGTTTTTTAAGCAAAATACCAAATTCCATATTTATACAAGAAAATAAGGTCTTTCCATTATGGCACTAAAAACACTATTTTATGACAAACACATAAGGGAGTTCCTGGCACATATAAGTACTGAATTTCTATCACTTATGTGAAAATGAATCATTCTCTTTGGAATTAAAAGTGTCCATTATGATGATGCAGTGAAAAAGGTTATCCCACCATTTAGTCTACCATTTAATAAGGAGAGGTTGCAATGGCTAGAACAAATTCTAAAGACAGTTCTAGATTATAAAGGAGCCAGCTACCTGCAATTTATTTAATAAGATAGGAGATAATGTAAGCTGTTTCCTGTTCCCTGTGTATATGGAAACATAGATATAGGAAAGAAATGGCACTGCAAAGGACAAAGAAAAGACACCAAGTGAAACTCATCTCCTACAAAGTCACAATGATAAGGCTGGCCAAAGTGGGAGGGTTTCTGCTATGGTTCCCATAAAAGACAATGAGACACATGGCAAAATCTCCAAGCACTATGGAAGTCTAAGAGGAAGGCTACTCGGTGATTAGTCCAGGTGGGAACTACACTAGCTGATTTGAGCATCAAAGAAAGTGATCTGCAGAAGATTTGCATCACTGCAAATGAAGCTCATGTTTTGAAAATGTTCGTGCCAGTACATCCCTCCTTCAGTAGTTCTTATGCGCATGACACAACTAGCATGACAGATATGAGGAAAAAAGGTAACAATAAGCTGTCCAAGGAAGTTAATAATGTTAGACCTGGTGCTTTCTCAATTTTTCTAATGGACTCTGTCCCTGAGGTTTCTGTTGCATGTCCAGGTATAAAAACCTTTCACAGATCTTCAAACACTAAGAAAATATGGAAAGTTAACAATGACTTCTTTGATCAACAATTCCTCTCTATTTGATATAAGCAAGAGTTAAATATATACAAAAAAAGAAGTCAATTTATTAAAGTATTTTGAGAGCTTCTGTTTCCCTTCCACACTTGTATTTTCTCCCTTATCCTCAATAACAGGGCACCCAGTTAGAATATCTATTGTTTGGGTAAGTGGAAATAAGAACTTTAACAGGACAAAGAGTACATTAGCAAAGGTTTGAGCCTTAAGAAACTATCTATAAAGTCAGAAAAATTCAAAAAGTTCTACTCTTCAGATCTCTATTTAAAAACACCACCACCACTACCACACAGAAAAATTTAAACTCAAAAAGCAAAACCCAAGGAGGTGCTTAACTTGAACTCAAAGGGCCCTGAAGTGTTCAGGAATAAGCTTGGGGGCTAGTCTATGAATCCCTTGAAATTACAGGCAAACTTTGGGAATGTGCCCTCATGGGCACTGTTTCCTGGAAAGGGTTGATGGATTTCATTCTATTGTAAAAGACATCTGAGATCCCCTCCAATAGATTAAGAATGTAATTCTGATTTCCTCGAGAAACGATTCAGAATCTTAGGACGTACAAGCCGAAAAGGACTTAATAAACAATTTATATCAATTCTCTCATTTTACACATCTTACACGGTAAGAAAACTAAGGCACACAGAGGTTATATTTACTACTTTCATTTAAAGAAAATCAAATTTGAAGTTCTCACTTTTTAAATCAATCTATTCATTATAAAGCTTTATTAATAAATTGAGACAGAGTCAGCCAAACCACAGCTGGGCAGAAATACCCAACTCAATTCTAACAAACCTGTAATTCACATGCATAACACATATAGTAGTACTCCTTTAATTCATGGTTTCTCTTTCAGTAACCCGCAGTCACACAGTTTAAAAATTGGTGACTAGAGTAAAGCAAGATATTTTGAGAGGGGCAGAGAACCCATGTTCATATAGCCTTTATTATGGTTAGTTATTGCTGTTACCGTACCTAATTTATAAATCAAACTTTGTCATAGATATATATGTACAGGGGAAAAAAGAGTTCCTATAGGGTTAAGCACAATCTGTGGTTTCAGAAATCCCCTGGGGGCCTTGGAACATACTGCCTGTGGATAAGAGGGAATGACTGTATCTTCTAGAAACCAAAATCATAAAACATACCATGTTATCAAATGTAAGGCAATGATTGTAATTTATGAGGCAATAAGGCAGAAAAAAATACTGCCAATTGAATTATAAAATGCCACTCATCATAGAATGCATTTGATTTCTAAAAAGTTAAAATGTAGAAAATTATGTATCTTAGAAATGATGAAATATGGTAGTGGAAAAAAAAGTATTGCCTTGATTTCTATGAGTCATAAAAGAACAGAATGTGGTAAATTTCCTTATGGAATGATTAACAGGAACACCTAATACATTAAAAGATCTCTTACTAACACATTGGAGATGGGCATATAATGAGTTAACCAAAAGATTATGCATAAAGCAATAAATAATACAAAATTACTCATACATACTTAAGACATTTTAACACACACACAGTTTCCATTCTTTCACCCATTTTTAATGGAGATTAAGAAGTTTTTTTAAACCTAGCTTCCCTATTTGGAACTCTACAATATCTTTCCTGATATAAACCATACTTTTAATTCAGTGTCTATGATTTCCAATTTGGGTTTATCTGCAATAGAGTGATAACATAAAGACATTTGCAAAGCAATCTGAGTGTTTTAGATTTTTTATGACCTCCCTTTATATTTTACATTCCTTACCTACATCTAATTTAACAGCAATTTTTAAGCAACAAGTATTTATCCAGTCTTTCTAATGAACTCAAATAAGTTTTCAAGGAAATAACAGCTCTTCTTCCCCCCCTTAATCTCATTAGGTTACATAATACTTAAATTTCATACACTTTTGTTTTTTTAAAAGCAGGATTTATTAAGAGGACAGAAAAGCTTTCACAGGGATCCAAGGGGGTTGCCCCACATTTTTATTTTTATTTTTTTGAGTTGGAGTCTCACTCTATAGCCCAGGCTGGAAGGCATCAGCCACTTGCAGCTACCGCAGCCTCAACCTGCTGGGCTCAGGGAATCCTTCCACCTCAGTCTTCCAAGTAGCTGGAACTACAGGTGAATGCCACCACACCTGGCTAATTTTTTAAAAATTGAATATAGAAATGAGGTCTCACCAAATTGTCCAGGCTGGTCTCAAACCCCTGGGATCAGGCAGTCCTCTTGCCTGAACCTCTCAAAGTGCTGGGATTATAGGTGTGAGCTACTGCACCCAGCCTATATAAATTATATTAATATAGCAACATGGCAACAGGTATAAGCAGATTTGGGAACAAACAATGGACTACTGGACAGCCTGCAACTCATAGTGGGAGCATAAAGGTGCTGATGAACACTAGCTCTCAAGGGGACACTCAATGATTCTTGCCTCCAGCTATTCAAGCTACAGTTTAACCCCCTCCCACTTGAAGGGAACTGGCCTGAAGTAAAGTCATAAAAGACATTAAAACTTCCAATTTGCTCTTTCTTTGTTCTCTTACTCTAGGCAAGCCAGATGCCATATCATGAGGTCACTCAACCAGCCCTAAGGAAAAATTCACATGGCCTCCCGCCAACACCCAGCGTGAACGGACCAGGCATGTCAGTGAGACACCTTAAGAGTGGCATCCAGCCTCAGTTAGGTCTTTAGAAATCTAGACTATGGCAACCCAGGCTAATCACCTCAACCGCAATCTCGTGACAGACCCTGCTCCAGAGCAACCCAGCAAAGCCACTTCCAGATTCCTGATCTACAGAAAATGTATGAGGGATGCAAACATGATTATTGTTTTAAGCCACTGTATTTGGGGACAGTTTGTCACATAGGAGTAGATAACTAATACAGCAGCCTACTAGCCAGTATATGCAGTCAGCAGGCTGTGGACACCTCTCAGAAGGAAAAGTAAGTGGGTTAAGTTGAGGTTCCTTGAGAGAGGCTCTATGATTTATTTACTAATGGAGATTACCCAACAGAACAAAATGGGGGCAGAAGAAACGAAAAACAAGTGATCCAGAAAACACCTACATTTCAAAACATCCAATCCAGTCCATCTTTGTATGAAAGAAAAATAAATCAGCGGAACAATCAAAATCGTGTTCAAAAACCCTGGTGAAAGCTTAGCTAAATAAATCTGTTCTGTGAAATACCAAAGTGGGCTAAAATATTTAATGAGTATGTGTTAGGTGGAGCAGGCGTTTAAGATCTGTAAAGTCACACAAGGGCAGGGGTGGGGTCTGATTTGCAAAAAGAGAAATAGATGCCATGATTCTGATGTATCCAATATGTACTTTATTTCTTACAACTACCCTACAAAGCAATAGTCTTACCCCATTTTACAGATGATGGAAGGAGACAGAGGTTACGGAGATTAAGAAACACCAAATCCCATAGTGAGCCTGATGCAGGACACCCATTTTTTTCTGCTATCCTCTAGGAAGGGGTGGCAGAGGCATAGATGCCTCACTGCAGTCCTCCCTCCCTTTGGCACTTGAGAGTAGGGGCGTGCAAGCTGCCTGCTCTCCAGAATGGTGGTGGATTTCTTCTAACCATCCACCTACATTCCTGGGAGTACAGAGGGCAGAGGGAGAAGGTTTCGGAGAGCAGTGAGGGGGAAATGAGAGTTGAACTCCAGCTCAAAATTAAGAACCTAATTTAGGTAAAAACATATACTTCGCCCTTCAGTTACTCAGCCTCTAGGACACAAATCACTATAACAACACAGAAGTCCAACTCACAAACTGAATGACAGACTTAACTCTACCTCTTTCTTATAAACTGTGTGACCTTGGGCAAGTCAGATAAGACCAACTTAAAACCGATTAAATGAGAATGCTCATCATACCGTAGTTGCAAACAGCAAGCACCTATTACACAAGTGGTACTGATCACTAATATTACTGGTGCTTATGAGAGTCAGTTTCGTAATCAGATCAAACAGAGTTCGAACCCAGAATCAACCGCTTAGTAGCTGGGTAATTGGGTGAGGTACTCTATTCCTTCAGATCTAATGTTCTTATCAATAAAGTGGGGTTGGCAATTGCACTGATTCACTGGTTTGTTACCAGGAGTTGTTATAAATTCAATACAAATATTGCTAGCAAAGAACAGTAACTGAGAGGTTACGTATGAGGTCTCTATGCCAAGCCTTTATATTCATATTCATTATTATTATTATTATTATTATTATTAGAGTTGGGGGTCTCACTCTGGAGTACAGAGACACAATCACGGCTCACATAGCCTCGACCTCCTGAGCTCAGGCAATCCTTCCATCTCAACCTCCTGAGTAGCTGGGACTACAGGCATGCGCTATCATTGTGCCTGACTGATTTTTAAATTTTTTTGTACAGACGAGTTCTCGATATGTTGCCGAGGCTGGTCTCAAACTCCCGGGTTCAAGTGATTCTCTCGTCTTGGCCTCCCAACGTGCTGGGATTACAGGCATGAGCCACTGTGCCCAGTCATATTCATTATCATCATGGTGATAAGCCTTCATGGTCCTTATCTTCTCACTTACTAAGGTAGATACTGGTGCATGGCACATGGTAAATACTTACTAAATGCAGTTTCTGGCAACAGCACATGTAACAATCTTTAAGCCTTCATGCAACTAGAAGATGGGATTCTGGGGGACAAGACACAGATCCCCGCTGGCCAAATGGACCACTTGAGCTCCTATATTTACTCTTTTCTACTGCTTCACTCCTGCCAAAGCCACCCTTCTGACTAGGTCAGGAAAAACCAGAATGGAGTGCAGAGCTGGCAGATGACCTCATGAGGCCTAGACCAGCTCCCCTGTCTTAGATGAGGCTACAAAAATGGATAACAAATCTTCCAAGAAAGGGGAAAAAAAAAGGCAGAACAAATCTATTTTAAAGATTCTTTCCTTCTTTTTACAATTACAATGTGCTTCACAAGTGTCCTGATTTTTATATTTCTACTAGCATCTTCTGCCCCTGTTTTGGCCTCCTTCCACATCTAATTCTGATTTTCCTTGTTCACTGAATAGATCTAGCCAAGGCAAAGAGACAATTAGATGGCATAAGAATGAATGAGATTTTTTTTTTTAAAGAGTAAGATTCTTTATAAATAACTCCCTGCAGAAATCTGGAAATAACTGTGGACAGAGAACTGTCATCCAATTTACAACACCAACAACATGAAGACCAAAAATAAATAAATAATTAACAATAGTGGGTCATGCAATGGCTATTCCTGAATTGGGAAATTAAAGAAAATAGGCACAGCCTTGTCCCATGTTCAACAGCAACCCAAAGATTTATTTGCTTATATATCCTAACAGTATTCTAACTGGCAACCAGGGTCTTTAACTGAGGGACTGTGTCAAAAGTGCCTTTAAAGGCATCACTAATGCTTCATCATCGTTAAATGCCTGTGAGAGAATGAGTTAAAGGCCCCTCGCTGCCAACCAACTCATCAATGGCAGAAACACAATAAGTTTCCAAAGGCTGTATGCCAAATGAGAGGACAACTTAAAAACAGAGTTGAGACAGAAGGCTGTGTATTCTAAGAGATCATCCTCAGAGTTCCTCAGAGATCATAAAAACGACAGACCTTCAGTCAAGGCCAGTTGGACTGCTGCAATATCATGGTGATTGCTTTGTTCTTTCCAAACCTGGAAACCACCAAGAGGCACCAACACAAGCCTGCAAACACATGCATATACACACATATGCACACATACACATACACACATAAACACACAGAAGAATGTAATTTATTAAAGAGTTAAAAACAAGCCGGGCTCGGTGGCTCAGCCTGTAATCCCGTGCCTTTGGGAGGCTGAGGTGAGTGGATTGCCTGAGCCCATGGGTTCGAGACCCGCCTGGGCAACTTGGCGAGACCTCATCTCTACAATAAATCAAAAATTAGCTGGGTGTGGTAGCGCGTGCCTATAGTTCCAGCTACTTGGAAGGCTGAGGCGGAAGGATCGCCGGAGCCCAGCAGGTCAAGGCTGCGGTGGCCGGGAACGGCCACTGCACTCCAGTCTGGGCGACAGAGTGAGACCCCAACTCAAAAAAAAAAAAAAAAAAAGAGTTAAAAACATCTCCAGTGACAACTGAGCAAGAAAAAAAAGGTGAATGATTTAAGACATCTTTTTCCATGATCTTTCTCATGATCATATGCTATAGCCTACATCAGATGCAGGCTAACTCCCAACAATACATTCATTACATATGTTTTACCAATGAACTACCACATTCCTTACTGCTAATTCACACCATATAGCCAAATTAAGCATGTCAATGTTAATTAGGAAATATGTAGAAACATTCACGACCAGCAAGTATTTCAAGACTGTAGTAGTAAAGGAAAAAAAAACATACAACACAGAAGCCATTTGCATTCATGATTGCTAAGGTCAAAGTGCTATGGTAGACTTAACTTCACAAATCCTCACCTTCTCCAATGTGACAGGATGGATCAGTCTGGGAAATACCACTCTCATTAAGAAACATTGCTTGGAAAAACCTACACGCCCAAATTAGGGCAAACCAAAGCCTATCACAGAGTGAATTTGAAGGGAGTTATTACCAATTATGCAGCAGTTATATTAACTGGTCGAAAAAAATGTCACAGCACTTTAGATTTTTAAAAAAGACCTAGGTGGGACGCAGTGGCTTACGCCTGCAACCCCAGCACTTTGAGAGGCTGAGGTAGGAGGATTGTTTGAGGTCAGGAGTTTGAGACCAGTCTGGGAAACAAAGGAAGGCCTTTTCTCTACAAAACAGAAAAATTTTCTGGGCATGGTAGAGTGTGCCTGTAGTCCCAACTACTCGGGAGGCTGAGGTGGGAGGATTGCCTGAGCCCAGGAGGTCGAGGCCGCAGTGAATCGTGACCATGCCACTGCACTCCAGCCGGAGCGACAGAGTGAGACCTTGTCTCAACAAATAAAAATTAAAAAAAAAATACTGGCTGGTGTAAAAAAAATACTTTGGGAGGCCGAAGTGAGAGGACTGCCCGAGCCTGGGGGTTCAAAACCAGTCTGGGCAACTTGGTGAGACCTTGTCTCTACAATAAATCACAAAAACTAGCCAGGCACAGTGGCATGCGTCTGTAGTTCCAGCTACTTTGAAGGCTGAGGTGGAAGGATCGCCGAAGCCCAACAGGTTGAGGCTCTGGTGGCTGGGAGCGTGCCACTGCACTCCAGTCTGGGCGACAGAGTGAGACTCCAACTCAATAAAATTAAAATTAAAAAAGTCACACTACTAAAAGCATTGGTAAAAAGTTCTATAACTGTGCTCCTAATCATTTCATTACCTCTAACTGGCTAAAGAAGGAAGAGGAGGAGGAGGAGAGGAGAGGCAGCATGCAATTGTCGTATATTGCTGTAACTTATCCCACTGGCATGTTATATTTACATTTAATTTAGGCTGAACATGACTCTAGCAAATCTCTTTAGCAGCTAAATGATTCCTTCAAAGGGATGTCAGGATACAAATCCCGATGTCAGCAGCCATGTCAACACCAACACATAAACCTTTCAAAGCAGTTTCTAGGGAACCTATTTACCAGGGAAAGGACACAACCAGAAAGGCAATTAACACAGAAGACTGGTGAAGGACCAAAGTCCACCCTAAGACCAGCTCTTCATGAATTACCCACTTATCTGGGTAGGGAGCAGGCAATGCGCTTGTTGGTAGTAAAGCAGGAACTGTGTCCCATCTTATCCCCGCCCTTCCAATTTCATAAGCTTTGCAGCAATAGAAATAAAACAATTTTTTTTTTTTTTTTTTTTTGAGTTGGAGTCTCACTCAGTCGCCCAGACTGGAGTGCAGTGGCCGCTCCCGGCAACCGCAGCCACGACCTGCGGGGCTCCGGTGATTCTTCCACCTCAGCCTTCCGAGTAGCCGGAATTACAGGTGTGCGCTACCACGCCCGGCTGATTTTTTTGATTTATTGTAGAGATGAGGTCTCGCTGCCCAGGCGGGTCTCGAACCCGCAGGCTCAGGCAATCCGCTCACCTCAGCCTCCCAAAGGCACAGGATTACAGGCTGAGTCACCGAGCCCGGCTAAAATAATTTTTGACTGGACAAACACACATTTTGTGTGTGTGTATGGTTGTGCACAGGAGCTTAGCGAGTCCTTGTTATATTCACCCAAGCAGTGCAGGTGGTTCCTGGTTACGGTTTGTCAGCTAAATCCTTAACCATATTCAAATCAGGGTACAGAATGGAGTTGTCTTTATGAAATGCCAAGTCGGAGGGTCACTGCACGTGAGCAGGGAGCTGTGACTTTCTTATACCTGTGCTCTGCTCAGGTTGGCTGATTTGCCAATAGATAGAATTTCTATAGCAGTGTACTTGATAACAGGAACTGCACACTAAAGTCTGAAATGTATTTATTCATTCTACACCCGCTTAGTGCCTGCTTTGGGCAAAATCCTTTGCAAGGTGCTATATGCTGGTTCCCAGGGGAGAAGGATTGTGGCCAACTTTGCTTTAGGGTTTAACATAAGTTGAGTATTAAATATGAATACAGGGTGTCATGAAAAGTCTCTGATAACACTCCGTAAGTTTCTAATTAGTCAAGACTTTAAGTAGGATGTCCATCCATTTAGTGTGATTTCCAGGGTTACTTTATCCTCGGAGTTTCGAACATTTCTATGACCTCTAGCAATGAGTTCATAATGTCCATGTGTGATTTTATTATCCACATAGAGTACTTTACATCAAATAGTAACCCATGTGCTAAATTCAACCAGCTGATATTTTGTTTGACTCACACAGTGCTTTTTATAATTCTTTTTTACAAATAACTTGCCAAGCAGCCCAAGTGTCTATAAGCAGACGAATGAATGAACAAAATGTGGTACATACATACAATGGAATGTTATTCAGCCGTAAAAAAGAATGACACATGCTATTTTGACACATGCTACAACATGGACAAGACTTGAAGACATTATGCAAAATGCAATAATCCAGACACACAAGGAAAAATATTGCATGAGTCTTCTTACAAGCAGTACCTAGAGAAGTCAAAAGAGATGAAAAGGAGAATTATGGTGACCAGGGGATGGAAAAAAGAGACAATGGAGAATTGCTTAATATGTACATGTCTTCAGCTTGGGACGATGAGAAATTCATGAGTTGGATATTGGTGGTGGTTACACAAAAGTATGAATGCACTTAATGTGACTAAAATGTGCACTTAAAATGGTTAAAATGGTAAATTTTATGTTATACATATTCTACCACAATAAAAAAGGTTTTTAAAAAATCCCTGGCCAAGCACAGTGGCTCGTGCCCATAATCCCAGCACTTTGGGAGGCTAAGGCAGGAGGATTGCTTGAAGTCCAGAAGTCCGAGGTTATAGTGAACTAGGATCATACCACTGCACTTCAGCCTGTACGAAAGAGACAGAATCCATCTCTTTAAAAAAAAAAAAAGAAAGAAGAAAAGGAAAAAACCCTTCCCCATTTCTAAAAATAAACATATATGCTTTAAGAAAATAAAAAATGTAGATAAGCAAAAAAATCTATAGAAATCCTCCAACAATTTTTTAAAGATCCTTTAAGATTAAAAAGATTTTAAAAATATTATCTGGTAAATGTTGGCTCTTACACTATTTTTGCTGCAATACTCAGTTGGGACAAGGGAAGAATGACTTTACAGCATTTGAGACAGAGTAAGACCTTCTCTCAAAAAAAATACATATAAGCCGGGCTCGGTGTATTTATAAAAATACACGCCTTTGGGAAGCTGAGGTGAGTGGATTGCCTGAGGCCGCAGGATCGAGACCCGCCTGGGCAGGCAAGACCTCATCTCTACAATAAATCAAAAAATCAGCCGGGCGTGGTAGCGCGTGCCTGTAATTCCGGCTACTCGGAAGGCTGAGGAGGAAGGATCGCCGGAGTCCAGCAGGTCAAGGCTGCGGTGGCCGGGAGCGGCCACTGCACTCCAGTCTGGGCAACAGAGTGAGACTCCAACTCAAGAAAAAAAAAAAAAAAAAAGAAAGAAATAAAACATATATATGTATATATAAAAAACATATATATACACACACGTATGTATAAAACAATGAAGGAAAAAATTATACATAGCTTAGAAATTAAGAGCTGTGCTAAAATATGAAGAATATCAAACATTAGGAATGTCTTTTATCTGTAAGGCTTATAAACCAGGTCAAACACACTGAAATGTTTAAAAAAGAAATTATATAATACCCAGGGTTTGCTTCAAAATAATCCATGCCAAAGGAATCAACTGTAATGGCTGTACAAATGAAATAAGATTGGCTAAGAGTTGACCATCGTTAAAGTGATCTGATGGTATCTAGATTCATTACACTATTCTTTCTACTATAGTAGAAAAAAATCTAAAACAAGTTAAAAACAGAAAACAGAATAAACAAGCAATAAAGACAAACTCTTCTCCCCACTATCCTACTCCATCTCAGACTGTCTGGAAAAACTGCTAAGGAAAACCAAGCAAACCAAACTACCATCTACTGAATAACAAATTCAATTTTGCCAACTTTTAGCTATAGAAAAGGAGATCTAAAAAAAACATATGTATTTACTAAGTTTGTTATTTCAAAGAGAATAAACAGAAAGGTCATATCTTTTTTCAAAAATCTATAAACCAGTTTGCTTTTTATTGTTTTTCATTAAAATTTTAAACATGAAATATGTTCCAGCAAATGAAAAACCCAAATGCACATGCCTTCATTAGGGATTAATTGCTTGGAAAATTACATTTTAAAAACTGCAGTGGATGAAACTAAGGGAATTTTTCCTCCCCTTACTCAACTGTATGCAAATTGCTTCATAACTTTTTAACAAGGCAATGCAAATATATAATATAAATTTTTCTTCAAATTTTGTATTTTAGAAAATGTGGAAGGAGAAAGTGTTCTTCAAAATGGTTTTTAAAATTATGGATACATATAATAAAAATAATATAATGTTATTTATAAGAACATCCAAATGATCTTCAATTGAATCTCTAGCTGAAATTTCAAAAGACTAACAAATATTTATATTTAATAAGTTTAGTCAGGTATTGCAGCTCACACTGGAAAAGACACAACATTATTAGTCATTATAGAAATGAAAACTAAAACTGTAATGAGATACTACTATATGCTATTAGAAAGGTTAAAATTAAAAAGACTAACTGGCTGGGCATGGTGACTCACGCCTATAATCCCAGCACTTTGGGAGGTCAAGGTGAGAGGACTGCCTGAGCCCACGGGTTCGAGACCAGCCTGGGCAACTTGGCGAGACTTCATCTACACAATAAATCAAAAAATTGCTGGGTTCGGTGGCGCAGCCTGTAATCCCAGCACTTTGGGAGGCTGAGGTGAGTGGACTGCCTAAGCCCACGGGTTCGAGACCCGCCTGGGCAACTTGGTGAGACCTCATCTCTACAATAAATTTAAAAAATTAGCCGGGGATGGTAGTGCGCGCCTGTAGTTCCAGCTACTTGGAAGGCTGAGGCGGAGGGATCACCAGAGCCCAGCAGGTTGAGGCTGCGGTGACCAGGAGCAGCCACTGCACTCCAGTCTGAATGACAGAGTGAGGACTCCAACTCAAAAAAAAAAAAAAAAATTAGCCAGGCGTACTGGAGCATGCCTGTAATTCCAGCTACCTGGAAGGCTTAAGTGGAAGGACCACCTGAGCCCAGCAGGTCAAGGTTGTGGTGGCCACAAGCATGCCACTGCACTCCAGCCTGGGTGACAGAATGAGACTCCAACTCAATAAGAAAAAAAAGGCTAACCAAACCAAGTACTGGGGAAAAATGGAAAAGTTGGAACTCTCATACACTGCTGGGTGGGAGCATCAAATGATACAACCATCTGGAGAAGCTGACAGGTTTCTTAAGAAGCTGAGATGACCATATGATCAGCCATTCAACCTCTAGCTATTTATCTAAGAGGAATGAAAGCCCATATGCATGCAAAAACTTACACACAAATGTTAACAGTAGCTTCATTTGTAAGAGCCCCAAATTAGAGACAACCCAAATGTCTATCAAGGGGTGAATGGATAAACAAACTACAGTACATCCATACAATGAGATATTACTGAGTAAATAGAACTATTGTTATATGCTACAACATGAATGGATTTTTAAAATTATGCTAGTGAATGAAGCCAGAACCCTCCTTCTGCCAACAGAATGCATACCACATGAATATATTCATGTAAAATTATGGAAAAGCAGAGCCAGGTGAGATTACAGCTCACACCTGTAATTCCAGCTACTTGAAAGGTTGAGGTAGAAGATCACTAAAGCCTAGGAGTTCCGGGCAGCTTAGCGCTATGATCATGCCACTGCACTCTAGCCTAGGCGACAGAGTGAGACTTTGCCCCTTAAAAAAAAAAATCAGGAAAAGCAAATTAATGTGTAGTGATAGAGTTCATATCACCAGTTTCACGGGAATGGGGAGGTGTACACTGGGGAAGGGGGGCAGTGATAAAAAGAACACAAGGAAACTTATTGGGGGGGGATGCAGGTTCATTTTCTTAATTGCAGTGATGTTTTCATGGGTGTATGTATAGCCCAGAACATTCAATCATGCACTTTAAGAATACTCAAGATATTGTATATCAATTCTACCTCAATAAAGACTTTTTTAAGTCATTGGATAGATATCTGATTTATTTTCTAATTGCTTATGCATATATACAAATAACACAGATTTTATAAAACTACAGCCATGCATGCTCAACATTTTTAGCAAAGTATTGTTTTATGTTTGCTTCTTTCCAACTCTCCTGTCAATCAAGAAATACATATTAACAACCTGATCCACAATAATCCTAATGGTAACCCTCTGAAAATTTAGCTCAGGGCACTAGGACAATCAACACAGTGACACGAGTATCATGACATATGTGACACACTAGCATTAAATTCGTGATGACCCTTGTCAATTCCATCCACACAATGCTCAATCACTGCACTCTGTCTCTCTGAACCTGGATAAAAGATTCCAGTGTAATTAATTGGAGCTAATACAAAAGATGAACCTGTTCTGCCATGCAGAGGTCCAGCTGACACTGCAGACTGAGATATGTAAATACTTTTCTATCTTCATCTTTTTTTGTTTGTTTGTTTTTGAGTTGGACTCTCACTCTGTCGCCCAGGCTGGAGTGCAGTGGCATGCTCCTGGCCAGTGCAGTCTCAACTTACTGGGCTCAGGTGATCCTTCCGCCTCAGCCTTCCAAGTAGCCAGAACTATAGCCATGCGCTACCATGCTTGGCTAATTTTTTGATTTATTGTAGAGACAAGGTCTCACCGTGCTGCCCAGGCTAGTCTTCTATCTTCATCTTTTTGCCTTGCACCATCTTGTTGCTTTGCTAAAACCAAGGAAAATGGGTGTTGTGTCGCTGTCTACATTTAATCTAGCATTTAAATAATGGTTTCCTTTAAGAGCCAATTGAAGACTCATATATTCCAGGAAGGCTCCTATTGACTAAACTAAGGTCACAATAAACTTGACTCTTTCTGTATCCTTCCAACACTTGATTCTGGGCTAGACAGCACCATACTTAGTTTTCTGCTTCCAGGATTACACTCTGGGCCTCAACTTCCTCACCACTAAAATGAAGAAACTGATACCTGTATTGCAGTTGTCTTCAGGACTAGAAATAGTGTGTGAGTACTACTGGGATGTAAGCTCCACCAATATAGGGATTTCTGCCTAGTTTCTGTAATCCTCGCACCTAGAATAGTGCCAGCCACACTAAAATGTTCAATAATTAGTTAGTAAATAAACAAAAGTGTAAATAGCCTTTCACATAACATGGCACCTAAAAAGGAGTTTAATCCTTACACACAGTGAACATTCTCTAAGTAAGCTTCTTGAAGACAATCATCCTGGATGCTCCTTTTGTCCCTTGAAAACCACATTCTACTCAGGGTTTCTACCATTAGATGTCAAGGCAAATATCACAGGCAGAGCTAGACTATGATGAAATAGATGAAGCATAATCCTGGGGTGTAAATTTTAAGGGTAAGCCAAAAAAAAGAAAAAAAAAAACCTCAGTGAGGGAAATCATATTTCATGCAATATTTTTAAATTCAAAAATAATGCACAGAATCCACGATGAACAAAACACCAGTTTTAAACAAAGGAAAAATCAATAACAGTGCCTAGCTAAGCCATATGAAAGCCCAAGGAGGCCAGGCTCGGTGGCTCAGCCTGTAATCCCAGCATTTCGGGAGGCCGAGGCGAGTGAATTGCCTAAGCCCGCAGGTTCGAGAGCTGCCTGGGCAACTTGGCGAGACCTCGTCTCTACAATAAATCAAAAATTAACCAGGCATGATAGCGTGCACCTGTAGTTCCGGCTACTTGGAAGGCTGAGGCGGAAGGATCACTGGAGCCCAGCAGGTCGAGGCTGCGGTGGCCGGGAGTGGCCACTGCACTCCACTCTGGGCGACAGAGTGAGACTCCAACTCAAAAAAAAAAAAGAAATTTTGATTCTTTTAAAAATATCACACCAAAATTGCATTTAACTTGATGACTAAGTTTTTCAGCACTCCCTTAAGTTTTGTGGCCTGAGGTGAGTGTCTCCCTCGCTTCACTCCAATCCTGGTCCTGCACAGCAGTCAAAATTGTTCTTGAAGAATCTTTTTAAACTAAACACAAAATATAATATTCTACTTTCAGTAAATTCAACATAGCCTCAACATTTCTCCAGGTGAGCCCTGGATGGAGAAGAGGGCTTATGTTGAAGAAGCTGCACTGTATGAAAAACATGTAATTACATACCAGAACCACACTCAGCACAGGAAGGTGCAGATGCTCTGGGACGTTCCTGGAAACTGAGAACAGCAAATCATACCTCTCCCCTCAACCTGACTCCAGGCACATCCTCCAAGGCAGGCGGACTCAACCACACAAATTTTAAGTGTCTATGTTCATTCTTGTTTGTGTGTGAACTCATGCTCGCTCGCGCTCGCTCGCGTGTGCTCTCTCTCTCTGTCTCTCTCTCTCTCACTCTTATACACAACTTGTGTAATTTGAATGAATAAGTAATGTAACTCTCCTGGAAATGTAATGCTGCCCACCCCCCTTGGCTCTCTACCCAGCATGCCGGTTTGTTGAGCCGCTGATGGGTTCTGACTCCTTCCTCAGGAGTCTCAGCTCCCACAAATCACTAGTGATTTCCTCAAGCCGCCAAGACAAAGGAGACTCTGGCAGCCAAGCTATGTATTCCTTTTGCTTTCCCTAAGTACCCATACCATGTTGCTTCCCATAAATTCACAGTTTTATCCTGAGATGAAATCGCACCATTTCTGCCAGGAATCATACGCAGAAACATGGTTCTGTTTTGTTTCTGGACATACTGTATTTGATAAAATTAGAAGGAAGTCACCATACTAACATTTTTACAGAAGAAGGGGGAAAAAAAAAAGAGGAGAGTAAAAATCAGCCATTTCTGAGATCCGGCATAGATAAGATATAAGAAAACATTTTTGCAGGTTCCAAATCTTGCGGTATAAAGTATCTTCTCCTATTCTTCTGTATTCCCACTTGTGGCATCTAGCCAGTCACCAACAAATATAAAAGCTGGATGCCAATTCCATTAAGCATATTTAAACCTCCAAGGAGAGAGAGTCGTAGGAGAAAATGAAGTCTCCCTGGGTCCAAGTCTTTCAGTGAGAACAGATATTCTCTGCAAGCTCTACAAAATCAGCTACATTTGGGGGTCACTGTTACAAAATATGGACATAGCTGTGAGCCTCCAAGGTAGAAAGAAGGTTGTATAATTATGTTCAAGTACATATTCATAAGGTAAACATTCTTGAAGTTGAAATCACTTTGCCGGCCCCACCACTGTATAAATCCTGGAGTCACAGAATATCACATTCTACTAGTTAATCCCAAGTGTTTTCCAAATGAGGTAACAGCAGCTTAGCAAGACCAGGTGACTTGTCTTACTGAGGCCGGTTATGATGACAGCAGTTGGAACCTTCCATGCAAGTTTCTGCCAAGGAACCATGATGTGTTCTGTTGCCCTGTGGTAGGACCATTTGGGCTCAAGGCTGGCACATTTTGGGCCCTATACAGCTCCTTTTTGTGGTGAATGCAGTGAGACCCCACTCCCCATACTATAAGATATATCATATTACACAAGGGTCTTCCAAAATGTAGCCAGGAGCCCCAGTCACAAATGTTCGCTCCTCTGGAACCTCTGAGACAGTAACAGGGAGAAACGTGGATGAGAGTGATTCATAACAATCTCATGTAGTATGTACATAAAAAAAGTCAATGAAACTAGGCAAGTTCATTTGCACTCTTTCTTGATTAATTAATGTATCTTTTTCTGATAAAAAAAAAACTATAGTGGGTAGGGCGCAGTGGCTCATGCCTGTAATCCTATCACTTTTGGAGGTGGATGTGAGAGGATTATCTGGGTCCAGAGGTTTGAGACCAGCCTGGGCAACTTGGTGAGATCTTGTTTCTACAATCAATCCAAAAATTAGCTGGGCATGGTGGTGCGTACCTGTAGTTCTAGCTATTCTGGAGGCTGAGGCAGAAGGATTGCCTGAACCCAGCAGGTCAAAATCAAGACTGGAGTAGCTGTAAGAGTACAACTGCACTCCAGCCTGGGTGACAGAGTGAAACTCCGACAAAAAACTATAATGGTCTCACGTGACTGTGACCTCCCTGTGGGCAATGCCTTTTTGTGTCTCATTCACTGGTCTATCCCCAGTCCAGGTCTGAATACTGAATAAAATTTCCTGAATAAAACGTAAAAAAAGTAAAACCTATCTGTTCATTGAGAAAGACACAAAAACATGGAAAAAAATATTTAAAATGAAGCAAAGCTTCCCATCAATTCACAGACCAGAGATAGCAACTGTCATCACTTTAGTACATTCTTCCCAGAATGAATTCTGCACATGTACATAAAAGTTTTCAATCTAATTTGAGATTAGACTATATTTAGAATGTTGTATCTTTTTTCCTTTCCTTTTTTTCTTTTTTGCCAACTAACATCACATCTCGCTTTTAATTTTAACCTTCTTTTCAGTTCTCTCTTCCTCAGTTCAAGTGCATTGGCAGCTATAGGCACCAGACATGAGCAGATCAATACACAGTGACCTAAAGTCAAACACCAAAAGTTCTTCCTGGAGTAAAACAACTATGGTGAAATAGAAAGAGTCCTTCGGAACCAGTTCTTCCTTATTCCTAACATAGGTCATTTTTTTCAATTAACAAGTCAAGCAAATACCAGGACAATTACAGCCACATTGAACTTTGTGGACTTTTCTACACAGAAAGGACATACATCTTTCTACCAAAGAAGAGATAAAGAAGTGAACTGAAGGACCATAACAAAGACGCAACAGACAACAATCGTGATATCAGATTACTCAAGCACCTCTGAATGCTAAGGACTGACAAGTGGCTCTGAGAAGAATCAGATTTTGTTTCCAACTGTTTCTCTTACAATGTGCACATTGGTTTCTACACATTAATGTGGGCATTTCAATTCAGCAGACTTCCCTAGTAACATCTCTGCCTCAATACCTAATAGATATTTAGACTCAAAATATCCAGAGTTGAACAACAATCTCCCTGCTTCAAACTGGTTCCATCTGCAACCCATCCCATCTCACTTAAATGAAGATTCTAGCCTTCCTCTCAGCTCAGGGCAAAAGTCATGATGTCATCCTTTTCTCCTCTCTTTCCCTCATACCTCCCATCAGACCTCTAACTTCAGAATAGACCCAGAATCTGACCACTTCCTATGTGCTCTGTACCAGCTCCCATCACCACCGCCTTGATAGCTACCCAGACCTCCTAACTGGTCTTCCTTATCCAAGTTTGCCTCTCTACAGCCTAAGATCCACAGAGCTTCCAGAAGCATGCTTTGAAATGTTGAATCAAAAAGGGGGAGTTTTTTGGAGGGAATGACTCTGTCTTGACTATGACAGTGGTTGGAAGGCATTGTGCATTTGCTAAAGCTCACAGAATTGTACACCAGTAAGAATTTTACTATATGATTAAAAAAAAAGAAAAAATTACTTTTAACAAAAGGCAAGTCAGACCACGTAAGTTCTCTACTTAAAACCGTATTGTAAAGGCTGAAGTTGCCACATGACCTGATTTCCTATTACCTCTATCTCTTTGCCTTTATCTTCTAGTACTTCCCTCACATCTCCCCCTCAACTAAAAAGCATCACCTTCCCAATTAGGCTCTATTTTAGATTGTCACTCATCTCCCACTGGCACTCCCAGTGCCCCTTATCTTGCTCTACCTTTTCCTTTCATAGTTATCAATTTCAGACATACCATATACTTAATAATATTTTGTGGTCACTGTCTAACCCTCCCTTAACCCCAGCTGGAAACTTAATGCCCTTGAGAACAACAATCTGTCTTCTACTCATCCATATACCCCCAATACTTAGAAAAGTGCCTAGAAAATAGTAGATATATAATAAATATATTTTGCATAAATGAGCAAATACAACTGGTACCTACTCTACATGTCAGGCACTGTAGTAACCCCTGTGGGACATTCAACATGTAAAATGACTGTTATTCTACTAAATAAATGGCTTGGCCCACCTAATCCCCAAGTCCCTCTCTAGCTCTGAAATTCACTCCAAGTGAGTGTTTTAAACTATATCATGGGACTCACTCGAATGTAAGCTCTCCCAAGGCAGGAGTTTTAGCAAGCTTTCCTGTTCCCTAGAACAGTGTGTGGCATACAGCAAGCACTCAGTATTTAGTGAATGTGTAAGCTCACTGTGGACAAGGAACAAAGTTCTTGTACATGTTGCTTCTGACCGTACCCAGGACCTAGGAGGAGCCCCAGGCACATGGGAGAGGCTCAGCCTTGGTTAAGCTCTTTGTAATCTCATAGTCCTTTAAAAGAAATCACAGTTGGCAACAAAACACAATATTCTCAGGAATATTAGCAGAAAGGGTGATTTTAAACATGCTACCTAAGCACTTAACTCCAGGTGATAGCCCTTTGGAATCCCTATTAGGTGCATCATATCAAAGAAAGGCTCCTTTGATCTTGACATGCCTGATGATTCTAAGTGCAAAATCGAGGTCAAATAAGACTTCTGTGGAAAGCAACCTCCAGAGAAATTGCTGGGATTTTCCTTTGCATAGTTGTAACCTTATTTGTCTGTCTTAAACTGTACACCAAGGCCACCATAAGCCCAAAAATCCACGGAAGCCACCTCACTCATCATCTACCACAAGCCGCTCTGGCCTGCCATGACTCTCAAAGGTTATGCTTCCAAGGTAAGAGTTTTCCAAAGATAGATTCACATCCCCATCAGCAAATGAACACTGATATGAGATATGACTTCAACTTGTACAATTTTTGGAATTATGGGCATCATTGTCACACCAGATTACCTTATTTACCATACCAGTCTGTGCAATAGGACATAATATAAGCCACATATCTAATGTTAAAATACAAAGATTACATTAAAAACAAGTCAATCTGGGTGCAGTGGCTTATACCTGGAATTCCAGCACTTTGGGACGCTGGGGCAGGATTGCTTGAACCCAGAAATTTGAGACTGGGCAATATAGCAAAACCTTGTCTCTATATTAAAAAATTACCAGGTGTGGTGGCGCATGCCTGTAGTCCCAGCTACTCAGATGCTGAAGTGCAAGGATCACCTGATCCCAGGAGGTTGAGACTGCCAATGAACTATGACCATTGTGACTATGTCACTACACTCTAGCCTGGGTGACAGAGTGAGACCCTGACTCAAAAAATAAACAAAAACTAAGTCAAACCAAACAAGTGGAATTAATTTAATAAAGTATTTACTCTTACCCAATATATCCAGACTATTGCGATTTCAACATGAAATCAATATAACAATTATTCACAAGATATTTTACCCTTTTTTTCATACTAAGTCTTTGAAATCCGGAGTCAATTTTACACTGACAGCATATTGCAATTCAGATGTGCCACATCTGAATGCTCTCACCGTTACATGTGGTTAGTGACTAGCAACCTGGACTATGTGAGTTTAGATGTTAAGTGCCTTCTCTTTCAGGATGCTATTGTTACTCTCAGATTCACACTACTTAAGGATCTTAGAACTGATTTTAAAATGTCTTCTAATGTATGATGACATCACTTTCATTATTCTCAGTTCCAAAACATGCTTCTTATAAGACAGCTAAATGAGGTGATGTTACAGTGACAAAGCGTTGTTAATTATGTTGGAATTGGCCTGTCTCTGTGATCTGCAATATGTGAGCTTCTCTGACCTCTAACTAGAACCCATTTTTACTGAATTCCAATGATTTTCCTAAGTTCTGGGAGTGGTGTTTCTGATTAATGTCAAGGCAAATGTGTGCTGACTACAGGGTTTTTTCAAACAGCTATGCCAACAACACCACCACATGATAAACTGAACAGCAACATAAAGAGGGTTTAAAGCAGGAGAAAGTTCAAGGGCATTTACCCCTGTGGACCAGCTCTTAATGTATGCGTAGAAACAACCAAGATGAGGCTGAAGAAGAACAGGGCTCTTTAAAGACTCAAAGGAGGCCGGGCTCGGTGGCTCAGCCTGTAATCCCAGCACTTTGGGAGGCCGAAGTAAGTGATTACCTGAGCCCGCGGGTTCGAGACCTGCCTGGGGGACTTGGTGAGACCTCATCTCTACAATAAATCAAAAATTAGCCAGGTGTGGTAGCGCAGGCCTGTAGTTGCAGCTACTAGGAAGGCTGAGGCGGAAGGATTGCCGGAGCCCAGCAGGTCGAGGCTGCGGTGGCCAAAAGCGGCCACTGCACTCCAGTCAGGGCGACAGAGTGAGACTCCAACTCAATCAATTAATCAGTCAATCAATAAAGACTCAAAGGAATGTTCTAGCCAAGTTTTTAATGAAGAGAAACTAAAAAAACACATTCAAGTTAGGTGGTAATTCACCAGGTGAGAGTTCTTTAGACAATTTATACCAAGAAAAGCTTTGTCAGTTTCTCCCTGAAGGTAAGAATACTGCCTCTACTAGCCTCTCAAAGGTGAAATGCATCACCAGAATATGAAAGGCAGTTCAATTTGAAGAACTTTCCGCAGCGACAGTGGTGTGAAGTTTACAGCAATAAAATAATAATTAACACATCACACAGTATCCAGACTCTGACACTGTCTATCCCTAATTCTACTACCCAGGGCCTCAAAAAGCTACTTTTGCAAAAGCAAGCAAGCTGGCTTAAAAAGTTAACTTTCTCCTTTTTGGCGAAACGTTGGTTTCAAGTATTGCTCAGCCTACAGAATGAGCTACTCTGGCCTAGTTCTAACAGCTGACTCAGCAGAGACCAGTTGGAACAATGGTTTTCAGAAGGCCAACACTGGAACTGGTGAGACTCTGACAGCGCCCTGCCAAAGTAAGTCAGCAATTTCTTCAAAATGGGGTCAGGCTATAGGAACCCAGATGCTGTATCTACTGCCCTGGTTTCTTGGAGAAAGAAAATACCAGACTGCAACATATCCCTGTATCCTAAAAACAGCCAAAACAGCTGGCAGCAACCTCGGTAGACCTGAGAGATAAGCAGTGCTTGGCATGGAGCTGGGAACCCATTGATTTACTCTGCAATGACTCACAGATTTCACATTCAAGTGGAGGAGAAACCTAAGAATGAGCCACAGGTCACAGCTCTCTTGGCCTCTGAAAAAGTACGTAAAAGTAGAGAGAAGAAGGAAAGAAGTAAATTGCATCCCCAAATCGTTATGCCCCTCAGCCTCACTAAAAATAAATCTGAAGTGTCTGGTAAAAATATATCAATGACTACAGCACTAAAATAAATAGAAAATGTAATAAAGGTACAGCTCAACAAACATTCCCAGATTGAGGACAGTATGTCACAAAACTACATTTGTGATATTCTTGCTGAGTCAAGCATAAACTGTGTCATTCCCATCCTTTACTTCACTCATGTATACATTCAATCAGTTCATTCAAGCCTTTCATGGCATGAACGTGTAATAGGTGAGACATTGGTGCTACAATAGTAAACTGAACCCAACAAGGACCTGCATTCAGGGACAGTACATATCCATTGTGAGGATACGCCTAAGTCTTAATAGTCACTGACTTGTAATAAGAACTATCACTGAGCGAAGGCCTATTGTTTCCAGTTTTTTGTTGTTGTTGTTGTTGAGTTGGAGTCTCACTCTGTCGCCTAGACTGGAGTGCAGTGGCTGCTCCCAGCCACCGCAACCTCGACCTGCTGGGCTCCGGCGATCCTTCCGCCTCAGCCTTCCAAGTAGCCGGAACTACAGGCACGCGCTACCACACCCGGCTAATTTTTTGATTTGAGTGTAGAGATGAGGTCTCGCCTGCCCAGGCGGGTCTCGAACCCGCAGGCTCAGGCAATTCACTCACCTCAGCCTCCCAAAGGCGCGGGATTACAGGCTGAGCCACCGAGCCCGGCTTGTTTCCAGTTTTATATGAGGCACTCATTTAACCCTAACAAACAGCAACATTTAGGCAATAAGACCATTTACAGATGAGGTAACTGAGCCTTACAGAGGTCAAATGATTTGGCAAGGTCATCCATACAGTCAAGGACAGAGCCAGTATGTAAGCCCAGATCTGTCCCACTCCTATCATAAGCTTAATGTCTGAAAATAAGATATTATCTTGGTATTAAAAAAATTCAATGGCGAGCAGGACTGACAGTTTGAGCACTGCATTAAGTTTATGATTACAAAAAACTTGATTTTAAAAATGGATAAAGGAGTCAGGTGCGGTGGCTTACTTCTGTAATCCCAGCACTTTGGGAGGCAGAGGCAAGAGGATCGCTTGAGACCAGGGGTTTGAGACGGGCCTGAGCAACTTGGCAAGACCTCATCTCTACAATAAATCAAAAAATTAGCTGGGCATGGCAGTGTGCACCTGTAGCCCCAGTTATTTGGAAGGCCGAGGCAGAAGGATTGCCTGAGACCAGCAGGTTGAGGCTACAGGGGCCGTGTGCATGACACTGCAGTCCTTATGAGAATCTAATGCCTGATGATCACCCTCCCCCTGTCCCCACCACAAACTCCTGCCCCCGGTGTATGGAAGAATTGTCTTCCATGAAATTGGTCCTTAATGCCAAAAAGGTTGGGGACCACTGGATAAAGGATTTGAACAGATTCTTCACTAAATAAAATACAGGGATGGCAAATAAGCACATGAAAACATGTTCAACATCTTTAATCACTTGGAAAATGTCAAGTTAAAATCACAGTGAAATACTACCACACTACGAGAAAGGCTAAGAAAAATGCTTTTATTTGGCAATACTAAGTGCTGATAAAGATGCACAGTTACTGGAATTCTTACATGTCACTGGTCAGAATGAAAAATGGCATAGCCACTGTGGAAAAAGTCTGACGGTATCTTCCGAAGTTAGACGTATACATACAAAATGATGCAGAGATCTCACTCCTAGGTACTCACCAAGCAAAATGAAAACCTATGTCGATACAAAATTCTGTCTTGTACATATTTAGTTCTTTCCTGGATCTCTGAGGCTATTCTCTTGCTTTCTTTGAAGGTTCCTTTAGTAACTTTACTCATAATTCCCTCAACTGGGAACAATTCAACTGTCCTTTAACTGGTGAATGGATAAACATTTTATAGTATATTCATACAATGGATTACTATGCAGCAATACAAAGGAAGAAAATTATGACATAAGCAACAACATGGATGAGTTTTAAGTCCACTGTATTGAGAAAAGCTAAACCCAGTATCTTTATACTAGGTTGTTCCATCAATTAAGACATCTAGAAAAAGATAAAATTATTAGGAACAGAAAATACATATGATTGCCTCAGGTCTGGGAAGGAGTTAACTACAAAGTGACAGTAGGAAACAATTTTGGGGGGGGGGGTTGGGTTTTTTTTGAGTTGGAGTCTCACTCTGTTGCCCAGACTGGAGTGCAGTGGCCGCTCCCGCCCACCGCAGCCTCCACCTGCTGGGCTCCGGCGATCTTTCCGCCTCAGCCTTCCGAGTAGCCGGAATTACAGGCATGTGCTACCATGCCCGGCTGATTTTTTGATTTATTGTAGAGATGAGGTCTCACTGCCCAGCTGGGTCTCGAACCCGCGGTCTCAGGCAATCCACTCACCTCAGCCTCCCAAAGGCACGGGATTACAGGCTGAGCCACCGAGCCCGGCTCCACTTTTTTTTTTTATTTGAGTTGGAGTTTCACTCTGTCGCCCAGACTGAAGTGTGGTAGCACGCTCCCAGCCACTGCAACCTTGACCTGCTGGGTTCCAGCGATCCTTCTGCCTCAGCCTTCCAAGTAGCCGGAACTACAGACTCATGCTACCACGCCCAGTTAATTTTTTAAAAATCTATTGTAGAGACGAGGTCTTGCCAAGTTGCCCAGGCTGGTCTCGAACCCGCAGGCTCAGGCAATCCACTCTCCTCGGCCTCCCACAGTGCTAGGATCACAGGCTGAGCCACCGAGCCCAGCCAGGAAATAAGTTTAAGGGGTGATGATACTATTCTGTATCTTGAATGAAGTGGTAATCATATGACTGATATGCAAATGCCAAAACTAAGAATACTGTATATCAAACTTTTATTATTATAAGTATTTTTTTCCCTTTTTGAGTTGGGGGTCTCACTCTGTCACCCAGGTTGGAGTGTAGTGGCACAATCATGGCTCACTGCAGCCTCAACCTCCTGAGTAGCTGGGACCACAGGTGTGCACCAACATGTCTGGCTAATTTTTTTATTTTTTGTAAGGACAGGGATCTCACTATGTTGCACAGGCTGGGATAAGTAAATTTTTAAAGTGAATAAAATTCACTTTAAAAATGTGACTTTAATATTAGAAATTAAAACAATTTTCAAAGAGACATAAAAACACTAAAAATTTACTTAAAGCCATCCCAACTTACAAGACATTTTCTTAATGACAAAATGTTGGAACCTACATATTTTCAAACTGGCAAGTAACAGACTTTTTTTTTTTTTTTTTGACACCTTCTCACTGGCTGGCAAGCAGAACAGTTCACTCCAACACCTTCATTCTGCATTCTGGAAAATGAAAACATAGAGCAGGGATGCTTCTGGGATGGGGGATACAGGTTTCTCCTCAGCTTGTAATAATTCACAAAAGCTGCTGCTGAGAACATATGTCTTGACAGAGGAGAAGTTAAAACTTCCCAAAGGCTTGCTGCCTTCCTATTAAGGAATATGCACCAGAAAACAATCTGGTCATTGCCCTGAGAGTTCCACCCTAATCTGCTAGGTGAGTGCTTTATTTCAAGTAGTTACGGCCCTTTTTGATATCTTTGACATTCCCCAATAAGATACTGCAGGGTGCAAAACCTTGCTGCTTTCCTCCATTTCTGGAATATAGATGGTCCACGATTTACAGTGGGGCTACATCCCAAGAAACCCATCATAAATCTAAACTGCACCTAACCTAGGAACATACATCATAGCTTAGCCTTGCCTAACTTAAATATGCTGGGAACACTTACATTAGCCTACTGTTGGGAAAAGTCATCTAACACAAAGCCTATTTCATAATAAAGTATTGAGTATCTCATGTAATTTACTGAATAATGCATTGAAAGAAAAACAGAATGGTTGTATGGATACTTGAAGTACAATTTTAACTGATGTATGAGTATATGGCTTCCACACAATGGTAAAGTTGAAAAAAAATCATTAAGTCCCAAATCGTAGACCCTCTGTATTAACCACATCCCCCTCCCCTCTCCTCTTTGTATTACAACACAATGAAACTAACAAAGGCACTCAATCAGGGAATGAGTTTACGAAGTGTCTGGCAAAACTGAGAGAAGCTCACCTTCCCAGTGTTGGGGGAGCAATATAGCTGGATCTCAATTCTCCAGTACACATTTGTTTCTTTCCCTAGGGCTCTACAGCCTATTCTCTGGCTTTCCTTAGAGTCTCCTTTTTTGAACAGCCCCAAAGCTCTGGCTCATCTGCCTACCAAAGGCTCGCTAAAAACCCATATTACAAGCAATTCAAAGCATGAAATGAAAATTGATGCTTTCAACTCCTGTAAAGATGAAAACGGGAAGCCGCCAGAAACTCTGTGTTCCTGCACTTTCCATGTCAGTTTTCAAGAATACAGACAGCAGCATGTTATATGAGATAACATGCACTAATGGTGAAGCATTCCCCCCTAAATTTGACTCCATTAAGGCAGAGATTTTGCATTAGAAGCCAAGTCTGGCAGGGCTGCATTAATAACAAAAAGAAAAAAATATGCAACCTTCAGAATTGACACTGACCAGTGTAAGGATGACAAGCTACTCACCATATGTAAAAGAAATGTTAAAACAATGAGTGAATCAAATCACATTGTTTTATGTGGACAACACAGATGTGAATCTCACTGCTCTATTGATGAGGTGGAAAGTTCAAGTTCTATCGCTACGCAGGTTCTACATCCGTAAAATGAGAGTGCTGAGCAAAAATAAAAACTCAGAGTTCTTTTACAATATTACGTTCTATGGTTCTAGGACTTACAAAAGTATAGGGGACAATGTATTATCTGTCATCCTCTACCAAAATGTACATTTCCTGAGGGTGAGAACTATTAATCACTGTACCTTTGGTACCTTGCAGAGTGTGTGGCATATAGAATGTGCTCAGTACATTTTTGTTGAACAAATGATGAATGATAGTAGAGGCAGGATAAGTTTGCCTTGCTCCATCGCTTGACTGTTGGGTTCTGTAATTAAGAAATACACATATTTACGTGCCTAAATTGTGATTACATGGTAGACCTTGGTAGACACACAAAAATGTATGAGACACTCAACTTATCCTTAAACTTCTATTCTAGGATAAAGAAATAAGAAATGTTTGCTTGAGAAGAGAAACTTCTAGGCAGTAAAGTTTCCAATAATGATGAACAAGGGTTCAGAGCAGGGATAAGTCAGAGTGCACAGGTTGAACTGTGCAGGTATGGCTTCCGGATGTATGTGGACAGGAAGCTATGCCTTGAATGGTTAAGAAAGACTAAATATGGTAGATATGGGGATTTATTTCCTTAGGATGGGGCAGTAAAATAAAGTGTTCTAGATTTTTATATTTTAACAAGATAGTATGAAAATGGGTCCAAATTGAAATTTGTCATTTTGAACATCCACCTATGCCACTCCCAGGCTCATCTATGGCACACTCTGTGGATATCTTCATTTGCGTGTCCCATTGTGACCTTCCAGTCTACACAACTACTCTTTCTAGAACTTGTGCATGCCATCTTGGACTTCTCCTTTTCCCTTTTATCTTTTGTTCCATTACTAAGTCTTTTAGGTTCTCTCTCCTGAATATGTCTTGTGTTTCTCACTTACCTCCCCTAACTTAACTTGGGCTTTCACTTTAGTCCCAGCTTCTTTGTTGGCCTCCTTCCATTGATTTAGTCCCCTAAATCAAGGGCTAACAAACTTTTTCTGTAAAGAGCCAGATGACAAGCAGTTTATGCTTTGAAGGCAATACAGTCTCTGTCACAACTACTCAACACTGCCATTGTAGCACAAAAGCAGCCATACAAAATATTTACAAATGATTTCTAATAAAACTTTATTTATAAAAACAGGCAGTGGGCCTAATTTGGCCTGAGGACCACAGTTTGATGATGCCTGCCTTAGATGGTTGCCAGAGTGGTTTTCAAAAAAATACAAATAAGTTTAGGTCTTGCCTAAACTCTTCTAAGATGCCCATTGCCCTCAGAATAAGTTCCAGGATCCTTGGCAGAATATACAAAAGTTTCTGTGTTTATCCTCATGCCTGTCTCTCACAAGTCTTGTACATTCAATGATCAGTGATTTGATGCTTCCCAGAAATACCAGTCTCTCATGCCTATTTGCACGTTTGGGTCCTCTTCCCAGAATGTCTCCAGTTGTCCCTCTGGAGAACTTCTGCTTGTCCATTAAAACCTTCCTTCCCTGACCTGAATTTATGACAAACTCAGGCTGATCTCGCAGTTCCCCAAACACCTTGACATATTTCTCTTATAGCCCACGTGATGGTAGAGCATCATTGGCTATATATGTGCTTCCCAACTCTACTGAACCCTCTGTGGAGTAAAGCTGTGTTTCTGCACATCTTTGTAACTTCAGGACCTAGTACAGTATCTAGCTCATATTTGGATCATAACAACTATTTGACTAATTTGTAAAAAAAAAACAAAAAAATCCATAAAACTTTCAACTTGTTGCTCCTTTGATACTGTATAACTTTAAAGAAATCTAAACTCAGTGCGCTTAACCACCTTAGTTGTGCCAACTATTTTAATTTGGCACTTGCTATTAAAACTTGTCCACATGTCAGAATGAACTGTTCTTTCTGAGGATGATATAATTCAAAATTTCCCCTTTTAAAGGAGTTGTATCTTAGAACTGCTACTTAGTTGTCTCCCCAATAGTCTTTAATTAGCTGCTTGAACAATGCTGAATGTGTTACATCGTCTTGCAGAGAGCTCAGTCCTGAAGCAATTAGTTTGCCCTACCAAATATGAGTTACGTCACCACTGTACCCATGGCAGGCAAACCTTCAGAGCAGGACAAATCCCTACACCTTCTAGAACCTGGAGAGAGTCTCTGAGGTCAGAGGACACATGGGTTCATAGAAAACATTAAAAGTGCATGAATTTTCTCCTATCAAACTGGCAAAACTTTAAAAAACAATATATTCAGTGTGGCAAAGATGAAGGGAAACAAATATCCTTGTACACACTGATGGGAATGTAAATTATACAATTATTTTAGCGAGGTAATTTGGAAGTATTTCTAACCCTAAAATGTACACTCTGTAACTCAGTGGCATGACTTTCAAGAGAATAACCTACAGAAGGATTCATGATTAAACATAAAGTTAAGTTTATGTTTAAGGATGTTCTTTCCAGCATTCACAAACTAGGAAATGATGAGCCAAATCAGGGTACAGTAAAGTTCTCCATGAACTCCACTGCCTTCCTGACAGTCCACTTCCGTGTCTAATGGACAGCTCAAACTCACTGAGTTCAAAAGAAATTCCTGATCTGAAACCAAAAAATGACCCACCCCCACATCTCCCACCCAGCAAATGGCAACTCCATCCTTCCAGTCATTCACGTTAAAGAAAACACCTGGGAGTCATTCTTGACTCCTCTCTCTTCCTCACACCTCTCGTCTAATCCATCAGGCAATCCTTTTGAGTCTACTTTTAAAATGTGTCCACGCACTCTGTATACCTCCACTACTACTACTCTGGTCTGGCCACCATCATCTCACACCAGGATTACGATAGCAGCTTCCCAGCTGTGCTCTCTGCTTCCACTCCTTCAGATAATCTCATCAGATTACCTACAGCAAGGGCATGTCATTACTCAGATCAAGATTATTCAATGGCTCCAACTTTACTCTGAGTGGTGTGGTTTGCTCTGCCTTACTCTCTGGTCTCTCCTCTTATAGTTCTACCCTTGTTCTCTTTCTTCCAGCCACTATGCCTCCTTGCTGTTCCTCAGAAAATGCAGGTACTATTTCTGCCACAGGACCTTTGCACTGGATTGGCCTTTGCACTGAACTGGTCTTCACCCAGATAGGTACATGGTTCCTTACCTTACTCATTCAAGTTTCTGCTTGTGTGTTACTTTCCCAATGTGGACGTTCCTGACACCTTGACAATGCTATTTAAAACTGCAACATGCCCTGTCTCCATACTCTTGACCTCCTTACTGCGCTCTGCTTTCCCCCTATATCACTTACCAACTTCTAATATATTAAATAATGTATGTATTTATTACATGTACTGTTTAATGTCAATCTTCCCTGACTAGAACACAAACCCTGTGTGAGGGATCTTTACCTGTTTTAGTTAATCACATATCCCAAGCACCCAAAATAAAGTTCTTAGCATATAAAGGTTGCTAAATAAATACTTGCTGAATGAATAAATACATCTTAGAATTTTTGTAAGAGCTCTATCAGCCAGTCCTACCACATAGCAACCAAATAAATGTAGGTTCCAGTTGTTATTAGAAAGAATGAAGTAGGCACACATGTACTGACATGGAAAGTTGCCCAGATGTAATGACAATAAGAAAAAAACAAGAGTGCAACTAACTGCAAAGTGTGCAACTGAACTAGTGTGCAAAGACAGTTATTACAGCATTGTCAGTGATACTGAAAAAACGGAAACAGACTAAAATCTCACCACCAGGGTAATGGCTAAATAAATTATACCACCCTCTCCTGGTACTTTGGGACACTAGGTAGTTGTTAACCAAGAATTAGGTAGGAATATTTGTATTATGTAATAAAATATCGCTTTCACATAGAAAAAAGAAGTGACACTGACTAAACAGGATGTATGTGTGTTACCATTTTCTTTGAAGGAAAAAAGGAAAAAAGTTATGTGTGTACATATTAATGCAGAAAGGTTAGGAAGGAGGCATACACACCCACACCCACACCCACACACACACACACACCCAGTTATTTTGGGGGAGTGGGAGAATGAGGGCTGGTCTGAAAATTTATACTGTGTTGTTCCCTTGTGCATGACATTTTTGCAAGCAATCAAACCAACTTCTGTTTTGCCAACCACAGTAACTTTTAGATAGACTTCTCACAGTGGAAAGATTTCATTTTTAACTAATCATTTTTACCTATTCCCTGATCTTAATAGGAATAAATTACGATGGGTTCCAAGCTCCAGGAGGTGAAGGGAAATTTTGGCTATTTTGTTCATGGCACTATTATACCTGATACCTAAAAAGTGGCTAGCATGTAGTAGACACCCAAATATTATAAAATAAGTTGTTCTCAACATGATATCATCTCCAGGTCAAAATATAAGTAGTGAACTCAAAGATCCAAAAAGCTGGAAAGATAAATAGCAAAGGCCTCCATAAACTGGAGTGCTAAGCCTGATAAAAAGGAGTGTAAACGTTTACAGATCTTTCTGCTTCCCTTTCAGTCTCTATCTATAATCAGGTACTTTTAAAGTAACTTTCTTTGGCATGGCTCCATAATTAATAATGAAATTATGGTATTTACTGTCACATAGGCAAGTTATTTTACACAGTTGTTATGAAATTTGCAGATTCTCATTGATCTAATCTTTATGCAGTAAATAAATATACCCAGTGCAATAATTCAAACCCAAGACCTATTAGATTGTGAAGGGCGGTAAGAAGGGGATTCTTTTTTTTGAGTTGGAGTCTCACTGTCGCCCAGACTGGAGTGCAGTGGCACACTCCTGGCCACCGCAGCCTCAACCTGCTGGGCTCCGGTGATCCTTCCGCCTCAGCCTTCCAAGTAGCTGGAACTACAGGCACGCGCAACCATGCCCGGCTAATTTTTTGACTTATTGTAGAGATGAGGTCTCACCAAGTTGCCCTGGTGGGTCTCGAACTCGCGGGCTCAGGCAATCCACTCACCTTGGCCTCCCAAAGTGTGGGATTACAGGCTGAGCCACCGAGCCTGGCTAGAAGGGGATTCTTTAATCAGGAGAGCAGCATCAACTTTTATTTTTTATTTTTTTTGAGTTGGAGTCTCACTCTGTCGCCCAGACTAGAGTGCCGGGGCCGCTCCCGGCCACCGCAGCCTCAACCTGCTGGGCTCCAGCAATCCTTCCACCTCAGCCTTCTAAATAGCTGGAACTACAGGCGCGCGCTACCATGCCCAGCTAATTTTTTTTTATTTATTGTAGAGATGAGGTCTCACCAAGAGCATCAACTTTTAAAAACAAACAAGGGGCAGAAATCTAAATGCTTTTTTATTTCCAACAAAATATAGGATAAACTCTCTGGCTTGTGTAAAAGAGCATGCATCATTAGATATAAACAAATCTAGGTTTCAGGTTCTATTTTTTAAATAATTTTTCATGGAGTTGTATTTTTTTGCTTTGCTTTGCTTTGGTAATAGCAATAGCACTCCAGGAAATAGCTCCAGCTTTGTAACAACTGGTCAAAGTTTTTGATGTATCCATTCATTCAAGTATTTATTGAACATGTATTATATGCTAAGCATTGTGCTTAGAACTGGGATTTAGAAAGAGAAATTGGAGAAACCTCCACAAACAAGAGTGGTAAGCCTCACAGGATTGGGCTAAATGCAATATTTTTTTTACTGCCTGTTCAGGTCAGATGACTACAAACATTAACACTTTTAAAATCTTTTCATTCAAGAACTTTCAGCCTAGTGAGTCACTTACAAGCCCAAGACCTCTCCTTTACTCTCAAGTCTAGACCCTCTCAGACATCTGAGTAAACGATAGGTAACATTTTCCTCATACTGCTTTTATTCTTGAATATGACAACCTATTAAAACTTTAATAATGTCATCCTCCACGAAAACAGAACAAAAATCAACAGCAGCAGCTCAAAGACTGAATCAGAAAACAAAACAAAACCAGATACCTAGTTGGCATTTAGTAATCAACCCACTCGACTCTTGAAAAGCAAACAGTGCCATTTTTGTCAATATGGAACCACTTGTCATATAGGCTTACCAATTTTTTAAAAATGGCACATCACATTATTTAGAGGCACTGCTTAGGCGTAATTTTCCTGGTTGTGGGCATCTCGAATTAATCATGTAGATTTGCTGGAGGTCAGCAAGGGCAGAAACTTGTCAATAAGACCTGGGAAAAGGGAAAGACAAGATCTTTGCATTTCATTTTTATAGCACTTCAAAAGCCTAAAAGTCATCAACAGCTGACCTGCTGTCAGACACAGAGATCAGCAGAGTTACTGAATTAATGGCTGGCATAGTTGCCTTTTCTTCCACCAGACATCTCAAAAAATGCTCTGACAGTTTTTCTGGTGCCAGAGGGTGTCAGTCTGACTGCGAAGGATGTGCTTACATTCAAATATTTGGGGTCTGATTATCAACATAAGATATGTTTTTTTAAAAGGAAGAAATAAACACGCTGAGAAAATGGTGATTACCAAATGAACAAGATTTTGCAAATACATTTGCAAAGAAAGAAACACATAGAGTGTTTTGATGGAGGGGGTCTTTTGATTTAGCTTTTCTAGTACTATCACCTCTATAGCCACTTCTAACTTTAGAACTCCTTTTACCTTTAGTTATAGGCATTTCCCAAATTCGATTTCCTACAAGTCTATTAAGCCAACATCAGAAAAACGCATGGGTTTGTAAACTTACTGGAATCATTAAATAGGCAGTCTCAGTTGGTACCACATCACCAGCTTTATATGACACAGCATAGGGTCAAAGACAAATTACAGTTAAATTTTTCAGTAACTGGTATCAATTAATCATGGTGATTAGCTCCTTTGTAAATATAGAGATCTCTCTTTCTTCTTTTCCCTCTCCTTTATCCCCATCCACATGTCAAGAATGAATGGAAAAACAAGGGGAGAGAAAAAGGTGCCTCATAAGCAGCATCTGCTAGATGTGCCTTAGTAAAATCAGCTCAAGTCATTACTTTCATGATGCCGTTAATTCATGGATACACGTAAGAATGCCAAAGATCTACAATTGTTTATCGTAAAAACAGTCAACAGTACTAGGCATCAAAACAATGTAGTTGTTCGAGGAGGAGCTCCTTTCTGTTGATAAAATCCATGTGAAACTGTTATCCACAAGCTTTTAGAGAGCCTGGACTCAATGGGTTGGTAGTTCCGATGGACGCACCATGGGCCACATGACAACCTGTCTCTTCTGGCCACAGTTAACACAAGAGGCAGTGAGACTCCAGTCTCCCCAGGGGGAGGTTCCATATCAAACACAACTGCCCATGCTTTTGCTCAGCACAGCCCAGCAGGTAAGCCTCTAGTCTAAAGGAAGAACAGATCGCTTGAAGAGCCATAATTAAGTGAAAAGAAAAACAGAAACGATTCCACATCTCTCTGGCACAACCCAAACAATTCCAAATACGAAACCTCAAATATCTTTTTAAACACAGAAATACAACTTGAAATATGCAGCCTAAGAAAGAAACTACACAGGGAAGCAAACTTCAGTATTTAACTACATAGAGTAGGGTGGGGGTGAGAGGTGAGAGGTGAGAGGTGAGAGAGGTGTCCTCAGCAAAAATTTCTACCCTCTGCCCCATCCCCCTTCCCAAAGCCAAAAGACGCAAGGCATTGAGAGGCAGGGGCAGACTGCTTCTGTTTGCTCAGTTGAGAAATGGAGGAATCAAATCTCTGTTGATACCATTAATCTGCTAAAGCTTTCAACAGCACTAAAATTCATTGGCAAGTGACGAGCTGTGCCTTGTTGACGAGTTACAGTGCAAGTTAAATCATGAAAAGAATCCAAGAGCATATCTAATTAATACAGGCTTCAAAGTTATCATAAGACACCAATCTTCAGAAGGTGTTGGCTTTCTAGATTATAAAAGACAAGCTTTTCACAACTAAGAAATGCATTTGTGTTCCCAAAACCCAAAAGACAATATGTTTATTCTGTGGGTTACCATGTGCATACATACTTTTTATATTTCCAATATAAAAGTCACAATGCCCTCATGCAAAAGCTTCCAGTTTTATTGCAACCCTCAACAAACATATCCAAACCTTTTTGAAGGCACTGAATACTCTTTCAAGGAGGGTAGTAAAACAAACAACAACCCAGCAAGGGTTATTTGGCCAGCACACACTCCTAAGCAGTCTCCTAATTGATTCTCAATCGACAGGGGCCCTGAGCATGGCAAACTCAGAGAAAGAAAAGGGCACAACATACCTAATCCTTATAAATAAGCTGTCCATACCCTCAAATAATTTAGTCCAGGCACAAATCCACTCCCTTTGTGTGGCGGCAAAGTCGGTATACCAACACTGTGGACAAGACAGCTTCCTTGTGTATACTCCACTGTCCCCTTGGTACCCAGGTCATCAGACTCAGGATTGGGAAGAGGAAGGATGGGAAAGCCCTCTTGACTCTTTAAAAATCCCCTGGCCTTCCTGGCTTGGCCCACTGGCTTCCCAAAACCAGAGAGGGAGAACAGCCTTCCAGCTCCCAGGCACTCAGCAAGTCAGACCCTGGATTCCGCTTCTGTTTCCTGATGCCCACAGACATGCGTATCTTACCTAGATGAGACAGTGCTCTGATATACACATGTTAATTTCCAGGAAGCAAACTTAAAAAGCCTTCTGCACATACAGTCTTCCTTTTAAAAACCAGGGGAAGGGGGAGAGGGGACTCGCGGCTCTTCCCTTCCTGATTTTCCCGGGAGCTTACAAAGCCCTCCAAAGTGCAAAGGCATTTGCCCACCGCGCTGCCGGGAGAAGCAGCTCTGGCTCTCCCCCGCCTTCCCCCGCCCGGGAGCCGGAACAATGCAGCAACATACATTTACCAACACCTGCTGGAGCCTATTAATATGCACGAGGACGTATTGATTCCCCCCCCCTTCCCCTGCCCTCCACACTGAGCAGGCTTTCATCTCCTCCTTTACCATCCATCAGGAACTCATTTCGCCGCCCCCCCCCACCCCCAGTCCCCATTCAGCCGAGCCCCTCGCTCCGAAAGCCCAGGCTGACGAGCACACTTTGGAATGCACTTCATTAAAATTTAGCTGCCCGATTCCAACCTGCAATGCGGAGGAGGCGATACAAAGCGCGCGCCACACTTCCTCCAGCACCCCCTTCAAAAGCCCCATTGTTCGCCAGGCATCTGCTCCAGAGCTCGGCCTCTCCCTACCCACTGACCCCTGATATCCCCCCCCCCCGCCTTCCACCCAGCCCGGCCAAACGGGCCTGCCCGGTGAATTAAAACGCAGCCGCAGCCATCTGGCCCTCCCAAGCTGGCCCGGTTTCTCCCCGCCCCTCCTCCCTGGTCCACACACCACACACGGCATCTTCACCTCCATGGATGTTCCCACAGCCCAAGCGCAAACCTCGGGTGGCAGGGCGCCTCTGCCGCCGCCCGCCCGTCCCCAGGCTTCCTCCGGCAGCAGAGCGTTCGAATCCAGAGGTGGGCAGGAGGCGGCGGGCGGGCAGACCATGGACCACTAGTACTTGCCTGCAAACCCCAGCCCAAACGCCAAGATTAATCCTTCCCTTTGTGAGCCTGAAAGAGCCTCCCACCACGCTGGTCCTCGGCTCCGCAGCGGCTGTAAGGAGAGGCGGGGGTGGGGGGGGGTGGGATCCGAACCCCTTCTTAGGCGAGCTGGGGGCGCCTCGTCCACCTGACCATGAGCGGTTTTTCGAGGGAAGAGGCGCTGGCAGCAGGAGCAGCTGATGGTGCGAGAAGGGAGAGAAGATGCCCAAGCTTGCGCCTTTTATATTCCTGGCGACATTTCTAACACATGACAACAATTTCCATCTGTATTTAAGCCGGGAGTGTGAAAAAAGAGCATTACATCACAGAGCCCGGGCTCCTAGAGGCTGCCGGATATCTAGGCCGGGGGGATTAGGGCCGCACCTGCGGAGGGGGCGGGGACCGACCGAGCCTCTCCCCGCTGGGCGTGTCGAGTTCCCCTCACCATGTGGCCCTAGGGGAGCCGCTTGGCCAGGGAAAGGCGAGAAATGGGGTTGCCCCATTTGTGACATGCTGGAGGCTGACTGGATGGGTGGTGGGGTGAGGGCGAGGGAAGGGGGGTGACTTTCTTGGTTAGAAACGCAACTCTGACTTTCCAAGAGCAAGGGACAGAAGCCTTCCCAGGCCCTTCTGGAAACTGACTTCTGCCCTTCTGCGGCTTGCCCAACTTTGGGAGGAATTCCACAGATAGTAAGGCTTATATGTGAAATAACTGTCATCTTTGAAGTTAAAATAAAGACGCTGGTATGGCTTAGCATATGAATCTGTAGACTCCACTTTCAAGGAACTGACACTTCAAGAATGAAGGTAGACTGATTCAGAATCTAGCCCTTTCTTTACAGCTCATCTCTATGTCATTCAAACTCACTCTTTTAAGAGTGTGTAAGAGCCAGTGGTGTCATCTCCATCCTGTTTCTTATGAGGCACCCCTCTTTCCCACCTCCCTTTGTAAGAAAACTTTATTGAGAACCTCTAGCTTTGGAAAGGTAAGTGTTCCCTGTTTTCAAATGATCAGTCACTGAAGCTACATTTCGTAGCAAGACAGTGAATGCCCACAGACTGTCAAAGGAAGGAATCTATCTACTGCCTGCTTTTCTATGATCCAAGTGTTACAGTCAGGTACAAGCATCCTCCAAGAATTAATTACACATAATTCAGGTAGGAGGACAAAAGGGCTGGAAGATGTTCTAAGATGAAGAATGGCAAGAAAATAAGGCAAGGAGGCATCACTCTTTTGGTGGTGCAGGGAAGAGAAGGGCAATGTAGAACCTAGATCACAAATGGGTAGATTATATGATGGCAGAGCAGTCTCAAGGATGAGGGAGAAAGGTGAGAAGGCAGCAGAGCCAGTCAGGTAACACAGATCTTTCTCTGGAATGTGGAACAGGCTGGATTTCAAAGCAGATGACAAAACAAAACTTGTTCTTTCATATTTGCTACTCAGTAAACAGGTGCATGAACATATAAAAAAATCCAAGGTGTGGAAGGACTGCATTTTTAATGCTTCTTTTCCTCTGGTCATTCATCATAGTCAAAAGACTCAACACAAGAGTCAGACTCGGCAAGGCGTGAGTAATCCCAGCTCAAACCTGTAATCCCAGTACTTTGGGGGGCCCAGAACTGAGCAAGACCGGCCTGGGCAACATGGTGAGACCTTGACCCTACAAAAAAAATCAAAAAATTAGCCAGGTGTGGTAGTGCGCGCTTGTAGTTCTGGCTACTTGGAAGGATTGCCGGAGTCCAGTAGGTGGATGCTGGGATAGCCATGAGTGTGCCACTGTACTCTAGGCTGGGCGACAAAGTGAGACTCCAACTCAAAAAAAAAAAAAAAAAAAAAAGAGTCAGACTCATTAAGGTCCAACCCCATTTCTCCATTTTCCAGCTGTGTGGCTATGGACACATTACTTGCTGTTTCCCCTGGTGTACAAAATGAAACAGAAACAACTACCTACTTGTGAAGATAATACATACAAAAATTCCTGGCACAGCGCACCATACGTAAGAGGTGCTCACTAAATGTCACCTATTATTACTATTATTAGTATGTGACTTCACTTCTATGTAAAGCATCTCAACAAATGGAAAGTACTTATCTTCTACTTCTGAGGGGACTTGCAAAATGGAACAGCTCCCAAGGCTGCAATTAGTGAAATGCAGACACCAGAACCGTAGATATCACTGGACCTGTCTGAAAAAGTGAATGAGATGCCTCAGAAGAAAAACAGATTCGTTTGCTCCATTCTTGATGCACATCCACTTTCAGGAAGGTGAAAGGCCCTGAGTACTACATGCAAAGTATCTGCTTATATTTTTGGCTTGAGAGAAACAATAAACTTTAGGGAATAGTTTCTTTATCAAGCATGTACATAATACATGTGAGCATTTACATCATTTTCCCTCTCAATCATCATATCCAAAAAAAAAAAAAAGTAGAAAAGGAAAAGTAGATACTACATAAAACTTTCAAAAGCCTTTGACCACAACCTAATGCTGAAAAATGGAATTTGTATTTTATTAGTTTTTTCACAAGAAAATGATTGTGCAGTACAAATTAAATTGCTCTTTCACAAGGAAGCTGCATAGAGACTGCACTGAAGGGAACAAAATACAAAAGCATTCTCTTTATGAAAGAAAGAAGGGAAGTTTTATTCAATAATTATTCAAGGATGTAGCTTTCCAAACTTCAATAGGGGGAGAAAATAGCCATCATTTGGTTTGGAAATATCCCTAACAATAACAAATTCTTTTCAGAGTTCCAAAGACCAGGTTTCTCTATGTACAAGAGAAGCACAAGGAAGAAGTTCATGAAAGTCTACTCAGTTTTTATCAGAGACTTTATACTCCATCTCCAAAGCCAGGGCTCTCTGAGCTTGTGTGGTCTCCAACCTAAGCCTGGAGAGGTACTTAATTGCACTTCTTCCAAAGTCTTTTTTGTCTTCTCTCTCTCTCTCTCTCTCTCTCTCTCACACACACACACACACACACACACAACACACACACACACACACACACACACACACACACACACACACACTCTCACACACACACATCTTAGAACCAATAAGTCCTGGGCAAGCCTTCCTTCATGGGTCCCTGACTTCTAGAGCTCAAGGGCAAGCTAGGCATGCAGTGCCTGGAGGCCATAGTTTAGAGAGGCAGTGAAGTGTAGGCACTTCTTTACTGGCAATTTTTAAGAAATAACTGTGAGAACAAGGCCAAGAATTTCCCTCACTGAACACATTCAAAGTAATTAGAGAAATGTTTAGGAATCGGAGTAAATGTTGTGGAAAAATGACCACTTGGGACGCAGCAGAGCATACCGGTTATGAGAGTGGGATTTGGGGCCAGACCAGCTCAAAACCCCACTTTTGGCTGTTTCTTGGTGGAAATCACTGGGCACATTCTACCTTGTAACACCTTCACTTTCTCACCTGTAAGATGGGAGTAAAAACAGTTCCTGCCTCATGGGATTGTCATGAAGATTAAGTGGGTGAATACAGAGCAAAGTACTTAGATGAGCGCCCGTAAGTATTCTTACCTACACATCAATCACAGCTGGATTTTCTCTAAATGCTTGCTCTGCACATGTCTTTCCAAAAATATTTATTGAGCACATACCAAGCACATGGCTCTGTTAGATATAATAGTGAGATATAATATAATATAATATAATATAAACATCCATGGGGTTGAAAAAAAAGAGTTGTTTTTTTTTTTTTGAATTGGAGTCTCACGCCGTCACCCAGGCTGGAGTATAGTAGCATGCTCACGGTCACCCCAGCATCGGCCTGCTGCACTCCAACAATCCTTCTGTCTCAGCCTTCCAAGTAGCCAAAACTACAGGTGCATGCCCAGCTAATGTTTTTTTTAATTGTAGTGACGAGGTCTTGCCAAGTTGCCTGGGCTTGTCTTGAACCCGCGGGCTCAGGCAATCCATTCGCCTCAGCCTCCCCAAAGTGCTGGAATTACAGGCTGAGCCACCGAGCATGGTCAAAAAAAAAGTTTTATAGTGACTTTTTTAACAGACATGTCCTTTGGATAAAATTATATTTGAGTTCGTGATACAGCCTGCAATCACTGAGTAAAGTGTAATGAAAACAGATATGAAGTCAAAAGAAAAGCAAAAATGAACAATAAATATAAAATGATATCTGTGTGATGTATCTAAATCTGTACACATAAGGAAATTATAGTCTTTAATGCATTACTTAGAGAATGACAGTGACAGAAAACAAATAATGCTTTTTACTTATGATGATATAAAAATAAACTTTAAAAAGTAGAAAATTCAGCAAACAATGTTGAGCCAACTAGATATCCACATGCAAAAGAATAAAGTTGAACCCCCTACCCCCTACAAACACAAAGATTTAGCTCAGAATGGATTGAGGGCCTAACTATGAGACCTAAAACCATAAAACTCTTAAAAGATAACAAAGGGACAGGCTAGGTGGCTCAGCCTGTAATCCCGTGGCTTGGGAGTCCAAGGTGACTGAATTGCCTGAGCCCGCGGGTTCGAGACCCACCTGGGCAACTTGGCGAGACCTCATCTCTACAATAAATAAAAAAAAATTAGCCGGGTGTGGTAGCACACACCTGTAGTTCCAGCTCCTTGGAAGACAGGAGGTGGAAGGGTCGCTGGAGCCCAGCAGGTTGAGGCTGTGGTGGCCGGGAGCAGCCACTGCACTCCAGTCTGGGTGACAGAGTGAGACTCCAACTCAAAAAAAAAAAAAGAGTAATCCTTTATGATCTTGGGTTAGACAATGACACCAAAAGTATAAACAACAGAAAGAAAATTAAATAAATTAGACTATATCAAAATGTAAAAGTTTTGTGCTAAAAACAAGAATCCTAAATTAGTGAAAAGATATGCATAGAATGGACAAAAATATTTGAGAATAATTTATCTGATAAAGAACTTGTATCCAGAATACATGAAGACCTTATACAGCTAAACAGTAAAAAGACAAATAACCCAATTTAAAATAGGTAAAGGATTTGAATAGACATTTCTGATTCCAATAAGCATATGAGAAAATGTTCAACATCATTAGACAATAGGGAAACCCAAATTCAAAACACAATGAGATTCCACCTCATACCCACTAAGATGGCTGTAATAAAAACGACAAGTATTAGCAAGGATGTAGAAAAATTGGAACTGTCAGACATGAGAACATAAAATGGTACCATCATTTGGGGAAAGAGATTGGCAGCTCCTCAAAAAGTTAAACTTACAATATGATCCAGCAATTTCACTCCTAGGTATACACCCAAGAGAAATAAAAACATACAACCTACATGAAAACGTGTACATGGATGTTATAGCAGCATTATTATTCATCATGGCCAAAAAGTGGAAACAACTCAAATGTCCACCAACAAAATAAAATGTAGCATACCCATCTGATAGATTGGACAATAAGAAGGAATGAAGTGCTGATACATGCTACAACATGGATGAACCCTGAAAACGTGATGCTAAGTAAAAGAAGCCAGACAGAAAAATGCCACATATTGTGTAATTTCATTTACATGAAATGCACATAATAGGCAAATATAGAGAGATGGAAAATAGAAGTTACCTAGAGCTGTGGGAGTTGGAAGGAAATGGGATGTGTCTACTAGTTGTAGAGGATTCATTCTCAGAGTAATGAAAACATTATAATATTAGACTGTGGTAACAGTTGTACACCTTGTGAATTAACTAAAAAACAGTGAACTTTTAAAAATGGGTAAATTGTGTAGTGTGTAAAATATATCTCAATAAAGCTGTATTTAAAATGCAGAAAAAAGGAATAATTAAATTAAGGTAGAAATATACACAAGAAACTACAGGCAATAAAGGAAAAAAAAATCAAGAGAAAAAGCTGTTTCTGTGAAAGCACTAAAATAGAAAAACTTCTGGCGAATAGGACCATGAGTGAGAGAATAAGTTAATATATAATTAACTTTAGGAACAAAAACAGATTAATTTTAATGTAGAAGAGAATACCATGTATAACTTTATGCCAATTAATTTGAAAACCTAGACAGGCCAGATGTGGTGGCTCACATCTGCAATCCCAGCACTTTGGGAGGCAAAAGTGAGAGAACTGTTTGAGCCTAGGAGTTCGAGACCTAGAAGTTCATCTCTATAAAAAAAAAAATTCAAGGCCGGGCTCGGTGGCTCAGCCTGTAATCCCAGCACTTTGGGAGGCCGAGGCGAGAGGATTGCCTGAGCCCACGGGATCGAGACCCACCTGGGCAACTTGGCGAGACCTCGTCTCTACAATAAATCAAAAATTAGCCAGGTGCGGTAGCGCGCGCCTGTAGTTCCAGCTACTTTGAAGGCTGAGGTGGAAGGATCCCCAGAGCCCAGCAGGTCGAGGCTGCAGTGGCCGGAGCGGCCACTGCATTCCAGTCTGGGTGACAGAGTGAGACTCCGACTCAAAAAAAATTAACCCAGGCATGTTGGCATGCTCAGGAGGCTGAGGTGGAAGAATCATCTAAGCCCAGGAGGTGAAGGCTATGGTAAGCCATGAGCATGCCACTGCCTGGGTGACAGAGGGGATAAATGCTGGGCCCTCACAAGGCACAAGAGAGGAATAAAGGGAACCCACTGTCTCAAGTTCTTTTTTGGTCCCTAATCCCATCTGAGAAGGTTCCTTCATTAAAAAAAAACAAAAACAAAAAAAGAGACGTAATGGATTATTTTCTAAAATAAATTAATTCAATTGCCTTAAGAAACAGCAGAAAACCTGAGTAGAAGCCGGGCTCGGTGGCTCAGCCTGTAATCCCGCGCCTTGGGAGGCCGAGGTGAGTGGATTACCTGAGCCCGCGGATTCGAGACCCGCCTGGGCAACTTGGCGAGACCTCATCTCTACAATAAATCAAAAATTAGCCGGGCATGGTAGCGCGCGCCGGTAATTCCGGCTACTCGGAAGGCTGTGATGGAAGGATCGCTGGACCCGGCAGGCTGAGGCTGCGGTGGCCGGGAGCGGCCACTGCACTCCCGTCTGGGTGACAGAGTGAGACTCCAACTCTAAATAAATAAATAAATAAATAAAATTTTAAAAAGAAAGAAATCCTGAGTAGAACAATAACTAACTACAATGAAGTGAAGGTAAAACTGTCTCTTCACTCCTTCTTCCTGGCTACTACAAAGAAAAAAAAAAACATGTACCATGCCAGAATATTTTATGGACACATTTGATCAAGCCTTTATGGTAAAAGGAGTATTTTCTGCTATTTTCGTGCTGGATTTTAACTTGAATTACCACTAATGTGTGAGGAGTGACTCATTTACAAAAAAACAATTCCATTGACAACTCTCTGTCTTTTAGTCAACCAGTCAATCGGGACTTTTACGTAAACCCAAACACACACACACTCTCTGAACATTATGTATTTTCTATATTTATTAATACTTTGAAAATATCTAAGAGGAATATTTTTAAATGATGAGATATGGTTACCAAACCAAAATAAAAAATAGTATAATACTGAGATGGTCAAAGAGGATGTTGAAATTCATCGTGCTGCTTCTACTATATGTACAATTTTTATATGTGTCGATTATAATAAAAATTAATATGACAATTTTTCAGAATGAAAAAATTAGTTATTATTTGGAAACATGGATTGAATTTTGTCTGGTTGACTGAACCATAGAGGGTTGATAAGAGGGAGATTATTACTGCCACCTGATGGGAACATTCTAATTGTAGGCAAAAATCCCTAAGGAACTAGGTCTTGCAAGCCTGAATATAAATTTAAAGCAGAAGAAACAAAAAGAAATCCTTGTATCTTTGTGCTGCTACAACAAAATGCCTGAGACTGGGTAATTTATAAAAAACAGAAATGTATTTCTCATAGTTCTATAGTCTGGGAATCCAAGATCAAGGGACTGGCAGGTTTTGTGTCTTGTGAGGGCCTAGTCTCCCTTCTGAGATGATGCTTTGTTATAGAATCCTCCAAAGAGAATAAATGCTGGGCCCTCACATGGCAGAAGAGTGGACGAGAAGGAGCCCACTGTCTCAAGCTATTTTTTATGGTCCCTAATCCCATCTGTCAAGGTTCCACCTTCCTGATTTAATCTCCTCCTAAACACTCCCAACCCTTAATACTATCTACATGGCCACTGAGTTTCAATACATGAATTTTAGATAACACATTCACCTTGTAATTTTCACAATACTGTAATTTCCTTAGTTCTACAATGTCCTTAATTATAAGATACATCTTTCAATTAATAGCTCTCCAGGAAAAAAAGAAAACTACTATGTTAAATATACACATTTGTGTTTTAAAACATCCAAATGTGGAAAATGTGGTATGTCTGAGAACCAAGAAATATTGGTGTTGTATGACAACGAGACACTGATAAAACGAAAAACACTCTTCAAGTGATAACATTTTAAGCTGTGTTGTCTACGTTCTACAGCAAAGTTATGCCGGATAATGATGTTTAGTTAGATACTGACATTATTTTATAATGATTATTTAAGAAATAACAAATATTGCTGGGGAAAGGCAAGCAGAACAAAAATGCCTCCATTTATCTGATGGCTTTAAAATTGGCCAAGGGCCTAATTATAATATCAACATGAAAGAGAGAAGTGATATCAAAGTTGCTATTGTTGATGCTCTTTTTTGGTATATGGAATAGGATAACTTTCATATAATGCCAAAGACAAAATAATAAATCACTTCACAGTTATTTATATATCCATAGAGATGTTTGCCTCCTAACAACTTTTGATTTCTACCATAAAAGAAAAAAGAAACCAAAAAGATAATTTTGAAATGCTATTTTCCTGCTGGATTTTAACTTGAATTGCCAAGAAGTGACCCACGTCTAAAAAACAACTCCATTGACAACTCTCTGGCTTTTGTTAGTCAACTGGGGAACGAAAGAACAATGGTGAATGAACAGATTTCCTATGACTGAAAATTTCAACAAGAAATGGAAGTAGAACAGACGTGGAATATTTCCTTAAGATATCACTATTCTAGCATTACGTTTCTCCAAGGTGCAAAAGATGACCATCTTCTTGGATAGTACTCAAATGGGCTTTTTTAGAGGATTTTCAAGAAAACACAGACACAGCAAGCCTCCAGTTGTTATGCCTGAAAATGACTCATGCAATGAAAATATGCAGCTTAAGATAGCTAACAAGAGAAAAACCATTCTACAATGGCTCTATCAGACAGAAAAGTTCCAGAAACTTAAAATGTTTATTGTACAAGGGATGTTGTCAAAATTGACCCTTTAAATGTGAACAAGGGAGGACCCTGCCCCCCTCTCCAAAAACCCCCAGAATGTATTTTTTTAAAAATTGTGGGCCAGGCATGGTGATTTACACCTATAATCCCAGGACTCAGGCCTAGGGTTTTTGAGACCGGCCTGGACAAAAAAAGAAAGAAATTAGCCAGGCATAACAATGTACACCTATAGGTCTAGCTACTTGGAAGGTTGGTAAAGAAGGATTGCCTGAGTCCAGCAAGTCAGGGTTGTAGTAGCCGTGAGCGTACCACTGCACTCCAGCCTGGGAGCCAGAGCAAGACTCCAAAAAAAAGTGTTATTTATCCTTACATATTTAAACTTCAGTCACCTTCAAAGTACTCTCTGTCTGATGCAATACTCCTATTGAGACACCTTTTCCGCTGCTCAAAATAGACGCATCAATTTGGATGTCTTTCAGTGCTTCTGCTGTTTTTTGTCTCACTTCTTCCACATTGACAAAATGTTTTCCTTTGAGGACAAAAAACGTTGCTAGGGGTGAGATCGGGTGAACGGGGAGGGTGGGGCATGGGTTCATGCAGTTTTTGGCCAAAAAACTGCTGAACTCAGTGTGGGAAGGGCAGGTTGTTCCTGTAAATCACCCATCATGAAATGGGCAAATTTGCTGAAAGAATTTCCAAAAAAAATTTTCACTGAAGCCGAACACAACCTCTCACAACAATGCTAGCTGATACCCTGATGCCAATGGGTTCCTAGAACACTTACCTAGTGAGGGAAGACTATACTACAAGGGGCCCACCCTCCAAAAAATAATTTCAAGTTTGTTGGGGGATCCCCCCCGTATGATCAGACCTCACTGCAAATAGCATATTTTACAAGCTCACCTCCCTTCATCTTTAACAGTCCAACCTATACTGAACCTATGGTGATATCATATTTTTCTTTTGTGTTGTGACTCTCACTGACATCAGAACACAAATCAGGGCTCTAGATACTAGGTTCACCATGTGCATATTAGAAATTTTCACCTGTGAAAAATTGACACTACACTCACATACCAACCAAATGAGCTCCTGAATAACTCTGCCACAATGGATCAATTAAGGGGAAGAAAACATAGATTTGGTACTTGCTGGGGAATGCAACGTGGGAGGCAATTGTGCTTCACTGGAAGGCCATGTACCAGGAAGTGCTCATCCTCCTGCAGACAAAGACTCGGTGTTGGAGAGCCCAGGAGCTGGCAATAAAAGAAAAACCAGCCACTATAGACTAACTGGATCCTTCTCGAGAACCTGACCTACCTTTAAAGCACGCTGAAGGCTTTCAGCAGATAAGAGTTAATGAGGAGGAGAGGAAAAAAGAAGTCTACAATAGCACACTTACCATTTAAATGTGCCCATCAGTGTGCCTTATGTCAGTAAATGATAAGTTGTCCCAATCAGGCTTCATGGTAGATTAGTTATACGGCAGATTTATCTCGATTGCAATTGTTTTAGCAAACCTCAAACATTTTGATGGAAGAATTACAGAAGCAAAACCCAAAATGAAGCTTGCTTCTACCCACAACACAAAGAAGAGATCCAGTGAGTCCTATGGTGTGCACCCATTCAACTCTGACTTTTTTTTTTTTTTTTGAGTTGGAGTCTCACTCTGTCGCCCAGACTGGAGTGCAGTGGCCGCTCCCGGCCACCGCAGCCTCGACCTGCTGGGCTCTGGCGATCCTTCCGCCTCAGCCTTCCAAGTAGCTGGAATTACAGGCATGCGCTACCACACCCGGCTGATTTTTTGATTTATTGTAGAGATGAGGTCTCGCTCTTAAGTAATCACTAAAACTAACATAGAGTGGGCATTTATTCTTATCAGATGGATTGAGCACCTCACACTGAACACCATGGCCTCTCTTATGTGTCTCCTATATTACGTTAATTTACTCTCCTTACAAGTCTATAACTAGGATACTATTGTCTCAATTTTCTAAATTAGGGAATCTGAGGGAAGTCATTTATCCAAGTTCACAAAGCCACAGAACAGAGGGGCTGCAAGTCAAACCCATATCTCTCCAATCCAAAACCTGCATTTCTTCAGCAACCACAACATTCCACCTCTCAGTACCCTGAAAACTTGAAACCCAGGTTCTGTTCAATACTGATATGGGTTCTTAAGGCAAGTTCCAACAACTGGCTTAAGCCACTATGATTTGTTTTTCATTCTGACTTTTTTCTGTATATTTTGGAAATATATATACCAATCACAATAATGTAACTCACTGTAATATGATTTGGGATGCCAAAGGTCACCCCCAACATACATGAGCCTACTGTCCAAATGGACATCTGGTAACAGCCAGACGGTACCTACACTGGCTCCTCTCAGAGCAGAGGATTCTTTTCTTTGTTCTGACCTTCCCCTTCCTGCTGCAGGTCACACCACTCCCTGGAACTGCTACCGACACTGGCCCTGAAGCAGCTTTTCACAACAGTGGGGGGGCAACATCCCAGTTAACAGAATAATATCTTCATCACCTTCAAGATCATTATCACTCTTACCATGGCCATGAACGATCACAGCAACTTCCACATGTGAAATACCTATAGGAGTCCAAGTACTGTGCTAGGCCTCACAACAAGCCTTCAAGGGAGGCATTGTGAACTCTATTTTGCAAATGAGGAGACTGGGCCTCTGAGAAGCTAACAGACAAGGAAGGGAAAGAAAATAAAAGACATAGCCCAGTTACCTTTCCTGAATGCTCCCCACCACCGCCCAGGGCAGGTAAATTTCTTTGAGTCATATGACTACATTTTATCTTATTCTCTCCTTTTCAGAAACTCACTTCTGGTTCTCATTTGTCCCAGTAGCAAAGACAAAATTCTTAGAAGAATTAATATGGCCTTCAGTATTCTTAAATAACAAATCAGTTGCTTTAGCCTATTGTGTATTATGCATGTGGTCACTGTCTTTCCTTTTGTACTGGAAACATAAAAAAAGAACACACAGGGAAACAGAAGGAAGAAAAAACTGTTAGAGTGTCTTCATGGGCTGTGCATCTGACATAAGAATAGATTTTTTAAAACTGAGACCTGTCATCCATGCCTTCTTTGTGCCTGGAGCTGCGCTTATGGATTAACATCCGTTTCCTCATGTCATTCTCCTCACAACCTACAGAGCCCCATTCTGTGCATAAAGCTCAAAAAGGACAGGCAACCCGTGCAAACACAACAAATAAGCAACAGAGTCTGAATGCAAAACCCAGTTCTTTCTACAAATCAGAAAGAAAGAGACCAGCAATCCAAACAAAAAGATAAATAAGGCCAGGCACAGTGGTTCATGCCTGTAATTCCAGCACTTTGGGAGGCTGAGGTGGGAGAATTGATTGAGCCCAGGAGTTCGAAACCAGCCTGGGCAACAATGTGAGACCTCATCTCTCCAAAAAATATAAAAATTAGTCAGATGAGGTGATGCACACCTGTAGTCCCAGCTATTCAGGAGACTGAGGCGGAAGAATAAGTTGAGCCCAGGAAGTGGAGGCTGCAGTGAGCCGCGATGGCACCACTGTACTCCAGCCTGGCAGGCACTCAAAACGTGCTCAATATCATTCTATAACAGAAAAAATATGAACTAAAACCACAATGAGACACCACTGCACATCCACCAAGATGACAAAAAAATCAAAAAGACGGAAGACCAAATGTTAGTGAAGGCAAGAAACAACTGAAACTCTTAAACAGTGTAGGTAGGAGTGTAGACTGGTACAACTACTTTGGAAACTGTTCAGCAATATTTATTGTAGCTGAACATATGTCTACACTGTGATCCAGCAATTCTACTCCTAGAAATAAGTACATATGTCCACTTGTATAAAAATAGTCACAGCAGTGGCTAAAAATGGATAAATAGATGAGGGTATATTCATACAATAAAAGACTACATAGCAATAAAAAAAAATCAAACTATTGCTACATTCAAACAGCATGGATGACTCTCACAGGGCAATGTTAGCAAATGAACAGTATATCCTTTATGATTCCATTTATCTAAAATTCAAGATCAGCTACTTGAATCACTAGAGTGACAGCATCAGAACCAGGGTCATTTTGGGGAAAGAAGGGAAGTATTCAATAGGAGGAGACATGAGAGGGTTGCTTGAATGCTCAGTGTCTATATATTGATCGGGGTAATGGCTATATGGATGGGTGTGGCTGTGTGTGTGTGCGTGTGTGTGTGTGTGTGTGTGTGTGTGTGTGTTTGTAAAATTCAAGCTATGCACTTATGACTTCTATAACTTACTAAATATATATTCTATACCTTAATATATTTTTTAAAGGGTCTCTGTGAGAACCTAAATACGCTTAACTCCAGTAACGACTCAGATCCTCCTACCTAGGCTTCCCAAAGTGCTGGGATCACAGGCATGAGCCACTGCATCCAGTCTGTATCTTCCTTTAACAAGCAACTGAAACTGCATCTAAAGCACCCAGGCCACCGGAAATGGTGACTCAAACCTGTAAACACAGCACACTACTGCCTGAATCTGGAAAAAGAGAAAGAAATAGACCAGTATGTGGTGGAAGGAGGTGGGGGGGGGCGGTGGAGGAAGAGAAGGAGAAGAGAAGAGAGGAAAGAGCAAATGGAGGGAAAGAGACAGTTGATATGTCATGACAAGCCAGACCCCTGAAGCGTATCATGTGAATTCTGAACAAAACAGTAAGTTTTATATAAATGAACTATTTTTTTAACTATTACATGTTCCTTAGAGATATCTTATGTTTTAGTTATCTGTGACTGTGTGTTGATTTGTAAATGATCTACTCTACAGTGAACTAAGAAGATATAAACTTCCCTTACAGGATCCCTGACTGAAGTGGATTTGCCTAGGGTGTGTAATTCCGAAGCAATGCAGAAGGTTGAATGCCCACTTTATAATAGGTGGCCTTTGAGAGAACTGGAACTGAGCAGCAAACACAAAACTCAATCAAACCAGTACTGATCACAAACTTATATCCAATGGGACAGGGGGGCGGGAACGACCCACCTAGAATCCTAGAATTAGCAAGAGTCACACAGGCAATGCTGTCAGAACTCAGATGGAATTTTAGTCCATCAGATGGTTTCAGATGATGTCTCATTTTACGTCATATCATATGTTTAAAAAATACTTTACAGTATCTACAACTCAGGCAACATTTCCTTCAAAATTCCACTAAAAGAGATGTGTGCTTTTCCTCCAAGTCACGAATTAAGTGAACTTGAGACTGTGTAAAACCATTTAGAGATGGAAATAAGGAAGGTGTATCCTTCAGATTGATGAACACTAAGAATACAGAAATGGCAACTCCAATAATCCTATAAAGTCTGTTTATAATGATCATATTCTTTAAGATGGGAGAGGAGAAAAATGTCAGTTCATTTACAAACAACTATGATTAGGAAGGCAAAGTAATACATTTTTTGCAGGTCAGCAGCTTGGTGACCTTGGAAATGATTTCATTTCCAGTATAACCATATTTTGCCTCACTTTTCAAGGCAAAGCACTTAAGACAACAATAGGATGGTCCTACTTATAACTGGCAGGTCTTAAGAGTCAAGAAGCCCCAACTGCAAATCTGACAACCTCAGGAGAAATGGTCAAGGAATAAAGAGTTTTTCTTCTCATGAAGGGAGGAATTAGAAATACAATGAGAAGGCTGAGCCATGGTAAAGGACCAGGGTACTGGAAGAATTTATCTTGTTTCCTTACATGGTCCCTGGAGAACGGCCCCTTGCCCTTCCTAGGCCGCTTCCTTTTTTTTTTTTTTTCTTTCAGTTAGAGTCTCACTCTATTGCCCAGGTTGGAGTGCACTGACATGCTCACAGCCACCCCAGCCTTGACCTGCTGGGCTCCAGCGATCCTTCCGCCTCAGCCTTCCGAGTAGCCGGAATTACAGGCATGCGCCACCACACCCGGCTGATTTTTTTTTTAATTTATTGTAGAGATGAGGTCTCGCTGCCCAGGCGGGTCTCGAACCCGCGGGCTCAGGCAATTCACTCACCTCAGTCTCCCAAAGGCACGGGATTACAGGCTGAGCCACTGAGTCCGGCTACATAATGTATTTTTAACCACTTTTAATGATTTGTAGTCATTTGAGAGCAAGTTGCATTCACTATGGTCCTTTATCCTTAAATACTTTAGCATATGTTTCCTAAAAATAGGGGTGTGTCATAGGTTAATTTTAAGTGCCATAGGAAAATATGTCATTGATTCTTTTAGAAGTCTACTTTACTCATCTTGTGGTAAAAATAAAACAAATGTCATTTTCTTATTTGAACTTAAGGTAACCACATTGAGAAGTTCATTCCACACTATGGACTTTCGGTAAGGCAATCAGAGCACAATTGGAGAGGTATCCTCACTTGGACCACAGCATAAATACACACAATCTTCTAAGATGCCAGAAAATTTACTTGTACTTATTGAACACATACTATGTGAGTGGATTTCTTTTAAGATATACTGTACTTCAGTCTCTTGATTTCAGTGATGCTTGGGAAACTAAAATATGGTAAAAATCTTTTCTTAAAATAAATAATAGATGGTTAAGGATACTGTGAACACTTCCATGTACCTTCATAAATTGCTGTGGAAATTGCTTTATAATTGCAACAAATCTTGATGGAAAATGTCAGCTAAAATTATAAAGCAATTAAATAAATTAACATGGCTGCCAAATAGATATATTAGTATCCTACACCCAGCCAAGGACTAATCTATATGTGATTAAGAGAGGACTCATTTTAAAATTTAATACATTAATTTTAAAAATGGTCTTTAAGGTGACTGCATGTAGAAAAATAAACCAAGAGTATGGACTGTGGAGGTAGTGAGGGCTGGGTTTGAATCTGAGTTCTACCATTATTAACTGTGTGTCCTTGGACTAGCTATTTACCAAGCTCTCCACATATCAACTGTCACACTTATACATAACACAGAATACAGGACCAATAACACTAAACGCCTCAGGGTTCAGAGAAGGTTAAAAAAGACAAAGCATATAAACATTGAGCACAGGGTCTGGTGCATACAGTAAGCACTCAACTAATGACAGACGTTATTATTGAGTGGTGAGGCCTGGTACAACATGTTTTCATAAGAAGTTTATAAATTACAGTAACTAATTAAACTTAATCTAAACTTCTATAGCTCCCCCTCCCCCTTTTGAGGGGTGGAGTCTCACTCTGTCACTCAAGCTGGAGTGCAGTGGCCCACTCGTGGCCATTGCAGCTTCAACCTGCTAGGCTCAGGTGATCATTCCACCTCAGCCTTCCAAGTAGCTGGAACCAAAGTTGTACACCACCATACTCGGCTAATTTTTTATTTATTGTAGAGATAGGATCTCGCCATGTTGCTCAGGCTGGTGCTGAACTCCTTGGACTCGGGCAATCCTCTCCTCTCTGCCTCCCAAAGTGCTGGGATTATAGGCAGGAGCCACCATGTCCAGCCTACTTTCTCTGTTTATACCCCAGACCCTTAGAATAAAAAACATCAGGCAAATCATGCTTATTTGAATCTATTAATTAAACCTTTCTATTAATAGACACATATAAACCAAGTCCAATGTTATGAACTTTTTCCTTCATTTTTTTCCTCCAATATGACTCTATCTACTCAGCAACTATACAATGGCAATTAGGGTTAACAACATGTAATAAGAAATACAAAGAGAAAGAACACTGGGGAATTAGCTGATGCTGGGAATATGCAGAAAATGTGCTGTTTCAAGTGTGCCTATTATTGGTTAAATCATCCAATTATTAATCTTCACTACATTCTTGCTTAGCATCTAACATTGGGTTGTTACTCAACAAATGCTGGAAAATCATTTTTTAAAACTTAGCTTGTTCAAAAAAAAAAGAATCTTGCCTGGTGCAGTGGCTTATGCCTGTAACTGCAGAATTTGGGGAGGCCAAGGCATTAGGATTGCTTGAGCCCAGGAGTTTGGGAACAACTGGGCAACACAGCGAGATCCCGTCTTTACAGCAAATAGAAAAATTAGCTGGCCATGGTGGTGCACACCCATAGTCCCAGCTACTTGGGAGGAAGATCTCTGGAGGCTGAGAGTTCAAGTTTGTGGTGAGTCACAATCATGCCACTGCACACCAGCTTTGGTGACAGAGTGAAACCCTGACTCAAAAAAAAGAAAAATAAAAAGAATCCTCATATAAATAAGACCCAAAACCTAAAGAGAAATTGAAAAGAGAAAAGGAAGAATGTGGGCTTGGGAAGTCACATTAGAAAGGGAGAGAAGGGGTAGGAAAGAAGGATTGGTTGAAACAGAGGACTATGAAGTGTCATGCTCACGGCTGGCTGCTTCTATGCTCTTCAAACAACAATACAGACAATGAAGAAATGGAGTCCCAGAAAGCATGAGTAACCTGCCCAAGCCAACAAAACTGGTAGGTGGTAGGGCCTGCCAGCCTCGAATCCACCACACACGGAAGCCCATCACACCTGTTCAGATCACATCCCAGACTCAGCATGTCAAGTACCTGTGACACAGAGACAGAGAGTGAGTCTAACTGTAATGAGCTGAATGGGCTCTGAATGGTGGCCTGAGGATACTGTAGCAACCTTTCTGGTGCTTTTCTAATACATACACTATTTTGCTAAAATAGACTAACTCAGTACAAATGGCTGTAAAATGCAATGGTTTAAGATAATGACTTTGGGACCTGTCAGACTGGGGTCCAATTCAACTCTGTGTAAGTGTATGAACTTGAGCCTCTCTAAGTCTCATTTTCTTCACTGGAAAATGGATAGAATAATAGTGTTACACTTCAAAAGATTAAGAGGATTAAAGGGAATAGCATAAGTAAAGTGTTTAATAGAGTTCCTAACACCCTGGGGAAACTTAATAAATACAATTTGGTTTTTTTTTAAATATTGTTAATTTTTAAATTATAAAGCATGCTGCCAGGTGAATTACTCAGTGTCTCTGTTCCTCTCTTACCACACATGTAATGACAGTAATACCTACCACTAGCATCATGGTATAAGTAACCAAATGATACTTTAAAAATGCTTAGGCTTTCTACTAGCGCAGAGTGATGACAGCCCCCTGTCTTGTATAGAATTTAGAATTTCAGAGCAAATCCTGAAGCTTAAAAAAAAAATCAGTCTAGATAATCTCTAAAGAGAAGGACTGATAAAACACATAGATGAGAAAAATAAAGAGGTAAATAAGATAGAGAAGTCACTGACAAGGACTGGAATAAACAATGGCCTTATAACAAATAGCATGATACTCCACCAATCAAAATGTCAGTTTTATTATTGATAAAAGCTACATTGGAGAAATAGCTTTAGATCTTTGTTAACAATGGGCTTGATAACAAACCATCTCCAAAATTAAGCCTAGCAACCCCATTCCCAGGCAGATCTTGAAACCTCGGTTTTTCTGGTGAGAACTGCTCAAATAAAGTTTCCAATGCAGAAGAACAGGGAATGCAGGCTTCCTTGGGATCACCCAGATCCCCAAAGAGAAGAGGAATTGTCAGATTCAGGACTTTCTCATAAACTCATTCATCAGAAAAGTTATTTCTCCTCTGGCAAGAAGTAAATATAGATTCTATACCACTGGTTTCAATGCTCCCGAAGGGGCACTTTAGAAATGTGAAGTGGTATTTTGTCCAGGGTGTCCTGGAGTGTGCTACTGGCATTTATCAGGTGGGTTCCAGGGATACTGAAAGTTCTTCAATGAACAAGAGAGTCCAGAACAACAAAGATCTTCCTGTTTCCCTCACTACTTTTCAGTGCCCCACCAGACAGTCATATGGATGAAAATTTGTTTAAAGTTATCTGATCCCAGACTCTAGCTCCAAATTACATCTAAACAAGTAGTACTTTTTTTCTAATCCCATAATCTTTTAATTTGGCACAAAACTCCTTGCCTGGACTATTACCTTACTTGAACCATCAATCATGTCACTTTATACATGGTAAAATAGGAAACTATTTATGAGAAATGACACAACAAGCAGAGGGGGAAAATATCCTTGACACAGGCAATCTAGTGTTTAAAGTGCTTTCCTGTGTATGAGGCACCATGATAAACATTATAAAAGGTATGAAACAAATCAAAAGCATAAGAACTCATTGCTACCTGTGAATCTCCTTTGTTGGAGCAGCCCATTACAAAGGATATTTTTGGCAGTATCACATTTCAAGTCACTTGATAAAATATACGTGTGTGTGTGTGTGTGTGTGTGTGTGTGTGTGTGTGTGTGTGCGCGCGTGCACGCGCGCGCGCACGCATTGTGTATCAGGAACCCTATACCATAGTTGGAATCATTCACCTCTTTGTTCTAATTTTTGACTTCTTAAAGTCAAGCCTGCCCAATAGCAAAGCACAGCAAATAAATTCTGATAGAGAAGGAAGGAGAGGTCAGGTGCAAGCAGTCAAGGGGTGGGTCAGTCGTTAGGAGAAGTCCCCAGACCATAGAGAGGTCAGGGACACGTGGGAAAAGACAGTGGTAATGGGTACAAGGGAAAGGAAGAGAAAGAATAGAAAACTGATGAAGACAAACATTAATCGCATTATGGGCAACAAACATCTGTGATTAAAAAGCAAAGAGGCAGGGTTTCAGAGTCTAATGGACTTGAATTCAGATACTTAAGCATCAGTATGCCCTAAATGAGGCTAACAGATGGCCTGGAGATGATACGAGTGAGAGACGCCAAGCAGAGTACTTGGTACATTGTAGATGTCCAAAAACTAGATAGCTACTACTACTGTTACTAGTCACAGTTTTGCCACAGGCTAGGCTTTGTAAAGCCTAAGGCAATCCTTTTAATTTTAGACCGCATTTCCTTAGATAGAGGACAAGGACAAAGCAGTAACCATAGTGAGAAAGTTTCCAGTGCCCTTTACCTGATCAGTCCAATAGATGCTTGCAGAACTTTGTAGATCATGAATTATGACTGGAAGCACTCCGCCAGTGTCAGACACAACCTAAACACAGGTATACACATTCCAGAAGACAAGCTATATTCCAACATCCAGTTCTTTATGCTGGCCTCTTGCTGATAAGTCTAGTTCATGTCATTAAAAAGCAAAGAGGCTCTTATTGTTAATGGCAAGATGGGTTGCTTCTAGATAAGCCATGCTGAAAAAAACCAAGTGTAAGACAACTAATAGGTTCAAATAAGACCAGTGGTAATTTATGGCCACATTTAAAAATAATAAACAATGCCCAAATGTTAGCAAATGCTAAAATGTTTGAATATAGCAATGGTATAAATAAAGATCATAACCATCCATGTTTACCACACCAAATTTAAATTGCCTAATAGATCAAACACATCTAATCCCTTTGTAAACTCCTTTAAGTCAATGATCAAACCTCTTAGACCAGCTACAACGGTCTCAGTATCAGGAAGCGCCTCGATCAACAAAGTGTGTTAAGCTACAGAATAAAACTGACTTACCCTTTCCTCTTTCAGACGACCTTTGTTTGAAAAGACAGATGAATTTCTGAGAGTTGAGCCCAGAGAAGTGAGAAGAAATGGGAGGGGCATGGCTCAGAATTCCAGAGAACCAGCACTACTGGATGAGCTGTGTCTCATTTTGACAGCAGCAGGATAGTAAATGACAAGCCCTGTCAAGTAATGCATTTATCTTCATGGGAAAAGCGGCCATCCCAAAGTAAGAATCTCAGATGTTGTCACATCCGTGAGGACAAGAAGTCATAAAACAGGAAGGCTATCAATGCAAGAGGTACAGCGATATCTAGACTGCAATTAGGAGGAGCTGTGAATAGGCACTCCAGCTGCAAACTCATGGGGGCCTTGCTTTTTTCCCTCTGTGCCTGGATTACCAGCCAAGTAATCAGTGAAGTCCTCATCAGTCATCTCTGTCCCTTCCCAGGGCTCAAGCTTCTGACCTGTCTTTCATTCTGAAAGTCTTCTGGCCAAAACAGCTCTGCCACTTCTCTCAAACGCTAAGTAACCAAGAGAATAATAAAACAATAAAAATGAACATATTTTTGCATTTCCTCATGTGTCCATTCATTCAACAAATATTGATCCTCCAGTCCAGGCACTCAGCTAGGTGTAGGCCGATCACTGAGACAGATATAGTGCCTGACACATGAAAGCCTGATTCTAATCATACAGGCACTAATGCAGCAGGCCTACAAGGGGAAAAAGGGCCCGTTTGAAGGAAGTCACAGAAGAGGGCTCCGGGAGAAGGCAACAGGCCCAACTGTGGAGGCCATGGAGGACTTTGTGGAGGAAGTGGCATCTGGCTAAAACATAAAAGGAGACCGTGAACTTGTCAGATAAAAAGGTAGGGAGGCCGGGCTCGGTGGCTCAGCCTGTAATCCCGCGCCTTTGGGAGGCTGAGGTGAGTGGATTGCCTGAGCCCGTGAGTGCGAGACCCACCTGGGCAACTTGGCGAGACCTCACCTCTACAATAAATCAAAAAATAAGCTGGGCGTGGTAGTGCGTGCCTGTGGTTCCAGCTACTCGGAAGGCTAGGCGGAAGGATCGGCGGAGCCCAGCAGGTCGAGGCTGCAGTGGCCGGGAGCGGTCACTGCACTCCAGTCTGGGCGACAGAGTGAGACTCCAACTAAAAAAAAAAAAAAAAAAAAAAGGGTAGGGAAACAGGAGGAAATAATAATATGTGCCCAGTTATAAGAAGACGCAAGGTGTGTTTGGGAGATACAATGAGGTTCGCAGGGCTGAAGCACAGAGCCAGGGAGGGGCTGGGAATAAGAACAAAACTGAAAGTGAGGGACAGAAACATTAGCAAGGTGGCTCTGAGGAGTGAGAGACGTGTGTGTGTGTGTGTGTGTGTGTGTGTGTGTTTTACATGCATTTCAAACCCATTTATTCAAATAGATGCACAAAGAAAAGGTCTAATGGAAAACAAGATAAACCTAGAAGTCCTAAGAAATCCTGTAATAATTTTTAAAAATCTGAATAATCATTATCTATTAAAATTATATTGTATGTATCAGTGAACTACTTGAAAATCAGAGAGCATGTATTTTTTTTTTTTTTTTTGAGTTGGAGTCTCACTCCATTGCCCAGGCTGGAATGCAGTGACATGCTCACAGTCACGCCAGCATCGACCTGCTGGGCTCCGCCGATCCTTCTGCCTCAGCCTTCCGAGTAGCTGGAACTACAGGCGCACGTTACCATACCTGGCTAATTTTTTTATTTATTGTAGAGACGAGGTCTTGCTAAGTTGTTGGGGCTGGTCTTGAACCCGCGGGATCAGGCAATCCACTTGCCTTGGTCTCCCAAAGTGCTGGGATTGCAAGCTGAGCCACGGAGCTGGCCCATGTACTTATTTTTAAGGTACTGTGCCTTATACCGCCCCGACCCCCAAGACATAAAACCTCATTATTTTAAACAGCTTTGGCTATAACTTTAACAATCAAAAAACAAATTTTTTTCTTTTACTCTCAATAGTTTATATAACTCTAATCAGACAATTCCCTGACCATGCTACTTGCCCTGTAACCTTAGGCAAGCCATTAACCTCTCTGAGTCTTTGTTTCCTCTAAAGAGACCCATCTCATAGGGTTACTGTATGTATCTGGTAAGACAATGACTGAGTTGGTACTGCAATTTTCATTTTACTGAAGATACAGAGAGGTGATATGACTTGTACCAGACCATGTAGCCAGCAGAGCAGCCTTCAAACTTCACACCAGGTCTCTGATTTATCCTGCATTGGGTTCTCTTTTCTGTCAGGTTTTTTTTTTTTTTTTTTGGAGGTGACTTTTAATGGTAAATATAATTAAATTTCAACTAAGATGGCATTTCTTCATACCGTAGAAAGAATAAAATTCTCAAATAAAGGGAAAATAAAAGGGGATAGAGCAATAATAATAACTAACAAAAATAGCACCAACTGAGCACTTTAAGTGGGTAAATTGTATGGTATGTGAATTCTATCCCAATAATACTGTTACAAACAAAAAAGAAAAACAGCAGTGGCAGTGGATGAGAAGTGAGTAATGTGGCATTTAGAAATGGTATGATTTTGAGGAAGTTAAATTTTGTTGTTCCATTTTCCAACCTGTAAAACAGAGATGCCATTACCTGCATTGCCTTTACCAAGGAATGGGGATAAAACCGAATCCCAAGTGGTAAAGTATGCCGTGATGCATGTATGGCTCTACGATGTTAGGACAACACTAAAAATAACTTGAAAATGAAAGAACACAATTCCTTCTTTCCTGATGACCCATAAGTCTCCTGAAATGTATAGGAGAAGTCCATGCCCACGGCAAGCACCTGTTCATGAGATCATCCCTTCTCAAAATACTGAATTCACTGAAATAGCAGCAGCAGGGAGTTCTGAACATACAGATTACGCGAGCTTGCTCCCCCGCGGCACAGTGACCACACAGTCAAGAGGATCCGTTCTCCAAATCCAGGGCTTCCTAACCCATGAGCACAACTGGTTGGTGGAGAGCTCTGCTCCACCAGTCACATGGGCCGAAGAATCAAAATAAACACAAGTGTGGCCAGGGTAACCCAAGCCTAGAACAGAATCTTGGTCTACTCAGGCACACACATGACACTAGACTCGGAAACAGACCTCTTTCGAATTTCCTTCCCATTTTGTGAAGGAAATGTGAAATGAGTTGTTACTTGTTTTCTCTTTCATTAGGAATACTGTTTCTGCTTTTCAAATTCTTGATTTAGTGGTTTCCTAGCAATGAAGCATCCATACCAAGGGCTGGATACAAGCAAAGACAAACATGATTTTTTTTTTCACTGTTTTTAAAAGACAAAGGCCATTTTTGCCCTAATTCCTACATAGTGGCAAGCCTAAAATCAAGACATTTAGCTCACAGTCAGGTCCAATAAATCAGAGGAAAAAAAATAAATGGGTGAGCATGCCAAAATGTAACCATGGTAACACCACAGATGCGTCAAGAAATGGTGTGCTCATTTGCTGCGTCCCCATTTCTTAAATTGGAATCTAAGTAGGGGAAAAATTACACAGAGAACAATCATGATTCTACAATTACTGAATTCTGCAAAATTGCATTCAACCTGTCATACTACAACTTCAGAGGCAGCTATTGTGCGGCTACACCAACAGCCCTAGATGATGTAAGAATTCAAAAGATCCGTATTTGCCACTTACTGGTTACTTAATCTCCCTGAGACTTAGTTTCCTCATCTGTAAAATGGATGTTAAAGACCCTAACTTCAAAGCATTACTGCAAAAGTAAAGCTTGACAATGTAGAAGAGGCAGGGAATGGTGAACTCAGGAGACCAGGAGCCCTGGTCACTTCTAGCCTCGATTTTATTGGCTTATCTTAGTGCCTCAGTTTCTTGATCTATATGAAGAATAATTCCCACCCTACACATACGATTCACATAAGGAATTATTGTGAGGATATTGTAGGATTACAGTTTTCAACCCTAACGCTGAAAGACTAAAAGAACTGAAGGCCACAAATTCACACGAAGACCTTATCACAAGCTTCTCTGTCAAATACAGCTTGGCCACTCTGTGGACAGAGGCAACCTTGGGGTCCTTTCCTGAGTTATTTGCAGTAAACCTCTTCTCCTCTCAGATTCTGTTTTATTAATGAGTAAAATGGAGGCCTGGGGGCTATTCTAGACTCTGATCTCTCAAAGTCACCCTCTAGACATACAATCCAAGTCTTTGCAAATCTGTAGAATGCTTCAGATTAGTTCTGCTTATTATTTTACAGTAGTATCAGGAAACATTAGCACTCTAGCATATCACTTGCAAGATTTTTTTTTTTAAGAAAACTATTTATAGCAAACAAATCATAGCAATAAGCAGGGTACCTTGAACATTAAATTATCCCTCCTTTCTTCTGCTGGTTAAAAATGATACTTCTAGAAAAAACTATTTCAAACTTTGAAGGACTGCATAATAGAGAAGAAAAATAAAAATTCTAAGCAATAAAACCAGAATCATTCTTTCTTCTTATTTTGAAAGAAACTAAACCAATGCATGCCCTCCCAGGATTCATACCTTATGACTAGCTGGGTAAGGACACAGTGTGGCAGAGTACAATAATTCTTTGCTACAATTGAACTGTCAATTTATCTACCTGTAGACAGACAGACTGACCGACTGACTCCCTTCGTTCCCTTAACACAAAAAAATCTGCTTTCAGAGTCCCTATGGTCTATGTCTTGCTTTCTCAGATTTAGTCTGATCTAGTGGTTTTGGAGATCTGGGTTTTTAAATATGTAGAAACCAGTTTTTCAGACAGGATTATACAAGCAATCTTGATTTACAAATCTGACAAAGCTGGCCCAAAGGAGAAGCATGGGAAGGAAGGGGGAGTCCACTGAGGTGTTTCCTCCACTAAGGGGCCATTAGGGACCCGCTGGTCTCCACGGAGGTCAGTCTAAAGGCCTCTGACCCAGTCAACTCCATCAATATGATAGTGATGGTTAACATTCATGGAGGCATGCACCATGCCCATATTTAACAAAATGCATTCTGTGCTTCATCTCATTCGCTCCTCATGGCAGCTCTATGAAGCTAGAATCATTGCATGGTCTTTCTACTAATGAGAATGGTGGACCTTATAAAGGACAGATAATTTACCCAGCATTGCAAACCAGTAAGTGGCAGAGCCGGGACTAAAACCCAGGCTGTTTGTTCCATTGTAAAACTGTGCTGTTTGTTCCATTGTAAATTCGCTTGATTCATGGAGTCAGCTCTGTGGGCAAGCCACCAAGTGTTCCAGAACCAGCTGTTGAGCACTTCTTCCCCCTTGACTTTTCACATACACCTCAGCAGTAAGACACCCAAGACTGGCTACTTACAAGGCACAGCATGGCGGTAAAGGTTATCCCTTATGGTCTGCTGGAGCTCATGATCAGGAGAGCCTTTCTGGAACCGCTGATTGAGAAAATGCCGCAGGTCCTTGTTCAGCCTTCCTCCTGCAGGAAGTAAATGAAATAGATAAGACACATCAGAGAAAGAGTGTCTGAGAGCTGGGTACAAGGAAGCCACACAAAGTAGGTCTATCAGTCACCCTCCATCATCAGACAACGTACTTTAGATATTCCTCTGCATAGGGTGAAGGTAAGCAGGAATGTAATGAAGATAAAACAGCACTGAGACAGCATTCATTTGAGGTCCTATCTCACATAATACTAGAAGGCCAAAATAACTAAGACTTTAAACTAGGCTATTAACATTTAAAATATGAGCCATAGACACTCGCAGACACTATTACTGGAAGAGTAAATAGCTGGAACCTTAAAGAAGACAATCCAGCAACAACCATCAAATTATAAAACGTTCTTTGACCAGGGATTCAATCAGTAGGAATTTACCCTACAGGTATACTTGTAAAACAGGTAAAAGCCTTTTCAAATCTACAGGGTTGTTTATTATAGCATTTTTATAACAGTAAACAAATAAAAACAAACACCTGGAAACAACCAAAAGGGAATGATTAAATAAAGCACATTTCATCCATAACTACTCTGCAGATTTTCATGGGTTGATAATGGGGGGAAAATGTGGAATCATGTATAATGTTTGATTCCTTTTGTATAAAAAATAATTCAAAAAAGGAAAAACTGTGTATTAACAGAAGGAATCATAAAGTTTTAACAGCAATTTCCTTCAGGAAAAAAAAATGAGTTGGGGGAAACAAAGAAGGAGACTTCACTCTTCATTCTATAGACAGGCAGATAGATAGGTACATCTACCTACCCTGTGCTGCTTTTCAAACACTAGATACATATTGCTTTTCTATTATTGTTGTTGTTTAGCCATACTTATCTGAGTGAGTCTATGTGTTTACTTCTTTGCAATTTTCTACAATTAACAGAACAAAAGAAAAGCTAAAAATATTATATTGTTACAAAAATGTGCCATAGAAAAGAGACACATTTTTAAAAATCATAATCACAAATTACAGTCTACAGGATCAACAGACAGCTTATAGATCAACCTAGCTAGCATTCACTCTTAATGGAGAAAGATGGTTCAATGACAGCTAAAAATAACAAGGCTGAGACTGTCCTTCCATTTTTAGATAAGATACAAATTAGGTAAGAGCATTTTTAGCCTTAGAGAAACAATGCAGCAATCCAGTAACCACGAGCTACAAAACTCATGTCTTCAGATTGTAACTACCCCATGGTCATAAAGAATACATCATGAGGATGACAGTGATGGTTAAGATGATGATATTTCCTACCTAGGGCAGAAAACTACTGATCTTTATTTTAATATCACATTCAAAATAAGATTTCTGGTTACAGCTGCTCATTTTGAAATAAGCTAGTAAAACCCAATTTGAGCTATTTTATTTGAGTTGTATTATACAAGTAAGGTTTTAAGTGGCCAAAAGGAAAATATGTATATTCGAATCAATCTTAGGTCATTCAAATATTTATCAAATATTTACTGAATGAAAACAAACATCTGCCCAACCCCATGAATCCCTTCAAAATGGGCACAAGGTTTGAATAGAGTTCACAAAGGAATATACATGACTGGCAACTAAACTCATGAAAAGATGTTAGGCATCATCAGTTTTCATAGAAAAACAAATTAAAATCACAACGGGATCTCACTTGAATAGCAAAAATAAAAAAGACTGACAATATCAAGCGCTGGCAAAGTTGTGGAGGAACAGGAACTCTTATATACTGCTAATGGGCATCGAAGATGGTTCATCTTCTTGGGAAAACAAGTTGGAAATATCTTATAAAATTATACCTTCATTAGTCAAAGAAGCCCAACAACTCTACTATTATTTACATGAAAGAAATGAAAACAAGCTCACAAAAAAACTTGTAGATGACTCCTCAAGGCAATTTTATTCATAAATAGCCAGAAACTGGAAATAACAAAACAAGCAAAATTAGAGAGAAAGTAGTTCAATTGTTGCCTGGAACCGAGGGCAAGTGAACAACAACTGTAGAGGGGCATGAGGAAATAAGATCTATGGAGTATATGCATGATGCCATTAAGGGAAACAGAGTGAAGGGTTTCTACCCTATGTCTATACATGGGGTGGAGGGAGGTCTATACATGGGCCTCTATATTATTTTTTACACCATCCTGTAAGTATATAATGTTTTCAAAGTAAGTTTTGAGAAAGGGAGAACACAAGGGAACTTTTTGGAGGAGACGCCAATACAAGTGTTTCTTGATTGTGGTAGTAATAACATGGGTTTATGTTTGTCAAAACTCAAAGAACTGGACACACTGAGTATGTTTTGTTACATGTATATTACATTGCAATAAAATTAATTTCAAAAGTTTAACAATGATTGAATGAGTGCTATGTGCTAGGCAGTGTTCTAGATGCTTAGTTCTCCACTTCCCATTAGAGAACTGACCCAAAGAAAAAGAGAGTAAATTGGGGTACTTAAGACAGGCCTAACTTTGTGTGGATGGAAAAGAAACGGGAGAGAATGCTTTCCCACTGTTGGTGGAAGACCTCCAATAAACAAAATGTATTTATTAAAAAAAAAAAAAAAAAAAGGCCGGGCTCGGTGGCTCAGCCTGTAATCCCAGCGCTTTGGGAGGCCGAGGTGAGCGGATTGTCTGAGCCCGCGGATTCGAGACCCGCCTGGGCAGCGAGACTTCAATTGTACAATAAATCAAAAAATCAGCCGGGCGGTAGCGCACGCCTGTAATTCCGGCTACTTGGAAGGCTGAGGCGGAAGGATCGCCGGAGCCCAGCAGATCGAGGCTGCAGTGGCCGGGAGCGGCCACTGCACTCCAGTGTGGGCGACAGAGTGAGACTCCAACTCAAAAAAAAAAAAAAAGGCAGGCCTACATCAGAATCCTGACTCCAGCTTATTAGCTGGTGAGCCTGAGCACTTCTTTCCTCAGTTGTAAAAATAGAATACTGAGACCAGGCACGGTGGCTCACACCTATAATCCCAGCACTTTGGGAGGCCAAGGCGAAAGGACTGCCTGAGCCCATGGGTTTGAGACCAGCCTGGAGAACTTGGCAAGACCTCATCTCTACAATAAATCAAAAAATTAGCCAGGAATGGTGGCACTTGCCTGTAGTTCCAGCTAGTTGGAAGGCTGAGGTGGAAGGATCACCTGAGCCCAGCAGCTCAAGGCTGCAGTGGCCGTGAGCATGCCAATGCACTCTCACCTGGGTGACAGAGTGAGACTCCAACTCAAAAAAATAAAATAAAAATAGAACACTGATCTAATATAGCTCCACTACAAGGTGATTGTGAGGATTAAATGGGACAATATATTCAGACAGTGCTTGGCAAAATGAACGCACTCAATGAAGGATGGAAATTATAATGATTATGATATCAAAAATGGACACGTGTTGAGGTGAGTGAGGAAAGAACTAAAATCAGTCCAAACATGAACTGTTACTCTTTTTAAAAAAAAATGCATGTAAACATAAAATCTATCCTATTGGTTTAGAATTAAGCATAAACAAAATACAAATCTAGGGGGATTTGGAGGAAAGGATATTTCTAGTGTTTCTGGAAGGAAAAAAAGAAAGAAAAAGAAAAGTCCACTTATGCTAAAATGGCACGAACCTGTATAAACTCATTAACAAACATTTAGTGTGTATCTAATGCATCCGAGGCAGTATGCTGGAGCTTATGATCAGAAAAAGAAATCAACTAGTAAATCACTGATGTTTGATAATCATATCTACCAATTTTAGCCTGAGGTGTAAGGCAATCCAGAGTTTGATAGTAAATTAAGTTTACCCGCAAAATTCCCATTGCCTACCATCTATGGTTTTGCATTTCTCTTAGGAAACGACAGATTTTGACATTAAAAAGACACTGACAGCTGTCATGTGAGCCAGTGGTAGCAAAGATGTCTATGATATCCAAATGTACTGCTTGAGTCAAAAGCAAAATTCCAAAGAAGAGTCGAGATATCTCTTTATCACCCAGATAACAAAGGTTCATACATCCTTATGATCACATACGGCAACTATCAAGATAAGCCAGGGGTATATACAGTTTGGAAGGTTTAATGTAAGCTCTTGATTTACACTTGAGCTTTGTCTGCAAACTAGTCAAGCTAGATAGGGTTTGTGATCATCAAACTAAAACTCCTCTCTACAGCATATGTACAAAAAAGGCAAGGTTAACTATGCTGCTGGTTAACATTTATTCTGTGTTCCATGACATTTGGATGTAAAAAGCTTCAACCTTCGCATTCCATTAAGAATACTGTACTTTTTGGCATCTAATCTCAAATTAATTGCCAATTATTCAGGGTACATGTCTATAAATCTTCTCCTAATTGTGAAGGGCAATAAGCCAATGAAATAATACATTTTAGACAGAGCATTTGCCATAGAATCTTCACTTTCTTTGAAACTCAAGATTTGTTTATAAATGGAAAAGAGAACATAGACCAGTAATACAGTCAGTCATGTGTGCATAGTGACATTTTCAGTCAACGATGAACAATATATATCACGATGGTACCATAAGATTATAATACTATATTTTTACTGTAACTTTTCTATGATTATGTATGTTTAGACATACAAATACTATTGTGCATATTGCCTATTCAGGACAGTCACATGCTGTGCAGGTTGGTAGCCTACAAGCAACAGGATATCCCATACAGACTAGCTATGTAGTAGGGTTATATCACCTAGGTTTGTATAAATACTCTCTATGTTGTTCACATGGTAACAAAATTGTCTAAGATGACATTTCTCAGAACATAATCCGGTCATTATGCAATGCATTACATATGTAGAATGGTCTCCAAGAAAAGGGTTCAGAACTTAATGTAAGACAATTTTTAAATTTAACTGGGGAAAATGGGGCTCAGACTCTATCATGATTTTTTTTTTTAATTTGAGTTAGAGTCTCACTCTGTCGCCCAGACTGGAGTGCAGTGGCCGCTCCCGGTCACCACAGCCTTGACCAGCTGGGCTCCGGTGATCCTTCCACCTCAGCCTTCCAAGTAGCTGGAACTACAGGCATGCGCTACCACGCCCGGCTAATTTTTTGACTTATAGTAGAGATGAGGTCTCACCAAGTTGCCCAGGTGGGTCTCAAACCCGCGGGCTCAGGCAATCCACTCACCTCAGCCTCCCAAAGGCGCGGGATTACAGGCTGAGCCACCGAGCCTAGCTAGCTCTGCTTTTTTAAAACTCATATTCATTTATGGAAATTTAACCATGTTTGATTGAGGTAATTTTATTACTTTAAATATTGTACAACATTTAATTTTTAAAATATACCAAAAACTCATTTCTCCTTCATAGAAAATTAATCTATTTCCAATCTAAACGACACTTCTATAAATGTCTCTGTAATGCCCCCCCTTTATAAAAACCAATTCATGAGGGTTTTTTCCCCTCTAACTAGCTAAACCTGAAAATGGACGTGGAAATCTTCAACCTATCTTGGCAATGCTAAATTCATCTAGAAAATGCTGTTGCCAATTTACCTTTCCACAAACAGTTTTGGTGGTCCTGTTTCCTCAAACTTAAGCCAACATTTGCTATTGTCACTAAATTGTGAGTCCCCAAGATCACTCCCAGATTTGATGATTCACTAGAAGATTCAGAGGACTCAGTATATACTATGATTTATTACAGCAAAAAGATACAAGGCAAAATCAGTGAACAGAAAAAGTTCACAGAGCAAAGTCCAGAAATTGGATGCAAGTTTCCAAAAGTCCTTTCCCAATAGAGTTGCACAGGACACACACTCCCAAGAAAGGTGTGAAAAGATGCCCACCAGAGAAGCTCCTTAGCACTCAGGATTTTTACTGAGAGTTGGTCATGTAAGCATCCTCTGCCTGACATGAAAGAAAACTCCAGACTCTTAGAAAAACAGACAAACAAAAACCTTAAATGATAGCATTTGGATGAACAGTTTAGATATAATGAGCCACTCTTGTCAGTTTTGGGAATGGAAGAAATCACCCTGAAATCAAAGCTCCTAGATGCCAGCCAAGAGCCAACGTAGTCTTCAAGTTAGCTGCCATTAAACTCTTTTCTGCACAGTACAACTTTATAAATGTAAACTGCAGTCTACTTTAAAGATAAAACAATATATAGGTGTCACAATAATTTACAGTTTCTAATTATGAGTGAGACTGAGCATTCTATCACATTCTAAAAATTATCTTTTGTGTTTCCTTTTCTGTGACTTACCTGTTCATATTTTTTGTGCATCTTCCTAATGAGCTGTCTTGCTATTCTTCAAATATATTTTTTATATATTCTGGCTAAAGTCCCTTTACCACTTATTTATGATGCAAATTTTGCTTGTCATTATTATTATTATTATTATTGAGTTGGAATCTCACTCTGTCGCCCAGACTGGAGTGCAGTGACATGCTCCCGGTCACTGCAGCCTCGACCTCCTGGGCTCCAGCAATCCTTCCGTCTCAGCCTTCCAAGTAGCTGGAACTACAGGCGCGTGCTACCATGCCCGGCTTTTTTTTTTTTAATTGTAGAGATGAGGTCTTGCCAAGTTGCCCAGGTGGGTCTTGAACCCATGGGCTCAGGCAATTCACTCACCTCGGCCTCCCAAAGCGCAGGATTACAGGTTGAGCCACCAAGCCTGGCTGCTTGTCATTATTTAAACATGAAGTGATCCCCTAATATAATTGAGTTGTGTAATTTCTCCATCTTTTCGTTTTACATGCTAGAGACTTTTCTGCCAAACCTATCATAATCATCATTTTCGAGGTGATGGATTAGGAGAGGATTCTGTTTGCACTGACTGATCTCTACCTCCTAGGACATAGATCCTAAAAGGACTGTTAGTCAGTAGGAATCATCTTCATGGTCTAGAAACCAAGTTTCCCAAGAGAACACTTTCAAGACCTCTTAATTCACCCAATGGTGACTGAGAGGGCAAAATGCAATTCCCTTCCTGAAGAATATGTGCTCTTCATCTGCATCCACATCTAGAAGGTCGAGGAATGGTGTTTCATCACAATTAGAATTGACACTTTAATACATTTCACATACTCAATGCTCAGGAGAACGTGCATGAGGAAATTTAAACTAATCACACTTTCAGGTGATTCTGCCTTAGCACACAATTTCTTCGAGGAATGATTATAGCTGTAGGAAAGGTCTGTTTATTAAAGGCAACACAAATGGTCTGTATGGCAGCCAAAGCTGTTACAGAAAAAAAATCTGTCAGTTCAGTACTTTAGATTTATAAAGAATAGGATTCTTTTTTTTTTTGGATTTGGATTCTCACTCTGTCACCCAGACTGGAGTGCAGTGGCCGCTCCCGGCCACCGCAGCCTCGACCTGCTGGGCTCCGCCGATCCTTCCGCCTCAGCCTTCCGAGTAACCGGAACTACAGGCGTGCGCTACCACGCCCGGCTGATTTTTTTTTGATTTATTGTAGAGATGAGGTCTCGCCAAGTTGCCCAAGCGGGTCTCGAACCCGCGGGCTCAGGCAATCCACTCACCTCAGCCTCCCAAGGCGCGGGATTACAGGCTGAGCCACCAAGCCCGACTAAGAATAGGATTTTTAAAACACAAAATTATAAACAGAAAACCAAATTAATTTATTTTCTAGTTATTCAAGCTTATAATCCAAAATTCATTTAAGTGAGTTTTGTCTGAAAAAAATGTTTGCTATTTTTTTCTAACATACTTTTCCTAGAATGTTTCCTCCTGTAAAAGTAATATAAATTATTGGGGAATTACTCTTCAATGGGTAGAGTTTCTGGTGGGATGATGAGAAAGTTCTGGAGACGGAGTGTACTATGTTGCACAATAATGTGAATGGACTCAATGCCATAGAACCACAAACTTTAAAATGGTTAAAGCAGGCTGGGTTTGGTGGCTCAGCCTGTAATCCCATGCTTTGGGAGGCCAAAGTGAGTGAATTGCCTGAGCTCGCAGATTTGAGACCCGCCTGGGCAACTTGGTGAGACCTCATCTCTACAAAAAAATCATAAAAATTAGCCGGACGTGGTAGCATGCAACTGTAGTTCTGGTTACTTGGAAGGCTGAGGCGGAAGGATCACTGGAGCCCAGCGAATCGAGGCTGCAGTGACCAGGAGCGGCCACTACACTCCAGTCTGGGTGACAGAGTGAGACTCCAACTCAAAAAAAAAAAAAAAAAAATGGTTAAAGCGATACATTTTATGCTATGTATTTCTTACCCCAATAAAAAAGCAATATAAATTGATTAAAAGATTTAAAAATACACAAAAGTACAACAAAGTTAAAAATCACCTGTAACTTCATTTGCAGCACAATTCACATCTTTGTACAGGATGTCCCCTGTGTGCACATGAGGGGGGGACCCAAAAATACTTGCAGCCATGATAAGAAGTTTGCCTTCTATTCTAAGCACAACAGGAATGCACTGAAGGGAGTTTAATCATTGAAACGGAAGACATGGTCTAAATTTTTATTTTTTTTATTTTTTAGAGACTGGATCTTGCTCTGTCATCGAGACTACAGTGCTGTGGTGCAATCATAGCTCACTGTAGCCTCGAACTCTTAGGCAAGTGATCCTCCTGCCTCAGGCTCCCGAGTAGGTGGAACCACAGGTGTGCACCACCATAGTTGACTTGGTCTAAATTTAGAGGTTATTTCTGCAGCTGTGTGGTGGGTCATGTATGGAGAAAGGTAATGGGAAAAAGCCAGCAGAGCTGATTACATAAGTAGCCTGGACTAAGGAAGTAGCTTGGGCAGAAAGGACAGGAAGAGACAGAGAGATGTAATTGAAAGCTGGAACTGATTCAGTTTGCCAATAGGATGGAAGAAGATGCCAAATGCAAGAGAAGAGTCAAAAATGATTCCAATGTTTGTGCTTAGCTGGTGGTGAACAGGTTTTATTTTATTTTATTTTATTTTATTTTATTTTGAGTTGGCGTCTTACTCTGTCGCCCAGATTGGAGTGCAGTGGCCGCTCCCGGCCACCGCAGTCTCGACCTGCTGGGCTCCGGTGATCCTTCTGCCTCAGCCTTCCGAGTAGCCGGAATTACAGGCATGCGCTACCACACCCGGCTGATTTTTTGATTCATTGTAGAGATGAGGTCTCGCTGACCAGGCAGGTCTCGAACCCGTGGGCTCAGGCAATCCACTCACCGCAGCCTCCCAAAGGCACGGGATTACAGGCTGAGCCACCGAGCCCAGCTGGTGAACAGGTTTTAAATGGAATATGCAGTTTTATTAGGTACCTATTTAAGATGAGATATGTAGGATCATGCCACATATATAAATTTATATCCACATTTTCTAACAAATAATTCATAAGCATTTACAATATATTATTAGTGCTCAAAAATAGAGTTTTAAGGGCTACAGAGTATTTTATCTTATCAATCACCACAAGCTAAGCAACTATTATCAATTAGTTAGCATATGAACTGTTTCCACTATAATTATCCTCCTTGTACAAAGTCTAACAGTATTTCACATTACCTTTTTACTCTTCTTAAAGTAAAAATATTCAATCAAAAAGTTTTAAAGCTCTTGATACAAATTCCCTCCAAAAAGATTGCACTTTCAAGACCAGCCTGAGCAACATGGTGAGAGACCTCATCCCTACAATAAATCAAAAAATTAACCAGGCATGGTGGTACATGCCTCTAATTCTAGCTACCTGGAAGGCAGAGGCAGAAGGTTCGCCTGAGTCCAGCAGGTCAAGACTGTGGTGGCCATGAGTGTGCTACTGCCTTCCAGCCTAGGCGACAGAGTGACTCTGACTCAAAAAAAAAAAAGATTGCACTAGCTTCCTTCATTCAACTTGATATACCAAAATAAGTATGCAGCCTCATCATAATCAGTTTCATGTTAACAGATATCTCGAGGTCTTCTCTTTAAAAAAAAAAAAAAACTATTGTAAATAATGCTGTAATGAAAAACTTTGAAAACAAAATTTTCCTGAAATTTCCTGGAAATAGAATTACTAGATTAATAAGTATGAATATTATTTTAAAGATTCTCAATAAAAACCGACAAGTTTCTTTTCATAAAATTATAGCAATTTCTACCAAGATTCGGGAAAAATTCAACATTACTCATCTGACAATTACAGTGTCAAAATAAAAATGATTTTTCACCTATTATGTGTTCTTTTTATTTCCCACCATTAATTTTTTTTTTTTTTTTTTGAGTTGGAGTCTCACTGTGTCACCCAGGCTGGAGTGCAGTGGCTGCTCCCAGTCACCACAGCCTCGACCTGCTGGGCTCCGGCGATCCTTCCGCCTCAGCCTTCCGAGTAGCCGGAAGTACAGTCACGCGCTACCGCGCCCGGCTAATTTTTTTTTTTTTTATTGTACAGACGAGGTCTCACCAAGTTGCCCAGGCGGGTCTCAAACCCACAGGCTCAGGCAATCCACTCACCTCAGTCTCCCAAAGCGCGGGATTACAGGCTCAGCCACCAAGTCTGGGTTCCCACCAATAATTTAAACAGATGTCAACAATGTAATTAAAGCAACTACATGATGATAAAACTATGTTTCTTTTAATTTTTAGAAACTGCTAGTTCCAGTAAGAATATGAATTCAAGACGGACTCGGTGGCTCAGCCTGTAATCCCACGCTTTGGGAGGCTAAGGTGAGTGGATTGCCTAAGACCGGGGGTTCGAGACACGCCTGGGCAACTTGGCAAGACCTCATCTCTACAATAAATAAAAAAAAAATTAGCCGGGTGTGGTAGCGCACCCCTGTGGCTCCAGTTACTTGGAAGGCTGAGGCGGAAGGATAGCCGGAGCCCAGCAGGTCGAGGTTGCGGTAGCCGGGAGCAGCCACTGCACTCCAATCTGGGTGACAGAGTGAGACTCCAACTCAAAAAATAAAAAAGAAAAAAAAAGAAAATGAATTCGGAGAATGGCCTATTGAGAAAAAAATGAATGGCTGTCATTATCATATATATTTAACTAAAACAAAACAACAAAATCCTCACATATAAATAATATAGTTCTTTATGGAATTACTTCCAACCTCCCTTCTTCCAAATTACATTCAAGCATTGGTCTACATTGGGATTCAGCACATTTTTTCTATAAAGGGCTAAGGGTCAGTTAGTAGCTATTTTCTAGCCTTGAGAGTATATATTGACTCTGTACAACTACTTAATTCAGTCGTTGTAGTGTGAAAGCAGCCATGGGCAATAAGTAAATGAGGTTGTTTTTCGATAAAACTTTATTTACAAAAATGGGCAGTGAATTTAGCCCATGGATCATAGCTTGCTAACTCCTAGTCTACATGGTGGCTCCATATCTCCAGGTAAGCAGTTCTCCTTAGGTAACTGTTGGGGTAGAACTGAAGTAACACGGGGTGGAAGTAGAGGGTATTCACTATCCAAGTTAGTCTACACTAGTATTCTCAAAGCCTGGTCCCTGACCTACAGCAGCAGCGACACCTGGAAACTTACTTTAAGTAAAAATGATCAAGCTTCATCCCAGACTTAACCAAATTAGAAGCTGAAGGTGGGGCATAGCAACTAATGTTTTAACAAGCCTTCCAGGTGATTCGAACACATGCTAAAGTTTTCAAACCAAGGGTCGAAGTCACACCAAAACCCTGTAACAAAATGTGGAAAACTAGGCTCTACTTCTCCCAACAGTTTCCCATCTCTTGCAGATTTTCGCTGCTGCCACTCCACTAATGGGCTGATAAAAACACACATCACACTTGACTCTAGGCGATGGTATCTCAGCAGACATACAGAGATGGGACCACTCCCGTAGCGCTACAAAGACTGTTGTTCTTTCAGTCTTGTTTCTGCTAAACTTAAAAAATAAAATAGGAAATAAAAGAAGAAATGTGTGGTGAGTCTGTTGAGGTGAAAGAGAGGCTGAGAGACAGATTTATGTGTACTGATTAAGCTCAAGAAATCACTATTTACATTAACTCCCCACATGAACAAGCACGAAACATTTTGCCAGCTCTTCAGGAAATCCATTTCATTATTATTTCTTGCCTGCCTTTTCTGTTCTTTTCTCCTGGTGAATCTTTTTATAATAAATTTTATCCCACAGTGAGGAGAAACTTGAATTAAGCACGGAAAGAAAAGCAAGCTTAGGTTTAAATTCCATCATCTCTATTTTTTCATTATTAACAGCCTTTTGTGCTTCTTATATTTATTCCAGTTAGACTAAGATAGTAGAATAACATCTGTTCAGGAAAAAAAATTTAAAAATCTGTATAATGAAAGCAGAAAGACAATGCTACCCTGTTGGCAGAATAATACCATTGATGTGAGCTTGTGTCTAGCCCTAATAAACAGCTGCAGGACTTCACCAAAAACTGAAGTCAGATGGCTCGCACTCAGAACCTTGAGTGGAATCTGAAGACCTCCTGTGTCTGTGCCCTTCTAAAAGACACTCAATTCTTGAAAAGATATTCTGTCAAGATCTAACAGGACCAGCTGGGCCTAAGAGATAACAGTGAACATTTACTAAGTACTTTCAACAGGCCAAGGACAATGCTAAATGTTAACTTTATAATCCTCATTCCAACCCAATGAGGTTGGTTCTATTGCCATTCCCATTATACAGAAGGATAAACTGAGGCTCAGAAATTGTCCTATCACCCAGCTAGTAAGCAGCAGAGGTAGGACTCACATCCAGAGGGGTACCACTGCCTGTGTTTTTAACTATAACATCTAGAAGAGGTTCACAAGAAGAATGATAATAATGACAAACTTGGAAGCACCAGCTCAGAAAATAAAAGCAAAGAAGGCAACATACATTCTTTCTGTATTCAGGTTCTTGCACTTGCATAGGTTTTTAAGATAGTTTCTGCTTTTGGAAAGTCTCCCAAAAGCATAGCTGGTATGGTGGGACTTTGTTGACATAAGAAACATCCCTTACTTCCAACCTCCCTTCTCCCACCTAACATTTTGTGCTTCTCTCCACAGCATGTGGATAAGAAAACTGGTTCACAAACCACGCTTGATTAGTTTACAACCTGGGTCCAGATTCACCAGCTGGCCTTGGGCAAGTTGTTGAACCTGTATGAGTCTCATTTCCCTAAACTATCAGGTGAAAATAATAACAGTATCTGCTCAAAAAAGCTGTGAAGCTGAATGAAACTGTGCATTAATGCAATATCTAGCACATAGTGAATACACCGTAAGTTATTCTTTTACCAAGGATCACAGCAATGCAGAGAGTAAGCCTGAGTGGATCTTAAGTTTAAAAAAAAAAATCAGCCAGGCTCGGTGGCTCAGCCTGTAATCCCGCGCTTTGGAGGCTGAGATGAGTGGATTGCCTAAGCCTGTGGGTTTAAGACCCATCTGGGCAACATGGCAAGACCTCATCTCTACAATAAATCAAAAATTAGCTGGGCGTTGTAGCGCGCGCCTGTAGTTCCAGCTACTCCGAAGGCTGAGGCGAAAGGATTGCCAGAGCCCAGCAGGTCGAGGCTGCGGTGACCGGGAGCGGCCATTGCACTCCAGTCTGGGCGACAGAGTGAGACTCCAACTCAAAAAAAAAAAAATCAAAACATAATAAAAGATATTATAAACAGGGAACGTGGTCATGTGTGATGGCTCACATCTGTAAATTCCAACACTTTGGGAGGTAAAGGCAAGAGGATTACCCAAGCCCAGGGGTTCAACACCAGCCTGGACAACATGGAAAGACCTCATTTCTACAATACATTAAAAAAATTATGTCGGTGTGGTGACACACATCTGTAGTTCCAGCTACTTTTTGGAAGGCTGAGGTGGAAAGATCGCCTGAGCCCAACAGGTCAAAGCTGCAGTAGCTGTGAGCATGCCACTGTACTCCAGCCTGGGTGACGGAGTGAGACTTCAACTTAAAAATTATAGTAATAAAATTAATTAAAATGTGGAGTACAGACTCAATGATGATATTACTGAATGAGTGTTGAGATATGACAATTGTATTATAGTTTATAGGAAACTGTCATTGTTTTAGCTAATGTTTGTTGAGTTAGGGATGAGGTGTCATGATAGTTATAGCCTGCATTCAGATCATTTGGCAAAATGGAAATATGTGCGTACAGATGGAAAAACGGAATGGGATGGCAAGATGTGAACAGCTGCTGAGTCTTGGTGGTGGCAGTATACTTTGTGTTGTTCTTTCAACTCTAACATGGATTTTAAATTTTTCAAAATAAAAAAGAGTAAAATAAAATTATTAACTTCCTAAAGCAGTTACAATCACCTGACACTAGAAAATATCTATGTGATCACAATCTGAAAACCAAAGACTGACTTCTCTTCCAAACTGCCACATCATAAAGTTGTCCCAATATTCCTCTCAATGCCTGCCAAGTGGAGAAACCAGGAGAGTGACTTCTGAACGACTCTGGTTTCCAGAGACCAATCAGCCAGGGGTATAAGCAAAGTTCCTTCTCAGGAACCAGCACCCAGGATTAAAGCCTAGGATTTCAGGAGTCTGCTGACAGGGAAGATGTTTTAAATATTTTTAGGCAAATACAACTGTGATTGCATCCCACTCCATAGCCTTGAACATCTATAGTAATTAACACAGCTGTTCCTCTGCCCTCCCAGCCTCACCCCAATTCATTTTCAGACAGAAATAGATAATCTGGCTTGCAAACTGTATTTATGAATATGGTCTGATATCATTCATACAACAGTTGGCTGGGGCCAGAGTTCCAGGCGCTGTGACCCACATTGGGAAATCTCACACAAACAGCTTTACAGTACATAGCATGCCACTTCAATTTCTACTGGACTGTGAGAACAGAGACCACTAGTGATACACATATCATTTGATGGGTCTGAAAAAAGAGAGATAATTTCCCATCAACAGAGCATGCTTATGAGTCTTTTCTTTGCACAACACCCCTCTTGAAATATGCTTCAATGTCAGAAACAAAGGAGAGAATCCCAAGTAATTGCCATGGTTCCAAAGAGGGAGGGAGGGAAGAATGAAAAGAGGTAGAGAGAGAGAGAGGGGATGGGAGGAGAACCTATTTTACATGAGTATCATTATGTGCAGGTTTCACAAGTTATCTTATACACTACGAAGCCATGAAGTTAAATATTCTTAATCCATTAAGTTAAAGATTCATCTCTCCAGTTGACCACAGCTCTCATTTTTAAAGATGTGGTGCACAGCATACCTGCTTAAAAAATATTTGGGGGAGAGAGTTCTAGGTCGATAACCAAATATTTCTAATCTCCATAATTCCATAAACAATTATAATTTTCACACTCTACTGTTTTCATTCTGCCTCACTGTAGTCTTCCAGCTGCTATTCAAAAGTGATTATAAATAATGGGGCTATAAAAGCCATTCAGTAATTAGGACACTCACTGGCCATATGCCAACCTCGACAATGGAAGGTGATTTATGTAAGACAACCCCATCACATCTGCCAGCCTGGTTCCCCCTCTGATGGGCTCTCTGGTCACAGATTAACATTGCTCTTAACGGTCATTTTTTTTCTTGACTGGAGAGCAGATTGGCAACCCAAAGGGTTATAGCTTTTTAAACTTTATATGGATGGAAAGAAGGAAGGAAAGGAGAGAGGGAGGGAAAGAAAGGCCAGAAGCCACTTTCAGTCTTGCCATTTCACATATCCAGAGAAAGGAAGGAAAGCACATAACAAAATTAACTGGATCAGGTAAAAGTCTTGGCCTTTGCCACAATGGGAAAGAACTAAGTGAAATCCAAGGACAAAAATACTCAGAACTACCCAGTCACATCTTATCTTGTCCCTTCAACACACACAAGCTTAAGTCCCTTGCATGCTTCACCAAGTGTTTCTCAACAGGAGCACAACTCTCACCTTGGGCAGGACAATTCTTTGTTGTTGTGGGTTTGCACCACGAACTTCTAGAAATTCAGCATCCCTGTCCTTGAAGGCTCCAAACTAAATGCATGGCATGCTCCCCAGTCAATGCAACAACCCTAGAGTGGCAATCTCACCCGGGAAATGAGTACATGTATAATAATCAGGGGCAGTTATTCACTTAACTGTTAAGTATAACTGCCCCTTACCACATACATTGACTCTTCTTTCTTATCCTTCTTTTAGATCCAAGAACATATTAGAAAAGAAAATTGTGAAAGAGCCCATGTTGGGGTGATTCCAAATTGCTAAGACTATATTCGAGATGCACATGCTTAAATATACACACGTCTTCTAGTACAGGGACACTGATCAACAAGCAGCACAGCTTAGTGCTGGGAACACAGTTTTGAAATAATATTCATTATGGCTCAACAGAAGCCCTCTCTGACAACTCTATCTAAAATATGCTGTTCCACCAGTGTCTATTCTGTTGCTCTGGTTTATTGAATTTACAGCAGCTATCTTTCTTTGAAATTATCTTATTTATTTTCCTTTTTCTTGTTTATAATCTGCTAACCAACCCCCCACCCTATGAGAGTCTCCTATGAGATCTGAGGTCCTCTCAGCCTAGAAGAGACTCCCTTGCCCTATTTGAGGAGATAGTACTAAGTGACTGACTAAGCAAATAAACAAAAGAGAATAATACTAATTAAAACAACACAAACAGTGACTAGAGCAGAACTAGGCAGACCTATGTTCCCATCCTGATTTTGCCATTTGCTACCTCTGTGCATTCTTGGGCAAGTTACTTAATCACTCTGGGTCTCAATATCTTCATCGTGGTGATAAGAATAGCACCCACCTGACAGAGCTGTCATGAAGACTGAAAAAGAATGCACAATGTAATGCTCACTATGAATGAGCTACCCTCCTGCTCATCATCTGACTTGAAAGTAATACATTTCAAAAACACCTTTTGGAAAATGCTGTTCTCCAAGAAGAAATTTTTTTTCTAAGATTCACGATTATGACTTGGTGTATAAAACAAATGAGTTACACAAGCCAACCTTTCCATATCTCCAGACTGCAAACCAATTAAAAACGATGTGTTATCACCAGATTGCTTTCACACACCTTTCACAAAGGTGTGCAAGCCAAGACAGGATTTCCTTCCAGGTTCGGGCGAACTATGATAACAGCGCACACTAGCAAACAGTTGCTCTCTGCCCCTTTAGCCCAGCATCAGGCATCAGGGAATCTTGCATTCATGTTTTATTTCACCATTTCTTGATATGCCCTTTATATAGCATTATGTTGTTTATTCATTATTTTAATTTGCATTGACCTGATGACTCATGATGTTGGGCATCTTGTTAAGTGCTAATGGAAGTGTCTTTCACTCACAAAGTTTCTATTCAACAGCTGTTTATCCATTTATACTAGGTAGTCTTCTTAATATTGACTCATAAGCATCCCTTGTATATCCTGGATACCAGTCCTTTGCAGAAACATATTTTTCAAATATTCTCTCCCAGTCTGTGGCTGCTAATTCATTTTCTTAATAATGACTTTTGATGAGAAATTTTTAATGTCTAAACGAAGTCCAATTTGTCCATTTTTATGGTTATTTTTTCTCTACTATTTTATTGCAGATGAGTCAGAAAACAACATAATGAATTAGAATAACTCTGGGCAATGGTCAGGCCTGGATTCAAGACCTAAAATTGTGGATATTGTGTTTGGGAAGTTACCCTTTGAGGGTTAATTTTATGTTAACTTGACTATGGCTACAGATGCCGAGTTAAACAGTATTCTGGGTGTTTCTGTGAGAGTCTTTTTGGATGACTTTAACATTCAAATCAAAGACTGAGTAAAGCAGATTGCCCTCCCTGATATGAGTGGGCCTTGTCCAATCAGTATAACTGTGACAAGGGGCAGTTATACTTAACACTTAAGTATAACTGGGTCCTTGATTATTATACATATACCCATTTCCCGGGTGAAACTGCCACACTAAGATTGCTGCAGTGACTGGGGAGCATGCCATGCATTTAGTGTGGAGCCTCCAAAAACAGGGATGCTGAATTTCTAGAGGTTCATGGGACAAATGCACAACAAAGACTTGTCCTAAATAAAAGAGCTAACTCTTCCCTGAGTAAAAGTGAATTGCTCCTGCCTGACTGCTTTGAGCTGAGAGTCAGTTTTCTTCTGCCTTCAAATTAAAGCTGAGACATGGGCTCTTCCTACCCCTCAGGCATGCTATCCTTCAGACTGGAAGTACTACCAACTCCTCCGGATCTCTAGCTTGCCGAGTGAAGGTCTTGGGCTGTGCCAGCCTCCATAATGGTGTGAGCCAATTCTTTATAATAAATTCTTCCTCTCTATATATACATCCTATTTGTTCTGTTTCCCTAGAGAACCCTGACTAATACATCATCTATCTCCTTTAGCTCCAACACAGCATGAAGCATGAAGCATTCTACTCAGTGTTTAATGAATGTTGTTAGAATGTCTAATACATTGGCCCTAATTCATATAACTGTAAATGAGTAGGTTAGATTCGACAACCCCAGAGGCCTCTCCCATTCTAAAAACCTTTGATACTTATCTTGGTCTCACCTTTCCATTCCAGTGACTCCTTTTCCCTTGGGTGTCCTCTACTAAAATTAATTCGGCTGTGCCTCTCAGGAAAAGTGACAAAGTGCCCTCCTAGCTAATCAGCTCAGAAGTAATCCTAACAGGCTTCTGCTTCATAGAAACCTGTTCTGGCTTGATGCCCCACTCCTTTTTTGGAAGCAATGCTAAAGAGTTCAAACAATTCAAAGTTGTTTGAGTGTTTACTCACAACAAGGGTTGCAGCTGCTGAATTGTCTCAGCTTCTCTTCCAAATATATTGCTTATATACAGACATATTTGTCCCACTCCTAAAATAACACTTTAAAACTGCATCAAAGACACCATGTGCCAATAAACTTAGCTTCTGAGTGCTCCCCTTGGGCAAGCAAGTCCCTGACACTCTAGAGTTATCAAAAACACAAAAGAGGATAAAACATTTATCAGAGGAACAAACTGAAGCATGTCCACACCTCAGCCTTTGGGAACTGTGACACCCTCTTCCTTGTTGCTTGATTTCAGACCAATCCTTAGAATTTATCTTTAGAAATGTAAGTGACTTTAAATAGATTTTGCAACAGCCTTTGAGACCAACCCACACCCTAGGAAGATGCCAAACCACAACAGAGAAGTTTTACTTTATTAAAAGCCTATATTTAAAACAAGAAAGAAAGAAAAAGAAAATTAGGTAATGGTGACTGAGAGGTATAGTAAGAACCTGAAGAAAGTCAGTTCACTAAGATGCCACAAGACTCTAACAGGAAAAGCACAGAGCTGCTCTCTCCTTGGGTCCTGCAATAGTCTAGTAACAAGGCACCAGGCGAACTTACTCAGAATGTAAGTAGAAACTGAATGTTGTTACCTCTAAGAAATGGGTTTGAACCTCAGTGAACATTAGAATCACCTGGGGCATGTCTAAAATAATACTAATGACAAGGCCCCCACCTCAGGCCAATTTGGTGAGGATCTAGGAAGCACTAGGCATTGGCATTTTTCCCTACTCTCTATTAGTGATTCGAATGTGTAGCCAAGGTTGTAAGCTTACCCTAAATCACAGAACATTTCCTAATTGTCAGAATATCTATGTAGAACCTTCTGTTTATAGAGCCAACTGTATAAACTCCTAAGAGGAAGAGCCCTTCGCTTCAAAAAAGAAATATTAGACTCTGAACTAGGTGCAGAGCGGAATGGGAGCGAGGAACATCAATGAGATAAGAAAGTGAAAAAAATCCTAACACTCTCTTAGAGGCACAGCCCTGGGAATTTAAATTGTATTTCTGACTGCCCTGACTAGGGAAGAAAACTCAAATTAGCTGGGTAGAAATTTTGTCTCAAAGGATCAGAGACTCTGAGTGACCTGTACTTTGATGTCTCTCACTGTGGCTCAGTCACATTTTCACTTTCACACCAATTCCTGAGAAATGTCCTAAGTAACTTCTATGTAGTTTGAAGAACAGACATCAAATGCAAAGGGTGGGCTATGGGCTGAAGGAACCAAAGTTTCCGCCTGCCTGTGATGGATGACAAAGAGCAAGGTGAGAAAGGGCCTGCTGGGAGCACAAATGCAGGGCTTTCCCACACTGGAATCATCATAATGATGCCTTAAAAGTTGCACAGGCTGACTTCTGAAGCCGCACAGAGCACCAACACATTTAGAAAGAGCTACAGGAGATGAAAGAACAAATTGAAGGCTCCTCAAAATTAAACACAACTCAACATGACTGCTGTGAGCTAGGTAATTATTTTGTTGATGGATTCTACACTCAAGCTAATACTGAACCATGCGTTACCTCAAAAGGTTTCAAGCACCAGCACCAATGAATGCTTACAGCCACTCCCATATCTGGATCAAGCCCTTACAGTGTTCATGGGAACAGTTTCCATTAATGAGATATTATTCTGCCACTGGTCAAAGATACAGGCGCCATGACAATCATACCCTCTGTACAAGACTCCCAGGGAATGAAAAGACTTTGAGAATGTGCCATCAGCAAACTAAAAATATTTGAACCTAGCTGAAAAACTACTTTCTTCAGCCAGATACCAAAATTTTGAATAAAGTGTTTTTATACTGAATTACCTAGACATCTGCCCTGTCTATAACCTTGATATGTAAGCCCTATTTATACACACTGAAGTCACACTGGTATCTTAACAGTTCAAGCAAAATCAAATTATAAAAGTAAACCATTATACTTTCTTTCCCTTTTCATGGTAAAAGAAGGCTAGCTTAACATTTGCTTTACTCCCCATAATTAGAAAGATTCTAGAAAGAGAAGATGTTATCAAACAGGCTTGTGCAGAGAATAGCTTTTCAAAAAATAAAGTTCCTTATATAAAATAACAATTAAAGAATAAAGCTCCATCTCTCATTTGATAGGTATCACCTGCCTGGAAATTAAATCATACTTAGTGCTTTCTCTAGAGAAGGCTTCTGTTCCAAAACGAGGGTCTAATGTTTTGAGTGGTGCAAGCCAAATCAGCTTGGAGAAACAGAAGGCTTTGCTAAGCTTTAGCAGAACAAGCCCTAACATAATATGCCAAAGAACACGTTTGACAAAACAGAAGTAAAAAATATTTTCAAAATCACTTCTTGGCTTAAATATAGTATTTGGCACCTCAAGTAAACACAGAGAAGATCTAACTTGGTTAGAAAGCCATGTGACTTTCTGAACTGCAGCAGGCCAGATGGTAGAGTGGATTATTCATTTCTCAACTTATCACCCTCTCTGCCCTTCCATTGGTGACTTCTCAGTTCAGGGTCCCTTGGAAGAGCTGGAAAGAAAAGAACTGGATACACATATACAACCAGTTTTCTTAGTAATTCCTGTCTTTTTAAAAACCATATTACTAACAAACGCTTCATGCCAACTCAATGACTCTTGTTATTAGGTGTTCTGAATTAGATAGCCAGATAAATGTCAATAGTGATCTACGAAAAGTGAAGGGGTAACATTTCCCTTTCTGGCAAAATGAGGCAGATGTACATTTTCCTATTCCTCCCACCAAGTACAACTATAGACCTTGAATCTATAAAACAAACAAGACTCTGAAATGTAAAGAGAAAACGACAGACCAGCTAGGGACCTCAGACCAGATGGCAACATGGAGATTTCTTTACGAGTTTTATGTCTCTTATATCCCAGAAATGGAGCTGAAGAAGCCTCGAAATGGTAAAAACCAATGGAGTAGAGAGAGGGAAAGGCTAAAAAAAAAAGTGTGCTCTCTCTAGCTAAAGAACCAGGGAAAGGTAGACTGGCAAAATAGAAAACTGTTAGACAATAATTATTCTATTTCAGACAAAAAGACTGTGGTTTCACTAACCCAAGCCAGCAATGACTGAGTAGGAGGCCTAGACTTCCACCCTTTCCAGGCAGTGATGGGGTACCCCAATCTCGGTTCCACAGAGAAGACTGAGCAGAGACAGAATTTTCAACTCCACTGGGTGGAATCTCTTCTCCCCATACTCTCCCTCTCCCATCATTGGAGGTTACGTATGAATTCAACACTCCTGCCCTACCCAAGTAATACAAAGTCACTTTCACCATTGAATGTCAACAAGAAAAAAAGAGAGGGAAACATGAAATTCTACCCCCACTAGGCTGAAACAAGGAGTTATAACCCCCTCCCTCTACCCAAGTAATGTCAAACAAAACCATTTAAAACAGGCTTAAAATTAATTCAGTCTCATAATGTAATATCCAAAATGCACAGATTTTAATGAAAAATCAATCAGTATACCAAGAATAAAAATAAAATCTCAAACTGGGCTCGCTGGCTCAGCCTGTAATCCCACGCCTTTGGGAGGCTGAGGTGAGTGCATTGCCTGAGCCCGCGGGTTTGAGACCCGCCTGGGCAACTTAGCGAGACCTCATCTCTACAATAAATTTTTTAAAAATTAGCCGGGCGTGGTAGCACGCACCTGTAGTCCCAGCTACTTGGGAGGTTGAGGCGGAAGGATCGCCGGAGCCCAGCAGGTCGAGGTTGCAGTGGCCGGGAGCAGCCACTGCACTCCACTCTGGGAGACAGAGTGAGACTCCAACTCAAAAAAAAAAAAAAAAAAAAATCGCAACCACAGTGAAAAAAAATCAATAGACACCAATACTGAGATGACAGAGACATTATTATCTGACAAGGATTTTAAAAGTCATTAAATGATTCAAAGAGTAATTATAAACACACTTGAAACAAATGAGAAAGTATAAATTCTCAGCAATGAAATAGAAGATACAGAGATAAAACAATAGAAATTTTAGAACTACAAATTATAACCAATGAGATAAAAATTTCACTTGATAGGTTCAACAGCATAATGGAGGCCACAGAGGAAAGAATTCGTCAACTTGAAAGCAGAACATTAAATATTATCCAACCTGAAAAACAGAGAAAAAAAATGACCGAGAAAAGAAACAAAGCTTCAGAGGCCTGTGGGACTCTAACAACAGATATAACATTTGCATCACTGGAGTTCCAAAGGAAAGAAGAAAGCAGAGTTAAAACTTACTTGGAGAAACAGTGACTGAAAATTTCCCAAATTTAACAAAAGATATAAATATACAGATTCAAAGAGGTGAGCAAACTCAAACAGGATAACTTTTAAAAAAATCCATACCAAAATACATCAAACTCAAAATTTTGAAAACTAAAGGAAAAGAAAAGAATTAGTGAAAGCAATGAGGAAAACAACATCTTACACAAGGGTGAAAAATTCAGTGACCCTGAATTTTTCATCAGAAACCATGAAAACCAAAAAGAAAGTGCTGGAAGAAAAGAACTATCAACCCAGAATTCTATATCCAACAAAAATATTCTTCAGAAATGAAGGTGAAATTGAGACAATCTCAAATAAAGAAAAATAAATAGACACGTCGACAGCAAACCTACCTTAAAAGGATGGCTAAAGAAATTCTCTGGGCCAGGTGCGGTGGCTCAACCTATAATCCCAGCACTTTGGGAGGCCGAGGCAAGAGTATTGCCTGAGCTTGGGGGTTCGTGACCAGCTTGGGCAACCTGGTGAGCCCTCATCTCTAGAATAAATCAAAAAATAAACCGGGTATGGTAGTGCACGCCTGCAGTTCCAACTACTTGGAAGGCTGAGGCGGAAGGATTGCTTGAACCCAGTAGATTGAGGCTGTGGTGGCCGTGAGTATGCCACTGCACTCCAGCCTGGGCAACAGAGTAAGACTCCAACTCAAAGAAAAAAAAAAAAAAGAATTTCTCTTAACAGAAAAGGGAGCTGGGTGCAGTGGCTCATGTCTGTAATCGTAGCACTTTGGGAGGCCAAGGCAGGTGGGTTGCTTATGCCTAGGAGTTTGAGACCAGCCTGGGCAACACAACAAAACCTCAGAGTTAGCCAGGTATGGTGGCCCACACATGTAGTCCCAGTTACTCAGGAAGCTGAGATGGAAGGATCGCTTGACCCCAAGGGGTCAAGACTGCTAAGAAACATAATTGTTGTGATCATGCCACTGTGCTCAACCGTAGGCAACAGAGTGAGGTCCCAAGTCAAAAAAAAAGAAAAGAAAAGAAAAGGAGTCATAAAAGCAGGAATTCTGGAACAAAAAAAGGAAAGGCAAACAATGTAAAGGGAAAAAATAGAGGTAAATACATTTTTCTTCCTTTGGAGTTTCCTATATTAGATTTGATAGTCAAAACAAAAAGTTTAACACTATCTGTTGTGGTTCAAAGTGTATATAGAGGAAATATTTCAGAGAATGATATTATATAAACATGAAGGTAAGGATTTTATGTGTTAATATATATAATGTAAGATCTAGAGTAACTACTAGAAAAACTACAAAAAGAAACATACTCAAAAACATTAGCAATAAATCAAAATGGAATGCTAACAAATGCTCAATGCACAGGAAAGAAGGAAAAATAAAATGAGAGAATAAAAAAAATAAAAAGACAGACTTAGCCAGGCTCGGTGGCTCAGCCTGTAATCCCAGCGCTTTGGGAGGCTGAGATGAGTGGATTGCCTGAGCCCACGGGTTTGAGACTCACCCGGGCAACTTGGCAAGACCTCATCTCTACAATAAATCAAAAATTCGCTGGGTGTGGTAGCACGCCTGTAGTTCCAGCTACTTGGAAGGCTGAGGCGGAAGGATCGCTGGTGCCCAGCAGGTCAAGGCTGCGATGGCAGGGAGCAGTCACTGCACTCCAATCTGAATGACAGTGTGAGACTCCAACTCAAAAAACAAACAAACCAAACAAAAAAATCTCCTAGTATTAATAAGTGAGTTTAGAAAGGTCACAGAATACAAGCCACACCTCCAAAAATGAATGTATTTCTATACATTAGCAATGAACACAATGAAATCAAATTAAACATAAAATGTCATTTGCAGATGCTCAAAAAAGATGGAACTTTTAGGTATAAATCTAACAAATCTAGCACATACAGGACTTGTATGCCAAAAACTAGAAAATGGTAGTAAAATAAAATTTTAAAATGCCTAAATAAATAGAGATACATACCATCACCATGGATTTAAAATGTCAATACAGTAAAGATACCAATTCTCTTCAAACTGCTACACAGGTTTATTGCAAACGATATCAAAACCCTATGAAAGTTTTTTTGTAGATATAGACAAAATCATTCTAAAATTTGTATGAAAAGGCAAAGAAACTAGAATAGCAAGAAAATGTTTAAAAATGAAGAATAAAGTTGAAGGGATCTACTTACTTGATTTCACAACTTATTATATAGCTACAATATTTAAGACTATATGGTACTGATGAAGGACTAGACACGTAGATCAACGAATCAGAATTAGATCCACACAAATATGCCCAACTGATTTTTCACAAAGGTGCAAAAGCAATTCAGTGTAAAAAGGATAACCTTTTCAACAAATGGTGCAGGACCAATCAGACATTTGTAGCCAAAAAAAAAAAAAAGATGAACTTTGACCTAAACCTCCCACCTTACACAAAAATTAACTCAAAACGGATGATGAACCTAAATATAAAACACCAAACTATAAAATGTGTAAAATCTTCAGTATCCAGATCTAGGCAAAGTTTTCTTAGGCATGACATTAAAAACATGGCCGGGCTCGGTTGGCTCAGCCTGTAATCCCGTGCTTTGGGAGGCTGAGGTGAGTGGATTGCCTGAGCCCGTGGGTTTGAGACACGCCTGGGCAACTTGGTGAGACCTCATTGCTACAATAAATCAAAAAATTAGCTGGGCATGGTAGCGCGCACCTGTAGTTCCAGCTACTTGGAAGGCTGAGGCAGAAGGATTGCCGGAGCCCAGCAGGTTGAGGCTGCGGTGGCTGGGAGTGGCCACTGCACTCCAGTCTGAGCGACAGAGGGAGACTCCAACTCAAAAAAAAAAAAATCCATAAAAGAAAAAATTAATGAATTGGACTTTATAAAAGATAACATTTTTTCCCCTGCAAAAGACCCTGCCAAGAAAATAACAACAACAAAACTAGAAGAAAACATATGCAAACCACATACTTGACAAAGGTCTGGTATCTAGAATATATAAATAACTCTCAGTATTCAACAGTAAAACAACAATAACAAATAATCCAAGTAGAAAATAGGCAAAAGATATAAGTAGACATCAAATAAGAACTTTTCACTAAAGAAGATATAAGGATGGCACATAAGTGTAAGAAAAAATGCATAGCATCATTGGTGATTAGAGAAATGCAAACTAAAACCACAATTAGATATTACCACACACCTATCAGGGGGCAAAAATAATGACAACTCCTAATGCTGGCTAGGGTACAGAGAAATCGGATCAATCATACACTGCTTGTAGGAATGTAAAATTATATAGCCACTCTGGAAAACAGATGAGCAGTTTCTTAAAAACCTAAACACACAATTGCCATATGACCTAGTGTTACGGTTTAAATGTATCCCCCCAAAATTATGTGTTGGAAATTTATTCTCCAATGCTACAATGTTGAGGGGTGGGACCTTTAAGAGTTGATCAGGTCATGAGGGCTCTACCCTAATAAAAGGATTAATGCCATTACTTTAAGAGTGGGTTCCTAATAAAAGGATGAGCTTTTGCATTGTGCACATGTTCTTATGCCCTTCCACCTACAGTCAAAAGATGACACAGCAAGAGGGCCCTCACCAGATGAAGACTTCTTGACCTTGAACTTGCCAACCTCCAGAACTGTGAGAAATGAATTTCTTTTTTAAAAAATAAATTATTCACATACTCAGTGATCTATCACAGAAACAAAGAACTAAATACCACATATTCTCACTTATAAGTGGGTCTTGAACATTTAACACAATACTATAAGGGAGCAATTGTTAATAGGAGGATACAGTCGGGGGAAGGAGAGAGGGGGGAGTACATAAACATCACTAAGGGTACATGACTATAGACCAGGGGAAGTGAGGATCAGTTGGGGGCCCAAACTTCACCTGCACATAAACTAGTTGTGTACCTAATTCTGACTTGTACTCCACATCTTTACAATAGAAAAAAAAAATCTACAAAAAATAAATAAATTATCCAGTCTGTGGTATTCATAACAGTGCAAAATGGACTAGGACACACAACAGTTTTATGTACTGTTTGACATTTATTCCAGAACAATGAAAAAAAACCACACCATGGACTACTACTCAGCAACAGAAAGGAAGGGGCTATTAATACATGCAACAGCCTGGATAAATATCCAGGAAATTATACTGAATGAAAAATGCCAAATGATAATTTCATTTATTCCATTGTTGAAGTAAGTGCTAGTGAGAAGCAAGGGACAGACTGTCCCCTAGAAGGGGTATATCCTTGCTGAAACCTGGATTTCCAACTTCTGGTCTCCCAAACTGTGAGAGAACAAATTTCTGTGACTTTGAGCCACTAAGTTTGTGGTAATTTGCTACAGCAGCTACAGGAAGTGAATACACTAGTCATATCAGCAAACCTGGGAACTTGTTTGGAATTCAGACCCTCAGGACCTGACCCAGACGTGGTGAATCAGAATTGGCCTTTGAACAATGCTCCAGAGAGTGCAACTGAAGATTGAAGGTATTGATATAAACTATACAGTTCTCACAACTTGCAGCAATGAGTTCTGTACCAACACAGAAAGCATTTATGACTACCAATATAAGTATTAAAATAAGTAGGATATACATCTGAAATGCATACTGTATACTTTTTGTGTGTATGCTAAAACCACAATTAGCTATTTACCACATACCTATCTGAATGGCAAAAACAATGATAACACCTAATGCTGACTAGGATACAGAGAAATTGGATCATACACTGCTTGCAGGAATGTAAAATGATACAGTCACTTTGGAAAATAGATTGGCAGTTTCTTAAATACCTAAACACACAACTACCAAATGACCCAGTGCTGTGGTGTCAATATATCCTCCCAAAAGTCAGGTGTTAGAAATCTTACTCTCCAGTGTGACAGCGTTGAGTGGTGAAACCTTTAAGAGGTGATCAGGTCATGAGGGCTCTGGATGGAAATAAGCAAGACCAAAAAAAAAATCAGTTTTAAGGTGACAGGAGTGTGTCTCCCCCCCCTTCCTACTTTGTTCTCTACACTTCTTATAATTCTGCTAATTTATATCATAATATTTTTACATCCACTATAGCTTTACTTGGGGATCAACATTTGCCTTTTTGCTCACTGCTCTCCTAGAATCATGTCTATGTGGTAGAATGAAATCCCACATGATGGGCTTATCCAGGCTCACTGATAATCAGGTGTACAAGGAACCCGCTTGATTTTAGCCAGTTCAACCACCTGAAAGAAGAAAACAATATAGTGTTCCAGAGGATTCTATTCTGAGAAAACAACCAAAGCAGTTCAAGCATACCCTGTAGCGAAGACCAAGTAAGTAGTCAGGATAGCTATACGCCCTATAAGTCCAGAGTCTTTGGGTCTACATTTGCTCAAAGATGCAAATCTGGCAGCTAGAGCCCCAGGAAATGCTCGGTGCCCTGACTGGATGGTGGTGAGCTGTGTACATTGAGACCTTTCTCTGGACATCCTGGCACATGTACCTGTACATTAACTCCACTTTGCCAGCCACGTGGAATCACCATGCACCAGGCAATGAAATCAATGGACTGTTCACCAGTAAGTCAACTGTTAAATTCTTGGCTTCCTCCTTTTTCTCACTGCAGATGGACATCCCAGGCATGCCATCCTTGCCAATGACAGACACCAAGAAAACATCGCCAGATACCCAGAGGATCCAAAGATTGTCTTTTTTGCATATCTGAAAGCAACAATATGTTTCATACAACCCCTGAGTTAATATTTCAAATGATTTAGACTATAAATCAACTACCCACACTCATCTTAAAGTCACTCTGTTTTAGACAAACTTTTGAGTTCATATTTAAAGAATCCATCCCTCCAGTTCAAACATGTTCTGGGAATATTTATATGCAAACATCCAAAAACCTATTTTCTTTAGCTATTATGCTAAAGGAAAAAAATCCCACTCTAATTGAAGTGATAATGCGAAGTTGGATGAACAAAACAACATCCAGTTCCAAACATCAACAATTATTTATATACATGCCACCCAAAATGAAAGCTAAATGAAAAGTGGTTAAAATAAGCTTTATTATTGTTTCTAGACTAGTTACACCCATGCAATGAAGCCATTATTTAAATATTTTTAAACTCTAACTATCAAAGGGTAGATAAATAATTCAACACTCTTCTAAAACATTTTTTCACTTCTAAATATACTGCCATTACCATTATTTAAAGATTTCAAGAAGAAAGTAGGATTCATAACCATTCAAAGTGAGTAACAGATGGGAAAAATAAACTGGAAAAAATAAATTATTGTTAAAATTCAAGGCTCTCAACCTTAGCTCTATGAACATATGAGGCAAGATAATTGTTGGGGGGGAGTCTGCTCTGTTTGTAGGATATTCAGCAGTATCTCTGCTCTCTATTTACTAGAAGCCAAATTCCAGGGCTTGCTCCCCACCAGTTAGGACAACAAAAAGCATCCCAAGACACTGTCAAATGTCTCCTAGAAAATAAAATCATCCTCAGTGGAGAACCACTGCTTTAACTTAAGGAATAGGGCAACCTAGTTGAATGATGAGATGTAAGTAGAACTCTTCCTCGGCTCTCTATGGGTTTAGTGATTTGCAAACCCAACAGAGGGACTGTCTCCCATTCAGCCATCTATGACCACATTTTAGGAATCATTCAAATATGAGTATGTTTTATGTGATGCAAGGCCATGAAGAGCTTTACAGGGACTGAAATAATGGTGGTGTTAATTGGCCATTGGTTTTCAAGCTACAGAAGATATCATTCTGAAGCCTGAAGCCAATGACCAGAGTTCCTATGAGACATGCCTGAGAAACTCATAATGTCCCAGACTGCAGGCAAGCAGGCTGTAGTCCTTGCCTAAGTTACTATTAAAAATATATATATATATGACTCCTAGGCCAGGTGTGGTGGTGCACACCTGTAATTCAAACATTTTGGAAGACTGAGGTGGGAAGACTGCTTGAGACCAGGAATTTGAAACTAGCTTAGGCAACATAGTGAAACCTTATTTCTACAAAAATAAAAAAAACAGCCAGGTGTAGTGGCACACACCTGTAGTCCCAGCTACTCAGGAGGCTGAGGTGGGAGGATCACTTGAGCCCAGGAGTTTGAGGTTACAGTGATCAGGACTGCACTCCAACTTGGGTAACAGAGTGAGACCCTGACTCAAAAAAAAAATAAAATAAGACCCCTCCTAACTGCCTAAATCACAGGAGTCCAGGATATCTGAGTAGTCAAGAGAGGTCTATGAGGTAAGCTCATCCAGCAAGAATTTAGTGGTAGCCTATAGTTTCAGAATAACCTTAATGGGGTGAACAGTCCCATATGTTTTTTTTCTTCCCCAGTGGAAATATATACTAGTCATAACCTGAGCAGAAATAAAGAGCACCTTCTTGCACTCAAAAGTCACCTTTGACACCTTCTATCTCCCATAGTCCTCATGTCACATCAATTGTCTAGTTCTTACAGTTCCACCTCCAGTGTAGTTCATGAATGGGTCCACCTCTTCCCAACTCACCTTCCAATGCTGGACTATTATGGAAGACTCCTAATCGGTCACCTACCTTCCACTTGGGCCCCTTCTCCCAGACATAAAACAATCTAGACATAAAACAATCTTTCTAAAACATGGATCAGGTTGATTTTCTCCAGATTCTATTCCTTTATGGGCTTCCCAATGTGCTTAGAATAAAATACTAACCGCTGCAAGCTTCTGTGTCATCAGGACCATGACTGAATCGAATGATTTGATGTAAAGGTTGGGGGGTGGGAAGCACAGAACACAATGTCAGGTGCAATGGAATCACACCCATGCAGGGTTCAGTACTAAAGGAAGTTAAGGAGCCCAAATCACCGATAGATAATACAAATGACATTCCTAAACTGCCAGAATCTGAACTTATGGAAGCTCAAATGCCAAGTACCAACCTCTTTAGGTTCCCTTTGCAATTCCAGTGTGCCCTTCCTTTCCCTAAGACAGTGAAAGGGAGCTAGGCCAATGTTATTTTAAAACCAGAAAGGGTGGGAGTGGGGGAAAGAATCGGTTTAATTAAAGGAATTTCACTCTCTTCCTTTTTATGAAGTGTTTTAGTTACACGGGTGGAGTCTAACTGCACATATCATGTGACTCCAGTATATAAAACACAACTTCAACTATGTTCAAAATATGCATACATATAGGCGTTACATTTCCATGAGGAGGAAGAAGGAGTTGCTACACACAGTGAGATATGCAAGGCAAATGAACTAAAAAGAAACACAGCCATATGTTCACAGGAATATCTCTGGATGGTGAAATCAGAGATGACAGATTTGAATCTCTATGCTTTCCTGTAGTTTTTACTATCAATAAGGAAATTTTTTTTAAAAACTCTAAAAGGTTACCTTTAAAAATCTTTATATATAAACCTCGCTATACAACAGATGGCAAAGGTAAGACCAAATTGTTTGGGGATGGACAGATGTATTGCCTGCCCTGATTCTTCTCAGTTGATAATCTTGACGCCCAGATAATGGCCCCCGGAAGGAAATTGTTGTCATTTGGTGCTTTCAAAAGTTCTCCCCGAAACCAATCATCTCTAAAGTATTTAACACACACACCCCCATGAAGATAAATAAAACTGAGGACATAGAAATTTCCAGTAAAACTGCTAAATGTTTGCAGTAGAACACTAGTACGTGTGTGCGTGTATGTGCGCACACTGTGGAATGGTGACCCATCTTGAATGTAAACAAAGAGAGAACAGTTATGAAGTACAGCAGCCTTAAATAATCAGTGAAAAGGCTTCTCTGCAGCACTTTCAAATCAAAGGTTCTATGAATATTAAAAGCTTCAAATTCAAATCTTCGTTTAACACACACTGTCGAGTCTCCTTCTGTGTGCTGATGACACAGAAGTAATGACTACGTTTTGCATTGAACAATAGCCTTTTCATTATGAGTATGACATGATGGGTGTGATTATATACCCACCTGCCAAAGTTTACATACTCTCTTCTCTACTTACCCAAAAGCTACAGTATGAATCTTCGTTAGGGCACAAAGTGAACATGTGAGTGAGACTCACTGACCACTATGACAACACCCACTGTAATTCTTTCCTAACCTTCTGAGCATCGAGCTTCAAATGCAAGAATACAAGCTACATTGACTTTATTGCCCAGTTGTTCTAGAAATGAACATTTTAAGCATAGACTGTCTATGGAGTGATTATATGTATTTTTCAATTGTCAAATAATTTAAATTTAAACCTGAAAATACCTCTTGCCATTATCCTATTTCTCTTATATCAATTTCAAAAGGTGAAAATCGTCTCCTGCCTTGGAACAGCAAGACCAGTTGCGATCATAATAGGAGCCTTTATAAGTGCCCTTCATTACATACAGGGCATCTTCCTTCCTGTGTGAAGGCAGATGGGGGGGAAAGGAAGGTCTCATTCAACTTCCCGGCCTCCTAGCATCATGACAGTATGACGACTGGGAAGACACACAGAGATGAGAGACGTAGAGAGGAGAAAAAAACAGCATCTAACCACCTGTAGTCCCAGATGGCACTGGGAAGACACTTCACTGTAAACCCATAAAAGCTTAAAAAACACATAAAGCAATGCACTAATTAAAAGGGAAAAAAATCAACATTCAGCCACACATAGTTATGGTACAGATTATTACATACCCAGTCAACTGTGACTTCTGAAATATAATCGAGTCAAACTCCAGCAAAACACAGACAACAAAATAAAGAGCTCTTCTGCTTCCCCTTCCATTGATGGCAATAACAGAATTTATACAGATGTAGTCATTCAAAGGGCTTTTCCAATTTGCTCAATCTGACATGAAGTGGAGAATGTGGAGTTGTCATCATCTATCACCATGATGTAGACATACAATTTATGGCAGGACAGTGCTAAATGCTTACATACATTATTTAATTCAATCCTCATCACTCAATGAAATGGGAACTATCATTAGCTCTGATAGAAGAGAAACTACAACACAGAAAAGTTAAGAAAGTTGCCCAAGTTCACACAACTTAGTAAGAGGTAGAAATTGGATTTGAACTTAGGCAGCTGAATTTCAGTACAGGCTCTTTTACACTGTGTGTAAAATGATGTTCTTGAAGAAAGAAATAATCACTTCCGGACTTTAGACTTTATGATAAGGCTACAATAATCAAAACAGTCTGGTATTGGTACAAGAACAGGCATATAGAACAACGGAACAGGATAGAGATTCCAGAAACAAAATCTCAATTTCTTATCCAACTTATCTTTGACAAAGCCACCAGCAATAACCACTGGGGAGAGGAGAACCTATTCAGTAAATGGTGCTGGGAAAACTGGCTGACTGCATGAAGATTGAAACAGGACCCCTACCTATCACCATACACAAAATCAACTCTAAATGGATCAAAGACCTAAATATAAAACCTCGAACTATAAGAGTCTTAGAAAACACAGGAGACATCCTTATGGACATTGGAATAGGCAATCAACTATAGATTATAACCCCAGAAGCCCATGACATAAGAGATAAGATAGACTAGTGGGACCTCACCAAACTAAAAAGCTTTTGCAAAGCAAAAGAAACCATCAAGAAAGCGGGGAAATAGCCCACAGAATGGGAAAATATATCTGCTGTTTATCTGACAAAGGCCTAACATCCAGGATCTACAAGGAACTTAAACATGCCAAAAGAAAAAAAACAAAAACAAATAGCCCTAATTAAAAAATAGACAAAAGACATGAATGTCCAGCCTCATTAATCATCAAAGAAATGCAAATCAAAACCATACTGAGATATCACCTAACTCCCATCAGGATGGCCATCATTAATAACTCAAAAAAACAACAGATACTTGCTAAGATGCAGAGAAAAGGGAACATGTCTACACTGCTGGGAGTGTAAATTAGTACCACCTTTGTGAAAAGCAGTATGACAACTTCTAAAAGATTTTAAAATTGCCGGGCTCGGTGGCTCAGCCTGTAATCCCGCGCCTTTGGGAGGCTGAGGTGAGTGGATTGCCTGACCCCGCGGGTTCGAGACCCGCCTGGGGAGCGAGACCTCATCTCTACAATAAACCAAAAAATCAGCCGGGTGTGGTAGCTCATGCCTGTAATTCCAGCTACTTGGAAGGCTGAGGCGGAAGGATCACCGGAGCCCAGCAGGTCGAGGCTGCGGTGGCCGGGAGCGGCCACTGCACTCCAGTCTGGGCAACAGAGTGAGACTCCAACTCAAAAAAAAAAAAAAAGATTTAAAAATTGACCTTCCATATGACTCAGCAACACCCCCTCTGAAAATATACCCAGAGGAACTCAAATCATTCTACAAAAAAGATACCTGTGCGTGCATGTTTATTGCAGCACTAGTCATAATAGCAAAAACATGGAACCAACTGTGCTGCCCATCAAAGGTGGACTGGATTAAAAAAAATGTGGTACATATACACAATGGAATATTATACAGTCATAAAGAAAGACAAAATTATGGACTTCGCAGCAACTTGGATGGATTTAGAGTCTATCATACTCAGCGATCTATTACAAAAACAAAGAACTGAATACCACATGTTCTCACTCATAAGTGGACACCGAACATTTATTATAACACTACAATAAAGGGATTGGCAGTAGTGGGACCCTGCCAGGGGAAGTGGGGGACACAGAACATCACCAAGCGTACCTGATCCTAAACCAGGTGAAGTGAGGACCAACGGGAGGCCCAAACTTCACCTGTATGTAGACCACTTATGTACCTAATCCTGACTTGCACCGCACATCTTTAAAATAAAATATATTTTACAAAGAAAGAAAGAATCTTCCTAGGTTTTTTTACCCCTCAGTATCTTCTCAAAGTTTGGTTATACCTAGAGTCACTGATAAACCAGAAATCTCTTATGTCAAAGTAAATATTAGCACTGTCTGCACACGAAGGTGTGGGTCTCCTCACTAACCATTCCAGACTTCAGTTTTTTAATAAAAATATAACGTCATCAAGCCTGCAACACAAGAAGACAAAGTTTCAGAAGCATAAATTTTTTTTAAAAAAGTTTTCCTCAATATCACCAAGGAAATTCTGGGCCATATATTAAAAACATTTGTTCCAGCCGGGCTCGGTGGCTCAGCCTGTAATCCCGCGCCTTTGGGAGGCTGAGGTGAGTGGATTGCCTGAGCCCGCGGGTTCGAGAACCGCCTGGGCAGCGAGACCTCATCTCTATAATAAATCAAAAAAAATCAGCCGGGCGTGGTAGCGCACGCCTGTAATTCCGGCTACGTGGAAGGCTGAGGCGGAAGGATCACCGGAGCCCACCAGGTCGAGGCTGCGGTGGCCGGAAGCGGCCACTGCACTCCAGTCTGGGCGACAGAGTGAGACTCCAACTAAAAAAAAAAAACAAAAACATTTGTTCCTCTTCATCAAAAGTTAGAAAGCTTGTATCCATCTCAACGCCCCTTTGCCTCTGATGCAGTTTACTGTCTCTTAAACCACCTATGACAGTGACATAGAAAGGTGATAGAGACATGGCAAGGGACGGCTCCATTGGTGCTTTCCAGTTGGCTTCCCAGAAGGCCTCTTATTGGAAACGAGGTAAAGTTTGGTGTCAGTTTTCAAAGTATGTCTCAGATTCAAAGGGAACCAAATTCTGCACGCCAAATCATCACTAAACACACAACAGTATACATGTTTTAGATGTTTTACAATTACAAATCTTATGCATACAAAATGCTTTTGTTTTTGTTTTTGTTTTTTTGAGTTGGAATCTCACTCTGCCACCCAGACTGGAGTGCAGTGGCCGCTCCCGGCCACCGCAGCCTCAACCTGCTGGGCTCTGGCGATCCTTCCGCCTCAGCCTTCCAAGTAGCTGGAACTACAGGCGCACGCTACCACGCCCGGCTCATTTTTTATTTATTGTAGAGATGAGGTCTCCCCAAGTTGCCCAGGCGGGTCTCGAACCCGCGGGCTCAGGCAATCCACTCACCTCAGCCTCCAAAAGGTGTGGGATTACAGGCTGAGCCATGGAGCCCGGCTTACAAAATGTTATGGAATATAAAAGAGGAATTAAGACAATGATCAAAGGATAAAGGACACTTGATAAATTTTATTTTTAGGGGAAAGGGATAAAGAACTATCGAACAAAGATGGGAATAAATAAAATAATATCTATTGTTCTACTATGCTCCACATCAACCATGGGATATATCAGGAGGCATCAAAAAAGAGACACAATAGCAAAAATGATGATAATGAGGATAAGGATAGCAACATCAATAGCCATTATTTATGGAACACCTACCAGGTGACCAGTATTGGACTAAGGAGTTTATATAATCCCCACAAAAACTCTGCGAGGTAGGAACTACTCTTGTCCCCAATTTAAGGATAAGGAAAAAGACGTAAAGACAGGCTAAGTGTCTTGCACATGTAGATACAGCAAGTGTGGCACTGGAATTCAAACTCCAGAGCCTGTGCTGATACTGCCCCTGGATAGAACAAATAGAAAATCTGCCTTAAAATAAGAGGGGTGGACTTCGTACACACGACAACAAGCAATGTGGAAAGTCATAGACGCCGCTTATTTAAGGAGACAATTGTACTTATTGCCCAAAGGAACACCTCTGTCAAAGGGGCCAGTAAGCTGAATCCTCAATCATTGGGGAATGGTAATGTCATGAAATCCATTTTGCTTCACCAGCCTGGCTGAGCTTTGGTTTCTTTTAAAATCTCTACGTGGCTACATTCTAAACTGAGCTTTGTGCAGTCAAAGTCTGGTCGCAATGAAATAAGCTCCCAAATTTCGAGTAAAGTCCAATAAAAATCAGAACACTTTGTATAATCATCCCCAATGGAAGTGATAGCACTAAGATCTTGGTTTAAATCTTGAGTCTGCTATTGAACAGCCTGATGATATTGGGAAGGTCACCTGTATTCTAAGAGTGCAATTTTCTCATCTGTCAAACTAGAGTAACAGTATCTCCCTTAGAGGATCATTGTTAATTGAAATAATGCATGTGAAACGATTTGCACAGTATCTGGTATAATTACTAATAAATCATTAAGTGTGCACATAGAAAATAATTTGAGGGTTAACACTAATTCAATATGCTATGAATTTAAAATGGAAGTCACACTAAGGAAAATCATAGACTTTATCATATGTTCCCTGGGGAAAGACAGTTAATGCTAAAAAGAACAATGTGTACAGTATTAAAAGGATGGAATGAAGTGATGTTTAAAATTAACTGGATATTGTTTTTTGGCTCAAAACTACTTCTTTTCTGGCTCTAGAGAACTTATTAGTTCTCTCTATAAATTTCACTGTTGACTTTTTTTTTGAGACAGGGAGTACAGTGGCATGATCCTGGCTCACAGCAGCCTTGACTATCTGGGCTCAAGCAATCCTTCCAACTCAGCCTCCCAAGTAACTGGGACTATAGGCAAGTGCCACCACACCTGGTTGGTTTTTGTATTTTTTGTAGACAAGGTCTCACACTATGTTGCCCAGGCTGGTCTCGAACCCTGAGGCTCAAGTGATTCTCCCACCTTGGCCTCCCAAAGTGCTGGGATTACAGGCAAGAGCCACCATGTCCAGCCCACTGTTGACTTTTAATAAAAACATGATGGACCAAATATCAACATGCCAGTACAGGAATAAAAGCTCCAATTTGCTATTCAGATGAAACCTGAAGATCTGGTAAAATACTGCTATTTTAATAGCTCACTTTAATTTGTAAAAATTTTTTTGCTCTTCTGTTCTCTAGTACAATGTATAAGCACTAAGATTCCAGCTGCTAGTAACCAAATTAAGACACTGAACAAATGAATTTTTCAGGACAGCTCTTCTCAAATGTGAATGTGCATCTCAATCACCAAGGAATCTGGTTAAAATGCTGCTTCTGATTTAGCATTTCTGAAATGCTGAAGGCCTGAATTCTGATTTAGGACTGGAGTGAGTCCTTAAATTCTGCATTTTTTTTTTTTTTTGAGTTGGAGTCTCACTCTGTCACCCAGACTGGAGTGCAGCAGCACACTCCCGGCCACCGCAGCCTCAACCTGCTGGGCTCCGGTGATCCTTCCGCCTCAGCCTTCCAAGTAGCTGGAACTACAGGCGTGATCTACCATGCCTGGCTAATTTTTTATTTACTGTAGAGACAAGGTCTCGCCAAGTTGCCAGGGCGGGTCTCGAACCCTCAGGCTCAGGCAATCCACTCGCCTCGGCCTCCCAAAGTGCTGGGATTACAGGTTGAGACACCGAGCCTGGCCTAAATGCTGCATTTCTAACAAGCCAATGCCAATCTTGCCAGGTGCCTGGTCCAAAGTTTGAAGCAAAAAGGTTGTGAAACACAAGTCATCTCTCCCTCTCTCTTTTTAATCTAGCTGTAAAATTTTCAACAGCTTACAAGCCACTTTTTGCCCTCCTACCTCAGAGGAAGTTTCTGACCAATGCCAAAACCAAATAAAATGCCTATAAAAGCAAAAAATTGTGCCTGGCCCTGTACTTTGATTGACCCACATGAGGTTGAAGTAACACATAATACTAGAACCCAACCAGAAGTTATATCCATATCTCCTTTCCTTATGAATTAATGATAGTTGCTTCCTTTTGATGGGCATCATGAAAGGATGTCATGCCAGTCCTTTACGTACATTTAATGTCAACAACTGCTAAAAAGATTCTATTTTTATTCCCGTTTTATAGAAGAGAAAGGGAGGCTCTGCCTGATTAAAAAACTTCCCCAAGGTCACCCATATGGGAAGTACAGAGTGTGTCTGACTCTCAAATCCGTGCTCTTAACCATTATGTTATGTTGTACAATAAACCCAGAATTTCCAATTCTGTTCCTGGAGAAAAAGGGCACCAAACTACTCCCTGTATCATAGTGATGCTGGCCCTGGGTTCTACAATTCTCATCCCGCAAATCTCTGAATGAGAGGAGAGGGAAAGGAGTAGGTTCTTAGAGTTTGGTTTCAATTTCATGTGCTAAATCAAGCTCCTGGTTTATGGCCTGCCCAGAACAATATTGAAAAGACATAAATGATAAGTTGGCCACCTAGAAAGCACTCAGCTGGTATTTACAAAATGACTCCACCATGCCAACTGTCACATGTTGTGGGGCAAATGCAAGAAAGAGAACACATAGTCTTCTCCATGAAAATCCAGCATTCTTGGTGAAGTAAAAGTTCATTTACTGAATTATTATTATTATTATTATTATTATTATTGAGTTGGAGTTTCACTCTGTCACCCAGACTGGAGTGCAGTGGCCGCTCCCGGCCACCGCAGCCTCGACCTGCTGGGCTCCAGCAATCCTTCCGCCTCAACCGTCCAAGTAGCTGGAACTACAGGCACGCGCTACCACTCCCGGCTACTTTTTGATTTATTGTAGAGATGAGGTCTCGCCAAGTTGCCCAGGTGGGTCTCAAACCCACGGGCTCAGGCAATCCACTCACCTCGGCCTCCCAAAGTGCTGGGATTACAGGTTGAGTCACCGAGCGCGGCCTGAATTATTTATTAATTCCACCAATATTCACTAAGTGACTGCCCCATGTTGTACACTCTGTAGGATGGTAAGGCCATAAAGCTGAAGATGTCAGGCATGAACTTCACCCTCTTTGGATTTACAGTCAAAAGGGAAAAACAGACGTTAAATGCATAATTATACAAATAATCACAATGAGTGCTACATGGGTCAAGTATAAGGTGCTTTGTGAGACTTGGCCTTGTCTAGGACATCAACAGTACATCCTGGGAAACTCAGACAAGGTTAAAGATAAATACTTGAACACCCACATTTATCAACTTTTCTAGAGGGGGTATAGCCACACAAAGTGACTATCCCCTGAAAACTCTGAAATCAACACATTTACTGGGAACAAAGAATGTTATTGTCTTTTGAAAAAGTTTCCAGATCTCATTAGGGGAAAATGGACCAGATTTTTTGCTCTTCGCATATGATTACTTCAAACCATGGTTAAAATCACAAAAAGCTGGAGTGTCAGAAAGTTTTCTGACATCTGTCTTCTAATGACTCTTCTCACTTTTAGATTAAACAAATTTTGCTATAATGAAACAAGATGAGCATGGAACATCATCTCCATGGGAGGCCACCATGTCTAGTCTTCCATAATAAGCTATTACAACACTTTGGAATCATCTGCACAATGCCAAAGGGCCAATTATTACTAGAATCTTAATTCTGGGAACAAGATTGTAGGGAAAAATGCATCAAGTTCAAACAAAAATACACTCATCAAACTGGCAGCTCATAGGCACATCAAACAAAACACTAAACTACACCCCAGGATTCCAAGATGAATACTCATTTTCTGAAGTAAATTAGGTACCCTTCAGGACACAGGACCATCTTTCCTGACATAAGTTTAGAGTTCTCAAAAACAAAAAACAAATTGAAAACCCCAAATGTATATTCTTACACATATTTGCTCACAGGGTGGTTTACAACTAGATTAATTGTGGGTATCCCCCAGGGGGTAGAACCAGCCTTTTGGATCCCCAGTCGAGAATCTAGAAAGAGTGAGGAGAAAGACAAATGTCAAGAAATACCTCCATTATCAGATGTAAATTACAGAATAAATGATTTCCTGTCAACAAAATGAATTCTGTATGTTATTTTGGAAGTGGCACCTTATTAAACACACAAGTTATTTTCATAATTAAACAAGGACAAATGCAGAAGAAAGAAGCAATTTAAAATGACATCTTGGTTTTCAGGCAAAAAAAGGACTGAAAAATTAGCATTATAAAATATAGGGTCCAAAATAGACCACAGCAACCTATCAATAACCAACAGGCTTCACTGCGTAATTATTAAAGTCTCAGACTTTAATCAAGACATTTGAGTTGGAATCTTGGCTTTGCTACCTTTCAAGCTGGGACACCTTGCACAAGCTACTTCTCATTCTAAGCCTCAGTTGCCTCATTTGAAAATAGAGGATAAGCCGGGCTCAGTGACTCAGCCTGCAATCCCACGCTTTGGGAGGCTGAGGTGAGTGGATTGCCTGAGCCCGTGGGTTCGAGACCCGCCTGAGCAACTTGGTGAGACCTCATCTCTACAATAAATCAAAAATTAGCCAGACGTGGTAGCACGTGCCTGTAGTTCCAGCTACTTGAAGGCTGAGGCGAAAGGATCGCCGGAGCCCAGCAGGTCGAGGCTGGGTAGCCGGGAGCGGCCACTGCACTCCAGTCTGGGCAACAGAGTGAGACTCCAACTCAAAAAAAAAAAAAGAAAATAGAGGATAATTGAGTCCAGGAAGTCAATACTATGGTGAGCCATGATCATGCTACTACACTACAAACCGGGTGACACAGTGAGACCTTGATTCAAAAAAAATAATGTAAATAAAATAAAATTTGTTTCTTTATCATAAAAAAAATAGAGGATAATAAACTTACTGTGATGCTAAGCATACAAAGTTCATAGTCTAGCATCTGGCATTAATTAAGTGCTACCTGCTTTTACTATTCTTAAAACCATCTTTATACTTCATTATTATTGCAATAAGAAAAAACAGGAATTACCAAGAACCCTACTAACAAATTCCAGGATAGAGGCTATATCAGAACAAACCAGAAGGTGAATGACAGAAGAAAAAAAATAATAATAATCAGAAGATTGGGTACACTCTGTATCCTCTCTCTCCCCTAATTAACAAGTAAGAACTACTCAGTCCATGGAGAAGACAAATGAGCAGCCTGGCCTGGTTTTAAATTAGGGATCAGCAAACTTTTCTGTAAAATGCCAGATAGTAATTATTTTAGGCTTTGTGAACTACATAATCTCTGCAGCAACAACTTGATTCGCTATTCCATGTGAGAGCATCTATGGACAACCAAGCCAAATGGGCATGGCTGTGTGCCAATAAAGTTTATTGGAACACAGGTGTAGTTTACCAGCCTGATGGGTATGAATGTGTTCCAATAAAACTTTATTGGAATAGGTATAGTTTACCATTTACTGATATAAACAGAAGGCTGAGAGGTTAGTAAACATGTTTGTTTATTTGTATTTCCAAGTAATATTTCTTTTTTTATTGTATAAATTTGAATTGGTGTTTTGATATACATAGTGAAGTGATTACTACAGTCAAGCAAACTAACATATTCATCAACTCACATAGTTACATTTCTCTTTTCCATGTGGTAAGAGTACCTAAAACCTATTATCTCAGGAAATTTCCAATGTACCATACAGCATTATTAACTACAGTCCTCATGCTATACATTTGATCTCTAGACTTACTCATCCTACATAATTACAACTTTATACCTTTTAACCAACATTCCCCCAACTCCTCTCCTCTGCTCCCAGCAACCACCATTCTACTGGCATGTATGCTTTTGTTTGTTGTTTTCCTAACCAATGGTTCTGTCCACCTGAGATTCCACCTTCATTTGCAGGGCAGAGGATAAATGGTGAAGCAGAAGTGGAGTGCTGGGCAGAACAACAAGAAGCCATGTCATAAAGGAGGAGCACCCGCCTGTGCCTAGCACACACTGGGAGCTCAGTAAACATGTCCATAATGTTTTATTTCTTTAAAGGGGGAGAAAATGTGATGGTGAAATTAAAAAGGAGATATAAATATGAATTTAGCACAACAAAATGTCAACATCTGTGAAATGGGAATCCGAATGTTGGTCATCTGTGCTTCTGAAACTACTGGGGATGAAGAGCCAGGGTTTTAAATATCCCTTCTGCTGCAGACCAACACTTACATATATGTACTAGAAACACCACAGCATTGGCCGACTGCTACAAAAACATCTACAATCTTACTCTCATTTTCTGTACTGGCTTCTTTGGGAACTGATAACAGTTTGAGAGCAGTATCAGTACACAGACCACACTTTGAGCACTGGTTATATAATTTTTTCCTTAGGTTTACAATATAGCACAATTAACATTTTAAAAATAATAAAATCAGAAGAGATTAGAGGAGTCAAATACCAAATCCTGAAATTCAGAGGTCATGAGGCCAATCTGTGGAAACATCAAGTCAAAGAGTCAAAATGTGTTTACAGACTATTTTATTCAAGAAATAATATTGAGGGCTCAGTGGGTATCCAGTCCTGGGCCAGGGTTCAGGACAGGGAGTAAGCTACAGGGCCTCCTCTCAGGAGTTTTCAATTAATTCAGGGTTTTTCAGCCTTGGTACTACTGACATTTTGGGCTGCATGGTTCCTCGCTTGGAGGCTGTAGACTATTCAGCAGTATCTTTGACCTCTACCCACTAGAGTAGCATCTCCCCCAGTTGTGACAATCAGAAATGTCTCCAGACATTGCCAAGTATCTGCTGGGGATCAAAATCACCCTTATTGTGAACTGCTGACCTAAAGCAAAGAAACAATCACTACAGTTAGTGAAAACTATAACATGCCAAGTAGTATGGATAGGGATTTAACCCCAAGATGTTAAATCCTCAAGAAAAAGTAATGTCCATTATAAATACACATATCCTGACTCAGTGATATAGAAGTTTGGTGCAAATGTAATTGCGGTTTGTGCAAGTTGAAATCAGCCATCTGATATTGAAATACATTCTTAATAAATGTAGTTATGTTATACATCATTTTAAATGCATTTCTCACTTTATGTTCTTTTGCTAGTGACTTATTACTTGCAGTTTATTTTATATGCATTTTAGACTGTGGAAATGATGTTAGATAAAAAGCAAATTTGAGCGATTTTCTTATTTGAGTCCAAAATGGGTCATAAAACAGTGGAGACAAGTGCAACATCAGCAACGCTTTTGGCCCAGGAACTGCTAACGAATGTACAATGCAGTGGTGGTTCAAGAACTTTTGCAAAGGAGATGAGAGTCTTGAAGACCAGGAGCATAGTGGCTGGCCATCAGAAGTTGACAATGACCAATTGAGAGCAATCATTGAAGATGATCCTCTTACAACTACACACACGAGAAGTTGCTGAAGTACTCAACGGCTACAATGACCATCTTACAGTCATTGGCATTTGAAGCCATGAGCTGACCGAAAAATGTTTTGAAATCATCATTTTGAAGTGTTATCTGCTCTTATTCTACGCAATGACAAAGAACAATTTCTTGATCGGATTGTGATGTGTGATGAAAAGTGGGTTTTATATGACATCCAGTGATGACCAGCTTAGTGGTTGGACCGAGAAGCTCCAAAGCACTTCCCAAAGCCAGATTTGCACCAAAAAAAGTCATAGCTGCTGGCTGGTAGTCTGCTGCCAGTCTGATCCACTACAGCTTTCTGAATCCCAGCAAAACCATTACATTTGAGAAGTAAGCTCAGCAAATCGATTAGATGCACTGAAAACTGCAATGCTTGCAGTTGACACTGGTTAGCAGAAAGGGCCAAATTCTTCTCCACGACAACAACCGACCACATGTCATACAACCAACACTTCAAAAGTTGAATGAATTGAGTTACAGTTTTGCCTCATCCACTATAATCACCTGACCTCTTGCCAACCAACTACCACTTCTTTAAGCACCTTGACAACATTTTCCAGGGAAAATTTTCCACAACCAGCAGAATGCAGAAAATGCTTTCCAAGAGTTCATCGAATCTTAAAACCATGGATTTTTATGCTACAGAAATAAACTTATTTCTCATTGTCAACAATGTGTTGATTACAATGGCTCCTATTTTGATTAATAAAGATGTGTTTAAGCCTAGTTACAATAATTAAAAATTCACAGTCTGAACTCGCAATTACTTTTGCACCAACCTAATATATGATCATTGAAAAAGGATAAATTACATTCATACTTCTCCAAGACACAGCAACACTTCCCAACTACTATTGTAGTGGGCTTCAGAGCTAACCCAATTTGTCACCTATGGTATTTCATTAAATCCTCACAACAGCCTTGCCAAGAAATTATTACAGTATGGATTACATGGGAGATCCAGAAAAATTAAGCTATCTGCATAAGGTAGCCCAGGTAGACACTGTACTCAGGTTTACTGTCACTGAGTCTAATATCATTACCACCACCAATAACAAAGGCTAATAATATTTATTCGGTGAACATGCATACATATAAACTATTGTTCTCAGATCATTGTCATTTAATGCTCATAACAACTCTCATAGCTTCTGATACTGCTATATTTTGCAGACAAAAACACTGAGGTTAAGAGAAATTAAATTACTTATCCAGCCGGGCTCGGTGGCTCAGCCTATAATCCCACGCCTTTGGGAGACTGAGGTGAGTGGATTGCCTGAGCCCGGGGGTTCGAGACCCGCCTGGGCAGCGAGACCTCATCTCTACAATAAAAATCAAAAAATTAGCCGGGCGTGGTAGCGCGCACCTGTAGTTCCAGCTACTTGGAAGGCTGAGGCGGAAGATCACCGGAGCCCAGCAGGTCGAGGCTGCGGTGGCTGGGATCGGCCACTGCACTCCTGTCTGGGTGACAGAGTGAGACTCCAACTCAAACAAAACAAAACAAAAAAATTACTTATCCAAGGTCACACCACTAGTAAGTGGTGAAGAGAGGGCTTTAAACACTATCACACCAATGGTTCCTCATTCTAGTTTTACATGGAGAAATACAGTCAATCCTCTCTATTAATGGATTCCATATTTGCAAATTCACCTATTCACTAAGTTTAGTTTGTAACCTCAAAATCAATAGTCGTGGTACTTTGATGGTCACTCAAGGACATGTGTAGAACAATGAAAAATTTTAGTCACCCAACACACATTCCCAGCTGAGATCAAATAACATGCTGCCCTGCCCTCTTGTTTCAGCTCTCATACTGTAAACAAATATCCTTCTTGTGGTCTACTTAGTACCATGTTTTCACATTTTTGTGCTTCTTGTTAATTTCTCTGTTTAAAGTGACTCCTAATTGTAGCGCTAATATCTACATAGTGTTTGTAAGTGTGAGAAGGCTGTCATGTGCCTTAACAGACAAGGGTGTGTTCCACAAGCTTTGTTCAAGCATGAGTTATAGTGCTGCTGTTGGCTGTGAGCTCAGTGTTCATGAATCCACAATAAGACATGCCCAAAAAAAGGAAGAGGCTGATCTGAGGCCATGCCACACATTGCTAAAGTAACAGCTGTAGTGCATGATGAGGCTATGGAAAAGAAAGAAAACAGGCTATATTTGTGAATTTGTGAGATGAAGACCACTTTAAGAAAGCATAGGGATCAGCACCGATGTGACAGTGAAAACCAAAGAAATGTTCGGTCACATTACCTGGGGTCAGGAAAATGTGAACCCTTCTCAGTAATATTCTATTATAAAGAAATACTGATATATGATTTGTGAGAATTACATATTAAAGTGTCTTTAAGCAGAAATACAAGTAAAACAAAATGATGTATTGATCAGTTGATGAAAACGTAACCTGAGGTTCACAGGAACCTAACCCTGTATGTCCCTTAGAAGCTCAATGTTTGCTAATTCATTGTTCATGGTGGCATTATAGAACATAACTGCCAGAAAAAACAAGAACTGCCTGCACCTGGACCACTCTTAGAAAATACACATTTCTGGGCTTCACCTCCAAAGTCCTGATTTAATATTTTCAGCAGTGGAGTCCAGACATCTAAGTATTTTAAAAACTTCTCATCCACAGAACTGTGCTTTTGAATCACTGTGATACAGCATGCATTCTAACAAAACTAACAAAATTCAAAAAACCCTGATCTTCCTAGCTTTTGACATCACCCTGAATTTGATTTGTATGCTATAGACTGCCCTATAGCTAGTTATACAGGGTTCATAATGTGAAATCGTTTGGCCCGTATCTTTGCTTCCAGGCAACAACTTCCCTTAACCCATTAAGAAAAGAAAAAAAATTCAACACTTTCCACATGGTCATTGAAAAAGTTACCCTGGCCAAAATTCTAGCCAGAAGCCTACTTGTTGAGGCACAAGCCTTCGGAATTAATCACAGATACATTGACTCAAGTTGATCAATACACAGCAGGTATTCACCATTGACTCTCTGTCACTCTCATCAAACTTCCTACCTCTTTAAAACATTCCATTTGTATGTGTGTGCATTTGCCACGTACTGCTATATCAGTAACCAGGGCATTGTACAAATAGCATTAAAAGATAATCAGAGATGCTGACATAACTATAAACAGTGACTTGGAAATATACTTCCTTAAGAGAACGATGACAGACTCCTGCTCAGGGGGATTTTATGCTCATTCCCAAATGCCCAACAATCTTTCTCTCCAATTCAGAATTCCCCAAAGGCTATAACACTGAACATAAGTCAAATAAAATGCTTTGAGAAGAAAGAATTCTGCAGGTGAGTTCGGAAAATGCTGCTTATTGTAAAATCTTGTAGACATTCAATCACACATTACCATAGTAAAAGCTCTGAGAAGCCCTGAAGGGAAGACCAGAGTGAAACATATCTAAAATGTGTTTCACTGAGCAATTCCCAGACTAACTTGACCATGGATTTCCTTTAAACACCTATAAATTCCAGGGAATACTGTTGAGATGTTACTTTAATATCTTGGTGTCGGAGGTCACAGAAAAAGATGCAAGAACTCCCCCCACTGGTGGCCGTTTCCACACTTTGATGGATTCTCCATTACTTCTCACCCTCATCTTTTCCATGTTTTATGGATTCACCACTGATCAATCATGGACAGCAATGGACTCTTTCAGAAATCCAACAGCTATGTGACCACAGTCATGGTTCGGCATTAGCAAGAGACGAGGGCTGAGCTTCACTACCCTTTTCTTCACGACACTACCCAGTCCAAATTAGCGATGACCCAGTTAAGCCTGAACAACCTACAACTATCCTATTGGGGGAGATGAGCATGAAAAAAGAATGTTCTCATAAAAGAAAAATGGCAGCGTCCTATTTGTTCACAGCGAGTGAAAATGGCATTCCTTCCACCCAGGATGAGAACAGAGGAAACAAGTCTTCAAACGCAGACCTTTTCATTTTCAAAAGGCACTTAGCTAAAGTACGTGCTGACATGAGGAGGGCTCCTGTGAAGAAAGGAGCGATGGCAGGCCTCAAGGGACAATTCAAAAATGGAACAGTCGAGTTAGCGTATGTGGGTATGTGGTAGGGTGGCCAGGATGGGAGAGGAAGGTTTCAGAACGGTTTAAATAGAACAAGCAAATGTAATGCAGAAGAGTTTGGATCATCAGAATTCCAGGGTGGCCAATTCCTGGGAGAAAAGCAGCCAGAAGGTAAAAACTTAATTATACTTCCTGAAGCCATCGGGGACATTCCTGTACAAGGAGCGTGGTGCGTGCTTGGCATTGGCTGAGGAAGGACTGCGTGTGTATGGAAGCAAAGAGTGTGCCAGGCATGATGAGTGTCTTCTCAGGAATAATTCTGAACTCTCAAAGAAGCCGCCAGTTTTTTAACACCCTCGCCTGCAGCTGGACATGTGAATGAGTGAAAGAGATTTTCATCAAATTTAGTTATGTACTAAGAGTTTGCTCCCTATGTGATTTTTTTTAAATTTAAGGAATATTCAAATTAGTAACATTACATTTTTCTGACAGATAACAGCATAATACTGAGGTTCAGAGCCTGAACTCCAAACCTAGCCTGCTCACATACCTATCTGAACTCTGTCACTAACAAGTTGTGTAACCTTGGACTAGCTGCTAAACTATCCGTGCCTCAATTTTCTTATCTGCAGAATGTGGGTGATAACAGTACATCTGACTCAAAAGGGTTGCTGTGGGGTTTAAAAGAACTAATACACAATAGCCGGGCTCGGTGGCTCAGCCTGTGATCCCGTGCCTTTGGGAGGCTGAGGTGAGTGGATTGCCTGAGCCCGCGGGTTCGTGACCTGCCTGGGCAACTTGGTGAGACCTCATCTCTAGAATAAATAAAAAATCAGCCGGGCGTGGTAGCGCATGCCTGTAGTTCCAGCTACTTGGAAGGCTGCGGCGGAAGAATCGCCGGAGCCCAGCAGGTCAAGGCTGCGGTGGCCAGGAGCGGCCACTGCACTCCAGTCTGGGCAACAGAGTGAGACTCCAACTCAAAAAAAAAAAAGAACTAATGCACTGAAAAACACACTTAGCATAGTACCTGGCACACAAGTCCTATTAAACAGTTGTGTATTGGAACAGGCTCATACTGGCCCATGAAAGTCACATGTTAGCACCTCCTCCCAATTCTGTATTCAGTGACATCAGTCATCCGCTGCCAGAGCAAGTTAAACATTTACCAGCATTCCACATAGAAACAAGGGGGACCCCAAAAATCTTGGAATCTATTTATAAAAAATTGTGTGTTTATTCTTACATGTTTAAACTTCAGTCACCTTTAAAGTACTCTTCATTTGGTGCAATACATCTATCAAGAGGCTTTTCCCACTGCACGAAACAGTTTTGAACTTGTCAGTTTTGATGGCTTTCAGTGCTTCTGTCATTTTTTGTTTCACCTTTTCCACATCAACAAAATGTTTACCTTTCAGGACTTTTTTCAACAGGGTAAACAAACAAACAAAAAGTTATTCAGGGTGAGATCAGGTGAATAGGGAGGGTGGAGCACAGGAGCCATGCCGTTTTTGGTCAAAAACTGCTGAACACTCATTGACTCATTGTGGTGTGGGTTGGTGCACTTGTAAATCAACCATCATGAAATGAGCAAATGCATTGTAAGAATCTCCAAAATAAAAAATTCACTGAAACCAAATGCAATCTCTCACAACAATGCTAGCTAATACACTGATGCTGATGGGTTCCTAGAACACTAACCTAGCTTGTACTATAAGAAGTCCACCCTTTAAAAAATAATTCCATTTTATTGGGAAGTATACCATATATCAACGAGGACTTCAAAAAATTCATGGAGGCCAGGCTCGGTGGCTCAGCCTATAATTCCAGCACTTTGGGAGGCCAAGGCAAGTGGATTGCCTGAGCCCGCGGGTTCGAGACCCGCCCGGGCAACTTGGCGAGATCTCATCGCTACAACAAATCAAAAACTAGCCGGGCGTAGTAGTGCACACCTGTAGTTCTGGCTACTTGGAAGGCTTAGGCGGAAGGATTGCCAGAGCCCAGCTGGTGGAGGCTGCGATGGCCAGGAGCGTGCCACTGCTCTCCAGCCTGGGTGATGGAGTGAGACTCCAACTCAAAAAAAAATTTTTTCATGGAAAATTTGAATTAAAAAATAAAAAAGGTGTAAATAATTCTCAACATACACTCCGTCAAAGTTAAGACTCTTTTGTAAGTGATGATACCAGTCATTTAGGTCTCCCTAAAGTACTGACGTTCCTGGGAATTTAACCATGTCAATAATCTTATTTACATTATTCACTGAAGAAAAATGAGTGTCCTTTACAGGATTTCTAAGATTAGGAAACAAACAAAAAAGTCAGAAAGGTCCAAATCAGGACTTAAGGTGATGCCTAATTATCTTCCCTCAAAACTCTCACAAAATTGGCATCGTTTGATGGGAGAAATGAGCAAGGATTTTGTTGTGGTGGAGAAGGACTCTCTGGTGAAGCTTTCTTGGGCATTTTTCTGCTAAAGTAATGGCTAACTTTCTTGAAACATTCATAATAAGCAGATGCTACCATTCTTAGGTCCTTCAGAAAGTCAACAAGAAAAATGCCTTGAGAATCCCAAAAAACCTTTGCCATGACCATGCTCATGACCTGTCCATTGTTGCCTTGATGAGACCACTTCCACTTCTAGGTAGCTATTTGCTTTGATTTTGCTTTGTTTTTAGAATTGTACGGGTGAAGCCATGTTTCATTTTCCACTACAATTCTTCAAAGAAATGCTTTAGGATCTTGATCCCACTTGCTTAAAATTTCCATTAAAATCTTTGCATTTATCTGCAGCTGATCTGGGCACAACAGCTTTTCCATTAAGTGGAAAGTCTGCTACACGTTAATTTTTCACCAGAATTGTGTAAGCTGAATCAGTTGAGGTGTTTATGATGCTGGCTATTGTCTGTGGTGTTAATCATCGGTCCTCTTCAATTAGGGCACAAAAAAGATGAATTTTTTTCCTTGCAAATTAATATGGATGGTCTGCCACTGCAGGCTTCATCTTCAACATCATCTGGACCATTCTTAAGATGAGCTGTCCATTTGTAAGTTGCTGATTTAGTTGGGGCATTGTCCCTATAAGCTTCGCATAAAGCATTAAAGGTTTTACATTCTTCCACCCAAGCTACACCATAAATTTTATGTTTGTTCTTGCTTCAGTTTTAGCAAAATTCATCTTGCTCTGATAGATGCCCTTTTCAAACTAGTATCTCATCCTTCTTAGTGCCTCAAACTAGTTTTGTTCAGACATGTTAAAACAATTTTGTAAGCCGGGCTCAGTGGCTCAGCCTGTAATCCCATGCCTTGGGAGGTTGAGGTGAGTGGACTGCCTGAGCCCGTGGGCTCGAGACCCACCTGGGCAACTTGGTGAGACCTCATCTCTACAATAAATCAAAAAAAAAAAAAACTACCCGGGTGTGGTAGCGCGCTCCTATAGTTCCAGCTACTTGGAAGGCTGAGGCGGAAGGATCGCCGGAGCCCAGCAGGTCGAGGTTGCGGTGGCCAGGTGTGGCCACTGCACTCCAGTCTGGGTGGCAGAGTGAGACTCCAACTCAAAAAATTAAAAAAAAAAAAATTTTGTATGAGTTAATTTTGGTGCAAAAAAAATTGAAATCCATGCATAGTTTTTTTCATAACATATACCTTCCATTAATTTTTGAAAGACTGCTCACATACATGCATATATTCATATGTATGTATGTATATACACACATATATGTATACACACACACACACACACATGCACTCCTATACATACACATGTCGACACACATATATATGTATACATAAGTGCTTGTCATCCTTAAGGTTTTTTTTTTTTAATGCGATTCAGAGTCACTAGGGTCATTTGAGTTCTTGGCTTTTATGCAGGTTACATTAAAATTTAACATTTCTTTTCGGCAGGTTTCAGTTCCTCGTAGATCCTAGATGTTAGGCCTTTGTCAGATATACAGTTGGCAAATATTTTTTCTCAGTCTGTGGGCTGTCTCCCCACTCTCTCAATGGTTTCTTTGGCTTTGCAGAAGCTTGTCAGCTTGATTAGGTCCTCCTTGTCTTTCCTATCTCTTATGGCATGGGCACTTGGGGGTTCAATCAGGAATTGTTGCCAGTCCCAATTTCCATAAGGGTGTCTCCTGCATTTTCCAAAGTTCTTATAGTTTGAGGTTTTACATTTAGGTCTTTGATCCATTTAGAGTTGACCTTTGTGTGCAGTGACAGGTAGGGGTCTTGTTTTAATCTTCTGCATGTGGTCAGCCAGTTTTGCCAGCACCATTTACTGAATAGGTTCTCCTCTCCCCAGTGGTTGTTAGTGGAGGCTTTGTTGAAGATGAGTTGGTTGAGAAATTGAGGTTTTGCTTCTGGAATCTCCATCCTGTTTCATTGGTCTATATGCCTGTTCTGTACCAATACCAGGCTGTTTTGATCATTGTAGTTTAGAGTCTATAAACTATGAGTGATCTATCACAGAAACAAAGAACTGAGTATCACATGTTCTCACTCATAAGTGGACCTTGAACAATTATCATAATACTATAAGAAAAGGATTGGCAGTAGTGGGAAACTGCCAGGGCAGGGGGAGTAGGGAGCAGGATTGGCTGTAGTGGGAAACTGCCAGGGGAAGGGGGCACACCTCATCAACAAGGGTACCTGCAAAATGAACATTTGTATACCTAACCCTGAATTGTACCCCACATCTTTAAAATAAAAAATGTAAGGGAAAAAAAAGTCCCCCAAATCCTCAACCCAACAACAAAATATTTATCAAGTGCCATTAATATGTCTGGCATAGCCTAGACATTATGGGCCACAGAAGAAGTAGAAAAAAAGGTCAGCTAAGACTTTTGTAAAGATAATGCACCACGTAGCTAGCTGGTGAGCACTGCTTTCCCTGGAATCATGTTTGGTACCCATGGACTTAACAGATAAATAGGACCCTTGCCCTAAAACTATGCAAATTTGCTAATCATCACTCCTACTAGATATACACAGAAAAACAGCCAAGGCATATATATGCACAACCACATTCACAATCTTCAATTGAATATAACTCAGTGAACATGTATTAAGCCTCTAGAATGTTCCAAAGTACTTTATGTAACTTTCTGCATTTGGAGGCTATTCATTCACCCTTTTTTTCAGTTCATTCACCGTTTTTAGCTATGTTTTACAATGTTGTAACATAACTAAAATCATGCACCATAATGATAGTTCATCAAAAGATCTGTTATATTGAGAATGAAGATGATAAATGTAGAATTTATCACAATCCTGTGAAGTACATTGTTAACCTCATTTTACAGATGGAAAAACTGAATTTTAAGAGATTGATTATGATGCCTAGGATCACAGAGCCTAAAATTCAACCCAGGGTTTGGGAGACTGTAGAACCATCACTGTAAAGCAGGTGTTTCTCAATCTCAGGACCACCGGTATTTGGGGCTGGGTAATTCTTTGCATGCATTGCTGTGCACTGTAGGAAGCAACCCTGACTTTTACTGATATCAGGTACGATCCTCATTTGTGACAATTGAAAATGTCTCCAATAAGAACCAACTCATCCAAATGAGCTGGCCAAATGCCCCGAGATTCAAAACTGCCCCCAGTTGACAACCACTGCTATAAATTAAGAGAAAGATAGTAGAGGAATTCCTAACTGGCTACATATTGGAAATGCCTTTGGGACATTTGCAAAAAGCAGATTTATTTTTTTTATTTTTTTTAATTTTTGAGTTGGAGTCTCACTCTGTCGCCCAGACTGGAGTGCAGTGGCCACTCCTGGCCACCACAGCCCCAACCTGCTGGGCTCCGGCGATCCTTCCGCCTCAGCCTTCCAAGTAGCTGGAACTACAGGCGCGCACTACTACGCCCGGCTAATTTTTTGATTTATTGTAGAGATGAGGTCTCGCCAAGTTGCCCAGGCGGGTCTCGAACCCACGGGCTTAGGCAATGCACTCACCTCAGCCTCCCAAAGGCGCGGGATTACAGGCTGAGCCACCGAGCCCGGCTAAAAAAAAACAGATTTAAAATGCCGATACCAAGCCCTTCCACTGATTCTGGGAAGCACAGCACCTAGGAGGTCGAGTAAAATAGTCCAGGAAAAACTATAAGTCATTTCCACCAATTATATCATCTTGGGAAAGTTACTTGTCCTCTCTGTGTCTCAATTTATCTATCTAGACATTGAGTAAACAGAGCTAGACTGTGTATCAGACCTTTCCACGACTAACACTCCAGTCTATGAAATCTGCCAGATATCCACTGCTTCACTCCTTCACAGGCCTCCATTCCACAATGTACACAGGGGTTCCAACGCCCGAGGGAACATAATTTGAACAGCTCCAGTCTTCATATAACTATGAGGTAATCTGGCCCAAGACATACTCCTTGATAGAAACACAGTCAATTCATTGCAGATACAAGATTGGGCAGAATTACCACTAGAAAAAGGTTGGTTTCCACTTTACCTCTGAAGGAGGTAAAAATTTAATCCCAAATCGGAGATGCAATTTTCCTGTTATGCAAAGTGACTGCTGCATCCCTGGGAGGAAAAAAAAAATCTCCCAAACCAGTACAGCCATAAACTGAATTCACTAGAAATCTTGACTTGAAGTGACACTGGGGAATATGCTCATATTTTCAGTTACAAAATGCTTTCAAGCCATATATGTAGTCAGATGCAAAAGAAAAAATTATATTAGCTACACTATAGACATGTAGTCTTTCGTCTGAAAATCCCAGATCCTGTCCCCAACCCAATCAAAATTTATTCTATAGCAAGAAAATCCTTTAGAGAATCAAAAAGTCTTCACAGTATCAGTATATGCCAATTAAGCCCCACATGAGAAAACTGCTAACGATACCAATTACTTACAAAGAAGCCATTTTTCTTTGCTTTAACCAATTTGTGGATAATCGTCTGGTTACATCAGTTTAGGTCATGTTTAGTTTATATGCCCATATGTAGAAATGGAATGAAAACTGTTACATTTGAAAGTGTCGGAGGTTGTTGAAATTTAGAACAATTCTTCAACCAGAAAGGGAAAAAAAGGGTCCTTAGAGAATGTTGAATAGAAGGGTATCTGTAAGGGACAGAGAAGAAAGAGGATTTCCTGGATTATGAGACCACAATATAATTCTGCTCTGAAATTGCATGTTACCAATTAAGAGATTATCAAATACTGATAAATCAAATTACCAGAAACTGATCTCAGAGGAAACAGATCCGTAGTTATAATTCCAATCCACTCCTTTAAAACACGTACTCCCAGTACACCCTATCAAGAGCAGGCCTCACCTACTATTGAAATCTTGAAAGACATTATTTCAATTTTCTTTAGGAGTATGAAATTACAGAAGAAGGGAATCAACTGATGGTAAGTGATTTACCACAAGGCCATGACCAAGCATGATAAATTGCCTTCTTCTATCCCAGATTCCCAACTTACATGTTAAGACACGTTCTGAAAGGTGTTAAACAAAAAAACTTGTCCCAGTCCAAAAATGGCATCACATAAATGACCACTAGCGCCATCTGTTGGTGACACACAGGTCTGCTGCACTTTTGATTGGGCTTGCAAGTTTCCTTGCACACCTGAATCAAGTTCCTTAACTGAAATCTTACACGTGGGAGAGCATCTTTATAGTATTCTAGATGTGATGTACTGGAGAAGTTCTTAAATATTTCTTCTAATGTTTATACCACTTACGTGGCCAGATGCTGAATAACTATCTTCTAATGATCTGGAAGTGAAGCTTAAATATCTGCCTCAAACTTCCTATGTTTCATTTATCTTAAAATTTCTTATGAATTTTTTTGCTGCACACCAGAGTAATCTGTGTCTGTTTTTAATGTGAAAATAGTTTTAAAGTATTTACAGTTCAACTGCTTTACTTGTATCACCAAATGTTCAAGTTAAATAGATGATTCATTGAGGTGTATCATCCTTACCCTGATTTCATGCAACCTTGGATACTTACAACCTCCAGAGATACTCCTGTCCCAATCTGAGAACAAGTAGGAACTCAGCTCAGCTCTGCCACAGTCTGCTGTGTGCACACACTGAGCCTCAGTCTCCTTATCTGTAAGGCAAGGACTAAGGACAGGATCTCAACAGTGCTTCCAGCTCTGAGAGTTTCTGAAACAATGAGCATTCCAATCTTCAATCTCATGCTTCACTCCTTTCTACTAGTGAGCCTTAGGTGCACATTCTTATAAAATTTGGGCACAGAAAAATGTAATAATTCTATCACTGTATATGCTTTAACTAATTTAATATTAAAAGTAGACATTTCCAATTTCATCTATAGTACTAAAAACTTATATATTCAGGTTGACAAAATAAAAGCATTTTCTCTCCCTCATTCTCCTCATTAGCAAAATGGGGAAATGCCTTCTACATGGGGTCACCTCATATTTAAGCACACACAGCTGGGTACAGTGGCATGTGGCTGTAGTCCCAGCTACTGGGGAGGATGAGATGGAAAGATCGCTTGAGCCCAGGTGTTTGGGACCAGCCTGAGTAACACAGCATGACTCTGTATAAAAAATAAAAAAATAAAATAAAAATAAATTAAGCACACACAATACTAAGGCTAGGCCTAGTGTTCAAGAGTATAACAGAAGTTAACACTAAAAATGTAAGTAAAGACCATGTCAAAAAAGGTCTCAAAAATGACATTAAGAAACTTAGATTCCCCCATGCCTGCGGATTTTGCATACTCTGACAAGCTCAACAAGGTAACACACAAGCACAGAGAAGTCAATTCCAGTCCTGCTGGCATGAGGCCTTCAGTGAAGATTCTTACCAAAGCTGAAGAACTCAAGCCCTCAAACTTAGTTTTTAGAACAAAACTGGTCATTTTCCTTCTCCCCTATGATCATGGACCTTCCCCAGTCCATGAGATGTCTGTGAAACTCCACATATGGGAAACATATATATATGAAAGAGGACAAGGTGTCAGAAGCCAGGCATCACAAGAACAGTCCTTTTTTTCTCTCTTTTACTAACACAACTCAGCTTTCCCTAGCCTCTAGCACAGTTATTTCCAAGACATTATGTTCTCAGACAAGTCTCAACATGCCCCGTCCCCTTAGAGTCATCACCAAAATAAATTCTAAAAATTCCAAGGCGCCCTTCATTTTTTCAGTATTCCCACTGCTGCCCGGCTCCAGGTGTTCCATGGCTCGAAGGTTGGCCACCATGCAACCTGCTGTATAATTCAGAAGCTGGTACACTTCCCAGGCACATCAGTAGGCTAAATGTGTACCACAGCAAAAGCTTTAAGTGATTAATCTGTTGCCAATCAAACATTAAAAATGAGGATTAATCTCATCACTGCTGCCCGACAGAGGCGTTGAGTGTTAATAAACAAATTTAAACTTCCTGCAGACACTGTAAAGCACATTCCCAATTTGCCTTTGCTTCCAGCTCTTAACAGAGAAGAAAGAGAGTTCCATTGATATTCTAGGACCGCACTGCCCAAGTATTCAAGCAGCAAGCTCTGCTGCATCTCATAAGATAAAAGAATCAGAAATTAGAGGGAGAGAAACATTCTGACCTGACGCTCTCTGCGTTCCCCAATGAAACTTCAACCACACCATAAGTCTTGATCACAACATGTGGGTACTGAGATTCACGAGGCCATATGAAAATAAAATGATGATATTCATTTACGTGGGTGATGGAAGGGTGGATGAAAAGCTCCATATGCTCAGAGTTTCAAGTATAGTTTGAAACAGCAATATAACAGCCTAAAAACAGAACCCCCATGGCCTCTGAATTTCAAGAATAGTAGAAGATGCTTGCTTAGAATAAATCAACTTGGGAAGCTGTAGTCATCAATCTCAAAGCAATTTCTGCCAAAACATCAATGGCAATTTAAAAATACCAAAAAAATACCACTTGAAAGTGTTATTAATAGTACATTACAGAAAACAGATACAAATTATTTATTAGGGAACTTGTGAAGAGAAAAACTCAGATGAACTCGTGTAACATGGCAGCACCATGAATTCAATAATGTATTAAAAACAAAACATAAATTCATCTTAGACCAAAGAGGGCTTAATCCAAAAACTCAAGGAAAGTCCAACAGAAATATCTAATGAGGTAGCTTATTACAATATTACGGCATCATACACACCTCTACTTGATGAATTTCACAATGTAAACTGAGATACAAACACGACAAACTAAAGCAACAATGAGGCCGGGCTCGGTGGTTCAGCCTCTAACTCCAGCACTTTGGGAGGCCAAGGCAAGTGGACTGCCTGAACCCGCGGGTTTGAGACAAGCCCCGGCAACTCGGCAAGACCTCATCTCCACAATAAATAAATAAATAATTAGCCGGGTATGGTAGCGCATGCTTACAGTTCCAGCTACGTGGAAGGTTGAGGCAGAAGGATCGCCAAAGCCCAGCAGGTTGACGCTGGGGTGGCCGTGACTGTGCCACTGCACTCCAACCTGAGCAATGGAGTGAGACTCCGATTCAGGAAAATAAATAAATAAAGCAACAATGACAAAACTAGTAACCCTTGTCTTTGATAAAAGATGGTTCTGAAATACAAGTCAACCACTTCAAATAGGTTCCACCAAAAAAACAACATTCTATTCCAATACTGGGGAAGGAATAAAAACTGGCTGAGCTGCTTTTACTGAGAAACACTAGAGCAGAACAGGGCTGATTTAATAGATTTTCAAAGGTAATTATGAGAGGATTTTTTTTTTTTAGGTAGGTAGGTATATGTAGTTTGTTTTTGTTTTTTTACATGTGCCTGTAGTCCAGCTACTCAGGAGGCTGAAGCAGAAGGATCACCTAAGCCCAAGAGGTAGAAGATGTGGTGGGTGTGATTATGCCACTGTACTCCAGCCTGGGCGACAAAGTAAGACTCTGATTCAAAAAAAAGAAGAAGAAAAAATGTTTAGAGGAGAAAAACTATATGATTATCTCAGTAAAGAATGTAAAGAACGCATTTGATAAAACTGAGCACATATTCTTATTAGTATATTAATGATAAGCTTTATGTTAATAACATTAACAAGCTTTTAGTAAAGCACAAAGGGTATATGCAGTATTATATTTAACAGTAAATTGTGAAAACAACTCAAATGTACATTTATGAGAACAATGACAAAATTATGATATATCTAAACAGAGAAATTTTATAACACCCATTAAAAAGAAATGGGACCTATGCACTCACATACAATATTGATAAGGAAAGATGCAAACTGAAGGACAGGATAAAAACTACAATCACACTTTTATAAATGCCAAAACATGTACACATACCTGTCTACATATTTAAAGTAAACAGTCTACGACTATACACCATGCACACGTCCAATTGTCTCCAGTCGCAGAAGCCAAACAGGGCTGGGCCTGGTTAGTACTTAAAGGAAAAAGCATTAAGAGATACTCGGCAAACCATGAACAGAGGTTAGCACTGAGCAAAGGAAGTGAAACAGAGACTTTTACCTTTTACTTTATATATGTCTCAAATCTCAGATTTAGAATAAACATACTTCTTTTATAATTAAAAGATAAATAAAATAAATCTGGAAGATACGGGGAAACAAACACTTCAGTTAAAAACAGAACTGGACCATGCCAGAGAGATCATCTGGGAAACACTGGGTCCACCATGGTTTCATGGTTCACCATGATAGGAGATGCTCCTTTCAGACTCTAGGGAAGGAGATGACAGAGTTCCTGGCTAGTCCAGTGGATTGTTATACAACCTGTGCAGTTAAAAAGCTCTCCCTTTTATCTACCCCCTTCTCATTCTCAGCTCAAAGCCCAATCCTTTTGTTCTTTCCTCAGGAGCTACAGAAAACAGATGGTTACACCATCGTTTGAATCTGTCAATGAATCACACAGAGCCAACAGTGTTTTTCTGGAGGGGCAATATTGTGTTCAACAATACAGAATGACATATCCCCGTTTGCTCTCCACACACAAATATACCAGACTTCGTTACTAATGAGACAGTCAAAGGGATTTTAGCAGATGTATTTAATTTAGTTCAGCAAGTATTAATTCAATGTCTCCCATGTTCTTGGTATTTCATTATGAGCTAGCTGTGGAGGGCCCTTTAAAAATTTAGAATTTTATAACAGAGAGGGAGATACATGACAAGAAAGAGATAAACAATCCTGGGTACTTTAACTAGGAGAATGTACACATTATTATTTTAGAAGCACTAACAAGATCTTTAGAGTTGAAATTAGGCTAAAGGTGAGGAGAAAAACTTTTATTTAAAAAAAACACTATATACTTTCTATTTTAAAATTCTGTATCACTTTTTTATTCACTTAAAAAAAAAAATGTGCCGGACTCGGTGGCTCAGCCTGTAATCCCATGCCTTTGGGAGGCTGAGGTGAGTGGACTGCCTGAGCCCGTGGGTTCGAGACCCTCCTGGACAGCTTGGCGAGCCCTCATCTCTACAATAAATCAAAAAATCAGCCAGGCGTGGTAGCACATGCCTGTAATTCCAGCTTCTCGGAAGGCTGAGGCGGAAGGATCGCCGGAGCCTAGCAGGTCGAGGCTGCAGTGGCCGGGAGCGGCCACTTCACTCCAGTCTGGGCGACAGAGTAAGACTCCAACTCAAATAATAATAATAATAATGTGGGGGAATGATTACTATTTTCCAGCAAGGGTCAAGCAGGGGTAGAGGGCAAGGCAGAGGCAGGAAGACTAAGGCTTCCATGGTCACTGAGGCATCTAGTGACAATAGCTGGGTTGAGGCTGGTAGCATAGATATATGGAAGACTTGACCTGGTGCAATGACAGACTATCTCAATGACAAAAAGGAATTTTCATGTAACTGACAGGAGCAATGAATAAAAATGTTGGATTTGAGCAGGGTGTTTAAGATAACCTGAAGAAGAATCTCAACACATGGAAATAGGAAAGCAGTTTGAGAAGACAGAATCGAACTCAGATTTATCATTTAGGAGAGCGAATCGCACTCTGTTTTGCCTCTTCTCTGTACCTCATACAGCTCTCTGCAGTTAGTGTGAGAGTTTTGTGGCAACTCCCTCACTTTCTCTCACTCTTCTGTATCCACGTCCAAGGTAGAACGCTTCATATGCCTAATGAGGCACCTCTGCCCAATCCCAGTCCACAAGGGAATGCACTAGATCAGGGCACATGCCACACAAGGGGGCAAAATCCCAATACCATATTGATCATTGGTAGGGCATGTGGATTTCCTGCCTCTTAAAAAATTAGCTGCTTCTATAACACAGAGAGAATATTTTTGCATTTTCCCTAAGTATCTATCTACTCTGCAAACCAAGAAAGTAAATCAAACTTTGCTGTTTACAAAATAAAAAGCATTGAGATCAAGTAAAACATAGTAGGATCAAGGGAAACATATATATGTCCTTTGGCCCTAAGCAGAGGGAACAGATCAGGTCAGGGAACAGGTACCCAACACCTCTATGTCTGCTCTATGTTCTTGTACCGGATGTAGCCTCAGGGAAGCACACTCGTACTCAGTGACAATGACACTAACCCACAGCTTGCCTTACTAAAGGCAAGAAGCCCAGAGCCATCTTTTTTTCTTTCTCCTCTTGCTCATCAGCACTGTTCTTTTCAAATTTTGTCAGCCTGTTGTGCTCATACTCCTTGAACAAGAAAGCTGTCAATTGGCGTGACATCTTTCTCCTACCCAGAAATGCAACAGGATCCTGAAAATGTACAAAATTGCACACAGATTTATTCTGTAAATTTTGAAAATCTCTTACTCTTTTCAATGTATCCTTCTTCTACAATAGATATATTCTGTCCGCCTTGACACCCAAATGAATAATTAAGAATCATCCACTCTTCCAACTTGAATAATGGGCTTAAACAGTGACAGAACCCTTTTTCATTTCCATGTTACACTTGTTCAGTTTTTCCTCCTCAATCATGTTGTTTAATTTCTCGTCAGCTAAGCACATCTTTAGACTAACAAAGCAATCTTCCTCTATAGTGTGTCAATTCTGCAATGAAGGTTTTCAGTTTACCTGCCTACTTCCTTCAGCTCAAAAAAATGAATGTACTATACTGAACTGTCACAAATATTCTTCATTTTCATTGTGTTTGATCAATGAATTACATACAGTGGACCAGGTCTTAAAATCTAGCACTCACTGCTTCATTTTAGGACCCGCCTTTTACAGGCAAACATGGTGATGAGAACTGTAGTTGCATTTCCCTGGAGACTTTTTGATAACTCTCACGATTCCCTTAATGGTATTCTCACTGCCTAATTAAAGACGACCTTGGATCAGAAAGATCATCAAGAAGAAAGGAGAACAAGTCCAAAGCTCAGTACTGGACAGAACATCCTCCAGAATGTTCTGCCTGCCACCCGGGACTCAAGGCCCGTGACCAAGGAATGATTCCTCTCTTGGTTAGCAGTTCTCAAACCTACCATCTTCACACGAGGGTAGAGGAAAATGTCACAAGAAATTGCTAGTAATCAAGTATTCCAGTTTGTGATTTACCTTCTATTTTTCTAATAAACCAGAATGAATTTGGGGCATGCTTGTTTCAAAGAAGTACCCTCAGACGGGCATGCTAATATGTTTTCTTCAGTACATAAGAAATACATGAATTTATAACTAAAATTTCAAATATCACACATCGCTCATATTTATGCTGGAACCAATAGTAATAAACACTTACTGATAATGGAATTTTTTGCTTCTAAAATGACTTTTTTTAACTTTTTTTTTTTTTGAGTTGGAGTCTCACTCTGTCGCCCAGGCTGGAGTGCAGTGGCAGGCTCATGGCCATCACAGCCCTGACCTATTGGGCTCAGACAATCCTTCAGCCTCAGCCTTTCAAATAACTGGAACTACAGGTGTGCACCATCACGCCCGGCTAGTTTTTTTTAATTACTGTAGAGATGAAGTCACACCAAGTTGCCCAGGCTGGTCTTGAACCCCTGGGCTCAGGAAATTCTCTTGCCTCCACCTCCCAAAGTGCTGGGATAACAGGTGTGAGCCGCTGCACCCGACTTTTTTTGAAATTTTGATATTTGTTGGTATCAATACTTAATGTACTTTAAAAATAATGCAAAACAGTCTAATGGAAAAAGAATAGAGGTAAAAATGCTACCTTAATTTTGTTTTGCCCCTGGGAATATGTCATCGAGTCATATTCCTGAAAGAATGACCATGACCCTAGGGTTATTCACTAACAATAGAAGATATCTGTGGCTTTTAAGAAAACTCCTTTCTTCCACCTTCACTCTACCCTCTAGCGAGAAGGGTATTTGTGATGGATGGGATGTTTTGCTGGTATTTTACTAGTGTCCATGATTGATTGGGGTTTCATCCTGCCTATTAGAAGTTTGAGCGCGTGGGGTTGCAGAATCACTCTCGAGTTCCCATGAAGCTAGCTTGGCGGTAGCAAGGCCTAAGACCGCTGTGGGCCAAGGGCATGCCCAAGCAGTGCTCATCTTTGGGGCTCTTTCTTCTCTTGATAGAGTGGGATGAAGGCATACAAAGTCCTCACTTAGAAAGCATAAAGGCCAGGCATGGTGGCTCAGCCTGTAATCCCACACCTTGGGAGGCTGAGGTGAGTGGATTACCTGAGCCCGTGGGTTCAAGACCCGCCTGGGCAACTTGGCGAGACCTCACCTGTACAATAAATCAAAAAAAAATTAGTTGGGCATGGTAGTGCGTACCTGTAGTTCTAGCTACTTGGAAGGCTGAGGCAGAAGGATCGCCGGAAGGATCGCCGGAGCCCAGCTGGTCGAGGCTGCGGTGGCCGGGAGCAGCCATTGCACTCCAGTCTGGGCAACAAAGTGAGACTCCAACTCAAAAAAATTTTAAAAAAGAAAGCATAAAGACTAGTTCTCTCTCCCTCAATTCCAAAGCTTTTTCCCTTCCAAGTTTCTTTTAAGGCAAGAAAACTGGAACAGCAACCTACAGAAAACGGTCTTAAATTTCACACTGTTTTTGTCGTACACTTTCGTCCATGAAATTAGGTAATCTAGGTCTAGCATTTTCCTGGGACTCCTATGTCCTACCTCATCACCTCGGCCTAGACATGCCAGTAGACAGCAGCCTAGATAGAGCAGGTCTTCCTCAAGTACCAAGGCACATCACTTTCTGTCATTCATTCCTACCTTTTGATTCATCACAGATTTGGGTATGATAAAACTCAGTGACAATATCATTTATCATTCAAACAGAACACTCTTGAGGGTAGAAGGGGGCACTTTAGATGATATATTTTAATAATTATTAAGATAATAACTATGTGACAACCAGGCTTATCGCATATTAGAACTGTCCCAGGCAAACCAGAAAAATATGGGATGAGGTTTTCTCCTGACGAAATGGAAAGACTGGGCATTTGGGTACTGGGAAAGATGGAGGATTGGTTTTGGCCTACTTGAGTTTTTAAGCCATTCTGGCAAAGAAGCTCTCCACTGGTCCACAGACCCAGACATACTTAATCAAGATCTACAGTGGGGCTTAGGGACAAAGCACCACTTTCTTGTACTTTGATTTATCACCTGTGCATGTGTGTCTCAGGGAGTCTGAAAATAGGACTTAGATACTCCTTGGCCTACAGGCTAAAATGCCATTATAGGTACTTACGAGCAGCCATTCTATTACTTATGACACTGAGAATACTTCCAAATACATTCTCCCCAAATTTATTCCCTCTCTCTTTTAAAGGCCCAGGTCTCATTTATACACTACAATCTAGAAACATCTGCCCAAAAAAACTATTCCCTTAATCCCTTTTCTCACTACAGTTTCTGAAAGTAACAAAGCATTTATATAACACTGGAAGATAAAATCATTATTTTATCCGGCAATTACTTTAGAATGTGAGTGATATTACTTTAACTCTAAATAAACAACTCAAACATTTTTAAGAAAAAATTCCTCATATGTTTACATATCCAACGGGGACAGACATTACAATTTACAGTATCATTTTGCTGTCACAATGCTTGGAAACATATTCCAAAGACAATAACCCCAAAAACTTTCTGTTTAAATAAACACCATCAGACCCTCTGTACTCATATTTATGTTCAAGTTCACTGAGATTCAGTGCAAAGCCATCTTGCTTTTGAACAAAGTACTGATAGACAGAAAGTGGGTAGTTTTCATCTCTTCGTTTCCATGCCCAGTCATGAAGCTAAAGTTGAATGAAATGAAATGAAATGAAATGAAACGAAAAAAACTTAAGAACAAAATGCCCAAATGAGTAGGCAGTACCAAAGCAAAACAAGTTCATAGCAAGGTATTCAAGAACTTGGTGGTTTTCTTTTACTTTTCTTCACAGACAAGGGTCTTGCTATGTTGACCAGACTGGAGTGCAGTGACTATTCATAGGTGTAATCATGGCACACAACAACCTCAAACTGATCTCAAGTGATCCTCCTGCCTCAATCTCCCAAGGAGCTGGGACTATAGGTGCATGCCACTATATCTGTGAGTTTAGGAGATTTAGATGGGTATAAATAAAATCATTCACATTCACAATTTTCACTTTTAGGGTACTCAGTGATGAAAAGAAAGACAAGATTCGCTGGGAAAAGGAAAAATATTTCTTTAGTAAAACAAAAAACCCTCTGGCAAGAAAACTGGAAAATGAATCCAGAGTTAAAAACTGGCATCATGGCAACTTGGTGAGACCTCATCTCTACAATAAATCAAAAAACTAGCCGGGCGTGGTGACGCGCGCCTGTAGTTCCAGCTACTAGGAAGGCTGAGGCGGAAGGATCACCGGAGCCCAGCAGGTCGAGGCTGCGGTGGCCGGGAGCGGCCACTGCACTCCAGTCTGGGCGACAGAGTGAGACTCCGACTCAAAAAAAAAAAAAAACTGGCATCATGCATGGGCATAGAAAATCAGAAAAGGAGACCCAAGGACAACAAGCATTTTGGTCCCAGACTAGCTAAAACAATCCTAACAAAGAAGAAGTGGGAGAAATTACCAAACATTAAGGCTCATTATATAGCTACAGTAATCAAGACTGTGGTGTTGGCAGAGGGAGAGACACACAGATTAAAGGAAAAGATTATAGAATCTAGAAATTTAACTAAAATAGATGCAACTGATTTTTGACAAAAGCACAAAAAGTATTCGGTGAAGAAAGGATAGTTTTTCAACAAATGGTGTTAGAGTAAGTGGACATCCATAGGCCAAAAGAGAACATTGACCTGTCCCTCACACAGAAATTTACTTGGAAGGAATCATGAACTTAATGTGAATTGTAAAATGATAAACATTGGGGGGAGAAAGAAAACTTTTTAGGATATAATAATGCCAAAGAGTTACTAGGAGTGACACTGAAAACATGATCCACCCAAGGAAAATTGAACTTAATCAAAATTTTCAAGTTTTACTCTGTGGAAGTCCATGAGAAAATGAAAAAGAGAATAAAAAGACAGGCAGAGCACAGAGGATTTTTACAGCAGTGAAAATATTGTGAATGATACTATAAAAGTGGATAAGTGGCATTACACATTTATCTAAACCCACAAAATGTACACAGCCAAGAGTTAACCCTAATGTAAACTATGGACTTGGGTGATAATGATGTGTCAGTGTAGGTACATCAATTGTTAAAAAAAAAAAAAAAAGCACCATTCTGGTGGGGGATGTTGGTATGGGGGCAGGGATTATATGGAATATTTCGGTACATTCCTCTCCATTTTGCAGTGAATCTAAAACTGCTCTAAAAAAATAAAATCTTTTGAAAAATTTTAAAGGTGCGAGGCTCAGTGGCTCAGCCTGTAATTCCAGAGCTTTGGGAGGCTGAGGTGAGTGGATTGCCTGAGCCCGTGGATTCAAGACCCGCCTGGGCAATTTGGTGAGACCTCATCTCTACAATAAATCAAAAAAATTAGCCAGGTGTTGTAGCGCCAGCCTGTAGTTCCAACTATTTGGAAGGCTGAGGCGGAAGGATCGCCGGAGCCCAGCAGGTCGAGGCTGTGGTGGTCGGCAGCGGCCACCACACTCCAGTCTGGGCGACAGAGGGAGACTCCAACACATACACACAAATTTTTTTAAGGCAAGCTTTAGACTGGTAGAAAACATTTGCAAATCACACAGGTGATAAAGAACAAGTACCTAGAACATATAAATGATTCTCTCAAGTGAACATTAAAAAACAAATAACCCAATTAGAAAATGGGCAAAAGACCTGAACAGACATTTGACTCAGAGATAAACAGATGGCAAGCACAGGAAAAGATGTTCAATGTTCTTAGGCATTAGGGAAATGCAATCTTAAACCACAACGCGATCAAAATTCACACCCATCAGAATGGATGAAGTGAAAACAGTGACAATACCAAATGGTGGTGAAGATGTAAAAATCCTGGATGACACTCATATTGCTGGAGGGAATGTAAAATGGTATAGCTATGCTGGCAAACATTTTGTATCTTTATTTCTTTATATTTTTGAGACAGTCGCCCAGGCTGGAGTGCCATGGCACGATCCTGGCTCACTGCAGCCACAACCTCCTGGTCTCAAGCAATCCTCCTCATTCAGTCTCCCAAGTAGCTAGGACTACAGGTGTGTGTCAACATGCCCAGCTAATTTTTTATTTTTTTGTAAAGACAGGCTCTATGTTGTCCAGGCTAGTCTTGAACTCCTGGGCTCAAGTGATCCTCCTGTCTCAGCCTCCCAAAGTGCTGGGATTACAGATGTGATCCACCAAGCCTGGCCATAATTTTCTTATGAAATTAAATATTCAACTAACAATTATACTCTTGGGCAATTATCCCACAAAAAAGTAAAACTTTCATTGAAAAAAAAACTACAATAACAATCTGTACACAAATGTTCATAGCAGCTTTATATGTAATAGCTAAAATCTGGAATCACTAAAATGTCCTTCAACAAGTGAGTGGTTAAACTGTGATATATATATCATAATATACTACTCAGTAATAAAAATTAAATATGTGAAAATAAAATTTTTTAAATGATAACATTTTATAAATTGAAGACAGATTAGTGGTTGTCAGAAGTTAGAAGTGGGACAGGAAGGAGGTGGGTGTGGCTATAAAAGGGATTCTTGTAGTGTTGGACTTTTTCAATGTCTCAACTGGTGGTAGATACACAGGTAATAAAACTGTGGAAAGCTAAAATACGCACACACACGCGCACACACACACACACACACACACACACGAGTAGAACTGAAAAAATCTGAATAAACTTTGTAGATTATATCAGTGTCAATACCCCGAGTCCAATATTATGCTCCACTTTTGCAAAATGGTATCATTGGGGAAAACTAGCTTAAGTGTAGAAGGACTCTCATTGTATGATTTCATAAAACTGTGGGTGAATTCAGAATTATCTCAAAAATTTCCATTAATAAAAAAGGTGCTAAAAAATGAGTATCATTAAGAGGCATACTTTATAATAGAAGTGAAAAGCAAAAATAACAACTAGTGAAACTATTCTAATTTTGTTGAAATGTGAGCATGTGCTTGTATATTTTGTGTGTGTGTGTGTGTGTGTGTGTGTGTGTGTGTGTTTTCTGCATTTAAAAAAAAGAATTAGGAGAATATTCTTGTTAATGGTTGTCATTCTGAGTAGTAGAATTATGTATACCCTTTTACTTTTTTCTCAAATTTAAAAATTTTTTTAAAATAGTCTCTAATGAACATACTGTTTTTCTATTCCATTGGTATTAAAAATGTTTGATATAAAAAGGGGAAAAAAATCCATCTTGTATATATTTCATATTAAGCCCAAATCAAAGAATGTAGCTTCCCTGGGGACCAAAATATTTTCAGTCAAGAATCTATCTGAAGTAGTCATATTGAATTTAGAAGTGGTAATTCCTTAAATATAAATAAACACGTTTTTGACTCAACTAATAAAACCCACTCTACATATTGCTATTTTCTTTTTCTTTCTTTCTTTTCTTTTTTTTTTTTTTTTTTTTGAGTTGCAGTCTCACTCCATTGCCTAGGCTGGAGTGCAGTGGCACGCTCATGGCCACCCCAGTGTCAACCTGCTGGGCTTCGGCAATCCTTCTGCCTCAGCCTTCCAAGTAGCTGGAATTACAGGCACGTGCTACCATGCCGGGCTAATTTTTTATTTATTATAGAGATGAGGTCTTGCCAAGTTGTCCAGGCTTTTCTTGTACCCTTGGGCTTAGGCAATCCTCTTACCTCGGCCTCCTAAAGTGCTGGGATTACAGGCTTGAGCTACCGCACCTGGCCAAAATATTGCTATTTTCATTCAGTCAATTCCATCAATTTCTATTTTAGCAATAATAGGGCCCTCAGTAGAACTATAAAGTAAAGATGTCGAACTTGAGAGAATGGTGAAGACCTGCATAACTGCTCTGTTGACTTTCCAGAGCTGGAAGAATGCCAGTGATCTCTGACACTGGAACTCCAGGCTTCTAAGAGACAGAAATCAAGCTGGAAAAACATGATTCAGTCTGTGGTTACCAGAAGTTAGATTATCTCCATTTTCTTCAGATTCTTCACAGGTCTCCATTTAACACTCCCTTGCTGTACGGTACAAAACAAATCTGTCAGTTGCAAATGTGGCCATAGCAACTTTTCCCCCAATTGCTAGAGAAACAAAGTGAACAGCAGAGGAAACACCTCCGAAAAGACTACCATACTGCCGTCTTGTTCTGTGCGATGACTGCAACTCTCTACTAAATTTTCTTTGGGTCCCAGCTGGTGGGACAATTTATTTGAATAAACTAGGGGTAGCCATACCACACCTAGAAGCCATTTTAGTGTCCATTCCCATTTATTGGCCTTTGGGTTCAGGGGTACTCAACAGATGGTATGCCTCTTACGGACTTTTTGAAAATCTACAGGCATGTTGTTTTCTGAATGCAGAGAAAAAGGGAACTGGAAGCAAAGACTGGGATTTGGTAGACAGAATTGTGTGATGCATGCATGATTTAGAACTGTCCCAGCGGACAGTAAGTGAAATGCCAAGCACCTGGGCCAAGAATCTTTCTTCATTTCACATATAAATGCAAAGTACGTTTTTTATAGTTTTAATACACATCACATGCTAAATTGTGTAAATTTAGAGAAAATTGCTACTTTGTTTTGTTGGTAACTTTACTAAGGGTTACCATTTCCAAAAACTGCATCACCAACTGCAATGTTGCATCTGGTTTTCAGTAGCCCATTCAATGCATCTGTAGCAGTCAGTTTTATAGCTGAAGCATTTACAGTGATTTTATGAACAGGTACAAGCATCTACTTCATTATGTCCTACAAAGACTTGTTGTTCAAAGTGTGGTCCCAGACCAGCAAGTGCTGACTGACATCACCTGGGAGCTTGACAGAGACTCAGAATCGCCAGGTATGGTGGAACACACCTGCAATCCTAGCTAATCGGGAAGCTGAAAGGGAGATTTGCACAAGCTGAGGAGTTTAAGACCAGCTTGGGCAACACAGTAAGACATTGTCTCAATTTAAAAATAACAAAGACAAAATGCAGAAATTCAGGCTCCACACCAGAGCTGCTGAGTCAGAATTTGCATTTTAACAAGATTCCCAGAAGTGCTGTTCTAGTGAACTTCTACCCAAGTATATATTATACATACTGCACTATGCATCATTTATTACAAGTTACTTTCCTGGTTTTTTGTTTGTTGGTTTGTTTTGGGCGGGGGTTGGGGTTTTTTGTTTGTTTGAGTCAGGGTCTCACTCTGTCGCCTAGGTTGGCATATTACACTTTGCCACAGCCTCGACCTACTAGGTTCAGATAATCCTTACACCTCAACCTCCCAAGTAACCTGGAACTACATGCAGGCATCACCATGACAGGCTGATTGTTTGATTTTTTTTTTTTTTTTTTTTTTTTTTTTTGTAGAGATGAGATCTCGCTATGTTGCTTAGGCTGTTCTCGAACTCCTGGGCTCAAGTAATCCTCCCACCTCAGGCTCCCAAAGTGCTGGGATTACAGGCATGAGCCACCACACCTGGCCTTATTTCTATTTTCTATAGATACTAGTTGAGTCAGTACATAATTTTTAAAATTAGGTATATTAATAGGATACATTATCTATCAATTTCATTTTAGGCTAATAAAGGAAACACATTAAAAATATTTATTATAGCCGGGCTTGGTGGCTCAGCCTGTAATCCCGCGCCTTTGGGAGGCTGAGGTGAGTGGATAGCCTGAGCCCACGGGTTCGAGACCCGCCTGGGCAGGCGAGACCTCATCTCTACAATAAATCAAAAAATTAGCCGGGCGTGGTAGCGCATGTCTGTAGTTCCGGCTACTTGGAAGGCTGAGGCGGAAGGATCACGGAGCCCAGCAGGTCGAGGCTGCGGTGGGCAGGAGCGGCCACTGCCCTCCAGTCTGGGCGACAGAGTGAGACTCCAATTCAAAAAAAAAATTATTATAAAAGAGAGATACTAAGCTGAGAACTACCAAATAAGGAATTATTCACCCTGCTTGTAACTTCCTTCTTTTACTTTTTTTTTTTGAATTGTTGTCTCACTCTGTCACCAAGGCTGGAGTGCAGTGGCATGCTCAAAGCCACCCCAGCGTTGACCTGCTGGGCTCCACCCCAGCATCAATCCTTCCACCTCAGCCTTCCAAGTAGCTGGAACTACAGGCACACGCTACCAAGTCCGGCTAATTTTTTATTTATTATAGAGACGAGGTCTCGTCAAGTTGCCCGGGCTATTCTCGAACCCACGGGCTCAGGCAATCTACTCGCCTCAGCCTCCCAAAGTGCTGGGATTACAGGCTGAGCCACCGAGTTCAGCCTGTAACTTTATTTTTCTACACTCTCCCTAGCTCTGGAAAAACAATTGAACTGCAGATGACTGCACAAGCAACAAATGCAAATTTTCCTTGATTATGATTTTTGCACCACAAATTGTCCCCTCACTGAGGCAATGTGATGTTACGTCACTAAAATGTGGCATCCAATGCAACTTGCCACTCACAAAAGGAAACATTTAGAAATACATAATCCCTCTGAGACCCAGATATCACTGTCTTCAAGAAAAAACAAATGCTCCATGACTGCTTCCCTTGAGCAGACTTTTTACATGATAAAGTATTCAACCTACTGTCTCTCACAAGGAAATATATACCAAAAAATGGACCTGGATTCCATAGTCCCAACTGCCAAATTCTATTAAAATGACACACCAGCAGCTCAAACGCCTTTCACCTTCAAATTCACACTTGGCGTATCTTCTTTCTTAAATATACTTTTTCTCCTTTGCTCCCTTACTTCAGTTAATGATCCCCTCCCACAATACCCCTTCCCAAAAAAATCTCCTGATCTCCCAATTCTACAAGAAAATGTCATTGAGAATTAACTATTTGCCAGACCATGGGGACATCAAGATGAAAGAGACACAGTTCCCCCGGTAGAAAAGCTCACAGTTAAAGGAAACCCCTAGTCTAGTTACACAGTTTGGAAGATTCAATGTCATCCCTGCATTCCCCCTCACTTGTTTCCCACACTGAATTATCAGAACCTGCTAACTTTATTTTTGGAGCATGCATCCATTTACTTACTCCATTCACACCTAGTTATTTAACATACTTAATTAGTTGCAGCTTAAATAACTATAAGGTCAATTAACTAAAATCTTTTTCATTCTATTTATAGGAAAAAAAAGATGTTCACAAGTTGACAGGCTAAAGTCAGGTATATGGGATATCTATCCTTTTTACCTGTCAGTCATGCATTTCTGCTGCTTCGGACCATAGCACCTCTATTTTCTTTGGGGGACCCATATCCTACGGCCCTTCCCCTGGCTCAGTGCATGTGATTTCAATGAGGTTGAGCCTACACTTTGGCACAAGAGATGGCATACAGTACAGCTTTGCCTACCATAGAGGTAGGAGGAAGTGAAAAGTTAGGAGTCACAGGAACCAAAGCAGACCAAGGAGATGTAAATCTGGGACTTTGTTGAAATAATGTAAAGGAGAAGTTCAATTTCCACTGCAAATGTGGGGTAGACCAGATGGAGTCTATTTGCTTACGCAGGCAAAGATGTTCCTCCATAAACAAATGGAATACAGGAAAAGAGAAATGAATACAGAGGAAGGACAAAGAGGACTGAGTCCTGGCAACACACTCTTAGTTTTAAAACCCCTCTCTGGACACAATTCCACACAGTTTGTTCCTTTAGCCAGCTGGGGTTGGCTTTCTAACACTTTTGAGGAACATTTTAAAACAAATGTTTTGAAGGGCTTTTTAAACTGCTGAGTTTTGTAAAAAACAAACAAACAACCACCAAAAAAAAAAAACCTTAGAGCCAGAACTACAAAATTTTACTATAACGGTCTGTGCGAACAACTGATAATCGAAATGATGTTAAAGAAATACCATGATATAACCGGGCTGGTTATATCGGTGGCTCAGCCTGCAATCCTGTGCTTTGGGAGGCTGAGGTGAATGGATTGCCTGAGCCCGCGGGTTCGAGACCCGCCTGGGCAACTTGGCAAGACCTCATCTCTACAATAAATCAAAAATTAGCCAGGCGTGGTAGCGCGCACCTATAGTTCCAGCTACTTGGAAGGCTGAGGCAGAAGGATCGTGGAGCCCAGCAGGTCGAGGTTGTGTTGGCTGGGAGCGGCCACTGTACTCCAGTCTGGGTGACAGAGTGAGACTCCAACTCAAAAAAAAAAAAAAAAAAAAAGAAATACCATGATATAATATTAGGATATGCTGAGTAGTAAAAGATGAAACTCTGATCAATATTCCCCACTTACAAACTAGCAAAATGTGAGCTTCATTTTAGAGTGTCTAGAGTAGCCATCTTTAAAATGCTTCTCAAGACACTGATGCCTTAAGGAGAAAAAAAAAAAAAGATTCAGATGCCATTCCGCATGCAGTTAAAAAAAAAAAAAAAAAAGCCAGGGTCGTTGGCTCAGCCTGCAATCCCACGCTTTGGGAGACTGAGGTGAGTGGATTGCCTGAGCCCGCGGGTTCGAGACCCGCCTGGGCAACTTGGCGAGACCTCATCTCTACAATAAAAATCAAAAAATTAGCCGGGCATGGTAGCGCATACCTGTAGTTCGAGCTACTTGGAAGGCTGAGGTGGAAGGATCGCCGGAGCCCGGTAAGTCGAGGCTGCAGTGGCTGGGAGTGTGCCACTGCACTCCAGTCTGGGTGACAGAGTGAGACTGCAACTCAAAAAAAAAAAAGAAAAAAACAGTTTTGGGAGCAAATGTGTGTGACAAAATCTGAATATCATCTCCCCCTCTTGGAAACTCAAAATGTCCATTAGTATAGTAAGGACTCTGTGATGCTCTATGTTTAAGAAACCTGCTTTTCTTCTTTGATCACATACCCTTCGTTTATAATTATTATTTTTACTTATTTTTAACTGTGTAAAAATCAGTGTAACATCTGAAGGAATATTACATTTGGGAAAACGCTGAACTCAAAGGTCCATCAGCTCCATCTTAAACACATTTCTACTACTGCTCCCCCAGTTTACTGCTATATTGATAAAAACATAAGAACCTTGATTTTCCAAGTCTAACAGAATTTTAATTCCACTACCCCAGAATATCAGAAAGTGATATACTTCCAGAAGTTATACTGTCAGCATTATGTTACATTTCTCAATTTTCTGTTTGAGAGTGCTGTGGCTACCTGTGCTTACATCTGAGCAAAGAGAAAAAGGTATGCATAACTGGATGGAAATCATTCCAGAAAACAAGTGCTTAAACCAGTTACAACCTAATTAGCTCCTCATACAAGTGAAAACCCTACTTTATGCAACCAAATAGCTATTATTAAATCAAAGTGCTACATTTCAGAACAGAATAAAATTCAAGTCGTAGCGAATTACTCCAGAGTTGAAATTTAAATATTCTGTATTTGCGATTTAATTTCATGACTCTAACCCTACTTGAGCTGAATCAAGTAGATAAGTATAGGTATACGATTTTTTTTTGTTTTTATTTAAATGTAATCTGGACAGTCCTAGATCACATGTACTAATTTAGGCACAGTGAAACATGGAACACAAGGAACAAGCAATCACTGAAAACTATCACTGTTAGAAAATGTGATACAAATCCATGTTTCCAAAGTTTTAGTGATCAGCAAAGTATGGTATTGTTCATTCATTCTTGCTTGCCTGCATGCATCAATTCATTCATTTAGCAGATGTTTATTGATGGTATACTCTGGGTTAACAGCCATGTCAGGTGATCGGGATAGAGTGGTGAGCAAAAATATACTTCTTCCCTCATGTTAGGGGCAGAACTGCCTCCTCCCTCCCCAAATTCATATGTTGGAGTCTTAGCCCTGAGTACCTCGGAACATGACTGTATTCTCAGATAGTCTTTATAGAGTAATTAAATTAAAATGAGGTCATTAGGGTGGGCAATAATCCAATATGACTGGTGTCCTAATAAGAGACTGGCACACAGACACACACAGAGAAAAGACCATGTAATGACACAGGAATAAGATGGCCATCTGCAAGCCAAGGAATGAGGCCTCAGAAAAAAACTAACCCTGCTGACACCCTGATCAGAGACTTCTCCCTTCCAGCATTGTGGAAAATTAAATTTCTGTCTTTTAAGCCACCCTAATCTATGATATTTTGTAATGACAGCCCAAGCAAACTAAAATACTCATAAAGCTTAACCTCTATCTGTAGAAAAAGACCTTGTTCAAGTAATCATCACACAAACAAACACAGACCTTTGACTCTGACTTGATACACTCGATCCAACAATAAGTGCTGTACTAGACAGTGACCTAGCAGGGGATATCACTTGATCTAAAATGGGAAGGAAAGGAGTTAGTAAACTGAGAAAGGATAGGAAGCACGAGCATGTGCAAAGGTCCTCTGGAGGAGAAAAGTAAGCAGTGCAGCCGGGCAAAGAAAAGTAAGGGAGTGTAGGAGGACACATGGCTGGTGAGGTACTCAGAGGCCAGGCTGTAGAAGTCAAGACAAGGTTATTAGAAAGATCATAGTTCAAGGGTCTGAGAACTTGGATGGAAAAAAATGACATTCTTATTTTCACTACATTTTAATGAAATTCAACATTTCTTCCAATTATTAATGTAGGTAACAAATCACAATAGTCCTATAGCAGTATCTTCAAATTTTTAATCAATAGAAATTAAAGGTATTTTATTATCACGTTAGGGCTTCTGCTGACACCTTAAAGTTTATTTGTACTCATCACCACATCAAGCTATTTTACTTGATTCTAGATCTTGTTATTTAACATATTTAAAGACACTCATATATTACTTCCATGATCCACATATTATAAATTTGCTAACAATATTTTGCTACCTATGTTTAAATAAATTGATTCCTTTGTAATGTTATGTATTTTATGTATTTAAAAATAATATTCTGACATGGCTTCCCTAGGTTTCAATAGGCTGCCAGAGGGATGTGAACACAAAAAAGTCTAGGAATTCTTTTTCTTTTTTTTTTCTTTTGAGTTGGAGTCTCACTCTGTCGCCCAGACTGGAGTGCAGTGGCTGCTCCCGGCCACCGCAGCCTCGACCTGCTGGGCTCCGGCGATCCTTCCGCCTCAGCCTTCCGAGTAGCCAGAATTACAGGCATGCGTTACCACGCCCAGCTGATTTTTTGATTTATTGTAGAGATGAGGTCTCGCCAAGTTGCCCAGGCGGGTCTCGAACCCGCGGGCTCAGGCAATCCACTCACCTCAGCCTCCCAAAGGCGCGGGATTTCAGGCTGAGCCACCGAGCCCGACTAAGTCTAGGAATTCTTAAGAATCCTGTTTGGCATTTATTCTCAGATTAATTATGAGCTATCGCTTGGAATAAGTTACTAAATGTCTCTGAGCCTCAGTTTCCTCACCAATAAAATGGGGATTTATAGCACTCTATCCAACCAGCAAAGGATCAAATGAGTTAATAAACATAAAATGCTTAGAATGATGCTAAGACACAGTCATGTTCAATAAACCGTAGATACTACTGTCTATTATTAATAGGAATTCATTGTGGTGGTTGAAGCAGAGGGAGTAGCATGATGGGTAGGTTTATACTTCTGGCTCCAGTGTAGAGAATTCCTGAAAGGAGCCAGAAAGGAGACCAAAACCAGAGACCACCATGGCACTGCTGCAGTTGAAGAATTTTCACATCTAATACTAAATGTTTTAGCAGAAGAATCATTCTTTAAATCAGATCTTATGCAGAAGCCAGATACATAAAACAGACAAAAGCAGAGTCACTCTGACTAAAGCTGGGTGTGCAGCCCACTGTCACAGTAGCTCAGCATTTCTCTCCTCTCCCAGAAAATCAATTCTGGCACTTGTGAGACAGTCCCAAATCTACAAAGACCAGAATTCGAAAACTGTTCCGTTGTCTTCTGATAGGACAATTCCGAAACTGTCAAAACTGTTACATCACACCAGTGTCTTATAAACTGTAGGATCATCCATTTCTCAATCTGCCTGCATGATGAGTTTCAGCTGGCATTCCTTCGTTTATTCAAAAGTATGTGTCGGTGCTCACTCTAGGTCTGGTGCTGCTCTAGCCACTGGAGATACAGCTGCACTTATAGCTTTAACTAAAACACCTAGGGGAGGAGGAAGAGGAGGGGAAGGCAAACTATACAAAATAAGAGAAACATATACAGAGATGCTACGATATAGATGAACATCTTTATGGCTGTGACACTGTAGCCGGTGACAGCATACCTTACTTCTTGGCATTACAGCTTAATGCTGATAATATTCTAGGCCAGCACCCTTATCATGCACAAGATGAACCTCTCTTTTATAATAGCATTCACTGCTTTTTATTTCCTCATACAAAACATAACCCCCTGCCATTGCTTACTGTATCTTTATTTTATTTATTTATTTTAGTTCATGTCTTTTATTAACTCATACACAATTACTTTTCTTCTGGTTTGTTGAAGCAATAAGTCAGACAACATTTGACACATTAATGTCTGTCAAAGCAGCTGGCCATAAAATCTCCAGCACCACATTCATCTGAAGGGTACTCTCGACAAAGGCGACTAATTTTGCCATTTTTATCCACCTTATAGTACTCTAGGACACCCAGCTTAACCTTCTTTCTCTTAAGCTTATTCTTCCTGGGAGTTGTATAAGTCTTCTTCCTTTTCTTAGCAACACCACGAAGTCTCAACACAAGAAGAAGAGTAGGCTCCTTTTGAATGTTGTTGTCAGACAGAGTACGTCCATCTTCCAGTTGCTTGCCAGCAAAGATTAGTCTTTGCTGATCAAGAGGAATTTCTTCCTTATCCTGGATCTTGGCCTTTACATTTTCTATTGTATCTGAGGATTCAACCTCAAGAGTGACTGTCTTCTCTGTAAGAGTATTCACGAAAATCTGCATGTTGGCAGTGGTCCCAACAGCAGATGGCGGATCGAAAAGTATATCTTTATTTTAAATGACCCCTGACAATGATGCCCAATTTCTCCTCCTTCTGTTTTTCTATTTCCCTCCTCTCCTAATATGTTTTATGTGATTGTTATCCTTTGGACAACATTCCTCCCCTCTCTCTTCAACCTCCTAGCCAGACAACCAGCTCAGTGCTTCCTGCTAAAGTAGCATGGCAGATACCTCCATCTCCAATCTATCCATCACTCTCCTTGGAAAGCCCAAATGGGTCACCATCTCCCAATCTTTGATCCCTGCCTTAGATAATGAAAATCTTCTTTAAATTCCTAGGAACAAAGGGGAGAGGATGGGAGAAGTAAGCTTGGTGAAGGCAGGATCTGCGTCTGTTTTGTTCACTGTTGTACACGCAGGGCTCAAAGACATCTTTTTGGTACTTGAGTTTAAGTGGAAGGAAGAATGGATAAATGAATGGATAGACTGTTAGATAAAAGGAAAAAAGAATGGAAGGAAGGAAGACTGTGAAGCAAACTAGATATTGAGGGAAAAGTAGAACATAGAAAAAATAAGCTATGTTATTTGAGGAGGAATAAAAGCCTAGAGTGACCTTGACTTACTCTACATGGTTTTATATAATCCATATAACCCTGTCAAGTGGCTAGTACCACCAACATCATCATCTCTACCATTCCCATTTTGTAGATAAGGAGGGTGCTATGGTCTGAAAGTGTCCCAAAGTTCGTGTGTTGGAAACTTGTTCTGCAATGCAGCCATGTTGAGAAGTGGGACTTTTTGGCTTTTCCCAAAGAGACTAATAGATTAATGCGTTATCCATGGAGTGGGTTAGTTATTGCAAGAGTGAGTCTGTTGTAAAAGCCAGTATGGTTGTCTCTTGTGATCCCCCTGATTATGTGACACCCTGTGCCACCTTGGGACTCCGCAGAGAGTGCCCACCAGAATGAAGGCCCACACCAGATGTACCTCCTAGCCTTGCTCTTCCCAGCCTACAGGATTATAAGGAATAAATTTATTTTCTTTATAAATTACCTAGTCTTAGCCAGGCTCGGTGGCTCAGCTTGTAATCCCGCGCCTTTGGGAGGCTGAGGTGAGTGGATTGCCTGAGCCCGCGGGTTCGAGACTCGCCCAGGCAACTTGGCGAGACCTCATCTCTACAATAAATCAAAATTAGCCGGGTGTGGTAGTGCGTGCCTGTAGTTCCAGCTACTCGGAAGGCTGAGGCAGAAGGATCGCCAGAGCCCAACAGGTTGAGGCTGCAGTGGCCAGGAGTGGCCATTGCACTCCAGTCTGGGCGACAGAGTGAGACTCCATCTCAAAAAATAAAAATAAAAATAAATAAATAAATTACCTAGTCTTGGATATTCAGTTACAGCAACAGAATAAAGAACTAAGACAGAGGCTAAAACTTGAGAAGGTTGAAAATTGTACCCTGTGGCCGAGCTCGGTGGCTCAGCCTGTAATCCCAGCACTTTGGGAGGCTGAGGTGAGTGGATTACATGAGCCCGCGGGTTTAAGACCCGCCTGGGCAACTTGGCAAGACCTCATCTCTACAATAAATAAAAAAAAAAATTAGCCGGCCGTGGTAGCATGTGCCTATAGTTCCAGCTACTCGGAAGGCTGAGGAGGAAGGATCGCCGGAGCCCAGCAGGTCAAGGCTGCGGTGGCCGGGAGCAGCCACTGCACTCCAGTCTGGGCGACAGAGTGAGACTCCAACTCAAAAAAAAAAGAAAGAAAGAAAGAAAGAAAATTGTATCCTAAGATTATGCAACATTTATAAATGCAGAGTTTCAACTTGGGCCCTTGTCCTTGCTGCCCTATACAACTGAGTTTCAAGACACCGGGAATATGAAATATAATACAAGAACTGACCATGTTTCCAGGAAGACCAAGTAAAATTCTGAAGATAATGATAACCTGAGGAAATAGGGGAATGTCTATAATCTTCATTTCTTGGAAGACATTGAATGCCTTATCTGAAACATCTACTGTCCTATCACCAAAGAAGAAAGCTGGTAGGCCTCCATAGAGAAACCATATAAGGTCTGATCCAAGAGGACCAGAAGATGTTGAGTTTTAACAGGGCATTCACATTCAGAACACTTACAAGAGGACAAAAACTGAGCAAAAAATAATAACAGCTCTTTTAATCAACAAAAAAACCTAAAGATGAAAATTGGTGCTGTGAAATGGAGCCAGATAACTAACTAAACAGAAAACAAGAGGCATTGAGAATCTGACCTCCCATGCTCTGTAATATACTCAAATTACTTATTTTTTTGAAAAGTTATATCTAAGCATGCCATTAAATAAATACTAAGTATGTGTTAGGCACTGCCATAAGCAGTGTACCTTGAGTGAATCACTTGATCTTTTTCTGCCATGGTTTAATCTATAGGAACAAGGGAATAACAGTGCCTACTTCACCAGGCTGTTGTGGGGATTATATGACATGGTGCACAGAAAATGCGTGGCAGATAGTAAGTGCTCAAAAACTTGAACTGTTCCCATCACTACCACCCTAGGTTTGTCCTCACAGCAACAACCCAAGAAGGTAGATTATATCAACTTCATTTTGCAGATGAGTAAACCAAAGTTTAGTGAGCTACCCTCAGGGATCAGAAAGCAAAAACAAAAAACAAAAAACTTTTGGCTGGCCACACCAACACTTGCTTCTGGCTGAGTCTTCAGTTCCTCCCCAGTCACCCCTGGAAGCAGCTGTAATATGCTAACCCCTGAGCAGCGCTTCTCAAAGCAAGGCCCTCTAAAGGGTAATAAAACAAATGGACTAAAAGGAAGAAATCTATTAAATACAACCAAAGACTTCCATAATAAAATACTGCAATTACTGCTCACTGCTCTGGCTGTCTGTCTCCTTGAACAGACTGAGATAACTGGCTTTCTTTATATTTTATTTTCCCACTGAATTACTTTTTTTTTTTGCATGTGTATGTTTTAGGAGCTACTACATTCAGGTACAAAATGAGAAATTTCTTTTGTATATAAAGTTGCTTATGCTCAAGGAAATATTTAGCAAATTAGATGGGCATTTACTACAAAAAATGACACAGGAAGAAGAAGGCCCCCAAACTAATAATATTATTAATACATAAATGTCACGTGAGATCCATTCTCATATATTCCCCGGGACAATCCTCTTCAACAGAGGTAACTGGTGAGGTGAAAATAGGAGGGTCAGAGAGAACTACATTAGAGTAAGAAAGATAAAATGTTAATAAGTACAAGAGGCATTTTGGGTGGGAGACTGTTGAGAGAAAGCCCTGGACTGATTCAGACATTCTCCCCACCAAATGATGCAGAGGCTTGCCAGTCTTGACCCAGGGAGACAGCAGAAGCAGAGCTCATGCTGATGGAAGCCAGCCATAAGGATATGTATGAGCCAAGAAAAAACAGGAAGGATGTCCAGGAGATCCTCCCTTTCAGTCCTCCCAGCTGCAGGGACCTTGTACCTTTTCCGACTTAAAATGCCAGCCCTTGTTCTGGAAAGAGCCGACTTCTTATTTTTCAGGTCTCAATCATGTCCTTTTTCTTTTTTCTTTTTTGAGTTGGAGTCTCACTATGTCGCCAGACTGGAGTGCAAGTGGCCGCTCCCAGCCACCGCAGCCTCGACCTGCTGAGCTCCAGTGATCTTTCCGCCTCAGCCTTCCAAGTAGCTGGAACTATAGGCACGCGCTACCACATTTGGCTAATTTTTTGATTTATTGAAGAGATGAGGTCTCGCCAAGTTGCCCAGGCGGGTCTCGAACCCACGGGGTCAGGCAATTCACTCACCTCAGCCTCCCAAGGCGCGGGATTACAGACTGAGCCACCAAGTCCAGCTATCATGTCCTTTTTCTGCACATAATTTATACTCTGAAATCATCCAGTTCATTGATAGACTTTCCTTTTTAATGCTCATTATGTATTGTTGATGGATGAATGAATGAATCTGGCACAGATGTCCAGACCTTTTCTAAGGATAAGGCATTGGGAAGCCATTTGATATATGAACTGTTGGGACAGACATAAAGAGATTTCATTTCTGATATAGACATCAAGGGCTCTATTCTAGTGGCATGCTGTATTGGGAGGGCATTCCAGTCAACATCCAAGCCACGGGAAGGGACTCTGTGATTGATATGTGACGTCTGTCATGAGTGTTGCTACCAATATCAGTGTTTTACTCACACTTTTCTCATCCTGTATCACCTAAGATACTTCCTTTGTTCTCACCTTTCACAAGCAACCAGACTAATCCTCCTAAAGGTAAGGCAGATCCTGTCACCACACTTCTCAAACAAGACTCCTCTTCTCACTCAGGATAAAATCCAATGGCTAGTCACTGGAGTCAGACACTCACTCTGTTACCCAGGCTGGAGTGCAGTGGCATGCTCATGACCATTGCAGCCTCGACCTATTGAGCTCAGGTGATCTTGCACCTCAGCCTTTTAAATAGCTGAAGTAGGAACCACAAACATCGCCACCATGCGCCCTTGCGCCCAATGGTTCCAACTGCACTGACCTCCTTGCTATTCTTCAAACGCAACAAGCTCACTCTTGCCTCCCTAACTTTGAAGCATTTTCCTTCACCAGAAACACCCTCTGCTCCAAATTATGCATGTGCACATAACCCATACTTACTGGAGGTACCTGTGTGATCACTTTATCAGGGAGACATCTCTTGCTCATTCTATGTAAGGTAACCCTCCCTCACCTTCATTTTCTGCCATTTCATCCAGCTTAAGTCTTCCTCATAACATTTGCCACTTGAGATATATTTATTTTGTTTCCTCCTTCCACCCTTTCTAGCCTCCATACAATACTCAAACTCCAATGGGAAAGGAATTTTATTCTTTTATTCAGAGAATATCCCTAACACTTAGAAGAGTAGTTGACACATAAAGAGTTACTACAAGCCGGGCTCGGTGGCTCAGCCTGTAATCCCACGCCTTTGGGAGGCTGAGGTGAGTGAATTGCCTGAGCCCGTGGGTTCGAGACCCGCCTGGGCAGTGAGACCTCATCTCTACAATAAATCAAAAATCAGCCGGGCGTGGTAGTGCATGCCTGTAATTCCGGCTACTTGGAAGGCTGAGGCGGAAGGATCGCCGGAGCCCGGCAGCTCGAGCTGCGGAGGCCAGGAGCAGCCACTGCACTCCAGTCTGGGCGACAGAGTGAGACGCCAACTCAAAAAAAAAAAAAAGAGTTACTACAAATATTTGTTGAACAAATACATTCCCATTTATAATTAAAATTAAGGCCATGTTCATCTAATAAACCACAGAGCCACTCATGAAAATATACATCCATGAGTCCCATAGTGTGCTTCCCTCCCGTCAGATACCATAAACTGAATTTCCTTATTTGAAATGTTTGTGGTTAAAAAGCCAAATAGAAATACATACTTGGGCCGTGCACAGTGGCTCACATCTGTAATCCCAGCACTTTGGGAGGTGGAGGCAAGAGGATTGTCTAAGCTTAGGAGTTCGATACCAGCCTGGGCAACATGGCTAGATCTTGTCTCTACAGTAAATCAAAAAATCAGCCACGCATGGTGGCGATGCTTGTGGTTCCTACTTCAGCTACTTAAAAGGCTGAGGTGCAAGATCACCTGAGCTCAATAGGTCGAGGCTGCAATGGTCATGAGCATGCCACTGCACTCCAGCCTGGGTAACAGAGTGAGTGTCTGACTCAAAAAAAAGAGAAAGAAATACTTACTTGGATTCTCAGCAAAAACCAACATATCTCACTATGAAACACATGTAAAGAAGAAACAAGAATAGGGAAAAGCCGGCTCGGTGGCTCAGCCTGTAATCCCGCGCCTTTGGGAGGCTGAGGTGAGTGGATTGCCTGAGCCCGCGGGTTCGAGACCCGCCTGGGCAGCAAGACCTCATCTCTACAATAAATCAAAAAATCAGCAGGGCGTGGTAGCGCATGCCTGTAATTCCGGCTACTTGGAAGGCTGAGGCGGAAGGATCGCCGGAGCCCAGCAGGTCGAGGTTGCGGTGGCCAGAAGCGGCCACTGCACTCCAGTCTGGGCGACAGAGTGAGACTCCAACTCAAAAAAAAAAAAAAAAAAAAAAAGAATAGGGAAAAAGCTCTCCTGGGTAAATCCTTATATGTTTTCCCAAAAGTGGTGACTTTCATAGTAAGATCCCTGGACCCAGCATCAGAACCTCTGGGTACCTACTAGAAATGTAAATTCTTGGATGCTGCCCCAGATCTACTGAATAAAAAATGATGAAGGTAGGACCCCAGAAATCTTCGTTTCCACAAACGTTCCAAAGTATCCTGATGTACACTCAAGTTTGAAAACTACTGCCATGAAGAAAAACATGACATTTTTAGAGAGTGATTTTAACTAGGAACAATTTTGATAGTTTGGCTTGTAAATTAGGAACATGATATTTTTCTTTTTTTTTTTTTTTTGAGTTGGAGTCTTACTCTGTTGCCCAGACTGAAGTGCACTGGTCACTCCTGGCCACTGCAGCCTCGACCTGGTGGGCTCCGGCAAGCCTTCCGCCTCAGCCTTTCAAGTAGCTGGAACTACAGGCATGCGCTACCACACCCAGCTAATTTTTTATTTATTGTAGAGATGAGGTCTCACCAAGTTGCAGGCGGGTCTCGAACCCGCAGGCTCAGGCAATCCACTTACCTCAGTCTCCCAAAGCACTGGGATTACAGGTTGAGACACCGAGCCCGGCCAAGAACATGATATTTTTCATAAGGTGGTTGACAGAGCCCTTAAACAGTGCATTTTGTACTATCATCTTACTGAATTATCATTTTGAATAGCAATTGTACATGAATTGATCTAATGTCTTAAATATTTTCTAGAATCAAGTTTTGTATTCTATGGCTGTCTTAAATCTACTTATAAATAAAACGGAACAACCACATCTAATCATGCTAATGTTGTGACTTTTTTTGGGTAGCAGTTCTGATAATTAGCAGGTATCAACAAATTAAAAAAATGACTGTAACATGTTGCATAAGAAACCCTCGAAGGATAGAAAATGTGAATGTCTAACAGGCTTGCGTCCAGAAATTTCACAAAATGAGTTTACCTGAAGTTGTTCCTTTAATTGGCTTTAACGAAGTTGATGCATGTGTTAATTAAATATTAAGTGCCAGCAGGGCTTGGTGGCTCAGCCTGTAATCCCGCGCCTTTGGGAGGCTGAGGTGAGTGGATTGCCTGAGACCGCGGGTTCGAGACCCACTTGGGCAACTTGGCAAGACCTCATCTCTACAATAAATCAAAAGTTAGCCGGGTGTGGTAGCGCGTGCCTGTAGTTCCAGCTACTCGGAAGGCTGAAGCAGAAGGATCGCCGGAGCCCAGCAGGTCGAGGTTGCGGTGGCCGGGAGCGGCCACTGCACTCCAGTCTGGGCGACTCCAACTCAAAAATAAAAAAAATAAATAAATAAATAAATAAATAAATATTAAGTGCCAACATGAATACCTGTACGATGCAGTGTAGCTGTTCAGACCACCAAAATTCTCCATCTACCGAACTCAGGGTAGGGACACCCAAATCACTCAGTCAACAGCCCTTTCTTAATACACCGAGGCTGCCATCAGGGGGCTTGTTACCAACTCAGAGAGATAAAAATGATGCCCATAATATGGCTTAAGGGCAGTTTATAACACAGGTTTAGCAGTGTCGATTGCTGGCCTTGCGCTAGGTGTTGTTCACATCTTATTTAACTTTCAAAACAGCCCTATGAGGTTTTCATTTATCCCCAGTTGACTAACGAAAAGACTGAGGTTCCAACAGATAAACTTACCTAAAACTGCACAATAAGAAAAATCTCACATTTGATTCCAAGTAGCTTTCAAAGTAAGGTTTACTTTTTTTTTTCCTATCACATATATGGCTCCCTTGAGTTTCTCAGACAGACCCCCAAATAAAGGCACTTTTACTATAGGACTGAGACAGATGTGACTAGGAAGGGCTTGAATAAGAACTTCATTTGCCAAGAAATGTCTCTGGTAGACCCAGATTTTTCCCCTTTTTTCCCTCACTGATGCTGAGAATCGCAGCTGTACATTTCTAACAAAAAGATATATGAATCAGAGACAGCCAATATAAGCAAAAGAATAAAATAGAGGGGAAAATAGTAAGAAATGGCTGTGCTGGTAGCCGTGATAAAATTTTAATTTGAACATTTTCTGAGAACAGATTTCAGCTTATCAAGCGCTATGCAAATCATATGCAAATCCCACACAATGCCTGCATATATTCCCCCATGCCTGCTTTTTTTTTTCTTTCTTTTTTTATTTTTCTCTTTCCTCCCTAGGATGTGGCCCTTAGGAAACACAAGTAAGAACAACGGAGCTCTGATCAACCCCTTGGCTCAGTGCTCTGGATGGAACATTTGCTGTACAGGACATGACAAATCTGAGGGAGGTTTCTGATCAGTATTCGGTACCTATGTTTACGAGCAAGCCCACTGGTCCCCCATAATGGCAGTATTAAATCCAAACATCAAGAGGAATTTGTACACATATATTTTTTAAGTGTCAGCTTATAAGGCCTCAGCCTAGTCACAGGCAGCCTTTTGCCACCCTGCTTCTTTAAAAATCAACACACAAACACAACAAACCACCTCTTGGATGTACTCATTAGGCAGCAAGACTTTTCCCAGTGGAGCCCAATACCACCATAAACTTGGGTCAATGCTGCAATCTATCATAGAGCAATTTGCAGGCTACCCCAGGAGACATCTCTCACATGGCACAGGCGAGACACATGGCAGTAAGGTATAAGTCGTGCAATATATATGCACAAGTCTGGACAGAAGCTAGGTTCCTGTTTCTTCCTAGGATTGCGAATCTCTCTCCTGACTTGGCTTATTCGCTTGTTCTTTTTTTGGGTTGGAGCCTCACTCTATCACCCAAGCTGGAGTGTAGTGGCACACTCACGGCCACTGTTGCCTCAATCTGCTAGGCTCAGGCAATCCTTCCACTTAGCCTTTCAAGTAGCTGGAACTACAGGCATGCACCACCACGTCAGTTACTTTTTTGATTTACTGTAGAGACGAGGTGTCTCCACGTTGCTCAGGCTGGTCCCAAATGCCTGGACTCAAGTAATCCTCTCACCTCTACCTCCCAAAGTGCTGGGATTATAGATGTGAGCCACCGTGCCCAGTCACAAACCTATGCCACTTGTTCTCTTTTTTTTTTTTGAGTTGGAGTCTTACTGTCACCCAGACTGGAGTGCAGTGGCCGCTCCCGGCCACCACAACCTCAACCTGCTGGGCTCCGGTGATCCTTCCGCCTCAGCATTCCAAGTAGCTGGAATTACAGGCATGTGCTACCACGTCCAGCTGACTTTTTTATTTATTGTAGAGATGAGGTCTCACTGCTCAGGCGGGTCTCGAACCCACGGTCTCAGGCAATCCACTCACCTCAGCCTCCCAAAGGCGCGGGATTACAGGCTGAGCCACCGAGCCCAGCAGCTACTTGTTCTTTAACTGCTCTTGACTCGCCTACATCTGGCCCTTTTGCATCCTTCAGGGCTCAGCCTAAATGTCCCCTTCCCTAGAGGCCTTCCCTAGCCAAATGGGATAACCCAATTATTTTCTATCAGTGTAGGACAACCACCTGTAACAGTTTTACTTATTTATCTCTTCCAGAATTTGAACTCCTCGAAAGCCAGGACCACATTTGCCTTGGCAACCAGGGTATCGCTAAAGCCTTAACACACACGTATCGAATAAATAAATAAATAAGCAGCTCCCCTTTTTAATTTCCACTCCTACGAGCTTGGGCTCAGCATATGGTGGTGAGAAACGTTCTTCCTTAGATCTCTGAGATGCAGACTACCCCCTGCTAAGACCGACGAGGTACCTGCCTTCACAGAATCCTCACAAGCAGAATCTGGAGCAGGGACACTGAGAGGACAGGCTAGGAAAGGCAGCCCACCCTCCACATTCAGGGGCGCCGTGCTGTACTTGACAATCTGCCTCATTTGGCCTTCAAGGCATGATGCGCATCTCCCTACTGTTTTGGCAGGGGGTGGCTGGCTTTCAGTATTTGCTGCGATACGTGCTTCATGACTACTGAACCAGAAGATGAGCAAATCTGACAACTGCTCCAGTGCCGTGTGAGTTTAACTAGAGTAATGAACACCATGAGGGCATTCGCTGGACCCAGGAATAGGGTGGGAGTGAGGACCCATGACTGGCAAGCAATTATCTATTCAAATCCTAGCAAGGCTTGCCCAGAACAACTTTTCTTACTGATTAGAATAAAGACCCAAATAAAAAAATGTGTCTAAGAAAATTTACATATACTCAGGTGCCCTTTCTCATTTCATTAGTTGCGCTGCCCTTAGGCGATTCTATCCAAGCCCAAGGCTTCAATTTCTATCTCTGTGCTGATGTGTCTTCCAGCCCAGACCTTTCCCCTGAGCTCCTCCCATGTTTCCAACTGCCTCTTGGATATGGCTACTTGGATATCTTGCAGGCATCTCAAACTCAAAATGTGCAAAACTTGCCTAAGGTCACACTGATAGAAAGTGGCAGGTTAATTTCAGGTTTAGATGACACCAAGGAATATACACAGGCTTCCCAGTGTGCCCAGATGCCTCCACCTCGTTGATGGGGATGCCTGTGGGAGACAGGGAGGGAGGGTGCAACTGTACTGAATTGCTCGAGTAAATGAACCTGGGGAAAATGAGCTCTAGATCAGTAACGGCAGTGAGCACTGTCAATAAAATGCTACCCAACCTCCATTAACACTGGGAATTGTTAACTTCAATGTTAGCTAGGGATTTCTTAGACACCAATGGGCTTAAAGCTGTTTCAAGAAATTTACTTGCTTAGAATTCGGTTAGTTTTTTGGGAAGCTAGCACAATCTGAACAGTCATTTTTATAGCTTACTTTGCTTTTTAAGGGTCTCCATTAATGAAATAGCCCCTAGCACAAGGGGTGGGGAGAGGTGGGAGATGCCAGGGCAGTCTCACTCTGTCGCTCAGGCTGGAGTGCATTAGCACACTCATGGCCACCTCAGCGTCGACCTGCTGGGCTCCAGCAATACTTCCGCCTCAGCCTTCCAAGTAGCTGGAACCACAGGCGCACGCTACCACACCTAGCTAGATTTTTTATTTATTGTAGAGACGAGGTCTCGCCAAGTTGCCGGGCTGGTCTCGAACCCGGGGGCTCAAGTAATCCACTTGTCTCGGCCTCCCAAAGTGCTGGGATCATAGACTGAGCCACCGAGCCTGGTCCACTTTTCTCTTTTAATAATCCTCATACGAAAAGGCCATGTCCGACGGGCTATCTGTTCTGCCTCAATTCTTTCACGGTTTAGTTCACCAACACGAATAGGCATCTTTATCCCCAGCCCTAAACTAAACACAGTGGTTACCAGATGAACACTCAGCTGAGGAGCCCAGAAAAGACCATCTATCCTTCCCAATAGAAAATTCAAATCATACTGACTGTTCCAGATTGCCTCATTTACCCATGATGCCTCAGGATTTGGGGACACTATCACTGGCCAAGCTTCTCCTGCCCTGGCTCTTTTCTGTTTCCAGTTAGCTCTGTCCAAACAGACTATTTTGAATTGATTTTTTTTTTTTTCTCATGACTTGGCACCAAGAACTTGCACATTTAACAAAAAAGTCAATGGGGCTTGTGTGGTTTTTAAATGTAGAAATGCTAATGGTAGTCACTTCAATTTTCTTTTTTCAATAATCATTTTAATCAGTTCCAGAAAATTTCTATACATTAGAGTACATGACCACATAAAGGCTTTTTGTTTTCTTTTAATGGCACAAGTAGCTAATATTTTGTAGAAATGCCCTTTCTGCCTCCACTGCTACCATGGCGCCCTTGAAAAAGCTTGTGGCAAAGGGAGACCAAAAAAAAAAAGAACCAGGTTCTGAAGTTCACTTTTTCCTGATTGCAAATTTCTTTTTTTTTTTTTGAGTTAGAGTCTCACTCTGTCGCTCAAACTGGAGTGCAGTGGCCACTCCAGGCCACCGCAGCCTCGACCTGCTGGGCTCCAGCGATCCTTCCGCCTCAGCCTTCCGAGTAGCCAGAACTACAGGCATGCGCTACCACGCCCAGCTGATTTTTTTATTTATTGTAGAGATGAGGTCTCGCCTGCCCGGGCAGGTCTCGAACCCGCAGGCTCAGGCAATCCACTCACCTCAGCCTCCCAATGGCGCGGGATTACAGGCTGAGCCACCGAGCCCAGCTCTGATTGCCAATTTCTGTTCTTGTGGTAGTAATACCAAAATAGGAGGAGAAGGTGACCTTACAGGATGACAACCGTGGCACAGGTAGATGAGGTTAGGGAATGGAGGTGTAAGCTTTGGTTAGTCACTGTTTTATTTTTAAAAGCGTGGTTGTCAATTGCACGTGGTGCTTTTCTCAAAGAATGACTCAGGAATGCTAGAGGGCTCATTCATTAAAAGAAAAAGGTGACTTCTTTCTAAGATTCTCTGTGGGATAATGGCAGTGTCAGTAAAATGCAGGTTTTTAGGGGGGGAAAATGCACCTAGAAGCTGAGCTAAACAGTCTTCTTTCTTTTCGGTCATCCATTAGACCCCATCTCATCCCATTCTGCAATAAATGTGCACCGTAGCCGGGCTCGGTGGCTCAGGCTGTAATCCCGCGCCTTTGGGAGGCTGAGGTGAGTGGATTGCCTGAGCCCGGGGTTCGAGACCCGCCTGGGCAGCGAGACCTCATCTCTACAATAAATCAAAAAATTAGCCGGGGGTGGTAGCGCGCGCCTGTAATTCTGGCTACATGGAAGGCTGAGGCGGAAGGATCGCCGGAGCCCAGCAGGCGAGGCTGCGGTGGCCGGAAGCGGCCACTGCACTCCAGTCTGGGCGACAGAGTGAGACTCCAACTCAAAAAAAAAAAATAAATAAAATAAAAAAAAAAATAAATGTGCACCGTGAGCCACTTCTCTTATTTTCTTACTCTTTCCAATAATCCCTATTTTCCTTCTAGACTCACAACACAGCTTTCTACTGCTGTACAAACTCCTCAGTGGCTTTCCCAAGTCCCCAATCAATTAAAAGTAGCTCTGCTTGACTGAATTTTTGGAGACCTTTGTTGAGGTTAAGGATCAGCCACAATTCATCTTATATTACCTTCACACAAACACTAGATAGGACAGAGATGCAGTGAATTTCAGATTTTATAAAAACTCTCATTGTCATGGTTTTAAGTCAAGCTTGTTCTTATCAAGGTCTATCCGAAGTAAGACAAAAACTATTTCTAAGTTTACATTTGGATAATAAAGTGTTATTTTAAGTAATTTAATGTTTTTAGAGTGTGTTAGCTTTTTTCTCTGCCCTAGAAAATTTCACAAAGCAGTTAGCATTCAGTGGCACGCCAAGGCCAGCTATGATGTGCTTTTGGAATTTACTGAAATTCTAATTAAACAGAGAGCGTCTTAGTAAAGTCCCAAGAGGAGCGATACCAACAGTACACTTTATCCCTTAAAAAGCACCTGTGAATGTTCACTGAACTGTACACTTTAAAACAGTTAATTTCATGTCATGTGCGTTGTACCTCAATTTTTACAAAAAGAAATTGTATAAGGTACAAGTCAGTCTAAACAACCTCTGATGATAATGCTGCTTTATTCACATGGGAATCAGCACATGACTACCATATTTCAACTGCAGAACCTCTACATTATGCCTTTGAATAATCCTCAAAAGCTAAATCATAATAGATCTGGGCACTGTTCTCATACCCCTTGATGATTTAGACCTTAACATGCCCCATTCCAAAGATTACTTGAGTGTGGAAAAGGAATTTCAAAATCAATGATGACCAGGCATGGTGGCTCACGCCTGTAATCTCAGCACTCTGTGAGACAGAGGTGAGAGGACTGTCTGAGTTCAGGTGTTCAAGACCAGCCTGGGCAACTTGGGGAGACCTCATCTCTAAAAAACATTAGCCAGGTGTGATAGTGCACACCTATACTTCTAACTGCTTGGAAGGCTGAGATGGAAGGATCACCAGAGCCCAGCATGTTGAGGCTGTGGTAGCCTTGAGTCTGCGACTACACTCCAGCCTGGACAACAAAGGGAGACTTCAGCTCAAAAAAAATCAAATGACTAAAAACGTTGAGCTCACTGATATGAAACAAACTTTCAAGTTTCTTGTTCAGATAGGGCCAATATATAGGTTCAGAATTATCCTTCCTCTCAGCAGAAAATCTAATGGAATGTTAGCTCGGACACTGATTAACAAAGGAAAAAGTCTTCTGGTAAAGATGTATTTCCTTATTTGCAGTATATTTATCTGAATGAAATGTGGTTTTGCATAAAACCCTATCCTGAGTCCCCAAGTAACAAATTCATCTCTAAAGTTTAAACTCTGACTCTGTTTGTAAGACTATGTCTTTTATCACTTTCTATTTAGCAGCTTGGCAAACTAAGTTCTCCAGTTAATAGGTTGGGTATGGGGGCTCACTCCTGTAATCCCAGTGCTTTGGGAGATTAAGGCAGGAGGATTGCTTGAGGCCATGAGTTCGAGACTACTCTGAAAAACATAGTGAGACCCCCCCCCATCTCTATAATTTTTCAAAAACGTTAGCTAGGTGTGGTGGCATGCACCTGTAGTGCTAGCTACTCAGGAGGCTGGGGTGGGAGGATTGCTTAATTCCAGGAGTTGGAGACTGCAGTCAAGCTATGATCATGCCACTCCCCACCAACCTGGGCAACAAAGCAAGACCCTGTCTCAAAAAGCAACAACAACAGCAACAACAACTTTATCATAGTCAACTGATGCTTCTATCTGAAAGGACTAAAATTTATGTTTAAAAAGATACTCTGGCCAGGCTCGGTGGCTCAGCCTGTAATCCCGTGCCTTTGGGAGGCTGAGGTGAGTGGATTGCCTGAGTCTGCGGGTTCGAGACCCACCTGGGCAGCGAGACCTCATCTCTACAATAAGTCAAAAAATCAGCCAGGCGTGGTAGCGCACGCCTATAGTTCCAGCTACTCAGAAGACTGAGGCGGAAGGATTGCCGGAGCCCAGCAGGTCGAGGCTGCGGTGGCCGGGAGCGGCCACTGCACTCCAGTCTGGGCGACAGAGTGAGACTCCAACTCAAAAAAAAAAAAAAAAAGGATACTCTGAAATGGCAAACCATGGCAACTGTTGACATGAATGAGCTAAATCTGAGCAGAACACTTAAACACTTAAAAGCCTCACTGGAACATTTAGTGACTATTCCAAATCAGGATCATGCCATAGCCTCTGCCTTCCCTGAAATTATCCAGGCTCCCTTTATTGACTTAACAAATGAGCACTAAGCACCTCCTAGGAGCCAAGCACAGTGCTCCGGACTGGAAGTCAAAGATGAGCCAAGGTCCTCCCTCTCACTGAGCTGGAAAAGCATCGCAACAGACCCTGCCAAATGAAAAGGACAGAGGAAAGCCTGGGGTACTAAGAACCCAGAATAGCCTGGAGACAGTGAAAGATGAGGATCCCGGCATGAGAGAAGAAGGGAGGAGGTTTTAGGAGAGGGATAGAAATGCAAAGACCCCGAGACAAGCACCTCTGACAGTACCACTGCCTTTCTGTGGACTACAGTGGGATAGATGGCTGGACAGAGGGAAAAGCGGGGGGATGAAAATGCAAAGGCAGACAGGGCCCAGAGGTCACAGGACCCTCCTGGCCATGGCAGTAAGTTTCAGCATGTTATTTAGCTGCAACAGGAAGACACTGAAAGATTTTATTCAGGATGCTCAATTTGCTTTAAGTCCAGTCCTATATAATTTCATTTTCACAAGACATAAAAAAAATCGCCATAACAAAACCACCTGTGGGCTTCATTTATCATTCCAAGTGAATCACTGTCTCAGCATAGCAGTAGGATAAACTAAAGACTTGGCAAGTGATTTCAGGGAGTGACAGCTCATTGATCAAACATGAAAGTGTTTGCCATAGTTACTGTAGATGGTGTAGAAATTCCTGTTCCCAAAGTCTGACCGAAGTTTAGATGTAGGCCACTTTTCTTCAATGCTGACTGGCGGGGTTCCTAAGGTGTAACTTAAAAACTGAAGCTGCCATTTCAAACTTCTAAATTAAATATTTCATTATGCATATGTTTCAGGATTGATGTTATGCCACATAGAAGCACTCTGTAAATAATCAAACCACACAATCAAGATGGCAAAAGAATCCCTGGAGAAGAGGAGAGTTATTAAGCTACAAAGATAAAAGGCATTTCACAAGCCATGGATTTCAAACTTCCCTCTCAAGCTTCTTTCTCAGTAAAGCCTTTAAACTATGTCAATAGCTGAACTGGAGGAAAGCAAGTCAATAAAATATTGACAATCAGGAGGCCTTTAAAAACTCAGTCACGGCCATGCCAGTCCAACCTGGGGCTCTGACTGTGTGAACAATATAAAACTGGACAGATACAAAGAGAGAAGCATTATTTGGCAGAGCACCAAGGTCTACATATTTTTAAAGCGTTTCATCATCAAAGAGTATTGAATTGGATATAGTTCTACATATGTCCTATTTACCAAAATAATCACCCTATAAATATAATCCACTTTCTATCACTTGAAAAATAATCTATAGAATCAGTCTGACAAAACCAACATCTCTCTTACAATTAAACTTCTCCAACTTGAGGTTCAAGATTGCACCAACGATTTATAGATGGGATCAACCTGGCTTTTTGCCCCCTTAAAAAAACAACAAGGAAACAAACAATGGTATTTACATATGGAAATGAATTTGAAAAAGAACAAATGTCAATGAAGACATTAGCGAGGGGCAAGAGAGGAGGAGGATCATCTTTCTTCAGGATAAGCATCCTCTGCCCTCTTGTAGCTACAGCAGAGCTATTCTGTGGCTATGGAAAGAGACAGAAAAGGCTTACAAGAGCAGTCGTGGTCCCTGACTGATGGAGGTGAGAGCCCTATCAGAGGGGGAGTACGAAGAGACTGGCTGGAGATGCCATTGCCTCATTAATCTAGAATTTAGGGAGACAGTGCTCAATTAATTAATTTTTCTAATTAGGGCTTGAAGGCATTGAGTTGAGCAAGTGGGTTACCAGTGGTTAGGAGGAGGAAAAAAAGGATAAAGTGAGAAGGGAAGAAGAAAGAGAAGAGTAGAAAGATGAGAAGAGAGAAAAAAGCAGAAGAAGAAAGAGAAGAGAGGAAAGAGAGAATAAACAGGAGCTAATATTTCTTTTCTTCTGGTAGCTTCCAAAGAGACCTTGCCATTCTTACCAACCAACCCTTCCCTTCTTTTCTTTTCTTCTCTGTCGAATTCCAGGGTAGGTGAAGGACATGAGCAGTAAGGAGGAATGATAGAGCCACCCAAACAGGGAGGAGGAACACTATCACCCCATCTCCCAAATGCCCCTCAAGTTCTGTGGACTCAATGGGGGGAAATCTGAGGTTTCATATGGGTTAATAAATTATTCTAACTTACCCGGACCTCAAAAGAGGAAACAGACCCACATACCTGGGCTCTGGCATGATAGAAATTAAGCTTAAAACTAGTTAGTCATTTTCCATTGAGGATGAATATGTATATATACTACATCTCCGATCTCTTTTGGGTGACAGAAATGTGCTGTGCATTCACATCTCTCTCTCTCTCTCTCTTGGTTTTTTTTCCAAGTATGAAAAGGGGCAAGGGAAAAATGTGCAGGCTGACACATTTCTTAAAGCAATCTCCAAAGCAGAGGCAGTTAGTAACATACCAGAAATGAAAACCCTCTATCTCTTTGTTTCCAGTCCAATGCTTTAGCACACTGGATTACAGAGCCTTCAAAAGTTTCAAGAAAACATATCTTTGAAGCTGCCTTTGCCAAGTCTCTGTCATTAAAAGTAACTTGACTCACCCACCTATATTAATACTCCTAAGATCTCTCTTCTTCTTTAAGAGTCACTTAAAGAGCAAGATTGCAGGACAGAATATTTAAATCTCTTTGAGAAATACCATAGATCAGTTTTGGGAAAGCAAAGATGCAAAATTAGACACAACAGAAAAACATTAGCAGTCTTATGGCATTCCTTTGCCAATATAAGCTCTTAGCAAGCCCATATGAACTTAAGTACCTGCCTTCCTGTATCTTACCCATTAAAGAGGTGTTTAAGCACAGTGATGCTCAATTTTGCCACCTTAATCAGAATATGAGAAGAGTGCTCATTTCACATGTTGCATCTGACAGGTGAAAAATTGAAGACATGCTTTTGACAGCCATTTTGAAAAGAATTTGAATTACTCTAACTTACAAAACTAGCCTCTATATTAACTGAAGCAAGAACTATAACTGCTGTAAAGCAAATCATGATTGATACACTCTTACCTAGAAGTATCTGGTATGATTTAAGTTATGAGGACTGCATTCAGGACAAGTAACCTTACAATCAAAGCTTCAAATATAGTGAAATGTGGCACATAAAAGCCCAAGCTTTTGACTTCTGAAAACTGTCTTTTGTAAAACACCTTGTTGTTAAAGAAAGTATGCTAAGAAAGTATTCCCCAACATTTCACAAGTCTTTTGAGACGTAGTTTTAAAAGCAAAATATTACAATATAGCAGAATAGAAGGGATACAAGCTACCATTTAAAAGACTTAAGCTTAAATCAGGTAAGTTCAGAAGATTCTTGATTTTGGAAATCATTTCTTTCCCTTACATTTCTAAAGCAGTTAGAAGTTTCTAGATTTGCTTTAACAATATTACGTCTTTTGAAACTCCCATAACCTAAGAGGTAGACAATGCAGGTACATACAATGATTTTCAACTCACATAACAAGAAGCTGATTTTCAAAGACATTAATTTGCCCAAGGCCACACAATTAATGAAGGGTAGAAGCAAAACTTGAACCAATGTCTTCTAATGCCTTGTTTAGCACTTTCAACCATGAACTTTTTGAGTAATGGTTCCATCTTGAAGACATTCTTTCCCAATGCCCACGAACACAGCTTCTTCCCACCTCCCTGCCCTTTCTCCAACTGTTCTGTTTTCTCTCTGCTCACTCTCCTTGCTCTGTCCCCTAAATATAGACCTTTTTGCCCTTTTTTAAATACCCATTCTGCTAGATTATCAAATGCATTTTCATGGTCTCTATGTAGATGATTCCCAAATCTACTTGTTCCAGTCTGCACCCTGAACCACAGTCTCACATATTCGTTCAACTAGTCACCAAATGCCACAGTGGGTGCTGTTACGGACAAGAGAATAAAAGAGCCTGCCTTAGCCAGGCTCGGTGGCTCAGCCTGTAATCCCGCGCCTTTGGGAGGCTGAGGTGAGTGGATTGCCTGAGCCCGTGGTTCGAGACCCACCTGGGCAACTTGGCGAGACCTCATCTCCACAATAAATCAAAAATCAGTCGGGTGTGGTAGCACACGCCTGTATTTCCAGCTACTTGGAAGGCTGAGGGGGAAGGATCGCCGGAGCCCAGCAGGTCGAGGCTGTGGTGGCCGGGAGCGGCCACTGCACTCCAGTCTGGGCAACAGAGTGAGACTCCAACTCAAAAAAAAAAAAAAAAGAGCCTGCCTTCATGCAGTATAGCAGGGGAGAAATAATTACTACTAAGAAACTCTATTATGCCAGGATCAATCAGATAAGGATTTCCAGAGGTAATGAGGTTGAAGTTTAGAAGCCAGATTCTTTGAAAATACTTTTTGATTTTAATTTGAAACTATGTAAACATTTTATTCAAATGTAAATGTTTTAGATAAAAAGTAATCTTTAAAACAGAATAGCCCAAATAATTTAAAACCCCATGAGTTTACATTCATAGAAACATGTACCTATAGACAAAAAAAAACCCTGCAAAACATATTTAGTCAAATCCCTGTTATGAGCTTAGTTGTATCCCGCCAAAATTCATATGTTGAAATTCTAACACGCAGTACCTCAGACTGTGAATGTATTTGAAGACAGGGTCTTTAAAGAGATAAGTAAGGTAAAATGTTATATGGATGAGCCCTAATCCAACATGAATGGGGTCCTGATGAAAAGAGGAAGTTAGAACAAGAACATGCATGGGCCACAGTGGAAAGATCATGTGAGGAAACAGCAAGAAGAAGGGAGTCTGCAAGCCAATGAGAGAGGTCTTGGAAGAAAACAAGTCGCTGACACTTTGACCTTGGACTTCCAGGTTCCAGAACTGTGAGGAAATAAACTTCTGCTGTTTAAGCCACCCGGCCCATAGTATTTGGTCATGGCAGCCCTGGCAAACAATCCGCCTATGGCAGACTCTTAGATAATGTCCCTTCCCTTACCATATTGCAATTTAGCTTTTATTTGTGTGATTTTAGATTGATGTCTATCCCTCAAGCTATAAACTCCATGAGGTCAGAAAGAGGATGTGTTTCTCCAGTGTCCAGCAAATAGTTGAATCTTGCGGTGGTTTAAAAACACAGCAGGAAGATTCTTTAACACTCCTCCCATTGAAAGGTAGGGTCTATGTGCCCTCTTTAATTTGGGCTCTTAGACTTGACAGACAGGATATGGCAGAAGTGATTTTTGCCAATTGCCAGGTCAAGAGCTTAAGAGACTTCCAATTCCTCTTTCTTGATTTTTAGTCTTAGAATCCACCCACACTGTGAGGAAACCAGGCCACACAGGGGGCCATGTGTTGGTGTTCTGGCTAAAAGTCCCCTTTGAGGTCCCAAACAATGGCAGCAACAACCACCAGACATGTGAATTAGGAACGCCTAAAGATGAATCCAGCTGCTGCAACCATCTGGCTGCAATCATATGAGAGATCCTCAAGCAAGAACAAAGAAACCCAGACCAATAATAAAATTGTTGCTTTAAACAACACTATGTTGGGGTGGTTTGTTATGCAGCAATAGATTACCTAAATAGCACTATATCAATATTTGCTCAATGACATGCTTTCTGGGATATTTTTACAAATATTTCCCCTAAATGCTTTGGGATGTCTCTGGAACCTGAGCAAGTGAGCATCACTCTACCTTTATTCTCTCACTGGTACTCTCCAACTACATATTCATTCAAGAAAGTCAAAGTTACAAAAGAAACCCTACAGTCAATTTTTGACCCCAAATACAAGCCACTCTCTAAAAAATGGAATAAGGAGAGAAAGTTCCACACAGAGAATAGTTTTTCGGGGCCCATTCTTTCCACTCAGGAGCAAGTTTCCACCCATTGTCATTTGCAGCAGACCCTACTGTTTGAGGGGATAAAAGATTCGGTTGCTTGAGTGATGCAACATCACCTGTCTTCTGCTTCCTCTCCCTGCCACACCAGCCTTATCAAAGCTGCAACCATCACCATGGCAACTAGTCGGGAAGAAACTCAACATTCTTGGTCAAACCCTCTATGCTGTCACCCAGGGAGCTTTGGAAAGAGAGCCTTGTATTTAAGTAAAAATGGTTCTTTCAGATTCTGGGAGGTAGCCATTGTTTTCTCCCTATCAAGCTGCAAGAGAGAGTCAAAAAAATAAATAAATGAAATTCTTTTGTTACTAACCACCTTCCAAAATAATACTGACTGCCTACTTTGTGGGACTACTAAAACAAGTTAGACACAATCCTAAGCCCCCAAGGAATTTTTAAAAATTATTTATTATTAAAGGAAAGGTGAAGCACCAGTTTCAAACTGTACAGAAGGAAAAAAAACTCATACTGCAAATGTACAATTTACAGATTTACTAGCAAAAACAATCAAGGACACACAGCCCCAAGGATTTTTGAGCACTGTGCTGCTCTGACCACTAATTGAGAAGGTTAGAGATTAATAATAGTTAAGTATTTAATAGCCAGAAAGACACCTCAGTTCAAGTCCTGGCTCCATTACTCAGAACTTGCAAGTCTGTTCATTCATTCATTTATTTATTCATTCAAGTATTCTGTGTGCACCAACTAAGTCACAGGTACTTTGTTAAACATTGAGAAAACTCTGGAATACAAAACAGACACTGTCCCTAAATATTTATCCCATGTCTGCCACATACCACCAGGCACTGATTTAGCTGCTGGGAAAACAAAGGCAAACAAAATAATCTAAAGAGTTTTCATTCTAGTGGTGGAAACGGGGAAAAAAATTAAAATGACACTATTATAAGAACCATGAAAAAGACATACAAGGGGCTAAAACAGAAAAGAATAGAAAGAGCCTCACTTAAAAGGTTGTGTTCAGCCGGGCTCGGTGGCTCAGCCTGTAATCCCGCGCCTTTGGGAGGCTGAGGTGAGTGGATTGCCTGAGCCCATGGATTCGAGACCCGCCTGGCAGGCGAGACCTCATCTCTACAATAAATCAAAAAATTAGCGCGCGCCTGTAATTCCGGCTACTCGGAAGGCTGAGGCGGAAGGATCGCTGGAGCCCAGCAGGTCGAGGTTGTGGTGGCCGGGAGTGGCCACTGCACTCCAGTCTGGGCGACGGAGTGAGACTCCAACTCAAAAACAAAAACAAAACAATAAAGGTAGTGTTCAGAGCAGGCAATTTTGTTTAAACTCTCTAAGCCTTAGTTTCTCCGTAAGACAGGCTTACCATGGCACTGGGATTCTATAAGGATTAAAATTAGCCCATGTAAAGCATGTTCACATGTCTGCATGCAGTGGGGTTCCGTGCCTGCAGCTATTGTTACTACAAATATGACACATGAAAGTGCCTTGGGTGACTACTCTTAGGAGTGGCAACCTGCCTCAGGCCCTGACCGCTGAGTGTCCCTGCAAAGAATGCGAAGCCCTGAATACTCCTGCCTGGACCATCTCTCAGGGTTGTATTCATAACGAACAATCTTGAGAGATGAGGTAATGTCTCCACCCAGGGAAAGAGCAGGCTTGCAATAAAAGAGGCAGATTTCCCAAGCTCAGGGTTTCTTGGCTGCAAAGCAAACTCACTGTGCACAATCTCCACCTGGGCCCCTTTGAATCACCTCCTTCAGGGTTTGGGGCACTTGAGACCCTACATAAACATGATGCTCATGCTGCCTGCTGTGCTGTGAGTGATAAAGGCCTTTATCTCTGACCCAAGACTCTCACGTTTGTTGCCAACATGCATGAAACTGTATAATTAGTGAAATTATTAGCTTGGAAGTAGGATAAAATCCCAGGTCCTGACAGCAATCCTTAACTTACCTTAACCATGTTATCTTTTCAACAGATAAATCAAGTCCTCAGTTACTTCTCTGACACTGCAATCTCTTTTAATGATAACTCTTAGGTGTCAGTGTCATGAAATAAAAACACACTCACACACACACTCCACCACATTAACCTAAATTATACCAAATTTCTTAGTTTACCATTGCCACTGAGCCTGGCAGTTTATTCTGTTCCTTACTACTGGAGAAATATTGTAAGTATTGATGATGGCATTTTTTTATTCTCAGAAACTCACAAGAAACAAGGACCATAGACACAGCGTTAGAATCAGCATACAGGATGGTGACAAAGATATAGGATGGAGAAAGAAAGAGAAAAAAGAGAGGAGAGAGAGGAAGAGAGAGAAGAGAGGGAGAAAGAAAGAGGGGGAAAATAAATCACAAAAACAAAGAAGGTGGAAAATTCGCCAATGTGTACTAAATAAATTTGCTCTCAAAATGGAGACCTACCTAGGAAGAAAAATGATCTGAGACATTTTAATCAGCAATGCTTTGCAAAAAAGCATTTTTGTCAAGGGAATTATCACTTTTATCAGGTAATAAAGCAGTGAAACAATCTTCTATATCCCACATTAAAGTAAAAAATGCACAGACAGCAATTATAATTTTTGCAGATCATAAAGATTTTCTTGGTCCACTTACAGTATTTTCTTCCTTCACCCAGGCCATGATTTTTATTTTTTTTAAGAATAAAGGTGATCAACTTGGCGAGACCTCATCTCTACAATAAATCAAAAAATTAGCTGGGTGTGGTAATGCGCACCTGTAGTTCCAGCTACTCGGAAGGCTGAGGCGGAAGGATCGCCAGAGCCCAGCAGGTCGAGGCTGCGGTGCACTGCACTCCAGTCTGGGCGACAGAGTGAGACTCCAGCTCAAAAAAAAAAAAAAAAAAAAGTAAAGGTGTAAGTTCAATTTGCTAATTCTTGCTATATGTGCCAAAAACTCAGAATTTGAAATGCATTTTTAATTAAGTATACTGGTGGGAGTTTGGAAATTCCAATTGGACCCTGCATTTGTCTATTTCATCTTGACTGCAAAAATCAACACTGCCTTCCTCTCTCATTACCACTTACTCCTAGGGGTCACATGCACGGTCCAGGGAAGGAAACGGCAGGTACAAACAGACATGTACACACAAGAACCGCCATTTCAGACACACATTTTGTTTGTTTAAAAAAGAAATCATTCGGAAAAGGAAGCAGATTTATCACTTCTCTCAGGCACTAGCCATGCTGTAGAATTATTTCATGTCAAAGATAATTGCATCAATGAAATATTTATGCGCACCCATTATATGAAAACACTCCATTTTATAACCAAAATCTTGTGCTGCTTAAGTAAAAAAAGCAGGAAGAGTTTTAGGTTGTGGAATTCCTTCTGTTTTAGATTCATAAACTTAGTAAACCAAAGTCAAGGCACTGTGCATCTCAACTGAGATGTCCCTTTGAGCAACCAAAAGTGTTGGGAGCAAGTTAGGTGTTAAGAGTAGAGTTTTCAAAGAGTTCATGTTACTATAGAAGGTATGCGAGATTCAGGACTCTGTTCTATAAGGCCTTTGAAAACAAAAAAGTAGATTCCAAGAAAACATTTCCTAAACTAAACCATTCAGGCTTCCTCAAATTGTTTTACATTAAAGGCATCCTCATGTCCTCAACTTATGGTTAATGTATAAGATGCCATCTACCTAGAAGTGAGGCACTGTATCAGATGCAGGACTAGTCTAAGAATCTGGGATCATTTATAAGGACACAGTGAGTGTTGCAGGGGCTGCCAGGTAGACTATGGGCCAGCAGACTGCAATCCCAAAGGGACTTGTATAATCTCCCTGCTAGAAATTCTAGCCCACAGACCCCCGAATACACAGGGCTGAGATCATAAACCTATTTCATTTTGAGAAACTGCTCCGAAAAGGAAAATAAAAATAACAAATTCTTCTCCACCCAGGATTGATTTATCAGTCACTTATCTCAATGTGCAATGCAAAAAAATGAAGGGAAGGAAAGAGTAGCAATTAGGCCAACACAAAGGCAGACTATCTGATTTCACAGAGTGGTAGGAACAGTAGGGAACTGCAATTCCTTCCCTGCTACCTGACTGAAATCCACAGCTCTTTAAAATCACTTAATTGCTTATCTTCGCAGGGAATGTTTACTTCCTTTCTCAGCATTCTGTCTCCCAGAGCTCTGCCCAACAATTCATGTGGTAGAGTTTCTAATAACGCTTCTTCATGAGACCCAGATGAATGGAAAGAACAAATCCCACATTCAATGAGTACACACAGGGGGTCTGTGTACCAGGCTTTGTACCGGGAGCTGGAGGTTTTTTTAAAAAAAAAATCTGATTCTATGAACTGTACCAGAATTTACAAAGTGGTTTTCCCAACTATGTCACAAAGAAAAAAAGAAATATTGGTAAATGAATATGACAAGCAGAATGACTCCCCATTTACATGGTATGAGGGACTGTGCAGATGTGATTAAGCAAAGGACCTCAAGATGAGGGCATTAGTCTAGACTTTCTGGATGGTCCAGATCACGTGAGTCTTTAAAAAAACCATTTCTGGTTTTAGTCAAAGAAAGACATATGATAACAGAAGCATCTGTATGATCGTGGTACAAAATTAATATGGGACAAATAACTGAAAGTTAGAGTTGTCTTCAAACCCAGTTAGATCTAGTTTCTTCAAACAGTGGCTCTCAACTGGGGAAATTTTTGTCCCTCCAGGGACATTTGGCCATGCCTGGAAGCATATCTGGTGATCACGGCTGGGGGTGTAGGGATACTACTGGCACCCAGTAGGTAGAGGCCACAGATGTTGTGGAACATCCTGCAATGTCTAGACCGTCCCCTGCAGCTTCAAGCCCACTACTTTCAATTCCAAAAATCCCTTCTTTGATAGGTCTGACAAAAGTCCTAGAGTTGATTCTGATTGGTCTAGCTTGGATTACTTGCTCATTCCTGAACTAATCACTAATTTTGATTGGTCTAGCTTGGATCACCCACTCATTCCTGACCATGAGGATGAAGCACTATCCTGAACTAATCACTAATTTTGATTAGTGTGAACTTGGTGTCACCTGTTCACCTGCTCCCCTCCTTCCCCCAAAAAGGGCTGAGTCAGCTCCAACTCTCTGTGAATGTGCAATATGGTTTATATTGTAATAGCAGAAGGTTGCCAAAAGAAAACAACGTGAGAGATTTTTCAAATGGCTACTATCCTATATTAGATTCTGTCTAACCAAGCAGACAGAGTTATTGCAGAGAAGTTTTATGAATGTTGTATAGCAACATCTTCCACACACATGTCTCTGTAGCTCCACGTGGGGCTCTGAATTGATTGGTCTGTGAATCTAACTCCTGATGAGGTGTTTCTCAAGGTCACAATGACATACAACAGACAGGCTGTTTTGCATGTGATTAGTGTGACATCACATTGGTCAACACAAACTTTCTTTTTTTTTTTTGAGTTGGAGTCTCACTCTGTCGCCCAGACTGGAGTACAGCGGCCGCTCCTAGCCACCGCAGCCTCGACCGCTGGGCTCCGGCGATCCTTCCGCCTCAGCCTTCCAAGTAGCCGGAATTACAGGCATTCGCTACCATGCCCGGCTGATTTTTTGATTTATTGTAGAGATGAGGTCTCGCTGCCCAGGTGGGTCTCGAACCCGCGGGTTCAGGCAATCCACTCACCTCAGCCTCCCAAAGGTGCAGGATTACAGGTTGAGCCACTGAGACCGGCTTTTTTTTTTTTTAAAGAAAGCCATGACAGGGTACTCTAATAGTAGAAGCAAGTTATGTAACACTGCAGAAAGCATTTTGGCTGACTCTAAGAGACAGCTTCCTAAGATGATGGGAAAAAAAGATAACTAAGAACTCGGATGCAATTCTTTTCACAGTACATGTTTCCAGCATGAGATTAAATCTTTGATCAGTCATATCAACAGACAGCAGAAACAAAAATGACCTCAATGCCCCAGTACAAATCCTACAATGTTGTGCCTTTGGTTTATCTTTTCCCGTCTACTTCTATCACATTTCTTTTCTCTGCAAAGCACAGGCAGTTCACTTTAGTGATGTACTAGTAGCACGCCTTGCCTTTAAATTTCTTCACATATTCATGATTCTGATATAAATAGTCAAAGTAGCCTGTGATGAAAGACAACAAGGATTTCTGAGCATATTCTGAGATCAAATCATTGCAAGATTCATATACAAGCATGGTCGATGAAAACTGAAATTGATGTAACACTAAGGAGAACAATGTACAAAGTGAGATGAATAAAATCCTTTTTTTATATATGAATATTAGAGAAACAACATATTTGTCATGCTTATATTCAGGTTTCCCAAGTCAGGTATCACTAGGAATTCTTTATACATTTCCATCTGCTCCTTCAAACTGAGTCACAGAAATTTGCTTTCTTTTGTTTCCTCCCCCTCTTCCTTCCAAAATTGTCATTCCTTCTCCCTGCCCTCTCTCTGCTCCTCGCCTCAGCCTACAGGTTGGCTTTCAACACACACACACACACACACACACACACACACACAAAACAAATGCCCTAAATTGTTGGATACTTAATAAGAAAAAAAGGCAGCGCTCAGTGGCTCAGCCTGTAATCCCGCACTATGGGAGGCCAAGGTGAGTGAACTGCGCGACCCCGCAGATTTGGGACCCACCCAGGCAACTTGGTGAGACCTCATCTCTACGATAAATCAAAAAATTAGCCAAGCGTGGTAGCACGCGCCTGTAGTTCCAGCTACTCGGAAGGCTGAGGCGGAAAGATTGCCGGAGCCCAGCAGGTCGAGGCTGCAATGGCCGGGAGTGGCCAGTGCACTCCAGTCTGGACAACAGAGTGAGACTCTGACTCAAAAAAAAATAAATAAATAAAAACAAAAATTTGAAAAATAAACTCTTAAACCAAAGCATTACATATTCACAAAAACATCAGAAGATACAGATAAATACAGAGATTCACATACAGCAGTCTATCCACCTAAAAATAATCAATTGCCATAGGGTTGTTCAAACTGTATATATGTGTATATATTACACACAATAGATACATACACATACACATATCTGGGCTTACTATATATATATAAAAATCCATTTTTGTAAAACACAGCCATTATACTATGCTTAATGTATAAATATATTTGTATTTAAAAATGGGTTATGTGCTATTTTGTAACTAGTTTTTTACAATTTGTTTATTTACTCTATTTCATTTTTTTGAATCAGGGTCTCACTCAGTCATCCAAGCTGGAATACAGTGGTATGATCAGAGCTCACCATAACCTTGACCTCTTGCTTGCAGATAATCCTTTTGCCTCAGCCTCCCAAGTAGCTGGGCCTATAGGTACACACCACCACACCAGGCTGCATTTTTTTATTTTTTATTTTTTGTATAGACAAAGCTTTGCTATATTGCCCAGGACAGTCTCAAACACCTGGGCTCAAGCAATTCTCCTGCCTCGGCCTCCCAAAGTGCTGGGATTACAGGTGTGAGCCACTTGCCTGACTACTTTATACAATGTATATCATACATTATAAACAATGCTGTCTATCAGTTAATATTCATTGTTAATACACTGTATTTTAAGCCGGGTTCAGCGGCTCAGCCTATAATCCCGCGCCTTGGGAGGCTGAGGTGAGTGGATTGCCTGAGCCTGCGGGTTTGAGACCCGCCTGGGCAACTTGGTGAGACCTCATCTCCACAATAAATCAAAAAATTATCCAGGTGTGGTAGCGCACGCCTGTAGTTCCGGCTACTTGGAAGGCTGAGGCGGAAGGATCGCCGGAACCCAGTGGCTCTAGTCTGGGCGACAGAGTGGATTGCCTGAGCAACTCACTCAACTCAAAAAAAACAAAAAAACAAAAAAAAAAACACTGTATTTTATCAAGGAAATACCACAATGTATCTACTCAATCCCTTATCTTGCATATTTTGGTTTTGCTAATTCTATGATAGCAGTGTCAAATTTTTAAAATGTTACCCTTCAGATGGGCAAAACTAAATGCAGCTTCTAAACTTTCTATCGTTTATTTAACCTTCTTTTTTTTAAATTTTTTTTTTGAGTTAGAGTCTCACTCTGTCACCCAAACTGGAGTGCAGTGGCATGCTCCCGGCCACCGAAGCCTCGATCCACTGGGCTCCGGCAATCCTTCAGCCTCAGCCTTCCAAGTAGCTGAAACTACAGGCGCGCGCTATGATGCCCAGCTCATTTTGATTTATTGTAGAGATGAGGTCTCGCTGCCCAGGCAGGTCTCGAACCCACGGACTCAGGCAATTCACTCACCTCAGCCTCCCAAAGGCATGGGATTACAGGCTGAGCCACCGAGCCCGGTTTATTTAACCTTCTTTAAGAACTCTTAACCCCACCAGTAGCTGAGTGGTGGCAATTTATTGTTAATGGTATCTCCATTTCTGATGTTTAAGTGAGGTCTTTCAGTAAAGCCACTGGAATGTGAGTTCCATGTCATTCTTGTTTCCCACTATATCCCGGTTATCTACAGTAGTACCTGGCACAGGATAACTGCTCTATTAATACTTTTTTTTTTTTGAGTTGGAGTCTCACTCTGTCACCCAGACTGGAGTGCCGTGGCCGCTCCCGACCATCGCAGCCTCAACCCGCTGGGCTCTGGCGATCCTTCCGCCTCAGCCTTCCAAGTAGCTGGAACTACAGGCAGGTGCTACCACACCCGCTAATTTTTCATTTATTGTAGAGATGAGGTCTCGCCAAGTTGCCCAGGTGGGTCTCGAACCCACAGGCTCAGGCAATTCACTCATCTCAGCCTCCCAAAGGCACGGGATTACAGGCTGAAGCCACCGAGCCCGGTTGATTAATACATTTTAAGTGAAAGAAGCCATCCTTTTTATTACGTGAATGGAAGTCCCCCATCTCCTTTGTCCTCTATCCCTACTAATCCCTAAAATGACATCCAGGTTTACAGGAGGCTCACATAATCTTGTAGCAGTGGGGAGAGGGGCTCTTTGCTGGCCACTGGATCTTCTGCTCTCTGCTGCAAAGTACCTTATCTGCCAGGTTTCATGGTTTCTGTGGGTATTTGACACCGACGTCTGCCTTGGATGACTTGGCTGCGTTCTCCCGGCTCAGACTGAGCCCTGCATTCTCCCTTAACAATTCCACCCTAATTTCACCCTCTCATATTCTGATGAACCACCTGGGCCTCTGTCCCATCCTCCAGCCAACCCTTGACTTCATCTCTCTAGCCAGTACCCTCTAGGATGTTATTTCATGATCACTAAGGCATCGCCATAGCAAGTCCTCAGGACCTACGCGTCACTCCAAGAAAGATGTAAAATGTCCCTTTCACACCATGTGGAAGCCAAGATGCTCAGGACTGATAGCACTCTCAATTCCTCTCTGCCTGAGCCTGATAGGCTGCTACTCTTATTGAGCTGCTGGCCAGCCCTATCTTGGCATGAGATGGCCCGATACGATAGCCTTCCTAGAGTTCCAGATGTAGTGACACCAAGACCCTATTGCTTTTAGCTAATATGTCCACCACAACCCCAAAACACACACAATTTGGGGAATTCTGACTTTGGGATATGAGGTAACATATATGAGGGGAGACTCAGAAAAAAAACAGAATTATCTTTTGGAGATGAGCCCCTTATAATACACTTGGAATTTGATCCTACGGATCAAACAGTCGACCAAAGCTTTTACCTGGAAGATTTCAAAAGGTTGCATCATGATTTGCAGAAGAAACGCCCTAAGTTGTGGCAAACAGTTGACTGCTTCTTCCATCATGACAACACACCTGCCCACACCATCCTGAGTGTTCAGCAGTTTTTGACCAAAAACAGCATCACCCCCATGTCTCGCCCTTCCTATTCATCCAATCTCACCCCAAGCGACTTTTTTTGTTTACTCGGATGAAAAAATTCTCAAAGGGAAAAGTTTTGCCAAAGTGGAAGAGATAAAAAACAGCAGAAGCACTAAATGGCATCAAAATTGACAAGCTCAAAAACTATTTTGAGCAGTGGAAAAAGTACCTTGAGGAGTGTACTGCATTAAATGGAGAGTACTTTGAAGGCAACTGAAATTTTTATTTATTTATTTTTTTTTTTGAGTTAGAGTCTCAGTCTGTTGCCCAGACTGGAGTGCAGTGGCCGCTCCCAGCCACCGCAGCCTCGACCTGCTGGGCTCTGGCGATCCTTCCACCTCAGCCTTCCCAGTAGCCGGAATTACAGGTATGCGCTACCACACCCGGCTGATTTTTTTGATTTATTGTAGAGATGAGGTCTTGCTGCCCAGGCGGGTCTCAAACCCGCGGGCTCAGGCAATCCACTCACCTCAGCCTCCCAAAGGCATGGGATTATAGGCTGAGCCACCAAGCCCGGATGTGACTGAAATTTAAACACAAAAGAATAAATACATAATTCTTTTTTTTTTTTTTTGAGTCGTAGTCTCACTCTGTCGCCCAGACTGGAGTGCAGTGGCATGTTCCGGCCACCGCAGCCTCAACCTGCTGGGCTCCGGTGATCCTTCCACCTCAGCCTTCCGAGTAGCTGGAACTACAGGCACACACTAGCAGGCCTGGCTAATTTTTTATTTATTGTAGAGATGAGGGCTTGCAAAGTTGACCGGGCAAGTCCCCAACCTGTGGGCTCAGGCAACCCACTCACCTTGGCCTTCCAAAGTGCTGGGATTACAGGCTGAGCCACCGAGTCCAGCCATAAATACTTAATTCTTAATAAATTTTGAATTTTGGGGGGGGTCCTCCTTCGCGTGTGTGTGTGTGTGTGTGTGTGTGTGTGTGTGTGTGTGTGTGTGTGTGTGTGTTTTTAAGTCACTCTCTCTGTTCCTCCCTTCCATCTTTCTTTTCCTTTCCCACATTTGACTGGGACTAAAGGTAGAGTTCCATCTCACTCCACCTCCTCTGGGGCAGTGTCACCCCTTACCTGTACTTTATCATCCAAACCAGGATGCATTTGAGAGTAAAAGAGGTGCAACTGGTAATCAGGTCAAGGACTGGAGCTGGCCCAACAAGTTAGTAAATGTGGTCACTCTAGTTATATTGAACTTGACATTCAAGTACATTTGGGCCTGGTTCTTGATATGCTAATGGAGGCTTAAGGGATTTAGAAAATCTTATTTTGGTAGACAAAAGTTGAGTACTGACTCTTTCTTGCCTTCCGGCTGTAAGAATCCTAATCCCTTGAGGCTAATGGATGCCTCTGGGTGATGGGAAAGAAGGAAACAGAAAAATGTAGAAAAGCATGTTATTATACTCAAAAGCATTACTCCTCTTGTTTATGCTATTCTAAACAATGCAGCAATGAACACCCATGGAATCAAATCACTGCACACTGCCTCAGTTTGGTTTTTATGGCTTTTGTTAGTTTTTGTTGTTGGTGTTTTCAAACGAGTTTACACAGCCTTGATTACTAATTCTAGAGGCCTACTAATAAATTTGTAATTCCCTGCTTGTCACAGTGCTTCTCAAGTCTGGGGTTTTGCTTATCCTGTTTCTTCTTCCTCGAATGCCCTCCTGCCCTCTCACTCTGACCTTACCACTCTTGCTCACCACTGCAAAGTCTTTGCTGACTGCCCTCCCCGCTGCCATGCAGTCCTTCTATTCATGGTCAGCTGCTCTTTCCTTAGTATTCTCACATGAGAGCACCCTCCAAGGCCCAAGAACAGAGTCAACCAATCTGTGCAGTAATCTTGAGAGGGAGGTGGAGTTCTCCCCTTTTACAGAAACTCAACTTAGTATGCTGTAGTTCAAGTATTCTAGCCAAGGGTCACTCATAACTGTCCACCTTGCCTGATTTTGTTTAAGGATTAAATTACCTAGTGAATGTGAAAACTCTAAGAAACAGCTGAGGAGCTGGACAATATGAAGAATTACTTTGGGCCCATCTTCTTTCTATCTGGAAATTAAACTCTGTGATAACAAAGACCAGATTTTATCTAAATTATAAAACTTTAGCATGACATGAAAGCCTCAAGAAATTCTGAACAAATGCTAGAAGTCTCACATAAGTAAATTCTGCCCTCCACAGGCCCACATTCCATAAAGGAACAAGAGCATCACCATGTTACCTTCCAACCACTTCTGTTTCTAGAAATGAATATTTGAAGGGATGGAGAGAACTTGAATGGTATCTTTGATTTGTATAGAGATGTTAAATTAAATTTAGAGCCCGGCTCGGTGGCTCAGCCTGTAATCCCGCGCCTTTGAGAGGCTGAGGTGAGTGGACTGCCTGAGCCTGCGGGTTCGACACCCACCTGGGCAACTTGGCAAGACGTCATCTCTACAATAAATCAAAATGAGCCAGAAGTGGTAGCGCACGCCTGTAGTTCCAGCTCCTTGGAAGGCTGAGGCGGAAGGATCGCCGGAGCCCAGCAGGTCGAGGCTGCGGTGGCCGGGAGCGGCCACGGCACTCCAGTCTGGGTGACAGAGTGAGACTCCAACTCAAAATAAAAAAATTAATTAATTAATTTAGCCTAAAGTTGCCTCCTTATATATTTTAAGTTTGGTCTAAAGTTTTCTCCGTACAGAGTGAAGCTGTAACCTAACTGTATGTATAAACTGGCTGTAACCCACTCTTGTGCCAATCACCAAGTTCTGACCAATGAAAGGTGGCCAGCTGTTCAAACATTGTTCAAATAAGGCCAAGCTGTAACCAATCCAGCTGTTTCTATGTCTCACTTTCAATCTCCATACATCACTTTATTTTTTTGTCCACAAAGCCTCTCCGACCACACGGCAACATGAAAGTCTCTCTGAATTTATTCTGGTTGTTGTTGGTGGTAGGGGTTGCCAAAATTGTGAATTATTCTTTGCTCAATTAAACTCTGTTAAATTTGTCTGAAGTATTTTCTTTTAATGAATATGAGACATAAGTATCCATTGTTCTAAAAGAAAGTAAAGAATGAGAATTTGGAACTCAAAGATTATTAAGAAGGAATAATAATGTTAGGACAGCCCTGATGAACTGAGATTGCCTGAACTGTGGTTACAGGTCAGAACAGGATATCTGGAAGGTCTAAGGGGAAGAGTATCTTAAAGTTTGGGCCACTGACAAGTACTCAGCAAAACTTAGATGAACTGAGAAGAGATACAGTTCAGGACAGAGCATGGGTGGTAGTGAAACCCTTGTGTTACTATAGTAATACCTGGGGAGGAAGTATGTGTTTGTGTGTGTAGAACAAACAGCAATGTAACAAAAATGCTTTAATACTGGGCCTTTCATTCAGAACGTCCAGTGTTTGGAAGGAGTTCCCCCACCCCAAGGTAGCACCAAAAGAAAACTGAGAATTTCCAGATGAAAACAACAGCAGGGGTCACGTCTTGGTAACTCTGGCTGAGGATTCTCCCTGAGCAGCAGTTTTCAAACTTTCAAGACCGTTTCATACTCTTCAAAAGTCTTTTTTCAAGCACTTTTGCATGCTCACAGTGTTTGTCACCAAGGGGACTGGATTTGATAGAAGTATTTATAACATATCCAGCAACATCCGTCATAGATAATAAACCGAGATCTGTGTTTCCTCAACACTTATGCTCCTCTTTTTTTTCTTTTTTTTTGAGTTGGAGGCTCACTCTGTCACCTCGACCTGCTGGGTTCTGGTGATCCTTCCGCCTCTGCCTTCCGAGTAGCTGGAACTACAGGCGCGCGCTACCACACCCAGCTCATTTTTGATTTATTGTGGAGATGAGGTCTCGCCAAGTTGCCCAGGCGGGTCTCGAACCTGTGGGATCAGGCAAGCCACTCACCTCAGCCTCCCAAAAGCGCAGGATTACAGGCTGAGCCACTGAGCCTGGCTCACTTATGCACCTCTTAAACAGAACCTTCTCATTAATTTTAGAAAGTTAACAACAGCAGCAACAAATGTGAAGATCAGTGATTTTTTTGTGTGTCTGTCACCCAGAGTGGAGTGCAGTGACACGCTCCCAGCCACCGCAGCCTTGACCTGCTGGGCTCCGGCGATCCTTCCGCCTCAGCCTTCCAAGTAGGTGGAACTACAGGCACATGCTACCACACCTGGCTAATTTTTTGATTTATTGTAAAGATGAGGGCTCGCCAACTTGCCCAGGTAGGTCTCGAACCCGCAGGCTCAGGCAATCCACTCACCTCAGTCTCCCAAAGCGTGGGATTACAGGCTGAGCCACCGAGCCTGGTTTAGGATTAGTGATTTTGACATGTACAACGCACATGATTATCAGTTTTGGTGGAGAACTTATGCTAAAGTGAGAGTAATGATCTTAATCACATAGGAGGGCCTCATTAGAGCCTTGAGTATTTATTTATTTATTTATTTATTTATTATTTTATTTATTTATTTTTTTTGAGTTGGAGTCTCACTCTGTCGCCCAAACTGGAGTGCAGTGGCCGCTCCCAGCCACCGCAGCCTCGACCTGCTGGGCTCCGGCTATCCTTCCGCCTCAGCCTTCCAAGTAGCTGGAACTACAGGCGCGCGCTACCACGCCCGGCTCATTTTTGATTTATTGTAGAGATGAGGTCTCACCAAGTTGCCCAGGTGGGTCTCAAACCCGGGAACTCAGGCCATTCACTCACCTCAGCCTCCCAAAGGCGCGGGATTACAGGCTGAGCCACCGAGCCCGGAAAGTCTTGAGTATTTAATCATTAGTGAGATTCAGTATGAATATCAGAGAACTTTGTATATAGATTGGTGTGTTTTGGGGTTACAAAAAGTGAGAATTTTCTCGGTGTACCTGTGAGCATACAAATTTCAAATGTCTCACTGATTATACACACATCATCATTTTAAACAAAGCAATCTGATACTCCAAGCAAATCATTGACAATTGTAAGCCTGCACAGGTTTAATTAGCCCGAACATGGTGTGTCTTAAAAAAGACAATACATGTTTTAGAGCTTTCTTCCACCCAAGCAGGCTTTATAAAAGCACATGTGTTTGTATATAAACTCACACTGCCCTGTCAAAATGATGATGTAGTGGTAGAGAGAGATGCTAAGAGAAGTGGTTACCATAGCAACAAAAATCGCCAACACTCTAAAGATGTCTGAGTAATTCTGTCTCATTTCTCAGGTTCTTCTCAGAAGCACTTACTCTCAAGTTATCCTTCAGTCTTCTAGAAGAAAGTCCTTTTGACACAGGACTACCGTTGCTCTCCACCACCTGAGTACGGTCATAACCACAAAGTCTTTGAGTAAGAAATGTTACTACATATCTGGCTCAGGTCAATCAACATTGCCCACTAGAATACATGCTACCTTAGAGGAGGGATTTTTCCTTGTTTTGTTCATTGGTAAATCTCCATTATTAAAGAAAATGCCTGACACATAATAGGTGTTTAGCATTTGTTAAATACGTGAATGGCCACCAGAAAATCACAGCATAAATGAAAACCCCAATACAAACTTCCCTGTTTCATTTTAAAATTGCAAGGCCCAGGATCCAAGTCAAAAGAACTCCCTTTTTCAACCAGCTCAAAAGGAAACTCCAAAGATTCCTATGCAAGAAAGTTTGATTCTTTATACCTCCCGGTTACCATTAAGTCATTCAACTGAAGCAGGAGAGCACAACAGTTACATGCAGGACTCTGGAACCATAATGTCTGGATTTGAAACCTGGCTCTATCATCTCACAATCTTTTTTTTTTTTTTTTAGTTGGAGTCTCACTCCATCGCCCAGACTGGAGTGCAGTGGCATGCTCCCGGCCACCGCAGCCTTGACCTGCTGGGCTCTGGTGATCCTTCCATCTCAGCCTTCCAAGTAGCTGGAACTGTAGACGCACACTACCACGTCCGGCTGATTTTTTGATTTATTGTAGAGATGAGGTCTCGCCAACTTGCCCAGGCAGGTCTTGAACCCGCGAACTCAGGCAATCCACTCACCTCAGCCTCCCAAAGCACGGGATTATAGGCTGAGCCACTGAGCCCAGCTGTATCTCATACTCTTGAAGGGACCACTTCACCTCTGTGTGCCCCAGTGCCTCCTCATTTGAAAAATAGTGAGAATAATGGGACCTACCTCAAATATAAGCTATTATAATTTGAGCACACACTACATTACAGATACAAAGACAAATAAGACATCCTCAAGTTTTTATTACAGCACCACCCACATCATATTATACATCTTTTCATATGTCCAACAAGACAGCAGAAGGACAATAGGACAATCATCAGACAGTCTTTCATTATCTCAACTCTGCCAAACATTGCTGGTGGCAGAGGCTTGACAACTTGGTTATTCAGAAACTAAAGCCGGCAAATGGACACATGGGCCTTTCTGACCCTCTCTGGTACAGCACAGAAAAGAAAGAATGCAAGAGACTTGAGTGAGGCCAAACTAAAGGGGCTGAAAGACAGGAATTAGTGCATCTTCTCCCAGATCCTGGAATAAGTAGCAACTTATTCCAGCTATCTTAAATGGGAACAACACAGCCTTAGCCAATGATCACAGACAAACGATCTGGAGATTAGGATTCCAAGACTCTCCAGGCTGTTGATCCAACTTAGAAAAGTCTGTGAATAATAAGAAAAATGTGGAAATGCAAACTCTCAAAAGTGATTAAAAATAAAGGAGAGAGCCGGCTCGGTGGCTCAGCCTGTAATCCCGCGCTTTGGAAGGCCGAGGTGAGTGAATTGCCTGAGCCCATGGGTTCGAGACCTGCCTGGGCAACTTGGTGAGACCTCATCGCTACAATAAATCAAAAAAATTAGCCAGGCATGGTAGCATGCACCTGTAGTTCTGGCTACTTGGAAGGCTGAGGCGGAAGGATTGCTGGAGCCCAGCAAGTCGAGGCTGCAGTGGCTGGGAGCAGCCACTGTACTCCAGTCTGGGTGACAGAGTGAGACTCTAACTCAAAAAATAAAAATAAAAAAATAAAAAATAAAGGAGAGAAAAGGAAAAAAAAAAACTATTATTTAAAGGGTTAATAGTCTAGTTGCTTCTCAAGTATTTTCTGAAGCCAATTTAGCAGAGGAAAAGTAATTTATATGAACATATTCTTGGCAAAGTGACTATAGTAAAGAAATATAAAATTATGCAAAGACTTGTTGAGATTAAATGAATTACTGCTGCATATGAATCAGTCTTTTTTAAAGAAGCTATACAGTATAAAATAGACATAGTCTTGTAGTTGATTAGATTTACATTTCCATCTTATTTAAGCTATGCCACCTGGAGAATAAGATAATTCAATGCTTTTTATATAAAAACACCTTAGTTTAATATTTCACAATAAGAAACCTTGATTTTGAATTAAATTATGTCCAAATGGGAGTCTAGGAGAAAAGAATATTCAGTGTGTGGGATGCTAACCATTCAGTCTGGTAAAGATATTGAGTTTCTGACAGTGGATAACTATTACAATGTACATTTCCTCCAATTGAGAAGTAGACTCAGAAACTCTACCAAATCTTTAAAGATCATTCCACAAGGCAGGCATATATCACCCTCGTTCCCAACCCCCCACTCCCACCCCCCGAGGCATTCAAAAGCCCAGAAATCTCTAAATAATGCCAGTTCACAGATGATATCTCAAAAAAGGTTAGAGAGAATTCTGGTCTTTTACACACACTGATCTGAAAGCAAGCCACAATTTCTCAAGACCACCTTCACAAGTATACTACAAAGCACAACTTCTCAAATAGGGTTCCTAGAAATCCTGATGGCCCTCAGTCCTTGGTAGCCTGGATAGGGATTCGGGCAGCTAAGGACCGCAGGAAGGTCTCCTTATCCTGTGAGCATCTTGACAGGATTCCAAATCATCTCCAGAGGGCCAGGCAAGTATCAGCATTATCTATTACAGCCAAGGCATGCAAAAGGCCAGAGGCAGAAAGGAAAGGATACATAGGTTGAATAACCTTCATCCAAAAATTTGAAACCCAAAAATATTCAAAATTCAAAAAAAGTCTGGTCCCAAGCATTTCCAATAAGGGATATTCAACAACCCACAATTCCATACAATGCTAACAGGAATTTGGAAGAAAACAAAATACATGGGATGGAGGAAATTCTGTGGTCAAATATGTATAGTATATAGTGAGACAAAATAATTTCTTCACTGCAGGATTTATGAACATTCTTTTTTTTTTTTTATTGTGAAGTTGTGGGGTACAGTTAAGGGTTAGGTATACAATTGTGTTTCATTCAGGCACCCTGTTTATGTGCTGATGAGCCAGGCTCGGTGGCTCAGCCTGTAATCCTGCGCCTTTGGGAGGCTGAGGTGAGTGGATTGCCTGAGCCCGCGGGTTCGAGACCCGCCTGGGCAGCGACACCTCATCTCTACAATAAATCAAAAAAGCAGCCAGGGATGGTAGCGCATGCCTGTAATTCCAGCTACCTGGAAGGCTGAGGCGGAAGGATCGCCGGAGCCCGGCAGGTCGAGGCTGCGGTGGCCGGGAGCAGCCACTGCACTCCAGTCTGGGTGACAGAGTGAGACTCCAACTCAAAAAAAAAAAAAAAAAAAAAAGTGCTATGAAATCTGTTAAAAGAATATGATACTGCTACAATTCACCAACTTATTTGACAGCACATTCATTTTAATGGAATTTCACCAGAGTTAAAAATTCATAGAACACAGTTTGAGAACTACAGCTTTAAATGTTTAATTTGTGTTACTTGATAAACGGACTTCAATAAACATTTGAGTTACAACTGAATTTCTATATATATGAGTAATAATGAGTGCCTATATGTGCACTAGGCACTAGGCCATCCAGGCTCCTCTGAAGGGATGGACAAGATGGATAAACAAGATAGGCAATATGGAACTTCCTTTTTCATAGAAGCAGACAGACAATGGAAATGCAGTCTAGAAGACTCAGAAGTGAAAATTATGTTCTGCTTTTAAGTTTAATAAACCACTCTAGGTGATGCAATGGAAAAAGATTATAGATTGTAGGGGCACTCCTTGACTGGAAGAGTCTAGAAGTCTACTCTGAGGAGGTTACAGAGGGGCTGAATCTGGGACTGTGGGAAGGATCCAGCCAAGGAAAGATGTGGGAAAACAGATTTCCATACCAGGCAAATGAAACGACAGGGGCAGATGCTTTGAGACAGAAATGAACTTCAGGAAAACAAAACAACCAGAGCTGAAGCGCACCGTGAGATTGAGAAAGTGGCCTAAGATGAGGCTGGAAACAAGGAAGGGGCAGATCATGTGAAGCCTTAGAGTTCATGGTATGGAATCTGGATCTTCATCTGCTGGAAGGTCCTCAGCAGTTTTCAAGCAGGAAAATGTCACGACATAATTTCTGTTGTTAAAAACAGCTGCTGCCATGTGGGAACTAGCAGAGGGAAAGGCTAGAGAGATGAGAAGATTCACTCCTAAGCATGGTAAGTTACTTCCTCACACTCCAATGCCTAAAATTCCGAATCCTGGAGGGATGGGTCAAACTTAACAGTCACTCAGCTAAGCAAAGAACAAAAGTTCTGTTGCCTAGCTGAACTTTTCCCCCATCAAACAGTATTGTCAAAAGAGATACAACTGTTCCAAAGAAATCATGCAACAACAAAAAATACATTAAAGCATTTGCTTTAATCTTATTTTGTCTAGGACACCATTATTCTTAATAGTCTTCTTTTAAATTTTAAAGAAAAAAGAACTTGTGATAAAACTGTCTTAACTGCATCAGCACTATTTCTCTAATAGAACTCAAGTGCGTATCAAAGTCCAGTAATTTGTAAAATAGTAAGGAAATCTTTCTTTCCAGGTCAATCCTAATCAATATCCATATGACTTCTCCTTACAAAATGATCATTTACTGTGTTTAATAAATCTTGAGATTAAAAAGAAATGGCATACAGTGAAACCTGATTAATTCTGACCTGATTACATCAAGTTTTGTTAAATTTGGACCTGGGGTGGTCTGAATCTGTGTTCTGCTTTAGCCAGTTAAAAAATAAATAAATAAATAAATAAATAAATAAATAAACTCAGCCTGTAATCCCAGCACTTGGGAAGGCCGAGGTGAGTAGACTGCCTGAGCCCGGGGGTTCGAGACCCGCCTGGGCAACTTGGCGAGACCTCACCTCCACAATAAATAAAAAATTAGCCAGGTGAGGTAGCGCACACCTGTAGTTCTGCTACTTGGAAGGCTGAGGCGGAAGGCTCGCCGGAGCCCAGCAGGTCGAGGCTGCAGTGGCTGGCAGCAGCTACTACACTCCAGACTAGGTGACAGAGTGAGACTCTAACTCAAAAAAAAAAAAAAAAAAAAATCTGTTCTACAAATTAGTAAATAAAAAACAATGTGGTAGCGGGACAATGTTCACTCTGAAGAAAACAAGCTTTATTAAATATATTTACATAGAACTAACACACTAATTAAAAATTGTTTATGTATTCATTGTAGCAGGCCACCCAAAAAGCTCTATTATATTATATTAGCTTATCCTGAGGTTGCCTGCATCTACATTGGTAAACAAACTATATTCATTTAAAAATATTTCCTAGTTGAAAGTCCTCAATGATTCCAACTAACATTACAATATAGTTAGGACAAAAAGTTTAAGGTTGGCTCAAATCACATGAAATCACTATCTATTAACATTCTGGGTATAACGCTGCTCACAAAAGATAATATAAAAACATATGTTTTATACAGTCACTTATAGATTTGGTTTTATCTGAATTTATAAGTGGACTAACCTCCAGCCAAAGGCTTAGCAACAATGCTGAATCTAACGCGGAGAGGAGACATTGCAAATCTTGCTTTACTAAACATTACAGACACTCCCCAACAAGACCTTGAGCAAATCTGTGCTTGCCAACACTGAAAGCCATCTTTGGTTTCCACATCACTAATAAATGTGAACTCTACCTCCTGACCTTTTCAGCTGCTCTGGGTATCCAAGTATAACCAGCATTTCCTGAGACACCCTCTGAATCAGTCTACTGTAAATACAGTACAAACATCTAAGCAGCAAATTAGACTAGATTTTAAAATAAATGCTTAGCAACAAAAGAAAGCAACACTAAAAATCACCATGTAATACAGTCCTGATACAACTGATCTTTGGTTATAGCTCAGAATGATTTAATTAAATAAGAAATTCTGGATTATTTTCTTTCTGTTGCCAAACACTTTGGGGCCTCGCGTTCAATTAAAAATTAAAATTTGACCACACACAGTAAGAATCTAATTACATTTCTCAACATCTGTCTTTCTTTCCAGGCCAAAAGAAAATAATATTTATAGAAGAGCAGATTGAGACAAAATATACCACTGTCATTTTATCTAGTTGAACTGGTGAACATCTCCATTACATCATTTGCCTTTTAGGTGGTTTATCTGTCAGGAATGCTTTTGGCTGCAAATAAGAGAATCCCTGAATAATGGTAGTTTAAGTAGTCAGTGGCTTATTTTTCTCACAGAAATCTGGAGGGAAGTGGTCCCTGGGGTTGATTCAGTTACTCAGCAATGCTGTCCAAAACACAGCTGGCTCCAATCCCATCATTCTCAGTATGTTAGTTTTCCTCCTCAGGCTTGTCACTTGAATTTCATAAGAAGGCTGCTGTGTTTTCAAGTAACATATTCTCATACAAAGCAGGGAGCAGAAGAGAGGGGCAAAAAGATTTATCTTCATAGGTATCTGTCATTTTTACAGTGAAAGGGATCTCTCCCACCTCCCTTTATGTCTCACTGGCCAGAGTTGTGTTACACATACAACTCTAGACCAATCACTGTTGAAGCAGAATGGGCTGACCAGACAAGTTTAGACCAATCATGACTCATTGAGCATAAAGGAGGACAGACCTGCTTTGCCTGAGAACAAGTAATTGCACCGATTAAACACAAAATCAGGACTCTTAGTGGGAACAAGAGGAGATAGCTGCTGAATAGACAAGGACATCAGTGTATCCCACAAGTGTTTCCTAGAATGAAAGGATCTATGAATAAACAAATGAACAAATGGCCATTAAAGGAGAAAAGCAATAGCACATCTTCTGTTTTATCTAAGGCCTGAATATTGTGAAGTGTTGTCGGAGTTGTGGAATAGAATAGAGTTATTGTCTAACTCTCTTCTGCACATTTTTTTTCTTTTTAATAAGAGAGGTAGTTACCTCCGTGGCAAATTTTACCATATTCAATGAAAAGAAGCAGGATGAATTAAGTTACCTCTGGAAATATCTTCTAGCTCCCAAATTTAGTGACTGAATAACTTAAAAGGTAACCACAGGGCAACAGTTTCCCTGGAGGGTGATGTAAATGTCCTTTTAAAACATATAACTACATCCCCATGATTTAATGAATAGTATATAAAGAAAAGTTGAACCTAAAAATAATCTCAGGAAAGAGACTCTATCTTCAGAGTGTCATAGCTCTGGAGCAAATACAAGAATGTCTGTTTGCCAAGTTAGACCCACAGAAAAGTAATTTCCATGTTTTGGTTAAAAACACCTTACATAGCCAACCTTAAAATTTGGTTCTAGTCAGGCTAAAATTGAATTCTAGCAGCATATAAATAAATTTATATTATCATGCAGAAATTAGCAATTTTTAGTGCTGTATTTTATTTTATTTTTTTGAGTTGATGTCTCACTCCATCACCCAGACTGGAGTGCAGTAGCATATTTACGGCCACCCCAGTGGCGACCTGCTGGGCTCAGGCGATCCTTCCACCTCAGCCTTCCAAGTAGCTGGAACTACAGGCACGCATTACCAAGCCCAACTAATTTTTGATTTATTGTAGAGACAAGGTCTCGCCAAGTTACCCGGGCTGGTCTCAAGCCCACGAACTCGGGCAATCCACTCACCTCAGCCTACCAAAGTGCTGGGGTAAATTAGACTGAGCCACCGAGCCCAGCCAACTTTTAGTGTTTTAAATAGTAAATGGTGTTTCTTAAAATTCAGTCAATAAGCAAACTGTGCTTATTATCTTCAGAATTCAATGTCTGGTGCTAAGAAGAACATTAAATGTTGATAGTAGCCAGAATTGGAATGTAAGGTATGATCTCAATTCTTGCTAAGTTTACAAGCAAAGGGCAGAATGAGTCTCTAAATTTTAGAAACTGCTGTATGTAATGTTGTTGGCAGTGATTACTTGTAGTTCAGGTATAATATAAGAATGATAATTAAAAGTCACAATTAAACAATTCTATTTTAAATCTTGTCAAAATTGTTCCCCTTTAAGTTACATACCTTCCTGATAGAAAATATTTATATAAACCAAGTTAGCAAATTAGCTCCTGCTAACCTGTTCAGGAATAAAATGAATTCAGTCTTGACCTAAAGAAGAGGCCACAAACCTTAGGAAGACAACAGAATCTGGAGAGGAAAAGCTCCCACCTCTCTTTTCAGTGTCTCTATGCAAGGATTACAGTCCAGTAGTTTTGCATTTAGCAGCCAAACAAAACACACAGAAAGGCTGGATTTGGCTACTCATTTAAAAGACACAAAAACTTGCCAAATGCTTTGTATACTTTGAATACTTCTCATTGACTGATTCCTGGGGATATTGAAATAAGCAATCACTAGTAAAAAGTACAACTTCCATCCTTCCTCCCACATTTTCCAAGCGCTCCATGTACTCTCCGGATTTGCTATGCAAGGAAGATGGGGGGGGGAAAGGTTTCTGAATTATTCCAAACCAGCATCTCTGCCTCAGATGAACATCAAGCTGCTCTCTGTTGCCCTCTAGAGGATCTCAATATTACATGAAGAAAAGAAGAAACGACTGCTAAAGCTTTCACATCATCGCACACAGAATATCCACTTATTTCTGATATCTTGGTAAACAAGAATGTGAAATTGAATGAAATGAGGATTTCTTGCATATAACATACAGAACTCTTGAGATTTTTTTTTTATATTTCAATTATCATAAAATCATGTGAAAATCTTCCCAGAGATTATATATCACAATTAAGCATAATTAGTGTGTTCATCCCCTCCCATTCCCCAGGTGTGGACCACTTCCTGGAGTCTGCACTAACTGAAAGCATTAGAATATATGCTAAAAAGTGTGCTTAAGGTCTAGAAAAACTATGACACCACAGTTCTTAAATTCATTGATCAGAAACTCAATTGAGAGAAATGAGCTAGGTATAAAATGTCAGGGAATAGGTGAGCACTGAGGCAAACTGAAGGGTTCATAGTCCATTAAAGTGGTAAGAATCAACTAAATTCTTGGTGATTGTCTGGGTTCAGAATTGCAAGATAACCTGTTTTTTTGTTGTTGTGGTTTTCCTTTTTTTTTTTTTTTTTTTTTTTTTGAGTTGGAGTCTCACTCTGTGGCCCAGACTGGAGTGCAGTGGCACACTCCTGGCCACTGCAGCCTCAACCTGCTGGGTTCCAGCAATCCTTCTGCCTCAGCCTTTCAAGTAGCTGGAACTACAGGCACGGGCTACCACACCCGGCTAATTTTTTAAAAATTATTTTATTGTAGAGATGAGGTCTCGCCAAGTTGCCAAGGCAGGTCTCGAACCCGCGGGCTCAGGCAATCCACTCACCTCAACCTCCCAAAGCGCTGGGATTACAGGCTGAGCCACCGAGCCTGGCTGTGTTTTTCTTTTTAAAGGCCAGGTTCAGTGGCTCTCGCCTGTAATCCCAGCAATTTGGGAGGCAGAGGCAGAAGGATTGCTTGAGCCCAGGAGTTTGAGACTAGCCTGGGCAACATAGAGAGACTTCATCTCTACAAAAAAAAAAAAAAATAGCTAGGTGTGGTGGCATGTGTCTGTTATCCCAGTTACTCAGAAGGCAGAGCATAGACAGTCATCAAAAAAAAAAAAAAAGAAGGCTGAGATGGGAAGATTGCTTGAACCCAGGAGTCTGAGGCTGCGGTAAGCCATGATCATGCCATTTCACTCCAGCCTGGGCAACAAAGTGAGACCCCAACTCAAAAAAAAAAAAACAAAGCTAGAAAAACAACTGTATGTAAAAATCTCCATATTTTAGATGTTTGATTAGCCTGAAAACACTGTACTGGGAAAAAGAAATCATAACAATATATTGGATTTAGCCCACTAGAGCAGATATTTCTGCTATAAGATCATCTGTCACTAGCAACTGCAATCCAAAAGAAAAACCAGAGAAGGAATCCTCATCCATCTCTCATACAATGAGATTCATCCTATCAAAAAACCATCTGGTTTATAGGGACAGATGTAGCAGATGTGGTAATTTGAAGACTGTTTAAATCTTCAGCCAGTCCCTTCCTTGGGTGTTTCATCTTAATTTTGAAACAAAGTGGCTTTATATGGCATATTAAGGCATAAATAAATCACTGCAATAGCGTGGGCTATTTCTTCCGCTGCCTGCTCAGTCCAGAAGCACAGAAGACAGATAGTCAGATGAACACTCCCAAGGGAGGGGATGGAGGCGATGAAACCACCTTCGCGTTTGTAGGAAGCCGTCACTACAGCTGTTATTAATCCTCTCCCAGGGAAGGGCAATGCAGTTTTGCTGCTCCTGCCCTAATTCCTAGTGTTACTTTTCACCATCTTGGGTCTGATCTAAACTGTAATCTACTCTTCCTATCAATATAATGTTCCTTCCTTAGGTCCACTGATCTTTTTCAAAAATAAGGAGTTATCGTCAGTCCATTTTTCCCATAGTTGACAGATCAAGGGTTGGAGAACAGATTTAGCAGATGAGGATGCTGGCAAGATGCCAGCTCAATTTCATTTGTAGGTTAAACACACTGTCTTATTTACAGAACCGTCACTATCACTAGTCAACTCTTCATTTCAACAGCACTGAAAACTCCTAGGAAGGGATTGGCAGTAGTGGGAAACTCAGGGGAGGGGGGATGGGATTGGCAGTTGAGGGAAACTGCTAGGGAAGGGAGGGGCATACATCAACAACAAGGGTACCTGCAAAATCAATGTTTGTATACCTAACCCTGAATTGTAACCCACATCTTTATAATAAAAAAAAGAAAGAAAACTCCTTAATGATTGCTTCCAACTCAGACATATAATTGTTAAAAATTCCAGAAGGAAAACCAGATCCTAAACTCTAACTAAAGGGCCCAATTCTCTTGAATATACAGAAGAATATATTAGCAATGTCCAGAGGGACTAAGTCCTGTTTCATGTCTGGATTAACAGCTCCGTAAAAAAGGAAGAAAGGAAGGAAGGGAAAGAGGGGGAAACGGAAGGAAGAAGAGAAAAGGAAACCCTAAAACAGCCTGCTGATCATTACAATTTACATGGATGTTTCTCTCTATATATATTTTTTAAAATGGAAGCGCCAGTGGATACAATTAAGTTACTTGAAAGTCTGGCAAAAGACCCTTAATGATTATTTAATGATAAAGTATTCCTGAAGGAGACACAAAACTAAATATCTATGAACGTCATTTAACCTCCAAAGATATTTCATCAGATATTTATTGGAATTTTGCAATATGCCCCTCCCTTCTTTTTTTAAGAGGCAGGGTCTGGTGCTGTCACCCAGGCTGGAGTGCAGTGGTATCAACAAGACTGACGGCAGCCTTAAAAACTTGAGCTCAAGCAATTCTCCTGCCTCAGTCTCTCAAGGGATACCAGGCACACACCACTACACCTGGCTATGTTTTTTTTTTTTTTGCTTTGTTTTTAGAGACAGTGTCTCACTATGTTGCCCGTGCTGGTCTCAAACTCCTGGTCTCAAGCAATCCTTCAGCCTCAGACTCCTGAGTAGCTGGGATCACAGGCATGAGCCACCACACTGAGCAAGGATTATGCTATATTCCTAGCACTTAACTTTCCTGCTGTATTTAAAATTTCACTTCATAGATTGCAATCTGCAAGCATTCTAATAATAGAATTTGTATATTATTTTCTCATTTTAAAAGTAGATGAAGTCCATTTTTTAAAAAATGTGTGTATTTCTGTGTATATCTATGCGTGTATACAGAAGAGTAATAGAAAGTATAAATATTCGGAGTGATTCTTAAGGTTATATAAGACAGTGACATCAACACAGGGACCAATGAGAAGTGTGAGACTGGTGGGATTCCACGGACTTGATATATCGCATGTACATTATAAATCATAGTAATCAGTAATACAGATCAAGGGCAATCTGTAGACTCCACTGATGGTCAGACAGCACTGAATATGGTTTTTGCCAGAGATTATTTCAACTCAGCAGAAGTCTCTTGAGCTGGTGTTAAAATGCATGCACCAGTGGAAACTAGAGGAATGCCTGAGCCTGCAGGTTCGAGACCAGCCTGGGCATCATGGTGAGACCTTGTATCTACAATAAGTAAAAAATTAGCTGGGCATGGTGACGCATGCCTGTAGTTCCAGCTACTTGGAAGGCTGAGGTGGAAGGATCACCTGAGTCCAGCAAGTTGAGGCTGCGGTGGCTGGCTGTGAGCAGCATGACACTGCACTCCAGCCTGGGTGACAGAGTGAGACTCTCACTCAAAAAAAAAAAAAATGTAACCACCAGCCACAGGACAGCAAATCAATGAGGACTATTAACAGCTTAGAGAAGACAAAAACAGCAACATAGCTGGGCTCCGTGGCTCAGCCTGTAATCCCGCGCCTTTGGGAGGCTGAGGTGAGTGGATTGCCTGAGCCCGCAGGTTCGAGACCCGCCTGGGCAACTTGGTGAGACCTCATCTCTACAATAAATCAAAAAATTATCCGGGCGTGGTAGCGTGCGCCTGTAGCTCCAGCTACTCGGAAGGCTGAGGCGGAAGGATCGCTGGAGCCCAGCAGGTCGAGGCTGCGGTGGCCGGGAGCGGCCACTGCACTCCAGTCTGGGCAACAGAGAGAGACTCCAATTCAAAAAAAAAAAAAAAAAAAACCAGTAACATGTGCTAAGGAGGCTCCACTATTAAAGATCCTTCCTCTGCTAATTTTCATCTACAACAAATTTGATATTCAAATACAAATATTTTAACAGTGATAGCCGCTATCATCTATTAAATGTTTAGAATGTGCCAGGCACTGTACTTCACAGGCATCATATCCATAAATCTCATAATGCTTCTGTGAGGCTGCTGTTCTTATCTCTATGGTCAGGTCTAAAGAGGCCCATAGAGATTAGACAGCTTGATCAAGGTCACACTACCAGTGAGCCACAGCCTGAACCCATGTCTTCATCTTCAAAGATACTGCTCTTACCTAAGACACTCCAACAATTAAATCTCCTAGATACAGAATTTTCAGGAATAACACTGATATTTTTGAAAGTGAATTCAGAGAGCAGATGGTTGGTTATCCAACCCCATTCTCTATTCCCGTCATTCAGTTTCCCTATAGCTTTATATGGGTCTCACCACAAGGGCACTTTCATTTCTATCTTTTTATCATTCTGTCTCCAACCGATAAGACAAGTTCCCAGCAAAAGTAGCAGTCTCATCCATATGGGATCTGCCAGTGGAGACCTTTAGATCAATGGTGCTCCAGTTGACAAGAACAGAGCTTCCTTATAATAGAATACTATTTGTATGAGTCAGTGCTCTCTAGAGAAATAGAACCAATAGGATATCTATAGAGAGAGATATATGATGAGGTTTAACATGGGATTTGGTTCACGTGATTAGAAGGCCAGGAAGCCCCCACAATATGCTGTCTGCAAACTGAAGAACCAGGAAAACTGGTGGGTGGCATCATTCAGTTTGCAAAGATGTAAACTCTCAGTCCAAGGCTGAAGGCTTGACAACCTGGGGGTGGGGGTGGGGGTGCTGGTATAAATCCCCAGAGTCCAAAAACCCAGAAACTAAGAGCTCCAATGTCCGAAGGCAAGAGAATATAGATGTCCCAGCTCAAAGAGAGAGAATGAATTCTTCCTTAATCCACAAAGAACTGGATGGGTGGCATCATTCAGTCTGGGCATTCACCCATCCAGGGGAGGCACATCTTCTTTTTCCAGTCTATTGATTCAGATACTAATCTCTCCCAGAAACACACATACCCAGAAATAATGTTTTCTCAGTCAACTGGGAATGTCTTAACCAAGTCAAGGTGACACATAAAATTAACTACCACACTAATAATTTCAAAGACAACTTCATTCCTAGACTATTACAAACATGTGTGTGTCTAGCGGTCAGACTGATTGTTATACTTGCTTCAAAACTCAAGTGGATGGGTAGATGAGGGGGTGGATGGATGGACAAATGGGTGGATAGATGGACGGATGAACAAATCTACCCTAAAATTAATAAAAGCAATTTCTTCAAGGTAAGAGACAATGTTCACAATGAGTTTATTTATTCACCATGTATGCTTTGAGTTGAAATCCAGTAATGTGTTCAACACTGGGGATGCAAGCAACAGGAAATAAGATAATGGCATAATATGGCTCCCATATGTGTAAGCAGAGTGTGTCGTGGGAGTGTGGGAGGGGAGAGCTCAAATACAACTGCCTGCTGCCACACGGTGCCAAATTTTCCAATTCTTTCCAGAGGCAGAAAATGAAGACTGCCTATTGGTAAGTGGCTGGGGTCAGATCACAAAGGCCTAGGTAAGTCATGTCAAATTAAAACAATGAAAGGTTACAAACAAGAAAGTGAGATCATTAGATCCCACTTTATCAATATCAATCTAGCCACAAGTGGTAAATGGGTTGGATGGGGGTAAAAACTTAAGTCTGAGTTTCACTGAACCAATTACTGAAAACACACACACACCTCCCTACACACACAAATATACACACACACGTACACACACCCCTTCAGCCCACAAAATCAACCTCACTAGGTCTCCAAAAATCAGATTCTTCATCCCCTTACAATTTTTTCACTTAAAAAGAAAAACTCACTGCAAACAACTAGCTTTCAAAAGCTTTCCAGTTTTCTTTCCTCTTCATGCCAATGGCTTTAGGCCACATTTTCTCACTACAGTACCAAAGTGTTGAAATCACAGGTCTGCACTAACAGCAGCACTCATCCTATCAATATCTTTGGAGAAGGCTTATACAGGCAAACTTCAGAGATACTGTGGGTTTGGACAACCACCATAAAGCAAATATTGCATACAAATTGGTTTCCCAGTGTATGAAAGTTGTATTAACACTATACTGTGATCTATTAGTGTTTAATAGCATTGTACCTTTAAAAAAACCTGACATACCTTAATTTTAAAATACTTTATTGCTAAAAGAAATGCTAACAATCATCTGGGCCTTCAGCGAGTCATAATTTTTCCGCTGGTGGAGGGTGTTGCCTCAGTGTTGATGACAGCTGACAGATCAGGCTGGTGATCACAGAAAGATAGGGTGGCTGGAGCAACTTCTTAAAATAAGGCAACATTCAAATTTGCCACATTGATGGACATTCTTTCACAACAGATATCTCTGTGGCATATGATATCTTTTGAGAGCATTTTAGTCACAGCAGAACTTCTTTCAAAATTGAACTCCATCCTTTCAAACCATGCAGCCTCTTTATCAATTATGTTTACATAATATTCTAAATCCTTTGTTGTATTTTTTAAACGTTCACAGCGTCATCACCAGAAGTAAATTCTGTCTCAAGAAACCACTTGCTGTGCTCATCCACAGAAACAAGTCCTCATCTGTTCACATTTGATCATGACATCGCAGCAATTCACTCACATCTTCAGACTCCCATTCTCATTCTAGTTCTCTTGCTATTTCCACCACATCTGCAGTGACTTTCTCCACTGAAGTCTTGAACCCTCAGTCATCCATGAAGGTTGGAATCAACTTCTTCCAAACTCCTGTTCATGATGATTTTATTTTAGCTTCTTCCTATGAATCATGAATGTTTTTATGGCATCTAGAATGGTAAATCCTTTCCAGAAGATTTTCAACTTTCTTTGCCCAGATCCATCAGAGCAATCACTGTCTATGACAGCTAGAGTCTTATAAAATATTTTTCTGAAATAATAAGACTGAAAGTTGAAATCACTCCTTAATACATGGCCTACAGAATAGATGCTGCATTAAAGGCATAAAAGCAACATTAACCTCCTTATACATATCCATCAGAGTTCTTGAGTAGATAGGAGCATTGTCCATGAGCAGTAATATTTTGAAAGAAATCTTTTTTTCAGAGCAGGTCTCAACAGGGACCTTAAAACATTTAGTAAACCAAGTTGTCAACATATATGCTGTCATTCAGGCTTTGTTGTTCCATTTAAATAGATAAGGCAGAACAGATTTAGCATAATCCTTAAGGGTCCTATGATTTTTGAAATGGTCAATGAGCACCGGCTTTTTTTTTTTTTTTGGAAAGTATAAATTTTTTATTATATTTTGCTACTCTTCTTTAATATAGTCTTGAGTACAGAGCTGCATATTCAGTTTGTAAGCAACAAAATATATTTCATTAAAAATAATTCATTAATATTCAACTTTCTTTTGTACACTGGAAATATTAGAAATACCATGTCAGTCAATTTTTTAAAAGTTTCAAAAACATATGATTTCTAGTGTTTTGGTCTTACTCTTACTGATCTTAAGCTATAGATGATGCTCTGAGATGTGAACAAATCATCCTATGTCCCCCACCTCCACCAACAAGTAACAATGCTTTCACTTCTGGTCTTCATATCACTGATTTTTGTTTGAAGTTTATGGGCAAGATTTAGCTCCGTAGATATGAATGGAAATGCAGGTCTGACAAATAACATCAACATCAGGACTAAAAGTCCCAGGACTACAAAGTACACAACAGCTAGCATAGTTACTGTGTAGAACAATAATTTTTCCAAAGCCCGGTCGACAGCTATCCAGACGTGCTATCTGAAAATTGTGGTCTACAAAATGCATAGCTGGTAGAGTTTTATTAAAGTTATGGGAGAACATATATGCTTGGCACCGAAAAAATTCCTCTATTCGATCTCTTGCCTGAAGGATATTATAGTTAGTGATATCTTCACAGTCAACAGATTCATTGCAAGCACCTTTCCACCCTGGAGCAAAAGGATTAACTTGGAAGGCTATAAATAGTTCATGTATGAGGCCATGTCTTGGAGTTTCAACAGAATGGCATTTATATGATGGTTCTATAACATGGCACGACAAATCAGAAATTAGATTATTCAAGATTTTCTTCAGCACTCTAAAGAGCAGGTCATTGTATCTTCTTCTTATACAAGACTTTGTGGTAAAACGTACAGCCATTTGATATGAATAACCAGGTTCCCAATAGGCAAACATCAGGAAGTCATATCTCTTCTTTATTGTCTTTTCTTCTTGAGTTTTTGCTATGGCAAACTTATAGGAAAGAAAACATGTGTAAAGTCCAGACAAAGGCTCCAGAAAATCTTTCACCATCAGCTTTCCGGTTTTAGTTATACTTATTCGATTATTTCCTGTTAACGTCATTTCACTAGGCCCAATCCACAAGTAGGTGGGATCAACCATTTCTTTTTTAGCAAGTTTTAAATCCATACAGTTAAAGACTGGGGTATTTTGATGTAATTTTATATATATTTTCACGGGGTAGTCTGGCTTGCCATAAACAGAGCCATCCTCTTCGAATATGGAAAAACAAGGCCATCCAACTCTTGTGACGTACCAGAGCACTGTGGAGAGGAGGACCCACGGTTGCATCACGGCTCAGGGGCCGGCGCAGCAGGGGGCGTCGAGGGATGGGCGCCTTTCTCCGTCAGCCGGGGTGCAATGCCTCCCCAACACGCCTGCACGCAGAGGAGCAAACCGCCGGGCGCCGACGAGCCGGAGGGCGCATGTGGGGACTCCACTGGCTTCTTAAAGTCACCAGCTGCATTAGCTCCTAACAAGAAGTCACCCTGTCCTCTAAAGTTTTGAAGCCAGGCATTGACTTCTCTCTAGCTAGCAAAGTCTTAGATGGCATTTTCTTCCAATAGGAGGCTGTTTTGTCTACACTAAAAATCTGTTAGCTAAGTGTAACCACCTTTATCTATGATCATAGCTAGATCTTCTGCAGAATTTGCTGCAACTTCCATATCAGCACTTGCTTCTCCAACTTACACTTTTATGTCATGGAGATGGCTATTTTCCCTAAACCTCATAAGCCAACCTCTGCTAGCTTCCAATTTTTCTTCTGCAGCTTTCTCACTTCTTCCAGCCTTCATAGAATTGAAGAGAGTTAGGGCCTTGCTCTAGATTAGCTTTGGCTTAAGAAAATATTGCTGGTTTGATCTTCTATCCAGACCACTCAAACTTTCTCCATATCAACAGCAAGGTGCTTACCTTCTTATCTCTGGGTGTCCACTAGAGTAGCACTTGGAAATCCCCAGTGAGAATACATACAACTTTTATTAAGGCTGCCATCTTATATGTGCATGGTTCATGGCACCCCAAAATTACAAGTCACATCAAAGATCACCAATCACAGATCACTGCTGCAGATGAGATAATAATGAAACAGTTTAAAATACTGCGGGAATTATCAAAATATGACACAGAGATACAAAGTAAGAACAAGCTATTGGAAAAATGACATCAGTGGATAGCATAACACAGAGTGGCCACAAAACTTCAAGTTGTTAAGAAATGCAATACCTGCGAGGCAAAATTGAATAAAACAAGAAAACAAAGTGTGCTTATAATAGCTCTCCTGTGCTAGTCTATCTAAAGTTTTGACAGGAACATGTGTTCAGTACACCCAGGGACACCCATACAAATACCCCAAGCACATACATGTTAATTAATGACCCATACTCATATTTCTGCAATGAAATACCACAGATCAATGTCCACTATAGGTATCTGCTTTTGCAACAATGAACTGAACTGATAATGATGCTAAAAATATTTTCTGAGTACGAGAAATTGTATGAAGTACATTACATACATTACCTATTTAATTTCATCTTTGCATGAATCCTAGGAGGTTAATACAATTACTATTTCCATTGTACAGGTGCAGAAACCATTGTTCAGAGTGGTCAATGAGCTTGGCAAAGGTCACACACCCAGTAAACAGAGATACTGGGATCGGATCTTAGAAAGCCTAGAAAGACTGAACTCAAACCCTGTGCTTCTAACAGCCATGCCCACTGCCTCTCCTAGAGAAGGTGGGCAGGGCAGTGATAAGGGTGTCTAGCTGTAGGGCAACACAATATTTTCCTGTTTACTGTACTCAGATTCTCCAAAAAGTCTGAGAGGTAGTGGAGAAAGGGGATGGAAAACTTAATTGCTGTAAATTACTTAGCACCAGTTAAGAAATCATCTACTCTCAACTATCACCAACAGACATTTTGAAAACTGCAGTAAACCTGTACGTCTGTAAAGCCACTGCTTAAAGCCACTAAAATCAGGCTGTGAAAAAAGATCTTTAATAACGCTTGAAAATGTTTAGGCACATCTTGTTAAGTAAATAGAAATTCAGTTACCCGACCCCATATGTGACCCCATTTTTGTATGCATAGATCCACAAACACTATAAAACATACAAAAAAAGTTCTGTCATTGTCTCTGAGATCAATACCTTTCCTTCTTTATGCTTTTTAATCTTTCCTGAGTGTTCCAGACGTACTATTTTTGTGATGGGGAAAGTATGTTTTAGTAGTTTTGGGGGCATTGTGAGAAGAGCTTAATACGAGTTGGGCTGCTTCTGAAATGCACATTTTGAAACTCCCTCTATAATGACACAAACAAAATCTAGGATTATGGTTATGACCAAACATGTATTCCTGATCAACTGTGGAATCTGCAGTTGTATCAAAATAAAAGAGATTGCTACCTCTGCTTCATTTAATAAGCTAGAACATTTGATGAGATAAAAAGTACTCATCGTTGGCACCTTCAGTTGTTGTGTCAATCTTTAAAATTTACAAAAGAACTTAAGAACCTAACTGTGGAGTAATTCTATTTCCTGGAGCTAGCTTCAATTTGAGGAGCTTTAAAGATACCATGTTGAGAAGACTCATTTTTTTTTTTTTTTTTTTTGAGTTGGAGTCCCACTCTGTCGCCCAGACTGGAGTGCAGTGGCCGCTCCCGGCCACCGCAGCCTCGACCTGCTGGGCTCCGGCCATCCTTCCGCCTCAGCCTTCCAAGTAGCCAGAATTACAGTCATGTGCTACCATGACCTGCTGATTTTTTTATTTATTGTAGAGATGAGGTTTCGCTGCCCAGGCGGGTCTCAAACCTGCAGACTCAGGCAATCCACTCACCTCAGCTTCCCAAAGGCGCAGGATTACAGGCTGAGCCACCGAGCCCAGCTGAGAAGACTCATTTTTAACTGTGCCTCTGGACTGAGCCAAGTTGATGGTTTTAATGTTGAGGAATATATCCCAGGATCACTCCATGTCATAGAAATCGAAGGACATGATTCATTTGTGAATGGAATTTATTACATATCAGCAGAAATCTTTCAACAAGGAGATTTACACTCCAGAAAATCTACAGACATAGAGACCCTATCCAGGCTGCAGGCAGTGAATGCCCTTGAGCTATTTCAACCATACATTCATTCAACAAATATCTATTAAATGCCAAGCCCTAAACTAGGTATGGACTAATGGGACAGCATAGAGGGGGTACCATCTTGAGTGACTAGAATGTTGAGAATCTACTGGAATGAAGTCTAGAAAATGGATATTAACAGGATCACATGATGTGGCTTTCATTGTCCTTGCTTATTCATGTATGGGAATATGATATTTAAATATGTTTATATCAAAATGCTTAGAATTGTACAATATTTAACACTATCAAGCACAAGAACAACAAAGGCTATTCTTCAAAGATTTCTGTGCTGCTTATTAATAACAAAAATAATAGCAACAGCAGGCATTTTCAATACATCGAGTGCTGTGGCATAATCATCACTCACTGCAGACTCAACCTCCTGGACTTGGGCAATGCCTCCACCTCAGCCTACCAAGTAGCTGGGACTACAGGTGTGTGCCACTACACAAGCTAATTTTTTTATTTTTTGTAGAGACGAGGTTTCACTATGTTGCTTAGGCTAGTCTCAAACCTCTGGGCTCAGGCAGCCCCTACCTTGGCTTCTCAAAGTGCTGGGATTACAGATGTGAACCATTGCACCCAGTCCCTTATTTCATTTAGTTTTAGAAGGTAATTCTCAGAATCCCTGTGCCCATGTTTTAGAACAATGCATGAATTTTTTCCCCTTTTACAAAAATCCATCCTCTAAAGCATGCTTCTTGTTTTAATGAATTCTTTTTTATATAGCCCAGGTAAGAGCTTTAAAGCCTGACACACCAAGATATGACTTAGGGCTCCATCATAAATTTGTCACAGGGACTTTGGTAAAAGTTCTATGGTCCCTGAGCTTCTCGGTTCTTATCCCTAAAATGAAGATCCCAGTCTCTTTTCCCTGAACTCTTCAGAGGATTAAATAAGACACTACGTGTGAGTGAATGTGTATGCACAACAGTTGACCTTATTCAAGATGTGACTTACAACCACACTGTTTCATGCGCTCTCAACTTTTTACTGAATTCCATTTTATATGAATTGTCCTAAGACTAAGTATCTGATTTCCACAGGATTCTGCTGAGCTGGTAAACTTCTATGTCCCTGCATCTGCAAAAACCTACAGGATTTGTCATACAGTCAATCAGAATGTGGAAAGCAAGCTTAAGAAGATGCTGTTAGCCGGGCTCGGTGGCTCAGCCTGTAATCCCGCGCCTTTGGGAGGCTGAGGTGAGTGGATTGCCTGAGCCCGCAGGTTCGAGACCCGCCTGGGCAACTTGGTGAGACCTCATCTCTATAATAAATCAAAAAATTAGCCGGGTGTGGTAGTGCGCACCTGTAGTTCCGGCTACTCGGAGGGCTGAGGCGGAAGGATCGCCGGAGCCCAGAAGGTTGAGGCTGCAATGGCCGGATGCAGGCCACTGCACTCCAGTCTGGGCAACAGAGTGAGACTCCAACTCAAAAAAAAAAAAAAAAAAAAAGAAGATGCTGTTAATTGAAGAAACCTGCTGATGAACAATATGTCTGGAAAATGTTTGTCAACAAACTCTGAAAAATCTGCCCACATGAAAGCCTGAAAACACATATGAAAATTAGCTTTTGAAGAAAGAGACGACATGCTAAAATAAATAATACATCCTAGCCGGGCTGGGTGGCTCAGCCCACGGGTTCGAGACCTGCCTGGCCATCTTGGCGAGACCTCGTCTCTACAATAAATCAAAAACTAGCCAGGCGTGGTAGCGCGCACCTGTAGTTCCAGCTACTTGGAAGGCTGAGGCAGAAGGATCACTGGAGCCCAGCAGGTTGAGGTTGCGGTGGCCGGGAGCGCATGCCACTGCCTTCCAGCCTGGGCAATACTGTGAGACTCCAACTCAAAAGTAAATAAATAAATAAATAAAACATCTTTATTCTTGTGGTAATAATATTCATACCCTAGTGTCAAAAGTTCTTTTCCTTCAAAATCCATTCATTCATTCAGCCATATGTCAAGTTTCTATTATATACCTGGTACTACAGAATGAGGAGACAGTCTAGAAGGACCCTAAGAGTTTATCCAAGTTCTTCATATCCCACCATCTTCCTTATAAATCACCCAAGAAAAATATCTCTGAAGCAGTCCTAGACTCTATCAGTACTTAAAAAGTCTTTTAAAACTTTCCACTAGTCTCATGAAGGCTTTTGATAAAACAAGTATTTTTGTCTGTTCTAGGGTATAATTATATATATATTCATTTTTTGTGTTAGTCTGAAATCTTGAGTTGGAAATATTTTCACAAAAAAAAGTCTGGGAAAAATTAATTCACACATAAGAAAGATACATATTCATCAAGACATTGTTATTGTGTGGAATTTTGTCCTTTTACTAATTAAAATAAATGAATATTATCACCATGGGAATAAAGATATACTATTTATTTTAACATGTGATCTCAACAGTGATGACAATGGGATGGTATGTTGTGAGTCGTGTTTGTATGACTAGATGTTTCTAGAACCCAGGAAAATGTGCAGATACTTTTGCATAAGAAGGTCTATAGGATTTTCTTCTTTTTTTTTTGAGTCAGAGTCTCACTCTGTCACCTAGGCTACAGTGCAGTGGCACTCTCCCAGACACCACAGCCACGACCTGCTGGGCTCCGGTGATCCTTCCACCTCAGCCTTCCAAGTAGTTGGAACTATAGGCACACACTACCATGCCTGGCTAATTTTTTGATTTATTGTAGAGATGAGGTCTCACCAAGTTGCCCAGGCGGGTCTCGAACATACGGACTCAGGCAATCCACTCACCTCGGTCTCCCAAAGCGCGGGATTACAGGCTGAGCCACCAAGCCCAGCTGGATTTGTTTTTTATAAACACAGTCATTCATAATCCTTTATCAGAATTCTAATAAGGGGATACACTTGAGTGTTTATTTTTCTTTTTTTTTTTTTTGTGACTATTTTAAATTGTTCATTATATTGCAAATCAGTATTGAGGAGACACCAAAAGCATCTTGGGTATCTCACTGACAACAAATAAAAGAATGATGCCAGCCGGGCTCGGTGGCTCAGCCTGTAATCCCGCGCCTTTGGGAGTCTGAGGTGAGTGGATTGCCTGAGCCGCGGGTTCGAGACCCCCTGGGCAGCGAGACCTCATCTCTACAATAAATCAAAAAATCAGCCGGGCGTGGTAGCGCATGCTTGTAATTCCAGCTACTTGGAAGGCTGAGGCGGAGGGATCGCCGGAGCCCAGCAGGTCGAGGCTGCGGTGGCCGGGAGCGGCCACTGCACTCCAGTCTGGGCGACAGAGTGAGACTCCAACTCAAAAAAAAAAAAAAAAAAAAAAAAAAAAAAAGAATGATGCCAACATAGAAAATGTATATAATAGTTCATGGACAAGTTACTTTCAGATAGTTTTCAGGTATCAGAACTAAATGCCATAGATCAGAAAAAGTATAAGACCAGAGGAATGATATAGAATCTACAGGTCGTTCAGTGTCTCCCAACCTCCCCAATACATCACGCAGAACTAGTTTGTATAGGTTAGATGATGTGACTTCATGGCTAAACCCCCTTATTGCCTTCCATCTCCCTCAGAGGGTCCAAAAGAATAACTGGCACATAGTACGTGCTCAATAAATACCTGCTGAATGAACAAAGTGGAAAAGTCAGCGTAAACAAGAATAAGCTGAGAAAGATCATGGTGATACTTGGTCTTTAATGAATGAATGAGTCTGGTTAGAATGAAATTTTTTTTTTTTTTTTGAGTTGGAGTCTCACTCTGTTGCCCAGACTGGAGTGCAGTGACCGCTCCCGGCCACCGCAACCTCGACCTGTAATTCCAGCCTTCCAAGTAGCTGGAATTACAGGTGCGCACTACCACACCCGGCTAATTTTTTGATTTATTGTAGAGTTGAGGTCTCGCCAAGTTGCCCAGGTGGGTCTCGAACCTGCGGGCTCAGGCAATCTACTCACCTCAACCTCCCAAAGGCACAGGATTATAGGCTGAGCCACCAAGCCCAGCTAGAATGAAATATTAAGCCATTGACCATGTTGATACAAAGATTTCAAAATAGTTTGGGAGAATGCTTAAAAAAGAAGACTGAATTAAAGAAACTAAGACGGAGACTGGAGAACACTCTATGGTCTAAACTTCAATAATAAGAAAAACTGTCAAAAATGTTACAAAAGAAAAAAAGTAAAGAAAATATGTTAAAGTACAAACAATGAATTCTCTAAGGGGTAGGATTATGGGCAACTGATTTTTTTAATCACATTAAAATAGATAAAACATAAAACTTTCCATTTTAACCATTTTTAGGTGTACAATTGAATGGTATTAATTATATATAAAAGTCACACAACTATCACCACTATCTTTTTCATCACCTCCAAGAGAAATTCTGTGGCAATTATGCAATAATCCCCATCCCCTCCTTCCCTTCAGCCTTAGTAACCTCTAGTCTATTTTCTGTCTCTATGAAATTGCCCATTCTCGATATTTCATATGTGTAGAGTCATACAATGTTGGTCCTTTTGTGTCTGGCATATTTCACTTAGCATAATGTTTTCAAGGTTCATCTACAGATGATGTTTTTGAAAAATATTTTTGTATATTAACATTTTTTTCCAAAGTAAATGTTATGTATAGAAAACCAAGCCAGGCTCGGTGGCTCAGCCTGTAATCCTGCGCCTTTGGGAGGCTGAGATGAGTGGATTGCCTGAACCCGCGGGTTCGAGACCCGCCTGGACAACTTGGCAGACCTCATCTCTACAATAAATCAAAAATCACCCGGGCGCGGTAGCGCGCACCTGTAGTTCCAGCTACTTGGAAGGCTGAGGCGGGAGGATCGCTGGAGCCCAGCGGGTCAAGGCTGCGGTGGCAGGGAGCGGCCATTGCACTCCAGTCTGGGTGACAGAGTGAGACTCCAACTCAAAAAAAAAAGAAAAGAAAACCAGAATGCTTTGTGTGTTAAATAATGAGTGAGATATAGGGAAGAGAAGGCATCCCAAGCAAGAGGAATGAAACAGGTAGAGGGAAACAGCGAAGAGTATGGGCAGTACCCTCAGAATGGCGCAGGAGTGGTGCCAATGATCAGCGGTCAGTAAGTCAGATGTGACTCTGAAATCAGCCTAACAGACAACACGTGAAGTATAATCAACATCACCTTCCATAGCTCTGACAGCAAGATCCACTCCAGTGACAAAAATACAGAGCATATTACTTACAATTGGAAGCCCTAATTTTGCAGGCGAGCATATTTTGCATGAGTTGACAGGTTACAAATGAACACAAGAAGACAGCATCTGTCAAGTCCCTTAGGAAACCAGGCAGAACCAAATGTAATTCCTTACCTGAAAAACATAAACACATAATACATATTAAAATTCAATAGGCATAATTTTATGTCTTCCTTAGTAGTTTAAGCCACAATTATCTCTTCTCATGGCAGGTTAGTTATGGCAAGTAGATACTAAACTCTTAATTCTATGCACATTTTCCCCTGACTCAGGACTATTCGGATGTGAACGTTTGTACCTCGAATGTATATATACTTAATAAATGTCCTCAATGCAAGTATATGATATCACTGTATTAAAGATAATTCAGAATAGACAGCATTATTAGCATTGTGATTAGTCACTTTTAGGACACAATAATCACATCATCAAATAGAGCCTCAATCCCCACTTGAAATCCCATTCAACCTCTGAATCCATCCATCTACCTGTTGAATATCCATCCACTCAGCACATCTACTGAGCACAAACTATGCCTCTTGATGACACAGTCAAGAAAAAGCATGATTCCAGACATTAAGGACATTAATAATCTAGTTTAGAAATAAACTATGTTCAGCTGGGCTCGGTGGCTCAGCCTGTAATCCCAGCGCTTTGGGAGGCCAAGGTGAGTGGATTGCCTGAGCCCACGGGTTCGAGACCCACCTGGGCAACTTGGTGAGACCTCATCTCAACAATAAATAAAAAATTAGCCAGGCGTGGTAGCACGTGCCTGTAGTTCCAGCTACTTGGAAGACTGAAGCAGAAGGATCACCTGAGCCCAGCAGGTCAAGGCTGCAGTGGCCGGGAGTGTGCCACTGCACTCCAGTCTGGGTGACAGAGTGAGACTCCAACTCGAAAAAAAAAAAAAGAAATAAACTATGTTCAAGCCTCTTACTCTTTTACTAGTGAATTTCTGGAAAATAAGTACATTAGTTTGTACTTCTACCTAGTCAATCATTAACTCATTAAGTATATCCAGAGCATTTCTCTATACTAGGAATATGCAATATAGCAATGAATAGGGCCTCAATCCCCAGCCTTAGGGGAACTTGCAATCTAGTAGCAACCACAAATATTTTAGTATAAGCACTTATAACAGGAAGGTCAAATGGAAAGCTAGTCTGGACGAGTGAAGGTTTCCTTGATAAGATGCAATTACACTGAGACTTGAGGGAAGAATAGGAGTTAGAGGAAGTGTCATTTAAGCATAGGGAAGTGAATCTCAAAGCATGGTCAGGTGACCCTTGAGAATTCCCAAGACCCTTTCAGGGGATACATAAGCTCAAACCCATTTCTTAATAACACAGACATGTGTGCCCTTTTCATTTTCACTTTGAGTCTGCAGTTGAGATTTCCAGAGGGTACAGAACAAGTGGTATCACAACACACTGAAGACAGAAGCCAATATGAAAATCCACCTATCTTCCATTAAAAGAGACTGTAAAGAGGTGGGCAAAAATGTAAAGAAACGCCACCCTTCTCAGGCAGAGTCTTAGTCTGTCGCTCAGGCTGGAGTGCAGTGACATGCTCACGGCTACCGTAGCCTCGACCTGCTGGGCTCAGGCGATCCTGTCACCTCACCCTTCCAAGTAGCTGGAAGTACAGGCATGCACAATCATGCTTGGTTAATTTTTTGATTTACTATAGAGACGAGATTATGCCAGGTTTTCCAGGCTGGTCTTGAACTCCTCTCCTCTTGGCCTGGCCTCCCAAAGTACTGGGATTACGGGCATGAGCCACTGCACCCAGCCACCAAATATCCTGTTCTAGAAAATATTTCTTTTAAAATATGTTCTTATGTTAACATATAATGAATATGCCAGGGATGTCCAAAAAATGCATACATACATAGCTTAAGAGATGTTCACCATCATCAGAGGGGTCTGGATTCTGGTGGTAACTTCTTTGAGCAGCTCTTATAATTGCAGATGTCAAATGTGATTTGCATTCATCATTTGTTACTGGTATATATTGAGAATCACAATTTTAATACAATTTTTTCTCCTTTCTTAAAGTGTATACATTTTTGGCACCCTCTGTATTATTGTAATTTTTAAAATGAATCAATATATATTTATGACTTGATTTCTTTTTCTTTTTCTTTTTTTTTTTTTTTTTTTTGAGTTGGAGTCTCACTCTGTCGCCCAGACTGGAATGCAGTGGCCACTCCCAGCCACCGCAGTCTCGACCTGCTGGGCTCCAGCGATCCTTCCGCCTCAGCCTTCCGAGTAGCTGGAACTACAGGCGCGCACTACCATGCCCGGCTGATTTTTTGATTTATGGTAGAGATGAGGTCTCGCTGCCCAGTGGGTCTCGAACTCGTGGGCTCAGGCAATCCACTCACCTCAGCCTCCCAAAGGTGCGGGATTACAGGCTGAGTCACCGAGCCCAGCCAGTTTTGATTTCTAAAAAGGTAAATACATAAGAAACAAAAGCTCTTTGGAATTCTCATATATATTTAAGACAGTGAAGGAGTAAACTGTGGACTATCAGTTAAATGATGCATTCACATTGGTTCATCAGTGGGAACAAATGTACCACAATGATGCAAGATGTTAAGAGAAACTGGGAGAAGAATATCTGGAAACTCTCTCTACTTTCTATGCAATTTCCTGTAATCCTAAAACTGCTCTAAAAAAACAAGTCTATTTAAAGGGGAGGGGGGAAAAGAGTATAAAAGAATTCCAAGATCAAAACGTCTGAGAACTACTAACCTACAGAAAAGCAGAAACGAGGCCAGTGGGTGAGGTAGAGACTGTGGGCAGAGAAACCAGTAAGCTGAATAACAGATAACTAAGGTACAAGGTAATGGTGACTAGTGGACCCGCACGTGGCTAAAGAGAGGCCTTTTTTTTTTTTAAAAAAGATAATGCTTCATAGCATTCCAGCCAGAGATAGAACTTCTCCTCTCCCCTAAAATGGTCCTCTCCCCTAAAATGGGAACATCTAAGAAGGACAAAGAAAACCTAAGAATTTCAGAGGCAATAAGGCTCCAAGCAAGGACCATGTGCTCCTTAGTAACAGACATTAAGACTTTTCAGGTTTGCTCTTATCAAGACTAGGGGAACTGAGGGGTCTTGTTATTGTCCCCTCAAAGAGTTGCTCCAGGGCAGGCAGAGCAGGAAGGGGTTCCAGCAGTTGCTGAGGCTGGGACACATGCTGCAACTTAAAACCAGGTGGACGAAATCCGCAGGCAAACACCAAAATAAGGCAGTCTAGTGATTGGCAAAATAATGGTCAGAGACCACAAAACAACCATCCTGTAATTCTGGTCAGGGTTGATGGCAGGGACCGAAATCTGGAGAACCTGGAAGGAGTTACATATGTACATATAAAGAACGTTTCAGAATGGATTGCCTGAGCCCACGGGTTCGAGACCCACCTGGGCAACTTGGCGAGACCTTATCTCTACAATAAATCCAAAAAATCAGCTGGGCATGGTAGCGCATGCCTGTAAGTCCGGCTACTCGGAAGGCTGAGGCGGAAGGATCGCCGGAGCCCAGCAGGTGGAGGCTGCGGTAGCCAGGAGCGGCCACTGCACTCCAGAGTCTGGGTGACAGAGTGAGACTCCAACTCAAAAAAAAAAAAAAGGAACGTTTCAAAAGAGGATCAAGAAACTTGGATTTATAAACACAGAGATGAGAAAAGATCTCTAATACTACTTTCTCAAGCAGAAATGCAACTTCCTCTAAGACAAAACCTGCCATTAACAATCAAATCAACAAACAAGATGAATAATAGAATGAACTGGCCGGGCTCAGTGGCTCAGCCTGTAATCCCGCACTTTGGGAGGCCGAGGTGAGTGGATTGCCTGAGCCCACGGGTTCGAGACCCGCCCAGGCAACTCGGCGAGACCTCATCTCTACAATAAGTCAAAAATTAGCCGGGCGTGGTAGCGCACGCCTGTAATTCCAGCTACTCAGAAGGCTGAGGCAGAAGGATCGCCAGAGCCCAGCAGGTCAAGGCTGCGATGGCCGGAAGCGTGCCACTGCACTCCAGTCTGGCCGATGGAGTGAGACTCCAACACACACAAAAAAAATAGAATGAGTTCATAAAGTACATAAAAGATCTTAAAATACAGTTTCTCTGGGCAGCAATTTGATTTATCTAATAAATACTGGCATATTCACATTTTAGAAACATATGTGCTGTAACTAGTAACTATAAGAATAAGAACTATGAGAATAGAAAATGTGCTGCATAGATCAGAATGTCTCCACATCCAGTCAGTGGACAGCCTGCACTTCCCTCACTTGAGGTCAAATGCATACTTTAAGGTTCAATCCTAGATCTACAACATTAGAACCTTGGGTTTCAGGAATGTGTACTTTTCGCTAGTTCCTCCAAAAGTACTTTACATACACCGAAACTTGGAAGCCACCAAGGTAAAGCAAGTAGACCTTGAAGGAAAGGCTCTTACATATTCAACAGTTCTCAATCAACACAAGAAATATAGTACTGCTTGAAATTTTTGTAGCAAAAGAAGGAATAATACAGCAGGAGGCATCATGAGACATTGAAGCAAGTTACTAAAGAAGTATGGGAAAACCTCTGAACCTTCTATATTAGATGCAGTGGACAAGTTACTTAACCTCGTTGAACTTCAGTTTCCTCATCTTTAAATGGGAATTTAAAATAGTTTCATCACAGAAACAAAGAATAGAGTACCACATGTTCTCAATCATAAGCGGACCCTAAACAATTACCATAATACTATAAGAAAGGAATTGGAAGTAGCGGGATATTGCCAGGGTGGGGGTTGGGGGTGAACAACATCAATAAGGGTAACTGATCTCAAACCAGACAAAGTGGGGACCAAAGGGAGGCCCAACCTTTGCCTGTATGATGACCATTTACATACCTAATCCTGAACTGTACCCCACAGCTTTAAAATAAATAAATATAAAATGGTTTCATAAATGTGTTATAAGGATTGACCCAGCTAATGTGTTTACTATGTGTCCAAGTGCCTGGAACAGAGAAAGTGCCTGGTGGGTATAAGCTATAATTATTTGGGAAAAACTTCTAACTAAAATGGTATAACCAGCCCTGCATTCAACAGATGAGAAGAGTGTCAACTGAATTTCTGGCCTTACTCTAACTGAGAGACTCTAAAATAAATATAAAGATCCTACAGCTGGAAGCTTCTCATGAAGAAAGAAACTGTCCTGCCCCCTGCTGGGCAATGGAGCATTAAGAGAGAGAGAAAGAGCCCGGAGAAATGTTCATGGCAAGAGAGTCAGAGGGCAATGCTCCCATTGTGTGGCAGGGTCAGCTTCAAAGAGCAAACAGTGTGTCCCTTTGTCTACTTTGATGTTTCTTTTCAATCCAAGATTATGATGTTACCCTGACCTTCGGAGAAAAGGGCACTGTTCTACACGGTTCTGATAAGCCGCTTTTGAAAAAACACTTCCTGGACGCTAGTGGTATGTACTTCTTACCAAGAGGACAAGACGATGATCTTGTCATTTAATAGTGGCCTTAGGAAAGAGAGGGAGATGACACAGGCAGTTTCCAAATGTGACTGAAGAATGGTCTCCGCAAGCATCGCTGAGTCAAATGTGGGTGGCATGTGTGTAAGGATGTGTGTGTGTACATTTAGATATGCATGTGCATTCTATATATATTTTTTCTCCCTAATTAAAATACATAAAAATTCTACACTCAAGTTCATGCAACAATTTTATAGTTTAGAAGAAGATGTATCACATTTAGAGTCAAAAGACTTGGACTGTAGCCACAAAAAACAAATTCCTTCTTTATTTTATTATCTTTAACAAACACAGAATTTTTTAACTGAATAACTTTAAAAGCGATTTATCCTTAAAGTATCTTTAAGACAAGATTCAAAATGAAGTTCCTGTCACTTATTTTAATATGATGTTAGGCAAGTCACTTCACCTCTCTAAGCTTCAATTTCCTTCTGTAAGATGGGGGAATGCCTACTTAGGTTTGTAGTGAGGAATCAATGAACTAATGGATGGGAAAGCGCTTTATAAATGGTAACTAATCAAATAAATGTAACTTAGTGTCAAATTTAATAACATAATTAATCCAAAATCATTGCTCTTTACAAACTTTAGAAATAATCTTGCAAAATTACAGCTGAAATCCCAGAGACATGACTCCTAAACATAAAGAAACAAGCTACTAAGGTTATCGTGTCACGCAGGTGTACATTTTTGGTTGAGGACATGGGCTTGATGCGTGTTAACAAAGACTCTCTTTATTCAGGGTTCTGTGAGCCCTCTTTTGCTGACTATACCTTGACCTTGACTCCTGTCCTGTCTTTGGCCAGTTCAGCCAAGTGTTAGAAAAGAATCCTACAAAGTTGGTCATCCCCACCCTTGATACCTGATCATCTTGGCCTACCTTCTGCAAGGATCCTATTAGGTCAGTTTAGCCAGAATCCCCCTGCCTTTCATGTCTTATTCTTAGTAATTTTCCATCCACCAAACCTCCCATATCTTTGCTCATTGGCTATAAATCTCCACTCATCTTTGCTGTACTGAATTGAGACTGATCTCTCTCCTCTTATGTAAACCCGCTATTGCAACAGCCCTGAATAAAGTCTTTCTGACCATTTCAACAAGTGTCAGAATAATTTTTCCTCAACAGTGTATAAAAGAGAAACAGAAGCCGGGCTCGGTGGCTCAGCCTGTAATCCCGCGCCTTTGGGAGGCTGAGGTGAGTAGATTGCCTGAGCCCGCGGGTTCGAGACCCGCCTGGGCAGTGAGACCTCATCTCTACAATAAATCAAAAAATCAGCCGGGCATGGTAGCGCACGTGTGTAATTCTGGCTACTTGGAAGGCTGAGGCAGAAGGATCGCCGGAGCCCAGCAAGTCGAGGCTGCAGTGGCTGGGAGCAGCCACTGCACTCCAGTCTGGGTGACAGAGTGAGACTCCAACTCAAAAAAAAAAGAGAGAAACAGAGAGAGGAGGGAGCTAATGTCATAGAGCAACACCAAAGACGGCAGAAAATGATATAACAAAATCAGGAAAAGTCTGTATATCCTGAGTTGAAACTGAGTGCCTAAGAACCACAGGGAAGCATTTTGCAAACATACATATTCGGTTAACTTCGTGAGACCCAAATTGTCCAGGCTCATCGGAATTTGTGGCATCACAGATGCCCTGCCATCATCAACTCAATACAAAAAAAAAGAGCCGGGCTCGGTGGCTCAACCTGTAATCCCACGCCTTTGGGAGGCTGAGGTGAGTGGATTGCCTGAGCCTGTGGGTTCGAGACCCGCCTGGGCAGCGAGACCTCATCTCTACAATAAGTCAAAAAATCAGCCGGGTGTGGTAGTACATGCCGGTAATTCCGGCTACTCGGAAGGCTGAGGCGGAAGGATCACCAGAGCCCAGCAGGTGAGGCTGCGGTGGCCGGGAGCAGCCACTGTACTCCAGTCTGGGCGACAGAGTGAGACTCCAACTCAAAAAAAAAAAAAAAAAAAGAAAGAAATGGAAAAACTACTAATAAGAAGCAACTGTATGTGTATTATCTCACTACAAACTGGATATGATCATTATCTCCATTTCACTGGTAAAGTAACTAATAGTTACATAGCTGGCAAGGGGCAGAGTCGAGACTCAAGTCTAGGGAGGTTGATTCTGAAATCCATTAATTTTTTTCCCCCCTCTTTCTTATTTTGAGTCAGAGTCTCATGTTTTCTTGCCCAGACTGGAGTACAGTGGCACAATCACGGCTACAGGCATGCACCACCATGTCTGGCTAATTTTTTGATTTATTGTAGAGACAAGATCTCACCATTTTTCCCAGGCTGGTCTCAAACTCCTGGGCTCAGGCAATCCTCTGGCATTGGCCTCCCTAATCACTGGGATTACAGGCATGAGTCACCACGTCCAAGACAAAGCCCATTCTTTTAATCACCACACAAAACTACCTCTGAGGGAGCAATATCCAGGAGAAAGGAGGAAAAAGAAAGTTGAAATTTTGGGAAAAGCAAAACGGCCCAAATGTCAAGAACCATCCAACCTCAAGATTACACGGCTGCAGGCATGGGTTGTAGACAATGTTTGCATGGCCACAACGTCTAATAGAATGAATAACTTAGTGTGTCCTCCGCACTAGTTATAATCACACAAAATCCTTTCCACTGATTTTAGGAATATCCCCCCAGAGAACTCTTCTCCCCACTCCATTTTCTGTTCTCTTGAATCTATCACATGATAGATATTGCTATAACACAAGTAACTTTTTTACCCATTATTTTAAAGCATAAAAGCAAAATTCATAATTCCTTATCACCACTGAGAGACAGAATTTTGATCACCACTACAAAGAGTGAATCAGGCAAATATGCCAGGATCTGATGTAAAAAGAATGGCACATTCAAAATTAATTTCCATCCTCAATCAAGTGGCAGTTGCAAGAGGAAAAAAATGAGCTAATTACTGAGGGAAAAAAAAATTAACCCTTTAAAGCATCTATCAAGGACTTATAGGGCACATGAAAACTCATTCAGCCAATTTTATGCTCCCTTATTTTGGTCCCCAGATTTCTACACATAACAACATTTTTCAAGAGCAAGAAAGTTATTCCTCAAACTTCTGAAACAAGCATTTTATTAGATGTATTTCATTATGTCCTTTTTTATGTTGAGTCTGCCTTTTTATCAGTGCCATATTCAAAAGCACTGTCTTGAGGAAAACAGTTTTGTGTAAACCAAAATTGCCCCTTAAAGATAATGTAAGTTCTAGGCAGCTGAACTGAAAGAATTAAAACTTTGGAGAAGACTCTCTAGGTTTCAAATACATTATTCTCACTATTTCAAACCAAATATGCCAAGTTATAGATAAAATTAAGGTAACTTCTTAGCCAATCAATTTGGATAATAAGCATCTTGGAGGCCAAACCTACTTGGAGCAGATATCAGCTAGATGCTGTTTTCCATATTTAGAAGGAAATTTCTTCCATATAAAGAGAGATGGAAAAGGGACCAGTCAATTAAACAACTATTACCCTCCAAACAGTGTATTTACTTTAATTCATTTAATGCTTCCAACAATCCACCAAAAGTTATTGTCAAAAATCTAAGTGAAAGAGGTTAGAAAAGTTAAGTAATTTGGTCAGGGCCAGGGTCTTATATGACCTATTGGGATTATTCTCTTTGCTCTATACCTGTGGTCTCTGATATTGGCATATGCACGCAAATATGTGGTAGTTTATTTGAAATAAAAATCACCATTTTGTATAGAGGGGTGCAGCAGGCAGGGAAAGAGTGTGGATGGTAATTAGAATCTGTTTCTTCTACAGAGTTCGTGACAGGATTCAATGTGAGGTGGTAGGGATTTACAAACAAGCATATAAAATAAATAAGCCTTATAAGAAAATGTAAATGAGACCTAAGGATACAACTATATACCCTTATGGCCTTCAGGGAGGCTAGCGTAATGCTTTAATATTTTCTCATGTGAATAATGAAATTAACTTACAATCAAGTATGTCTACAAAAAAAAAATTAAGGCAACAGCTATTCTGCAAAGATATCATCATTAAAATAAAATCTCATTAACCCTGTGCCAACTTATTTCAGAGAGTACCAGTTTGAGAAAACCGTTACCCTTGAGGCAATTTTATGCATTATCATGCTGTAATATAAACACTGAATAATCTGAACCTAGATAATTCAAAAATCTGTCATTTCTGATCCCTTATATTTCAAATTCATGTAGTTTAATCATTCTCACTTCTCCTCTTCTAAATAAGCTCTCCCCCTTAAGTCTTTTTTTTTTGAGTTGGAGTCTCACTCTATCACCCAGACTGGAGTGCAGTGGCCGCTTCCGGCCACCGCAGCCTCGACCAGCTGGGCTCCGGCAATCCTTCTGCCTCAGCCTTCCAAGTAGCTGGAACTACAGGTGCGCGCTACCACGCCCGGCTAATTTTTTGATTTGTTGTAGAGATGAGGTCTTGTCAAGTTGCCCAGGCGGGTCTCGAACCCGCGGGCTCAAGCAATCCGCTCACCTAGGCCTCCCAAAGTGCTGGGATTACAGGCTGAGGCACCGAGCCCGGCCACCCCCTTAAGTCTTTTAAGTAGTTTCAACTTTAACAATGAAAGATTCCAAAGATATTCTACATCTGGGAACAAGTACACAACATTCATGAAGATAAAAGTTAGTGGGTGGGGGTTATGGATTTCTTCCTCTCTCTTCCATGGCTAAGTTCCCTCCCTGACCCCCACTTACTTAAAAAGAAAGAGGATAATCTGATGTAGTTTTCTGCTAGTAGATTTTGAGGGGGAGAAAAGGGATTAGACTAGAGGCTGCATTCCACTGGGGAAAGATGATCACTGGGGAAAAAAAAGGAAGAAATGCTGCATATTTTTGTACAGCATAAATAAGAAAGTTAGCTGGGCTTGGTGGCTCAGCCTGTAATCCTGTGCTTTGGGAGGCTGAGGTGAGTGGATTGCCTGAGCCCGTGGGTTCGAGACCCACCTGGGCAACTTGGCGAGACCTCATCTCTTCAATAAATCAAAATGAGCCAGGCATGGTAGCGCACGCCTGTATTTCTAGCTACTTGGAAGGTTGAGGCGGAAGGATTGCCGGAGACCAGCAGGTCGAGGCTATGGTGGGCCGGGAGCGGCCACTGCACTCCAGTCTGGGTGACAGAGTGAGACTCCAACTCAAAAAAAAAAAGAAATAAGGAAGTTAAATAGTGGGGCATAATGTATGAATAAGGACAATATTCTCAAGTGACAAGGAGCTAGAGGAAAGAGATGCAGGAAGATTTCAGTAAGAGTTACATGTAGTAGTAAATTTAGAACACCTTAAATATCTCATACAAACATGAGCAAAAGTTATAATTCTCATGCTTCCTTCCATGCAACCCCACCCTAGGACTGAACAACAGAACATGAGTTTATAAATGGTACACTTTCATCCCAGTCTCAGGTTCCTGCAGTCAGTAGAGGACTCTATGATGACAAGTCTTTATAAGCATCTCTGTATGTCTGAGATATGTCCTTTGCCATCTAGACACGACCTGAAGTGAATTATAATGGCACAGTGTCTTCCTGTAAACTACTTTTATGAAAAATTATGGTCATATTTCCAGGTGACACATTGTGGAGTCCTGAGGAGACAATCTTAGCTTCAATACTGATTGTTCAAAGAATAGAGCTAAAGTGAAAGCTACAGAAGACAGTGCCTACATGTTAGTCTTTACTGAAACAGAACAATACGCATATACACAAACACATCACCTTATAAGCAGGATATTTAACTCTATTACCTATCCTTGATAATAAACAGAACTCTTTTGGTAATGAGGAACTTATATCTGAACCAATACATGGAATGTCAAGTTTTAAAGCATTCTAGTTCTAGTTCAAAAAGAGAAACTTGAAAACCATAGAGAAATAATTCTATTCAGACACTTAGGAGAACATACATCATAATCTCATAATCTATCACAGCTTTGGGTTGTTACCACCTTGCATGAAACCTTATAAAATCATTTAAGAGCAGTTCTCAAATTATGTAGCTTTCCATTTACTACTTTGCAACAGTAACTTGGAGAGAAAAACATATGTGATTGTCTATGTTAACTCTTTTAATTTGCATTGAGTTTGAGGACACAAACACTGATTTATAACCAATACAGAGGGCCCAAGCTGGGGTAAGGGAGAGAACTTTCACAAAAGGGGCTTTCTAGCTGGGCTCGGTGGCTTAGCCTGTAATCCGGTGCTTTGGGACGCTGAGGTGAGTGGACTGCCCGAGCCCGCGGTTTCAAGACCCACCTGGGCAACTTGGCAAGACCTCATCTCTACAATTAAAAAAAAAAAAAAAAAATTAGATGGGCGTGGTAGCACACCCCTGTAGTTCCAGCTATTTGGAAGGATGAGGCAGAAGGATCGCTGGAGCCCAGCAGGTTGAGGCTGCGGTGGCCGGGAGCGCGCCACTGCACTCCAGTCTGAGCGACAGAGTGAGACTCCAACTCAAAATAAATAAATAAATAAAATATAGTATAAATTAACTTTTTGTAAGTAGAACTGTACGCTCCTAGTGGCTTAAGCCATCTTCTCAGAAGTGTATCATCTTATGCAAGAGCCAGTAACTAGTTCAACTTTAAAGTTTTTCTGCCACCTGCTCCAAAAAAAAAGAAACCCTAAAATAAATTATTGTAGAAATTAAAAAGGGAAAAAAGAATCAAACACTAACTTCTGCCTTCTCTGGTTTTCAAGTTAAGATTTTCATCTATTGAAAAAGAAAACAAGACCCACTTTCATTTTAACTAACGGCATCAACTAATTTCCCTTGAATAATAAAGATATACAATCTGCTCTAAGGAGAAGCTTTCTGAAAACACTCCACTGAAATTAGGAATGGAGGAGGTAGAAAACGGTCTTTGAGTGGTGAGCTTGCTTGCCATTTTAAACATATTTAGCGTATAGGACAGACAGACGACCTGAAGACAGAATCGGAGACACCAATCACTGAAATAAGTGAGGGTAAGAGAGCGGGGTTTTTCCAAATGACAGATGCAGCTGAACAACCTATGTGACTTGAAACCCTCAGCCCTCACTAGGCATGTCCAATTTTCAGAGCAGCCCAGGGATGTAGAAGACAAAAGATGGTATGGTTTAGGGAAAGCAACTCTTAGGTATCATAGCCATTCAACTTCATCGCCTGATCGCAAACTAACTTACAAAGGAATAATTAGATACTAGATTGAAATGGAAGACTCCTGTCCTGTACAGCTAGAGAAAGCAAATGGAGTCAAATTAAGAACAGTATTAGATGTTTTTATAAAAAATATATTGTATTTCCAGTAGACCTAGTTCTAGTCTTGTCAACTAAGGACTCTTCAGAATCACAGCAAAATCCAAATTCCAACGTTAACTCATTTCCTATAGTAATTACATGAGGTTTCAATTCTAATGTTTCAAAATGCTTTTATGCCTGACTCTTTTCTAGTGGCAAAGGCAGGGAGGTTAAGAGGAGCAAGCCATTTTGTTTCAAACAAACCACAAAACGAATGCACAATGCCACAAAAGAAGTCTTTATTCCGTCAGCCAGCAGGTTCCTCATTAACCAGTCGAGAATGAGTCTGGAATGCACAATTTCATGTTAATCACAGAAAACAGATGCCCATGATGGCTTCAGGTAAAACTGATTGTTTTTGCCTCCCGATACCACTTGGTAGGGAATGTGATCTGTTTCATCTCCAGCCTCCCTTCAAGGACTGCTGAGCTCCCAAGTGCTTGTGAAAGCAAGTCAGGTGTAGTGACAGTGCTGCAAGAAATGAAAAATGGTCTTGACATGACGAAAAGCTGCATTTTCCATCTTGTTCTTAAATGGGCCTAAATAGACACAAAATGAGCACTGATTAACTCTCTCAGACCCACACCTCAATAGAGCAGACTGGAATAAGAGGTCACAAAGATTCCAGGAGGTTAACAGGGTGGTGGTGGGAACTACCTCCTTTTTCTTTACAGTAATTCATGATCATTTATCCAGGATGCCCAATAGCCTAGAATGATTACATTTCACCAGGTAAAAGCCACTTCAAACATCCCCAGCCTTTCAGGAAGGCAGTCTATGAACAATCACAGCTCAAGTGGTTCCTTTTTCTCTCCACAAGAATCACAAATGTATCCTGAGAGGGGGCTCCACAACTTGAACATCCATTTTTCCCTTCTCAGAAATGGAAAGTCTTAACAGAGGTTGTAGAATGCTGATGATACAAAAGAGATATGTGTGGCCAAGGCAACTCCCAAGACACCAATTCATTCTCCAGACACCCGACTCTCTTAGGAATCTCATTACTCCACAGCAGGGATACGAGAAAAGTACAGAAAGGGGTAGGGGGGAAACAGGAAGTTTTAGTTAGTTTACTTTATAATGATCCCAAGAAGAGCAGGAACTACTTATTTCTCATTTGTTCACTCACTAGAGAATCATGAGCATGCCCTGGGGAAGCAAAAATATTATCACTGGCAATAATTACTGTTTCTATGCTTCTTTAGTTATATCACAGCCAGTGTGCTATTAGGGGCTAGGCACTCTGCTAAGTGCTCTCCATACTTATCTCATTTAATTTTTATAGCCACACATGGAAGTGGGTGCTATTATTTCCCTCATTTTACAGATAAAGAAACTGAGGCCCCAAGAAACTATCTCACCCAAGGTCATACAGCTAGTAAGTGGCTGAGACAGAAGTAAAACACTGGTCTGCACTTAGAAAATGAAATCAAGTAGCATTCTCCACACAGTTCTTAGTATATGCGTCACTCTACCACTTACACAATGCGGTCTAAATGAAGGCATAAGCATATGTACAAGGATAGTGATTGCAGCACAATTTGGAACCAAAAAGTAGAAATGACATCTATTCCCCAAAGTAGGGATGGTTCCATAAATGATAGTACAGCCACACAGTGAAATATATGCAGTCATTACAAAGAAAAATGAAGAACTAAGTAAGACGATCATGAAGTGTGGCAGAATATGCGAACCCAAAACATGCCATGTTGGCAAAAGGATTCTTTTGAGCTTACAGCACTTAAAAAAAAAAAAACAGAAGGTGCAAGCAAGACAGACTCTCTTACTCTCCCTTTTTTCTTCCTGAAAGCAGGGAATAACAACCCCTCCCCTGCCAACAACCAACCACCACCACCCTACCCCACCCAGCCCTCTCCCCTGTGGAAGATGGGAAGGACCAGAAGGGAAAGTCACATTCTTATCAAGACTGGGAAGCTGTTTGTGCCTAGCAGCATGGAGGGCAAGGGTAGGGGCGGGGGTGGGGGAGATGATGTGAAGCTAAGGCCTAGAGATCTTGTTAAAATAATTCTTATAATCCATCGCCCTCCCCACATAGTTTAGTTATTTTTCCACAACTGCCTCTCTTTGTTCAAACAAAAATAAAAGCATCAAAGTTTTGTCACTTCTTTGACAAAACTTTCATTTCCTGTGTCATATAAACTGATAGGAAATAAATCTGTATGCTTTTCTCCTGTTAACCTGCCTCATGGTGGTTTAGGTATCAGTCCTAGCCGAAAGACCCTGGAAGAGTAAAGGTAAAATTTTGCCACTTCTACAATATCCACAACATTTATATAGTACTCATTACTTGTCAAGCACTTTTTTTTTTTTTTTGAGTTGGAGTCTCACTCTGTCGCCCAGACTGGAGTGCAGTGGCACTCTCCCAGCTACCACAGCCTCAACCTGCTGGGCTCCAGCAATCCTTCCATCTCAGCCTTCCAAGTAGCCAGAACTACAGGTGCACACTACTACGCCTGGCTAATTTTTTGATTTATTGTAGAGATGAGGTCTCGCCAAGTTGCCCAGGCGGATCTAGAACCTGCAGGCTCAGACAGTCCACTCACCTCGGCCTCCCAAAGCGCTGGGATTACAGGCTGAGCCACTGAACCAGGCTCAAGCACTTTTAATATAGTAACTCGTTTAATCCTCATAACAACTCCAGAAAACTGAGGCACAAAAAATACAGTAACTTTCCCAAGTCACATTCCAAAGCGAGAGTTAGGATTCCAACCCACATTGTCTGGCTTCAGCAGCTAGTCTCTTAAGTATTTTCCTACACTCATGGTAACAAAACATAATTGTTTTAGAAGTGTACACATATATCATATCATACAAGTGCTTTAAAAACAACAACGCTGGTTGTTAACAAAGGTTAAAGATGGATATCAAGATGGTCTTCCTTTTCCTTTTACGATGAACGTGAAATATTTAAAGAGTTAGTAGAATTTCTAGCTCTGCGCTAGAAATGTAGATGTGAAAATGGCATGATAATGAATTATCCAGAGATTCTCAGGTAAAAATGTAACGGCAAACCAGTAGAACATGACTTATGGTTGTGAGTCAATCTGTCTGTGTTTCTCCAGGTCTCCTCCTCTCCTACTTCTCCTCCCTCATTACTCAAAACAGAACGGAAAATCTGAATATCTAGCTTTGACACTGCAAGGGTTGCTGATATTCTATTTGATTACAAAACATATATATATATGTTTTGTTTTTTGTGTTTTTTTTTGAGTTGGAGTCTCACTCCGTCACTTAGGCGGGAGTGCAGTAGCACGCTCATGGTCACCTCAGTGTCAACCGGCTGGGCTCAGTGGATCCTTCTACCTCAGCCTTCAAAGTAGCCAGAATTACTAGTGCGCACTACCACACCCAGCTAATTTTTTTATTTATGTAGAGATGACTGGCCAAGTTGCCCAGGCTCTTTTCGAATCCATGGGCTCAGGCAATCCCCTCGCTTCAGCCTCCCAAAGTGCTGGGATTATAGACTTGAGCCACCACACTCAGCCACAGCCAACATTTATCTATCTATCTATCTATCTATCTATCTATCTATCTATTTATTTTGAGTTGGAGTCTCACTCTGTCACTCAGACTGGAGTGCAGTGGCCGCTACCGGCCACCGCAGCCTCAACCTACTGGGCTCCGGCAATCCTTCTGCCTCAGCCTTCCAAGTAGCTGGAACTACAGGCGTGCGCTACCACGTCTGGCTAATTTTTTGATTTATTGTAGAGATGAGGTCTCGCCAAGTTGCCCAGGCGGGTCTCGAACCCTCTGGCTCAGGCAATTCACTCACCTCGGCCTCTCAAAGCGCAGGATTACAAGCTGAGCCACCAAGCCCGGCCACAACCAACATTTTAAAAGAAGAAAAGGGACGTCACTTTATTTCACCTGGTTTTTCACTTTTTACTCTAAATCAAAGTTTAATTTACCTAAAAGTTTTAAGGAAGGCCTGACCACGGAGGCCTTCTAGGAAGATCGCCCAATGCAACAAAATGCTCAGGGGGAAAATTTATCAAAAGCAGACAGCAGACATCCACTATAAATCAGCTTCCTTTTTTTTTTTTAAAGCATTCTCTTTAGAATACAGTGAGAAAATAGTGTCATTTACAATAACTTTTTGAAAGGAATTTCAGAAATTATTTAAGTTTCTGGAATAAGCACAGGTGTGCACACACAGATTGAATATACGCCTGGGGCCTGTTGATTTCTTCTAGACATTTAAAAACTGTACCTCAGCCAGGCTCGGTGGCTCAGCCTGTAATCCCGCGCCTTTGGGAGGCTGAGGTGAGTGTATTGCCTGAGCCCACGGGTTCGAGACGCACCTGGGCAACCTGGTGAGACCTCATCTCTACAAAAAATAAAAAAATTAGCTAGGCATGGTAGCGTGCACCTGTAGTTCCAGCTACTTGGAAGGCTGAGGTGGAAGGATCGCCAGAGCCCAGCAGGTCGAGGCTGCGCTGGCCAGGAGCGGCCACTGCACTCCAGTCTGGGCGACAGAGTAAGACTCCAACTCAAAATAAATAAATAAATTAATTAATTAAAGTTTTTTAAAAAAACAGTACCTCTTATTTTGTCCTTTTCCATTTGGTTCACAAACAGACTGTGTACTAATTCCTTAAGGTTTCAGCACTGAGCCAAGAAGATGGCAGAAAAATGGACATTTAATCATCAAAGAAAGTATAGGAACTAAATTAGGTCAACCTAACAGTGAGGGTAGTTTTCATGAAGGGCTGTGTCCCCAGGTAAGCAATGCACAGGTTCCATCACGGAAGTCAATCAATGGCCCTCAGAGCCATTGGTTTCCTCAGAGCTACAGATATTCCTCAGAGCTACAGGATATTCAGTAAGTAACATTATCTGACTTACCTATTCCCATTCAAAGTATAACATATGTCAATTCCTGTAGAATAAAAAACTTTGGCAAACTCAATGAATCCCATTTATAGCTCTGGTATTGGGAATAAACTGATTATATCAAAGGGAAAGGTTATCCACTCTGTAACAAGATCACCACTAGGGCCCTTGATGCTTATTTGAGAGAGGGCCAAGCACTTGGTGGTGGTGTTGGAGGTATCAACTATCAGTAAGCCAATGTTTGACTGCTCGTTAAGCATCAGAATCCTATTAACACTCTTAACAACCTTAGAAGAGGTGTATTATTAACTCTTTCATGCAATACATAAAACTGAATTTTAAAATTTTTCAGTAGTTTATTCAAAGTCATTCAGCTAGAGAGCTGGAAGAGTCAGAATTTCAGCCTAGGACAACCTAACACCAAATCCAACAGACTGTGGTGCCTTTCCTCCAGCCTTAAGTTGCTTTGAGAAGCTTTGAGCACCTGCTCTTTAGAAATATTCAACCAGAGACTGTATGCTCTTTTGGAATTAATTCTGCAAGGAGAGTTTAATCATTGACTAGAGAAGGCTAGTGATTCCTCTACTATGAAATCAATTCATTTTGTCATTATGTGACTCAATGGACAATCTTCAACATGAGCTGTTATTTTCAGATTTCTCTGTCCTTCCAACCTTATTTCTTTTTCTTTTTCTTTTTTTTTTTTTTTGGAGTTGGAGTCTCACTCTGTTGCCCAGACTGGAGTGCAGTGGCCGCTCCCGGCCACCGCAGCCTCGCCTGCTGGGCACCGGCGATCCTTCCGCCTCAAACTTCCGAGTAGCCAGAATTACAGGCATGAGCTACCACAGCAGGCTAATTTTTTTTTTTTTATTGTAGAGATGAGGTCTCACTGACCAGGCAGGTCTCGAACCCACGGGCTCAGGCAATCCACTCACCTCAGCCTCCCAAAGGCGCGGGATTACAGGCTGAGCCACCGAGCCCGGCTCCAACCTTATTTCTAAGCAAGGAAATGTTTCACCCTATACAATATTCATATTTCTGCAATATATACCTAAATTTTAATATATTTGTGAACTCTGCTAAAACAAGTTCTAGAATATGTTTTTCCAGATCCAGAAATATAGATGCACCTCTTTCTGACTCGCCCACAGTTTTGTTATTGTTGTTTTGTTTTGTTTCTTTGAGTTGGAATCTTACTCTGTTGCCCAGACTGGAGTGCTGTGGCACACTCCCGGCCACCGCAGCCTCGACCTGCTGGGCTCTGGTGATCCTTCCGCCTCAGCCTTCCAAGTAGCCGGAACTACAAGCACATGCTACCACGCCTGGCTAAATTTTTTTATTTTTTGTAGAGATGAGGTCTCGCCAAGTTGCCCAGGCGGGTCTCGAACCCACGGGCTCAGGCAATTCACTCATCTCGGCCTTCCAAAGCACGGGATTACAGGCTGAGCCACTGAGCCCAGCCCACAGTTTTGTTTAATAAAGACTTTGCTCAAAGCATTTTCAGAATTCTTGTCATCCTAAATCAAAGAATATTTTTATAGTATTTAGAAAGTTCAAAGCCATCCATTTCTTCTACCAAGGAAAGAACTCCTCCAAAATGAAGCTCTGATAATTGTTAATTTGGATATTAAGACGGTCTTCCTTTTCCTTTTATGTTAAACTTATAGGAAGTTGTTGTTTTGGAGCGAGTACCTGCCCTCGGCCCCAACAGAACAGACAGCACCAAAATGGATTTCCTCATGCTAAAGTTCCTCCAAAACAAAACAAAACTAAACTGTCTAACCTTGGTAGACATCAGGAGAGAGATGACAGCCAAATCCCCAAACAGACCAGTTGTAGCTGGCATGATGAAGAAGTCTACTCTGCTTTAACCCTTATGAGAAAAGTAATCTGATGTAGCATGATGTTAACCAAGTCAACTTTTTGTATTGTGCTGTTTCCTTGTTCCTGCTCAAGCTACCATATAAAAACTGCCACGTCCAATGGAGAGCTTTATTTAAATCTTTACATGAGATGCTCCCCAATTCATGAATCGTTAATAAAGGCCAACGAGTTTTTTAAGTGTGTTGAAAGTGTGTTGAAAATTTGTGTTTTAGCACAACTTAAACAGGCAATCATACTATTCCTACTGAAAACTCTTTAAACAAGTTGCTTACAAAATTATTTAAGAATACTGGTTCCATCCTATCAAATTCAAGAACTAGCAAATCAAAGGTCACTTGTCTCCAATTTTTTAATCTCTTTTTTTGCTTTTCTAAAGTACCAAAAGAAAAAAAAAATGAAGAAATCAAACAGCAGAAAGTCAGAATGCTTTCTGAAAAACTAATCACTCCCGCAAGGCTCACATAATAATAGCCAGCTGTGGGGCAGAATGACTATATTCACATCTATTAATAAATAGCAAAGATGAAATGCAGCAATGGCCACTCAGATTTTCCAGTTGAGGTAGAACACACAGGAGTCCGGGTTTGAACCTTCCCACAATTTAATTTTTAATATCTCTGCTTTAGAAAATACTACAGTGGCATTCCTCTAAAGAAATCATTATCTTTTGGAGAATGTGAGAAAACATGCTTAAAAAGATAAAAACTGCTCCACACAGAGAATAATATTTCCCCCCTTAAACTGCAGGGACAAAGCAAATTTTCCAGCATCATCTTACTGTAGCCCACCAGGATTCTGAAAAAGCAGAGTTAGTGCTAAGAATTCCTTGAAACATAAAACTGGCAAATAATCTCTTGGTGACTTAAATAGATAAACTACAATGTTAAAGCCAGTATACCTTAACAAAAAGCAATGCCTTGGAGGGAAAAAAAAATGCAAGACTTGAACTCAGTATTTGCTTTATCACTGAAGAAAAAGAAATAGTAAAATATTATTTGAAAGTGGCCAATCTTTTTTCTAATGACAAAGAAATACAGTTAGACAAAGTCAAATGATTATTTAGGTATATAATCCTTATGTATGCATACAATGGGTTTGTTACTTGTTGGTTTTCTTTTGATCTTTTAACAAAAATAGGCTCACACGGTACATGCACTTTGTCCTTGCTTCTCAAAGGTCATCAACATCACAAGGAATTTATTAGCAATAAACAATCTCAGGACTCAACCAAGTACAAACTGCATCTTAATAGCATTCCAAGATGATTGACGTGCAAAGGAAAATGAAGAAGTCCTGGGTTCTACAATGCTTTATTAAGCACCATTCCCTATCTGTCTTTGATGATAAGACTCAGATGTTGAGAACACATATCTCTGAACACCAAGGAAATAAATATCCACCTGGGCGTAAACATGTGGTGACTATCTCAATGCAGCAGTGCAGGTTAAAAGTGAGCAAAGTGAAAAGGTCCCTTGAAAATTCAGATTTGGGGTTGTAGGGCCGTTAGGAAGAGTCTCCCTATGCTGCATCACTTCCCCAGTAAAGTAGCTTGAACATCGCCAATGAGATAGCCTCTCCTGTCACAATCTTTAAAGAAAGTCATCATATACAACAGAGCCCTCGGGCAAAGATGTTCATTTCCAGCATTCACCATCAAAGTCTCAACTCGCAGATTTATGTGCCCCCCCCAGGGGGGCTGCTATCTTGGGTCCATGACACTCGGACTGCACTTTATTACTGAGGGCTCAAGAAAGGTGAGGGAGGCAGAAGAAACTCTATCACTGTGTGAAACTGCTTTGTCGGCTTACCATGGTTTGTTCTAAATTCCTGCCTGCAGAAAAGCAACCACTGGGTCAAGACCTGGGTGGCCTTTCAATGTTTCCCAGAGATCCTATGCCTTCTCCCAAAAAGATGAACTCCCGGAAAAGTGAAATCAGGATTCCCAGTACTTTTACCAAAATTGGCTGAGAACTATGTATTAGAAGTGTAGAAAAGGCTAACATATGTTCCCCACTGCCCTTTTAGTTGTCGGAGAACATGGTTCGGTAAATTTAATCTCCCATCTGTCTTGCCAGGTGCAAAAAGAAACCACTGGGAGGAAGCCTGCTGGTCAGTCCTTGTTCTGATCACACCCAGCAACCCTTAACAGGGGCAAGTCAGTCACTCCATGTGCCTCAGTTTACTCATGTAAATAATACTGTGTGCCAAGTGTTTTTCAAAGTCTGATTCATCTTCCATGGGGGGCTATGAGACAGGTATGAAAGATGCTTTTAAATGGTTGCTCATATTTAGGGTTAGGGTTAGGGTTTAGAGTTGTATCTCTTTTTTTGTACTACGTTATTCTGTTTTTATTTTTTATTTTATTTTATTTTAATTTTTTTGAGCTGGAGTCTCACTCTGTCGCCCAGACTGGAGTGCAGTGGCCACTTCCGGCCACCGCAGCCTTGCCTGCTGGGCTCCGGCAATTCTTCCACCTCAGCCTTCTGAGTAGCTGGAATTACAGACATGCGCTACCACGCCCGGCTGCTTTTTTGATTTATTGTCGAGATGAGGTCTCACTGCCCAGGCGGGTCTCGAACCCGCGGGCTCAGGCAATCCACTCACCTCAGCCTCCCAAAGGCGCAGGATTACAGGCTGAGCCACCGAGCCCAGCTCATTATTTGTTTTTAAAGAAATCAATCTTCAAAGAATACTAAGTGAATATCAACTCAGATGGTAGGTAAATGTGAGGGAGAAAAATTATGAAGGTGTTCTCTTTTCAGATAGCAGCACATGTAGAGGTGAAGGAAATATGGAGGTTTACTACTGTGTAATATAAAATAACAACTATCAGCTTACACGTTTGCAATCTTTTTTTTTTAAAAAAAAGAAAAGCTATCAAAATAAGGCATAGTCAGCCTTCTCCAAATGTGATGATTAATAGTTATCTGCTATTAGCTCATACTGTTTTATTCTCTCCTAGTTTTCAAAAGCAAATAAGCTAGAGTCAGCACCAAAAATTTCAGAACCTTTGATAAAAGAGAAAGTTTAGTGGTTCATTTTTTTATTCAATAATACTGTCACTATTTTACTCTACTTCAGCCTAAGTCATGAATTCCCGGTGCTATCTGGGGCATGTTATGAAAACCAGAGACTAGTTGGCATCTGAAGTTCATTTTATGATTTCATACCATGTAAGATTTTAATTTATGGTTGTGAATGTTTTAAAAGAATGTAACTTAGTAGGCCCAACCTCTTCCCTGTAGGGGTCAATTTCCTCTTTCCTTATCAAAATAGAGACTTTGATTCTATCCAAGGGTTTGCCTATTAGCATTGTCAGGTTGTGGGGAAAAGCCATTCCCTCCTTGTCTTTTTTACACTGATTCCACAGGACTCAGGTACAGCTGTCCAGCACAGAACCCTGCCACTCCCACTACAGGAGTGGGTATGGGATCTAGGATGGCCAATCAACAGGGATGTGAGCAAAAGACCCAAGTGAGTTCTACTCAGAGAATGATCAGGATAACAGAAGGGAAGGGCACCTCCTTCCTTGGGATCATGAGCAGAGAGAAAGAGGTAGGTTAGGAGCTGCTGTGTGGAGAACACTTCCTGAGATTGGAGTCAACACAGAGGAAGTAAACAAGGAGCAGAGAAAGGACGAGACAGCACAAGGATAAAGCTTCACAAACCAGGAAGCTAATATCCTCCAGGCAAACTAGGGGTGACATTTGTAAATGAGTTTATGTTGGGACATGTTTCCAGGGACTTGGTTTTATGACCCAGTTCCTGACTACTGAACAGGCTGATGAGAATTTTTTGCCTCAAGGATAACAGAGAAGATGCATAAAAAGCAGCATAAGAATGTAAAGAAGAGAAATAATGAGAGGGGGTGGAAACTGGAAGACTACCAAAGAGATGAAGGTCATGAGGAACTGCAGAGATCATGAGGTCTGCAGAACGAGTTAAGAATCCAGACTCTGTCCCATACTGGCCTCCTCATTTTGCAAAAATTCTTTGAACTCTCAGGGCCTAGTTTCCTCATCTGTTAAATGGAAAAAATCTACCTGTCTGGTAGGACTGTTGTAAGAAATACAGTAAGTCCCCTTCATACAAACATTCAAGTTGCGAACTTTCAAAAATGCAACCGAGCATTTTCATGTCCAATAACATATGTTAGTTCATGTATCTGGAGTACACTGTCATATGCATGCATCCTTGACAAGTAGTTGAGCCTTTGTGTGCTTTACTGCACAGTACCATACAGAGTACAGTACTACAGTATCTTTATTTCAAGCCCAGGATGTTAAAAAGCAAGCATAAAAGCAGCAGTGATACAGTTGCTACAGTAATATATAGCTGATTGTGTTAGTTGGATAACTAGGCTCACTTTGTTGGACTTAGGAACGTGCTCTCAGAACAGAGCTGGTTTGTATGTAGGGGACTTGTTGTAAATAAAATCATATACAGAAAGTATTCAGAAAACTACCAGAGTAGGTCTCCAGCAATGTTAGCTATAGGATAACTTTTAGTCTCATAAAATGTAAAGTTTAAAGAAAAAAAAAGTCTTCACCAGCCCTGAATCACTATGACCAAGGAATAACACATTAAGAAAACAGTTAATACCTTCAGAAGATTAAAGACCTTAGGAGTGGGTGCAAGATCAACAGCAGATAAACTCAGAATATTCAGGCATCAAGTCTACCTATATCATGCTGATTGGCTGGCTGTGATGGTGATACACAGGCTAGAATCCCAATTGCTTTTGAACTTGTACATGATATAGAAGCTCATAAGCCTGCCTTCTGGAGAAATGGTGAATTCTGAAGGAAAATGTAACTGTATTCTAAATCGCCAACCTCAGGTCTCAGACTTGCCTTGAATCAACTGCTTATGTCTTAATTATATGTAAGTCATTAATTTTAATGACTCTTGTTGTAATTAGATATTAAGATTAGAATTTTTATATCCCATTGTATTTTCCTTCTAATACAAATTCCTTGTGATGACTGAATGAGCTACAAATTAGAATAATTTCTTCCAGGGAACAAATATGAAGGAGACGTTCAGTAAGAAAGAAAATTCCAAAAGATAAATAACTCTGTTGCAAAAATTACACACTACAGATTCCCATAATGCTAGCCAGCCCAATAACTAAGTGGTACATGGGCAATTTGTTTTCACAGTCCCAGATTCTCTAGTTAATAAAAAAAATTAATAGGTTGGCAATAATCAAGTTTTGTTCTAACATTAGGTAAAACTTTTCATTGTTATGAATTTCCTTACCTGACATGTAATTCTAGCTAAACCAAAACTATTTTTTACAAGCACAGAAGTCCTTAGCAAGGGGAAAATGCTAGTTACCTTTGCTATTGCTGTCAAAGGCATTAAAAGTATTTATCACAATACCACTCTGTTGCCTCCACTATCTCACTGTGATTTTTTTTCACCCATGAATTTACTGAAAATGTGTTTGAAATGAGTGGAATTTTTGTCCTATATCCCTCTTGGTTTTGTATCCCCTTTGTATAATTAGTTTCTGAAGTCCATATGTGTCCTATATTTAAAATCTTCTTGGGACAAAATCCTTATTTTGAACGTCCAGGTTTTAGTGGAAATTAACTCATAATAAGTGCTTGCACAATTTGTTCATAATCCTATTGGCTTGTATTCACTAAAAACTCAAAGTCTCTCAAGCTTTTGTTCACATATTTTATGGATACACTGTGTATTACCCACTCTTAACCTTGATATGCATCTGCTTTACTAAGAGAAACAGCACACTCAGAATGTTTTCCTGTTCTGTGAGCAACAGTACACAGAACATAAAGATCATAAGTGAGTTTTAAGCAAGAGACAACTTAGAAAGTCAACCAAAGAGCCAACTGGTACTGAGCATATGTTCTGTGTCTAATGAGGGAGTCTAAGATACAGTAACTTACCTTGGCCAGTAGGGAGAAGATTTTAGGAGGTGAGTCCCTCCAGAACCAAATAGGCCTAGGTTGGATTTCTATTTTTGTTGTTAATAGCTATATGAGTAGATTACTTAGCCTTTCTAAGCTTCAGTTGCCTCATTTATAGACTCAAGATGAAAATATTATTAACATCACAGGGTAGTAGTGAAAATTTAATGAGACAAAGTTTATATGTCCATCATCCAGTAAGAGCTCAATGAATATTAGCTATAATTTTTATTATCATTCTTTTCCAAAAGAACCACACAAATATAGGTTAATTGATCTCAAATGCATTTTTTATTCCAAAATTTCTGAAATCTTGTGATATATAAGTTTTTCTCCTCTCTCTTGTTCTCTAAAAACAAAAAAAGACACTTTGGGTGAAGAATGATATACAATAGAGAGCATCTCTATGAAGAAAATAGAGTCTATATGTAAATGGGTATAAACAGAAAAAATATGCAGCAACATACACCAAAGTATTCAATGTGGTTATGAGTGGTAAGACTAAAGAACTTTAAGAGCATTTGCAAATTGTCCTTTGGTAAACTTATATTATTTGTGAAGTAAAGAAATTCAATGAAATTTGTTGCCATAAAAAGAAAACATAAACCCCCAACTTTACAGAGTGCTTAAAATCTAGTCAAAAAGAGTACTACTCAAATGCTTTCTTTTTTATTTTTATTTTTTGGTCACCCTTATTCAGTTTGCATTTTCTTCCAGTCCCCAGGAAATATACATGCTCATCCCTCTATCTTCTCCATAAACGGTACAGAAAAGAGCAAATAAATAAATAAATAAATAAATGCAGCAATCTTTATTACTTGCTACATAAGACATTTCTGGCAGATAGCTGGAGGTTTTTTTTATGGCTTCTGAATGTTTTACCCTCCATTAAGTAAGTCCTACCCTCAATTTTCAAAAAAGCCACAAAAATATTAATGTCAAAAAAAAAGTGATGAGGTGAGAGAATAGAAGCTGTAACTCTAAAATTTTTTCATGGTCTCTGAGTTCCAGAAAATGCAATTTTAAAAAAAGCTAACCTTTATTTAAATGTACAATAAAAAGAGATCTCCTTGTCAAACACATTAAATTAGAAATGGGACATCAGTTCTATAAAGGCTGATTTCTAAATTATAATAGAACACATCTGGGGTGATTTTCTGGCTCTCCTCGAATATTTGATTTTCTTGGCAGCTGCAGGAAATCTCCGGGCAGACACACCGCTACAATAATTAATGTCAGCTTTCAGGCATCACAAGGAAAAAAAATTCATGACAGCAACAAAAAAATGGTACCTCTCCCCCCCCCACCCAAAATAACCACAGATTTAATGTAAAACATGAATCCACGGCCTCCAGCCTGGAGCAGCTGAAAGACATTTGTGTGATTCACGAACAAAGAGTCATTCGATCTCTTCCATCAGATCCTTTCGGCATCCCTGCCACTTTTGTTTCCACCCATCACTGGCTGCTTCATCCATACCCTGCTGATGTCTGAGTTGAACAAGCCCCCAATTTCTACTACAGCTTCCAACAGGGAACCGTCTTCTACCTTCTCCTTGCTTTGATTTTTCTAGAGTTCCCGAAGGCTATCCAGGGCCCAGCGCAGTGCCTGGAACATAGTAGATGCACAAAAAGGTATGGACTGTAGGGTAAGTGAGCATGTGAATGGATAAAGAATGTATGAACAAAATGCAAATGTCAAAAACTAAAAGACTCAACTGATTCTAAAATTACTGCAGTTATAAAAGCAGATATTCTACTTTTGAGAAGCAAACATACAGATAATACGCTCACTAGCTGTGTGGCCTTAGGGAAGTTCCTTTGCCTCTCTGTGCTTCAGTTTTCTCATCTATAAAGATAATAACAGTACCTGATCAGAGGGTTATTGTGTTAAATTAGTTACTGTTTGTAAAGTACTTAGAAGAATGACTAGAACAGAATAAATGCTATGTGTCAAATTTTTTTTTAAAGTAAGTAAAGGCAAATAAACACCAAGTTCATTATTACTATTTTATGAAAACAAAGGGGGCATATTTGGCATAAACACCCAAATGGACTTGAAAAATAAATTCAGTCTCCTGAAGTATGGAGAATAAATGCACACAGTTGGTTTCAAATCCCACTTCTCTGGTCAGCGCCCTGTATAATTTATGAGCCTCCATGAAAACAATTTGCAAACAGAGATAACAGTAGCTCCCATCACATAGCTTTTCTGGGAAAGATTAAATGAAATAATAAATACAGAAAACTTAGTAAGATGCCTAGAACAGAGTAAGCAATCAACACATTTTAACTAACACTACTCTCGTGCCATTTGAGAAACTGTGGTGATGAAACTGGGTAATTTGTATATTGGGCATTATCTATTCATGCATCAAATACTTAATGAGCACTAATACAGAGTAAGCCACCTTAGATACTGTATTCTTCAAAGCCCCACAACAGTCATGTGGGACACAGTTTCCAGCACTAACTTTATAAGAAAATATTAATTTAAAAAGAAAAGCCTTTTGAGAAATGTATAAAGGGATAAAAGAAAGATGGCACCCAGTGAATACCTAGCACAATTCATGCCCCATTTAGGGCCCCATGTGCAACCTGTGTCCTTACTACACACCTAGTAGACACTACACATATGAGGAAAACAGCAGTTCAGCAACCTGCCCAGACCACTCAAGTCAAAGAGCCAGAATTCAGACTTGGATCTACCCACTTTATGCCTCTGTGGATTTATACCCATCTTCTTAATATTTGCCAAACAGAAAAACAGAAAGACAAAATGTATCTTCACTTTCAATAACGTTTTTATTTATTTTTTATTTTTTTTTTGAGTTGGAGTCTCACTCTGTTGCCCAGTCTGGAGTGCAGTGGCCGCTGCTGGGCTCCAGCGATCCTTCCGCCTCAGCCTTCCAAGTATCCAGAACTACAGGTGCGCACTACCACACCCGGCTAGTTTTTTGATTTATTGTAGAGATGAGGTATCACCAAGTTGCCCTGGCGGGTCTCGAACCCACGGGCTCAGGCAATCCACTCACCTCAGCCTCCCAAAGTGCAGGATTATAGGCTGAGCCACCGAGCCTGGCTTCAATAACTTTTAAAATGATAAACAATTCTCATGTCAGATCAAGTTCCTATTAACAATTTCCAAAGATTCCAATGTATCCCAGAGGTCCTCAGCCCAAGGTAATTATGCCAACCAGGGAGCATCTGGCAATGTACAGAAACATTAGTGGTTGTCAAACTAGGAAGGTTCTACTGTCACAAAGGGGTAGAGACCAGGACATCCTACAATGCACAGAACATCTTACAATACACACAACAGCTATTTCCTTCATATCCCCAAATGATTAATTATCCAGTCCACAATGTCAATAGTGACAAGTGAAAGAAACTCCAAATGAATTGATGAATGAAAAGCATTTTTTTTTAACTTTCCAAAAGGTTGTACTGTGCTTAGTCATGCTCTAGAATTCCACAGAAATGACCACTTAGCCTGGCTCACTTTTTCTCCACTATGAAATTTATGCTTCAGCACACATGACTGCCAATATGAATTCTTCCATGACACGCTGGGTTCAGCCAGCATTAATGTCCATGGCCTCTTCTCCAAGGAGATATGAGCAAAATGTACATATTCTGGTCTCAGGTGGACATGAGAAGATCCCCATGAGCTTCTGGAAGGGTTCAGTCCAAGGTAAGAAGGGCCAGGAGGGGACTGTTTCAGATACCGTATGTTGATGCACTCAACACTTCTCCAAAGATAATACATATTCAACCTAGCAATGAAGTTTTCTTTGCCTATAAATTCTGGCAGAAGGAATTGTAGGTTGATTTAAAATTAAACTTCAGAAAAGTAAAGTTGAATCTGCTTTCTAAGACCAGAAACTGCATGATCACTTGATAGATTTATCCCTTTAATTTGATAGCCTCTCTCCCTTGCCAGAAAAATGCAGCTAAAGATTTATAGGTCTACTTGGATAAACAGTTTTCCTGTGGGAACACAGCCTTTTTTAAAAAGTCACAGTCTAATGAATTTTATTCACACTATGGAGGAAAAGATCTTGATCCCTTCGGGTCTCCAAAAAAGATCTATCTTTTGAAAGTGACAAATATGTGGTTAAACAAAAGCAGTAAGTAGCAAGCAACTCTAACCTTTTTCTTGCCAGCTTACCTGTTATCAGATTATATGTGATGACAGTTGTTATTATCATGAAAATAATGGAGCTAAAAGGAAAAAACAGGACGTGTAATGCAGTCCCTCGTGTCCTAATGTACATGACAAATTTGGAAAAGGGGTGGCACTGAGGTTTGAAGTTGCATTGTCATCTTAATGTGTCTTAAGAGGTGGCAGAAAGAAGGAAAGGCGGTTTACTCACCCACCAAATATGGCAGAAGACAAAAATGTTTCCCCTGCTCAAATATATGCTAATTAATTTAAAGAAATACTTAATTCTAAAATTACTAACTTGCCCTAAAGACTTGCAAAAGTGCTGAAGAAGATTTCGAGCAGAAGTTCTCTAATCACAGAACTAAGGAGACTCAAATGACTAATGAGATCCGAAAGTCTGGAGCGAAGAACCTTAGAGGGCTCATTTGCACATTTATTCACAGAAAGTTGCAATACTCCTATTCAAGATTACACAGGGTCAGAAACTGTTCACAGCTGAATTAAGAGTCCTCTCAGAGTGAAGAATTCATTTTTTAAAAAAAATTCTACCATTAAAAATCAGCTATTACTTTAATCCAGTGGATGAATAAGTCCACTGCATAGTCTAGGATCATGTGCAGACTTGTTTGTAGAAACTTAGAAAAATTACAGAAGAATTTTTAACAGTGGTTTACAAAAGGGGGTTAATCAGAGAGGAGAAGGAGAAGCTAACCTCTCTGAGGCAGAAGGTAAAGGTATCTGCACTGCTTGTTTTATACTGTGGAAGGGCCATGACTAGGGGTGATTTTTCTGTTTTTATGTTTCCGGACTTTGATACATCACAGAAGACTTTACAGCACTCACTGAGCAAATCGACGTGCCAGGCACTGGGCTAAGGGCTACACTTGATAGTTTCGTCTTTACAACTGCTTTCCCTGCCTTGACCAGGAAATGGAGTCGATTTTTTTTTTTAACTCAGTACAGTAGAGTTTGATTCCCAGAAATTTTTCCCATTAACAAAATTATTATACAAATTATATAACAACTGCTGCTTTTCAAAGACAAATGACATAATGAAATTGACGATGTTAAACTCATAGATAATTCGGTTTTCATCTCATGACTGGGAAGCTGTTGTAGGATGATAAACAGCTTCTGGCCATTTATTGGCAACATCTGTAATAACATCTACTATGAAAGGGACTTGATAAAGGCTTTACCTCAATTCTCATTATCCTCCATCACCCTGCTTCATTGAAACTGCAAAAACACAAAGTTAAGTAGCTTTCTTTTTTTTTTTTTTTTTTGAGTTGGAGTCTCACCCTGTCGCCCAGACTGGAGTGCACTGGCCACTCCCGGTCACCACAGCCTCGACCTGCTGGGCTCTGGTGATCCTTCCGCCTCAGCCTTCCAAGTAGCTGGAACTAAAGGCATGCGCTTCCGCGCCCGGCTAATTTTTTTTGATTTATTGTAGAGATGAGGTCTTGCCAAGTTGCCCAGGTGGGTCTCGAACCTGCGGGCTCAGGCAATCTACTCACCTCGGCCTCCCAAAGCGCGGGATGACAGGCTGAGCCACCATAGGTAGCTTTCTTAAAGTCAGAGTCAGTTGGAGCCTGAGTCATCTGAGAGTCCCTCACTGTAAACATAAGACCGTTCTTTAAAAATAGTGCCAATGGTAAACAGAGCGGTCTCTTGGGCAGACTAGTAGATTTCACCATCCCATAAAGTTGAGGGGATAGGATGCATTTCATGTCCACTCATCTCATATCCCAAGTCTAGGAGCTCTGAATCTCAAAGGAAATACCCATCAATCACAGCTAGCAGAAATTACAATTGGAAAATGTGATACGCATAATAATGAACCCCCCCCATGATGTCTACATCCTGATTCCTGCCTGTTACTATGTCACATGGCAGAAGTGACCTTAAAATAGGACTATCTGAGTTAGCCCAACGTAATCACAGGGGTCTGTAAAAGTGGAGCACAAGAAAAGAATCTGCAGGTGATGTGTCTCCGGATGAAAGGCACAGAGAGAGACAACGTTGCTGACTTTGAAGATGGAGTAAAAGAGTTTCCTAAGGCTGGAAAAGTCAAGAAAACAGATCATCCCGTAGAGCCTCCAGAAAGGAACGCAGCCCGATAGCAAGTCGATTTTAGCCCAGCACCACTCCATCAGACCTGTAGGATAACACATGCGTATCAGTCACTAAGTTTTTGGTGAGTTGTTACAGCAGCAAATAAGAAACAGGAATACAGGAAGTAACTACTGAGTTTTTTCATAAACCTTTTATAACAAGAGAGAATAAAAACTGTTTATAAAAGAATTATATGGATTTTTTAAGCAAGAGAAAACAATGAAAAGTCAGATGAAAGGATTGCTTTATTACTTTTCCAAAGGTTTTCCTTCTAAAGTAGTTGATTTTTAATATTATAGATTAAATATATTTTAATATATTGATAATATTAAAGGGTTCTATTTTAGTTAAGCTGATTTGCGTTCAGGTTTAATAACTACAACTAATATCTATTGAGTGTTTAATATATTCGTAATATATTGAAGTCAGAGTCAGTTGGAGCCTGAGCCATCTGACTGGAGAGTACCTCACTGTAAGCACAAGATTGTTTATGATAATATTAAAGGTTTCTATTTTAGTTAAGCTGATTTGTGTTGCACAACAACCTATGAGGCAAATACTATTATTATTGAGTGAAAAGTGATTTAACGGATAATTCTAAATGTAAGAGCTAAACTACAAAACCTTTCAAAGAAAACAAAGGTCAATTTCATGACCTGGAATTAAGCAATTAGTTTCTCAGACATAACACCAAAGCACAAGCAACTAAAAAACTAAAACAGAAAACAAGCAAAATAACCAGATAAACTGGACTACATCAAAATTAAAAACTTTTGTGCAGAGCCGGGCTCGGTGGCTCAGCCTGTAATCCCGTACCTTTGGGAGGCTGAGGTGAGTGGATTGCCTGAGCCGGCGGGTTTGAGACCCGCCTGGGCAGCGAGACCTCATCTCTACAATAAATCAAAAAATCAGCCGGGCGTGGTAGCGCGCGCCTGTAATTCCGGCTACTCAGAGGGCTGAGACGGAAGGATCACCGGAGCCCAGCAGGTCGAGGCTGCGGTGGCCGGGAGCGGCCACTGCACTCCAGTCTGGGCAACAGAGCGAGACTCCAACTCAAAAAAAAAACAACAAAAAAAAAACACTTTTGTGCAGCAAGCAATACCATCAAGAAACAACCTACAGAATAGGAAAAATATTTACAAGTCGCTTATCTAATAAGGGCCCATTATCCAGAATTTATTTAAAAAAAAAAAAAAACTCTCACAACTCAACAACAAAAAGACAACAGAATTATAGAATAGGCCAAGACATTTCTTCAAAGAAGATACACAAATGGTCAATAAGCAGGTGCTCAAAATCATTATGCATTAGGAAAAAACAAATAAAAACCATAATGAGATATGTCTTCACACCCATTAGGATGGCTCACGTAAAAAAGGTACAGAAACAAGTACGAACTGTCACAAATTGTTGGTAGGAATGTAAATGGTGAAACCACTTTGGAAAACAGACTGGGAGTTCTTCAAAAAAGTTAGAGAGTTACCATGTTGTCAGGAGCAATTCCCAACCCCCACTGCCCAGGTATACATACAAGAGAAATAAAAACATGCCTCCACACAGAAAGGTGTACATGAAGGTTCAAGTTGATGCAGCATGATTTATAACAAATCAAAAAGTGGAAACAACCCAAATGTCTACAAAATGATGAATGGATAAATAAAATAGGGTACAGTCAGACAATGGAATATTATTTGACAAAAGGAAATGCAATACTGAGATATGCTACAACCTGGATGAAACCTGAAAATACAGAAGTTGAAGTAGCAAATCACAAAATAGGCAAATCTATGAGACAGAAGGTAGATCTGTGGTTGCCTAGGGCTTGAGGAAGTGGGGGGCAAGGAAGGGAGTAACTACTAATGGATATAGGATTCCTTTTGGAGGGGACAGCAATGTTTTAAAATTAGATAATAGAGACAGAAATGTTTTAAAATTAGATAATAGTGATGGCTGCATGACCCTGCATATCTATTAAAAACACTGAATTGTACATGTTACATAAACTGCATGGCAAATTAGTTATATTTCAATAAAATTGTTTGAAAACTGATTTAACTTCTGTACCTCATATGTACTCATGAATTACTTTATAACTTAAAAAAGCAATTTTTTGAGAAATAATTGTAAGAGAACCACAACCAGCCACAAGAGGGCGCTTTCTTCATAGCTACAGAAAAAGGAGAGTCTAAATTACCTTGGTAACATTTACCAATTTGACTTCACCCCTCCCTTTTTGAGGGGAAGGGGATGGAGTTAGTATGTTTCCTCCAATACATTCAAGCCAACAGTGTGACCAAAGTTGGTGACAGGTTGAAAACTCATGACTTAAGCACAGGTAAATGTTTAAATTAAGCTTCAATAACAGAGAAACAATGGTTAACACTGCATTATGCTTATTTCCTTCCCTTCTAGTCATACAAGAGATTATACACAGTTATTTATTCAGGATAAAATTCAGTGAGATAATACAAATCATTACAAGAAATGAAACATATAAATACTTGGTCTCTGGTTCTCTGCTCTATTTCCAGCCCCTGGAACAATGTCTGGTATAATTGGCACTCAATAAATATTTATCAGATGAATGAGATAAACAAATGAAAGAGTAGAATACACATTTTTTTAACTCTCAGGAAAAAATTCACCTACTGTGCCTTACAGACTTAGATCAAAATATTTCTTTTCATCCACAGCACAAATGAATAAAACATCACAGTCATTTCACTGAACAAATATCTCTCAAACAAGTTCACAGAGATGTTCTGTGATGCTGAGAATAATTCCTTTAGCCAAGAATCCTTTAATATTGACCAGCACACCTATCTCATTGTGCTATCTTTGGTCTTCCTGCTTAAAGTTTTTCCATCAATGCACGTCTTAATCAACCATAAGCACAGAACATTTCATTAGAGGAAACCAGATTTTTCTTCTATCTCATATTTCAAGCGGCCTGACATCAGAATGATGTCTGGAGCAACAATAAAGCTGGCCCTATTTCCTCTCCAGAAGCCATGTTTAGTTGCAAAAACTTTTACTCTAAGCTTAGTCACAACAAAAATCAGGCATGGAAAGGTCATCTCTGACAGATTTTTCATTTGGGATGTGACGAATGGGTAAAGGATGAGCTGCCGCAGACACAGGCCCCTGTCACCTCTAAGACACCTTGAGTTGATAAGCCACTGGAGCATTCTCACAGCACCACACTCGAAAAGAAACCGGATCACCGAACGATAAACTCAACTTGAAAAGCCTTCCTCTGCCATTTTTTAGTGAACAGTCTACTGTCAAAACAAAGATGTTATGTTTAGTCGGTTCTAGGCAGCCCAGAAACTTTAAATAGAATGCCAAAACACGTTGTACTTGAGCGACAAGGGAACTAACTCTCACATATCATTCACTTTATACACCTAGAAATTATTCCTTGTAGCTAAGGACTGTACTAGGTGCTGGAAATGACAGCAAGCAGGGCACATTTCCTGCCCCCTCTAGGACCACACAGCCTGGTAGACCAGATAACACATAAATGAGCAACTACAAAAAAAGAGTTGAATGTCAGGGGCAAGTACATGGTGTTATGGGAATACAGGGGTTGAGCACCTAATTAGTGTTGGGCAGTTAATAATAACTATAAATGGATGTGAATAATAAAGCTGAAACTTTGGAGCAGAAGTTAGCCATTAAAATGCTCCTCGAAAGATATTTTCTCAGGCAGATAAAATAGTCGGTGCCAAGTCCTGAAGGCATGATTGCTTAGCAAATTCAAGAAATAAGAGAGAGTTCAATATGGTTGAAACCAAGTATGAAAACTAACAGGGGTTAAGAAAGTCATCATGGACCGATCATGAAAAAAAAAATTATTTAGTCGTAATTCTGAGTAAGTCATCCCTGCAATGGCCTGCAAGTCTACAGGTTGCATTGCTCCTTTCCCCTCACGTTGGCTAGACCCTTCTAAGTCTCCTTGAGGTCAAACCAAGAACCTTAAAAAAGTAACGAACACATATCGTCACTCAACTGTGCCCAAGTAAATTCACATAAACTAATCATGAGAAAATTTCCAAAAGTCCATTTGGGCAGGACTAGTAAATCACATGTATATTAAAGCACTTTAAAGTTTTACAAAGGGTTTTCAAATGCAGTTTGTCCTGTGAATCACACAATCATCCCAATCTTACAAACCACCCCAGTCTTACAAATAATACTATTGAGGCTCAGAAAGGAGAATGGACTAGCAAAAGTCATGAGCTCAATAACAGGACTTGGACTTAATCTGCCTTATTCCAAATATCATTTACTTGCCACCACAACAGCTAGTCCCTCTGGAGGCAAGTTGCTAGTATGTACATAAGTTATGGTCACTTTTCCCCTAGGCACTTTAGATGATTCATTTCAAGCTAATCTAGGGAACCATTTTTGCAGTTTGCTCTGCCCAAGTTCATTCCTGATGAGCCCTGTCACCAGCTACATTACCGAGGTCTGTGGACTGCTAGGACAGATGTCCAAGTCTGTCTTACAACCAAAGCCCTCTGCTGCAATAACATCAACTCAACAGTAGCTCCTTCAAAATTACTTCCAGTTTGCCTTTCTCTGTCTGTTGTGACCCACACCAAACTGGGGCATCTCAGAAAGTAAATCAGTGTACAGAGAAATGGAGTTGCCTCAAAGGAAAATCTTATTAGTCCAACATTAGCCAAAAAGCAACAATTATGTGTGGGGGTTGCTCAGTGAGACTACAAAGAGAATTTACAGAAGTTCATTTATTCCCAAAGCCCCAAACTCAAACAACAAACAAAAAATTAAAAAATAAATAATGACCCCAAGTGACCTGTCAGTCAGGAAGAAAGAAAAGCAAGTAGGTCAAGTAGTGGTGAGGCAGCCCCAGTCCTCTGATATTCTTCCCTCCCCACCCCCAAAAAGGCCTAACCTTTCTCAGTCAACAGCTCCTACAGACTGTAACAAAAGTCCTTGAAAACCATACTGGGATGGCCAAGACACCAGCACAGATCCTGAAGTTCCCTACACATTATATAGTCCCAGGACACAGAATATTTCGCTTGACCAGGAGTCTTCTCAGTTCTACAATATTGGGTATCATTTAATCCTTCAGCCAATTCCTATTTTATACTTAAGGAAGATGATTATCAGAGAGGTTAGGCATGTTAAAATCAACCAACCAGTCTAAGGAAAATTCAGAAATAAAATCCAAGTCTCTGAGCCCAAACTTGCAAACCCACATCCATCACTGTGAATAATAAGTGCCTCGATTCTCAAGTCTCTATAAAAATCCTTTTTCTTATACAGCCCTAGAAAGTACCCTCTGGGCCCATTAAACATTTAGTGACAAAATAAAAACACCTTAAGAGGCTGATTTTGCTAGAATGCCCCTCCCCCAGGGTCCTATGGCTGCAATTAGGGACCCAAATTTAATGACTAGGTGGGATTTATGGAGTACTTTCCAAATAAAAACAAGACAAAAACAAAGTTTGTTTCCCAAAAGTCATGAACAATATGCAATCTCAATAATTTGGACAAATTTTCCTGTCTTTGTTCTGTTTTCCACAAAACGGAAGCATCTTGCACACAAACAAAAATCTCAAAGTCCACAAGATAAAGTTTTTGCCCAGAGTACTGAGAAAAACAAACATTCTAAGCATAATCAATTAATGATTATTAATGTAATAAATATACTGTGTGTCTTTTATTTCACAACCCGCAGATTTAACTAAAGTTAATCAACAAAAAGACTTGCTGCTTAAAAAGCAAATGAATATTTGGAGAGAAAACTAATTCTATATTTTCTTAAGAGCCTAAGCAAACTTATGCTTATGCCAATTTCACCAAACAAATCCAACCCTTAAAAACCAAGCTGCAATACTAAAACTAAGAACAACCATGAGACCACTGGACCATAGAAAGAAAAAAGGAAAACAAAAGATAAAATGCTTTGTTTGACCTTTTGATCTCATTGCCTTCTTAATCATAGCAGTTCACATAATTGGGGAGAACAGAACATAAAGGGCATGGAAGTCCATTGAGGCCTCCTTGGGAAATATTTGTTCACCAAAAGGTCTGCCTAAATTAATCTTTTATTAATCCAGACTCAGCAAGTTTTTAATCCAACTGCTTTGAAATCTAGTAATGGTCCTCCTTTTGACTAAAAGCCAAATTGGGTGGTCATTTTAAGGGCTTATACTTTTGAATGGTTAGGCAGAAGACAAAAAGAGCCTATTTTTCCCACCAGCCAGAGTTAGATTGTGATAAGATAGCATTTTATTAATCCTGTGAAGTCAGCTATAGAATAAGAAAACGTTAAGCATAAGCTAATAAAGTGGGAAAAGGGAAGCCTATGCACAAAGCTTCCTGACATTTCAGCGAACAACCTCGGCCTCCTGGCGGAACATGATTGCACCTTTCAATTCTACAGGGACAAGAGACTACTGCAATAAAGAATTAATATGCTTTATACACCCATTCCTCTTCAACTGAACACTCCCCCTCCCCCATGTTTGCGGTTCATGCCTCCATTACTGTCAATCTCCCAATCCAAGCCCCTGATGACTAGGGCAGGCCCAGCCTCCATGGGAGAAACAAACTCTCCCACATCAAAGGTGAGTGACCCAAGCAGGGCCCATCAGACAATGGAGACACAAATTCCAGGTACTGTGGGCTCTCCGTATGCATGGGTTCCACATCTGTAGATTTAACCAACCACAGAAAGAAAATACTCAGAAAAAACAAAATTAGGCCAGGCTCAGTGGCTCAGTCTGTAATCCCAGCACTTTGGGAGGCCAAGGCCAGTGAATTACCTAAGTCTGTGGGTTCAAGACCCGCCTGGGCAACTTGCCGAGACCCCATCTCTACAATAAATTAAAAAATTAGCTGGGCATGGTAGCATGCACCTGTAGGTCCGACTACTTGGAAAGTTGAGACGGAAAGATCGTCAGAGCCCAGCAGGTCAAGGCTGCGGTGGCCAGGAGCGTGCCACTGCACTCCAGTCTGAGACAGAGTGAGACTCCAACTCAAAAATAAAAATAATAATGGGGGCAACCCCTTTGGGTCCCCTCCCACTGTGGGAGCTTTTCTGTCCTCTCAAATCCTGCTCTCTCTCTCTCTCTTTCTCTCTCTCTCTCTCTCTCTGTCACACACACACACACACACACACACGCATTAAAAATAATAATACAATAAAAAATACAAATAAAAAGTAATACAGTATAGCAACTGTACAGAGCATTTACATTGTATTAGATATTATAAGCAATCTAGAGATGATTAAAGTATATGGTAGGATATGTGTAGGTTATATGCAAATACTATACCATTTTATATCAGGAACTTGAGTGTCTGTGAAGTTTTGTATCTGCGGAGTTTTGTATCCATGGAAATAGCCAGAGTCCCTCTGGATACTGAGGGATGACTACATTTGGTTGTAGCTTTGTTGCTGAAATGTCCCAGGGCTGCAATGATCATTTTTCTGTCATCCTCATGAGAAAACAGAGAAAGCCGATTTGTAAGGGAAGAAAAATAAAGTAGATGCAATAAGAGAGGAAAGAAAATAAGAAAACAAGAAAAGACAGAGCAAATCTCTAGTTACTGAACTTCTATCAACCAGTTCAAGTTCCCCAGTGAAGCTCAGATCTCTTTCTTGTTCTTAGGTTCTAGAGGCTTGGGTCTTTGTGCCCTTCAATAAATTTCCATTTGAGCTTCAGTTGGTTTGAATAGGTTCCTTCTCCCATTATACATCCTTTGGTCTGATATGCCACCTCAATGTAGAATTCTACCTCAAGGTGTAATTTACTCAAGAAAATGGTTAATCATGTTAATACATATATGGAGATAAGTATATCTAATGAGGTGCTACAATAACAAAAATTAGGGAAAACTCAGATGACAAGTTATATTGGACTTGTTAAATTATGATCTCTTATAGGGAACTGTGGCTTGCCCTGCACTCAGCTGTGAACAAAATAAGGTCTCTGCCTTGTCGGAGCCACGGTCTAGTGACACAGCATCAGTCAGGAATTTAAAAGCACATGATTGAAAAAATATTAAAATTAGAAAATATTTAAGGGACATTACATGGTCACAAATGAGAACTTCTACGTAATATACCAGAGGGTATACAGTTACATATTAGAAGGTAGAGGGGGAGGGAGGAAAGAGACAAAGAAGGGAAATAAGGGCATGGAGAGGACAGCGGAAGGGAGGAAGGACAGTCACAGGAAGAAAATCAATACCACACGTTATCCTCCGTCCCAAATGAAATTAACCATGAGGTAAACCATCAGTAGCTCATGGGTAGTGTTTACTCTCTTTTTGGTGCTTTTATATTTGCCAAATGTTCTACAATGAAGATATATGACTTAGCTACTACTAATAAAATAGAGCAATTTTCAAAATGTACTGTAATAAAAGTAAAGTACGAGTCCCTTCAACACAAGCACTGGGTCACAGAGACAGTCCATCTGATAACCAAGACGACCAAGTGGCTAACAGGTGGGTGGTGCATACAGCGTGGATACATGGGACAAGGGAAGATTCATGTCCCAGACAGGATGCAGCAGGATGTGCGATTTCATCACACCACACAGAATGGCACATGATCTAAAACGTGTGGGTTGTTTATTTCAGAACTTTCCACAGAATATTTTCAGACCACTGATAAAAGTGTATAGCTAACACCATAGAAAGTGAAATCGCAGCTAAGGGGCAATTACTGTAAATCGGAGCCTCCAAGGTGAGGACGCTGGTTTTGCTTATGAAGTCTCTCTGACTCTCAAGCACACCAAAGAGGGAGAACTAGCACAAATGAGTTTTAAAAACTGGTTATTTATGAGGCAAAATTCTAATCCCTTTTTGTTTTGTCAACCAGCTCTGTTGAATGCATTTCTCTTTTTGTTATGAAACCCTTTGAGGACTGTCTCTGGGGAAGCCACACTTAGAAGGACAAGGAAGTCAGAAGGCAGGAAAAGGAACTCTAAGTGGCAACTGCTGGAAGGAAGCCATCCCACTGAATCAGGTGTGTACCATCAGGCATTCTTCAGGCTTAGCTGAGGAGAAGCAGCCTGTCCAGCTAGGCTAGACAGAATATGGGATGAAGTCATCTGTGATCAGGCCCTAGCAAGAGACAACATGACTGATATATAAATTGGTCAATTATAGACACTGGTAGCTAGTGAAATAAACTCTCACCCACAGAGGCTGGGGTAACTAAACCAATTGCTTTCCACTGTGAATCCAGGATCTCCGAATGATAAAGGTGGAAAGGAACTCTGAAATTATCTAAACCCCTACCGCTGACTGACAAGAAAAGCAATATTAATGAGGCATGAAGCTGGGAGCACCACTCTTCGAAGTATTTATCAGCAGTGAAATGACACTATGGATAAATTAACGAGTTAGAATAACCATTGAGCTCACTTCAAGGTTCAGCCTAAGAATCTGTGATGAGACAATGCCGAAAGCAGCTCAAAAAATAGCTGACCAACCTCTGGCCTGGGTGAAAGAGGCGGAGGCCTGTATCTGTCTGGGAAGACTGACTTCCAGGACACTCCATCCCCAGGTCACTCCCTTCATTTTGCCTCCTCTAAACTCTGAAGGAGATTACAGTTAAGGAAAGGAAACGATAAAGAAAATATCTTACATGGATATATCACAGCACTAACACCACATGGACAAAAACAACTTCATTTGATGCTGGTTCTTTCTGGACATAGATGCTGCTTACAGTTTCTGTTGTCTGAGAAGTTGTCCAACCTTCTCCTCCACTGATGACTTCTGCTGACTCCACATCAAACCCATTCTCTTCCTTTCTCCTTGAAGCAAAACGGCCACCATACACGTGATTTATTGTACTGCCACAATACAAAACACGACTTGGGTCCCAAGTCCTTCCCTTCCTGGACCACACTCTAAGGCTAGAAGACACCATTAATATAGTAAAAGGAAGAGACGCAAGCCATGGCCAGAAGATCCAGAAGGGTCATTTTCTTTCCATAAAAGGAAAAAACAGAAAAATTGAACCCAACCAAAATGTAAAACTTTGGCCATAGGCTGTGGAGAAACATCTGCAAGCAACATACCCAACAAAAGACTAGGATCTAGTAAATAGAAAAAACTCCCAACACTCACTAGGATTTTTTCCTCGGCAGCTGCTAAGGCATGTGGTCCTTCTGAGGAAGTTCAGGCCATGCTGGAGTATGGCCACTCTTCACCCATGACTAAGACCGTGCCCAGCTGCTGCTTCCCCAGCTCCTTCGCACACCTCGGTCTCCGCCTCTGAGCCCACCTGTATCCTCTTGGCCTCATCCTGCAAGATGCTGAAGTGATGGTCACAGGGATTAAAAACCAATTCCCAGCCGGGCTCGGTGGCTCAGCCTGTAATCCCGCGCCTTTGGGAGGCTGAGGTGAGTGGATTGCCTGAGCCCGCGGGTTCAAGACCCGCCTGGGCAGCGAGACCTCATCTCTACAATAAATCAAAAAAAATCAGCCGGGCGTGGTAGCGCATGCCTGTAATTCCGGCTACTCGGAAGGCGGAGGCGGAAGGATCGCCGGAGCCCAGCAGGCGAGGCTGCGGTGGCCGGGAACGGCCACTGCACTCCAGTCTGGGTGACAGAGTGAGACTCCAACTCAAAAAAAAAAAACAAAACCAATGCCCTCATTAAGGTAGCTGGTGTCAGTGGTGAACCTGCTGGCACCAGGCGCTACCTTTGCCACACAGGGCTCAGTGGAACTGCCTCAGCAGCAGGTGACGCCCCAGTAGGAGCTCCTGCCCCTCCACTCAGCTGCCATGAAGCAGAAAGGGGCAGCAAGCAAGGAAGAATCTGAGAAGTCCCAGGATGGCCTGGGTTTTGGTCTTTTTGATTAAATCTCGTGTGTAATATATTCAACAGAAAAGTGAACCTTTTTTTTTTTTGAGTTGGAGTCTCACTTCATCACCCAGGCTGGAGTGCACTGGCACGCTCACAGCCAACCCAGCGTCGACCTGCTGGGCTCTGGCGATCCTTCCGCCTCAACCTTCCAAGTAGCCGAAACTACAGACGCACACTACTACACCTGACTAATTTTTGATTTATTGTAGAGATGAGGTCTTGCCAAGTTGCCTGGGTGGGTCTCAAACTCACGGGCTCAGGCAATCCACTCGTCTTGGCCTCCCAAAGTACTGGGATTACAGGCCACTGAGCCTGGCCCCTATGGTGTTTCTTACAACTGCTTGTATATCTACATTTATCTTAAAATTAAGAGTTTAATTTAAAAAGAAGGTATTAGTCAGGGTTCACCAAAAGAAACTTAAGATCTGTATGGAGAGAGAGAGAGAGAGAGAGAGAGAGAGAGAGAGAGAGAGAAAGAGACTGATTGACTGATCTTAAGAAACTGGTTCACCGGGCTCGGTGGCTCAGTCTGTAATCCCGCGCCTTTGGGAGGCTGAGGTGAGTGGATTGCCTGAGCCCGCGGGTTCGAGACCCGCCTGGGCAACTTGGCAAGACCTCATCTCTACAATAAATCAAAAATTAGCCGGGTGTGATAGCGTGCGCCTGAAGGCTGAGGCGGAAAGATCGCCGGAGCCGAGCAGGTGGAGGCTGCGGTGGCCGGGAGCAGCCACTGCACTCCAGTCTGGGCAACAGAGTAAGACTCCAACTCAAAAAAAAAAGAAAGAAAGAAAAGAAACTGGTTCACAGGACAGTGGCAACTGGCAAGTCCAAAATTGCTGGGTTGGTGGCAGACTAGAGCCCCAAGGAAAAATAAAAGCTGATTTTACAGTTCAAGTCCAAAGACACTCCAGAGGTTGAATTTCCTCTTTCTCCAGGGAGCTCACTGTTTTTTGTTTTTGTTTTTGTTTTGTTCTGAGTCAGAGTCTGACTCTGTCACCCATGGTAGAATGCAGTGGCATGAACAAACCATCACCACAGCCTCAACAATCTGGGCCCAGGCAATCCTTCCATCTCAGCCTTCTAAGTAGGCAGAACTATAGGCACATGACACAACATCCAGATCATTTTTTTTTATAGAGACGAGGTCTCGCCATTTTGCCTAGGCTAGTCTTGAATCCCTGGGCTCAGGCAATTCTCTCGTCTCCGCCTCCCAAAGTGCTGGGATTACAGGCGTGAGACACCACACCAGGCCTCAATCTGTGTTTTTTTTTTAAGGCCTTCAACCAATTAGATGTGGCCCACTCACATTGTAAAGTGCTTTACTCTAAATCTACCAAAGTAAAAGTTACTTTCACCTTAAAAAAAATACCCTAATGGCAACACCCAGACTGGTATTTGGCCAAATTGCTAGGTACCATTGCCTAGACAAGTAGACACATAAAAATACCCATCATAGCTGCCGCTTCATCCCTTTTCTGTTGGACTTCTGGTCACTAAACAGAAAACATGGAGGGAAAGGGACACACTGGCTCCCACAGGGGTTGCTCTTTCACCTCAGTTATATCTATGTGGAACAAGTTAGCTATTAATATATCAAGTTTTGCCATTAAATAAAATTAAGAGTATTTTCATTCATTTACTTCAAATCTTTCAAAATGCCTAAGCCTTCTAAATAATTATTATACTGACTTAGATGCTCTAGCCAAGAGGCCAGCATATTTTATCTATAAGAGAGTATCAGATAATAAATATTGTTGGCATTGTACTCTATATACTCTCTACCCTAACCTCTCAATTCCACTGTTATGGTGGAATCGGCATTGGCCTATATAATACAAATGGGAATCACTACATCCTATTAAACTTTATTTATACAGGCTATAGGTCAGATTTGGCTTAAGAGCCATAGTTTGAGGCTTCCTCCTCTGTAACTAACAGAATTTCCGGTAATTTTTCATTCTTCCTTCCATCTTTCAAGGGTGTGATCTTGGATTGAAGCTAATCTGTAACATAGACAGACAGACAGACAGATAGATAGATAACTTACTATTCATCCAGAAAACCTTGGCCATGGTCATGAGTTGTGATTATTATACAGGAAGTTGAAGTGATTATTTGCTGGTAATTTTTGAACATTTGGGGAAAAAAATTAAAAGGCTCAATCTCTGAGATACAAGCCAAGCCTAGTTAGTGTGGACAATACAAGCCATTACCAGCTTCAATGATCTCTCACATTTTCCAAAGGAAGAGTGGGAACAAGTAAACACCATAGCCCAGTAAGCATTAAGTAAGCATCTAAAGAAGCTTTAACAGGGACAAGGTGCCTTTAAAGGATCTACAAGTAACTACATTATTCCAGAATAGTTTTTTAATTACTCTGATCTACATATAGCAACTGCTGCTTCTAATTACACATATGTAAAAGGAAAACAAAGAAAACAGAAATCCAGCCAGGCTCACACCTTTGGGAGGCTGAGGTGAGTGGACTACCTGAGCCCGTGGGTTCGAGACCCGCCTGGGCAGGCGAGATCTCATCTCTACAATAAATAAAAAATAGTTAGCCAGGCATGGTAGCATGCACCTGTAATTCTGGCTACTCGTAAGGCTGAGGCAGAAAGATCACCGGGAGCCCAGCAGGTAGAGGCTGCGGCGGCCAGGAGCGGCCACTGCACTCCAGTCTGGACGACAGAGTGAGACTCCAACTCAAAAAAAAAAAAAAAAGGAAACAGAAATCCAGTTTCTGTAAATATTAATAATTTAACCAATATTAGCACCTGGGAACTTTGAAGAATCCAGAACAGAGACAAGAAAAATAACCCAGATTTCTGCGGGAAATTATTCAGCATGTTGGGAAATTTTGTCAAGACTACAGTACTACAGTCCAGGATATCCTAAGATTTGCTACACTGTTAGTGGGCATTATAGCTATGTATCTACAGAGACATAGCTTGCCTCAATTGCTACAACACATCTTCAATTATTCACCTTAAAAACAGAGGCTTTGAACAATGACACCCACCCCCATTCCATGTCCTTTTTCCTCCCAGGAAACCTAAGCCATCAGAACGCATGGAGCAGACATCATTCCGAAATACACTTCAAAGACACTCTGAAGTTCCAAAGGAAGCTTTTGGTGAATGGCAGGACTCATGTCAAGATGGGTGTAGAGCTGCTGCCCTTCTTGCCTTTTAAACATTGCTTCAGAAGGATGACTCAAATGTCTTTAAACTCTGTACACTCATGATGACTGCAGTCAAAAATAAATATTCCCAGGATCTAAGGAAACCATCAATGTAAACTAAGGTTTCCTTTAATTAAAAGAATTTCTAGAAATACTACAGCTACAGTAAGTAGTCTTCCTCATAATTCGTGGCTTCGCTTTTTGCAGTTATAGTTATCTGCAGTCAACCACAGTCCAAAAATATTACATTGAAAACTGCAGAAATAATCCATAAGTTTTGAATCTTGCACCATTTTGAGTAGTGTGATGGAATCTTGCACCACTCCACCCTGGACATGAATCATCTCTTTGTTCAGCGTATCTACCCTGTACACACTTCCTGCCCAATAGTCACCTTAGCCATCTCAGTGGTGAGATCGACTGCCCAGGTATGGCAATACTGTGTTCAAGGAACCCTTTTCTTTACTTAATGATGGCCCCAGAGTGCAAGAGTAGTGAGGTTGGCAATTCAAATACGCCAAAGAGAAGCTGTAAAGTACTTCCTTTAGGTGCAAAGGTGAAAGTTCTTGACTTAACAAGGAAAGAAAAAATATTGTATGTTGAAGTTGCTAAGATTTATGGTAAGAATGCACCTGTGAAACTGTGAAGCAGGAAAAAGAAATGTGTGCTAGTTTTGCTGTTGCACCTAAAACTACAAAAGTTACAGCCACAGTGCATGGTAAGTGTTTAGTGAACAAGGAGAAGGTATTAAATTTATGAGAGGAAGATAGGAACAGAAACATGTTTCAACTGACAGCAACAATCAGTGCTGCATCAGAAAGCATTGAGCCTATCTGAAGATTTCAGCAAGGGATCTCCTGAAACAAGTGACACCAAGACATTTGCCAAAAGTAACAGAAGGTTACACAGATTCAGAAATAAGATGGGACTGAAAAATACAAAAACTACTAGAGAGACTATGTCTGCTAAAGAAGAAGTTGTTGCCACACTTCCAGCAGAGGTGAAAAAGTTGTTGATCTCTTAATATGCCTAATTTATAAATTTAACTATATCATAGGTGTGAATGAAAAAACATAGTATATATACGGTTTGGTACTATCAACGGTTTCCAGTGTTCACTGGGGGTCTTGGAACATATTCTCCGTGCATAAGAGAGGACTACTTTATACTAAAAGGGTATTTCCCAAGTCAGTTAATTGTTGCTTTAAATAGATATGAAAACTCATTCTTATATATATATTTTTTAAGTATTTCTTTTGACCAGTGTTTCCAGAATTTTGGGAAACTCTGTAGCATACTGCATATTTTTGTCCCAGATTAACAACTATACTCGATGCTTTACATTCAAATGTTCTTCAGTTGAAAAGATGTCTGGTAGTGGAAAACATTTTTAAAAACAGTAAGCATATTACTTAAACATACAAGTAGCATGTTGTTGAAAACTAAGTTTATGCTATGTTTCCCAATTTTTCAGATACCATGAAGATTCAAATTGCCTAACTCCAGGCCTACTACGTACTTAGCTGAATGAGCTTGGGTATGTTACTTACCCCTCATGATTCCATTTCCTCCTCTCTAAATGGAGATTCTAATAATACCTGCTCCATATGGGGTTCTAGAGAAGAACAGGTGACATAACACGTGTAAGGCATTTTGAACAGTGCCTGGCACTATTCTTCAGTGAGTGCTAATCATCATCATCATCTTCTTCTTCTTCTTCTTCTTCTGCTTCATCATTAATGTGTGGTCCTATCATTAAAATGTGCCGTGGTAGCTCAAGAAAAGAGTGGGTAGAAACTTGGGGAGAGAGTTTTAAATATTAAATACAATCAATCCTTCCTTACCTTAGAGTATTTTATATAAACTATAAGAGTATCCTTTAGTAACCGTGGATTTCATTCTTATCCTTACAGAGAGCTAGAGGGAAATCTGAGCGAGGACATTCAATGCCAGTGAGTCCAACTCACCTTCCTCACAGTTTTCTCAACCCAACGAATAGGCCCAGTGAGCAGGTACTGGCTGGGGCAAGCCACAAAGTGCTTCAAATGATTAGAAATGCATCCACTGTGGCCATTCGTGGTGGCTCATGCCTATAAGCCCAGCATTTTGGGAGGCCAAGCCCGAAGGATTTGCTTGAGCCTAGGAGTTCAAGAACATCCTGAAAAACATAGTGAGACCTCATCTCTAAAAAAAAAAAAAAACAACTTTTTTTTTTTTTTTTTTTTGAATTGGAGTCTCACTCTGTCGCCCAGACTGGAGTGCAGTGGCCGCTCCCGGCCACCGCAGCCTCGACCTGCTGGGCTCCGGCGATCCTTCCGCCTCAGCCTTCCAAGTAGCTAGAAATACAGGCGCGCGCTACCACGCCCAGCTAATTTTTTCATTTGTTGTAGAGATGAGGTCTCGCCAAGTTGCCCAGGTGGGTCTCGAACCCGCGGACTCAGGCAATCCGTTCACCTCAGCCTCCCAAAGCACGGGATTGTAGGCTGAGCCACCGAGTCCGGCAAAAAAACTTTTTTAACTTAGCTGTGCATGGTGATGTGTAACCGTAGTCCAACTTACTTGGGAGGTGGAGGTGGAGATGGAAGGATCACCTGAGCCCATGAGGTTGAGGCTACAGTGAGCCATGATCATGCCACTGTACTCCAGGCTGAGTGAAAGAGTGAGATCCCCACTCAAAAAAAAAAAAAGGAAATGCATCCACTGCAGTATGAACTCCCACTATGGGAAATGTGTTTTCTAATTGGGGGGGGAAGATTCCCATACAAGAAACTGGCAACATTGTTGTTTCTGGGAAAAAGTAATAATGAAAACTAAAAAATAAAATGAAAATTAAAAATATTTATCCATTTCTATGGTTTCCAAGTATTTTGATGTGAGATTCTACCAAGAACTACCTAGCAGTTTTCTCACACATTTTTCCTTCGCCTTAGAGTGAATCTATTTGTTACACAGTTTATTGTCCCTGTTTTCCCGATGGAAGAGGGTTGGATGAGTCAAATGAGCACAGGCTAATCTCTCTGGAAGTTCTTACTTAGCTCTTCTCCTCAGTCACCTTACATTTATTTGCAAATTGTCAGGTACCTCTGGTTATATTTTTGATATTTATAAAAATGAGAGATAAGGAATAACTTCAGGTAAAACTCTCCTGGGCTAACATAATGTATCTAATGTTTCCAATGGAATAACCATTCTTGAATTGGTAAGGAATATCCACGTAAAGTCAGGAAAAAAACACAGACTTCAAAAACAGCAAGTGTTTAGCTTCCAGTTAAACAAAAACACTGATGCAGACAATACCACTCATTTGAATGTTTCAAGATCTAGTATGGTACATCCAAAGGAAAGGTCTGGAGGGGAAAAAACAAAATCAAAGCTTTGAACTGGCAAAAGTAGCTATGTCTTGAGATCACCCGCAAAATCATAACATTCTAGATAAATGGTAGGTCACTTAAATTTTAGATTCCAACAAAATGACTATTAAATTTGCAACCTGGGCAACATAGTGAGAACTTGTCTCTACAAAAATCAAAAAAGTAAGCCAAGCATGGTGGCACACACTTATAGTCCCAGCTAATACAGAGGATGAGGTGGGAGGACTGCCTGAGTCCAGGAGGTTGAGGCTGCGGTGAGCCATGATCATGCCACTGCACTCCAGCCTGGACAACGGAGTGAGATCCCGAGTCAAAACAAAAAAGATGACTATTGAATTTGGAGAAAAAATATCTCTGTACTTGAATCTTAGCAGAAATAGTATCTCAGACAAATTTGGCTGGAGACAGCTCCACATGATCAAGGTCTGAGGAGGACACCTGCATATCACGGAATCTATCTCCCTGACCGCCTGCCTAACTTTCCACTTGTCCTACACCCAACCCAGTGACTCCCAATTTTTTTGAATATGCAAACAGGTTTTAAAGCTTAGTGGAACATAACATGGAAGTAAATATATGTTTAGTATCTGTTGAGTAAGAAAATGCATATGGCTGGGCACGATGGCTCACGCCTGTAATCCCAGCACTTGGGGAGGCAGAAGCGAGAGGACTACCAGAGTCCAAGCACTTGAGACCAGCCTGGGCAATCTGGCAAGACCTCGTCTCTGCAATAAATAATAATTTAAAAAATTAGCTGGGCACGGTGGTGCATGCCTATAGTTCCAGCTACTTGGAAGGCTGAGGCAGAAGGATCACTTGAGCCCCGCAGGTCGAGGTTGTAGTGGTCATGTGTACGCCACTGGGCAACAGAGTGAGACTGACTCAAAAAGAAAAGAAAATGCATATAAACAAAAACTTTCAAATTCACTAAAAGAGTTCCTAATTTATTATCTACTAATGCATCTGCATTCATTTAACAATAGTCATTCAGTTAACATATTTGAGCTCTTACTATGTGCCCGGCATTGTTCCCAGCACTTGAGATACAACTTCTGTCCTTAAAGCACTCTCCTCCTCCCCTCCTTCCCTCCTTTCCACTTCCTATCAGGAAAGGTCTGAACAGAATCGTTATTCTAAACTCTATTTAGTGGAAGGGATAGGGAGGAAAGGGAGATGCAGGCAAGTCTCTTTCTCCTTAAGTTTTAAATTTGCACCATGTGAACGCACTCATGAATTACTCGTGTAATTAAAAATAAAAGGAGTTGAATAAAGCATTTACGAGCCGGGCTCAGTGGCTCAGCCTGTAATCCCGCCCCTTTGGGAGACTGAGGTGAGTGGGTTGCCTGAGCCCGTGGGTTCGAGACCTGTCTGGGCAGGCAAGACCTCATCTCTACAATAAATCAAAAAATTAGCTGGGAGTGGTAGCGCGCGCCTGTAGTTCCAGCTACTCGGAAGGCTGAGACGGAAGGATCGCCGGAGCCCAGCAGGTCGAGGCTGCGGTGGCCGGGAGTGGCCACTGCACTCCAGTCTGGGCAACAGAGTGAGACTCCAACATACATACATACATACATACATACATACATAAATACATAAATAAATGAATGAATGAATGAATGAATAAATAAATAAATAAAGCATTTACGAGAGATATCTGGAAAAATAAAGAAAAAGCCTTTGCAAATAACTTTAAGGCTCCCTAAGGATGTGATGCCACCCAAAACCACACTGCACCCTAGGATTCAGAAACCAGGGGTTCTACCCAGATGTTCATATCCATGCCAATTGGAACACTGGTGGCAATGCTTAGGCAAGGCATTTCTTTTGTTCACCCACTGTAACCTCCATCAAGTACACAATGCTGGTAAATAACAAATAATAAATTAAGTAAATATTGAATGGATGATTGAAAGAATGAATGACTGAAGAAACTTTCCTGCTTCAAGTATTAAATGCCTGCCCACTTTCCCTCCATGGTGACACCAAGACTCCACTTAAAAGGTTGTGTGTGAGGCTGGGCTCGGTGGCTCAGCCGGTAATCCCAGCGCTTTGGGAGGCCAAGGTGAGTGGATTGCCTGAGCCCGCGAGGTCAAGACCCGCTGGGGCAACTTGATGAGACCTCATCTCTACAATAAATAAAAAATGAGCCGGGCATGGTAGCACACACCTGTAATTCTGGCTACGCGGAAGGCTGAGGCGGAAGGATCGACGGAGCCCAGCGGGTCAAGGCTGCGGTAGCTGGAAGCGTACCACTGCACTCCAGCCTGGGCGATGGAGTGAGACTCCAACTCAAAAAAAAAAAAAAGAATTGTGTGTATGCGTGTTTTGTTGGTTGCTGATACCCCACTTACCCACGCGAAAAACATAAATCTGTCTCTACCTCAACACTTTCTACTGATGTAGACATCCATGCAACCAATGTGCAGAGGAATATAAAGAGACATTTCCAATACCCCCATCATACTCCTCCAATTTCACCTTCTTTTAATAATATCTTAGCCTACTTTTTGTTTCTTTGTTTTCTGCTACTTGCAAAGTGAAAATTGTTTTGAATGAGACAAAGGCTAAGTAAGTTGATTGGGTTTTTTTTTTATTAGAAACTGCAAACATCTCTAATCTAGTAAAACAGTGCAGACTAAAAATAACATTAAAAAACTAACAATATTCTATCAGAAGATGACAATTTAACACTGTTCGAAATAAAATTACAAGGGTAGGCCAGGGTCGTTGACTCAATCTGTGATCCCAGCATTTTGGGAGGCCGAGGCGAGTGGATTGCTAGAGTCCATGGTTTCAAGACCAGTCAAGGCAACTTGGCAAGACCTCGTCTCTACAATAAAATCAAAAAAATTAGCTGGGCGCAATAGTGCGTGCCTGTAGTTCCGGTTACTTGGAAGGTTGAGGCGGAAGGATCGCCGGAGCCCAGCAGGTCGATGCTGGGGTGGCCGTGAGTGTGCCACTGCACTCCAGCTTGGGCGACAGAGTGAGACTCCAACTCAAAACAGAAAAAAAATTACATGGGTGAAATTTATTGTAATAGGCATTGTGCATATGAAAATATTCTAAAGCTTTCTAATTTTAATGCATTTTCTCTCAATGACCAGTGTTTTCAAAATTTTTTTACATGGTTTTATATGAATAAAAAATATACTAGGGAAATATTTTGTTGTGACATAATGTGCCCCCTCAAAATTCTCATTTTAATATTATTCCTTCTGAAATCTTATTCAAGTCATATCTTGAGAATACCAGCAGGAAAAATAATTTGTTAAACAGATTTAGCATATGACAAAATACTTCACACCTCTTCTTACACAGAAACAATAACAGAGTGCCTCAATAAAAATTTTAACTAAAGTCCATCAAGACTACTTAAACCTTTAAGATAATAATGATGGATTAACAAGAATCTAGCCCAAACTGAGTACCCCTAAAGTCCACTCTCCACCTCTCCAGGGACAACTCCATGAACATTCAAGTCCCATTTAAAGCATTCAAGAAGTTTGAAAGCAAACATGTGTCTTACTGACGTAGAAGTCCAGAAAAGTAACACACTATTAATTCCTCCATACAGCCTGGCACAGACTCTGCTTGGCACAGGACACAAGTTGGAAAGGCAGAAAGTTTCTCAAGAATTCATCATGTTGCAAAACAGAGCACTTCTCAGATGGCTTAGTAAAAGAAACACTGACTGACTCCAGAACATCAAGAGGAAGGAGAGATTTTCAGATGACAACACTGATTGGTGCAGACAGTTTATTTACATCAGGGTTTCTCGACCCTGACACTATTGTCACTTGGGATAAGATCGTTTTTATTTATGGACGGCTGTCTCATACACTGTAGGATGCTTCGCAGCAACCTTGGCCTCTATGCCATTATCATACTCTACCGATTGTGGCAACAAAAAATGTTCTACATATTCCTAATGTCCCCCATGAGGGGGTGGGGAGATAGGAGGAGCAGGGAGGTGTGTGTGTGTGTGAAATGCCCTTGGTTGAGAACAACTAGTTTATACTGATAATACAAATGACAAATGACGAGGACAACGATGACAATGATGACAGTAACAACAGCAATACGATAATAAAAAACATTCCCAACTATCCCGTATTCTACATCAGATGCAACACTATGTACTTCACTCCGTAAAACCATCCTACGAGATAGGTACGATAATTTTCCATATTTTACAGATAATATAAAGAAACTGAGGCTCAGGAAAATTAAATTCAAGGTCCCCCAGTTAGTAAGAGGCTGCCTTAGTCTGTTCCTGTTACTATAATAAAATACTTTAGACTGGGTAAATTATAAATAATAGAAATGTATTTCTCACAGTTCTGAAGGCTGGGAAATCCAGGATTAAGGTACCAGCAGATTCACTGCTGGTAAGAGCTTGACCTCTGCTTCCAAAATGGTGCCTTTGTGCTGCACTGTCACATGGAGGAAGGGCGAAAAGGGACCAGGACATTCACTTCAATCTCTGCTTATAAGGCACTAATCAATCCCATGCGTGAAAGCTCCGCCTCCATGACTTAATCATCGCCTAAAGGTTCCATCTCTTAATACTATCACATTGGCAATTAAATTTCAACGCAATTAGGGTAAGGGGGACACATTCAGACCTCAGCAGAGGCTGACCAGGGGTTCACAACTAGGTCTAACTTCTAGGTTTGTAATTTTAACCATCTCCACCACATAGAGAATTATGAGACTGTCCTGTGAACTTAGTATCAGGCTACTCCAAACAGAGGTCAATGGAGAACACGACACCCAAAGGATACAAAAGATAATGCGTGGTAGTGGTTGAAGCAGACCACTAGTGGACTCAGAATGCTCGTGTGGTTCCTATTAATGCTTTACATACAAGCTTTATAATCCTTGGAGCAACCTCTCAACACAGACACCAGTTTCCCCAAGTTACAGATAAGAAAATTGAGTACAGAGAGAATGAGTAAATTAGTCAAGGTCACACAGCTGGTTTTCCAGATACAGTCAAGATTTAAAATGAGATTGGTCTGACTGCTGAGCCTAAATTGTTTACAGTTTAACGACTGTAAACTGATTGGTTGAGGGACAATAATAATGTAAATGGCCAACATGCTACCAGCAGGAATGGGTACAGTTACACACTCTTGGGACTCACTGCATGGTGTGACCTTCTTAAGACCAACAGAACTCCAGTCTCATGCTCCACCCACCTTACAAATTGGGGGACATTCTGCTCTCCTGTCATTCAAGAGGACATGCTCTGTACTCACTCAGGACCTACATGAATCTTGGCTTTTTATACCTCATTTTAAGTAAAACCAGATTTTTTTCAAAGTGCATTCTCTTCTTACAAGAACATTAATTAACTTCACAGCTGACGCTCAGCAGGGAAATGTAAGGTATAGCAATGTGTCTCATGGATAATCTAAAAGGGAAAGGAAATAAGGGGAGATTTATGCTGGGAAAATGAGAGCAATACTCAGGGTGGGAATAATCTAAAGTACAGATATTTAATCTGAGAGAAATATTTGGATACTGGGAATTGCAAAGGAGAACTGAGCCCACAATTACACGGTCCAGAGGGCTCATGGGCAGGCTATGAAGAAATGCTTTTACAATGAAATACTACGCTACACATACATACACCGAAGCGGTGAAAAAAGGTTTCCCACAGCATTCCCATCACAGAAAGTGATGATATGCTCTAATAACTGGGATAATTGACCACACTGGGACCCTATGCTTGTTTCTGGACACTTCAGCAGGTCAAACGTAGAAGATAAATTTTAGGCCATTAGGATACGGTAACCACCGTCACCATTTCCAAGGGGAGGCTGAATAAGTAGGTGAGAGAATTTTATGTAAACCTTCACCAGGATCACAGAAATTCAGTTCTCAGTCGTCATCCATTTTAAGTACCCTTGCAATATGAAAATAATATAGCTTATGCAAGTCAGAGGACTGGAGCCAATAAAGGTGACAGAGAATTGAACGTCAATAGGGTGGGAAAGAACATGTTATATTATGGCTCTTCCAGAAATACTCAGTCCCACCATCCTGAATGCAAAATGCATTCAGCTACTCAGAGAAAGGGTGGCACTCAGTTACCAAAGCAGTGGGAAGCAGATGCTACACAGGCAAGACAGATACACTGGACACTACATTCAATTTTGTCATGCACATACACTAGTGATCGCACTCAGTCAGTCTTTAAAACTCACCTGGGTTCTACTCCTTTCTACTACCCTAATATATAACCCAGTTATGAATGTCTCTCCCCTAACTTTTCTCCCACTGCTCCTGTGTACACCTGCTCACACATATTCTCAGTCTCTCTCTCTCTCTTTCTCACACACACACACGCACATACACACCCTTCTTTATCATTTTTCTTCATTTCAGGATTTCCTCTTTAACCAAGTATCTTATTATTTCAACTGCAGTAGAAACATGAGTCAGTATACTAATTTATTTGCCAAAAGGTGCTACCTACATCATCCTCGTCTATAATGTGACGTGTTACGTAAAGTCATTTTAACTTGAAGGAATGCACACTAATAATGAAATTTTAGATACTATGGCACATTGGGGGTGACCAAGAGGACCCTTGTTCCCAATGGTCTTCAAATCATGCCACAAAGGGAGACTGCCTTTGAAGTCTAGCCAGCAGGAGGTCTCTCTCTTTTACCCAATCTCTACCCCATACATCTAAAAGACCATTAAGCAATTGCTTCGAGTTAAAAGTGTGGCAGTAATGCCTCTACTCAGAAAAGTAATTCAGTGCTTCCAAAAGGTTATTTCAAGACAGACTGTTAAATGAAACATGAGTAATTCCATTACAGTGTTGATTAGGAACACAAGTCAGAAACTGCTCCAGACAAGAAACTTGTAACCACAACAACAAATGGAAAACGAACTCGAACTTGACTCCCTAGAGAGAATCAAATGAACTGATGGGTATTTTCCTTCTCTAATTTCCGAAGATCCAGTAAAGGGTTCATCTCTGTCATTGACGTTGGGAGCCTGCCTCCAGGAAAGATGAGGGCAGCCCTCCCTCGGAGCTCTTGCATTTCTGCAATCAGCCAAAGGGGGAAAGCCCAAGCTCTACATACCGCAAGGAGTAGATTTCCTCTCCTGGTCTACTGACTTTCAACTTCAGCAACCTATTCATGCCCTTCAAGGGACCTACACACCTCAAAATTGAGTTTATTATTTATGTACGTGTTTAGCCCTCACCTCTCTCACTTCCGTGAGACAATATGTTTTAGGAGGGCTCCAGGCAGTAATTTCATTGCCTTGCAAGTACATGGCACTTACATATTATTGGGATAATTAATCCAGCGTCTTTAGACAAAAGATTAATAAATAACTGAAAGAATGGTCACAGATGGAAAAAGGAAACCAAGCTTTGCTTCTCAATGGAGTATCGAATTTTAGATTCTGGAAATTAACTGTAGAAAATGTTCTGCAAGCCGGGCTCCGTGGCTCAGCCTGTAATTCTGCACTTTGGGAGGTCAAGGTGAGTGAACTGTCTGAGCCCGCGGGAGTCCGCAGGTTCAAGACCCGCCCAGGCAACTTGGCGAGACCTCATCTCTACAATAAATCAAAAATCAGCCGGGCGTGGTAGCGCGTGCCTGTAATTCCGGCTACTCGGAAGACTGAGGTAGAAGGATGCTGGAGCCCGGCAAGTCGAGCCTGCGGTGGCCGTGAGCGGCCACTGCACTCCAGTCTAGACGACTGAGTGCAACTCCAACTCAAAAAAAATAACAAAAAGAAAGAAAATGTTCTGCAATATCAAAGTATGTATACAGGAAAACAAAAAGTTATCACAGTCTTCATAATGTTTCTCCAGGCAATTTTCTAGAATAATCTTTGCATCTTGGCTTGCCAACCTTTGAAGAGCATCTATTGTTTTGACATTTTCCCTCAGCCTAATTGTTCAGCCTCTACTGACATGAACAAACAATATATTCACTAACATTTCCTGGTAAGAGGTTAGAAGACCAGTGTCTAAAACTTGGGTTGCTTTCTTCTTATTCTATTAGACATCTTTTGGATTGTCTCCCAAGCCCAGAAGCCAACCCTCTTCTTAGGAAGCTTCCCGCCAGATCTCCACGGGAAACCCTAAGCAGCCATATTTGGATGGGGGAATCCAAGCACCACTCATTGGCCAGGAGCAGTCACCTGACCCAAGTTTGGCAAAGCAGAGTCCCTTTCCAGGGAATGTGGAACTATGACTGAGAGCCAGCTAGTCCGTCTCTGTGGGTGACTGGAGCTGTAGAAGAAGTTAAGGGTTATTCATGTTTTCTTCCACATAAAAGCTGGGCTGCAAGAAAAGAGAGAATGTAGCAAAAACAGAAAACACAGAGCCAAGACAGAAAGATAAACCTCTGATAATCTCTCGGGACCATTCCCAAGTACCAGCTCATTTCTGCCCTTGAGTGGCAGGAGCCGCTTTATATCTTTATTACAAAGAATCCCCTTTTGCTTCTTTTAATTAAGCTAGTCATTGCCAGCTAGTTCATTGATTATAATATTTATATTTTAATTTCCTGATAATCTGAAAATCTTTTGTATATTTGAATATACACACACAACTTTAAATACAAACTGATTTCTTTTTGTGCAAACTTCCACAGAAATTCTGGGGGAGGGGAGGTAATCTCAAGGTCTATGGATTAATGGAGACTGAAACTGATCTGTGTCTCTCTCTGACTCAAAGCCAAGCTATCTAAATAGGCTTCAGAAAACATTTTAGCCCAGACACATAATAAATTATTTTTTTAAGTGTGGGGGAAAAATAGCCACCAAGCTATTTTTATCACATTCCTGACTCAGTGTAACTGCAATATAAAAGCTGGCACAAACTGGGTGATCAAAAAAAAATTTTTTTTTTGAGTTGGAGTCTCGCTCTGTTGCCCAGACTGGAGTGCAGTGGCCACTCCCGGCCACCTCAGCCTCGACCTTCTGGGCTCCGACCATCCTTCCGCCTCAGCCTTCCAAGTAGCTGGAACTACAGGGGCGCGCTACCACACTCGGCTAATTTTTTTGATTTTATTGTAGAGATGAGATCTCGCCAAGTTGCCCAGCTGGGTCTCGAACCTGCGGGCTCATGCAATTCACTCACCACAGCCTCCCAAAGGCACGGGATTACAGGCTAAGCCACCGAGCCCAGTCAAAATTTTTTTTTAATTGTAAACACTAGCCGGGCTCGGTGGCTCAACCTGTAATCCCACGCCTTGGGAGGCTGAGGTGAGTGGATTGCCTGAGCCTGCGGGTTCGAGACCCGCCTGAGCAACTTGGTGAGACCTCATCTCTACAATAAATCAAAAATTAGCCAGGCGTGATAGCGCACCTATAGTTCCAACTACTTGGAAGGCTGAGGTGGAAGAATCACAGGAGCCCAGCAGGTCGAGTCTGCGGTGGCCGGGAGTGCCCACTGCACTCCAGTCTGGGCGACAGAGTGAGACTCCAACTCAAAAAAAAAAATTGTAAACACTGCTGTTATTGTTGTCATCATTTAGCGGCTCCTGACATTACACAGCAGGGCTGGTGTGATGGGGCACACTTTGTTGTGACCCTAAATCCATAAGAACATTTCTCAGAGCAAGAATTGAATAAAATTACAGGATCACTATAAGAGTTCATAATGACATTTGGCATTCTATGTTCCAAAGGAATGCTACTAGACCGCAAAAACTCATGATAGAAACTGACTACTGCCAAGTGTGGTGGCTCATGCCTATAATCCCAGCAATTTGGGAGGAGGAGGCAGGAGGACTGCTTGAGCCCAGGAGTTCAAGACCAGCCTGGGCAACATAGCAAGACCTCATCTCTACAAAAAAAATTAAAAATTAGCCAGGCATGGTGACCCACATCTGTAGTCCCAGCTACTCGGAAGGCTAACACAGATCACTTGAACCCAGGTGTTGGAGGCTGGAGTAAGCCGTGATCAAGCCACTACACTCCAGCCTGGGCAATGGAATGAGATCCTAATGAAGGGGAAGAGGAAGGAGAGAGAGGGAGGGAAGAAAGAAGGGGAAAGGGTAAGAAAGAAGGGAGAGGGAGGGAATGGTTAAAACTAGTTTACATTTTTTAAAAGAAAAAATATCCATTTTTATCTATTTATTAAAGAGAAGCAATATAAAAAAACATAGTTACAACAACATTCAAGAAAATGAAAGCATCTTCAATCTTCTAAAAGAATCCAGAAGGTAGCCGGGCCCGGTGGCTCAGCCTGTAATCCCGCGCCTTTGGGAGGCTGAGGTGAATGGATTGCCTGAGCCCGCGGGTTCGAGACCCGCCTGGGCAGCAAGACCTCATCTCTACAATAAATAAAAAAATCAGCCGGGCGTGGTAGCACATGCCTGTAATTCCGGCTACTCGGAAGGCTGAGGAGGAAGGATCGCCGGAGCCCAGCAGGTCGAGGCTGCGGTGGCCGGGAGTGGCCACTGCACTCCAGTCTGGGTGACAGAGTGAGACTCCGACTCAAAAAAAAAAAAAAAAAAAAAGAATCCAGAAGGTATGAAAGGTCAGCATGGCATTTGCACATATACTAGGACCGCCTGCCATTCATGCTATCCTCTCAGTCTTACCAAGTCACACACCCCACTTCCTGCAGCTTGTTCATGGCTCAAACTCTGTAACAACTAAGTCTTCTTTGACTGTTCACTACTCACCTGGCTGTTCCAAGAAATCCTACAGCATGGCATGACTACCCACAAGCAAAAGCTGACAGAAGGCAATTAGGGGAGAGATTTATGAAAAAAAATATGACCACTACCAATCAAATGGACACAATAAGCATCTATTTGGGACCTAGCAAACTGGCAGCTATTCAGAAAAAATAATGCTATACAGTGATGATGGAAATAAAGAAAAAGCAGTCTCAGAGGTGACTGGTGAGTAACTTGTTTCAGTCTTTCTAGAGGGAGTTCTGGCAATGTGCATGTCTTTAAAATATGCATCCTCTTTGATGCAGCTGTTCCACTTCTAGAAATTTGCCTTACAGAAATAATCTGAAATATCCAGAGTGCTTAGAATACATAAATGTTGAGAAACATGAAGACCATAAAATGGTATTTATGATAGGGAGAAAATGGTGCCAATCTAGAGGTTCTGTATTAGTGGAAATAGAATATATATTATTAAGTCCAGAGCTCTTCAAACTTTGTTCTAAAAAACTAATGGAGTTGTCTGGATATATCTAAAGGTACCCTGTAGGAGTAACCAAAGAATTCCAGTGGATACGTTTTTTCCCCCAATCACCCCAGACTTCACCAGATGGAACCTGTGCTACATATTAGCCATCTCCCTAAAATGATGTGTAATGAAACAGTTCTACTGTTTAAGAAACAAGATACAGTTGGATACTAAAGCCATTATGCAGCTGTTATAAATCATGCTACATGAAAATACACAGAGACAAAAAAGAATGAGTAGCACCGGTGATAGGGTGATGGGGTCTTTATGACCTACTAAAGGGTATAGATTTCCCTGTCAGACACAAAGGTTCTCATCTCTAACAAACTCTTAATAATGGTGTACCCTTCTTTAATATTTATCTGTATGAGTCAATAATGATAAAATCTCAAACTTAAGACGGTAGTAAAAAGCAATTGAGATATAATCTGTACCTCAATGACTGGTACACAATATTCCAAAACAGAAGTTCTTTTGATATACATCAGCCTAAGACTTATTGTCTCACATTTACCAATATTTGTCCCTAACTGCTCATGCATGTGGCACTTGAAGCCTTCCTCAGTTCACACCTCTTGGAAGGCAACCATGAGACCAACTCTTTTATAAAGGCAAAAATTAATTCTCTTGCCTCTTAGGACGCCAGTCAACTGTGCAATTTGGTTTGATTTCGTTTTTCAGTTATGTAAGCACTTGATTTCTTCAGCAAATGCATATCCTCACTAACCCCAACAGGCCACCTTTCCCTACACCCACAGGACTGCTCAAAGAATGCTCTGAGCATCCCAAAATGATACAGAACTCTTTTATGGAGAAAAATATGGCTTTTGTGTTTTTATGCCTGAGAAATGACAATAATTCAGGTTTCAATTCTATTGTGATTTGAGCTGATCATTTTAAAACACAGTCATAAAATGGTTCATTTATATAACCAGTTGCAAAGAGTCTTGGCATTTTAATAGATGGCTTATGAAAACATACCTTGTGAAACAAAAATACTATGTCTACAGAGAGGAAAAGGATGGATGAAGCTCATAAAATTTAACTGCATTTTAGTTTTGATTTGGGAAAGCTGCAGGATCATCCGCTTGGGAAATGCCATCTAGATATCCTCATATGTAATTCTAAGTCCCACCTGGTACAGTTTCCAGCCAGTTTCTGCCATGAGAGCCCCTTCTCTACAGGGCTCTAGGAGCCAGTGACATTCATAACTGCCCCTACTTCCCCACCTGTGCTTCCAATCCTGTGGCAGTCTCGGTGATTCAAGGAACTGGAAATGCATTTATCTTCTCAGAAAGTCTGACAATTCTGAGCCCCATGGTCTGGGAATGAGATAATCTAAGCTGGAGCCAGAAACCGGTTGTTGATTGCTTTAAAGAATGGAGGTACTTACCCGTACTGGTCGTTTCTCAAGAGAAAACACCTGTAAGGGCATTTAAATTCATTCCAATTGAGCAGTTTCAAAGTGTTAACCAAGAAAGCAGAGCAAACAACTTCTGGTAGATACAGTAGACTCTACAGATGTCTTCCTACCCCCCAAATATCTCCCCACTCATTTGACAAGAGTGGCTAAATTCCTACCTTAATTTGTCATTGGACATATTAAAGAAAATATTTAAAAGTTCCCCAACAGGGAGCACAAAATCCTTGAAGACAAATTATGTAGTATTATCTTAGCGAATATTTTATCTTAAAATGTATTTTATATTATCTTTTTTTTTTTTTTTTTTTTTTTTTTGAGTTGGAGTCTCACTCTGTCGCCCAGACTGGAGTGCAGTGGCCGCTTCTAGCCACCGCAGCCTCGCCTGCTGGGCTCCGGTGATCCTTCTGCCTCCGCCTTCCAAGTAGCTGGAATTACAGGCATGTGCTACCACGCCCGGCTGATTTTTTTATTTATTGTAGAGATGAGGTCTCGCTGCCCAGGCGGGTCTCGAACCCGCCGGCTCAGGCAATCCACTCACCTCAGCCTCCCAAAGGCGCGGGATTACAGGTTGAGCCACCGAGCCCGGCTTTTTATATTATCTTATGACATAAAATTTTAAAATATTATTGCAATATTATTAAGTTATATTATAAAACATATTTTTATTAAGGGCTTACATGCCAGGGATTGTCACCAGTGTTTTATATACTGTATCTTAATGAGTTCTCATATGTTTCCAGGCAGGTACTATTATGCACATTTTATACATGAAGTAACAAAAGCTTAGACTGGTAAAGTAACTGACCAAGAGGTACTCAGCTAGCAAGAGGCAGAACTGACTCACAATGTGAAGCTCTACCAGTATATTCTACTGCCTTTCTTTAAGCAGAATTCAAAGGAGATTGGACAAAGAGGGTACCAAGTTCAAGAGGCACTGATTTCTTATTAAAAAATAAAGTATAAGTGTCTACCATGGTGGCTGTAAATGTTGTCAGGTGACTAGAATCACTGAGGGAATTTTTTTTAATGGTGATGTCTAGGCCCTAGGTCCTTCTCCCTCCCAATTCTGATTCTAATCTGTGTGAACGCTGGAATTTTCAGACACTCCCCAGGTGATTTCAATGTAGAGTCAAGGTTGGAAACCACCAGCTGGAAAGATTTGGAGTAGAACTTAAATGTTAATAGGAAAAACTAAGTTAACAAACAAGGTTTTGGAAATCTCCAGAACAGCACTATCCAAAACAATACATTCAGTGATGAAAATGTTCTGTAATTTGTGCTATCCAGTGAGCTAGCCAATGGCAACAATGGCTAGTGTGACTAAAGAACTGAATTTTAAATTCCATTTAACTTAAATTAATTTAAATATAAGTAGCCACATGGGGATAGTGGTTATACTCTACTGGAGAGCACAGCTCTAGAGATCTGTCAATGTGCCTCAGCTTTATTGGTTTGAAATGTGTTGAGGGGGATGTTGACTGTAAACAAAGAGGCAAGATCAGCTCTTACTGTCCATATCAATTATTTGACATGGCTGTCCAAAATGGAGCTCTGTTAACAATCCAGCTGCTCAGAGTAGCTAATAGGGAAAAAGATGATCAATGCCATTGAAAATATGTCAAATACATTCAGTCAAATACCCTTTCAGGACACAACTCTTCAGGATCATTTTTAATTTGCTCACTACAAACAAGAACCAATTGCTAGCCAAGGCCATCATAAATACTATATCATCACAATAATGCAAAGAAATGAAGAGAATCTAGGGATGGGAGATACTGCGTAAACTTTTGCTTTTATTGTGGGCCTAAAGAATATAAGCTACCAAAGGGTAGCTGCTCTAGTGCTTTAAATATATATTCAATGAATTAATTGATAATTTAATGATAGAGCAATCACTTATCCATTATCTTGCATACTGTAGCTAAGCATACATGAAGACTATAAGGGCTTAGACATAAGTTACAGTTTACAAAAAATATCAATACATCTCACTTTTATTTCAATAAATGTTTAAAAAATATGTAGATATAGAACATGCTCACATACCAAGCTGTAACGTGTCCCTTAATTTGAACTACAAGACTATATATGTCAGTGGACCCATTCCAGAGATGTACACATTCTCCTAAATTTTTCCATAAAATATAATCTTTTCACGCCTCAGATTATTTGAATTTGCATTATCAAATGTCGCCATATTTTATATTGGAACTTAATTTAATTTAGAAATGCTCTGCAGTACACTTAAGCTAATTGTATGTGTGAATGCCTCCATAGTTAAAAATGAGTTATTACATTCTGAATGGAGGTTGCAAAAAGGAAACATCTACGAGTCTACATTTACCATTTCAAGGCAAAAATGCTAAAACCTGGGCATGTTACCAATCTAAAAGAAAACAAGAGCTTAGTTTAATTGCCTGGAGAGAAAATGCAAAAATCTTACTGACATACTTCTTATTAACTCAATAATATACTTGCACTTCCCCTAATTTTCCAAAGTAAAGTCAGATGAACAGCTGAGTAATGTTAGAAAACACAGTGATTGATGACACTGAAAATGTATCAAATGTGCTCATTCATCAGTTGCTTTGAGGACACAACTCTTAGGGACCATTCTTATCCTGCTCAATGTCATCTAAGTAATAGTTACTGCCCTGGCCTTGGTGAACACCATTTTAATGACAAAAAGAAAGAATTTGCCTGTGTTTCTAAGTTCATGACACTGAAAGTGTAATAGGACAAGACGCAATGGTCTAATAAAGAAAAACTAAAACTACAAGAAAGTTGGACCATGACAATGGCGTAAAACAGTCCATTCCGATGCAAGAGACCATTATATCTCCTAATTGTTCCTTTCTAGTTACAGTGAAAGCCAAAAGACATGCACATTAATTGCAGTCAAAAGAATAACTAAGCCGTCACAATGGCTCACACCAGTAATCCCAGCACTTTGGGAAGCTGAGGCGAGAGGACTGCCTGAGGCCAGGGGTTCAAGACCAGCCTGGGCAACTTGGCAAGACCGCAGACCTCATCTCTATAATAAATCAAAAAAAATCAGCCAGGTGTGGTAGCACGCACCTGTAGCTACTTAGAAGGGATCACTTGTGCCCAGCAGATGAAGCCTGGGCGAAAGAGTGAGACTCCTACTAAAAAAAAAAAAAAAAAAAGAAAAGAATAAGAACAGTAACTAAGTGAAATTATGACTCTCTTTGACTTTCCTTTTTTAAATAGAATTTTTTAAACCTGTAGTCTTTAACACACACTCTCTCTCTCTAAATTATTCAAACACTGTCCCAGTCTAAAAAACATTTAGTTAATTCATCCCCTATGAGTTCATACATTTTTCTGCCAAGCATTCACTGCACTATTTTGTTGTTTGCATGTCTATCTCAATTTAACTCAACAAATATTTACTGAGGTTCCATTTGTCAAGTACCATACCAGGTGCCAGAGATCTGATGATAAACATGAAGAGTATCCTAGCCTAAAGGAACAATAGATTTACCACCAAATATGTACTGATAAGCGCTACAGGGGTTAAGCACAGAGTCCACTCAGAACAAACAGAAGGGGGTCCCATCCCAAACGTGGGAGGAAGGGAAGGCTTCCCAGAAGATACAGCCCACAGTGGATCCAAGTCAGTCACAGAAGCTTTGAAGGGGGCAGAGGGAAAGGCCCAATAAATGACATGTTCAACAACCCAGGAGTGGAAAATACACTACATGAAGGAAGAGTCCAAGGGGAGAGGAGGGGGTCCCAGATGAGACTAGAGAAGAAGCAGGAGGTAATCACTGAAAGACCTGAATATCTTATTAAGGAGTTTCAACTTTTATCCTGAGCACTGGAGCACCAGATTTGACTTTTATGGGATAGTTGCTATGGCAGCCTTGGACAGAGGAGACTGGAGTGTGGAGGAAGCCAGAATGCAGAAGACTTCTACAAGACAACTTCCCAGAATGTAGTCTATCATGGTTCAAGGCAAGGTCAATAATGTTGATTCAACTTCATTCTTACTAGAAAACATATTTATTTACCTGTTCCCTTAGAAAAGTGTGTATTTCTCCTACAATCTCCCACCACTAGAATAAGGGATTTAAACTGTTTTTCATTCACTTAATTTGTTTGCCCTAAATTGTATGCACTGTGCCTCCCTCCCTTCACCCTAACATTGGTCATCTTGGTGAACAATGTATACAACTGTATGGCAGCAGGACAGAGTTAGGAATAAAGAGCTTTCTCCAAACCAAGTCAACTATTTTGTTTTACAAAGTTAATGGCATCAACTTAAGGCAGAATCTACTCCAGCATTAAGACAATAAAAAGTGAGCCTGAGGAGTAAAGTCCGCTTAGGTCAACAGAGCTTATCCGTTCAGAAATTGTTGTGCAGAATCACTCGTATGTATCTACACATTAAACAAACACATTGAACAAGCACAGGTACATATCTCAAAAAACATCCTGTTGGACCCCTCTGGGCATCATTCCAGCAATTTATTAACCAGCTGATGGACCTTTAAACAGACTTACTAGAATATCTGGCAAGCTCCCAAACAGAAACAAATTTTTACTGCTGCACAGCACTTCAAAGTGAGAAAAAGAATCACCACAGTTGAAGGTAGTGTTACTTACTGTGGCAATTTTTTCTACTTTTGGGTTGTACTGCATAAAATTACCATTTTCTGGGAGATTCTCAGAGATGAGGCCCTGGTGCTTCTGTCACGGAAGGAAACAGGTTTAGAAGCTTGCTCATTATCATTTCAGATGCATGCAGGATTTCTTGCTGTTTACAGCCAATGTGGGGAACACATCCAGTCTCCAATCATCCACCATATCAAGCAGTGTCATTCTCCATGTCAAGGGGGTGATGTGTAGAAAGGGTCATGATGGAAGTAGTGACTCTAATTTAGAAATATCTACCTCAGGGGCCCCTAACCTTTTTGCAGTCATTCCCTAGAATCACCCAATCTTGAAATCAATTTCTGAAGTCTATTCATGGGTCCCCAAATGCATATAGATCGACTAGGATTCTTCAGGTTCCAAGAAACAGGAAATCAAAGTCAAACTAACTCAAGTTGCCCCACCTTCAGGGACTCTCTTGTCTTCGGTAAATAAATACTATGACTTTAGGCACAACTTGAGTCCAGAGATGGTCTGAATCATCAAGACTGTCTTTTTCTCATCTTTGTGGACTTCATTCTCAGAATCCTTGGGGGCAGGGGGAGGGGTGGTTGGGGGCCCAACTCCTCCAGGCCAACATCAATCCAGATTCAAGTCCAAAGGAGAATGTACTCTTTTCTCTACTACCCCAGTAAAACTCACACTAACAGCTTCAATTTTTCTGACTACGTCCTACGCCCATCCCTGACTCAATTACCAGGGGCAAGAGAATATTATCTACTGTTTGCCCCAATCTTGGGCGATCTGCCAACTCCAGGGGTTGCTGGGGGTCAAATCAGCAAAGGAAGAGGTAGTGGTGGTTCAAAGTAAATCTAAGAGGCTCTTGATGGAAGACAGGGATACTGGCAATAGTTACAAACTCCTGATCTCCAGGGTGAATTTAGGCAGACTAAGTCTTTGCATCAGAATCTCAGATTTATAAAACCACAGAACTCAAGGGGGAAGAAAAAAAAAGTCCTCAAAGTATGAACCAGGTCCCCAAGGGGTCCTAAGACCTTTGGTGACAGCATACATCATACATGTTTATATGATTGCTCCCCGTCTCTCTCTCTCTCTCTCTCTCTCTCTCTCTCACACACACACACACACACACACACACACACACACACACACACACACACACACACACACAATAAACCCCATGCAGGCAACATCCATGTCTGCTCCACTCCTCCCACCTGTTCCACACCTGGCAAGCAAGTGTTTCCTGAATGATAAACTGAATAAATTACAACACAACCATAACACCTGGATATTTCCTTAAATATTTATTTGCAAAGGCGCTTTCTCACCAAGTGAACAACTAAAACTTGTGTCAATCCATTCATCTCAGAGACCTAAGATGTTACAGAAGCAAAGAGGCCTTATTTTTATCCATCAGCATAGAGCTCAATCAGATATCACTACAACAATGGAAAGCATTCCCAATCTACAGCAATTGGCAAACCAAAGGAAGCAACATGATCACAGTACAGTCAACCATCAATTTACTTGGGCGAAGGGCATTCTTGGTTCTCCTGCAACTTCACATACTTAGATGCAGGCAAAACTTAAGACAAACAGCTGAGACACAATAGAACACAAAGAGTGAAATGGCAGTGATGGAGAGGCCACTCAAACTCATATGAGGCATGCTCCAGGAGAATGATGGCACAGATAAGTTAATAAACTTTTATTAATAATAAAGTATGCTTTTTGAGATGTTCTTTTCTATGTTTCAAGGTGACCATCTCAACCTGATCAAATCACTCCTTTTTTTGTTCACACAGAGAAGGAAGGTGCAATAGCCTATGTCTACCTATCAACCTAAAGGAAATACAGAGAGCAGAGGAATATATAAACACCACAGAGATGAAATCGGCTCATTCACACTGGATGAAACAACAGGACACACCACTCAGTTTCTTCCTAAATAAATTCCAGGAAGACACAGAGATTGAAGAGGAAGGGAGGTGTGAAAGGAAAGCCTGGAGAAGGAATTTAACAGATACAAAGAAAACACAAAAGATCAACCAAATACAAAGTATGACCTTACTTAGATCCTTATTCAAAAAAGAGAAAAAAATATTTCATGACATTTGATCATTAGTAATTTGAACACTGATTGAATATTTGATGACTGGGATATTAAATTAAAATTTTTAACTTAAAAATTTTTAATTACATATATATATCTTTTTAAACCCCTATCTCTGGCCAGGCACAGTGGTTCACACCGTAATCTCAGCACTTTGAGAAGCCAAGGCAGGAGGACTGCTGGAACCCAGGAGTTTGAGACTAGCCCAGGCAACATAGAAAGACATTGTCTCTACAAAAAAACTTAACCGGGTGTAGTGGCACACACCTGTAGTTCCAGGCACTTGGGAAGTTACGGTGGAAGGATTACCTAAGCCCCGGAATTTGAGGTTGCAGTAAGCCATGATCGTGCCACTTCACTCCAGCCTGGGCGACAGAGTAAGACTTCCCAACTCAAAAAGAAAATCTCCATTTACCTTAGGAAGACAAAATACACACACACACACAGTGATATGACATCTAGAAATTACTTCAAAATAAAATAGGAAGGATTAAATAAATGGGATTGGGCAGAATTAAGGAGAGTTTCTGGGAGTGGATAATGGCATCATGAGGTATATTATTTTATTCCATCTACTCTTTCTATGTTTTATTATATTTTCCAGAGAAGGAGGAAAAGAAGTTTCTCAAAAGCAGGGATCTCAGGAATCTTTTTCTCTGTTACATTCCCAGTGCCCGGCCCAGTTCCTAATACACAGTAAGGGCTCAGTACATTTTTGTGAAATGAAGGAGACGACACCCTTATTTAATCACACTGGTCCAAGGCTAGTGAAAGCAGTGAGACATGCCATATAAAGTTACATGAAACCCTTCCTAACTAGCTTCTCCTGACATATGCACTGCGTACACTGCTGCTGTCAACAGCATCTCTTTATTCTCCTTTCTGTCACTACTGTTATGCCTGAAGGTGGCTTTTATTGCAGCACTGGCAGCTTTTGTACATAACCTCCATTTTTAGAGAATGCAGTAACAATGAGAAAAACCCTACCCAAAGCAATCTACTTCATTTAAATAACGGATATTCGCTGAGCCTGTACTATGTACCAGAACTGACCTAGGCACTGAGGATGCTTCAGGAAGCTTGTACTCTTAACAATGAACACATGCCTCCTTCTCCAGTGTTACCATATGAAAGGCAGTAGTGCACGATGGATTGTAGGATTTAAGAATGTGGACATGAGGCCAGGCTCGGTGGCTCAGCCTGTAATCCCAGCACTTTGGGAGGCTGAGGCGAGTGGACTGCCTGAGCCCACTGGTTCAAGACCCACCTGGGCAACTTGGTGAGACCTCGTCTCTACAATAAATCAAAAAATAGCCAAGCGTGGTAGCGCACGCCTGTAGTTCCAGCTACCTGGAAGGCTGAGGCAGAGGATTGCCGGAGCCCAGTAGGTCAAGGCTGTGGTGGCTGGGAGCGGTCACTGCACTTCAGTCTGGGCGACAGACTGAGACTCCAACTCAAAAAAAAAAAAAAGAATGTGGACATGAATTTTGGTCTTGTCACTTACCAGACAGTGGGACACTGGATGAATTATTTAAACTTCACCTCAGCATCCTCACAGATAAAGTGGACAACGTTTTGTTTATTTAGTTACTTATGTATTTATTTTACAGTTTCTTTTTTAATTTTAAAGATGTGGGGTACAATTCAGGATTAGGTACACAAGTGGTTATTATACAGGTGAAGCTTGGGCCTCCCTTTGGTCCCCACTTTGCCTGATTTGGGATTAGGTACCCTTATTGACACACTCCTGGCAGTGTCCCACTACTGTCAATCCCTTTCTTATAATTATAAAGGTCTTTCATATCTCTGGTTAGAGCAATGAGAAAAAATGAGCCTATGAATGCTTGCTTTTAGTTCTTAAAAAAAAAAAAAGAATAAGTTTTTCTAAATGCCCCAAAATGGACAACTTTTTAAATCGACTTCCTGGAGTGATTAGAATTAAAAATAGAATGTTTAGCACAATGCCCAGCACAAGACAGTAATAAAGATTACTGATTAAATTTTATCATACCAATTTTTTCCCTAGGAAAACTTTAAGAATAAATTTTTTTAATTAAAAGAGGATTAAAAGTTATTTGGCAAAGCTACCCCTACCTATTCAATGTCCTTACTTATTTGGAAATTGACATAATTTGGGGAATCCCTGTACTGTCTTTTTCCTAAGCCCCTGTGGAATCTTTTATTTCTCTTTTTAAAATTTTAGAACTGTGGGATACACATGAGGATTTGCTATGTAAGTTAATTGCGTGCGGGTGAGGTATGTGCTTCTATTGAGTCCTCTCTCCCCATGGAAGTGGATATGGTACCCAATAGGCAGTTGTGTGTCCTGTATCCCCCCCTGTGGGATCTTGGAGGACAGATATAACTAACTGACAGAGCTGCAGATGTGCAAAGTGTAGGACTTGTATACACATCACATATGGCCTCCTTTCCAATCCCTAAGTGGCCAACAGTGATTCACAAGTTCTAAAGCAACATATCTTATCTGTGCACTTGCTTCATGAGGTAAATTAACATATACCACTGCATGAGTAGGAGAAAACAAGGAGCCCAGCAGGTCTAGAGGCCCTGGGTTAATTGCCAAACTACAGTGTTATTAAAAACATGAACAGTGCTGGAGACCTTAAGAAAGCTGTATATACAAACCAACTGGGTTGTAGAAAGGGTTTAGCAGAAGGGCCAGTTCCTTCAAAAATAAATCTGCCTTCTGCTTTCAGCTGATGCAACCTCCTTCCAATATTAATGAATTCATGAACAGAGAAACAGACACAATAGCCCTCCATTCTCTCCCGAAACTGGTTGCCTAAATACCTTTCATATCTAATGTAGCATTCTGAGATTCAGGTTTCTATATAGGAAGGCAACATTACTAGAAGTCATGGCTGTTCTCTTGCCTATCAATAATTTAACCTCTTAATGTGTTGTAAGAACTATCTCCTTACTAAAAAATGCCAAGTTTTTTTTTTTTTTTTTTTTTTTGTCCTGACCTCTTTTGCCCCCAGACCAAAGTATCTGTGAGAATTTTCAAAAATATTGTAAGGTTAAGTGGATACTAAATATTTTTCAAATGCTCCCTGAGAGAAGCCTGTCTACACTTGCTGCCCCCAGCTGGCAAACATGCACACATGAATGGCTTATAAGGTAAATATCCATGAAGTAAAAAAAGGGGAGAGCAACTTATCTCCAAAAGCACAGACACAGAAAATGTTTTAACTACTCTTAAAGAGCATATTGGTCTGAGATGTTTTAAAAGTTTATCTTTGAAATCTAAGCCCAAGGTTACTTTTGGGAAAACTAATATAAGAAGTGAAAAGACCTTATAGCTTATCAATTAAACATTTTGGCCAATGGCACTCTCTTTTTTATCCCTAGTAGATAGGGTCTCTGATCATCTTTAGCATTCATCTTGCATTTGAACAATACTTCTCTTAAAGAGCTATCCTTAAAAATCAATTATTTAAACACTTTAACCTAAGCAATGATGTGCTGATGCTGGGTTGTACTAGTGACAAAAATAGCACCTCTTCCCAGCTCGCATTCAGTGACTTCAAGTGGTAGTCTGAAATCAGCCAGGGTGAGTATACTGACACCATGAAAATCAGCAGTGCTACAGATCAGGACTCTTTCTTCACTAGAGAGTCAGTTAAACACTTATTAGCAACTATTGAAGCTAAATGTCTATCAAAAGGGAAATGTCAAAAAGATGACACAATTATATAATGAATTTCTAAAACACCTTGAAAGGTAACAGAAAAACTATATATCCATGAGGAAAGATGTCCACAGTATTTCTAAGTTGAAACTATATATAAATAAAAAATTATGTACATTTACACACATATGTATTCTTATAGGCATGATTCCATTTTAGTAGTGTGTGAATGCATACACATACATACATAGGGAAAAAATCTGAAAAAATGTACACCGAATGCTAAAAACATGTTTTCCATGAGTGTTAGGACTGTGACTGAATTCTATTCTATCATTTTACTTTTCTGAATTTTCCAAAGTTTCTGGAATGAACAGCAATTATTTCATAATGGAGAGGGGACCACATTAAAACTTAAATAAAAAGAAATTAACATTATTACACTAGCATAAGCATATGCATTTTGATACTGGCATTATGAACATATGTGGGGTAAGCAGCAGAAAGAAGTAATATTTTCTAACAAGTCCAGAAACGGATTAGATATCAGCATTCTGTGTAAATTCTCATCAGTTTTTTCTGCCTAAATGAGCCTTCATCTGATTCTGGATGAAATAAATATGACTATTGGGGCTGATGAAGCTTAGAAAAAAATAAATATATATAACAAAGAAGAATGTTTTTCTTAGTGTCCATTCTATAATCACATACACTGGTCTACATCACTCGACAGTACATTTTGTGCCCAACTCAGAAGATAAGACCAACCTGACAGTTATCAGCATGGATTTTCTAATTACATCAAGGGCATTGAGTTGAGACATCCACTCTTTTGCATTTAGGATATGCTAACCATTTTAGACCCTCCAGAAACCCTTTGTAGTAGGTTTTAGCAAGGGAAAACATGACCAGCTTTAGGTTTCAAATATGAGCTCTTTTTCCAACAACTTTTAAATATATTACCAATGACTAAGAAAGCCTTTTAAATGACTAAGAAGACATTAATCCATTCTATTAACACTGCCCTTAGCAACATTTCTTAAATTTCTCTTCACACTGCCTGACTTGTGCTAATATGAATTAGTGCCTCCATCCTTAGCATCCGACTCCACTAACAATGTTTCCTATTTCCCAAAGAGATTCGGTATCCACAGAGTTCACTTTTTAAAATTCAAGATAATTAACTGATGAAAGGTTTTTAAAGTAAGGATTTGTTTTATCCAGTCCCAAGTAACCTGATTCTGGTTATAAGTCTGAATCTTCACCACTATCTGAATTGCTCTCTCCATTTTTCCTTCCTATATTCCATTCTTCTCTCTGATGCAAGGACAAAATGGCATACTCATGACTAGAAGCCTGAGAGATTTTCAAATTTAGAAAGTTGATGCCAAATTGGAGGCTGGATACTGTGGCTCATTCCTATAATGCCAACACTTTGGGAGGCCAAGAGAGGAGAGGATGGCTTGAGGCCAGGAGTTCAGCCTGGGCAACACAGTGAGACCTCAACTTACAAAAAAGCTAGGTGCAGTGGCTCATGTCTGTAATTCCAGCACTTTGGGAGAAAGAGGCAAGGGGATTGACTGCCTGAGCCCACGGGTCTGAGACCAGCCTGGGCAACATGGCAAAATCTCGCCTCTACAATAAATAAAAAAAAATTAGCTGGGCATGGTGGCACATGCCTGTGGTCCCAGCTACTTGGAAGGCTGAAGTGGAAGGATCACCTGAGCCCAGGAGGTCAAGGTTGGGCAACAGAGTGAGACTCGGATTCAATAAAATTAAAAAAAATTAGCCAGACATGGTGGTATGTGCCTGTAGCCCTATATACTCAGGAGGTCGAAGTAGAAGGATCACCTGAGCCCAGATGTCTGAGGCTGCAATGAGCTATGATCGAGCCAATGCATTCCAGCCTGAGAGACAGAGCAAGACCCTGTCACTTAAAAAAAAAAAGCTGCAGAGATAATTATCACAGAGCAGGATAAGCTTTCTCTTCAATTTTCAGAACTCAGAAGTAACAGGTTTACTCACACTTATGTAGCATTTAAGTTATTTTCCCAAAGTGTTTAATTGCCTATTGTACAATATTTTAAAAGTTATGTGTAAAAAAATAACATCATCTTTATATCTATCATGACAATGGTGAGGCTTAAATCTAACACACACAAACAAAATTCCCTGAACAATTCCTTTGAGATAAATCAGTAACCACACACTCACACAAAACACATGATCAATTAGAGTCAGTTCCATAATGTATTAATAATATGACTTTGTTCTGCTGTGATAAGAGACTGTCTGCTTTCCCAGCATTGGGAAAGAGATAGACTTCCAGTCAACTTAAGGGATACTTAAACCTGGAATGATTTTTATCTGCACATTAAACTGAAAGTTCTTATCTATTTCTATTTTTCACTGTTAACTCAGCATATCTTATCAACCTTCCACAACTGGCCAAGTTAGATGAACATTAAGAACCAGCATCACAGGCTAACTCTGGAGTTGAACTTCTATAGAAGGAGGGAAAAGACCCAACCTATAATAAGATTTTTCACCACCCACACCCAAACACTTCTCCACAGTTAAAACCAGTCCCTGCATTGTTGTGGTTCTCCAGGATAGCCATATCTCACTCCTATGACTAGATTTCTTTGAACAACCCTTTCTGAGTTAGCACTAAGATGGGAGACTGAAAGAAAAGGAATGAGCACTTTTTATGTCACTAAGGGGTTAATGACAATATGCTTTCCAAATCCCAAGGACAGAAATCTAAGCAAACAACAATGTTTAAAGTTTTAAAGTCAAGTAACAAATAGACTAAACAATGGCCCCCTAAAAATGTTCACATTCTAGTTTCTCGAACCTGTGAATACGTGACTTTACATTACAAAAGGACTTTGCAATTTATGATGAAGGATATAAAACTTGAGACTGAGAGATTACTCTGGACTATCAGGTTCTGCTCAGACAGATGGGATAGGAGAGATTCTGGAAAAGGAACTCAGCCCACTATTGCTGTCTTTAAAGATGGAGGAAGAAGGCCATGAGACAAGGAATGTGGGTAGCTTCTAGTAGCTGGGAATGACCCCCCAGTTGACAGCCAGCGAGGAAATGGGTATTTCAGTACCACAGTCACAAATGGGTATTTCAATACCACAGACAAGGAAAAGGATCTTCCCCTAGAACCTTCAAAAGGAAAACCTTGGTTTTAAGCCCAGTGAGATTCATGTCAGGCTCAGACCTTTAGAAATATGAAATAATAATGTGTGCTGTTTTAGCTTCTAAGTTTGTGGTAATTTATTACAGCAGCAACAGAAAACTAAAATATAGGGTCAGACAAAATGAACTACATTTTCGAACATATTCTAAGGTTCTCAATCTTTAAAATCAAACGGAACTGGCTGGGCGCGCTGACTCATGCCTGTAATCCCAGCACTTTGGGAGGCTAAGATAAGAGGATTACCTGAGAACAGGGGTTTGAGAGCAGCCTGGGTAACTTAGTGAAACCTCATCTCTACAGTAAATCAGAAAATTTGCCAGGTGTGTTGGCATGTACCTGCAGTTCCAGTTACTTAGAAGGCTGAGGCAGAAAGATTATCTGAGCCCAGTAGGTCAAGGCTGAGGTAGCCGTGAGCTTGCTAGTGCCACTGCACTCCAGCCTGGATGACAGAGCAAGACTGCAACTCAAAAAAAAAAAAAATCAAAAAGAACCAGTGGCATACTGCTATGGTCTGTGTTAGTGTCCCCCAAATTCATATGTTGGAACCTAATGTCCATGTGATAGTATTAAGAGTTAGGGCCTTTAGGAAAACATGAAGTCATGAGGCCCCAGTTTTATAGAAGAGGCGCAAGGGAGCTCCCTTGGATCCCTTCTGCCAAGCGAGGATGCAGTAAGAAGGCACCATCTCTGAGGAACAGAACCTTACCAGACACCATATCTGCTGGAGCAGACATAGTGCAGATATAGATCTTGGATTTCTCAGCCTCCAGAAATGTGAGAAATAAATTTCTGTTGCTTATAAATTAACCAGTCAAAAGCATTTTCTTATAGCAACCTTAACAGACTAAGACATTTAATATATTATTTATGAATGTTCTTTAATAAACATGAGAGTTGCCCAAAACCACATTCGCAATGCCAAAGACAGCCACTGGTGTTGGGGAATGTCTCTGAGAGACTACAGTCAAAGATATTAAATCTTCCAGACTATACTGAAAGGTAAAGATAATTAAGTTTGATCAGTAATTCCACAGTTTTTCAAGTATACTATGCTTTTATAATAGCAAAAATATGGCCTAGATCACTACATGAACAGTTGTGCTCTCATTAAGTGTTGACGGATGCCCCTCCACAATTCTACTCTGGATTCATCAATGCTTACAAATGAACTGTCACATTAATCCCAGCAGTGTCTACATATAGGTGAAAGATTGTATTCTAGACACACGAGATCATTATTCATGCAGATTAAGCCTGGTACGCATACAGATGCAAAGACCCTTCTGAGTTTTGACTACCAGCACTGCCCCTATCCAAAATAAAGAAAACAGTGTCAGAGACTGAACACTATCATTAGGGTCTTGGCACATTTTGTGTCAGAGGGGACGTGTTTGAGGCATCACAGTTTTCTAATTTCTATCTATTTGTGTATTGCTAAAGTTACACCTGGGAAAAATATTGTAAAAGAAATGTCTACCCGACCCCCCAAAAAAGTTGACCCCAATAAGGACATGAAGTAGTTGTAGTAGGCATGGTTTAGTTTATCACCAACCACTAACAGGTTCAACCATGGCTCCCATGGTAAACATAAAGTAAGTTTTAAACCAAGGCTAAGCAAACGTGCTGCTACAATACATATTCTTTCAGTATACATTACTTCCCACCCTACTTCCACAGTCAGATTCTATATCAAATGCCTTATGAGCAGAGAGAGGCTCCTGGCAGACACCACCAAATGATTAAACAAAGTTGACTTACATTTGAAATCAGTTTTCAATGTGGTTTGTGATGAACAGCATGATATTATGCAACCTATTAAAAATAATCAGATGTGGCCGGGCTCAGTGGTTCAGCCTTTAATCTCGCACTTTGGGAGGCTGAGGTAAGTGGATTGCCTGAGCCTGCGGGTTCGAGACCTGCCCGGGCAACTTGGCGAGACCTCATCTCTACAATAAAGCAAAAAAAAAAAAAAAAATAGCCAGGCATGGTAGCACGCACCTGTAGTTCCAGCTACTTGGAAGGCTGAGGCGGAAGGATCATCAAAGCCCAGGAGGTCAAGGCTGAGGTAGCCAGAAGCGTGCCACTGCACTCCAGTCTGGGCGACAGAGTGAGACTCCAACTCAAAAAATAATAATAATAATCAGATGTGTCCAAGTGATTTAACACTGGACCACTTGCCCAAATCTTATCAAGGTTGTCATACTCCCAATAATTTGGGTGAGTTATATATAAAGAGATGAGGATAGCCGGGCTCGGTGGCTCAGCCTGTAATCTCGTGCCTTGGGAGGCTGAGGTGAGTGAATTGCCCAAGCCTGAGGGTTCAAGACCCACCTGGGCAACTTGACGAGACCTCATCTCTACAATAAATCAAAAAATTAGCTGGGCGTGGTAGCATGCTCCTGTAGTTCCAGCTACTCAGAAGGCTGAAGCGGAAGGATCGCCAGAGCCCAGCAGGTTGAGGCTGCGGTGGCCAAGAGCGGCCACAGCACTCCAGTCTGGGCGACAGAGTGAGACTCCAACTCAAAAAAAAAAAGAGATGAGGATAACTCCATTGTTTCTCAGGAGTCCCACTTGTGACATCTGGTTATACAAATGAAAAAGTTGATGGTATTGAACTGAAGCAAATAAGCATGTGAAACTGTGGAGAGGGTGGCACTGGACAATTTTAGGAAGGTTACATGGTATTTTTAAATGAGAATACTAGCCTGGCATTTAGACTGCCAATTATCAGCTGTGCACTTTCAAAGAAGTCATTGGACCTCTTTATTTGCGAAATTAGGCTACTGGTCTGCATCTGATCCTTCATTCTAAATTCACAAATGCTGTGTGAACCAGCAGTGCTCCTAACAAGGACCTTTTTGTCTTGAAGATGTTCCTCATTTCTAACTCCAAGTTAGAAGGTCAGCACACTGCTACACACCCTGCCAATGACTTGATGGACAACTTCAAGCAAATGTCACTTCTCCAGCAAGTCTTAGTATCTCCTTTGCTAAGAGATACCTCTTTGAATTGTAAAGAACAGAGCAATTTAGGAAAACATATTCTGTTTGTTTCAGAGACAAGGTCTCACTCTGCTGCCCAGGTTGGAGTACAGTGGTGTGATTATAGTTCACTGCAGGCTCGAAGTTCTGGGCTTAAGCCATCCACGCACCTCAGCCTCTTGAGTAACTGGGACTACAGTCATGTACCACCACTTCCAGCTAATTTTGTCTATTTTTTTTTTGTAGAATTGGGGTTTCGATTAGCTGGTCTCAGATTCCTGGCCACAAGGGATTCTCCCACCTAGGCTTCCCAAAGTGCTGAGATTACAAGCGTGTGTCACTGTGCCCAGCTGCAGTGTTTATAAAAATTAAAATAGGTCCAGACTAAAACTTCAACAAATGATTTCAAGTCCCTCCATACTTTTAAGAATGGAATAGGTCAGAGAAGTGTAGAGATAAAGCATTTTCTTGTAACCAAGTACATGGTTGGACTTGACCATTTCTCCAAAGTACACAAAATAGAACACTTAATCCATAATGTCAATTTGAAGATTAGTCTCTAACCCTTGACAGTTAGCATGCAACCACAATAAAAAATGCCAAGTTTTTAAACAAAAAGGCAAAGAACTAAACGACACCTGGTCTTAAGATTCAGTCAGGAAACACATGAAACAAACAAACAAAAAATCCACAGGGTTTTTTTGGGGGGGGGCAATTGAGTATTTAAAAAGCACTTATTGGAAAAAATCTACTTGTGTGAATGGGAGTTTTAAATAAAATGCCCATTCAAAATGCCTTGGCTTTTTTTTTTTTTAAGTGGCAGCCTTTACTAAAGACTTGAAGTTTAAAAAGGCAAATCTAGCAAGGTGCAGTGGCTTATGCCTGTAATTCCAGCACTTTGGGAGGCCAAGGCAAGAGGACTGCCTGAGCCCAGGGATTGAGACCAGTCTGGGCTATGTGGCGAAACCTCATCTCTAAAATAAATCAAAAAGTTAGCCAGGCATGGAGATGTGTACCTATAGCTCCAGCTACTTGGAAGGCTGAGGCGGAAGGATTGCCTGAGCCCAGCAGGTGGAGGCTGCAGTGACCATGAGTGTGCCACTGCACTCCGGCCTCAGCAACAGAGTGAGACTCTGACTAAAGAGAAAAAAAAAGGCAAATCTGAAATGGCCACCACATACGTGAGACACAAGGTTAGGATAAGTACACTGGCAGAGTTGCAGTTCACATACTTTCCCCACTCCTGGACTTAGTGAGCGTTGAGTAGTAATTGTAGGGCCTTGCCTTTAATATTGTGCCAACACTCTTGAGAGACTTAGACTATCATTTATCAGGAAGTCTCTAACATTTTGTTGTCATTCTTCAAGAATGCCTTTTGGTCTCTGATGATTCCAACAATCCCTGTTTTCAGGGCACCTCTCTCCTGTCTGCCCAAAAACTGCACAGCCATGAGCATCAGTCATACTGCAGATCCCCTCACTGCCACATTTCATTGGCAGAATTGATGACTGCCCAATCAGTTTCTGCAAATGCAGTTGGCTCTGTGTAGTCCCTGTGCCTTATAATTGGATTGAGCCATTTACAAAAGATGCCAAGGGAGGAGCTAAGAGAGTTTCTTCACAACAATAGTGAAAGGTTTTCAGTGTGTTTTTGGCCCATATAATAAGACGAAACACATTGAAAATGGAATGCCTAGGAATGAAGAATCACAAAAGCGACAGCTTACGGAAATTCTTTATAACCCAACTGCTAGCACTTCTCTCAGCGACATGCTCTTCCAAACCTACCTGCTCTTCAAGTATATTCGGTCTGGATTCCTCCCCTTTACCAAGTGAACATTCATCCATCCATCCCTCAAGACTCCTGTGTAAAGCAGGATGCTCTCTTCTTTACTGTGCCACAAAAGCACCCAGTCGCAAGCTTCTGTTCTAACAATTGCCACATGTTTTGTAGTCATTCATTTTCCTGACCATCTCTCTCAGAAGACCTGGGCTTCTTGTTCATTTTATACCGCCACAGCTTAGTGCAGCCCCAGACATACAAGAGATAATATTAACTGATATGACCACCAAAGAGGCACAGCATCAGCCTTAACATAACCACAGTAGTCTCTATCCACTTTGATGAACATAGAACACCATTATGGACACTATTGTGTTTTCAAGCCTGGGTGTTGTGATGCAATGTAGGGGAGCATGAATTCTACTCACTGCCTTCACCCACTATATACCTGTATCAAGGGAACAGATTAAACATGTATTATATTTCATTAAAATCCTCAAGACAACTAACTCTGCAGTGGTGCAGTTAAATTCCCATAAGGCTTGGGAGGGTAAATAAATAAACATCTCCCAACAAGTAAATTAGTGATGGAAGGCAAGTACTAGAATGTGGATCTATTGAACTTCTTAGCACTTTGGGAGGCCTAGGTAGGATTCCTTGAGGCCAGAAGTCTGAGACCAGCCTATCGAAACTCCATCTCTACAAAAAAGTAGACAAAATAAACTGGATGTGGTGATATATGCCTGTAGTCCCAGCTACTCTGGAGGCTGAGGCAGGAGGATTGCTTGAACCCCGGACTTTGAGTCTACAGTGAACTATGATCACACCACTGTACTCCAGCCTGGGCAACAGAGTGAGACCTTGTCTCTAAAACAAAGATGGTTTTCCCAAATGCAACCTCTTTGGCTTACCAACAGGCTATGTACAACTCCAATTCAAAACAGAAAGACTAAAAGAAATGAGGATGATCTTTCACTGAATGTGTAAGTATATATTCAAATATCTATCTAGTAGGGTAACCACTGATCAATTACCTATCTACAAGTCTTTACTATGCTATATATGAATGGGGATCCAAGAAAACCTAGAATTATCTTTTAGTGGGTGGGCCCCTTGTAGTACAGGCTTCCACCACTAGGTAAGTGTTCTAGAAACCCATTGGCATCAGTGTACCAGTTAGCATTGTTGTGAGAAGTTGTCAGAGGCTGCATTCAGCTATAGTGAATTTTTTTTGGAGATTCTTTCAATGTGTTTGCCCATTTCATGATGGGTGATATATGAGCACACTTGTCCACACCATGCTGAGTGTTCAGCAGTTTTTGACCAAAAACAGCATGACCCCAGTGCCCCACCCTCCCTATTCACCTGATTTCTGTGGGGTTTATAAAAATTAAAACGGGTCCAGACTAAAACTCCAGCAAGTGATTTAAAATCCCTCCATTCTTTTAAGACTAGGTGGAGGGGAGAAGTGTAGAGATATAGCGTTTCCTTGTAACCAAGTCCTTTTTTGGTCTCCCTGGATGAAAAAGTCCTCAAAGGGAAACAGTTTGCCAATGTGGAAGAGGTGAAACAAAAAACAGCAGAAGCACTAAAAGGCATCACAACTGACAAGCTTAAAAACTGTTTTGAGCAGTGGAAAAAGTGTCTCGATAGATGTAATGCATAAAATGGAGAGTACTTTGAAGGTAACTTAAGTTTAAACATATAAGGATAAATACACAATTTTTTTTTTTTTTTGAGTTGGAGTCTCACTCGGTCGCCCAGGCTGGAGTGCAGTGGCCGAGCGGCCACCGCAGCCTCGACCTGCTGGGCTCCGGCGATCCTTCCGCCTCAGCCTTCCGAGTAGCCGGAATTACAGGCATGCGCTACCACGCCCGGCTGATTTTTTGATTTATTGTAGAGATGAGGTCTCACTGCCCAGGCGGGTCTCGAACCCGCGGGCTCAGGCAATCCACTCACCTCAGCCTCCCAAAGGTGCGGGATTACAGGCTGAGCCACCGAGCCCGGCTTATACAATTTTTTATGAATAAATTATGGGGTTTTTGGGGTCCCCCTCATAAAAATAGAGATTATTATTATTTTTTTTTAAGTTGGAGTCTCACTTTGGCACTCAGGCTGGAGGGCAGTGGCACGCTGCTAGCCACCGCAACCTCAACCTGCTGGGCTCCAGCGATCCTTCCACCTCAGCCTTCCAAGTAGTAGGAACTACAGGCGTGAGCTACCACGCCCCGCTAATTTTTTTAAATTTATTGTAGAGACGAGGTCTTGCCAAGTTGCCCGGGTGGGTCTCGAGCCCACGGGCTCAGACAATCCTCTCGCCTCGGTCTCCCAAAGTGCTGGGATTATAGGGTGAGCCACCGAGACCAGCCTATTTATTTATTTTAAATTCCAGGCTTTATGATACTTTTCCTTTATTATTACAACCAACTTTAAGGAACTATCAGCTTTATTCCACATTTTAGGCTTTTTGAAAGAACATACAAGTTGTATGTTTTTGAAGATATTCAACCTATTTCAATCTGAGCCCCATAAGTTATTTCATTGGATAAAATATTATATGAAGCCAAAGATTAGCTGGAAAGAGAGGGGCTAAATCTCTTTGTTTCATCTGCATGCAGGAAAAAGTTTGTTTATGAACTTTCACAAGCCACCTAGTGGCTTTCTGAGCAATGAGAACGTCTTTAGCTTACTAGTACACATAACTCCTTATGTAACAGAAATGTACAGTCTATTTGCAAATTCTTACTCAGCACTTACTGCTCTAGGCACTAAGGACACAGTGATGAACACAACACAAGTAATTCCTACTTTTCTGGAGCTGATATCCTTATGCCCAAAATCAGCTGATAAATAAACAAAAAAGGAAGCTTCAGAGAGTAATAACTGTTAAGAAAATGACAGAGTGATACGTACGTGAGAAGGCAAGGAAATAAGAAGACAGTAGCCAGAGGAATTTTTCAGATGGTATTAGAGTTAAAGCTCAGAATTATTAAGCCAAAAGAAAAATCTAGGGGAAGAGCATTCCATACAGAAAATTCAAACCATGTGAATGAGCTTAATATGTTCAGGTAACAATGAAGGAAGCCCAAATAGTTGGAGATATCTTTCTCTTACAGATACCTACTTTGATTCCATTGTGGTTAGAGAATAGGTATGTATACACTTTTGTTGGATGGAATGTTCTACAAATGCCAGTTAGACCATTTTGGCTGATGTTGTTGAGTTCTTAAATATTTTTGCTAGTCGGGCTCAGTGGCTCAGTCTGTAATCCCGCACTTTGGGAGGCTGAGGTGAGTGGATTGCCTGAGCCCGCGGGTTCGAGACCCGCCTGGGCAACTTGGTGAGACCTCATCTCTACAATAAAATCATCTATCCTCTGAGACTCTATTTTCTCCTTTGTGTATTGCCCCAATAGAATGGAAGCTCCATGAGCAAGGCTTTGCCCATTTACCTGACTACTTTTCTCCACTAGCTCAAACAGTTCATGATATATGTCTTATGTGCTCAATAAATATTTATTGAATAAATAAACAAATCAGTACCTAATGCATAGCAAATTGTCTGGCACATCATAGGCTCTCAATAAGTATCTTGGAATGAATGAATGCCAGAATGAGGAAGTCCTGGTGCTAATAAAACAAATACAGGAGCCGGGCACGGTGGCTCAGCCTGTAATCCTGTGCCTTTGGGAGTCTGAGGTGAGTGGATTGCCTGAGCCTGAGGGTTCAAGACCCGCCTGGGCAACTTGGTGAGACCGCATCTCTACAATAAAATCAAAAAATTAGCCGGGCGTGGTAGCACACGCCTGTAATTCTGGCTACTCGGAAGGCTGAGGCGGAAGGATCGCCGGAGCCCAGCAGGTCGAGGCTGCGGTGGCCAGGAGCAGCCACTGCACTCCAATCTGGGCTACAGAGTGAGACTCCAACTCAAAAAAAAAAATTTTTTTTTTGCTAATTTTTTTCTATAGTTGTTCTATCCATTGTGGAGAGAAGAGAGTTGAAATTTACAACTGTAACTATGGGTGTGTTTATCTATCCTTTCATCTCTATCAATTTTTGTTTCACATAGCTTGCAGCACAGTGGTTTGGTCCACAGGTGTTTGAAATTGCTATGTCAACTTGGTAGAATGACTCTTTCATCATTATAAAATGTCCCTCTCTGTCTCTGGTAATTTTGTTTGCTCTAAAGTCTATTTTATCTGATGTTAATAAAGCCACTCCTGCTTTCTCTTGAATAATGTTTGCGTGATATACCTTTGTCCACCGTTCTACTTTGAATCTACTGATAAAGTTTCATGTGAAGTGAATTTTTTGAAGACAGCATATAGTCGGGTCATGTTTTAGCCCATTCTTCAAATATTGTCTTTAAATTGATGTACTTAGACCATTTGCTTTTAATAAAATTATGAATGTGTTAGGGCTTAAGATTGCCAATCTATTTTTTGTTTTCTATTTGTTCTCTGTTTTTCTTTTCTACTATTTCTTTTTTCTGCCATCTTGGGGGTTATTTAAGCTTTTTTCCCCCCGTTTTGGTTTGTCTATAGTATTTTTTTTTGTAATTGGAATCTCAGTTAACTGTTGTCCAGGCTGGAGTGCAGTAGTATGCTGCTCACAGCGTTTGCAGCCTCAACCTGCTGGGCTCACACTATCCTTCTGCCTCAGCCTTCCAAGTACCTGAAACTACAGGTGTATACCACCACACCCAGCTAATTTTTTGATTTATTGTAGAGATGAGGCCTCGCCATGATGCCCAGACTGGTCTCGAACCCACAGGTTCAGGCAATCCACTTGCCTCAGCCTCTCAAAGTTCTGGGATTATACATATGAGCCATCACACCCAGCTTTTTTTTTTTTTTGAGTCTCACTCTGTTGCCCAGTCTGGGGTGTAGTAACATGATCACAGCTCACACAGCTTCCAACTCGTGAGCTCAGGCGATCCTTCCACCTTAGCCTCCCAAGCAGCCAGGACAACAGGCATATGCCACCTCACAGAGCTAACTCTTTGATTTTATATAGAGATGTCTCACCATGTTGCTTATGCTGGTCTCGAATTCCTGGGCTAAGTGATCCTTCCACCTTGGCCTCCCAAAGTACTGGGATTACAGGCGTGAGCCACCATGCCCAACCTAGTATTTTTGAGTGCCTCTTTGGTACAATGTTTACTTCATTTTATCCAGAAGCTTATTATGTGCTAGATACTATGTAATCACTCACATCAAGGAAACAAGAGGCTACAGTTAGATCATAAGGCTGTTAAAAAATGAATTGGCTCAGAGATGTCTAGCAGGAAGAGAAAACTGTCAAAACGACAACTTACTAGCAATGACAAATGCATCAGCAAGTTAATTTATATTAAGCAGTTAGAGAAAAGATTCTCTTCCACTCCAAAGCCAATGCACTTTCTAATCCCATGCATCTACATTTCCTGGGTTTCTGATTCTTGTCACTTTAACAAATAGAACTCACGAGTATGATAAAGGCCATTCATGATAAGCCAATGTTTAAAAACAGATGACTATGTTCAAAAAAATTAATAACCGTTTGATGTATTTACTTTCACTGCCAAATAATATTTGCATTAATATTATATTTTATAGTAAAATCTAAAATTTAAAATATTTAAATATAAATAAGAACATTCTCATTTTACACGAAGTATTTACAGACCATTATCTGGCAGATTGAAGAATTTATATTTACAATTTTAGCACCCACTAAACCATATATAGACTCTCTCACCCTGTGTGAACAGAATGCAGCCCTTCTGTTCAATTGCCTTGTTGCTACCTCATAGATTATATTAAGCTTCTTGTTTATTCCTGCCTTAATTATAAAATCAGTACCATGGATAAGAGATGAGAGCAGAACTGAAGTCCACATCACTGCAGGCAGGCTGGGTGTTACCTACTCAACTGAGGACCCACGATTAGGAAGCTCGTTTGGTGGCCTGTCATCCACATTTCCTCAGGGGCACACTCCTGTGGTGTCATCTACCCCCAACATTTCATGAAGCAGGTTGTGAGACCCAGGATGAAAGGGAGGCACAACCAGTCCTGAGTAAGAAGTATAGGTACAGTACACAATACCACAAAGTCAAAGAAAGAAGATGATGATGTCACTGGAAAATGTGAACACTTTGCTCCATGAACACATGTAGGATCTTAGTTAGGAAGTAAACCGCTCTACCCAGTTATACACTAGATGTTAACAAAGGAATGAATCCAATTCTGTAGGCACAATGCTATGCTTCTTTAGATCTTCTAGTTTCTTACAGGATCTCTAACCACATAAAGGACTTAGGACTTACTGGGTTAGTGACTAGGAAGGCAAAGAAAGGACAAAGATAAGGAAGCTCAAGACAAATATAAAATCAGACGGGGATCAAGAGAAAGATGACGGTTGCCTGAAGAAAGAGTTGTGCTTTCTATGAAGTCATCACTTTTGTAAATGTCGGTGATCATGAACACCACACTTGCAGTCATCCTCTCTGTCTTTGAAACTATTAAATTGTAATGTAAGTAAGAGGAGTTATAATAATAAAAGTAAAGCCACCTTATGTTAATCTAATGATGGACATCTTGCATACTTGTGACCTTTGCTCACAGGTGGGTCCTAAATGTGACACCTTTTAGAAGTTTCCTAAGAAATAACAGGCCAGACTCGGTGGCTCAGCCTGTAATCCCAGCACTTTGGGAGGCCGAGGTGAGTGGATTGCCTGAGCCCGCGGGTTCGAGACCCACCTGGGCAACTTGACGAGACCTCATCTCTACAACAAATCAAAAACTAGCCGGCGTGGTAGCGCACGCCTGTAGTTCAGTTACTCGGAAGGCTGAGGCGGAAGGATCGCCGGAGCCCAGCAGATCGAGGCTGCGGTGGCCGGAAGCGGCCACTGCACTCCAGTCTGGGTGACTGAGTGAGACTCCAACTCCAAAAAAAATAACAGCTTATGCCAACATGAGAATTTTCTTCAACTAAAAGAGAAAGGAAAAACAGAGAACTTGCTCCCTCACAAAGCATTATATCTTAGCTCCAAAGATACACAGGTGGGATATAGGAGTCATTTCCTGCTAGAAATAATCCCAGGCAAAATACAGTTTCCAAGGCAGATGTGTGGTTCCCTGGCCCTGCCTGCCTCCATCCTAGGCCCTGTCATCTCTGAAGCAGCTGGCTGCACAGCCCCATTGGTGAGCACCAGTCATGGTTGTCAGATCTGCTCGAGAAAGATAAAGCACAAGATCAAACTGGGTGGTGGGGGTGGGCAACATCCTCCCAGAGGCAGGACAGAGGTCCTGGAATTCTCCCAGCCACATTCTCCAGTGCCCACACACCTGCAAAGTCAGGCCACCATTCTATCCCTGTAGCGCTCCACAAGGAAATATCACAGCCAGTAGGTGCCTTCATCCTCTGCATGTGTAAAATACACAGCCACTGCAACCAGCTGCAAACGCAAAATATGGTCAACCTCCTGATGCTTGGTCACAGTGGGCACCTTCTCTATGGTATAAACACTACCAACGAAGGTCAAGTACGAAATAACTCAAACTTGCCATTTTCTTTTTTGAATGCTATAGGTTTTTCTCCTTTAAACTCACTAGTGTGGTGGTGGTCAGTATTTTAACCTATGTTGATCTGCTTTGCTCATTTATTGTGCCCTGTTTGTTGCTGTTACCTGGCTCCTTAAAGACACAACCTCAAATTTCACACTTCCTTGTACCACTTTTAAAGGGTCTAATACAGGGTTTCTCAAACTCTGACGACTGGCATTTTAAGCTGAATAATTTGTTATTGTGGTTGCTGTGATGTGCACTGTAAGATATTTAACAGCATTGCTGGCCTCTGCATGTAGCACTCCCCGCACACACACACACACACACACACACACACAACACACACACACACACACACACACACTAGTTATGAGAATTAAAAAATTATCCAGACATGTTAAAATGTATCTGGGAGCTGGGCTCGGTGGCTCAGCCTGTAATCCCGCACCTTTGGGAGGCTGAGGTGAGTGGATTGCCTGAGCCTGCAGGTTCGAGACCCGCCTGGGCAGCGAGACCTCATCTCTACAATAGATCAAAAAATCAGCCGGGCGTGGTAGCGCATGCCTGTAATTCCGGCTACTCGGAAGGCTGAGGTGGAAGCAGGTCGAGGCTGCAGTGGCTGGGAGTGGCCACTGCACTCCAGTCTGGGCGACAGAGTGAGACTCCAACGCAAAAAAAAAAAAACAAAAAAAATGTATCTGGGAAGGTGGTGGTGTGAGGAGGGTAGAATTGCCTAGACTGAGGGTCAAGATCTAGTACACTGTATGGTCAATGCATTAAAAGCAACCCATGCAGATCTTATTTTTAAACATTCTATTTTGAAAACCTTTTAGATTCACAGAAAGTGGTAAAGACAGAACAGAGAATCCTGTGTACCCTTTGCCCAGTTACCCCATTCATTATATCTTATCTTATATCTTACATAATTGTACATAACAGTACAGCTTCAGAACCAGAAAACTAGCATTGTAACACAAAGAATTCCCTCAATTTTCTCCTTTAGCTTACACACACATTCCCACAACAACACCCCTGGCAACCTTTTCCGTCTTCGGCTCTGTAATTTGATCACTTCAAGAATGTTACATAAATGGAGTCACACAATATAAGACCTTTAGAGATTGGCTTTTTTTACTCAGTACAACGCCTTTGAGATCTATGCAAGGTATTGTGTGTATCAACAGTTTGTTCCTATTGCTGAATAGTACTTAATGGTAGGGATGTACCACTGTTTATTTAACCATTTGGCTACTATAGAAAATTTTGGTTGTTTCCAGTTATTGTGTCTTACAAATAAAGGTGCTATGAGCAATCACATGTTTTGTGTGTGAGTATGTAGACACATCAGTGTCCTTTCCTCTAGGATTAATGCCCAGGAATGTGATTGCTGGGTACTGTTGTAAATGTATGTTTACTTAATTAAGAAACTGACAAATCATTTAACAGTGTGGCTGTACCATTTCACATTCCTACCAACAATGAAGGAGAGATCCAGTTTCTCTGCATCCTCACCAGCATTTGGTGTTGTCACTCACTTTTATGTTAGCTGTTCTATGTGTAGTGATACCTTATCACGGTCTTAATTTGCATTCTCCTAACGGCTAGTAATGTTAAACATCTTTTTTAAGTGCTTACCTGCCATCTGTATGTTTTCTTTGATGAAACATATGTTCATGTCTTTTTCCTACTTTATAATTGAATTGCTTGGTTTTTAACATTCAATATTAAGGTTCATTATAAATTCAAGATGAGACATTTATTAGACATAGTCATGCACTATGTAATAACATTTCAATCGATCACAGACCGCATATACAATGACAATCCCATAAAATTATAATGGAGCTGAAAAATTTCTATTGCCTAGTGACATCATAGCCACCATAACATCTTAGCACAACACATCACTCTCGTGTTTCTGGGGATGCTAGTGTAAACAACCCACTGTGCTGCCAGTTGTATAGAAGTACAGCAATACAATTCTGTATAGCATATAATAGTTAACAATGATAACAACTATGTCACCGCTTTCAGTATTCACTATATATACTTTTTATCATTATTTTAGAGTGTAGTCCTACTTATTTAAAACAACTGCAAAACAGCCTCAGGCAGGTCCTTGAAGAGGTATTCCAGAAGAAGGCAATGTCATGGGAGATGACAGTTCCAGGTGTGACAAAGGTTTGAACACACTCCGTAGAGGACGGGTAGTCTTTTCAATAAATAGTGGTGAAGCAATTGATATCCACAGGCAAAAGGGGGGGTGGGAGGAAAGTAATCTGAATATGAGTGCCTCTTTAAACAAAAATTAACACAAAATGAATCACAGATGTCACTTTCAAATGTAGAACTATAAAACTGTTAGAAAAAACACAGAAGACCTTCAGGACATAGGGCTTGGAGAAGAGCTTTTAGACATAACACCACAGGCATGAGCCATAGAAGAAAAGGACTGACAAATTAGACTTTATCAAAATTCAAAACTTTTACTATACAAAAGACCCTGTGAAGAGGATGAAAAAATAAGCTACAACTATTTGCAAACCAAATACGGTCATATCGTAAAGCATTTTTACTATGTTATCTTCAATACATGGAACATCTCTCCATTTATTTAGACCTCATTTGATTTCTTTAATTAGCATTTTATAGCTTTCAGCATATAAGTCTGGTATACGTTTTGTTAGTTATACCTAAGTACATTTATTTTTGTGTAATTGCCAATGGTATGTATTTTAAATCCAGTATCCATGTGGTCATTGCCAGTATACAGAAATACAATTGCATTTTGCCTGCTTATCTTGTATCCGGTGACCTTACTGAACTCACAACTGCTAAGATTTTTTTTTTTTTTGGTAGATTCCCTTGGATTCCATATAGATTCCTTAGGATTTCTATATAGACAAAGATGTCATCTGCATAATGTAGTTTATTTCTTCATTTCCAGCGTATATGTTTTTTATTATCATGTCTTGCCTTATTACCTAAGCTAGAACTTCCAGTACCATATTAAATAACAGTGGAGAAAATGAACATCCTTCCCTTGTTTAAACAAGGCAATAAATCTTATGCCATCAAGTATAATGCTAGCTGTAGGTTTTTGTAGATGCTCTGCATAGATTTAAAGAAGTTTCCTTCTACAAATACTTTTCTGTGAGATTGTATCATGCATGGGTATGAAATTTTATCAAAAAAAATGTTTCTGCTTCTGGCTGGACACATTGGCTCATGTCTGTAATCCCAGCACTTTGGGACGCTGAGGCAGGATTGCTTGAGCCCAGGAGTTCCAAAACAGACTGGGCAACAGTGAAACCTCGGCTCTACAAAAATATTTTCTAAAATAAACAAGTGTGGTGGTGTGCGCCTATAGTCTCAGGATGCTGAGGTGAAAGGATCACCTAAGCCCAGAAGGCTAAGGTTGTCATGAGCCATGATTGTCATGATCATGCCAGGGCACTCTAGCCTGGGTGACAGAGTGAGACTCCGACTAAAACAAAAAATTGCAATAACTGATACAATCATGTTGTCTTTCTTCTTTAACTTGTTAGTAAGGTAGATAATCTTGACTGATGTCTAAATATTGGAACAGTCTTACATCTGTAGAATAAACCTTATTTGGTAACACTGTAGAATTATTTTGTATGTTGCTGAATTTGCTTTGGTAATATGTTATTAAGGATGTTTTTGTCTATATGTGCAATATTATTCTGTGGTTGTTTGTATTGTCTTGGTCTAGTTTTAGTATCAGGGTAAGACTGGCTTCATAAAATGAGTTTAGAATCATTCCCTCCTTATCTATTTTCTAAACAAAACTATACAGAATTGGTATTAATTATTTTTTAGATATTTACTACAGATCTCCAGTGAAACCAATTAGGAATGGAGATTGTGGGTGGAGGGTTAAATTACAAATTCAATTTTCTTAATATTTATAGAACTATTCAAATTAATCATTTCATATTAAGTTGAGGTTGTTTGTACTTTTTGATAAATTAGTCCACCTCATCTCAGTTATAAAAAGAGCATGTCTAGAATTGTCCATGCTATTTTTTTTTTTTTTTGAGTTGGAATCTCACTCTGTCGTCTAAGCTGGAGTGCAATGGTACGCTCACGGTCACCCCAGCACTGACCTGCTAGACTCCAGTGATCCTTCTGCCTCAGGCTCCCCATTAGCCAGAACTACAGGCGTGTGATAACATGACCTACTAATTTTTGATTTATTGTAGAGACAAGGTCTCATCAAGTTGCTTGGGCTGGTCTTGAACCCACAGGCTCAGGCAGTCCACTCGCCTCAGCCTCCAAAGTGCTAGGATTACAGGCTAAGTCACTGAGCCTGGCCTGTTCAGGCTATTAATCCCCTAAATCTTTTTTATATCTGCCCAGTGACATCAACAATGATAGTCTATTATTTTCGATACTGATAATTTGTGTCTTTTATCTTTTCTATTTGTCAGTCTTGCTAGATGTTTGTCACTTTTATTGGTCTTTCCAAAGAACTCTTTGTGTCACTGATTTTTCTCTATTGTTTTCTGTTTTCAATTTCACTAATTCCTGTTTTACTTTCTTCCTTTTATTTACCTTGGGTTTACTTTGCTCTTCCTCTTCCAGTTCCTTGAATTGGGAGCTTAGATTTTTTTACTTGACATCTTTCTCTTTTTCTAATATAAGCATTTAGTGTTAGGAATTTCCCTCCACCAGCCTTGTTGAACCAACATAGGATACACAGAAAACTAATTGTACATCCACATGCCTTGGCATCAGGTCCCCAAATTTGAAGAACAAAGGGCCCATATTACAATTAGTCTGAAATGTGCCAACTCAAAATATGTTAGGGACATCTGGGGTTTATTTGAAAAACAGAATCAGCTGGGCTCGGTGGCTCAGCCTGTAATCCCGTGCCTTTGGGAGGCTGAGGTGAGTGGATTGCCTGAGCCCGCGGGTTCAAGACCCGCCTGGGCAGCGAGACCTCATCTCTACAATAAATCAAAAAATCAGCTGGGCGTGGTAGCGCATGCCTGTAATTCCGGCTACTCGGAAGGCTGAGGCGGAAGGATCGCCGGAGCCCAGCAGGTCGAGGCTGCGGTGGCCGGGAGCCGCCACTGCACTCCAGTCTGGGCGACAGTGTGAGACTCCAACTCAAAAAAAAAAAAAAAAAAGAATCATTATCTAATTTGATAATATAGAAAAGAAGAAAGCCAATCCCAGTCATAACTATTTAAATAATTAAATAACTAAATATTTATGTATCAGTTTGAGCATTTTTATCAGTCTACCTTTCTAGTTCCTGTTCCAGAACTCCATCATATGAAGGGTTTTGCCTCAATTAAATTCTGTATTGCCACTTCTCTAACATCAAAACGTATGTCACTGCAAAAGATTAGCAAGACCCCTACCTATCACTATACACAAAAATCAACTCTAAATGGATCAAAGACCTAAGCATAAAACCTCAAACTATAAGAACCTTAAAAAACGCAGGAGACACCCTTATGGAAATTGGAACTGGCAACCAATTCCTGATCAAAACCCGAAGTGTTCATGCCGCAAGAGATAAACAGCAGGACCTCATCAAACTGACAAACTTCTGCAAAGCCAAAGAAACCATTGAGAAAGCAGAGATAGCCCACAGACTGAGGAAAAATATTTGCCAACTGTACTGTCTGACAAAGGCCTAACATCTAGGATCTACAAGGTACTCAAACATGCCGAAAAGAAAAAAAATAAACAGCCCCATTACAAAGTAGACGAAAAATATTAATAGACATTTCTCAAAAGAAGATATACAAGCAGCCAACAGATACATGAAAAATGCTCAGCCTCACTAATCATCAAAGATACGCAAATTAAAACCACACTGAGATACCACCTAACTCCAGTCAGGATGGCCATCATCAATAACTCAAAAAAAAAACAACAGATGCAGGAAAGAATGCAGCGAAAAGGGAACACTTCTACATTGTTGGTGTGAGTGCATACTAGTACAGGCTCTGTGGAAAACAGTGTGGCAATTCCTAAAAGACCTAAAAATTGACCTCCCATATGATCTTACAATCTCCCTTCTGGGAATACACCCGAGGAACTCAGATCACTCTATGAAAAAGATACCTGCACATGCATGTTTATTGCAGCATTATTTGCAATAGCAAAAACATGGAACCAACCATGCTGCCCATCAAAAGAGGACTGGATTTTTTTTTAATGTGGTACATATACATTATAGACTATTAGCCATAAAGAAGGACAAAATTATGAATTTCACAGCAACCAAGTTCTCACTCTTATCCCATGTTCTCACTCATAAGCAGACCTTGAACAACTATCACAAAGCTGTAAGAAAGGGATTGGCAGTAGTGGCAAACTTCTGGGGGTGAGGGGACATACCTCATCAACAAGAGGACCTACATAATGAACATTTGTATTCCTAACCCTGAAATGTACCCCACATCTTTAAAATAAAATTTTTTTAAAAAACAACAAAAAGTAAATTAATAGACTGTTTTTTAAAACCGTATGCTTTAATAAATATCATGTATGGAAACAAGTTAAAAAAAAAAAAAAAAAAACCCTGTCATAACCCTGAATTATGGAGCTGTTTCCTAGAGAGCAGGAAGTAGTTGATTTTCCCTCTTGGGAGTCTTAAGAGACAGCAAATAAACACCACCACCTTTTTGTAACACTATAATTTACACTGTAGTAAGGGAGGAGGTATAATAGATCATTTAATCAAGTAAAAAAATTCACACCTGTGTTTTCTCCCCTTTTTTTCAATGCAGCGCTCCCTTTAATTTTATAAATGTGTAGTTTTAACCTAAAATTGTTTCCTGCTGAAAGAAATACGTGGACCATAGGAAAATGCTTATTTGTAATTTCTTCCTTCCTTCCTTTTTTCTAGTATGCTTCAGAGCCCACAGAATTCCCAAAGGACAAAGTCATGGTGACCAACTGTTCCTCATTTGGTCCTACATGTACCTTAATTTTGTCTGCTTACTCTTGGACCACGAAATTTGATTCTTATAATGGGAGATAGGAGCCTGTTTGGCTAAACTATTCTCTGTCTCCTCACCCCAAATGATATGAAAATTGAAACATGTCTCTTCTACCAAGAAAATTTCTGTCTCTCTTTACACAACTGCGGCAAGTAGCCACTACAATGGTACTCAATAATCCCCACCTCCTGGGTTTTCATATCCCTGAAAAATTTTCTTGCCATGAGTGTAATACAGACTTATTGACTGACTTCTAACAAAAAAGGAATTAGGCAGAAGTGATGAGATGTCACTTCCAAGAGACAAGGTTATAAAAAGACCATGTCTTTCATCTTAGATGATCTCCTAGTCTCTTGGACCCTCTCCCTGGGAGGAGCCAGATGCCATACTATGTGATGGCCCTGGAGAAAGGTCTGTATGTTGAGAGACATGTGCCATGTGTCAACCAGGAGACTGCTCCTGGAAGGAGATTCCCCTGCAGTCCAGTCAAATTTTCAGATGAGACTGCAGCCTAGCTGACAGTTTGATTGTAACTTTATCACAAACCTGGATTTCAAGAGTTATCAGTTACTGACCCACAGAAACTTCAAAATACTACATGTTTGTTATCTTAAGCTAACTTTCCATGGTATAATGTTATACAGCAATAGATAACTAATACACTTTCCCAGCTAGAAACTTCTACAGCCAATATAAGACTTTGTTACCTGTCATGTAACTCGCTCACTTCCAAAGACCCTCTAATTCCAGAGGACCTGTTCTTCATTCCAGCTCTCTTCATTTGGTTCCTGGTAGAGGGAAGTCAGTCATCACTATGACTTAGGGTGAGTGTGTGGGCTGTTTTATGTCGTTTTGACACTGAAGCAACCAAAACAGAAAAAAAGTAAAAGAAAGCAAGGTTCAAACTTTTAGTCCGTTTACTGAAAAGTTCTCTCAGAGCAGCTCCGAGAAAAAAGAGTTTCATAGTCAAAAATCACCTTAGTCTGAGGTGAATGGTGAAAATGATTCACAATTTGACTCAGAAAACTCCACAAAATTATGCAAATCAAGAGGTTCGAATCTTCATATTCACTTGAAGAACCCCTGTGAAACTGCCCAGGCTATCAAGGGTATACATATACAAAAAGTCAACAAGTATCTCAAAGATATCACTACAAAAACAATGTGTATATTCCAGTGTTACAAAGCTAGGGCTGGGAGGAATGACAGGCCAAACAGTGGGGCTGGACACAGGCTCCAAAGGAGTGACTTTTTGCTGCATGTGCTTAAAAATGCAGAGAGAAGGAGCCGGGCTCGGTGGCTCAGCATGTAATTCCGCACCTTTGGGAGGCTGAGGTGAGTGGATTGTCTGAGCCCGCAGGTTCGAGATCCGCCTGGACAGCGAGACCTTATCTCTACAATAAATCAAAAAATCAGCCAGGCATGGTAGCGCATGCCCGTAATTCCGGCTACCTGGAAGGCTGAAGCAGAAGGATTGCCGGAGCCCAGCAGGTCGAGGCTGCAGTGGCCAGGAGTGGCCACTGCACTCCATTCTGGATGACAGAGTGAGACTCCAACTCAAAAATAAATAAATAATGCAGAGAGTAATGCTGAATTTAAGGGTTTAACTCAGGCATGTTCAACCCATGGTCCACGGGCTGCACGCAGCCCAGGACAATTAGTAACGCAGTCCCACAACATCTTTTAGCATCGTATTTTATTAGTGTTTATTTTCTTCGTGACTCCAGACATAGTTCCATTTTTGAAGTTCACAAACACACCTTATTTACAACATTGCTTTTTGGCAGCATATACATTTGTGAGCAGCTGTTTTAAATTATGAAGCACACAAAGAGCAAAATTCAAACAAACATTTCTGACAAGCACCTTGAGAACCATTAAGAATTGTGACCACTTCCATTGAACCAGATAGTGATAGATCAGTTTTATAAAAACAAGGCCAAATTATCCACTAATTTTATATTGTTCTCATTTTTCTAAACTTTATAATAAAAACTATCTAAAAATAAAAGAGGTCTTATTATGTATATACACTAACTATATTATATAATTTATGTGCATCTCAAGATAGTTCCTCTTTACTTGATGCAGCCCAGGGAAACCAAAAGGTTGTATACTCCCAGTTCAGATGTAGATTCTTTGGTAGTTGACCATATGCAAGTAAACAAAGGACCCAAGATGTTGCCACTGCAGTTACAGAGCTCACGGTCAGATTAACCCGTGCAAGAGTTCCTCCTGCCACATCAAGATGATCCTTACTGAAAAGCAACAAACTGTCCCTCAATCAGAAGAGGAAACTGCACAGTGTACAAAGATATCCCAGAAGAAACTGAGGAGACAAAAGCTTATGGCACAAGAATACACTCACAATAAAAAGAAATGCAAATAAAAGAAAAAAGCTTTGGGGAACACTACAAGCTATATGCTTTCCTTAGGAACCCATAAGGTTTCTCTGATCCTGCCAAAGAAATTCTGCTTAATTTCAATATACGCTCCAACACTCCATTATCTACGGAGATCTTAATGAACTAGTATCCTGACTGACATACTTTAGGAACAGGGCAGCAGTTCTCAAAGTGCAGCTTAAAAAGTGAGTGAAAATCTGATCCAAGCCGGGCTCGGCAGCTCCGTCTGCAACCCCGCACTTCAGGAGGCTGAGGTGAGTGGATTGCCTGAGCCCACGGGTTTGGGGCCCGCCTGGGCAACTTGGCGAGACCTCATCTCTACAATAAATTAAAAAATTAGCCGAGCGTGGCGGCTGTAATTCCAGCTACTTGGAAGGCTGAGGCGGAAGGACAGCCGGAGCCCAGCAGGTCGAGGCTGCAGTGGCCCAGCCACTGCACTCCAGTCTGGGCGACAGAGTGAGACTCTAACTAAAAAGAAACCCAAACAAACAAAAAATCCTGATCCACACAAGTCATAGGAGTTATTTTGTAGTGTGTTTTCCAGTATAGATCAGATCCAACCTAAACACATAAAAAGTAAATATGGAATGAAAGACACTGATGGTTATATACCAATCCCCACTAAAGGAAAGGCCAGGGAGCCATAAGTCCACTTTCAAGGGAGACATTTTTTTTAACCTTTAAGCAAGAGGAATAGAAAAAACTCTAGTTGTTTTGTTTGTTTGTTTTGTTTTAAGAGGTAATGACTCACTATGTTGCCCAGGCTGGTCTCAAACTCCTGGCCTCAAGCAATCTTTCCACTTCAGCCTCCCAAGTAGCTGAGATAATAGGCATGAGCCACCTGTGACTGGCTTCAGTGAAGAGTTAAAGTTTAGGAAGACATTGCACTCTTTGTGCACATACATAAATTTGTTTAACCCTGACTTTCATCTAAGTTTTTCTCTGTCCACTGAAATCCTTGGGAACATACATTATACTGTAGTGGTTAAGATGATAGGCCCTGGAGTAACTTTGAACTTGCTATCTGAGCATCACTCACCATACATGTCCACTAACCTCTCTGGGCTCCACCATCTTTATCTGTAAAATAAGCATCATCATCATCATAATATCGACCACACTGCAATACACAAGATAATTCATCTTTAATTTTGGCACAGTATCTCACACAGATCAGGCACTCAATAAATGCTACTTTTGCTACTGTTTTCATCATCCCATGCATCAGTTCTTAAATTAGCCAATTTTAGTTTCTAGCAGGGTCCCAACATCTCAGTGTTTCTATCACATTACTCCCAACTGCGCAGATTTCATGTCTTTGCCATGCCTTTCCACTGCCAGGTTGAGGAACCTGATGTTTCAAGTTCACTCCCGTGTGGCTGCTCTTAGCTCGTCACCCCCATCTGTTCCAGCCACACCTGTCTCGACCTTGTCTGATTCCTAACAACAACCTCGACTTTTAGAAGCCTCACAGTCTTTTACAAAAGGTGAGCTCTGCTGTTTTGCTTCCAATCTCATTCAGGATGCCAGCCAATATTTTGCTGGCCTTATGATCTAGCAGACAGGTTAACCTGCAAAGCCTATCAGATCCTTTTGTCCTTCTTATCTGGTTCAAAGATAAAAAGCAGGTAGACAGCCAGGCCAAAAAAAAACAAAAAACCTTAAATCTTTTCTTCACAAAATTTGGGAATCAGACCCACAAACCAGTAGAAACAGTGCCACACTCCACACACTTTATTTGCCAAGGTCAGAAGGCACAGAAGCCAACTTTGTGCCTGGGCGCACAAAGAGCAAAGGAACGGTTAGGCAGCTATAAATGCAGCACCCACCAGCCCCACTAACAGAAGGCAGTGGTTATGTAAAAGGATTATTTTCAAGATCCTCAATAGAATCTCTCAAAGAGACTCCTAAAGTTGGCTGGGATCTGCCGAACACTAGTCTCATTTTGGGATGCAAGCCCTGATGTAGTGAGGCCTCAAACGAATAACTGTGGAAAAGAGACACTTCCCTCCCCAGACTCTACAACATGGCAAATCCAGGGTAGGGTTGAAACATAGGATGTAGCCCAGACTTTGAGGGACCTCAACAAGTTACTTAACTACTCTAACCACACTTCTTCGTTTATAAAATGGAGGTCACAGTCTAGTTCTTTCCGGCTGTTAGAGTTAAGAGATGCTCTGTCACCAGATTCACAGCAGGGCCGTGAATCTGGAATGGGGCCTCCGGCTCCATGGAAGTCCTTAGATTAAACCTAAGTAGCAACTGCCTCAAAGTACCAACATTCATGACCGTCAATACATTTGAGCACATATTTTATAAAAATACGTGCTTCATGTCTTAAGATTTATAGCCACCCTGATATAGGTTCTGGTTCTGTTATTATCATCACCACAGATGAAATAACTGCAGAAGGAAATGGTGGAACTAGGATTCAAATCCAGGCAGTCTGATTCCAGGGCCTTAGGTCTTAGTCATCGTAAGACATTGTCTGTCTGAGGAAGCAATGAATACACATTGGAAAGGACAGATAGGCTGACAAATATAATTACCTGGTGTTTTCATCCTCTGGGGTTTTTCATCCTCAAACAAAAGGAAGAAAAACTGACCTGTTCTTATGGATTACAAACAGTAGTACAGTCTTCCTTAAAAAATTAAGCACATTTATTTATACCAATTGTAAGATAATTATTTCCTGAACCAAATTTTTACTACCCTGAGGGTGGGTACTTATTTAAAACACTGCCACATAATGAAATGACTGAGCAAAAAGCAACAGCTAATCACTAGAGGCATTTTTTTCTTTGTAAATACAAAAATCCTATCAGCTAGAAGAATGTAGCATGACAAATCACAAATCAGAGACAGAGTCCTCTATGTGAGGATTTAAAGCTCAAGAATTTCAATGTACTTAATAACACTAAATCTGAGGCAGATGGCCGAATGCCTTAGAAATCCCAAATTGTTAAGGGCATCCTGGATGGAAATTCCCTAGATGGGTTTGTATTTCTTCTCTCTGGATCAGAAAATGGCTGACACCACCTAGTGGTTCTTTTTCCTCTCAAAATCTCAGTCCCCGTGAGCCATAAAATTAAGGTCTGGACAGCATTCTTGCTGTCAAAGTGATCCATGTAAGAAATCCTTAATTACGTTATTCATATAATTCTAACTAAAGTGTTGAACAAATTACATTTTTGTCCATATGGAGATATTCTCATCTCTAGAGCAGTCTCTTAAATATATTTACTGATGTATATGATAAATATAAAATATATGAATCCAAAATCCCCAGAACACTCCTTAGCTTACATGTCATGAGGTACCACCCACATCATTCAACAGTTACTCATTCATTCATTTACGCTGAGGATGAAGAGATGATTTTATATAAGTTATACGTGCTTTTGATGATGAAATTCCACTGGGTGTTAGGCTATTCACTATTTAAAGGTGAGGACACTGAAGCTCAGTCTAACTAAGGAATTTGTCCCACGTCACAGAACTAGTAAGTAGCAGAACTAGGATTTAAATGTAGTTTTGAAACTGGATGCAATGGCTCATGCCTGTCATCCCAGCACTTTGGAAGACTCGGGTGAGAAGACCAGGTGTTCGAAACCAGCCTGGGCAACAGATCGAGACCTTGTCTCTAAAAAATAATAGAAAAGTTGCCCAGGTATGGTGGCACACACCTGTAGTCCCAGCTACTCAGGAGGCTAAAGCAGGAGAATCACTTGAGCCCAGGAGTTCAAGGCTGCAGTGAGCCATGATCATGCAGTGAGCCATGATCATGTGCTCTAGCTTAGGTGACAGAGTGGGACCCTGTCTCACATACATACAGACATACATACATACATACATACATTTTTTGCAGCTGAGCAAGGTGGTATGTACGTATAGTCCCAGCTACTTGGAAGGCTGACAGAAGATTGCTTGAGCCCAGGAATTCAAGTCCAGCCTGGGCAACATAATGAGATATCTGTATATAAAAGTAGTTTTGCCTGTTCCTATAGTCTTCTCTGCTATACTCTGATTTGCTTCACCACAATGACCAGGATGCTGACTAATCCTAACATATTTGCACAAAAATGGAACAATTCTAAGGAACTTGTAAGTCTCATTAATTAATGGCAGTTATGCTAAAAGTTTCCTTCACTGGCAATCCCAGTAAGTCAAGGTACAGCTGTCCTGGGCACATAATAGGTGGCCAGACATTTGCTGATTAGTTTAAAAGTTCAGTTAACCTTGGATACCTCAGAATCACTCAGTACCCCTCCCCCGGAGAAGCACAAAAGAGATAACCAGAGGATAAGAATTACCCAAAGGATAAGAAATACATTTGCCAAATTTACTGCCAGTATCAAGAAGGAGAAATAAGTCAGAAGAAATTCACTTTGTCAGACCATGTGTCTCTATTTGGGTTACTGAAAGTATGGTGAACATGGGAACTGCATGTTATCCGAAATGAAATTTCAAAGAAAAGAAAACCAAATGGGAAACATATGTGAGAGTTAAAGAGGTGGGTGAAACGAAGGAAAGTGAAGTGACCCAGAATGTTTTGTACCCTATGCTGGTTCTGGACAGAGTTAATAAGATGCTTATTAGATCGATATCCTAGGGCCTGGGAATCCACTTCAGCACTTAAGTACATTTACTCCTGGCCCCATGGACCCATAATTGTTCAGCTTACAATAATACAACACTTCCAAAGAGCTGACAGGCAATCTTTAATTAAAATGCACTGAAAATAACTTGAGGCATAGTTTGCACTTAGAAAATGCCTGTTCTCTTAGTAAAGTTACTTAACTTACATTGTATTCTCTTTTTCTTCTTCTTTCTGAACTGAGAGTTTACAATTTATTAAGTGATGAAAAATCTGGTGGGGGGAGGAGAGAAAGGTCAGCAGTGTAGCTTGGGGGTTAAACTCAATCCTTCATGGGAGCCCAGTCACCTGCAAGCTGAATGTTCTTGGTCAAGTTACTTGGTCAAGTTTCCTCATTTTCAAATGGAGAAGACTTCCTGTTGCAGTGGACATCAGAACAGCTCACCAAATGCTCCCAGCTTTTTGGTTGTTGGGGACATGAAAGAGTTATACTTCCCAATATCCTGGTTTGTGGGTAGGCGGGGCCATGTAGTGATTCTGGCCAATGAGTTGTGTGAAGAAGTGAAGCATATCACTTCCAGTCCAAACACTTAACCGCCAGCTCAAGACCATCCAGAGCATTCTTTTCCCTTTTGCACAACAACCAGCAATGTTGGGTAGCTTCTCTGTCAATCTGAGTGACTGACCAGTGGAGTACCCTGTCCCTGCCACTGACCCATACCATGCACAAGTATCCTGAGCTAAAAATAAACCTTTTTTAAAAAAAAAAAAACAACACTGGGATTTGGGGGTTGGTTGTTAAATGTCTAATACTGACTAACAGGCTACTTCATAACCTCATGCTAAGGACTAAATGAAATAAAGCCTTGTAGATGCCTATAAGTGCTTAATAAGTGACTTTTCTTTCTTTTAGAAAGGTACACAATGGTTAGACTGTATATTTTTCATCATACCTAATAGAAAAAGAACTTAACTGAACTAGAATATAAATCTATAAATATTTTCTCCTTTCCCGTCTATTCAGTTTCCGCTAAAGACTAGATGTGGTATTTGGGATTTGGGATCCTACCGACAGTAACCCCAAAGAAAACAGCTCTCTCCCTCTAGATTCAGTTTTAATCTAGTGAATTTCTCTACAATGCAGAAAAATAAGTAACTTTACTACTTTGGTACAAAGTAGAAAGACGTGCCTGAAATTAATTTATCAACTATGTACTATTACAGTTTAGGAACACATTCTATTTTTTGTCTCAATAACTGACATTAGAAGTGAAATAAAACACAAAATTTACAAAACTTATTTGAATATCCTGTTTCTTTGTAAAAATAATGCCACTTTAAATGTGCTTCTTTGAGGAATATGCTAAGATTCTGAACCCATGTGTTTGTGTTATGCTTTAAAATTATGGTAAATGCAGTCCCCTTTTGTCATATGCAAATTAGGATGGCCAATTAGTCACAATTTGCCTGGCACCTGACAAGTTTGAGCACTGAAATTCCCGCAAACGTGGGAAATCCCTCAGCCCTAAGCAAACTCGGTCCCAGTTTGGCCAGTGTTGTCTAGGTTTTAAAACTAAAAGTTGCTCATCCTAAGAACACCCTCGATCCAGGATGGCTGGTCATCCTAATGCAAAGACATACTTGAAGTGTCAAGATAAGCAAGACACATCTTTCTGGAGTATAAAGATACAAGTGAGGGACATTATATCATCTGAAAGAGTTTTCCACTAAAACAAAGATACGTAATAGAAGATGATATAAACTCTGGATGAACTTTGAGGATGGAACTCAAACTGTCAGAGTAATGTTGAGCTTTTTGTCCTTTGTTTTTACAGGGGTACATTAGAGGAAAAGATTGATAAGCAGTACTGGAAAAGAAAAGCCACCCACACAGAAATGACTAGAAAGCAATGCTCACTCCCACTGTTTCTTTCTCCATGCACTTAGACCAGTCATTTAACCTCTCTAGATTATAATCATGCCACTTTTATTTTTAAAATACTCCTCACTAGAAGGCGGGAACTTTGCTTTGTTCACTGCTATATGTTTGGTACCTAAAACTATGACTGGAATTTTACTAAATGAGTAGCTAAATCCCCTAGCCAGGGATAAAACTAACATCCATATTAGGATTGTTGAAGCTATCAAAGAAAATCATACATGTAACAGTGCTTTGCATATTAACAAGAATCGTTTGAAAGTGATTTCTATTCTTTCATAAATCTATTTATTACCTTATTTTCTCCCATTTGATGACATGAATATTATGTTTTTGCCTTATTTGAATTTGGATACGTGGTGATGATAGAATGTAACCTTGATCAAATGTCTACAGGGACCAGCAAGGTAACAACTTCTACTGGGTATTATACAAGAGGCGATGGTGCTGGCTCCAGCTGCAAAAGGTGTGCTGAACCTGAAGGATAAAAAATTTATTATTGAAATCCTGGGCTGATAAAACAAAACCTGCTCAAATCCCTGGGGTGTGAGTTTACCACCTGAAGCAATTAGCACCCTCACCAGCTTACAGGATATGTTTCGCGAAAGATGCCATTATGAGCAGGAACTCATGTGAGTCTGCAAGAGGGAAAAGGCCTGTGAAGTGTGCGCGCTGAGATCCACAGAAAGAGATCAGTGGCACTAAAGAAATGGAAAGAAATAAAATTAAATAAATGAAGTGAGAAGGGGACAGATGGTGCATATAAATTTATTAGAAGCAAGACTGGACAGCCAATAATCCCTTTGGATACGCTGGCGTGGGTGAGGAAAAGTACAGGGCCAACCCAACCAAATGCAGATTGGAAGCTCTTCACTCATTCATTCATGTGTATCCACTCGACATTCTTTCACTCATGCAACTCATTGTCATTGGAAGCATTGCAAGGACCAGGCACCTCTGCCTCTGTCTTGAAGATGTGATGGTGAACAGACACACACACCTGTGCTCTTCCAGGACACTGTCCAGCAGCATTTTCAGCAACGATGGAAATATTTTAGATCTACACTATCTTACTTAGTAGCTACATGTGGCTACTGAGCATTTGAAATATGACTACTGCAACTGAGAGACTAACAGAGTGGGGGGCTGTAATTAGATTTCATCTTAATTACTTTATATTTCAATTTAAGCAGTCACCTATGGCGAATGGCTACTGGAGTGGCTAGTCCAAGTCTAGGTAGGGTCTCCAGGTATAGGCCTCAGGCTGGGGAAAAAGGAAAAGCAAAAGGAAGACCCAGAAGAGTGGAATGCAGGTCTTACATGAACAGCTCTCTGCATACTCATAACTTTCTAAACAAATCAAGTGCTCAACTTTTCCATTCCTATCTCCCCCAAACCCGGAACAAGCCCTCCTAGATTGCAGGAGTTAAAAATGAATGGCAGGGCCAGGTGCGGTGACTCACCCCTGTAATCCCAGCACTTTAATTAGCAGAGGCAGGTGGGACTGCTTGAACCTAGTAGTTCAAAATCAACCTGGGCCACATAGTGAAACCTCATCTCTACAGAAAAATAAAAATAAAGAATAAGCTGGGCAAGGCGGCACACACCTGTAGTCCCAGCTACTTGGGCTGCTGAGATGGAAGGATCACCTGAGCTCAGGAGGTTGGGGCAGCCATGAGCCGTGATCATGCCACTACACTCCAGCCAAAGCGACAGAATAAGACACTGACTCAAAAAAGAAAAACAAACAAACAAAAATGAATGACAGGTGGTGATAAACACTCAGGCTCAAAGTCCTGCTCAATGAAGTGATACCAGAGCCCAGAGTCAATGAACTCAAGTGTCTCATCCAATTTGATCCAAACTGCATGCTGCCTGATGTAGTATCCTTCTCTCACATCCCTGCATCGAGAATGACAAGGTCATTGGGTGACACAGATGCTGCAATGCTATAAAAAAAAGATTCTAAGACAACACACCAGGCTTTGCTCCCCTCCATCCTGACATATCTCAGATGAACAAGGAGGGACATAGCGTGCTACATCTCAATGTCAACAGCACTGTTTCAAGAGGCTAGCCTGTTCACTCTATAGGGATGCCTAGGGCACAAAAATTGGCAGCTGATAGTCTTAGCCTCCTCTGCAAACCTGGAGTGATCTCCCCACTCCAACCAGCAGCATGAAACGCGGGTACCTTACCCCTCGATGGGAGTTTCCATGCATGCTCAAGTTTATGAGACATCTAACGGAAGGGTAATTCAAATAGCCCATGGATCCAGACTTCCTTTTCTCTTAATCCAGTGACATACTAGAAATTGTCAATGAACCTACCAAAAACACAGGAATCACGTGAAAACCAATATACCCTGGCTGCCCTGTTTACTTGACAGGAATTGGCCAGTCCCATACAGAGGTAATGGGGCTTAGCGGGGCTCACGGCCATTGCACACGCAGAGGCTACACCTGGCAGAAAGAGAGCCTTCTTTCTCAATAGGATTTGGCCTTTGTTCATAAGGTCAGTTGCCATAGTCATGGTCAGAAGCATTCAGAACAGGAAACAGAGCTAGTCTTTATGAGGATTGGCAAGCAGTTTCCTGGAGGGAAGAAACACGAGAGGACTGCATCAAATCTAAGACCGGTTTAGATTTTACGCGTCATCAAAACACAAAAATGCTGCCAGGGAATTTGATTGCAGATATGTCCTCTTTTCATATTTTAAGAACTTTAAAAATGGATGAACATTTGTTCATTTTCACCCTATGACTGTGTGCAAATCAATCAGAACACTTTCTTAGCTATTTTCTAATTTGCACCTGCTAATCCTCACATTACTCCAGCCAGGACAGATATCATTGCCTCCAATTCACACAGGAGAAAACAAGATTGGAAAACCCTGTCACTTTTCAGAGTCTAGAGACAAATGGCTCTGACTTCCCAAGCAGAGATATCTGCTGTGTCTTATTAGAGGCAGTTGGTCAGCAAGGCTATGATTTTTAGCTCGTTTGCTTAATATTTCCCTCTAGGAAGAAACTTTAAAAAGCATAATCCTCAGATGCTGTCTTTGGTGAAGTTCTGCTATGCCCTAGAAAACTAGTTAGGTGGTGCTGTAGTCTGAAACCCACATAGATGGAACAGACACAGATAGTCCTGCTTCACCTGAGTGATGTTGTTTTCTAGGGGCACACACTGAAAAGATCCCTTGGGCATTTAAAGAGGTAGGAAGGGGAGAAGGGAAGGAATAAATGGATCTAACTACACCAACATTCAAGGGATTAGGCAAAGGTTCATGAAAACCTAGTGTTCTAAAAGTATTGATCATTAAATGGTGATAACACGTATAATATTTGAATAGTGGCTTCGACATAAATGTCATCATTACCACCAAACAAAAATTCACGACAAGCAGAAGTTTCCAGATGACTTCAGAAAGAACTCACTGCTCCACGTTGACATAATATGAAGTGATGCTGTGATTTACAGAGCTAAACAACATGATCAGGAAAAAGAGCTCAGCTTCCCATCTACAACACAAGTCAGTTATGGAGACAACACATCGATGGGTCTCTACTGCATTCAACTAATGTTTTATCTTGTAGATTTGTGACTCTGCTTGTCTGGGTCAATAAATTGGAAAATATGAGAACGAGGATTTTCAAAGGTCTAATAAGGAATTACTAAATCGATGCTTCTTCCCAGGAGGAGTTGAAAATTCCTTTACCATTAACTCTTTAACACTTTCTGTCTTCATGGGATCTAAGCAAAGATTTCTGGTCACAGTGCTCTCTCCCTCCCCATCTGTGTTATTCCTGTCTTTGGAGAAGAAGAGGGAATGGGGGTGGGCAACGGCACTGTGACTAGAAACCTTTGCTTTTTAAAATCACCAAGGGCCTGGTATTGTCATCTCTGCCAAAAAAAAAAAAAAAGTCTCATCTCTGATGACATGGGATGAAACCACACACCAATTTTCAAGAATTATTTCATGCAAATACATATGTTCCAACTGCATATAAATTACAATAGCAATAAATCAAATCCTATTTTCTCACTGACTTGTATTATTACTTCACAGTTAATTCCTCTTCCTTTCTCAATAAGCTAACACCAAGTTTTCTCTGTATCTACCACAAATATAATTGGAGTCGTCAAACTTACAGAGCAAGCAATTCTTACCATGGGCAGGGAGGACTGAGAAGAAGGGGTTGATTACATGTTGAAACTATGCAAATATGATATGCCAGCTATTTTGCTATATGCTATAAATATGTTAAACAAAGCGGGGCTCGGTGGCTCAGCCTGTAATCCCGCGCCTCTGGGAGGATGAGGTGAGTGATTGCCTGAGCCTGCGGGTTCGAGACCCGCCTGGGCAGCGAGACCTCATCTCTACAATAAATCAAAAAATTAACTGGGCATGGTAGCACGCATCTATAGTTCCAGCTACTTGGAAGGCTGAGGCGGAAGGATCGCCAGAGCCCAGCAGGTCGAGGCTGCGGTGGCCGGGAGCGGCCACTGCACTACAGTCTGGGCAACCGAGTGAGACTCCAACTCAAAAAAAAAAAAAAAAATATGTGAAACAAAATTTATGGGAGGTCATTTTGACAGACCGAGGACCAGCACCAGGCCTCCACAGACCAGACCAAACCAAACCAAAATGGAGTCATTCATACTAAATACCAGATAACCAAGCTGAATATTTAAGGAAGCAAACAGATCCCAAAACAGATCTGTTTTTCTTGAAAACAGGAGATTTCAGCCTACCTGAGTTAGCTTAATAAGTAGGTTCCCTCTGCTTCAGTCCTTACAAAAAAGTAAACTGATGCTAACCAAACAGGGTTTTTTTTCTGTTATTCTTTTTCCTTGTTCCCACCTTACAAAACCCATTGTTCTGTCACCACCTAGTGGGAACTTTTCCTTCCATTTTGTAGAATGCAGGGTGACCAGCTTCATGAATTACAAATTAAAGTCAATTCGATCCATAACTAAATTTGTTGTAATTTTGGCTTTTGACAAATATGTGGTTTCATCTAATCCTTATATCAGAACTGCAAATATTTCGACACAGGCACCCTGACAGACAGAGACATGGAAGCAAAGAGTTGTTCAGGGGCATGTCAGAAGCCACAGAGTTGGGGAGGGTGAGTGCCCACAGCCCACAGCCCATGTGCTTCTTCTCCCTCCACAGTGACTCAAAAGAGGGACAGAGGCCTGGGAGTGGAAGAGAGGGCTGCAGGAACCTCTGGGCAAATCTCCAACAGGAGCTGTGGAGGTCTGCCATGGTGATAACATGCTCAGTAAGGTACAGGGAAAAGTCCGCCTAGGATTGTTTACAAGCCTGCTATTCCGGGATGCCTAATGCCCCCTGAACGGAATCCTTGAGGGAGAAAGGCAGGATGTGTGGTGGGCTCACAGTGAGGAGTTCTCCTCTTCTTCTATTGCCTCCAGCTCCTTTGAAAAGGGAGGCTGCCCTTCACAGATTTAAACTAGGTCTGACAAGATAAATCCGTTCCTTAAACCATTTCAAAGTAACAAACAACAATCATTTCTTTCCCCCTCACTTTCCCATTACTTCTAGAATAACATACAGAATTCAAATAAGAGGGGCACAGGTCATTCCTTAATGAAGGTTCTTATTTTCAGCAGCATTTCTGTGGATGTGAGAGGGTCAGCCACAGCACGGCTACAATATGCCTTGTGACCACGGGGCCAGGCTCACCCTCACCCTCAGATGTTAAGAGTGACAGGAAGCAAGCTCCTCTCGTTCTTGTTTTCCAGCTCAGGGGAGGCAGAGAGCCTGGCTCTATCTTCCTTATGCAGTATTGTGTTTTCTACAATGAGCTGTATTCCTTATCAGAGGTCACAAAGTAAAAACCTGAAGGCCGAAGAAGGCACTTGTGAGTATTTTGTTTGCCAACATGATGTTAGATTTTTAATTGAGTTTGCAGCTTCCTGCACCGGTACAAACTCTCTGGTCCAGGCACCCCCCACCCACAGGTTCTGACTCTATCAGCCAGACCAACGTCACTCTTGGATCACCTCTTGGGACCTAAACACTTAGAGTTTGTAGCCCCAGTTTTATAGACACAGGGGGGAAAAAAAGTATTTCCACAAAAAGTATGCCCTACCCCATGCTAACCTTGCTTACATATAAAACCCCTGAAACTGGGGATGTTAATACCCTAACAGGGGAAACATACTTCCAGAAGAGATTATGATAAATAGAGGTAACGGCACAGCATGAACAGAGAAAAGGGAATCCCATCTCTATCCAAGGAAGTTGTGGAAAGTTTCAGAAAGAGTTGCCATTTGACCTAGGTCCTAAAGGTGAGAGAACTTGCAGAAAGGAGAGGCACATGAGACAAAGATATTCACAGAATGAAGAGCAGATTGACTCAATGGCTGAATCACAGGGATTGTGCCTCCACTGTCCCATCTAAAATGAACAACCATCACAGAGCAGCCAATAAAAACCCTAATAAAGGAACTTGTCAAGATATGAGTGGGCATGCACAGTTCACAGTGCTAACTCGGGGCCAGCATCATATGACGACAGGTCTGGAACAACTGGTAAGGTCTCTTGAACAAAAAGGCCACACACAGCATATCTTGTCTCTTGAACTGGCCCCACCAGGCTCCCAGACTTGACATCTTGTGCATCTTCTACTCTTCTCTTTCCCTTCTGTTAATGAGGTTCTGTCCATCTCATCTAAGACACAGTTCTTTTGTTTACCTTCTCTTCCTTATGCATTCCCAGAAAGACAATATGGCCTAGACCAGGCTGGGTGTGAAAATCCTGGTTCTTTCGATTCTTAGCAGGTTATCCCTTAGGCTCAGTTTTTCCTTCTGTAAAAAGGGGAACAGCAGTACCTTTCCTCACAGGGTTGAGCACCTGCCACATGGTGAGCATACAATAAATGCTAGCCTTCGGTAATATAATTAATTATTCATGCCTTACCATGAGCCCTCTTCCCACCCTGTTTCCCCTCCTCTAGATCATTCTCACCACCACCACCACCACCACAATTAATTTGTCAAAAATAGCAACAAAACAAGTTCTGCCACTCCATTCCTCTTCGCCCTGTCAACATAACCATATCCCATTCCACAGCCTCATGTGGACTATGTTGGGGCCATGTAGCTGAGTTCTAGCTAATAAAATGTAAACAAAAGTGACATGACACCATTTCAGGCTTGGCTTCTAAAACACTTCATGATAGTCCATGTCCTTTCCACTTCCATAATCCTGTTGCAGATGTGCACAGTGGCATGGAAACCACATGCTGAAGATGGCAGAGCCATAAAATGGAAGAGTCTAGGGCCCTGAATCACCACTTGGAGGAGAGTCCCCTGCTAATTAAAAATATCTATGTTGGACACTTAGTGAAAAAGAAATAAATTTCCAGCAAGTTAAGCCACAGAGACTCTGGAGTTTCTCTGTTGTAGCAGCTAACACTACCCTATTATGTCCAGTCTTAAACTTTTGATATATTCCCACTACCTACAGAATGATACCAGATCTCCCTCCCATGGCATTCAAGGTCTCCCTAATCTAGCCCAACTACTCACCAAGCCCACTGCTGACCACAAAGCCAGTACTGTACTCAGTACTTTTCATAAATACCAGGCATTGGCAGGCCTTCTCAATCTTTGAAATCTCTGCTCTTCAGGTTCTTTCTATAAAAAGTACCAAATCAATTAATATTTGACCAAATTCTGGCCAGCCTTCAAAGAGAAGTTCAAATATCATCTCCTCTGAGAAGCTCATGCAATGCTGGGTCACCATGTTCGCTGGTTACCAGAAGAGACAGACAGACTAGGTTCTTTCCTTTACTATAAGAGGACTACTTATGATGTTATGTAGAAAACTGTTCCTGTATTTTTACACTACTGCATGCATCTGGAGGACAGAGACTAAGGCCTCTTCAGTCTCACATTCTTAATCCTTAACACATGAGTTGGAATGAGTAGGGACTTAGTAAATGCCATATGAGTAAATTAATAAATGCATAAGGAAATATGAGCATGTTACACTTACCATTAGGTAGTATGCCCAGGCATGACTACTTGGCCTCAATATCACAAAAGTGAGACCACGTCCAATAAATGTTATATGAGTAAATTAATAAATGCATAAAGGAATAAGCACATATTCCATATACCGTTAGATAGTATGCCCTAGCTTGATTCCTTGGCCTCTGTATCACAAAAGTGAAACCACTTACCTACAGCCCAGTCTGAGATCTGCAAATTTAAATCACTGGACACAAGAAGCCAAATGATAAGGCTTTGAGCAGAACACTCCATGACTAGACCAAGAGTTCAAAACCTCTAATCTGTCCATCAAAATTGATACAATAGATTAAAAATCAGCAATAATCTAAATGCCCCCCCAAATGACTTGATATATATTATGGCATATCTAAACATGGAATATTATGCTGCTATAAAAATGGGTATAGTGTCCTCTTTTTCTGTCACAATTCTACCACCACGTCTTAGTAGTCATATGATAGCTGAAGTGTCACTTCCTTAGAATCTGCTATTTACTCCCAGACTCACCTTTCTTCAGAATTCTTTCACGTTCACTGGTATGATTATTTGATTCTTGTGTCTCCAACTACTATTAAATAAATGACAGTGGAAATAATATTGCTCTTTTTATTTTTAAATAGATTAATGAATGAACATTCAACAGAATATGAAGTAACATGAAGATATATAATTATAAATTAAAATGATTCTGTTACATAATCCTATTTTGTGAAGGAAGAATGTTATACCTGTCAACCTAACCACAAAAAGATACACACACACACAGGAATGTATGGAAAGTTCCTTACCTACATGTCAAAGGATTTTCCTAGCCAAAGTTAAAACGATCTGTATACTCAAGTGGTTGTGACCTCTTCCAGTAGATTCTAGACCCTTCTTCCTCCCTGGTACAGGCCAGGGGAGTTTCCTAATGAGTGATGGATGGAATGGACAACTTCCTTGAGCAGGAGGAAGGAGCCTGCTTCTCTGCTTTGCTCGCCAACTACAAAACAGCAGCTGGGACCAGGAAGTCTAGATTGTGGAGGCCACCCATCAGCCACGGCAAGATGGCAGAGCCCACGACACATGTCGTGCGGCTACACCGGCCACATCCAGCCCTGCACAGCTGTGTAGCTGATCAGGGAAAACAGCACTTTTTATGCCAGTTTCCCAGGGGTGCAGCCAGTTCATTACAGAGAGGAGAAGAAGAAGAATGGAAGGGCAAAATACTCTGCATCCTTTCCCTGCCACTGGCCGCCTGGCCATTTGGAGGAATATCAGGTAGCTTTTCCGGGCTATTCACCAGAAGCATTAGACTACTAGGAAAGTCCTGCCTACTCACTCTGTCACTGTCCAGATCCAAACTACAGTCACAAAATGGAGATTTTGGTGAGGCTACAAATATTAGGAAAATCAAGATTTAATAGAAAAGACTGGCATGCAAATGTTCACCACTATCATGATAGTCACTAAGTAGCACTTTCCTTCAATATTTTAGACATATACATCTGTAATTATGCCATAAGCATACATGTATACATATACACAGAGAGGATATATATAATATATGGTAATGTTTACTGAAAAATCAGAAGAGAAACTAAGTCAGCTTAAACTCATATTATTTGCACTTTTATGATATAATTTTCTCCCTGATTTTCACCAAACAAATAAGGCAGGATATATGCCAATTCACCAAAAATTTGGAAAAATCCTAAATGGCAACTGGTTAAAGAAATTATGGTACATCAACAAAAGGAGGCCAGGCTTGGTGGCTCAGCCTGTAATCCCAGCACTTTGGGAGGCCAAGGCGAGCGGATTGCCTGAGCCCGCAGGTTCGAGACCCACCTGGGCAACTTGGCGAGACCTCATCTCTACAATAAATCAAAAACTAGCCAGGTGCGGTAGCGCGCACCTGTAGTTCCAGCTACTTGGAAGGCTGAGGCTGAAGGATCGCCGGAGCCCAGCAGGTAGAAACTGCGGTGGCCGGGAGTGTGCCACTACACTGCAGTCTGGGCGACAGTGTGAGACTCCAACTCAAAAAAAAAAAAGAAAAGAAAAGAAAAAGACCAAAAAAAAGGAAGTACTTTGTAAACTTTTAAACCACAAGCCAATGGCTGATACAGAATGATGTTTATGACATATGATTAAGAAAAAGATTTCAAAACATTTTGTTTGATTCAGTTTTTGTAAACATATACTTTATATGTATAAAGTAAACAATATGAATATATTAAATATATTTATATAATATGGAATATGGAAATATATACAAAACAAAATTAAGACATACTATGTATGAAACAAGTAAATGTGGTTGGGAGGGATTGTTGATATTTGCTGTTTTCTATTTTTTTAATATATTTTCTTGTTTTAAGATGTGCATTTAGGAGAGAAAAAAGATAGCAAAAAAGAAAGAAAATAAGGGGGAAAGGAAGCAAGAATCCTAGGCTGGGATTTAGAAAACCCGGTTGATATAAGAGCTCAGCAGAAGGCTCTGAACAACTGCTCACATTCCCCCCACCCTATCCCCCACAGACTCCTTCAACATACAAAGACCAGGTAATGAAAGAATAACTTTGAGTAACTTGGAGTTTGGAACAAAAGAACTAAAGAGATGTGGCACCTCACTTATATATGAATAGGTTTAAGATATGAGTTCCACTGTGGACACTGCCTACTAAACCTTTCCTATATTCCCTCTCTCCTTCTCTCATCAAATAAGTCACCCCTCCAAAAAAAATAAAAAAACAGAAAACATAACTCAGGGTTGCTCACCAAGGACAGCAAAGGCAAGGTACTCAGAGAATAAGGCTAGGCATTACAGAACCAGTCAATGTGGTGACTGTAGCCAGCCAGCAGATTGAGCAGCTGTTCAACTACTGCAGGCTCTTGGGGGGGGCAGTTGTGGAGAGACAAGATGCAAACTCAGCAGTATCCATCTAGCTTCAGAACTTTTTAAAGAGAAGCTGAAAACACAGATGTCTGGGAAATCTCCCTATTTTTTAAGTGTCCATAACTAAGTGAAGAGGCCCTTGGATGAGTGACTTAACCTTTCTCAGGATTACGTTTCCTGATCTGGAAATTAGAGAAAACAGCAATGCCTATCTCACAGGGTTATTAAGACATTTAAATGAGTTAATCCATCCAGAGAACTCAGGAAGTTACCAGGCCCAGGAAAGCAAGCAGCATTAATCATCATCCAACCACCAACTTCCACAGGCCACCAGTTCGCAACCATGAGCTACTACTACCTGAAGGTCCCTGGGGTCAGGGATGCGACACCACTACCTTCACTCTCCCAATCCCTGGCCTGGGAGGAGGCACACTATCTGTAGCAGCATTTTATGAATACATGAGTCAATCATGGAACAATCCCTAAAAAGCTAAGCTCCAAGAAGCCCTCTGGCATCACCAGCCCAGACACCTCATAATCTCAAAGGGTGTGAGCAGGCTGCACAGTAAGCAGAACCCTGGAACACTACCCCCCACACCCAGCTCCAAGGACCACTACCATTTACTGTACTTTCTGAATTCCACCGTGCTGAAGGCTTAGGACGCGTCAGGTGTGGGGAGGATGGGAACAGATGGCAGTCCCAGGAGTGCCTCCTTGTAACCGCTGATCTATCAGGAATCCATAAGCCACTCCTCTCTGCCCTGTCATTTGCTTACAAGTCTGCCTGCTGAGAAAAATCCCCAGGAGTTCTTTCGGCCCATATGTTCTCTGGAAAGTTGGCCCTTTGTCACATGGAGGAAGTAAGAAGCTCCAGTGCTCTCTATGATGGCCCCTCCTCTCGCCTAGGTTCCAGATACCTTTGAGAGACTCACTGTTATCAGACTTCTTGCCAGTGAGGCTTACCTCGGGGCAAAACCTCATGTGATCCTGCAGACTGAGGATGGATAATAACAACCGCAGCTATAAACTAAATATTCAACATGTATAGGACCCCAGACTACATACTTACATCAATAACCCTTCATCAACCTTTGAGCCTGTTTCAGAGGAGGAAAGCAAATCTCAAAGAGGTCATACAGCAACACACCAGACACTGAATGGTAGAACTCAGACTGAAAAGGTCACTTGACTCTGGACACAGGGCTGACATGTCTTCACCATGTAATCACCCAGAAAAATGATTCCTTGCACTCTTGAAAAATGTCTCAGTACCTCTCTATAACAGTCACAGGGCCTTGTGCTTGGCATGTATCTCCGGGAGCATGTTGACTGACACCTAGACTTTTCTCCTCTGAAAGCCACTGGAAATCTGTCAACACCATCCCCTGAGCACCTAAGTATTTCTTGGGGGCTACCTAATCTTCCTCAAAAAAAATTATAAGGCCGGGCTCGGTGGCTCAGTCTGTAATCCCAGCACTTTGGGAGGCCGAGGTGAGTGGATTGCCTGAGCCCGCGGGTTCGAGACCCGCCTGGGAAACTTGGCGAGACCTCATCTCTACAACAAATCAAAAAATTAGCCGGGCGTGGTAGCACGCACCTGTAGTTCTGGCTACTCGGGAGGCTGAGGCGGAAGGATCGCCGGAGCCCAGCAGGTCGAGGCTGCGGTGGCCGGGAGCGGCCACTGCACTCCAGTCTGGGCGACAGAGTGAGACTCCAACTCAAAAAAGAAAAAAAAAAAATTATAGGCTGCTAGGAAGCAAGGATGACTGGAACCATCCCTGCATTACCCCATTCAACAAAGACTTTTTGAATAAGTTCTTTTTTAAAAAAAATAAGAAGTTCTTAAACCCTTGTAGCTAGATTCTAGGACAAAGCCACCTTTTTAACTATTTTGCATATGTTTCTGAATCCTTGACTTCTCAGTGAAGTTCACTTTGACCCCACGTACTAGTGATATTACAAACTGCTACACCCCTGGACAATTTTAATCCCGACTCTGCCCTAGTTTTTCTTTCTTCCAGAGCCCTTATCAGCTTCAAATATACTTCGTAATTTTAGAATCAATTATGTTGATAGTGTATCATCTGTCTTATGTTACCTGCACCCCCACTATAATGTACAACTTTTTGACTGATATATTCCAAGTGCCTACAACCGAACCTGGCACATAGTAGGCACTGCATAAATATTTCTATTTGAACTGAACTGAGGTGAAAATCCTTGCCACTTTGTGTCTCAAGTTCCTCATTCCCAATTAAGTGGTTCCAGTGCCGTTTGCTTCATGGGCTGCCATGAGAATGAGAGGGCAAGAGACACGAGCACAGCATGTGGCCCAGTGCTGGCACACAGTGAGTGTCTTCCCCATTCCTTAACCCAGGAAATGAAAGCTGCATTGCAATCTGTACCTGGCTTCATAGCTTAAGTCATTGATTGCTACATTCCCAATGGATTGAGTTGTTTCTGAAGCTGGAAGAGCCATTCTTCATTAAGGGCAATTTCTCTTAGAAAGGGCAATTTATTCTACATAGATGCTGAGCATTTATTTCTACCATAGACAGGAGCCTATAATGTTGACAAATGTCTGTAATGATCGGTAAACAAACCTGGGAAGGGTTGGGGCTGGACTTAAGTTAATAGGCTGCCTAAGCACTAAGATACATTTACTTTTAATTCCCAGGACCCAAGGTCAATTCAAAACTGGAAGCCTGGGCCTCCAATAACCCTTCAGTTTCATTCAGTGAGTGAATGAGGAGAACTGCCCAAATGACAGGAAAAACCTGTGTAGCAACTGACTATTCACATTGTAGCCTGCCCACAGGATCTGGATCTCCTAGATGGTAACGGTGTGCCTTAATGCATCCTTCTATCTACCCCCTGGCCAAAGCTCCATGCCTGGAACAAAGTAGAAACTCAATAAAATGAGAAGAGAGAGGAAGGAGGAGGAAAAAAGTAAGGGAGGCAAAAAGAAAGAGTAAGAAAGAGAAGGCCAAGTAGGAAAGGAAAGAAGAAGGCAAGGAGTTGGGGGGGAGGGAATAGCGTGGAAGAGAGACAGGAGGGGGGGTGGGGGGGCGAATAAAACTGTTCATAGTGAGACTTTACCATTTTAGTAAAAAACAAAAAGAAATGAAAAAAGACTATGGTCTTTATGCTTTTCTATGTTCCTATAGATATGAAATAATGGTACATCTGATAATGCTGGATACCTCATGTTGGCACGGAGGGAGAATTGGAATTAATGGGTAGGAGAGAATGCATTCACTTTTTCTTTACCCACCCTCTGTAATTCTGCCTTGTTCCAGAATTAGGAAGGTGGGACTACAGCAAAACCAGCCAGCTGCTGAAAGCACAGCACTGAGAAAGGAGAACATAGGAAATGCTGATAAGAAAGAAGAGAAAAATAATTATGGAATTCTGGGTACTTCCCAGGAGGCCAGTAATCTTAGAGGCCAAAGCAGTCAGCAGTCAAGAGCTGGTGTGAGACCAGTCCAGTTGGAAATATGGTAGGCAGAGTGAGGTAGAGGAATAGGAACGAGGAAGGCACTTTTACCTAGGAGCAGACTCAGGGAACAGATTTCACAAAGAGGAAGCTGAGGGACTTAGAGTGAGGTGAGGAGAGAGCTCAACTATTCAGCATTACCTCTATGCAAAGTTTTCTAGTAAATGCTGGGACAAAAACTCACAATCTTGTCCGAGAGATGAGACTAAATATTACAGCAAGAGGTCTGCCACCTTTCCTTTCTCTTTCACCTCACGCTGTCATTGTTCCTCCTTGGAGCAGTACAGAAAACCCTGGATGAATCACTGGCTGGTATTCCATCCTGCCTGAGTTGGCAACAGTTCTCCACCCATTCCTGTCTACAAGCAAGGATATTCTTTTTCATGTCTGTCACCTCCTATAGTCTTCTGCAATCAATATATTGGTGTCAGCCCATCAGACTTCTCACTCTACTAACTTACCAGTTCTCAGTGTGACCTCTCAGACCTTCACCTTCCTAATAGGAAAAATTAACAGTACACAGCTCACAGGGTTTTTGAAAGATCAAACTACATAATTACATTAGCACAATGACTAGCAATAGAAAGCCCACAATAAATAGGAGCTATTAATTTTAGGCAGTGCTTCATATACTGCTCAGTCCCTCTAATATTAGTGCTTGTCATCAGTCTTATTTTACGGATGAGGAAAACGGGCTACAGAGATGAATTCCCCAAAGTTAGTTAGTAAATGGTAGAGATAGAATTTGAATCCATATTGAAATATACCCCTAGCTAATAATTATACCATCTCCGACTCTTTCTATCCACTTGCTTTTCTGCCTTTCTTTAATACACATTATCTTGTCCCTTTCCCCAATTTACTTTCATCAATTTCTCTTCCTCTTTCCTGTCCCTAACCTACATATACCTGAGGCCACAAACATATACTCTGAGCACAGAGTAGGGAGAGAGATGGGAACAGGAAAAGAAGATAAAAAGTCAGACCCCACTGGCAGTGTCCTTTTTTTTTTTTTTTTTTTTTTTGGCATTGTAGTCTCATTCTGTTGCCCAGGCTAGAGCACGGTGGCCACTCAAAGCCACCACAGCCTTGACCTTGCTGGGCTCAGGCAATATTTCTACTTCAGTCTTCCACGTAGCTGGAACTACGGACATATACTACCACACCTGGGTTATTTTTTTATTTTTATTGTAGAGATGAGGTCTCACCAAGTGGCCCAGACTGGTCTTGAACCCCTGAACTTAGGCAATCCTCTCACTTTGGTCTCCCAAAGTGCTGGGATTACAGGCTTGAGCCACCATGCCCAGCCGGCAGTGTATTCTAAAGCCAAATACACATCTACCATAAGACCCAGCTCTTCCACACCTCTGTAAATACACAAAAAAGGGGATACTAATGTCAACAAAAACTCCCAGACAAGAATAGAGCATCTTTATTGAAAATAGCCCCAAACTACCTGGATGTTATAGAAGAATAAATATAATATATTTAAAATATAAATATATTTTATATTTTATTATGGTATGTTCATGCAATGGAATACTATATAACCAATAAAAAGGAACCACTGATTCACACAACAAAAAGGATGTATCTCCCAACCACACTGAACAAATTAGGCCAAACATAAGAGAGTACATAGTTTTTTATTAATTTGAAATTTGTGAGCAAGCCAAACAAAGTACACTAACAGAAGTCAGACCTAGTGTTGACCTCTTTGGGAAGGGAGCACTGAGTGGGAAAGAGCACAAGGGAGTCTTTGAGGATATTTGCAGTGTTCCATATCTTAGCCTGGTAAAGGTTATACAATAACACGTAGGTTAAAAGGTCATCAAGCCACAATTAATGTTGATGAACTTTATGTACTTTATGTACTCTGGGCTCCATTAAAAAAGAAGAACAACAACAAAAGTAATAAAAATATCAGAATCCATTTCATTGCAGAAGTGTCCAAGGATCTGGGGCTGTGGCCAAGATGGCGGGCTTTGGTGCTGTCCACAGGTAGAGTGCTGACTTGTCTCTTGGCCGAGACCTGAAACAACCTTGTGTATGGGAACAGGGAGGGTGTAGGTCAGGACACATCCAGTGAAGTCACAGCCAAGTACATCTGCTGCTCTCTGGTCCCACAGCAAGCTCTCAGGCCTGCTAGAGGTTTGCAGCAAAAGCTGAAACACAGCTCCCCCACAGCTGAGCTGCCTGTGCTTATTTTACATAGTGTTCTTGTGATAACCATCAAAATTAATTCCTATTGCAGATTTTCTGGCACATCGGATGGCTTTTAGTTGGTACATTATGGTACTCTGGTTCTCTATCAACTCCTCATCTGAGCAGGACTGTATGTATCCTTAAGATGTTTATTTCCTCTGGTCACAAAGGTGTCAGACAAAGGGGGATTGCTGTTCATTTTATTACCAGGCACATTATTGCATTAGTTACCCACACCTTGTGGGATAGCATATGCTGAGACTTGACAACAGTATATTTGATTTCAACAAGACCCCTGTATATTTGATTTCAATAAGAGTGCCAAAACAACTCAACAGAAAAAGAGTAAGAGCAGTCTTTTCAACAAATGGAGCTGAGACAACTTCATATCTACATGCAAGAGGATGAAGTTGCAACCCATTCCTCACAACATACACCAAAATTAACTTAAAACGGATCATAAACCTAAATATAAAACCTCAATCCATAAAACTCATAGAAGAATATATAAAAGTATATCTTCAAGACCTTGAATAGGCAAAGCCTATTCAGATGTGAGCCAGACCAGGCACGGTGGCTCACATCTGCAATTTCAGCACCTTGGGAAGCTGAGACAGGAAGATCACTTGAGGCCAAAAGTACAACATCAGCTTGGGCAACACAGCAAGACTCTATCTCTATAAAAATTTTAAAATTAGTCAGTGTCTATATTAACGTATAAAAAAATAAAAGCCCACAGTCCCACCCACTCAGAAGGTTGAGGTGGGAAGAACCCTTGAACCCAGAAGCTAGCAGTTACAGTGCGCTATGATCACTCTACAATACTCAGGGCAACAGAGTGAGACCCTATCCCCCTCTAAATATATCTATCTAATTATCTATCTATCTATCTACCAAAAACACAAACAAAATTTTTTAAAAAGCCAGGCTCGGTGGGTGGCTCAGCCTGCAATTCCACGCTTTGGGAGGCCAAGGTGAGTAAATTGCCTGAGCCCGCAGGTTCGAGACCCGCCTGGGCAACTTGGTAAGACCTCATCTCTACAATAAATCAAGAAAATTAGCCAGGCGTGGTAGTGTGCGCCTGTAGTTCCAGCTACTTGGAAGGGTGAGGTGGACGGATCGCCGGAGCCCAGCAGGTCAAGGCTGTGGTGGCCGGGAGCCAGACTCCAACTCAAAAAAAAATTTTTTTTATTTATTTACTTATTTATTTATTTTTATTTTTTTTTTTTGAGTTGGAGTCTCACTCTGTCGCCCAGACTGGAGTGCAGTGGCCGCTCCCGGCCACCGCAGCCTCGACCTGCTGGGCTCCGGTGATCCTTCCGCCCCACCTTTCCAAGTAGCTGGAACTACAGGTATGTGCTACCACGCCCAGCTGATTAAAAAAATTTTTTTAAAGATAAAACTTTTGTGTTGTAAATGATACCATCAAGAAAGTGAAAACACTGAGCATGGTAGTGTACACCTATAACCCCAGCACTTTGGGTGGTAGAGGCAGGAGGCCTGCCTGAGTCCATGAGTTCGCAATCAGGCTGGGCAACATAGCAAGGCCCCATTAGCACAGAAAATACAAAATTAGCCAGGTGTCGTGGTATATGCCTGTAGTCCTAGCTACTCAGGAGGCTGAGGCAAAAGGCTCATTTGAATCCAGGAGGTCAAGGTTGCAGTGTGCCACTGTACTCCAGCCTGGGCAACAGGACAAGGTTTGTCTTAAAAAACAAAAAAAAATTTAAAAGAATGACTATAGAATGAGAGAAAATATTTGCCAATCACACATCTGATAATGGGCTTGTATCCATAACATATAAAGAACTGTTAGTCAACAATAAAAGACAACATTATTTTTAAATGGGCAAAGCATCTGAATAGACATTTTTCTCAACATGATGTACAATGGACCAAATAAACACATGAAGAGCTATTCAACATCATTAGCCATCAGGAAAATACAAATCCAAAACACAATGAGATACTGCTTCTTATACCCTTGATTGGTATATGAAAACAGACAAGATCTGGTGATGATGCAAAGAAACTGGATCCTTCATACACTGCTGGCGGGAATGTAAAATGGCGCGGTTGCTTTGGAAAATGGTCTGGCAGTTCCACATAGGTTTTTCTCTATGCTAAACATAGAGTTTCCACTGCAAACAATAATTCCATTCCTAGGTATGTACTCAAAAGAAATGAAAACATATGTCCACACAAAAACTTGTACACGAGTATTCATAACAGTACTATTGAAAATAGCCATAAAAGCAGAAACAATCCAAATGTTCATCAAATGATGAGTGGGGGAAAAAGTGTCTATACAATATCTATACAATAGAACATTATTTAGCCATAAAAAGGAGTGAAGCCAGGCTCGGTGGCTCAGCCTGTAATCCCACGCTTTGGGAGGCTGAGGTGAGTGGACTGCCTGAGCCCGCGGGTTCGAGACCCGCCTGGGCAACTTGGCGAGACCTCATCTCGACAATAAATCAAAAAATTAGCCGGGGGTGGTTGTTATAGCTACTTGGAAGGCTGAGGCAGACGGACCGCAAGAGCCCAGTAGTTCGAGGCTGTGGTGGCCGGGAGCGTGCCAATGCACTCCAGTCTGGGCAACAGAGTGAGACTCCAACTCAAAAAACGTATCTGGGACAAATATCTCATGGAGGTATTTAATGGGCTGAGACGTGTACAGCAGTGGCATGACATAAGAGCTTAGTCAATACTAGTTGTTGTTATTCTTTTTTATCTTTCTTCTCTTTTTCATTATTGTATTAGGCTACTAATTACAGATTAGTGACTTAATCTGTAATGCATCTTTAAGAATTAGGATATAACAGGACTGGAAGGGAACTATGACACAATCTATTGTAGTTCTTCATTTTTAGAGAGGCCCAGAGGAGATAAGTGTCTTTACCAAGGTCATGGGGTTGATCGATACAGACAGCCAGAGCTACAAATAGATCCCTGCACCTTTGACGTTGGTCAGTCATGTGTTCTTTCCATTTCCTCATACAACCTCAGTAACCTTCGGGGGTTTTTTGGTTTTGTTTTTATTTTTTTAATGTCATAGGCATTTCTTCTCCCTTTCCCTAACTTCTTTCTTTTTTTGAAATATGATATTTATTGATATAAGATTGAAATAAGATTCAAATACCATATGGATCATTCATTTAAAGTTTATAATTTGATAGTTTTAATATAGCTACAGAATTGTGCAACCATCACCCAAATCCAACATTTCATCATCTCAACAAAAAAGAAGCCCCATGCCCTGTAACTATCTCTCTCTTAACCCTGAGTTCTAGGCAAGTGCTAATCTTTCTGTCTTTATAACTGTGCCTATTATGGACATTTTATATAGATGGAAACTGTATGAGGTCTTTTGTGACTGGCTTCTTTGTTTAGCATTATATGTTCAAGATTCACTTACACTGTAAGTGAATAGCTACTGCACTTCAGCCTGGACAATATAGTAATATCCTAACTTTTTTTTTAAGGCAATACAATTGCAGTATACTAAGTGGCTCAGCTGAGAAATGCTGATATATTGCTACTGATATGTAGTTATTAGGAAGATAGAAGAAGAAAAGTGTGGGCTTCGGGGGGTATAAAAAATTAAATTCTCGACTTCCTTACTAGCTATAACAATATATAGCAATAACAATAAATATCTCAAATTGAAACTGTAAGAAATAGAAATAACAACATATGGTTTTTAAACACACAAGGAAATAACAGAAAAAAGAGCTTAAAAGTGGTCCCTTCTGAGATACCACATTGAAGGGTGGGGAACAGTGATGGTGGAAACTACATTTTGAATTTGTTTTTCCTTTTTTGAGTCGAGGTCTCGCTCTGTCACCCAGGCTGGAGTGCAGTGGCACAATCATGGGTCACTGCAGCCTCAACCTCCTGGGCTCAGGAGAGTCTTCTGCCTCAGCCTCCTGAATAACTGAGACTCTACACATGCACTACCAAGACTGCCTGATTTTTTGTGGAGAGGAGGTCTCACTATGTTGCCTACACTGGTCCCCAACTCCAGGAATCAAGCAATCCTTCCACCTCAGGCTCCCAAAGTGTTGGGATTACAGGCATGAGTCATTGTGCCCAACCTGAAGTTCTTAAAATTATCTAAATGTGTTGCACTGACTTTTAAATAAAAACTTTATTCAAGTTTAATAGGACTCAAATGCAGGTGTGTCCAAAATCCAAGCTGCAATCAACATCTGGGTATAATTTATGGGACCTTTGCCCGTATGGGATTTAAATAAAATGCTCTTGGAGATGCCTCAGAAAACATCTTTGTACAAATTAAGTGGTTTTTAAAATAATTATCCGCATAAGTCAATTCACTGCAGAGAAGAAATGAAACTCTTTGAGGCCAATACTTTCTCTACCAACAAACACTTAATTGGGATGAATAACACTAATAATCAGAGCATGCACATAAATGCTGACAGCCTCCCTGTAAGTATGAGCAGCTCTCAAATGCCCATAGACATTTTAATGTGTTTTTCCTTCTCTTCTACCCATGGGGACTAGTTCCTCAGAGAGGACCTCAGTTTGAAGCCAGTAACAGAGATCAGGCCTCATGCTTGAAGAAAGTGTCTTAGTTCTCAGACATGGAACTGGTAAGATGAGAAGAAGGTAGAGGGGTATTTTCCCACCAAAGCAGTCATCTGTATTTCAGTCAACTAATGTTCAGAAGCTTTCTGATCATCAGAAAAGAACCTGATCACTTGCAAGAAAAGAACAGTCCATAACAAAACAGGAACATGGTTTATCACAAAACTACACTGGGTTGTGGGTAAAATCCTTACCTAAAAGGGCTTTCAGGATTCAAGTCAAAAGTTTGTATATAAGAATGGAGGTCCATTCTTTATTAAACAAATAAAGAAAAAATAAATTATCGTTCTCTTCCATTCTCAAATAAGCATTTATTATACCCCGAGATTAGAAAGAAGAAAAGATAAAGCACACCAGTGACAAAATGGATAGGTTTCCCACCATGATTGCATATTACATTTGTGACAGTTTAAATATTGTACTTTCTTCAATGCTGTCAGCCTTACAAATAGCCCAGAGCCCTGCTCCTGATCACAGCTCAAAGGAAGGCTGCCTGGACTGATTTAATGCCCAGCTCTGACCAGAAGTTGCCTCTAATTTATCTATGAAGCAGGTGGGAGTGGGGCGAGGCATAAAAGTGAGAATGGTTTTCTGCACTGGGCAGTTTCCCTCTCCAAGACTCCCATCACTCAGCCTACCTGACCTCCTTCCACCTGACCATGCAGCCAGAGCTCTAGCTGGCAGCTGCAGTGATCAAAGTCAATACAGGCTTCTCTGGAATGGCCTCCATGTTGTTAATCCACCTTTAGAAAACAACCACCATCCCTCCCCCCCAAAAAGCCACTCCTTGATAAACAAAGAATCCCCATGAGGCAAGCCACAGCCTAATTGGGGGTGAGTCAGCTCATCAGTGCACCAGAGACTTGGGCTGAAATGCTCCTTGAAAATTTCTCAACTTGTTAATACAAAGCCAGACATTAAGGTGGAAGCAGAGAGCCAAGAGAAGCAATTTAAGTTCGCTGGTTGTCCCAGGATCCACTGGTAAACTCCCAAAAAGCTACCGTTCTGCATTTGCTTAAGGACAGTGAAATGCCAGGTACACCTCCACCTGCAAGTAGCAGGCAGAATTTGAAAATAGGAGAAAAGGCTCCGTACAGACAGAAGACAGGGCTAGCTCCACAAATAAAGCAGGGCTCTTCAACAATTAAAGCCTAGCTTATGATAATGCTATTACACTTGAAATAAATGTTACACTGAACTAAATGACATCACACTCAAAGTTGCACACAGCATAACAACGCTGAACACCCAGACTGCCTGTGTCCCAATCCTAGTACTCTATCATCTGGCTGTGTGTTAACAGGCAAAGTTCTTAACCTCTCTGTGCTCAAAATCATCTGTAAATTAGGAATAACCATGGTTCCTACAACTCAAACTAGAGTTATAAGGTAAAAGTCTGATACACAGTTAGAAGCCAAATGGTAGCATCATCATTTTATGATGGTTATTATTATTATTCCCATTTCGCAGATACAGAAACCAACCTTAAAAAGAATCACAAGCCTGTTTAAAGTCCCCAGCTGATTAAGTGGCAGAATTGGGCCTGAAGAACTGCAAAGCTCATGTTCCAATTACTTATTACAGTCTCTTGTCTTTCCTTGTGCTCTTGCCCTTGGCATTCCTAACAGATCTGTGTCATCAGAAATCAGATGTCTATGTGACGAAAAAGTCTTGGAAGAAATTTCTCTTGAAAACCAATGCAGTAGTAATAATGATAACAGTAGTAATAAAAGTGGTAGTAGTGATGAGTGTTGTCATCATCTTAGTAGTTAGTAGTTAATGACCTTTGATGTGCCACTGTGAGCTAAGGTGTACACACACACACACCGCATTGTATCTATACTGTCAGGAGAGACTCCATGTGTCACAATTCAGCTAAAATACCAGGGATTTGGAAGTGGTATCGCAAAAGGATAGCTACATGGTAGCAGGACAATTAAAAACAAAAAAGGCTGCTGAACAAGTCTCTTGATGACAGACAGGCAGGAGGATTGGCATATCAAATGGTCAGGTCATAAAAATAAGCACTCTACTCTCAGATGTGAGGAGATGATGAATGGCTGACAACCACAGATCATGGGGAGAAATTCTTTACTAATCCATGACAGCAGCAAAGGCTGGGAAGAAACACCTTTAATTTGTGTTCACTTAGTTTCACTGCACTGAGGGTAAAATTCAAAGAAATGGCTGTAGTCATCAAAATTAAAGAAAACATGAACATAGTAGTAGTCTGGGACACATCTGAACGATGCTCCATCCTCTTCTTCATCTTCATGAAAAGTGAAATACTTCTGGCTTCTGATTTTAGCTCCTTTTCTGCATCCTGAGATTTAAAAAAGCAAGAACTAGGCCTTGTTCACTGTTGTACACTGAATATTCAAAACAGTACTCGTAGGTAGATAAAATATTTGATGAATGCACAAATGATGCATCTAAATCTCTTAATGGGCATATACAAGGCACTCAATTAGAAAATGATAACTGATTACCATTACCTTTTTTTGTTCTCTAGGAAGAGTCGACCTATTTCTCTGAATCCTCAAATGACAAATGTTTGATGAATGAATGAATGAAAAATGATGAACAAGTTGCTCATTTGCATCTAATCATTTCACAAACAGGTCCCTGCTCCCACAAATGAAGAGATCTTAAATCAAACACACACAGACTCACATACACCCTGCAATTTACTGTATGTCCACTGAACATTGTCTTTCCAGAGAAGACTGCAACCAGAGAGCAGGAAAGGTAGTAAACCGGAAGGCACCATTCTTTCCTCAACCTCTAAGTTCTGCACTGTTGATTCCTCTCTTTCAACCAAGACTCAAGCTCCTTCAAGACAAAAAGTGAAGAATGAAATTCCAAGATTGCTTCTCCATTTGACCAGAGAGAAAGATTAACCCTAAAGATAGGGTTTAGATTTTGAACTTTACGATACACTTTATTTGAAGACAGGAATAACTATATATATATAGTTTACCAATGCAGAAAATGGGAGGTTTTTTTTTTTTTTTCTGAGTTGGAGTCTCACTCTGTCGCCCAGACTGGAGTGCAGTGGCCGCTCCCGGCCACCGCAGCCTCGACCTGCTGGGCTTCGGTGATCCTTCCGCCTCAGCCTTCCAAGTAGCTGGAACTACAGGCACACACTACCACGCCCGACTAATTTGTTTGATTTATTGTAGAGATGAGGTCTTGCCAAGTTGCCCAGGCGGGTCTCGAACCCGCAGGCTCAGGTAATTCACTTACCTCAGCCTCCCAAAGCGCAGGATTGCAGGCTGAGCCACCGAGTCCAGCCGGAATAACTATATTTTAATAAAAGGGAGATGCTTCTCCCACCAAGTTTGTCTATCACCCACTCATCCCTACTCCCAGCAACATTAAAAAGTTCATAGTATTTTACAACTAAAAGAAGTAGCAAAGATTATCTAATGACCAAAGCCCTATTTTTACCAATGCAGAAAGCAGAGAATATTGTGAATATTTTCAGCTTTGTCTGTATTTGTCTCAGCTTTTTTCTATTCTCCTATTCATACCCAGTCACTCATACCCCAGATGCTTAACATGTATTCATTTAAATGTTAATTCTGCTGGCTAGGTGGCTCAGCCTGCAATCCCAGCACTTTGGGAGGTCCAGGCAAGTGGATTGCCTGAGCCCATGGGTTCCAGACCCATCTGGGCAACTTGGCAAGACCTCGTCTCTACAATAAATCAAAAATTAGCTGGACGTGGTAGCGCACGCCTGTAGTTCTGGCTACCTGGAAGGATCGCTGGATCCCAGCAAGTCAAGTCTGTGGTGGCTGGGTGGCTGCGTAACTCAAAAAAAGAAAAAAAGAGTTAATTCTTTCAACAGGTATTTACCGAACTCCTACTATATGTCATACATGCTCTGTGGATGTAACAATGACCAAGACGTAAACTGATCCTCGTCTAATCTTCACTCAAACAAACAAGGCATCACATTAAGAAATTAAATGTTCAAATAATACTCATAGTACTGACAGGTCAGGAGGAAAATGGACTGTATTTAAATAGGTAAAAATGAGTTAGATAAATAACAAGTATGAGAAATGCCCCTGGTGAGAGAATTCTCCGTGTGGACATGCATATTTGGGAACATCACGTATGCTATGTTTTATAGTCTGTTGTAGAATGTGTCCAATCAAAAGACATTAGTGACCATGAGTCCACCAGCAGGAAAAATATGTTTTGAAAAGGAGAGTCAATAGGAATAATCAAGAATCAAGTTTTGACATGTCAGTGACCAAAAGAGGAGAGAGGAAATGCAATGGGGTTTGAGGACACTCTTAGGGAACATGGCAAGGTCAGATGAGGAAAGGATACGAGTAGTGAAGAAGGGAAGGGTTTTTCAAGAAGAGTTTTAAGCTGAGACCTAATGACTATAAGACTACAAAAGATGGGATGAGGGTGAAAGCTGGAATGGTGTGGGTCCTTCCAAGTTGGAGAAATAGCTAGTTTATGTCAAGCACACTACAGATATTCAATAGCGTAAAAGAAACCAATTCTTAGGTTCCTTCATCATTTCTTATTCTTCCACCACCATAATCCACACAGAGGGGTCTGATGCCTCCTGGCAGATGTGCCAATTGCTCCGAAATACCACTTCAAACAGATTTAGTTTTTCAGGAAACATCACACACAAATGTAAAATCACTCTCTTGTCTTCGCAGACAAGATGGTCTTGGGGGAGAAATTGTGCAGGAATTGAAAAACTTTAGTTTTAGCCGGGTTCGGTGGTTCAGCCTGTAATCCCAGTGCTTTGGGAGGTTGAGGTGTGTGGATTGCCTGATCCTGAAGGTTCGAGACCCGCCTCGGCAACTTGGCGAGACCTCATCTCTAACACCAAAAAATTAGCCGGGCTCGGTGGCTCAGCCTGTAATCCCGTGCCTTTGGGAGGCTGAGGTGAGTGGATTGCCTGAGCCTGCGAGTTCGAGAGACCTCATCTCTATAATAAATCGAAAAATCAGCCAGGCGTGGTAGCGCATGCCTGTAATTCCGGCTACTCGGAAGAATGAGGCGGAAGGATCGCCGGAGCCCAGCAGGTAGAGGCTACAGTGACCAGGAGCAGCCACTGCACTCCAGTCTGGGTGACAGAGTGAGGCTCCAACTCAAAAATAAAATAAAATAAAATAAAACAAAATAAAAAAATTAGCCGGGCGTGGTAGCATACGCCTGTAGTTCCAGCTACTTGAAAGGCTGAGGCAGAAGGATTGTCAGAGCCCAGTAGGTCAAGGCTGCAGTGGCCAGGAGTGGCCACTGCACTCCAGTCTGGGTGACAGAGTGAGACCCCGACTCAAAAAAAAAAAAAAAAGAAAAACTTTAGTTTTAATGCCAGTTTTGTTACTTCACCTGGTGGCCTTTGGCAAGTTAATAAACAGTCTTTTATCCTCAATCCTCTGACTATAAAATGATTATCCAAAACAATCCTGTTTTTATAAAATATTGAAATTTTATTTATAACAACTGCCAGGTTTTTATTCTGAGAACTGCCACTAAATGTGCTTTGAAAATTATTCAGTTACATCACTGACTATATAGTCAATTTTTAAAATTGTGTACAAGCATTTAAAAGTTGTTGAATATTTTGATTAAGAGGAATTTTATTTCAAGATATTATATCTTCTTTCTCCCTAAGTAATTTAAAATCTCTGCTAAAGCATTTACGTTAATTAGAAAAATAATACACAGTCCAATTTTCAAGCCATGCAACACTAGAAACTTGAAAGTAGACACATTAATGGCCAAATGACCATGGCTGCATGTGTCAGAACTTCAACAGTACAGAGGTATCAAGAGGAGCAGAGAGTTTCATCTTGGAGATGGCAGATCTCAGTCTGAATTCTTCCTCCACCACCTTACCAGCTAAGTATTATGACTTTGGGCCTTAACCCTTTCCAAGACAAATTTTCCCCATGTGAAAAATGGAGCTCAATACTGACCTTAACTAACAGGCTGTTGGAGTGAGTCAATTTTATAATATAACTGGCAAAACTTACCTCGGTACATGATGACACATACTAGATGCTCAACAAGTAGTAAGTAACCTTAGACTTAGAAACTGGAACAAGGAGGGTCACTCTGATCAACTTAAGAGTATTAATTAAATACCCAACACACATATAGTTCTCACTGCGCCAGATACAGTAGTCAATAAACCAAAGAGTATTGAAAAGCTTTAAAATGTATTAACTCATAAAATCCCCCCAATGACTATGTGAGTATTATCACTATTTTCCCCTACTTACAGATGATGACGTTTTGGCATTGGAAGGATAAGTAATTTACTCAAGGGAACAACTGGTCAAACTCAGGCAGCTGAGATCCAGAGCCTGTTCTGATCACTACACTATACTGTCCCTCTCCAGGGAGCAACTCTAAAACCATATTGACAAAATTAGTTAAAAGGCAGAAACTAAAATTAAGGAAACAAAGTAAGCCCAATATAGTAACCCAGAGAAAAGGGAAGGTGACAGCAAAGAAAATAAACAACCTTCCTAAGAGTCACCAAACTTAGGCACGTGATGTTAAACACCTGGATGTAAATCAAATCTGGATATCTTTCTGGGCAATCAGGGTCCTCTGATCAACCTCAAAAGAGGTTATTATCAGGTTTTCTCCAAGATTTTTGGAAGGAAAAAATCAAGTAGAGAGGGAAGGAAGTAAGATTGCCCCTCTTGGCAAATGGCTGTGAATAGCCGTTTTATGGTGTGAACATGAGAATGTTTCTAATGTGTAATAAAGAATTCAGAAACACCCAAAGTCCATTCCAAATGGTCTAAATATAACCCTAAGAAGTTAGAACTGCAAAGTGGGTATAATAAGTTCATCACACATTTTTAGTATGCTCATCAAATGATTTCTCTTCAGCCTTAAGAGAGTCTAGGTATAATAGGAGAATGTGTTCTCAAGTCTATGGCAGAGACTCAGCTTCTAGAGTCTATCCAGGTAATTTTTCTAGCAACTGGGCTGGATGAGAGAAGAAGTCTAAAATGCCTTTCTTCATCTAAGTAGGCTGTGGTCAAAAAGGCATGAGAATCTCTGTGAAGCTAGCAGAGGGAAGGGCCATTGGCAGTGTCCAGCCCAAACCCTGCCAAGAGGAGACCAGATTTCTATCATAGATCATACAACTAACTCTTCCTGTTCACCAAGCAACCTCCTGCTTAGGAAACTCCTGACTTCCCATGAGGTTAGCCAACAGGGAGCAAATACATTAAATTGCTACAATAAACATTCTCTACTGACAGTTTATTTTCTTTGCACAAATTCATAGATGCTCATTCTGACCTGTGTCTCATTCTTTGTGAGGTGGGTTAATGTGAGTTTGTTGGGTAAGCACCCTTGTGAGATCCCTGGGGAGCCATCATAAGATGCATATTTCAGATAGGCTTCTTTGTTGACAACAGAAACCAACTCTGGCTAATTTAAAAGAAGAAAAATGCTTATTACCTGGTCACAAAATAAAAGAAAATGATGAAAAAACAGCCTTAGGACAGATGGGAACCAAACTGAGTCTAAGGATCTAGGTGGCAGGAAGTGCCTCTGCTCACTTCAGAGCAAATCATTTTTATATTGCTCAGTTGCATATTCAGATTCAGAAGAGTGTATCTGATTGACTCAGCTGAAGTTACATGTTCTCCCATGGAGGGGAATGGAGGAACCAAGAGGAGGGGGTAAGAAAAGAAATCAAAAAACAAAATGTGCATGCAAAAAATGCACAAGTTCCTCTCACAAGCAGTCAGGTATCTGGCTGCCCTACACCAGTGGCCCACATCAGCAACTAAAACAATGATTTATCTTCCCAATTTCATTTGACATTCCAGTTATTTCATGGCCCAAACCAGAGAGAAAAGGGTGAAGTTACATCTGGAAATACAATGTGCTGTCATGTGAAGAGCACGTTTAATCGTGTGTGCTAAAAATGAGCCCCAAACTGTCAGTAAATTGTAATTTTAAAGCCTCAGATATTTCAACACACAACAGTTACTGAAGTTGGATTTTGTATTAACTAAACAAGTTGGAAATAATATTTCATAAAACTCTTCCATGCAGAAGTTACACTAGCAAATTCTAGTCTAAAAGAATTAAAATCAAATCATTCTGAAATGTGACCCTCAAGAATAAACAAGGGTATATATTTTCCAAGCAGGGTGGAACTTAGGAAGGAAGAATTTAATACTTGCTAGACAAATAATTCTTTGCAACAATTATAACAAAGGCTTATTTCTGGAATTCTAAGGAAACTGGCAATTTGCTGTAAGAGTCTACTGCTGCAAGACCACCCAGTTTTAATGGAATGTGTCCATTTCTGAGTTATTAATATTCACAGTTTTCAAAACATTCTATGGAAAAGATTTGTTGCATTCACAGTTTTCGAAGTATATTCTATGGAAGAGATTTTTTTTGCTTCACACACTGGCATCAGACTACCCAATTGTGAGAGGAATGACACATTCCTGAATTGCCACTGGGTTTCCCACTGTTCTCTCTCCTCAGTCTGATTTTTCCTTTCACCCTCACACAGAAACAGAAATGATGGCTGCAGCAGTAACAGCTGTTTATCTTGGGTTTTATGTACACATGAATCGCCTATGGGCATTTTGCAAAATGTGACTCCTTCGAAGAAACTACTGGGGCCAGTATATTTCCAGTTCATCAGAAAGAAATAAGCTTTTCAATCTTAATTCTCCAGTCTACCAAAAAAAAAAAAAGAAGAAAAGGAGATGAAGACAAAAGGAATTCTTTCTAAATCATTCCCTAAAAGGGAAGGGAGGTAGGGAAAGGAAGGAAGGGAAAATGAGACTTGCTCGTAGAAAAGCAATAGAATACACCTAAATTAAAGGGAAAAGAAAGAGAATGAAAAAAAGAGAGAGAGAGAAATTGAAAGTAGAAGAAATTAATCAAAGATTTTATTAAAGGTATCTCAAAGTGAAGGTCAACTAATTAGATTCCTGAATTCACAATATAACAGAAAGAAAAAACATGCTCAAACACAGCCTACCAACTCCCTCCTCCCACAGCTCTGCCATTTGCTGCCTCTCCTTAGAAACAACAAGGAACCAGTCATAGTACCCACAGACCATGAGGCATCCAAGTGCAGGTTCATTACTGATATAAAAGGATAAATTGTACAGCATGGAGTGGAAGAACAAAGGGAGAACTTGACCAAGCGCCTATCCAGAAACACACAAAATAGATGAACAATGGCCAAAAAGTACTTCCCTCAAATACAAAAGGACACAGCTTCAAAATGTGGGATAAATTTTGGGAAGAGTACATTTAGGACAACTTGAATCCATTTCCGGACTAATAAAACACTGAGCTATCAAGCAACTAATTTTGCTATCAAATGAACAAAGATTTAAGCAGAAAATAAAACTCTAGGATTAGGCAGAGTTTAAGGAAATTTGAACTGCCATGATGTTTACCAAAACCTATAAAAAGGTATAAATATAATCACCAAGCAATTCTACATGTAATATTTGTCTCAAGCAAATATTCAGATAGATATATAGATATATACAATATATATATTGTTCAGTACATGATTGCTTATGAAAGCAGAGTATAGAAACAACCTAGTCAACCAAAAAACACATATTAAATAAATTATAAAACATCCATAAAATAGGTGCCTAGATAGTAATGAAAAATACTGTTTTTACATGTATTGTGACCATCATTTCCTATTAAGTAAAATGTGGGGGACAAACTCAGTGTATGAAACAGTTACAATCTATGGAATAAATATTCATGTACTCATAGGTGTATATTATATAATGCTATTTAAAAATCAAATGTTTAATAGTAGTTATATCGGAGTAGAGGAATTACAGTTTTATCTGTATTTTCTAACTATAACAAATTTGATAAAATAAAGCAAAAATTACTCTACGAGAAATGATGTACTATGCCTAAGTAAAGTTTTGAAATATAAAGGGCCAACATTTCATTAGATGGAGAAATAGACTATTATATTTCACATCTTATTTTACATAGTTTTATTACCTAACAAAAATCTTGCTTCACATCTATTATGCATAGAATGTTCATATGTAAATGTCCTATTGTTAGCAAAATTATATGCATAATTTTTTTAACAAACTACGTAAATGGATGAAAATGAGAAAAAAAATTTAATAGCAAATTTTTTTTAAATGTACATTTGGTACATCAATGGGATTTTTCATTTAATTTTAAATAACTGTCTCAAGATTCCTTTTTTAAAAATGATACAGTCGCCCGGCATGGTGGCTCAGCCTATAATCCCAGCACTTTGGGAGGCTGAGGCGAGTGAATTGCTTGAGCCCACAGGTTCAAGACCTGTCTGGGCAACTTGGTGAGACCTCGTCTCTACAATAAAAATTTAAAAATTAGCTGGGCATGGTAGCACGCGCCTGTAGTTCCAGGCTATAGAGCTACTTGGAAGGCTGAGGTGGAAGGATTACCAGAGACTAGCAGGTCGACGCTGGGGTGGCCGTGAACATGCCACTGCACTTCAGTCTGGGCAACAGAGTGAGACTCCAACTTAAAAAAAAAAAAATGATAAAGCCATACTCTTCAGCAAAGACTATGAATTGCCTCTTAAAACGTATTTTCCCCTTCTTCCAGATTCTCAGTTGAGCATATGGCTGCCTTCATGAAAGGGTTTTGCTGCAGCTGGTTATGGCCACGAGAGTAAGGTCTGGCATACGAGATGTGAGCAGAAATACAGGGCCATTTCCCAGTCATGTCTATGAAGAGAAGAGATCTGCTCTTCCCTTGACTCTGTCCTACTTACAAGAAGGCACGCAAAGACAATACCTTATAACGGCAGAGCAGTACAGGAGATGGAAATCAATCCTGCAGAACCACAATATTCCTGGACTGCTATATGGCTGGAATGTTACATAAGACAGAAATAAACTTCTATCACAGTGAAGCCACTATGATTTGGTGGTATCTGCTGATGTCGCCAAATCTATATGGTGGCTGATACACAGAAAACTTGTACACAACAGAACCAGTCAGCTATTTAATTTCTCCAACCTGACCCTATATATCTCTCCTTTAAAAAAAATTTTAGAATGAGTACATACTACTTGTCACTTCTTAATAATTTAAGCAAATAAAGTATCTAGTTAATGTCAGGGGCATCTATGCAGACACATAAAATACAAGGTGTAAATAGAATACTGATTTAGAATAGTCTAAGTTGAAACAAAGATTTTCAGACATAAATAAAATATATATACCTGTCATCTAGATAAAAGATTCCAAAGATCATATGCATATTTTTATATGTATAGGAAAAAATTGAAAAAAGATATCTTACACTGGCTACCTCTAGAGGGTTCGAATTAGGATTTACGTTGGGGATGGAGGGAAGTAACAGGGAAAATTAAGTTTTCTACTTTATATATCTGTGTTTTATTTGAATTTTTGCAATAAACATGTATTACTTCAAGAATACAGAAAAACTACAAAAATAAAGCATATTTTAGAGCTCTACAAAATACACTGATGCAAAAAAAAGGCAAGATCAAGGAAGAGGCAATAAAATTTCCACCTACAAACAAAACCACAACATTCTGAATTCAATGATGTAAATTCATAACCTTATAACTTCTACAGTACATTTAAAAAATATTAAAATACCACAAAACTTGAATCTATTTCTTTGACTTCCTCGCCATTAACAGATATCACAATTTCTCTTAGAGACAGCAAACAGAAAAAAGAAAACTCATGAAAAATTAAACAAACAGAAAAATAAACATTGTATGTCTGGTTAAGAGGTTAATAAGCTCACAATCACAAGACAGTACTGTTACCTAAGGTACAGTATTTTCAATTTGGAGTAATTCAGTTCATCTTTGAACTTCAATCACTCCTAAGGCTATCAAGACTTCATGAGGGTGTGGAAGGCTACCCATTATCAGAGGCGATAGGGACCCAAAAGAAAACAAAATTATCTTTTGAAGGGATGGCCTTTATAGTATGCTCAGAATTTCTTCCTCCAGATCAAACAATCAACCGAAGTTTTTATCTGGAAGTTTTGAAAAGGTTGTGCTATGATTTGCTGAAGAAATGTCTCAAGTTGTGGCAAACAAGTGACTGGTTCTTCCACCATGACAATGCACCTGCCAACACTGCGCTGACTGTTCAGCAATTTTTGACCAAAAACAGCATCACCCCCATGTCCCACCCTCCCTATTTGCCTGATCTCACTCTGAACAATTTTTTTGTTTTCTTTTCCCGAATGAAAAAAGTCCTTAATGTGGAAGAGGTGAAACGGCAAAAACACTAAAAGGCATCAAAACTGACAACTTCAAAAACTGTTTAGAGCAGTTGAAAAAGCATCTTGATAGGTGTACTGTATCACAGAGTACACTGAAGGTGACTGAGGTTTAAACAAGCAAGAATACATAATTGTTTATAAATAAATTCTGGTCTTTTTTGAGCTCCCCCTCATATATTACTCATTGTAAAGTACTTATTCCCACACAAAACAGCATACATGATTATGCCCACAAAACACATGCTAATGCCATATAGACTAAATGTTAACAACTATTAGAACCTGCATAATAATCACGCACTATTAACCACTGACTGTATCATTCAAGTTGCCATTAGTTCATTATGGTATATTGTGTTTCAGGAAGAATTCATCGCCAAACTAACATTTTTTGAGATCAGCAGCACCCGATCTTAATAAAAGTTGCCCAGTCAATTGGCTAAATTACCTTGTCACTAACACAAACACCATTCCCACTACCCAGACTGCTGGTAAAAGAGCAGCCACATAATTGTGTATGACAGCCATGATCTTCAGATATTCCTAGAAAAAAACTGTTCCTCATTCTCATGGGACTTACAATCTAAGGAACCATATTAAGCATCTAGAAGCCATCTTCATAACTCTACAAAAGCACAAGGATATCCAATAACAAGTGGAAAAAGAAAGACTATGTCTCTCATTTCCACAGACAGAACGAGGGGCAGTGTTGAACAGGGACATCATACATGTCTAACACTGGCAACCAAAGTGTTCAAGAGACGCATCAAAACCCTTCATGTGCAAAGAACTCTTGTGAGGCTAACTTGAGAAGAAAACAATGTAGGTGAACACTGTAAGCCACCACTGGCAAACATTCAGAAAATAAAATTATTCAAGTATTAAATGGGATAAGATTTTAATGAAATTAGAAATGAAAGCAGACACTGAAAACCTACCAAAACTGGCAATTGGATTCCCAAGTCTTAACACACACACACACACACACACACAACGCTAAAAGATTCTTCAAAATTAAAAAACACACTCAGAAAGAAAATCCTAATTTTCAAGGACTAAAAGCTTTAATTTCCTCTTTCTAAAAAAACTAAGAAGACAAAAAGATTCCCCAAGGTGCCCAAGAAATGCCAATCCAATGCTCCCACAAACTGTAGGTCACAAACTCTGACAGATGGAAAACCATTATTCGAAGGGGTTTGGGATTCTATATGTATACTAGGAATTATCTGAACACTAAATAAAAAGTGGAATCAAAATCTAAATACTTTTCATAATATATACAGATGCCATATGTGGTGTATACGTGTGTATGTATGTACTTACTACTTATGTAATAATAAAATAATACTACACAGACATAATATATAATGACCTATACAGACTATTACTAATTTATTATCAGATTCATAGTAGTTTTCCAAAACAAAGCGATCCTAAAAGTACAACTAATATTAAATAACTATGCCTGGCTCGGTGGCTCAGCCTGTAATCCCGCGTCTTTGGGAGGCTGAGGTGAGTGGATTGCCTGAGCCCACGGGTTCGAGACCCGCCTGGGCAGGCGAGACCTCATCTCTACAATAAATCAAAAATCAGCCGGGCGTGGTAGCACATGCCTGTAATTCTGGCTACTCGGAAGGCTGAGGAGGAAGGATCACCAGAGCCCAGCAGGTCGAGGCTGCGGTGGCCGGGAGCGGCCACTGCACTCCAGTTTGGGCGACAGAGTGAGACTCCAATTCAAAAAAAAAAAAAATTAATTAAGTAACTATAACATTTTTTGAAATATAGAGACTGAGCTGTCACCCTAATCCAGGGTGGTCTTTCAGTGACCTAAAGAATACCATGTCCACAGGTCAGAGTGAGATGGCTGAATTAAGCAAAGAAAGCTGTCATGTGATATGTAGAAGGAAATATGCAAAAGGAGAAGGGAAAGATGCATCACTTTAAAAAGACAAGAGCAGGCCTGGTGGCTCACACCTATAATCTCAGCACTTTGGGAGGCTGAGGTGAGAGGAATGCTTGAGCCCATAGGTTCAAGACCAGCATGGGTAACTTGGCAAGACCTAATCTCTACAATAAATCAACAAAAATTAGCTGGGAGTGATGGTGCACACCTATAGTTCCATTCCAGCTACTTGAAAGGCTGAGGTGGAAGGATCGCCTGAGCCCAATAGGTCGGGGCTGTGGTGGCTATGAGTGTGCCACTGCACTTCAGCCTGGGCGACGGAGTGAGACTCCAAAACTCAAAATAAAATAAAATAAAATAAAAATAATCACCTTTTGGCCAGGCACGGTGGCTCAAGCCTGTAATCCCAGCACTTTGGAAGGCCGAGGTGAGGGTATTGTCTGAGTCCACAGGTTCGAGAACGGCCTGGACAACTTGGCGAGATCTCATCTCTACCATAATTTTTTTTTTTTAATTAGCCAGTCATGGTAACCTGTGCTTGTAGTTCCTGCTACTTGGAAGGCAGAGACGGAAGGATCACCTAAGCCCAGCAGGTCGACACTGGTGTGGCCGTAAGTGTGCCACTACACTCCAGTCTGGGTGACAGAGTGAGACACCCCAACTAAAAAAAAATTAAAAATTAAAAAATAAAGAAAGAATTACCTTTTGGCCAGGCATGGTGACTCAAGTTTGCAATCCCAGCACTTTGGGAAGCCGAGGTGAGGGGATTGCTTGACTCCACAGGTTTGAGAACGGCCTGGGCAACTTAGCAAGACCGCATCTCTGCCATAAATTAAAAAAAAAAAAAAAATTAGCCGGTCGTGGTACTGTGCGCCTGTAGTTTCTACTACATGGAAGGCTAAGGAGGAAAGACCGCCTAAGCCCAGCAGGTCAACGCTGGGGTGGTCATGAGCATTCCACTGCACCCTGGCCTGGGCGACAGAGTGAGACTCCAACTCAAAAAATAAAAATAATAAAAAGAGCCACAGAGGCTCACGCCTGTAGTCCCAGCTACTCAAGAGGCTGAGGCAGGAGGCACTTGAGCCCAGGAATTCAAGGGCTGCAGTGAGCTGTGATCATACCACTGCACTCCAGCCTAGGTGACAGAATGAGGCCTCAACTTGGGAGGGAGGGAGAACAAGAACCCCTTTTGTTTCTAGGAATCTTTAGATGCCCAGTTGCTGTGGCATATTTTGAATGAGCACAAACTTTTCTCTCCTGGGCCTAGTGACACACTCAACATTTTCAGTCCAGAGTCATGATTCTCTGTTCTCTCATCTATTCACCTATATAATGAGCCACAGTAATGATGTTCAAAAAATTCTAAGCTTATGCCAACCAATATTTGAACATTTGTGAGGCAAGGGAGAAATGCTTGCCAAGAAGCAACTAAAAACAAAAGTCTATATTTCAATGTCAAGACAACCCAAGAGTTTAACTTGGGAAGCCTTAAAATAACCCTAACAACAATACAAAAATGATTATTAATAAGGAACATCAAAATAATACTGGCAGTTACTATCTATTGAGAGCTACCATATTGAGTAAATTTTCACTCACAGGCTAGAGGTTGGGGGTCAGGTAAGGCTTCTAGAAGGAGTGCCACCTGAGCTGATACCAAAGGGATAAGCAGAATAGAAATCTAAGTATATTTTTCATGAGATCTGGATGAAGATGTTCATATATACCAGGGGTGCCAAAAAACTATATATACATTTTAAGAGATATTATCTATGTATTACTTTTCAAAGTTGAATTGAATTACAGTAGCAATATGTATTATGACATTTGCTCAAAAGCTAGTGTTAATCAAATGAATGCTAATCTCACCATGTGACAAGCAGGACAGTCAAAGAAAATGGCATAAGCACGGTTATCCTTCAAGGAGCACAAGACCGTTTTGAAGTAGTATTTGACATTTGAGAACACTGTGGAAGTACAACAACAATGGAGGCGTGAGTATGCAACAGAACCTCCAACATGCCTAACAATTACATGCATTCAAGATAATTTTAAGACTCATGGTACTGTGTGTGATGTGCACAAAGGAAGATTCAGGAGGCCTCGGACAGCAACAAGTCCTGCAGTGTTTGCCATAATCAGAAGTATCTGGATGCTAATGGCAACCACTTTGAGCACCTCTTGTAACTGTAGAAGTCAAACATGACTTGTATTCATCCTTTGTTATTGGTATGTACTGAGTATTACAATTTTAATAGTTTTTTTTCTTTCTTAAAATTTATATGCTTTTTTTTTGGCACCCTCTGTATGAAGATGGTCACTGCATTGTTCCGTATAAAGGTCAAAATAAGCCAGGCTCAGTGGCTCAGCCTGTAATCCTGTGCCTTGGGAGGCTGAGGTGAGTGGATTGCCTGAGCCCACAGATTCGAGACCCCACAGGTTCGAGACCCACCTAGGCAACCTGGTGAGCCCTCATCTCTACAATAAATCAAAAAAAACTAGCCAGGTGTGGTAGCACATGCCTGTAGTTCCAGCTACTTGGATGGCTGAGGCGGAAGGATAGCCAAAGCCCAGCAGGTCGAGGCTGCAGTGGCTGGGAGCGGCCACTGCACTCCAGTCTGGGCGACAAAGTGAGACTTCAGTTCAAAAAATAAAATAAAATAAAATAAAGGTCAAAATATAAGTAGGCATGTTGGCACATGATGTAGTCCTTGCTAATTGGGAGGCTGAGGTGAGAAGATCACTGTGGACTATGAGTTCAAGGCTGCAATAAGCTATGATCACACCACTGCACTCTAGATCGAGACCTAATCTCTTAAAAACAAAAAGGGGAGTCAAAACATAGAAACAAACTTTATGTCCTTCAACAGGTTGTCATCTTAATGTCTACTTCATGTTGCTCATAGAAAAAAAAAATTGGCAACTTTGGGTTGGTTCCCAGTACTAGATGACATTTAAAACTCACAATATACCCTCCTGACACTCTCTCTCTCTCTCTCTCACGAATATCAGAAACATGTTCTTGCGCATCCAACTTCAAAATGGTAAGCTTTATAAAAATCAACAATGTTTTTTCTTAATTTTCTCATTTCATATCTGAACAAGGCCCATCACAAGTCCAAGGACCAACATTTGAGAACCAACTTCCCAACTGACTTGCAAGAACACCCCAACTTTAACATTACAACCAACCCAAACAGTACATATAAAGAACAAGAAGATCCCCACAGTCAAGAACTTATGAACTGAATGAATCACAGAATACCAGCCCATCCAAGTACAAATGTGCAAGCTGAGAGAACCACTATGTATAAATGTGAAGCTGAGAACTGCCCATGTCCAGTCATATAGTTAGAACTCTAAATCAGATTCCAATTTTAGAACTTTACCAATACACAGCACTGACTGAACTCCTCCCATTGCATTTGTCATTAACCACCTGGAACCACATAAGAAGTTAACTTGGGGCCGGGCTCAGTCTGTAATCCCAGCACTTTGGGAGGCCGAGGCAAATAGATTGCCTGAGCCTGTGGGGTTCACGACCAGCCCAGGCAACTTGGAGAGACCTCATCTCTACAATAAATAAAAAACTAGCTAGGTGTAGTAGTGTGCACCTATAGTTCCAGCTACTTGGAAGGTTGAGGCAGAAGGATCTCCTGGCTCAGTAAGCAGAGACTACAGTGACCATTAGCGTGCCACTGCATTCCAGCTGGGTAACAGAGTGAGATTCCAACTCAAAAAAAAAAAAAGAACTTGGAGGAAAAAAAATGAAATGTATCACCTTGTTTGTTTAGACCAAAAAAAACCTATCTAATGGGTTTGTAACTGGGACAATTACTTGTTTTTTAAAGAATGAGGCAGATAATTATAATGGCAACAAATAATGTATTGAGCTCCTATTATAAATCTGGCAATAAGCCAGATCCTACTATCTCCCACTAGTCAACCACTGAACTAGGCCTTAGGTAAGCACAATCAGTAAAACCATTAAAGCACAAATAACAAGAGAAACCTATGCTGCTTGCTCACTAAAACCCAACATATTAATGTTAGGTTAAGGGACAGAAGTATTCTCCACTTTATAAGGTAATTATATATTACTGAGGTTACTTTTCCCCATTATTTTGCAGGTATCAATGTGATACACAATGTAACCAGGGTGACAAAAGCGACCATACTTTCAAAGTATTCAGTAAAAGACAAAGGACATGTCATGCACAAAAGCCTTATGGGACTGCAAGAACTTGGACACAATCTTATGCTGCTCCAGTTCAAATTTGTGCCAAGTAGCTAATTATAATAGAATTTTGCTGGACAATGAGGTACACCCGCACTTATATTGTTCTAAATAGATACTTTTGATTGAAAACTCATTATAGATACTTATAGATACTCATTATATAGAAAATTTGTCTTTAGTGACAGTCACCAGTGTAGCTAATCTCCATCCCTAATTATCACGTAACATACAGCACGAAGGCATCTAGTCATGGCCAGATGGGCAGACAGTGAGCAAATTCTCTCAGGGTTAGTGACCCTGACTGTGAAGCCATTTTTCTTTGATTGTGTTACAGAAAAAGATGTCTTGATCTGTGGTCCTCCTAAGCCTCAAGAGGTCTGGTTGGCTGGGAGAAAAGTCATTAACTTAGTTATGATAGTCGATACTCCAGAGAGGAAAGAAAAAGAGCAAACTATGTATAACTTTTTAATGGAGCTGAAGTAATAGCAGGAAAAGATTTTATTTAAGTGGTCTGCCAACATTTGCAGGTATTTTGGGGTATATTTTTCAGAAGTTGTCAAAAACTACAGAGGTAAATTGAAAGGACAAGTAACTTAAAAGAACTTACTTAAAACATTAAACTAATTAGTTAAATAATTACAATAGTAGCTGACACTTATTTATTAAGTCTTAACTACTGGGCTTTACACACATCATGTAGCATCTCCCAAACCAGCCTAACCATAAGACTTACCTGGGACAATTAATCACAGAATCCCTGGAAATTCTGATTTCTGTAGCTCTGGAATGGGTCCCATTATTTTAACAAATGCTTTATGGTGATTCTTATGATCAGGCAAGGTTGGAAAATAGATTCTCATGAAATAATACTAACAACCCTAAGAAGCAGGAAACACTGTTAGGCTCATTTGACAACTGAAGAAACTGAAGCTTGGAGAGGTCACAGAGCTACTCCACAGTCAGAGACAGAAACAAACCCAGAAGTGTGAGCTCTAATCTATAGTTTTAGCCTGGAAGCAAAATGGCAACGACTGTTCCTCTTCCCCATGTAACATACCAGAGAAGGACACTAACAAAACTCAATTTCAGGGGCAATAAAAATTTAGTAACAATCCATTCTTTTTGTATTATCTGCCTTAGAGTATCTAAGAAAACTATACTGGTAAAAGACGACAGAACAGTTTCTGGTTGATGAGAGGCTTAAAATAAGATTTCCTTCCTACCTCCCATCCTTCATGCCTTTGACTGATATCCTCTAACTGCAGTCATTTATACCCCTTTCTATTAAATGAAGCCAAAAGTTCCCAGACACATACAACCTTAGCAAAATATGTGAAATACATGTTGGGCAGATATGAGTATCAGATTTATTTTTAATTTTTCTTTTATTCTTTTCATTTCATGAAAATCACATTCAAACTGGTTTCTTGCCTAGAGAAAAGCACTTAAACAAAATTTGCATTAACTCTTTTAAAAATCAAAATACAATTAACATAAATTTCTCCATGCATTGTCAAACTCCACTAATATAGTTTAATAGAAAATAATGGCAACTAACATTTATTGAGCATATCACAAATATTAAACTACTAATTCTCATAGGACATTTAAAGGGAGCTACTGTTAGCCCATTTACAGTTAAGAAAACAAACACAAAGAAGTGAAATATTTTGCCCCAGGTCACACAGTTATTAAGTGGTGGAGACAGTATCTAAATCTAGAAGGAGAACTATTGCTTCTTTGACTCTCACAATCCAATTAGCTAATGCTGCATAACAAATCACCCCAAAACATAATGCTTAAACCAACAATCACTGGATTATCTCTCGCAATTTCTGTAACTCAGAAATTTGTAGAAAGCACAGTTGCAATGTCTGGTCCTGAAGCTCCCTGAAGTCTGGAGCTGATGCTGAAGAGACTGAGGGGGACCCAAGGGCCCAGGGCTGGAATCATCCAAAACCTCAGCTGGGTATCACCTCCACTGGAACACCTTGATGTGGCTTTTCCACTCAACTGCTTGAGCTCTCTCACAGCCTGCTGGATGGTTTACAAAATCAAGTATCCCAAAGCAATCAAGTAGTAGTTCTATCACCTGTTATGAACGTATCTTGGAATTCTCATAGCACTACTACACCGTAATCACACACCCCTTCCTCCCACCACCATCCAAAGAGAAGGAGCCAGACATCATCACCCACTTCTCCATGGAGAGCATGCTAATGGCACACTGTAATAACAGTGTGATTTCTGCCACAACCTCTAAATAAAAATAAATATTATTGTCACTTTCTAATAGAAAGAAAATAGAATTTCAGAAAGGCTATGTGACTTGTCCAAGGTCATACGTGAATAAATAATGACATTAAGACGCCAACACAGGCCCGAGTGACTCCAAGTCTTGCGCAATTTCCATTACATCGTACTTGTAAAACATTCTATTGAAACTGAGTCATTCACTAGTGACAGCTAAAACACATTTAGGGTTTGTTTTTTTCTTTTGAGTCAGAGTCTCATTCTGTCACCTATGCTGGAGTGCAATGGCATGCTCACAGCCACCACAGCCTCGACCTGCTAGGCTCAGGCAATCTTTCCATCGCAGCCTTCCAAGTAGCTGGAACCACAGGTAAGCATCACCACACCAAACTAATTTTTTTTTAATTCTAGAGACGAGGTTTTGCCGAGTTGCCCAGACTGGTCTCAAACCCTCAGGCAAACCACTTGCCTCCATCTCCCAAAGTGAACCACCACGCCTGGCCCATATTTATATATTTTTTTAAAAAATAAAGTAAAGCATTTCACCAAAAGTATGCTAAAAGGTTGTCCAAATATAAATTATCAGATTTGGAAAGGTAGCAAATGAAAATCCTATTATAAAATATTCTTACTTTATCAGTGCCGTTGAATGTGGAGATTGTTGCTGTTGTTACTGAGGATTAGTATAAGACAAGAGAAACAGTATAAGAAAAGAAACATCAAGAGTATTCTGCAATAACGGCCCTTAAGAAGAACAACCACCACCTAGGTAAGTGGTGCAAATCATCTAATTAAGTCTAAACAGAATATACCGCCGGGCTCAGTGGCTCAGCCAGTAATCCCGTGCTTTGGGAGGCTGAGGTGAGTGGACTGCCTTAGCCTGCGGGTTTGAGACCCACTTGGGCAACTTGGTGAGACCTCATCTCTACAATAAATCAAAAAATTAGCCAGGCGTGGTAGCGCACGCCTCTGGTTCCAGCTACTTGGGAGGCTGTGGCGGAAGGCTCGCCGGAGCCCAGCAAATCGAGGCCGTGGTGGCCGGGAGCGTGCCACTGCACTCTAGTCTGGACGACAGAGTGAGACTCCAACTCAAAAAAAAAAAAAAAGAATATACCCAGGCTACACAGTGAAGACAACAAGTCACAAACTCCATCTGATGCCAAGCCTGGAAGGGGAGTTACCACTCATTTAGCATTAACAGCTTTGGAAGGGCCAATCCCAGCTATGAGTGTCTCTTCTGGCATGGGAAATTTCACAATACATCTTTATTGCAGGCCAAGGCCACTTGCATCATCCAAATTTACTGCCTTATGGAATCTGCAATATGATTATTTACTGTTGTCATGGAACCTTCACATGAGGTCAAAATAACACACACCCTTCGTTGAGGTATTTCCAAATAGGACTGAATGATAACAAGACTCGGAAACGGAGGTGCTAACTGATGTTATTTATTAAAACAAATCAAAACTGCTTTTTTTTTAGGTCACTGTGATGTTCATGGGGGATTTAGCAATGTGTGCATGGTGGTGCATAATTCGATAATAAATCTACCTGTCCTTTATTTCACCACTGTTTGACTAAAATGCCAGGCATAAAAACAACTATACCTCTTTAACCAACATATCTTCTTATATAAGTGGGCGGTGTCAGCACTTGCTCCCTAGATGGGTTCATGGCAAGTACAACAGGCAGAATGTTTGACAATTCAGTACCTGTTTTCCAATGCCTTTTCTCTCCATTCAATGCCTTGATCATGTACATTAAAGGACACAGTGTATGAAATACACAGGAAATTTGCTGGTCTGGATTTGTGTCATATGTTGAGGTTTCAGAAGTTAAACTGCCACCCTCAGAGCCAGAGACCAGAAATCTCAAAAATTACTGCAATTCCTTCCAGAAGGCAAGGCACAGTAGACACTACCTTTGTCTTCATATAGTAATCAAACTTTTTCTTTCCAAATCTCTATAAAGAATCTTGATATGATTAATGACCACATATCCTACAGCTTTCTTTACCCAAGAGAATAACTTACCCTAAATTCATTTTAGGTTGAAGGGCCAAGTACACAGGAACGGCTAACGACCACATATCCTACAGCTTTCTTTACCCAAGAGAATAACTTACCCTAAATTCATTTTAGGTTGAAGGGCCAAGTACACAGGAACGGCTAAAATCAGAACAAAGTCATTTAGATAGCAAAGCCTCATCCAAACATATACTAATCACTAATGTTAAAAAACGATGGCATTCGGGCTTGGTGGCTCAGCCTGTAATCCCGCACCTTTGGGAGGCTGAGGTGAGTGGATTGCCTGAGCCTGCGGGTTCAAGACCCACCTGGGCAGCGAGACCTCATCTCTACAATAAAATCATAAAATCAGTGGGACGTGGAAGCACATGCCTGTAATTCCGGCTACTTGGAAGGCTGAGGTGGAAGGATTGCCGGAACCCAGCAGGTCGAGGCTGCGGTGGCTGGGAGCGGCCACTGCACTCTAGTCTGGGTGACAGAGTGAGACTCCAACTCAAAAAAAAAAAAAAAAAAAAACGATGGTTATCAACATCATCAATATACTTACTTATAAACACTTTAATCCTCTGAAAGGATTTTTCAACAGTCAAACTAGAGTTGGCATTAAGCCCAAAAGAATATCTAATCACTGCAAATAATATCTCCTTGGAAAGCTATTAATTATTCAGCATTCCTTAGCTGCCCAGAAGCAGACAGATACTTAAGTTGTTCTCTGTTGGAAACACTGGCTCAGTGCTCCCCCAGCTGCAAGATGAATACAGAGTGACCCACTACCACTGCATCCTGCAATACTCAAGAAGGGATGCTGAAAGACGATCAGATCAATAGTGCCTCACAGCCTGGCTGATGTGTGTACAAGTGAAAAATTATATAAATCCATAAACAAACAAAAAAGATAACCTGAAATTTAAACTGTTACTAAATATAGAAAATAAAAGAAGGCTGATGGCTCATTCATTTGTATAATTCATGTCATAAAAGTTTCTATTATTTTGAAACACTATACAAAGTCTTTCTACTGACGTAGAACAATGAATGAAAGCAATAACAATCAAAGAAAAAGTAATACATTCTAAATGGATGTCTTTCAGCAACAGTATAAAAACTAAACCATGAGAATTCAGCTCTAAAAAAACAGTCATCAGAGGAAAAAAGTTCATGATTAGTCAGGTCCATTCTCTCTCTCTAATTCGTACTAACAACATATACCTTTATGATCTTCCAACTGAAGAAATCAGGTTTATCATGAAAAGAAAACAGATCACAGAAAGGCAGGGGAGGAACGTTAATCCCAGAAAAAACTGAGATCATTTCAGAGGTGCTGACAGATAATGGAAATGTCAGCAGGGCAAAACACTACCATCCCTCTTGACATGACCGGGTTAAAAACCCTTACAGACAACAAAACCGAAGGAATAAAGTAAGAGGACTGGAGACAGAATAACAATTATAAACTGTCCTCATGTTTTATGCTGGAAAATGAAGTCACAGCAAGGTCCTTAGTGTCAATGTTAATTCTCCACACATACGCCATCAAAGTCCCAAAGAGATTTCTAATACAGTTTCAAATATACTTCGGCTACCTTGCTTACATTTTGAATGAGACTTGAGAAAGGGAATTAAAGTTAAAACTGGATTAAGGAACATAAATTAAATAAACTCTTCCTGATGCATTATTTTTCCAGATACCATGGAAATATTAGTGAAGTTCAAAGTGAGAGTGCTAAAATGGTCTGAAGCCACCAAAAATCCAGATATTCCTTCCAAAAAAGAAGGGAAAGGAACATTTTTCACATATCTTGCAGTTAATCACTCTCATGCTTAGATCAAAGAGAATAATTAGATAAAGTTCCAAAGGAATTTCAGATTCGCTTTCACATTATCATGTGTCCCATGATTACGATTACCTGGATCAAAAATATAATGAGCTTTCTATCCTACTGATATGTGTCTTTGGGACCGCTGATGGGCAGTATACACCCAAACATCACACTTTGGAAGTTACTGCAAGGATATATTCAATATCTTGACTTTCATATGTCAGGCTTCCTTGAGATCACTGACTCTTCAAAATTCCATCCATTACCCAGGACATAAAAGGTATAAATCACAATATTCCTAACCAACCTTCAAAATATCTTCTCAGACACGACAATAAACATGATGGGTAAGAGACAGACAGAAAACACAAGTTTAGAATTGGGAAAAGGTAAATAAAGGTACAGACAAAAATTAAAAGAGTAATGTAGTAGGTTAGGTGCAGTGGTTCACATCTGCAATCCCAGCACTTTGGAAGGCCAGTGAGGGAGGATCACTTGAGCCCAGGAGGTTGAGAACAGCTTGGGCAACATAGCAAGACCTCAACTCTACCAAAAAAATAAACAAATTAGCCTGGCATGGTGGCACATGCCTATAGCCTCAGCTACTCTGGAGGCTGAGGCTGGAGGATTGCTTGAGACCCGGAGTTCAAGGCTGTGTTGAGCCAGGATCATGCCACTTGCATTCCAATCTGAGTGACAGAGTGAGACCTTAACAAACACAAAGAGATTCCAGTCTCATTCTGCCTGAGCGCTTAAGATGAAGAAATGTATGCTAGAAGTGTAGGAAGTCAGGACTTGGGAAGCAAATTGGTCTATTTTGAGAGAACAGAAGGAGCACTTTAACCAGGAAATGATAGATACTACAGAAAAGCCTCATTAGGTTCAAAGTCCTCAGTCTCAGGGTATTTCTAAGGCTTGACTGCATTGGATAACCCTTCCCTTGGGTATCACTCAGATACCTTGTACCCTTAAAATAAACATGCTCTTTTTTATTTTCACTCAAGAACATTACATAACTTGCAACACAGAGTCCTAAATAAAGACTATTTCTCTCCATACAAAATAGTCAACAGGCAAGAAACACACACACACACACACACACACACACACACACACACACACACACACACACACACACACACACACACATATATAGCACCACACATAGGGAAAGGGAAATGACCCAAAGTGGTCCTTGAACAGATGAGGAATCCATGATGCAGACCCAGAAAGAATACCTGGGAGCTGAGAGAAAGTACATGAATGACATTTCTCTTCATCCTCAGTGGAATGGTGAGAGTAATGCGGTGACTCAATTGGCTGGAGATATCAGTGTTGTTTTTACAATGTTTTAGTATCTGTGAATACCACATTCTTTTCCTTTCTTGTACAGTCTTGTTTGAAACTCTGGCAAAACGCTGCACAGGCGAAGCAATTGAAAGCTGGCTGAGATGTTCTGTGATTTCAATTAAAAGCATTCTCTCACTTGCCACTTGCTACCACTGTGGAAAAGAAAGAACTACAACGGCAAGTTTGTTTTTTTTTCTCCTATTGAAAATATTTCTGGTAAGTTTCAGAATGGTGAAAATCATTTATCTACATACACAAATAACTTCTGTTCAAGCAATATCAGGGCTCTGGTTCAATCCCCAGGTTCTGTGAAAAAGGCTAATTTTATATAAACTAATTCTACTGTTTTCATGTCCTCGGCACCCTCCACAATTTGCGTGTATACAACCCAGAATGCCTAAAAACTTTCACAAATGACTGCTATGCCCCAAGATCCCAATAATTATCACTTTCACTGGTGTATGCTTATTCTGCTTCAGAAGATATTCACTGGATGTTAAAAGTCATTATTATTTTAAAATTCTCTTTGTGCTCACCACATAAAAAGAACTACCAAGAATGTTCTCTTCAAAAGGACAACATACATCTTAATTTTTCCCCATGATATTTATTAAACACTAAAAAGGGTAAAAAGAAAATGTTTCTTTGTGAGAGTTCTCTGACACGGATTAACGATAAATTCTAATATAGCAAGAGAAGGGAATAAATAAATGGCTTTGCTTCTGTTAACCGAATAATAATCTTACAGGTTGATATTTTACTACTCAACCAATACCAGTAAAGCAAACAAGCAGAACTGAAGAAGAACTCTCACACGTCTGAATTGCTTCCCTAGAGAATCAGCTTCCTGAATGCTGCTCCTACCTCCAGGGTGTCAGACAAGGAAAGAAGTCACAGACTGCCCCCAGTGTGAATGCAAGCCCAACCTCACACAACAGAATACAAACAAAATAAGCCAAGATGTCTCCTGAGAATAAAATTCCCAGCAATTCTGGAAGATAGGAGCCCACAGACACTGATGTGGGAAGGCAGCAACAGCAGAGCCCCTGGAATGTGTGAAAGGAAAGTTCTTCATGTGGATTCATCCATTCCTGCAAGCAGCTCCCCTTGCCCTCCTAGAGTCTCAGCAGAAAGGCTGAGTTTTAACTGTGAAAAGACAGCCAGGGCTCAAGCTCTCTTACCTGTACCAGCCTGTGGCTCCCTCCCCCCTTGGTCTAATTTGGGACGAGCAGCAAGGGATCTTCCTCCAACTCTGCAAATGGGGCGGGACCTCCTGAGTTTCTGCCTTTACCTGAGTGCAGGAAACTGAGCATGCTCCCCCATCAAGAGCAGCGGAAGGGTGACACGCCCTCATCTCAAGCTTGGGAATAAGACCAGACCACCAGGATCTACCTGACAACATTACTGTTAACCTCAGGAAACATGAGAGAAAACAAGCATCGTCTTAAGGAGCTTAAAGCAAAATTAAGGATCAACAAAATCCAAAATTAAGAATCAAAAGGAAGAGAATGAAAGGGGTTGTAGATGTCACTAAGTGGTTGGAAGGAGGCCAACAAGGCCAACTGTGTAAATATCAATCAGCATGGGGTTCTACGCTTGCAATTTCAACGTACAAAGGAGTGGTGGGTGGGAACTTGGGCTGAGAAGCCTGGGTGTGTATTCTGGTTCTGCCATTTCCTATTCAGGTGTGACCATGGGAGTAATTTCTTCTGTCTAGAGTTCAGTATCCTCATCTACAAAACAGGAGTAATAGCAGCGCCCACCTCATAGGGCAGTGTAAAGACTAAATTCCTGGCACACAGAAATCACTCATGAAATGTTGTTATCAAATGTAATACAACCCTGGAGACTTTACACACACATATGCATATACACAGGCACACACCCACAGGCATGCCTGTGCGCGCACGCGCACACACACACACACACACACACACCTTCCTCAAAGATCAGTTTCCTTAAGATAGAGGGAAAGAAGGTACTTTCTGAAAGGTTTTGTTTTTATCCTTGCCAGTAGGTTTGATTTAATCAACGTTCTTAAGTGTTTTTTATATAAATGACCCAGTTTTCAATTTGCCTAAAATCAGGCACAGAAAATAATTCTAAATTCCTCAAGACCACGTATCTCTAGTGAATTAGAGAGAAGAACAGAATATTTAATATTGAGGAAGTTGTTGAGATTGTGCAATAACTTTTTATTTGGTTGTCGCCTTTCCAACTAATTCTAGGTAACACAGAGATACCACCACCTGATGGCTGACATTTCCATGAAAGACGCAGCAAGGGGAGCCACTGAGGGCCATATTGGCCTGGACTGACCAACCCTGCTTCATTTTCTGTTTTGCATGCTTGTCCTGAAATCATCGTCCCTCAGGATATTAGAAGGGCTGATAAGGTCACCCCATCTCAAGCCCCTTCTCACCTATTGCATCTCCAAAGGGATATTCAACCCCTGAGGTGTCAACCTGCATGACAGGAACTCATTTCCTGCTAAAAATCCTCCAGCAGATGGCCACTACTCCTGGAACAAAATTCAAACCTCTGACCACGGCCGTCAGGACCCTGTGGTCTGGCCTCTGCAGCCCTTCCCCACTCAGTCCCATCATTCTCCCCAGGCTCACCCTCATCCGACGCTCCAAGCTCTGCCCACATCCAGGACTTTTGTTCCCACCATTCCTCAGTCCAAAACACCCTTCCTCTGTTAGCCTTTTCTCTGGCTTTCTCATTCCTCAGGTCTTATACCATCCTGTCTAACATAGATCACCCACCCACTTGGTTCACACACATCACTGGCAAAACAGTTGACTAAGGGCCTATTTGTTTACAACCTACCTGGCTAGCCTCTCTAGACTAGAGGCTCCAGGAGTGCAGGGTCAAGTGTTAATGCAGTACCCACCACATGGTGAGGGAGACCAAACATGCAAGGTGGTAACTAGTTCCTAAGGTCCATCTCCTCTTTGGAGAGCATTTCGAGATCAAGCTTTAGCAGGAAACAGGAAAAGAAAAGGCCTCATCCAGGAGACTCCCCATCTGCTATGGAAATCAAAAAGTCTTCATAAATGTCTCAGTAAAATTAGGTACTCTGTATAGGAGATCTCAACCAGGATGTGGGAAGCTTATAAAAACAACACTGAAAATAATAATAACAATACTGATGCCTATGCTATATCTCCAAGATTCTGACTTAATTGATATTAAGTCTGGTTTATCTGATTTAAATGATATATTTAGCCAGAGTTGAAAACTACTACTTTAGAGTACTGCTTCTCAAACTATTGTGGGAAAGGACCAGCTGTTTCTTATTTCCAAAAGTATTAAAATACAATAAAAATTACTAGAAGGAAAGAAACATAATATCAAGGCCCAAAATTTTTAAAAGCATTAAACTCAACAGATATACAATTGCCCTGTGCAATTACTATTAAATTTCTTTCTTTTTTTTTCTTTTTTTTTTTTTTTTTAAGAAAAGCAAGGGGGTCTCACTATGTTGCCCAGGCTGGTCTAGAACTCCTAGACACAAGTGATCCTTCTGCCTCAGCATCCCAAGCAGCCAGAATTACAGGCGCTAGCCACCACACCCAACCAGTTACTATTAAACTTCTAAATGCTAGCTCTCAATTTCTGTTATTTATACCATTGTGCACAGGTTACAAAAGCATAGTCTGTACCCCAACTCAGACCTACAGAGCACATAAGAGTAGCATTACACAGAAGTTACAGGAAAAGGACACAATGTAGTCTAGCAACTTAGTTGAAGACTGTACACCACTCTAATTATGCTACACACAGTAAATAATTACATATCCAGACAGAAACATGCCATACAGATTGGAAGGCTTGTTATCTAACAGATTTTTGTGCTGCTTCTGAATATAAGGAAGAGTTCTCAGAATGTTTTTATAATGCTGAAATGATAGAATTTCTGGGATGGTTTATGCACAATTAAGGTATTCCTTTATTAAAAACATCGCCTTGCTTTTGCTCACTTGGTTTTTTTAACATCTCTACATTCGAGCATGTCTTCTGCATTACCTAATAATACAGAAGTGCCTACCATTCTTCTCCCTGAACATATGCTGTCCCCATGATGGCACATCTTGAAAATGATCGCACCTAATAATAAAAAGAATACGTGTATATTACTGTAAGTAGGACTAAAGTAGGAAAGGGAAACTCATGGCCCTAAATCAAGGATGGGAGAGAACAAGGTGGGCTGGGATAGCAAGTAAAGGCTTCATGAAGAAGAAAGCACCAGGGCTGGGGCTTCCAGAGGGGTTGGGAAGAGGCAGGCAGACAGAAGCAGGGGAGGAATTTCAGCCCAGTCTGAAGAACAGCACGTAGACTAGCCAGTTGTTGCCCAAGAGCTGAACCATGGCAAGGAAAAGATGTGGCGGGAGGCTTCTTTTCCTAGAAGGGAATATCCTCCCAACTACCAGGCCCAGTCCTGCCCTCCTTGGTATCTAAAAAAGTCAATGCTTTGCTTTCATTAAACTCTCAAGGGAAATACCAAAGACAAAAGTTTAAATAGTCAAAGCCAAAATCCATGGTCATCCCTAGTAAGTTTCAAATGGAGAAACTGATCATGTACTTTTTATACCTAAACAAGTGGGGAGAGAAATGAGGTTTCCCTATGGTCTCTAGCATGGATCACAAATTCAGTGAGACTTGTCTCTTGTTTACTTAAAATTTTTAAAAATCTAAAAACCACTGGAATAAGCTCGACTTGGTGTAAGAGTTTTTAAAAAAGAAATGGTTCAATGACAAAACTAACATTAGTTCTACTCTACTGCCTAAGGAGAGCCCTTAATTAGATTTTTCAAATTGCTAAGAAAATTACTACTTAACTCCCTTTGGTTTCAAATACAGCATGATACATAACACTATTGATAATAAACACTTTATATATGTTATTCCCATGGATCCTTCAGATAACCATAGAGTGTGGATATGATTATCCTTTTCACAGATGGAGGCCTAGTGAGGTTAAGTTACTTGTCCAAAGTCCAGTGGCTTTCCAGTGACAAAACTGAGTCTCAAATCCAGGTGTCTGGTGTCAAATCCTTTGAACGTCATCACGTACAAAGTGTTTGCACCTCCACTGCTGTCCTAGACCTTATAACAACGCAGTCAGTCAAATTTAGGCTATTGAAATGCAAACAACTTTAGCAACAAAGTGGGCAGATGAAAAGCAAAAGCACAAATTGGTTTAGAATCTAGGAATACTCTGCTCTCTGGAAATGGCCAGTCAAAAGGCTTGACTTTGTATAGGCTGAAGTCTTCAGTAGACCTGTCTGGTGTTTTGAGTTGCTCAGACCTGAAACCTCATTTGGAATCCTGATTCATTATTCCTTCTAGGAAACTGCACTTTACTGTTCTTTGAGCCCATTTCAGACTATTCCTTCTCTACCCCAGTTACCTTCCTCAAATATCCTGTGGTCTTTTCAGACCTGTGTCTGCCTCAGGGTCTTGACACTTACCATTCACTTTTTGGGAAACACTCTTGTCTGACTTGGCCTTGTAGTCTGTCTCAACTCAAAATGTTATCTCTGCCAAGGGGCTTGCTAGGAATACTTCTGTCACATGTTACCCCTGCTTCATCAGTCTCTGTAGAATTCCTCTGTTTTACTTTCTCTCTAGCACCGAAACTCTGAAATTCTTATTAGTCATGGGACATGCAAACTCCAGATGAGCACAACTTAAAAAGAGAGAGAGAGAAGCAAAGTTAACACTGAATAAATAAACCAGATGCCACACATAAACAAACATACCCTGAAGGAAAAGTTCTTGTAAATAAATTCAAAATAACAGAAGAGACCAAATATTGAATATTTTGCTAGTTCACATACTGAATATGTCTACCAAACCACAAAACAGCAAACTCTTTTTCCTGATGTTTAACACTTCCCTCTGACAATATCCTTAATATTTCTAAAATGAACAGTTTTTAATACCTGGAAAGTATCTTCTATATTTCTCGCTCTATAAAATACTCTAGGTTGCAAAAATCAGCTGAGAAAAAAGGAATATCTAAGTTGTCCAGTGTAAAACATATTATACTCTCCGGCCAACTTCCCCCTCTGGAAAATGTGGATCAATCTTTCTAATAGACTCCTCAGGGCAACTGTCCAGCCTGCCTTATCATTAGAGCATTCTCTTGGCCATTAACCATAATGACCATTCACAGTTATGTTTCTGTCTACAACGCACTAGGGCTGAAACGCCAAAGTCTGCTCATTCCCAGCATGTTATGCTGATGCAGATCCATTTCTTAATAAAAGTGGTAAAATTTTTTTTTTTTGAGTTGGAGTCTCACTTCGTCGCCCAGACTGGAGTGCAGTGGCACACTCCCCGCCACTGCAGCCTCAACCAGCTGGGCTCCGGCAATCCTTCCGCCTCAGACTTCCGAGTAGCCGGAATTACAGACACGCCCTACCATGCCCGGTTGATTTTTTTTTATTATTTATTGTAGAGATGAGGTCTCACCAAGTTGCCCGGGCGGGTCTCGAACCCGCAGGCACAGGCAATCCACTCACCTCAGCCTCAAAGCGCTGGGATTACAGGCTGAGCCACCGAGCCCGGCCAATTTATGGTTTTAAATATAGAGCATGTTTAGGAAGAAAGCATGTATCACGTCTCATTGTATTATTTGTTTTAATGGTCAGTCTTTTAAAGATATCTTCATTAACTGAATCAATATACATCAATGAATAAAGTTAAATCCTCTGGGAAAAAAATGAAATAAAATAAAATCTAGAGGAGAACTTCTAGCTCTGATCAAATAACCAGTTTTCTAGGGATGGCCTTTTCTAATGCCAACTCCATGCACACTTGGGAATCAAGTTCAAGTGTGACTATGTCTAAGTACAGTATTCTTATTACTGAAAGCCTTCTGCTCACAGTGCCCCCTCTGGAGACTACTCTCAAAATGTGCTCACATATATAAAACTTTTCTTCTGTACTGACACCATCAGTGAAGTGCTAGTATCAAAATTATTTTCTATAGCACACCTCTTCTTTAAAAAGCTGTTGACAGATTTATTTCAGGGACCTGGGGGCCCTAGGGAAGATAAGCAAACCCAGATAACTGCTACGCAATGCCAGTTCATAATCATATGTCTATGTTTGGATAAAATTACCTTAAATAACTGAATATAAAACAATGAACATTTTTAAATCGTTCTGGCTGCAAAGTAAAGACTTAAGAAGTACTTTTGTTAAGAGATGCATATAACTGGGAATGTCAAATTTGGAGGAAGATCTTTTATACCCTATGAAAAAATATACTAGTTATTTCAAAGAAAATATATTTTAAAAAGATAATAAGTACAAAATTGCACTGCTGACAATATACAAGTCTTTCAAATGCACATTCCAGAGGAATACACCCTGAAAATCAGTGATTATCATTAGTGTGTCACCACGGCAAGTGACTTTCTCATTTACAAACTAATCAAAGTGGCTTCTGGGCAGCACCATGCCAACATTAACATCCAATAGTTCGATGCATTTATGCAATTTCTACTTCAACTGTGAGCTAAATTTGGGAACAGCAACCCCGAAGTATGGCCTATAGAAAGCTACCAGATACAGGTTGTTTAGGGAGATAGGGAGGTAGTGGTCAGAAAGGAGAGATTCCAGGAAGGTTTCTGTTAATCCAGTGAGGCTGGGAAATGCTGTACAGTCAGGCAAAACAAAACAGCTTCCTTGAACACAGTAGTGCTCAGAGTCTTTAACACACTATGGCTTTCAAACCCCTAAAAAGGTCTAAAGGAATAAAAAGCCTTTCCCAAAAATATTTGCACAGAGCATCCTTCAGGCAAGTGTTCCGTGGGAAACACATGAAAACTTGGCAGGAGACAATTAAAGAAGGAAATACATGGAGCTGAAATTCCTTGGGAACACACTGCATTTCTTGCAGGCAATGTGCATAAATAGTATCATGGAGGAATTCTACCCCTATCGAGTAGTCCAGGGTCTTTTCATTCAATTCAAGAGGTCCTAACCCTCCTGAATATTCTTGATAATCTAGAAAATACTCCCGTGGACCCAGAAAGCAATTGGACTAAAGCCAGAGAGTCAATTAGGAAAGGAAGGAAGGGAGGCAAGGAGGAGAGAAAAGGAAAAAGGATTACAGATACTCTTTTTCCCCTGAATGCTTATTAACACTAATTTGCTTTCCTCCTTTATTCATTACATTTAGCTCCATCACCTTGGGGCATATTATAATCAACATCAGCCTTCAGATGTACCATACAACTGTATCCACAGGTCAGTAGACAGATATTCAGCACGCATACACCAAGTGGGGAATTCTACCAACAGAGGGCCATCTACGAAAAGCCTTAACGATGAATTGGCAATAAAGTCAACTCATTGTTTTATGTCAAGTCATGTAAATACCAGCAACATTTATTTCAGAGCAAAAATCGGTATGTTAACTAATTAATCTGAGCTCACAAATGAACACATTCTAACTGAGATACTTCCTGGTTTACTGATTTCTGCTATCAAAAAATTCAAATGCCATCAGGGGTCATGCAGAAAACCTTAACTAGCAGAGCAAGCAGGGCCTAAGGAAGGAGGGGATTACAGGGACTGAAGGGGAACTTGAGGGTTCAAGCCAAGCCTCAAGGCATTCGTGCTCAATTCAATTAAACACAGTGCTGACTCTAGCACCCCTCAGACAAAACAAAGTAAAACAGGTGCAGTCCAAATTCAGCCCACAGGCTACCCACCAGTTTGAGACCTCTAGGAGGGCCACCATCCCTAAGAGAATCTGAACCTAATGTTCCACCCACAATGTCTAATGAGCCTAATAAATTTACAAAGCTGAGAGAATATTGTCAACCCAAACGTATCAGACACATTTTCTTATGGTGGACAGAGATTTGCAGAGTAAGTACAAAAGACTTTCAGCACTATCCAGCTGAGTTCAATGCCTTATGGTAACCTGCTGATTGACCTTGGGTAAGGTAAGTCAGCTTTCCCATCTATACAATGAAGATAATACCAGCCACTTGGTGTAGAATTGAAGGAATAAATTTGTAAAGCTCTCAGCAGATAGTAGGCACTCAATAAATGGTAACTAATAATTTGTCTTGCAAAGTATATTAGGTTAGTATTTTAATCCATGTCTAGAACAATTCATGTGAAGACAGACTAAATCTCATAGGCAAATCGCCTGGTAAATTATGCAGAGCAGTCCCTTGTAAGAAGACCAGTCTCAGCCTCTTGCCAGACAGAAGTCATGTAAGAATGATGGTGCCATCTCATGGAAATGTTCAGCGCCCAGAGGAGATAAAAATACTAGTACTGTTCATATTTGAACAACAGCTTGTACACATTTAGCATTAATTCTGTTAAATATTTTTAAACACTCAATTCAAAAGTGCAAATCCCAACACACGGGCTGCTAATACATAGCTCCCTGCCAGACACCTTGCAGTGTGCCATCATTTGCCCTCCATAATTCACACCTGTGTGTGTTACTACTTGCACCTTATATTCCAGCAGATGATCTGCACACTTGCCCTTTTTAAGACATTGCATGCTATCTCTCCCAACAGAAAATTTAAATTCCAACTTGTTGGGCCTTTTTTCTTTTTTTTTCAATCCCTGAAGAGACTGGACTGGGAAAAGGAAAAATGATGAAGCAATAACACACAGGTGCTTCCTACCTAATTAAAAGAGAAGTTTACAGCTGCACCGGTAGTGAATCATCCCAATGGGCTAGCCATGTGTATCCTTCAAGCGGCACGTAGTTGCGTCAAGAGCCATATTCCATATGCTTTCCTGAAAACCGCCTTCTCTTTACTTGGCAAAATGATGACTACCAGGTAACGAGTGGTATTTTCTGCTTCCCGGCTTTCCTCCCTATGGACAACCCAGTTCATTTGTGTTTCCTTAATTCCAAAAATAAATAACCCTGAAAAAAGAGCGTCAAGCTTAGGAAATCAAGCTTTGATTTATATTGAATCAAAGTACACCATCAGTGAAAAAAGAAAGCAAAATGCAAATTTATGTAGATGGTATCATTTCTGTATGGATAAGAAATATATATTTACATAATATATCTGTGTAACAGTATTTAATCTGTTATGTAAATATATTCCATAAATATGTATTTATGTAACATGTATAAATATATTTTTATATTTATATGATCAACAACATTAAATAGTATAACCGGGCTCGGTGGCTCAGCCTGTAATCCCATGCCTTTGGGAGGCTGAGGTGAGTGGACTGCCTGAGTCCGCGGGTTCAAGACCCGCCTGGGCAACTTGGCGACACCTCATCTCTACAATAAATCAAAAATTAGCCGGGCACGGTAGCGTGTGCCTGTAGTTCCAGCTATTGGAAGGCTGAGGCTGAGGAAGGATCACCAGAGCCCAGCAGGTCGAGGCAGAGGTGGCCAGGAGTGGCCACTGCACTCCAGTCTGGGCAACAGAGTGAGACTCCAACTCAAAAAAAAAAAAATTACTCAGTATATAAGTATATTCAGATATTTTCATACACAAATATATACCTATATCATACACACACACAACTTGTCACTGCCTTCAGAGAAACCAAATGATGAAATAATGGGTGCAGGGAAACCTGCTGAATGAGAGAAAACTTACTCTTCTCATTATATACTTTTTTTTTTTTTTTTTTTGAGTTCGAGTCTCACTCTGTTGCTCAGGCTGGAGTGCAGTGGCACGCATGCTCACGGCCATCCCAGCATCGCACTGTTGGACTTTGGTGATTCTTCCACCTCAGCCTTCCAAGTAGCCAGAACTACAAGCGTGTGCTACCACATCAGGCTAATTTTTGATTTATTGTAGAGACAAAGTCGCGCCAAGTTGCCCAGGTAGGTCTCGAACTCGCCAGCTCAGGCAATCTCTTGCCTTGGCCTCCCAAAGTGCTGAGATTACAGGCTGAGCCACCAATCCCAGCGTCATTGTATACTTTTAAGAATCTTTGATCATTGTACACCTGATGAATCAATGTATTAATAGTTCTAAAAAGTTACTCTTGGCCAGGCTCAGTGGCTCAGCCTGTAATCCCAGCACTTTGGGAGACCGAGGTGAGTGGACTGCCTGAGCCGATGGGCTTGAGACCAGCCAGGGCAACTTGGTGAGACCTCATCTCTACAATAAATAAAAAATTAGCCAGGCATGGTAGCATATGCCTGTAGTTGCGGCTACTTGGAAGGCTGTGGCAGAAGGATCGCCGGAGCCCAGCAGGTCGACACTGGGGTGGCTATAAGCATGCCACTGTACTACAGCCTAGACAACAGAGTGAGACTCCAACTCGAAAAAAGTTACCTTTGACTTTTAAAGTTTATCTGGGCTGCCAGGTGTTTTCTTCTATTTTATTTATTTATTTATTTATTTATGTATTTATTTTATTTATTTGAGTTGGAGTCTCACTCTGTCACCCAGACTGGAATGCAGCGGCCGCTCCCGGCCACCACAACCTCTACCCGCTGGGCTCCGGCGATCCTTCCGCCTCAGTCTTTCGAGTAGCTGGAACTACAGGCATGCGCTACCACGCCCGGCTAATTTTTTGATTTATTGTAGAGATGAGGTCTCGCCAAGTTGCCCAGGCGGGTCTCGAACCCGCAGGCTCAGGCAATTCACTCACCTCGGCCTACCAAAGCGTGGGATTACAGGCTGAGCCACCGAGTTCGGCCTAGTAACACTTTTGAAACTGGGAAATAACATTAAACAATGAGGTACTACTACACACATAATAGAATGGCCAAAATTCAGAACACTGACAACACCGGATTCTAGCAAGGATGCGAAGCAACAGAAACTCTCATACACTGCTGATGAGAATGCAAAATGATACGACCACTTTGGAAGACAATTTAGCAGTTCCTTACAAAACTAAACATAATCTTACCACACCACCTAACAATCACACTCTGTTATTCACCCAAAGGAGTTAAAAACTTATGTCATACAAAAACATGCACATGAAAGTTTACAGAAGGCTTTGCAGATGCCGCCACCTTGAGCCTTTTCCTATCAGCCATGGTCAACCCCACCGTGTTCTTTGACATCACTGTGGACGGCGAGCCCTTGGGCCGTGTCTCCTTCGAGCTGTTTGCAGACAAATTTCCAAAGACAGCAGAAAACTTTCGTGCTCTGAGCACTGGAGAGAAAGGATTCGGTTATAAGGGTTCCTGCTTTCACAGAATTATTCCAAGGTTTATGTGCCAGGGTGGTGACTTTACACGCTATAATGGCACTGGCGGCAAGTCCATCTATGGGGAGAAATTTGATGATGAGAACTTCATCTTGAAGCATACAGGTCCCAGCATCTTGTCCATGGCAAATGATGGACCCAACACAAACGGTTCCCAGTTTTTCATCTCCACTACTAAGACTGAATGGTTGGATGGCAAGCACCTGGTTTTTGGCAAGGTGAAAGAGGGTATGAATGTTGTGCAAGCCATGGAGGGCTTTGGGTCCAAGAATGGCAAGACCAGCAAGAAGATCACCATTGCTGACTGTGGACAACTCTAACAAATTTGACCTGTTTTATCTTAAACTACCAGATCATTTCTTCTGTAGCTCAGGAGAGCACACCCTCCATCCCATTTACTCGCAGTATCCCTATAATCTTTGTGCTCTCGCTATAATTCTTTGGGTTCCATATTTTCCTTATTCCCTTCCACGTCTAATTGGATTGCAGAGAAATAAAAACTAAATAACAAAAAAAAAAATAGAAAGAAAGTTTACAGAAGTTTATTCATAGTTACCAAGATATCCTTCGGTAAGAGACTGGATAAATGAACTATGTACATCTAGACAAGGGAATGTTTTCAATATTAAAAAGAAATGAGTTATTAACACATGGAAAAAAACGCATAAATGCATATTACTAAGTAAAAGAAGTCAATATGAAAAGGCTACCTGCATCTAACTCCAACTATATGACATTCTGGAAAAGGCAAAACTATGAAGACAGTAAAAAGACAAGTGGTTGCTGGGGTTCGGGGCCAGAGGGCTGAATAAGCAGAGTACAGAGGATTTTTAGGGCAGGAGAAGTACTCTGCATGATTACATAATGGTGGGTGCCTGTAATCATACATTTGTCCAAACCCATACACCAAAGAATGAACCATAGTGTAAACTGTAGTCTTCGAGTGATAATGATGTGTCAGTGAAGGCTCATCAACTGCACTGCTCTGATGGGAGATGTTGACAGTGGTGATAGCTCTGCATGGGCTGGCAGCAGAAGGTATCTGGGAAATCTCTGAATCTTCCTCTCAATTCTGCTGTGAAACTAAAATGGCTCTAACAAAATCTATTTTTAAAAATAGCTACTCAGAAAAATAAAAGAATTAAACCAAATGAATTTCATAGCTACAAAGAGAATGGCTATATACTGAAGTGACATCAGAGTCATTAAATTCCTATCATTTGTATTAAGGGGCATCTGTAATTTAAACAGGAACTTACACAATTCTATCAAATTACTTCCCTGTACTTTACTTTTGCTTATCTTGATTAAAAATCTGGGGTTGGCAGCATTCACTTGTACATTATATTCTTTGGGGCATCTATAGTAGTTCCTATCTCTACAACAGTTTTCTTTTTTTGAGTCAGGGTCTCACACCCTATCAATCTAGGCAAGAGTGCAGTAGCACGATCATGCCTCACCACAGCCTTGAGCCCCTAGGCTCAGGTGATCCTCCTTCCTCAGCTCCCCATGTAGCTGAGACTACAGGTATGGACCACTACACTCGGGCTAATTTTTTTTTTGTTTCTTTGTAGAGAAGAGGTCTCACTATGCTGCCCAGGCTGGATTCAAACACTGGGCTCAACCAATCCTCGCCACCTCGGCCTCGCACAGGGCTGAGATTATATAGGCGTGAGCCACCAAGCCAGCCTTACAACATTCTTAAACTGATTTCTTTTGCCAACAAGTGAGTTGTCTTCAACCTGCTGCTCAGTGGCTAAGCACATCAGCTTAAAATTGTTTGCTTAAATTCAGAGAATTTAAAATATTCTTCTCTTCAAATTGTCCCCACCAACCAACAAATGCACGGAGAATTCTTATAAAAAGTTAATAAAAATTCAACTGTATTGCAGAGAGATCTGTTTTTCCTGAAGAAGGGTAATTACCCTCATTTTCAAAAAAACAGACAAAGCAAAATGAAAACTAGTCAAAAGGGTACAAAGTTGGAGTCCCATATCATTCTGGCAGACAACAAGAATGAGTCCACAAGGGCACTTGCAGCACACAAAACCAGATAATACAGTAAACATTGATTTGTGAAGACTGAAGACCATCAGTTTTTGTGATCCTTGCTCAACAGAATTTCAATGGCTTTTCCTTTGGAGAACACAATTAATTTCATTGAATTTGAGAGTGTTTTCTTCCCCCAGGAGATGTAACGCTGGCTTCTCATTCTGAAATTATAAATGTAAGAAGACCTCAATTTTCCATTTCTTAACCTCAAAAATGTTTACACAAGAGAAGGTGTTCTGGAAGTAACTTGTTCTCTCTCTCTCTCTCTCTCTCTCTCTCTCTCTCTCTCTCTCCACTGTGTCAAGTCAGAGAAAGGAAATTTTTCCCCACTTGAGCCTTTTTAACAATGACCATTACGTACAGTTGGAATACTTTCCCTCATGTACTCCCTTGGTCTCCTTCCTTATATCTAGCTAGCTACTGCTTCGAATATTAAAACTCTAATTTTTAGCCAAACACCTCGTGCCTTCAATCATCTTGCCTCCTTTTAACTTTTTTCAGTCTTATCTCAACAAGATTACTGGAAATTCAGGAGTGAAAGAAATCTAAGTGGTCATCTGACCCAACTTCTGATTCAACCTTCCAGTCCACATACAGCTTCTTGGAGTGACCCAGGCTAGGCTCCAGAAGCTCAGAATCAGTGAGCTAAACATGCCTCCAGGCAGCCATGCTTAGCTCCTTACACACTTACATAACAAAGATTACCCCCTCAGCCCTGTTCACTTCCCTAAGGGTCACAAAAAACAAACTGAACTTCTTTTACACATATTAGCCCTCTTCCAATTTAAAGTGCTGACCTGTACCTACACCTGCTATATTTTATTCTTCCAGCTAAACAGGACTTTGCCCTCAATTTCTCTAAGACCCCTGTGATCGTCATTAAAGACAGTGAAATTAAAAAACAAATGGCTCTAAAATTACCTTCTTTTTTTATAGTTTCAAACAGTGTGGAACAGAACATATTGGATCTTCCATCAAATTCTGACAGTCACATGCAAACACCATATGAATTTCTAATCCTGAACCATCGCTTTTTAAGGTTATAATACATATGTCAGGTGAAAACCTAATCTTTCTTCTCTTGGATTCAGCCACCTCAAGGCATTCCATATTTATAAGCTTCATTCCCTCCTGGGACTTCAGAAATACTTTTTAAAACAATACAGTATAACTAAATTTCATGAATTTTGCCCCTTCCCAAAAAGATTCTTAACATCTATTTAATTTCACATTTCAGAAGAAAATGAAAATTAAGTTGAATTACCCTCTCACCATGGGTCTTAATTTATATGACAATATTTACATTTGATAAGAAAATAGAATCAGGCTGTTGTAGTTTTACAGTTATAACTGACTCCATGCCAAACAAAGTTCTGTTCAGATTATAACTACACAGAAAATGCAAACATGTGCTAGCTATGTTAACATGGTTTATCTGCATCATCTCATTTAATCCTCAAAACCTCCTAAGACACAGGTACCATTATTAACTCCCTTTTACAGAACCTGAGACTCTATAAGAGATAAATGACAGACACTTGATACACTCCTATTATTAGTAGTATTATTACTCCTTTCTTTTACCTAACCCAAACCTAAATGTGGTTTCTAAATTTCTTTCCTGATGGAATACTACGCAGCCATAAAAAAGAACAAAATCATGAATTTCGCAGCAACCTGGATGAAACTAGAGTCTATAATACTGAGTGACCTCTCACAGAAACAAAGATCCAAGTATCACATGTTCTCACTCATGCAAGGCCACACAAAGAGCAGTGGGGTTTAGAACAAAATTCATGGACTAGCAGCTAATGCCAAGAGCTGAAACCTGGTGTACTGGGTTGAACAGTTGTCTCCCCAAAATTCATGTCCATCTGGGACCTCAGGTGACCCTACTGAGAAATAGTATCTTTGCAGATATAGTTAAGATATGGTCATAATGGATCAGGGTAGGCCCTAAAATCAATGACTGGTGTCTTTTAAAAAAAGAGAGTGGACACTCAGAGACACAGACACATAGAGGGAAGACAGCATGTGAAGGAAAGGCAGAAATTGGAGTAATACAGTCAAAAACTAAAGAATGGCAATGATAACCGGCAACTACCAGAAGCTAAAAAGAGACAAAAGAGGATTCTTCCATAGGTCCTCCAAAGGAAGTATGGTCCTGCTTGATTTGAAACTTCTAGCTTCCAAAACTGTGAAAGAATAAATTTTTGTTGTTTTCAGTCAATCACCCAGTTTGTGGTACTTTATTACAGCAGCCCTGGGAAACTATTACACCTGGGAAGAGAATGTAATGAATCAATGTAGCACTGCAATGCCAGCATTCCATCCCCAAATAAAATTGTGTACAGAAAAGACAGACAGTAACAGAAACCACCCAGTCAGAAGATCACCGGGTTAGTGTCAAGTAACAACCATTGGTGTAATTCCAACCCCTTCCAATAGCCACTGGGAGCCCCAGCTTGCAACTATGTCTGTGATCAACTCTGGGAGCACCACACATAATAGGAAAACATCACATTTTTTTCTTGATAACAGGAACATCTGGCTATACTGAACACCAGTTTCACAAGAGGGGAGATTTACAAATCACAGCTCTCTTGGGGCTCAGAAGTGCTTAGATAAAATTTGATTATTCCATACCAGCCTGCCAGTTTGACTCCAAGATCCCAGGGTCACATGTCCCAGGCTAAAGGTTTCTAATTATTTTATATAAGACTGATACTTGCTCCATCCATTCCATATGTATCCATCTACCTAGCCATGCACGCAAATGTTAAGCTTGACTTCAGTAACGATAAACATCATAAAGACCCTAACCTGACATTTTCTCTTTCCTTAGAGATATAGCGGTAAACATGACAAATATAGGCCCATCTCTTAGAAAGTCTACTCTAAGCAAGAATGAGAGACATTTAACAAGTGATTTTAAGTGAGATAAGAATTATCAAGGAGACATGAAAAGTGCCATGTGGGATGATGCTGGTCAATCATGTGCTGCTGTACAAGCTGTGTACTACACAAGGGTACCCGGCCAAGGAACATGTTGGGACTAAAGTGCAGTCCTCTCCACATGCACGGCCTGACCAAAAGAGTGTTGTTTCTCATTACCACAAAGAAAAAATTCCAACCAGCATCATCTATGAAACTATAGAGGTCACAGGCCTGATGTTGCAGGCAGTATCAGTGAATTTGGATTTTATAATTAAGAGTATTAGGAATAATTGAAAACTTGTTAAAGCATTAGACTCAGCTGTATAAGAGAGCAGGACAGTCATTTATCCAACATTATCTCATCACGTGTATAATACTGAAATAATTCAAGGAGCTATATAAATAATTGAAGCTAAGACCATCTGTTTTAAAAAAAAATGTCATTTGGCTTTTTACCAGTTGACATGCACTTAAAACCTTGATGAAAAAGGTAGCTTTTCCCATCCTTTTAACTTTGGGAGGATTTAAATGATTTATTAATCAAGTGCTTTTTCACTAGACTGAAGTAGGATCACAAGCCGTAGTCAAACCTGTCTTCCCCTTCCACATATCAAATTCTCGCCTTCCAGAGAAGCTACTAAAATGTCCAAATTAAGAAGGGTCAGTCTGCAGAAGTGGGACTGGATCATCCTATCCAGGAGATTGTAAAACTACAAAATTAAACCTGTCACTTTAAGATATATGAGTCCCACTTTGATAACTTCTAGCATCAAATCAAGCCAGAGTATCACTGGGAAACAAACTTACATAACATCAGGATTCTAAGAGAAGCTATCATTTCTGGAGCAGAAGCCATAATGCACAACATTGTGAGGTCAAAGTGAGGACATGCCACAGGCAAAGCATCCACCTGTAAGTCACAGTTTGCTTAGAGCATGAGAACAGGGTTCCCAGCAGGTTTTGGTGGGCCCCGAAATACACAAGGTGCTTCACTGAACCTGTCTCTGGGTTAGACAGGTTTGGGAAACCTCACACCCCACACTGTCCCTCCTCCCTGTCCCATGTTTGTTTCCTCACATGTCAAATGGAATAAATACCCTGGGCTACCTCAAAAGCCGTTGTAGGGATTTACGGGTTAACACGGGTCAAGTGCTCAAAATCATGCCCAAACATAATATGTGCTAAATAAAAGTTAGCTCTTATTACCATTTTCATTTTTAGAGCATCTTGATGAATTTCTGTCAATAAAACCCCAAGAAGTCATGCAAATAAATCTGTTGAGCTTTATCTTTGCTAGTTCTTACCCAAACTCAGTTGGCTACAGGATCCTTTTATATCCCCATAAAATAGTTTCTATCACTGGAAGAGCTTGAATTCTATCGAGCTGGGTGGTGCTGCTCCAAGCCTGTGTCTCTACCACACATACTACCATTGCTTGTCCTGTCACTGAGGTTTTATTTAGCATTTAGGCCATGAGATGGCAGAAGCAGAAAAAACAGATCTCTGTTTAAGTCACCTTTAACTTTCCAGTTCCTCATCTCTCAAATTGTCCTTGATACTTCCTTTGGAATTTAATTCCAAGGTAATTAAAGGCCTCAGTACGGGTGATGTGTTTGCGTGCTGTTTATACATAAAATTTTGGCTAAAAGGTTAAATGAAATGACAATAAAGGGCACCTTGCCCAGACTTGCTGTAAAAAAGCCCACCCTGACCCAACAAGGACAATTAAAAAAACAACCCAAGGCCAGTTACCACATAATTCCCCAGTGCAAAGCTAGGAGAAAAAAACAACGGGAACTTTGTTCACACTATATTAATACAATACAGGTTATTCATCTCTCTATTTACACAACATAGAACACTAAATAATACTCTTTTAACTATTAGAGCATGTTTGCCAAGGCAGTAGGACTGCTTGATGCCAGGAGTTCAAGACCAGCGTAGGCAACATAGCAAGACCCCATCTCTACAAAAAATAAAAAAATTAGGACAACCCCTTTGGGTTCCTTTCCACTGTAGGAGCTTTTCTATCCTCTTAATAAAATCTGCTTTTAAAAAAAGCCAAAAAATTAGCTGGGCAGGGTGGCATGCACCTGTAGTCTCAGCTACTCAGGAGGTTGGGGTAGAAGAATCACTTGAGCCCAGGAATTTGTTTGCTTGTTTCAGTTGGAGTCTCACTCTGTCACCTAGACTGGAGTGCAGTGGCCACTCCCAGCCACTGCAGCCTCGACCTGCTGGCCTCCAGCGATCCTTCTGCCTCCACCTTCCAAGTAGCTGGAACTACAGGTGCATGCTACCACACCCAGCTAACTGAGCCCAAGAATTTGAGGCTTCAGTGAGCTATGATCACATCACTGAACTCCAGCTTGGCAATAAAGTGGGATGATGCCGCCAAAAAAAAAAGAATATATTTGATGTATGGATAAAACTGATGAAACCTAACCTCTCAAAAAAAAAATAATAATAATAGCTCACACGCATACAACCTTAATTATCCTTAAAGTATTAACTCATTAAATCCTCACAACCATCTTTTGAGATAAATGCTTGTATCCACATTTTGAGGACAAGTAAACTGAGGCATTAAGTACCTTATTCGAGATTACACAATTAGTAAAAGAGAAATTCAAATAAAAGTCACATCTATTATTTACTTAATATTTCTTCAATTAAACTCAACTTTTTTTTTGAGTTGGGGTCTCACTCTGTCCTCCAGGCTGGAATGCAGTGGCATAATCATGATGATCACAGCTAACAGTAGCCTGACCTCTGGGCTCAGGCAATCCTTCCACCTGAGTAGCTGAAACTACAGCAGGTGCACAACACCATGGCTAGCTAGCTAGCTTGCTTGCTTGCTTATGTATTTATTTATTTGAGACTACATTTCCTTGCTTGCTTGCTTGCTTATTTATTTATTTACCTATTTATTTATTTATTTATTTGAGACTAAATTTTACTACGTTGCCCAGGCTGGTCTCAAACTCTTGGAGCAAAGCAATCTACCTGCCTCAGCTCCCTAAGTGCTGGGATTACAGGTGTGAGCCACCATGCCCAGTCTTAGATAAAATTAAAATCTTGAAACAATTTAATTTGAAAGAAAATTTTATTTCATGATTGTGAAAGGTAAATCACTATCACCTACTCTAAATAGAAGACAGCCCTAAAGATACATACAATATAAACAAAAGAATGTTATTCATTTCTAGCTAAAAACTGTCATCTACAGAAGATCCAAGATAGAAGTCCTCTTTTCTCCCCTCTCTCCTTCCCCCCTTTCCCCTTCCCTCTTCTCTTCCTCTATCTCTTCAAAAGGTAGATTTGCAAGTGCTAAAAAATATTAGACTCACTGGCACCAAGAGGACACTTTCTCCTGTACATAACCACACCAACTGAAAGTGAACTGCAAAGTGTATGACCATCTTACTATAGAATTCAAGGCCATTTAATGCCGCGAGTGTGGACTGCTTCCAATCCCCTCACCCATCATGGGTGGTGCCACACTTTGGAACACATTGCTCAAGGAACACCAAGAACTAGGGATGTCCCATACGTAGATTTATGTGCCAATAAATCAAGCTGCTTCTGTAAGTTTTTTACATAATGAGACCCAGAGATAAATGTAAAGTACTGCTTCTAGATTCAGTCAACTAGTGGTAAAATGATATAATGAGGGAAACCTGGCCTTGGCTGGCAGGTGCTCCTGTGGAAAGGGCCTTATGGTACAGGCTGACCACAAGATCAACGGGGCCAAGAGCATGACAAGATTCCAAGGAGAGAGAAGGGATTCTCAGGCTCATTCCCAACCCATTAGGGACAAAATCAAGGGAAGGGAGATCCTGACTGCACAGGGAGCCTAGCAGACTACACCTGATGCTCAGGAAACCCAACTACTTACTTAACACAGCATGTCCTTTTCAGAAAAAGCAATCAGGAATGGTGAAGTATCTGAACATTAAGTGTGGAAGGAATATGATCACCCTATTTAAAACTGCAAGCCAGCCAAGCTCGGTGGCTCAGCCTGTAATCCCAGCACTTTGGGAGGCTGAGGTAAGTGTATTGCCTGAGCCCCCGGGTTGAAGACCCGCCTGGGCAACTTGGCGAGACCTCATCTCTACAATAAATCAAAATGAGCCGGGTGTGGTAGTGCGCGCCTGTAGTTTCAGCTACTTGGAAGGCTGAGGCGGAAGGATCGCCGGAGCCCAGCAGGTCGAGGCTGCGGTGGCCAGGAGCAGCCACTGCACTCCAGTCTGGGTGGCAGAGTGAGACTCCAACTCAAAAAAAAAATTAAAAAATAAAATTGCAAGCCAAGTCCCTCCAGTATACATAATCCCCCTTACTCTGTTCTTTTTCATAGCATTTTCACCTCCTAATATGCAGCATAAATTGTTCTTACATGACTGTTTTGCCTGTCTCCCTCCATGAGGATGAGGATTTTGCATGGTTATGTTCACTGAGACAGCCCTGGTGTGTACAGCAATGCCTAACACATATTGACACCAGAGAGCCAACTGTGTGGCACTCCACCCAACTCTATGTTAGTGACTTTAAATCAATCACTTAATATTGGCCGTGGTGGGAGTAATTACACAACGGAAATAGGCAAATACTGCAAATCAGTGCTCCCTGTCCAGAGCAGATTGTTAACCATTAACCAGCAAAGCACTGATTACACTTGCTAACAGAATTTGGGGCAACAACAATATACAAAAGAGCTTAAAAGTAAGAGAGTTTTTCAGACCGAACCAGTAGCATTGTTTAAAAAGAAATGGGATGACGTTATCTGTCAGGAGTATATGAGATGAAACCAATTCGCTGTTTCCACTGGACTCAAATGCTGTGAGGGCAAGAATCTCCAGTCTCCACTGTCCACATCTTGGCATCTCCTAACACTGCCCCAGTGGCAAGCATGGAGCTGTGAGTTGCTGTATTCAATTATCTCCTTCCACTTGAAACACTCTACAGTTCTATAGTTAAGTGTCAAACTACATTAAGTCTAATTTTTCCATTCTACTCGCTCAAGAAAATAGGTCAATACCGTCTTTAAATATAGAAGGTGCCGTTTCTCCTTTTAAAACCTAACTTTTCAGCGGGACTTGGTGGTTCAAGCCTGTAATCTCAGCACTTTGGGAGGCGGAGGCAAGAGGATTGCCTGAGTCCACGGGTTCAAGACAAGCTTGTGTAACATGGCAAGACCTCATCTCTACAATAAATCAAAAAATTAGCCAGGCGTGGTGCCACACACCTGTAGTTCCAGCTACATGGAAGGTTGAAGCGGAAGGATTGCTTGAGCCCAGCAGGTCAAGGCTGCAGTGTCAGTGACAGAGTGAGACTCTGACTCAAAAATAAAAAACAAATAAAACGGTGAGTGGATTGCCTGAGCCCGCGGGTTCGAGACCTGCCTGGGCAGCGAGACCTCATCTCTACAATAAATCAAAAAATCAGCCGGGCGTGGTAGCGTATGCCTGTAATTCTGGCTACTCGGAAAGCTGAGGCGGAAGGATCGCCGGAGCCCGGCAGGTCGAGGCTGCGGTGGCCGGGAGCGGCCACTGCACTCCAGTCTGGGCGACAGAGTGAGACTCCAACTCAAAAAAAAAAAAAAAAAAAAAACCTACCTTTTCAAGTAAAAATGCAACCACAATGGGAGATATTGAATAAGGAGAATCACACTTTGCAGGGTGCCTATTATTCCAACCTCTAAGCAAAACAATGAAATCTTTTCTGTACTTCAAATGCCTCCTGATGTTAACTGAAACAGTTTTAATTAAAGAAGCAATTAGCATGAGATATCTGAGATACAAAGGCAATGGGTGGGCAGGACAGAAGAGGTTATCAGATGTTTTCAGTGTATTTAATGAAAAAGTCTGTGACAAAGAGCCTGTTTGTAGAGCATCTGTCCCCAACACATCTACATATGTCATTCACGCATCCTTTCTCTTCAATCTAACTCAAAATTCACTTCATACAGTAGCCTCTGTAAACTTGATGCACCTTCATCACACAGACAGAGATCAAGAATGAAATCAAAAAGACATTTCTATCAAGAATTCAGGCCAGGCTCAGTGGCGCAACCTGTAATCCCAGTGCTTTGGGAGGCTGAGGTGAGTGGATTGCCTGAGCCCGTAGGTTTGAGACCCGCCTGGGCAACTTGGCAAGATCTCATCTCTACAATAAACCAAAAAATTATTAGCCAGGTGTGGTAGCACATGCCTGTAGTTCCAGCTATTTGGAAGACTGAGGCGAAAGGATCGCCGGAGCCCAGCAGGTCGAGGCTGAGGTGGCCGGGAGCGGCCACTGCACTCCAGTCTGAGTGACAAAGTGGGACTCCAACTCAAAAAAAGAAAAAAAAGAGATAGATATAAGAGCCAGACAGATGGATATTAAAGTACCAGATTTGATGTTGGCAAACCAGTTGCATAATGTGACTTATATCTGAGGTTAAAATTACAATATGAGCCAGGCTCAGTGGCTCAACCTGTAATCCCAGCGCTTTGGGAGGCTGAGGTGAATGGATTGCCTGAACCCGTGGGTTCAAGACCCGCCTGGGCAACTTGGCGAGACCTCATCTCTACAATAAATCAAAAAATCAGCCGGGCATGGTAGCGCGTGCCTTTAATTCCGGCTACTTGGAAGGCTGAGGCGGAAGGATCACCGGAGCCCAGCAGGTCGAGGCTGCGGTGGCCGGGAGGGGCCACTGCACTCTAGTCTGGGTGACAGAGTGAGACTCCAACTCAAAAAAAAAAAAAAAGAATTCAATACAATCCACATAAAATATTAGATAATTCTACCTTGATTAACCTGAGACCCTTCAGGCTGCAAAAGCCATAAAGGTTTAAAATTCCAGCAAACAAGATGCCACAAAAAGGCCTCAAAGAACAAATCAACCCAAGGTAATAATTCAGGCAGGGAAGATTAGGGGTACACCAAAGGGCTATAGAATGGAAAGTGGGCTGGTTAGAAATCCTGGGTGCTAATCCATTCTTTGACTCACTAATAATTATGTAACTTTGGGTAAGTCATTTAAGCCAAGTCTTAGTTTTGTTTCTCAGCCAGCCAAGAAGACTTCCCCTGTTTATCTAACAGCTTACCTTTCCTAGAAAGGTAAATCACATGTTTTAAAAAAAATTGCATTTGTATCTAAAGTAAAAACCAAGTTCTTCCCATTGTGTCTCAGCCTTGTCTACTAAAAGCCAGATAGACTGAACATGCATTTATCAAAAGACCACTTGCTTTCTTGCGTTCTTTTCAACTTCTTTTCAAATCATATTACAGGGTGAAAAGCAGGTTAGAAATTATTCCTCCAGGGCTCATAGAAATCTGCCATAATGTGTGAATTTGAACCCAATTTTGGGTCAGAAACAGTGAAAATGCCCACCTATATTTTCACATGATTAGAAAAGCTTTGTGACACTAACTAAAACCATGTGTTTTAGAATGCCTCTTCTCCAGTGGAATACCATCACATTTTAAATTACTTCACTGAACTTGGAGTTACCAGAGATTAAACCACAGAGATAAATCAAGAGATGGGGAATTCAAGCATTTTGAAATGGGAAGAAATTTTATATAATTTTCTAACTTTTCTACTTACAAACATTTCATAAGATTTCATTTAACTATTTTATTTTTTAGTAAAGAATGCCTTGAGCTTGCACTTTTCTGATCTGATCTGTATATCACTTTCTTGCTCATTTTCTCTTCCATTCCACTTAAAATAAAATGAAGAAGACCTCTTTGGAGAGCTGTGGGTTATACTCTATTCAAATTACTTAATTATATTGTTCTAGAAGGAAGTATTTCAATATATCCTAACCCTAAGTCATTTAAGCCAAGTCTTAGTTTCATTTATCAGTCAAAGAAGAAAAGATTATCCCTGTGTATCTCACAGCTTAACTTTCCCAGAAAGGTAAATCACATTTTTAAAAAATTATATTTGTATCTAAAGTAAACACCAAGTTCTTCCCATTGTGTCTCAGCCTCGTCTACTAAAAGTCAAATGGACTGGACATGCATTTATCAAAAGGTCACTTGCTTCCTTGCGTGGTATATGTCAAATAAGATCATTAGGAGTGCCACACTTATTCGGCACCAAATTCCAAGACAGTGCTTGAGTTTATACTAACCAGAAGAAGGATGCTTGTTCATACTCTACTTCCTTCAAATGCTTGTTTACAGGTGATCTGGAAAAGCCAGGAACACTGCCTTTCCTTATAGATGTCATAAAACTATAATATTAATACAGTCTTTGATTTTGACTTTTAGAGTACATAGTAAGTTCATTTTACCCCCAAACACTAGAGCTCTTGATGGTAAAAGATATAACTCAAGATCCAAATGAAAATGAGGGAGAAGAGAAAAAATAAACAGGATTTTATGATCTATTACTACTTTGTAGAATAAGAGGTTGAGAATTTGCTGCCTCATAAAGATTAGATAAGATGTTTTCTAAAACTGGCTCTCTCCTTTGAAGTACTCATTTACCTCCCTCCCCATTCCCCCCTCACCCTCAGTTTCCTTCTTTGAAACCTAATCTCTCCCTTCCACATTCCTATTACCCCATCATGCATGTACCATCAACAGGAATGTGTTCCTGGTAGCCCTGGAGTCCCACCCCTGGCAATGGCTGATTGGCTTAGGAATAAACATCTAACTGAAGTTCTATTCATCCAATTCTCTCTTTTGAGGAAACCAGAACACAGAACCTCTCTGTGACTAAAGCTGTCATATAATAAATACGGAACTGCAGACCTTCCAGATTCTACCTTGTATATGGAAAAATCAGGAAAAGCCATTCTGAAGAGAAAACTATTTGGAGGAAAGAAGACAGACTTTCTATTTGAGTCCTGGACCTTTTGTGAGGCCCTACTCCATATTTACCCTTGGGTTCCATGAGACTGCTTTCTCTGTATCATAAATTCTCCTTTCTGCTTAAGCTGTTACTTGGAACCAAAGACAATTCATAATTAGGTTTAGATAACGTACTATGCTATGATATCCTATACCAGACTGCATTTACTTAACAGTTCTATGTTTCCAAAGTTCTAATCTTATGAGAAACAGATGATATGAAAGAGGAAACAATCTCACCTACCTCTAGGTAGCACCTATCCAAATGTTCCACTGAAAATTAGGCCTTCAGAAAAGCTTATAGTTCTACTTCTCTCAATAACTATTTTATTTAAATAAGTATGGCTGAGAGAACTTTTTCCAGGGCTAAACTAAGTCAATTCATTTTAAAAAAACAAAGGCCAGACTGGCTCGGTGGCTCAGCCTGTAATCCCAGCACTTTGGGAGGCTTGAGGTGAGTGGACTCGGATTTGAGACCCACCCAGGCAACTTGGCAAGACCTCATCTCTACAAAAAATAAATAAAAAATTAGCCGGGCACGGTAGCGCATGCCTGAAGTTCCGGCTACTTGGAAGGCTGAGGTGGAGGGATTGCGGGAGCCCAACAGGTCGAGGCTGCAGTGGCCTGGAGTGTGCCACTGCACTCCAGTCTGGACGACAGAGTGAGACTCCAACTCAAAAATAAAATAAAATAAAATAGAAAACAAACGTCATAATGTCCTTCCTTGGAGTCCAGAGAGAATGCAAAGTATAGTGGCATAAAACAACAAAACAATACATTTATTATCTCACACAGCTTCTGTGAGCCAGAAGCAGTTTGGCTTGTGGCTCAGGGTCTCTCATGCGGCTGTAGGCAAAACGTTAGTCAGGGCCATAATCATCAGAAGGATTGATCGGGACTAAAGGATCTGCTGCTAACATGGTTCACTAACATGGTTGCTGACAAGAGACCTCAGCTCCTCACCACATGAACCTTTCCAAATGGCCGCTTGCATGTCCTCCTAACACAGCAGCTAGCCTGTCCAGAGCAAGTGATCCAAGACAGCAAGGTGGAAGCCATAAAGTCTGTTATGACTTAGCCTTGGGAGTGACACTCTGTCATTTCCACCACATATTATTGGCTCACATGTCAATCATATCCAGCTTGGAAGAGGACCAGACAAGGGTATGAATATAAAGAGAGGAGAATTAATGGAAGGAGAGAGGATCTTGGAGCCTGGCTACCACGACTGATGAAATCAGAACATATACTCACCAAAACTCTGAAATTAACAGCACACACAATGCTAGGAGTAAAAGAAAAAAGACATTTTGGATGAGACAGTGCTTATTAATTATTTATGATGTATGCACTGTAGAGAAAATAAATGGGGTATAAAATGCACTCTTACTTCTTCAAAGAGTTGAATCTAGGTGAGATGCCAAGACATGTACACCAAATAATTAAAGGGCAATTAGGGTGAGAAACTGATCCTAAATACAATAGATTCTGAGAAAAAAAGAAAGAAAGAATAGGTTGGATGAGGTAGGAAAGTCCTTCTCCACTCTTTACAAATAAAGCCTTAGCTCTCATAAGGGTAAGCATCCTTAAACATCTATTTTGTAGACTACAGGTAGAACTTTTTCCAAACATTCATTTGATGTTAGCAAGTGATTTAACAGGACTAATGGTGCAGTAAGTCTAAGAAAAGGGCTTCCAGCCTAATTATAAAACCAAGTCTCTCTTATATTGAGCTGTTTCCTTGACGCCAGATTGCTGAGCTGAGAAGATCAAAAAAGGGCTGGATAGGGAGAAAGTATTCTAAAAGGGAACATCAAAACCATCTTGTAAGCAAACACCAATAAGGACTCTGCACCAATTTGATCTGTACTCCACAAGGATTTATTGAACCCTAGCTATGATAAGCCAGTCACTGTGCTAGGTATAGACACAGTAAGAACAAGACAGACACCAGTTTATCAGGAAAGACCGCCCCCTCCAAAAAGTAAAAATTCTAATGAAGAAATGATGAATGCTACTGTGAACAGGAAAGCAAAGAGAACTATCAGATCCCAAAAGAGGAGTTATATTTCCCCAAATCCGGGGCATTAGGAAAGGAAGGGCACCCTTACTAACAACATGGACGCTAACTTCTGAAGTAAGCATAGCAGTTAGCTAGAAAAACATGGGCAAGAAAGAATATTCCAGGTGGAGAGAAACATATATTTTTGGGCTAGAAGCTAGAGAATAAGGTAAATTAAGGAACTGGAAGAAGTTCCATGATTAGGATGTAGAATGTAAGGGCACACGCAGAAAGAGAAGAATGGTTTGGAAAATTGTATTCTCTGAAGCAAACTCCATCAAGAGGTAGAATCTAATTCCTCACCCTTTGAGTTGTGGCTGGTCTGGGACCTGCCTGGCCAACAGAATGTGGTGAAGGTGACACTGTGTGAGCACTGCAGCATGGGCCTCAGCGGACCCTGCACCTCCACCTTCACTCTTTTGGAATGCTGCCCTGAAACTGCCAAAATAAGAAAGCCAGTCTAGACTATTGCAGGAAAAGAAACCATACGGAAGAGAACTGAGGTGCCCTGGTGTCGGGAGCCAGCTGTGGAGGCCCGCCTGAGCGTTAGGGATCCAGGCGGGTTGCGGACCCTGAGACCACCAGGTTGCGTTCAGGAGCTGAAGGCCCATTCCCTCCCCCCTTCTTTGTTGTTTGGCATGACCCACTAGCAGGAACTTTGATGATCTAAGCATGAAGTTCTGAGAATATGACAGGCATGGCTGACTCTAGGGATCCATTGTTCCCGGTTCTCACAGACTGCGGTTTCGGCTTTAAACTTAACACAGTTCAAACTCAGATCACATTTGGGAGCCTTATACATGATACAAGCTTCTTTATAAGATTTTAAAGTATATTTGTAGAATTAGTGTATACATTTAGACAGCTGTTTCCAGCTTTAGATGGTATAGATGATTATCTGGAGTTACCAGAAATGGCCCAGCATGAACTTTGGACTGGGCCACATTCCTAAGGGCCCAGCGTCCACTTTGGGCTGGGCTGCATTCTTTTAAACTGGTTCTTTAGCTACAATTAATGTAGGTTTTTTCTACTTATAACAGAAACTGAATTTATTTTATTCATAGAAAGTATTGTAGAATAGGTCATGCTACATGAGGGAATTATGTTAGTTCAAGCATGATCAAACATGATACTTTAAGGTTTTATAAGCATACAGCTAATATTAGAAATTTCATTGTCCCCACTTTCTATTAATTGCAGTTTTGGCCTTAGTACATTTACAGTTTGTATTTGGGTTTTATCTTAGAAGCTTTATTACTGACAATCAGTTTTATATATTAGGATTAGGAATAGAAACTTTTATAGAAATTTAGATACATAGGATTTGAGAATAGCCATTTTGTTAAGAGATTATAATCAATTGTTTCTGGAAATGGTCCAATGTGATCTTTGGACTGGGCCACATTCTTTAGGAAATGGTTTGAGCTATAATTAAGAGTTTTTTATAGTACAGATAAAATTAGCACAGAATAGAAAGGTATTAGGATTTAAGTCAGTCATTAGGTGTTGGGAATGCATAAGTTTTAGAAGTTATTGATTATTAGAACATTATGATATTAGAATTGTTGTATTGTTTGTGAGGAACATTAACCAAGCATGAGGAACAGTGAGATAATTTTGGGATTGTCCTTCCTCATGCTTGGGAAAACGCCTGGTGGTGGGGGACGCCCTTCACCTACCTAGCTTTGTGTTCACGTGAAAGTCTTGTGATTTAATTGGGATTGTCCTTCCTCATGCTTAAGGAAACACCTGGTGGGTGGGGGGGATGCACCTCATCCACCTGGCCTTGTGTTCTGAAAGTCCTGTGATTTAACATGTGAAAATTTGGGATAAAAGACTCACGGTTGGTCCCAATAAACGGCTTCTGCTCATTTCACTAAACAGTTGTCCACTTTCTTTCTTTCTCTTTATATCTATCCCTCCATCTTTCTTTCAATATCCCTACTACAGAATCGGCTTCTGCACTAGACAGAGTCCAGTCTCTTTCTTTCTCCCCCTTTCTCTTTCTTTCTCTTTCTTTCTCTTTCTTTCTCCAGAATAATCGCGATGCTGCCCCACCTTCCAGGGACCCTCTAAATCTCTCTGAAGGGGCTGGCCCCCCATAAATGGCCCCCCATACCCTGGTGGATACCCAGTACCAAGGCCAGACATGTAAAGGTTATCAGCTAGATATTTCTAGCTCAGTCACTTTCCAGGTAGACAGCAGATGAGTGAGTCAGATGAGTGAACCACCCTAAGAACTATCTGATCAACTAAAAAAATTGTGAGCAATAACAAACCATTGTTTGTTTAGCTTTTTCTTAAAGTCACTAAGCTTTGGGGGTTTTATTAAGCAACAAACCATGCAGGACCAGGTTAAGGACTTTACCTTTTTCCTGAAATCAATGGAGACCCACAGAAGGATTTTAAGAACAGAATAACATGATGCATTAGTAGCACAAAATACAGTGCCTAGGCCAACAAACTTCCCAAGTTCCTAGATATATTATGAATGTGGCAGAAGAAAGGCGAATGACTACAAAATAAAAAGAGAAGATAGGATGGCAGAATCAGAATTCATTAAGTGTTTCACTAGATGCCTGTAAGTCATAGCAGCAGTCAATCAATTCTTTTTTTTTTTTTGAGTTGCAGTCTCATTCTGTCGCCCAGACTGGAGTGCAGTGGCCGCTCCCGGCAACCACAGCCTAGACCTGCTGGGCTCCGGTGATCCTTCCGCCTCAGCCTTCCAAGGAGCTGGAACTACAGGCGCACACTACCACATCCGGCTAGTTTTTGATTTATTGTAGAGATGAGGTCTCGCCAAGTGGCCCAGGCAGGTCTCAAACCCGCAGGCTCAGGCAATCAATTCTTCTGTAGTTACATATATTTCATCCGAAGGTGGGTAAAGTTTAATATATTCATCATGGCGGGGGGACTCTCCAAAGTACCTTGTACCTTGAATGTCTGTAACTGACAAAGATGAGAATAGAGGGACGGGCTCCCAACCGAAGGCAGCGAGCAAAGAGACAAAAAGGCTTGCTTCACCAAGGTGCTGATTCATCAATAGAGCAAGGAAGAAACTATATTTGCCTTACCAGACAAAATTGTTTAAAATCCAGCAAAATTTGAGTCAAACTGTTTTTTGTTGTTGTTGTTTGTTTTTGTTTTGAGTCAGGGTCTCACTCTATCGGCCAGACTGGAGTGCATTGCAACAATCACAGCTCACAACAACCTCAGTATCCTGGGTTCAAGTAATCCTTCCACCTCAGCCTCCCCAGTTGTTGGAAGAACAGGTATGCGCCACCACACCTAGCCAATTTTTAAAATTTAATGTAGAGACAAAGTCTCACCAAGTTGCCCAAGTTGGTGTCAAACTCTTGGGTTCAGGCAATCTTCTCGCCTTGGCCTCCCAAAGTACTGGGATTACAGGCACATGCCACTGTGCCCATTCAAACTGTTTTTTGGGTTTTGTTTTGTTTTCATTTTTATCTAATTGTCTCTAGAGACAGTCTCTTTCCTCTTAATGATGAGCAAGCAAGTCTATATAGCTTACCAAAAGCAAACTCTATACAGTCCCGGTGGTGGCTTTGCCAGAGAGAAAATCTCGTCAGAAAGTAAACTAGCAAAAGATAACATGGCCTATATTCTGGAATCTAAAATCCAGGGGCACGTTATTACTGCCTGAGATTTCAAAGAGCTGTCAAAAGAATGGCAGCCTGACAAACACCTTGAAAAATGCTTGCAACCTATTTGCAGACCTCAGCCGGCCCCTCCCTGTCACTTATCCCTTGCCCTTTTGCCTCAGATTTCCAAGGCTTGCTGCTTTGTCTGTTTTGAATGGCAGTGCTCAGTGTTCAGCTAAGGAAATCCTCTCCTTCCCCAGCTGGCTCACCAGGAAATTGTTTAGAAGTCAGCTTTTTCCTGGAGGTGGCCAGCCTGCCCACAGGGAGAGAAGGAGGTTGTCTATGGGGCTGAGAGCACTCCCCTAGCCAGCCAATTTGTGGATGATGGTCTGGCCGCAGCATGAGGCCATCAGGGTGCATGTGTTTGCTAGGTGGCTTGCTTTGGGTAAGCACAACCACAAGTCAGTGTGCTTCACCTGCTAAACAGAGTTTGTAGTTTTATTTTATTTTTTATTTTTGACTTTTTTTTACTTACATCTTAATAAACTTCTGACTAACAGAAGAGTCACTGCAGAAAGTGATATTTGATACAAAGAAGGGGGAAAAGATAGATAATGAAATTACATAAAAAATAAGTAAGATATAGCCGGGCTCGGTGGCTCAGCCTGTAATCCCGAGCCTTTGGGAGGCTAAGTGAGTGGATTGCCTGAGCCTGCGGGTTCGAGACCCGCCTGGGCAGCGAGAACTCATCTCTACAATAAATCAAAAAATCAGCCGGGCGTGGTAGCGCATGCCTGTAATTCCGGCTACTCAGAAGGCTGAGGCGGAAGGATCGCCGGAGCCCAGCAGGTCGAGGCTGTGGTGGCCGGGAGCAGCCACTGCACTCCAGTCTGGGCGACAGAGTGAGATTCCAACTCAAAAAAAAATAAGTAAGATTTTACGTAAGGGGCATTGTTCTGTTAGATTATTACTTTCAAGCCCTAAAAGAGTTATAAATAGGTGAAGTCAGGCTCCATTTATTGGAAAGTAAAATATAACAATTCTTTTTAAAATTTAATTTCTTACATAAAAAGAGCAGTCATCAGAATCAAAAGAATATAGACAAAATAATACTCTCTTAGGAAATAAACATTTGACCAGACACCTTGACCTTAAGAAGTACATTCCATATTACGTGTGAATATGATCATCCTTCCTCTGAAGTCCAAATACATGCATGGAAAACAAACTTCAAGCTTCTGAGAACATTCTTCAATTATCCAAGCTTCAATAAAATAGAGCTTCCAAGGAAATAAAGAATTTCATCAATAGACAGGAACAATTTATTTGCATTTAACTAAGTTAACTAAAATGTTTCTTGGGGCAAAAATCTGAAATCTGCTTCTTTAAGGCCTTTAACAACAAGTTCCGTTCTCACTTATCTGTTCAAGGTGATTCAAGTACTATTTGTAGGCGGGGGATGTACAAGATGACCAACCTCTGAATGTCTTCTTCGATCTTATGATGACAATGTTAAAAATGACAACCTCTCCACAAGTCACATGTGAGACTTGATGCTTTCGCCTTTCCTGCATTGAGAAAGGACAATTTAAAGCCCAGAATAAAATAAAGCATCAAGCATGCACCACTTTGAAAGAAGACCTCTTCTAATAAACCTAAGAGGGACATCCTAATCACCAAAGGCCTGAAAATGTACTTGTTCTTTGGTGTAACAATGACATAAGATTTATTTATAGTTTTCCTGAGACTCATTAAACATTTCCTGCAATGAGACCACATCACTGAAATCATTTTATTGTGATAGGCTGGCAGAGCACAAGGGGAAAACAATCCTCAAAGACAAAAGAACAGGATTCTGGCGGGTGTCTTTGTAGCAGAGGGCAGTGAATATTTTTTTAGTGAGGATACAACTATTGTAGGTAAACAGCAGGAACTCTCTCCTGATGCTATATCCTGTCCTGTTTAACTCATTAATTTAGGGGATCCTAAGCCACTAGAGTAAACACCAGTACTAGTCATTCTCTTGTGACCCCACCCCCAAATCATTTTATTATGACTATGTATCTAAAGATAAAAAACATAAACCAGTATTTTTACTTTAAACTAATACAGGTCATGCATTGAGCTACTGGGCTCACCAATGAAATATACTCTTTTGAACTTATTGTGGCCTCACTGTACATGAAGAGTCTTTCTTCTTATTCTTTTTTTCAGTTGTCTTTTATAACTCCTGAAGGTTTCCACATGTCTATTACTATGGGCAGGAAAACCAAAATACCTAAATGTATAACCCTAATTACTAAAAAAAACCATACAAACTACATTTTACCAACAAGATTTTTATTTCATAGTCTTTCATTTTATACTGTGGGGAGAAAAAAAAACCATTAACTCAATACTAATTCCAGACAAATTACAAACAGTTAAATGTAGATGACGACACTTGATCTTGAATTACTCATCAACAGACTGAATAATGAAAAGTATTTCAAAGAAACATTGCCAAATAGTCCTAAAGATGGTTCATTTTGCAACTTCAGAGAAAATATTTCAATGGTGAATGTTAAATTACAAGCCCATCTACATCGAAGTAGGAGTGACAGGGGTTATATAAAACACCAACTCCTACTTCTCCATACTCAGACAGTCCCTCTGATCTTTCCTGGAATGTGTCGTCTGCATGTAAAACTCTAAAGGAAGGAAAGAGGAATTGTTTGGGGAGCAAAAAGACTTAAGCAGTCATGATATCAAGACTAATGAGGGTTTGGGTCTAATGAGGGTTTGGAAGCAAAGCTGACATTCCTCATATTCTTTGAACCTTACTAAGCACATTGTGGCCACTTGATAAATGGTAGCTCATAAGGTTACTAAGTTTCTAGATCAATTTATAGTCTCTAGAGATCAAGGAAGAATAAAACAAGAAGGAAGAATCTTAACTGGGTATAATTTTTTTTTTAATTTAAGAAGAATTTTGAAAAATTGCCGTGGCAGAGGCTGCAAGTTGCCCAATTATTATCTACCCTTTTATCCCTTAGTAACAGGATTTCTACAATTGGCAACCGTGGGCCATGAGCTGAATTGGGCCACCATTCAGGAGGGGAAGCCTTAAAGCACCAGTATGACACCTAAGAGGGTGCTCTCCAGCCCCACTTCTACTTCCAAGCAAAGTAGAGCCCACAAGCATAGTGATACTAGGAATGGCTGCTTAAATAATTTAATATTCACGCTTTGCTTTGATAAAAAACAATAGGGCCGGCTCGGTGGCTCAGCCTGTAATCCCGCGCCTTTGGGAGGCTGAGGTGAGTGGATTGCCTGAGCCTGAGGGTTCGAGACCCGCCTGGGCAGCGAGACCTCATCTCTACAATAAATCAAAAAATCAGCCGGGCGTGGTAGCACATGCCTGTAATTCCAGCTACTTGGAAGGCTGAGGCGGAAGGATCGCCGGAGCCCAGCAGGTCGAGGCTGCGGTGGCCGGGAGCGGCCACTGCATTCCAGTCTGGGCAACAGAGTGAGACTCCAACTCAAAAAAAAAAAAAAAAAACAATAGGAGGGTGTCTTAGTCTACTCAGGCTGCTACAACAAAGTACCATAGACTGAGTCACTTATAAACAACAGAAATTTATTTCTCACAATTCTGGAGGATGGAAGTCCAAGATTAGGGTTTCAGCATGGTCAGGCTCTGGTGAGGACCCTCTCATTGCATTTTCACATGGTAGAAAAGAGAAGGAGGGAGTTCTCCGGGATCTCCTTTTATAAGGGCACTAATCACATGAGGGCTTTACCTCTATGCCCTAATTACCTCCCAAAGGTCCCAAAGTTCCACCTCCTAATACCATTCCATTGAAAATTAGGATCTCAACATATAAATTTGGGGGCAATAAAGATATTCAGTCTATAATAGGAATTCCATTACTTTCCTACTGAGATTGTTTCCTCATCTATAAAATGTGTAACAATTTGAATTTTATTGAACTATTATGAGGGATAAACAAAAGAATGTATGCAAAATGTTTATCAGACTGCCCAGAGACAATTCCACAATCATGATTTAGTTTGTTCATAGCACATGTTTCAGTGAAAGACCTCTCAACTCCTCACAAACCCTAAACTTCAAGCAACGCCCTCTTATTCCAAATCTCAACAAATAGAGAAACCCAAAAAGATACTACAGTTTCTGGCAACTGACATTATCTTTCCTCTTCCCTCCACTAATCTCCACTTCAAAATTTATAACTTAACATGAAATAACATTCAAAAAAAAAGTTGTTAATAGAATCAGAGTGCAAAGAATTAGAGTTTTATTGCCTCTAGTTACAACCAAAATAGTTCACTAAAACAAACTGCATCAACAACTCCAAAGCAGGCTTCCTCGGCCTTGGTGCTTCTGACCTTTGCTGTGGGGAATCGTCCTGTGCATTGTATGATGCTTAAGCAGCATCCCTGGCCTCCGCCCTCTAGGTGCCAGTAGTACCCTCACAGTTGTGACAACCAAAAATGAGTCCAGACATTGACAACTGTCCCATAGAAGGACAACACTGCCCCCCTTGAGAACCATTGCTATTCAGACACCACTGAAATGAGAAGCCCAACTTTTAAGTCTGAAGCTCTTGGGTCTGGTTTCTCTCACAAACGAAGAAGAGAACCTCTTAAAAAAAAATAAAAGAAGTTTCCCAATGACTTTGAGGCATTAAAGGAAGAGTATTAACTGTCTCAGAGAATGTCCCTTTCATTCCTCATATGTGACCAGCTTTACCACACAGCACATCACTATATGCACAGTAGTTTGTGAGAAGCCTTGCCTTTACTAGTAGCTAATAATAGCTCTTTGGAAAGACAGGTACAAAATCACCAAAAGCAGGAATACTGACACTAGTGAAATAATCAGTTATAAAACAAAAAAGTCCTCATTGACAGTGACTGGCTTTCACAGGCTGTGGCCAGAAACTAGTGACATGTATCTGTAGACATCTTATCTGTGTTCTAGAGAACTATCTCTTTTATTAGTCCTCAGACAGGCAATTGATCATTCTGAAATTTGAACATAATTTGCTTGGTCTCCAAGCCCCATTAATGTGGGGCCAGAAAAAATAATCGGGCATGATTCCAACTCTAATATAAAATGGTTTGTTCTCTTTTTGGTTTCTAATTACCAGCACTAAACATGAGGTCAAAGTATACATTCTAGAATAATGACTGCTGTCACCTTCTGATTGTACAGTTAAGTAGATTATAATGAATGTTAGCAAGAGCCTCACTTCCCATGTTTATAAACACCCCAGAGAGTTGTTTGGAAAATCACATTTTGATTTGAGGATCAATATTTGCAAAATGCTCTCAATAGTGTTGGCATATGGTAAATGGTACTTGTTAAATAGATACAATCTATATGATTCTGTTATCTGAAGGAAAAATTTAACGTTGATACTTGCATTCTGCATGTCAAATTTGCCGCATTTTTGTTTTGTTCTGTTTTTCTTCCCTTGGGAAGGGATGTAGAAACATTCTTTTGAAATGTTCCTTTTTGTCTCTGAACTCTTTGAACCTCTCAGAACACACAACTTAGAAAAAAGAAAAGCATCTCAGGAAACAGCACCCTTCTATATGTGATGCAGTGTGTGGGTGGGTATGTGTCCATGTACATCCATATGTAAATCCTGGCTTGAAATCCACTATATGGATTTTACTACAGTCAGTCATGAATCTTGTCCTACAATTTGAGAAACATTACTTTAGATGAGTATTCCACAAAGTGTCTGTGGCAAAGCAATATTACAATATATTAAAGTGTTCCATGCTCAAAAAGTTTGAGAAAACCTTATTTTGCATACCCTACCAACAATACAAATCTTTAGAAATATTGTAATTAAGATATCTATTCATTCTATAGCACTCAAAACTTTGTGAATTGGGCATTATTTTCTTCCATTGTAACAGACTAGCATCACATAGCATGGGGAATCATAGGCTAGTTGTTACATTTCTTAAATGAAAAAAGTTGCATCCCAGAAAGAAACACTCTTCTGAATGCAGTCTAAAAGTGACTAACCCTGTGCCTAACTCAAGGTAAATTTGGAATCGTGGTTCAAGTCACTTAAGCAATTTTACAATTTCATAGTAAAATATAATGAAAAGTGACCTTAGCCAGGCTCGGTGGCTCAGCTTGCAATCCTGCGCCTTTAGGAGGCTGAGGTGAGTGGATTGCCTGAGCCCGCGGGTTCGAGACCCACCTGGGCAGCGAGACCTCATCTCTACAATAAATCAAAAAATCAGCTGGGCGTGGTAGTGCATGCCTGTAATTCCGGCTACTTGGAAGGCTGAGGCGGAAGGATCGCCGGAGCCCAGCAGGCGAGGCTGTGGTGGTCTGGAGCGGCCACTGCACTCCAGTCTGGGAAACAGAGTGAGACTCCAACTCAAAAAAAAAAAAAGTGACCTTGGATTGGTTTTGCCTTTAAAAAGATTGTACTTGTTAAGCAGGTAAGATAGCAGAGATTGAAAGTGCTATATAAATGCTAACAGCTTTCCAATGTCTTTTTTTTTCCCCCAAAAAGGAGGAAGAAGGGGGAAGAAAGGGAGAACCATAAAAGAAGCAAGAAACTTCAACAAGGAATGCCAACTCACCAAGGAAATAGCTCAAAAAAATAAAAATAAAAAATAAAAAAGCATATGCCTAAGCCGGGCTCGGTGGCTCAGCCTGTAATCCCGCGCCTTTGGGAGGCTGAGGTGAGTGGATTGCCTGAGCCCACAGGTTCGAGACCTGCCTGGGCAGCGAGACCCCATCTCTACAATAAATCAGAAAATCAGCCGGGCGTGGTAGCGCATGCCTGTAATTCCGGCTACTCGGAAGGCTGAGGCGGAAGGATCACCGGAGCACAGCAGGCGAGGCTGTGGTGGCCAAGAGCGGCCACTGCACTCAAGTCTGGGCGACCGAGTGAGACTCCAACTCAAAAAAAAAAAAGTATATTCCTAAATTACTTACTCTCTGCGGTATTATATAATAAAGGAAGATGGGAGAGAGGGGAATCATCCAACAACAGGGAAATAATTAAATAATAAAGAGAGTACCAATTTTATTTGGCATTAAAATATATAACAGTCAGGCAAATATTCATTACATAATGCTGGCATTCATTCCTTATACTGAGGATATTCATTATATAACATTGCTGGAATGGGGAGCACGCAACAGAGAATGGGAACCAACCTCATCACGTTATAACATATGAAAGCAACAGGGAAATTGGAAATAGTTGGTGTGGTATTAGGGCAACAATGCCAAGATCTGAGAACACCAATGGATCTGCTGGGGAAGGCTTTTTTTAAATGCAGATTCTGTGGCCTACACTTGTTTTTTTTTTTTTTGAGTTGGAGTCTCACTCGGTCGCCCAGATTGGAGTGCCACCGCAGCCTCACCTGCTGGGCTCCGGCAATCCTTCCGCCTCAGCCTTCCAAGTAACCAGAATTACAGGCATGCGCTACCACGCCCGGCTGATTTTTTGATTTATTGTAGAGATGAGGTCTCACTGCCCAGGCGGGTCTCGAACCCGCAGGCTCAGGCAATCCACTCACCTCAGCCTCCCAAAGGCGCGGGATTACAGGCTGAGCCACCAAGCCCGGCTTGTGGCCTACACTTGTAATGACCACCCAGGAGATTGAGGCCCATGATCTGTGGACCACACGTTCATTCCACGAGAATTTATTGGACATCTAGTATCTGCCAAGCCCTGTTTTAGGTGCTAGAGACAGAGCAGTGAATAAAGCCACACTTTGAGAAACAAGCACTAAGGTGATAATAATTCTTTAAAAGTCATTTACTGCTAAATAGTGTTTCTCAAATAAATCTTTCCCAAAAGTCAACAGCCAAAATTTTCCTGTTCTTTAATTTCTTTTTTGCTTAAGAAGAAAACACATTAGACAGTTCTCTGAGCCTGACTCTAAGGTCAGCCTATGACGTGAACTGTAGAAGGAAGGGAATGAGATGGTCTCGCTGCCCACCTAGCAAGGCTCTCCAAACAAGGCCCTAGCATTTCCTGCCATTCCTGTATGCCCTCCCAGGGCACTAAGGGTGATGACTGAAAATTCAAAAGGGTAGTGAAGGAGAGGGAATAAAAAACGTGTTTCTTCACTTCACAAGAAGCACAAGTTAAAGAACTTCTTGGAAAATGCAAGTCCTCTGTGTTAAGGTATGGACGGACAGGGTGAGGATCAAGAGGCACGGGGAGGCGCGCAGCACTGCTGGGGCTGGCAAGCCGGAGGTGCGCGCTGGCAACCCAGAGATCCAAGTAGATGCAAAAATTGCAACACACAGAGATGAGAGAAAAGATTTATTTAAGAAAAGTTCACTCCCCCCAGACAGGGCGTGAGCCTACACTCTAGGTGAGTGTGGCTTCGTAACCCCCAGAGTCCTGGCTTAAATCCTTCTCTTGGAGATGTTGCACGTGACTGCCATGACTGCTATGACTTCCTATCGACCACCTGTGGATGTCTTGGAGAACCTGTGACACAAAGACCCATTAATGTGCGCCCACATTATCACAGCCCCTAGAGAGGGGCGTAACAAGGATTCTAATTCTCCTGCACCTTCCCAAACGACACTTCTTAGACCTAGGAGGGTGTATCTCCCTTTATCTCCTAGGCATTCCCAGTAGGTAGCTTTGGGGGATCCTTGGCTTCCCTGTAGATAGGGCCCAATTTACTGGAAAATCGAATCCCCACCCGCTCCCCCTCTGAGCGGTCATAACTTTTGTAATTACAAGTTTCTTGACTTTTACAATCCTTGCCCAATGCATGATGTCTTGGGCCTTGTAAATTCCCTTTACTCTAGGCAAGCTTGATTGCCACTATGAGACACCTCAGATACCTGGAAGTCTGTTTCTAAAAAGACAAAGTCGGTAAAGTTAATTTTACCTAAAGTGTGCATTTCTCCAAAAGCATAGCTTCTACTTTCTCATCATTGTGTCAGGGTTTAAGAACAAGAAAAAATGGTTTCCCACTCTCGGTCTGTCCTTTCACTCTGCATCTTGCTGGTGGGTGACACTGACCTCCCAACTCAGTGCCAGTAAGATTTGGCTCCCTGTCTCTTCAGCATTCCATCATTTATTTCCTAGTTGTAATAATAAAACTTCTCTACATCCTGTTTTGGTACCTTATTTTTTCTCCTTTGGGTAGACATTTTAGCAAGTTTCTCCAGGTTAGAGGAAAACACAGTTAGAGGAAAACACAGGGTGGCAATGAAATTCAGCATGGATGAGAGCAGTCACCAATAGGGGACGACCCAATCCTATTTGTCTTGGCAATGGCATTCAGTAAGCTGTTGGTTATGTCATCTGCCATAAGTAGGCCTTGCTGTTTTGCAGTCATCCATTTCCCAAAAATGGTATCCTGACACCACACACCTATCCCGATCCAGCGGCGCACTCACCAGCCTGCACTGATGCCTGAAGTGGTGGGGCCAGAGATAATAAAACGAAAAACAGAAAGTATACAACCCATGTAGAACAAATCACATAAGAATTTTAAATATTAAAAATGCTTTCCCCCCACCTACAGAGTAAGACTGTATAGGAAAATTTGGATAGCTGAAGAACTGTATCCAACTAATGAGTTTACACAGCATACTTTTGAAGTTAAATATAAAATGACAAAATAATGAAAGCTAAGGAGTACCCAGAACTCTACAACAAAAGGGTTTTATCTCAGGTATTTTATATGAATTAATTTCAATTTACAGCCAAATGTCACAGAAAATTGTTCGTTTTCTATATTGTGTTATGTTGGTGCCCTGAGGCCTTTAGGCGCTGAGTAACTTATAAATAAATAACATTCTATCCTTATTGTTATGTAAAGTAATTGCTTAGCTTTTGCTTCCTACAGTTCTTAAAGGGAAAAGAATCCTAATGCTGCAAGAGAATTAGATCTATAAGCAGACAAACAAAATGCTAAGATAACAGGCCTCTGTCCTTTTATATTTATAGTTTTATCTATACTAACTGCAGGATTAGAATTTGTAATACCCCAGAGCACGCAAGGTCTAAATAACCCTAAATATATTGAAAAACCTGAAAAAATTATATGACCTAAAATGGGAAAACAGGGAGAATAAATACATGTCTCTAAATTCTAACATAAAGTAAATTATAAGGATAAAAAGTAGCTGTTTCTACATCTTAAAATCATCAAATGAATAAACTGAGACAAACTATAATAAAATTACACTAATTATAAATTACACGTTTCTGATTAACTGTTGAGGCTTTCAAGTGAAAGCTTTAAACAGTAATATATTTTTTTAAATAATGTGCAACATCTACTCTGATAATGCTGAATTTGATCTGCACCCTGTGCTCAGGGAAAGCAGCCCTGTTCAAGACATGTTTCTGTGACCCTTTGTGCTGGGGGACAAAAGGCTACCAGCAATGGACCACTCTGCCCTGGAATATTTTGCAGCAAGACCCACCTCCACTCTTCCTAAATGACTCTCTTGTTTTATAAAACCCCAAATTTTCTCCCTCTTAAGAGACTTTCCTCATTAATGAAAGTTCTCCCTACTGCAACAGCCTGAATAAAATGCCAGTGCATGTTCTCTTTCATTATCCAAACTGCCCAAGTAGAGCTTATGGTAACTTTTAAGTGCATTTAAAAATCACTTGGCCAGCCTCACTAAACTATAGTTTAAGTTAGGCCGAGAGGCCTGAAAATTCTTGGAAAGTTGGGTAGGGTTAACCCCAAAAACATCTAAACCCCAGTTCTGAAAATCTTTTCTTTCAAAGATTAAGATACCTGAACCTAAACCTCCATATCTACCAAAATCCTCAAGTTTTTAAACTTTCTTTTTTTTCCCAAAATCAGAATTAGTGTTACATTTTTTTCATTTTTTATTTTTAGAGATAAAGTTTCAAACTGACTCAGTTTAGTTGATAGATTTTTAAAACCAATCTCTATGTCTCAAGAAGGGACATGTATCTATCTTCAGTCCACAGAATTAAAAAGATACGTATATGTGCCTAGAAATAATGTTTAAGCAACTGTTAAAACCTGTTTTGATCTTAGCATCATAAAACCCCTTAGCAGTCATTTAAAAAACAAATTCTACAGGGCATGAAAATGATGTCACAGTTATCCATGCATGAATCATACGGCTCAATTTTATGTGTCAAAGCAAAACGACTGAACGGAATTATTAACAGTCTTTTCCAGCTGCCCAGTAACCATCCTAAGAAGGTGACAAGAGCAGAGCGAATGATATACAGAGAAAAAGACACGCAAAGCAGGCACCTGTCATTCCTTCATGTTTGTCCTCACCAGACACATCACTCTGTATTCCTCAAAGCATTTATCATTTCCTGAGCATACTTCCATTGCTGCCATGATGGCATTTGGCTATAAATTTTTATTCACTCAACTCATTAAAATGCAAGTGCCTTGTTCCAGAGCAAGCGTCACATCAGGTACATTCCCATCACCTGCATAATAAGTCGATGCAAGCTCTGTGTCCATCATCTGTGTCCCTATATTCTAGAATAGTGCTTGACACAGAATCAGCACCCACTAAATACCATTGGATGAGTGCTTAAAGGTCAATTGCTGTTTTTGTTGCTAATCCTACTACTTGGCTGAAAATTGCTAAGTTTCCATTAGGTGTAGATGTAAAAAAACCAAAACAGAATCCACTGACAAATATAGCCTGTCTCAATCATCAATTAGATTTTTCCGATTCTATTGCTTCATCTTACCAAGACTACAACTCCTTAAGAGTAAGAAATATGCATTTTATTTTTTCACAAACCCTAGAGCACATTGTAGTAGTCAACAAACAGGTCCAGTGCTCAGCTGAAGTTTGAGACATGCTTCCTGGTTTCATGGTCCAAAAAAACTTCAACTTTCTCTTCAAAGTGCCAAGACACAGCACAAATGAGGCATGGGTAAAGTCTACTTACCGGTAGTACCTGAACCTAAACCTCCATATCTACCAAAATCCTCAAGTTTTTAAACTTTCTTTTTTTTCCCAAAATCAGAATTAGTGTTACATTTTTTTCATTTTTTATTTTTAGAGATAAAGTTTCGTTGTCCAGGCTGGACTTGAATCCCTGGGCTCAAGCAATTCTCCCACCTCAGCCTCCTGAGTAACTGGGACTTTAGGCATGTGCCATGGTGACTACCTTTTGAAAACCTTTATATCTAGAGGGAAAGGGTTCTTAATTTTACATCTAGAATCCAGTTTGATATTTAAACTAGATTGAGACTAACAATATCATTGGTTCATAATTTTTTAAGTTTGGCAATTTTAATCAAAGGAAATAAAAAGATACATTCCGTATTAAAGTTAAACAAGTTAGGAGATGAAAGTGGAGTTAGATCACCCAAGTTGATAACTTAGTATTGGCTGAAATTACCTAGCCTAAGTTCAGAGGAAATAGTATTTCTTTTTTCTCCTTTGGTTTTTTTTTTTTTTTGAGTTGGAGTCTCACTCTGTCACCCAGGCTAGAGTACATTGGCATGCTCGCAGCCACCGCAGCCTCGACCTGCTGGGCTCAGGGGATCCTTCTACCTCAGCCTTCCAAGTAGCTGGAACTACTGTCATGCGCCACCACATCCAGTTAATTTTTTAACTTACTGTAGAGACGAGGTCTTGCCAAGTTGCCCAGGCAATTCACATCAGCCTCCCAAAGTGCTGGGACTACAGGCTTGAGTCACCGTGCCCAGCTGGAAATGACATTTCTAACTACTTTAGTCTGGGAACTTGGGGCCTCAATGAGCCTTCCATAAAGATCCTCTACATGGATTTGCCATGCCTCCAAAAGACTAAAAGACCAGGCTTGTACCCTGACCTAGCTGGTAAGTGACAGTCAAAGAGGGTATGCTGTGAATTCATGCAATAATGACAAATTTCAAAGATTAAAATGTGTCTTGCAAATCCTTCTGGAAGACACTAACAGGAGAAAAAAAAAAAACAAAGAAAGAATACAAAGTACTAAACATCCTTATGTAAATTAAACTCCATTATTATGCCAAAGGTTGCTCAAGAAAAAAAAATTAGAATTTTCCTCTCCAAGAATTTGTAAATCCCTCTTCAACTGGTTGGAACGGAAATTACAAAATTCCACCCCCCACTGATCTGCAAAATCCACCACTTAAATGGAAATGTTTCCCTCGAGGGTCACAAAGCCCCAGACAGAGCTTGATACTGTGTGCTGTTGCTTCCAAAGTGATGGCCTCCTCGGGGACAGGTGCAGTGCCGGGCTACCTTAAGGAGAGCATCTAAACAAGCACTTCTTTCACTAAACAAATCAAAGTAACAAAAGAGCACAGCTGGTTCTTCATGAAATCTCCCCCAATGCCATTCTACTCCCACAGGTTTCTATGTAGAGTCAGGCTTTGGAGCTGTGTGGTCTACTGTAATAACCCCAGCTCCAGGCAGCCTCCATTGAAGATGCATAATGCAGCTCGTGTGGCTGAGGAACTGAATTTCTAGTTGTATTTCATCATCACTGATTAAAACTTAACTTACACAATGCAGGTAAGAGGAAAACTTTTCATTGTGTTTAGAACTATCTGAATATACCGTTTCGATGAAATACAGATCAAGTATTTCCAATGAAATTGTAGTGTCCAAATGGAGCTATACTCTAAGTAGAAATTGTACACCTCATTCAAAAACTTAGTATGAAAAAAGTCAAATATCAAATAAGTAAATTTTAATATTGACTACCTGTTGAAATGATATTATTTTAAATATTTCCAGTTGAATCAAATACATTATGTAAAGTAATTCATCTTTTTCTTTTTACTCTTTTTAAAGTAGCTACTAGAAAATTTTTAATTAGCAGGTGGTTCACACCATACTTCTATTGGACAGCACAGTTCCAGATATTCAAAACAGCTTGAACTCTCAGCTTTAAAACTCTTTAATCTTTTTTGTGCCTGGAATCCTATGGAGATCTGGTGAAGACTATTATTATCTCAGAATAATGTGTATAACTGAATAAAATAAAATGTGTTAGAGTACAAAGGAAACCAATTATACAGAACTATAATTAGCAAAATATTTTTAAAATAAATTTATAATATAATGATGCTTGTTTCTCAAGGCACTGAAGAACAATAAGTAAATAGTGGTGAATCTAATAACTACTCTAATTTCTAAGTAGTGATAATGATAAATTAGAGTGTAATGTGGTATTAAAATAACAGATTCCTACTGATGACAAATTCATGAGTATGGCTTATGCCAGTGTGGTTACCTACATTCATAACTGAAGGAAATGCCAAGTTCAGTTAGAGGTTACTAAAAACGTAGATGTAACTTTCACCCCACCCAAATTTATGGATTCCCCTGATTTCTATCCACAGACCTCCTGGGGACCCATGGACTATAGATGAAGACTACTGTTTTAGTATCTGATGAATTCATGAGTCTGTCTTTCAAAGATGACCCTCATCTTTAGGACATCATTTTACTTTGGTTCATTTCTGATAATTTGGTGTTCGTGACTTATAATTCTTGCTTCTGACAACAAACAAACCAATATTATAAGGAAGTGCTTGTACTTATTTTTTTCTAATACTTTTGCTCTGCAGAGGGAACAGGAAGAACAGCAAGGAGTGTATACAAAAGGGGGGCGGTGTGGGGGACTACATGCCAAAACACAATTCTTTTGAGCTAATGATTAATTTGTGTGTGTCAGAATACTCAGTACCAGAAAGACCACATAAATATCAGTGGCACTTCATATAATTAATTGTACAAAGTACTTCCCACTGTTTATTTTCATTTACAGGTCCTTCTAGTACATTCACTGTGTGCAGGCACTGTTCTAAGAACTACAAATATTAACTCCTTGATCCCTAATACAACCCTATGAGTTGAGCACACTTAGAATTATCCCCTTTTCACAGATCAGACAACTGAGACTCAGAGAGTTACTTAACTTACACAGGGTTATACAACCAGTTGTTACACAGGGTTACAAACACAGTTGTCTATGGTATTTTCAAGGAGTCTGCAATACTAAACAAAAACATGGACTCTCAAGACTCTACTCGTGTTTTTTTTTGTTTGTTTGTTTTTTTGAGTTGGAGTCTCACTCTGTCGCCCAGACTGGAGTGCAGTGGCCGCTCCCGGCCACCGCAGCCTCGACCTGCTGGGCTCTGGCGATCCTTCCGCCTCAGCCCTCCGAGTAGCCAGAATTACAGGCGCACGCTACCACGCTCGGCTAATTTTTTTTTTTTTTTAATTTATTGTAGAGATGAGGTCTCACCTGCCCAGGCGGGTCTTGAACCCGCGGGCTCAGGCAATCCACTCACCTCAGCCTCCCAAAGGCACGGGACTCTACTCTTTACAAGCAAGCAAAGGTTAATTCCCCCTTCATTCCTACTTACAAATCACTTGCTGAAAAATTAAGACTAGATGAGGTAAGGAAAGCTGCCTTTATACTTTCTGGCCCATTCACAGGCAGATTTCCAAATCAAACCAATCGACTTTCTTTGTGAGGGAAAATAAAGTTCGTCAGTATCCTGGGCAGCTAAAGCTGGGCCTGGCATTTTTTCCATTCTTATCTAAAATTCGCTGCAGGAGAATTTAGGCTCAGTGATAAGGCGAGTTTCGACTTCACCACCCCAGTTTAAGAGAGATTACACACATACTTGGGATTTAACCAGCAAGAGAAGGACACAGAAACCACCTTCTCTCCAAGTCCAGTCACTATTGACATTTCGTTGCCAGGGCCAAGCAAACTCCACCAGTGTCAGGGGCTGGGCAGGGAGGTTTCATCAGGGAAACCAGCCCTACAGGTGTATCCAGGGAGGCAGGTGTACAAGGCCACATTCTTTCCTGCACTGAACAAATGAAAGTTTGTCTACCTGCTGTGCAGGGCTGGCAGGGCCAGATAAGCATCTCTCAGACAACAACAGCACAGAAACATTTTAGCTTGTTGCCACTCTGAAACACAGAAAGTAAAATGGTTAAATGGTTTTCACTAAAAGACAGAAGCAGATAATGTCACAATAACATTTATCTAGAAAGACAATGCTCACTAGGTAAATTTTAACTACAGCGAGAATCCTTAACTACAGTGACAGATACAACTCAATAAACGCTTGTGGCTCTGAAAACCTGGTGCTACCTTTAAAAGGGCTCCTGGACTAATTTAGAAGCTTCATCTTGGCTGTGTGAACTGGCATTCCCTTTCTGAAATGATAGAGTCCCAGTGGTAGCTATAATATTAAATAAAATGACTTCATTTCCTCCAGAGAAATATTTTTACCTCAACCCCCACAGTCCAGCACTCAGCTACACAAAACTCCAATACCAGGGGGCAAAAAGTCAGGCCTATTAGGCCTGGATCGTTCTCAGATTAACAACCTTGGGGGAATAATCCTATAAGAAAATATTTTCAAGATTTGGGGTAATAACATTTTTGGGCCAGATGAAATTTGTTAGAGTTTGCACTTTTGTTTCTAAAAGCCTCTGAAGTCATTTGTTTCCCACAGTTTTTCTCAGAAGCTACTTTGTGGGAAAGAAAGCCAGGGTCTAGGCAGCAAGCCAGCCAGAACTGGGTTGCTCTGAAAGAAAGCCAGCCCCCGCCAAGCCGTGGCTAAATGGGCAGCTCTCACCAAGATGGTTAATTTTTTACCTGGGTAGAGCTCTAGGTATTGACATGGAAAATGTCTGTGATATGGCATATGGTAAAACAAGCAAGATGCACGGCAGTGGACTGTATGACCCCAGCTTTGTTGCTTAAAATTACACAGGAAGATATGCCAAGCCATGAAATGGTCACCTCAAGAGAGAGGAATGAGGGGCGAGGTGTGCTGCCAGGAGGGACGGCAGAGAAATGGCAATATTGTGATAGAAGACATAGACTCAGGACTATATCGCCTCACACTCAGATCTCGGCTTTGCCACTTGATACCAGAGGAATCTTACTCAAGTTACTTAAACAATTTGTCTCAGTTTCTTCACCTATAGACTAGAGCCCCCAACCCACAAGGCTGCTGTGAAGATTCCAAGCATTGAAAATACGCCAAGTATAGTATGAACTTAGAACAGTGCCTGGCACTGAGAAAGTGACAAATAAGGGAAGATGCTGTTATTTTTGCAATTCTCGCACTGCTGTTCTCAACACGGTGTGTTCACTGTCTCCACCGAGAGATGAAAGAACTGAGACTTAGAGAAATAAAGAACAAGTCCACAGTCATGCAATGTAATAAGAGACTGTGAGGAGTAATTCATTCTGTTTGTGAATTCAGAGCCCAGCAGCCTTAATCTCTCTCTTATCTGGCTTTCTTTCCTTTCTTACCTACTGAAAGAGAGACAGAGAAGGGGATGGGGTAGACAGAAAGAAAAAGAGAGGGAAGAGGGAGAAGCAAAGAAAACATACTAGGTATACAATTTTCAAAATTATTTTTAAAAATAGCCTTAACTAATTACAAATGAAATTCCACCAGGTCTAACTCTCACTGGCCACATGATAAGGGGCTACTCCCTTTCCAGTCTCCTGGCCTGGCTCACACCTCAATTCCAGCTGTGTTTTGCTAGACAGGACACAGCCAGGGCTCAGAGGGAAGGTACCAAGAACCCACCGTGGCAAAATGAAGTGTGACTGATTTTGAGGAGTTTTTTATTTTCATTTTTTGCTTTTTTATTCATTTATTTTTATTTATTTATTTATTTGAGTGGGAGTCTCACTCTGTCGCCCAGACTGGAGTGCAGTGGCTGCTCCCAGCCACCGCAGCCTCGACCTGCTGGGCTCCGGCGATCCTTCCGCCTCAGCCTTCCACGTAGCTGGAACTATAGGCGCGTGCTACCACGCCCGGCTAATTTTTTTTTTTTTTTTTAATTGTAGAGATGAAGTCTCACCAAGTTGCCCAGGTGGGTTTCGAACCCGCGGGCTCAGGCAATTCACTCACCTCGGCCTCCCAAAGTGCGGGATTACAGGCTGAGCCACCGAGCCCGGCTTATTTATTTTTTAATTTTTATTTTAAAGATATGGAGTACAGTTCAGGGTTAGGTATACAAATGGTCATTGTACAGGTAAAGTTTGGGCCTAACTTTGGTCCCCACTTCACCTGGTTTGAGATCAGGTATCCTTATTGATGAAGTGTACCCCTGCCCCCCCCCCGGCAGTTTCCCACTACTGCCATCCCTTTCTTATAGTATTCTGATAACTGTTCATGTAGCCATAAAGAAGGTCTGCTTATTAGTGAGAACATATGGTACTCAGTTCTTTGTTTCTGTGATAGATACTGAGTATTACAGACTCTAAATCCATCTAAGTTGCTGTATATAACTCTTTTCGACCTTTTCCTCCCTGAAATGCCTCACAATTTCCCTCAAAAAAATTTTCACCTTGTGCTTATTTTTCTTTGCATCACTTTTCATCTCTAGAATTGCTAGGATTCTCTTTCAAATATTAGAATGATAAGCACTGATCTTTGATGATGCCACCCTCAGTCCCCATGCAACTGCAGAAAAAGGAAAAACAACAACATGGCGGCCTCCAGTCACAATATTTACCCACACTGGAGTGTTTTGTTTGTTTTCAGTGGAGGATGCAGAGAGTTGATAAAGGAAAAACAGAACTCCTCTGTGTCAAAACACAAGCTGAAGATGATTTCCTTCTCCACTGCCTTTGTGTCAAATGCACACAAATCCAGAGCCGCCCTGGGCCCAAGGAGTGTTTATGGTCCTGCTCAGCCATAAACATGCCATCCTTCAAAACAAAAAGAGACACCAGGACATCAAACAAACAAGGTAGTTCCAGAACGGATACATCAACTTTTGACGTCTAATGCTCTGAGTGAAATAACTTTGTTTCCCCTAAAAATAGATAAACTAAAATAAATACAGGAGTGTTCCAAAGCAATGCAGCCAGCCACTTCTTCCTGTGACTAACAGCGACCTCATAACTTCTCTTATCATAACTATGGGCCAGGAAGTAAGTGCTTTTTGGTGGAATGACTGATACACTCTTCATACCAGCTCAGTGAGGAATTTTTAATGACTCCCATTTTGCAGATGAGGAAACTGAGACTGACAGAGATTAAATAACTGTTAGTTCGCAGAGTTTGCCACTGGAATTTGGAGTCTGGTGTGTGAGATTCTGGAGGATGAGGTCTAAGAAGACTGCTCTACGTTTCATCAAGGCCTCAAAATGATCACTCACCGGCCTTCAATAAGGGTTTAAGCTAAACTCATTCAAAGTTTCTGGCTCCAAACATTAGTCTTATTTCAACAAAACATATCAATTTTTAAAATTTTAAGTAGGTATACTTTTGGATGGCTAAAATTAAAAGACTGTGAATACCAAGTGCTGACAAATATTAATGGAAACTCACAGATTGCCAGTAGAAATTGAACTGGATTTTAGCATTTATTCAAATAGTTCAAATGAAACAGGTAGCTTCATATGCTATTGATGGATGTAACAATTTCTCTGTAGACATATTCATCGGTGGGTATTTGAATGTAATTGACAAGTGCTCTCTTTTTCCAACTATTTCACTTTTCTGAGGAAATAAAATGTCAGTGCACAACAACGCACATGTGGATTAAAAAAAAGAAATTTAACTGGAATGACTACCTTGGAACTGTTGTCTTCTGTACAATGGCTTGAAATTACTGAAAGTATCTATTGAAATTAGATAAATGCATAGTCTATGATCCAAACTATAATTCCACTCCAGGGCATAGCTCAGAGGAATGAAAATACACATGTACCCAAAGATATGTATGGCCATAATCATAGTAACATTACTCACAATAATCCCAAACTACAAGCAATACAAATGTCATCAAAGTAGGACACATGAGAAAATGGAGATCTATGCATGCTGTAACACTATACAGAAATCAAAATGAGTGAGCTATGGCTTCATGCAACATGGACGGACCTCAGTACAATGTTAAGGAAAGAATGCTAGGCATAGAAGAATCCACACTGAGCAAATCCATCTACACAAAGTTCTAAAACAAGCGAAATCATCAATGGGGACAGAGGTCTCCCCTTTGGGGAGAAGGAAATGAGCCCACAAAAGGCCTTCTTGGTCACTATTATGTTCTAGTTCTGGATTGAGCTAATGTCACCCAGGTGAGTTGACTTTGTGATAACTCATCCATGTGATGGATGGATGTGCTTCTCTGCCAGATGACCTTCTTCTCAAAAAAAAAAAAAAAAAAAAAAGTTAGGACATTCATAAAACCTTGAAGTCTAAACCATGTTTTTGAGGCTTGCAAAGGAACAACTAGGTACAATATAAAACACAAAAGCAAAAACATGGAACCAACTATGCTGCCCATCAAAACTGAACTGGATTTTTTTTAAATGTGGTATATATACATGATGGAATATTATGCAGCCATAAAGAAGAATAAAATTATGAACTTTGCAGCAACTTAGATGGATTTAGAGTCTGTAATACTCAGTGATCTATCACAGAAACAAAGGACGGAGTACCACATGTTCTCACTCATGAGCAGACCCTGAACATTTACCATAATACAATAAGAAAGGGGTTGGCAGTAGCAGGACACTGCCAGGGGAGGTGAGGGGGCACATCACATCAATAGGGGTATCTGATTTCAAACCAGGTGACGTAGGGACCAAAGGGAAGCCCAAACTTTACCTGTATGATGAACACTTGTATACCTAATTCTGAAGTGTACCCCACACCTTTAAAATATAGATAGACAGACAGACAGACAGAGACACTCTTAACTAGTTCAGTATTCTTAACATGCAGGAACTCTATGGAGACATCACTTTGGCCCCCAACATTCAACTCAGCTGTATTTTAAACAATATTTATACTCAATAAAGACCTGCATATCGTGTCATCAAAAAGACACATGCAAACCACCTCAAGAAGAAACTCACATGCACTGCACCTAGGGTTTATTGCAATGGCAAAGTCATTGCATGTCCTGACATAAAATAGACCAAGACTCAGTGAAAACTGAGAATTCTCTGCAGTGGCTATTTGGAGAAGTTGGGATCATCCTGGTCTTAAATGTCATTCTTCACAAGAGTAGACTCACTTCCAACAGTCATACAAAAGGCCACAAAGCTCTGGATGATACAGCACAAGTATCTGAAGTAAAGAGTTGATGCTCATGGTACTGGTGAACAAGAATACACATCTATCCCTCAGCCAATGTACAAAGAATTCTAGTGCTTCTCACTACAACCAAGGTCAAAGCAAAAATAAGGTCTCAAACTCTTTGGAAGCCTCCGAAAGTCATGGTAAAACTGAAAGATACAAATCCTGGGACTTGGAACTAGCTTGGTTTGCCTCATTTGGTTAAATTTAAAAAATATCTCAGGCTTAGCCTGGCTCGGTGGCTTAGCCTGTAATCCCATGCTTTGGGAGGCTGAGGTGAGTGGATTGCCTGAGCCTGCGGGTTCGAGACCCGCCTGGGCAACTTGGCGAGACCTCATCTCTACAATAAATCAAAAAAATCAGCCGGGCATGGTAGCGCATGCCTGTAATTCCAGCTACTTGGAAGGCTGAGGTGGAAGGATCGCCGGAGCCCAGCAGGTCGAGCCCAGTGGCCGCTCCCGGCCACTGCACTCCAGTCTGAGCGACAGAGTGAGACTCCAACTCAAAAAAAGAAAAAAAATCTCAGGCTTATCTCAAGCACGACTGTTTAATTCAACACAAAGAACATCACTTTTCTCCCCATCATTGATTCTCCAGGGGAAGATGCTACGTCTGTGCACAGTAGGTGCTTAATAAAGTCTTAATGGGCAAATGAATAAATTGTCTTTTAAAACCAACCATAACAATAGAAACAAGTACCCTTCTGTTCTCAAACCAATGAACACAGCCCTGTACATTTCAGGAGCGATCTAAACTCACCCCAGATGGGTTTCTAACCAGCCAAACTGATTTTCCTTTGTGCCTGGATTCTCCACATGGAAAACCTCCCAGAAAGATTTGACTAGATAGATAAGAAAAAAGTGATGTCTAGACAAATCTGCTTTTAGCCTTAGGCCGGGCAAACCTCCAGCTATTTTGCTGAACCTCGTATAACCAAGTCATAGTTCACATTGCACAGATTCCTCACCAGGGTTTTGACATCTTGGGAGAAGACAGCTGGGGGCAAGAGTGGGCAGACATCTGACTATAGAGTGGTTTCTAACAAACCAGTAAGTACAAACAGTTCCAAGAAGACTAGGATGACACTGGTCCCTGTGGTCACCAAACAAAAAGGAGGTCTGAACTATGGAAGGAAACCAAAGGGGCAAAAAAGTGCCTATATCATAATCACAATATTTTATCCTAAAATCAGAGAGGAAAAAATCAGTCAGGTTCAAAACTTGAATTACAAATCTCATTGTCCACACAAATATACACAAGATTTCCCTTGAGCAGAACCGTGCAGAGGTAAACTCTCAGTACTCGTCCCTCATTTCAACTCTTCTTACTTCTTCCCCACCCTAACTTCCCCATCCTTGCTCCTATGTGACCACAAAGGAAAAAAATTCTATGAAATGAGGGTATTGTTATTTTTATTTGAGTCGGGGTCTCACTCTGTCACCCAGGCTACTGTGCAGTGGCATGATCACAGTTCACCTCAACCTCAACCTCCAGAGCCCAGGCAATACTCCTGTCTCAACCTTTGGAGCAGCTAGAACTACAGACACACACTATCATGTCCCATTAATTTTTTTGTAGAGATGAGGTTTCACTATATTGCCCAGGCTGGTCTCAAACTCCTGGGCTCAAGCAATCCTCCTGCCTTGGCCTCCCAAAGCTCTGAGATTACTACAAGCATGTGCCACCGCTCTCAGCCTGAGAAATGAGTTTTAATGCCCCGATACATAGACTCTTTCCTTGTCTATTAATAACAAATCACTTTTATTCACTTTTCATACCTTGGCTCTAAGTTGTAAGTTCATTTGTCTTTTCCATGCCAGGTAGCACAGAGCATGGGCCAGCCAGTCATGGCAGGCATGCAAATACTGACAGGCAAAATGGATAAATAAGTGAATTAGGTTCCTTTTATGCTTTGAACATGAAATCCTGGAATAACCTTTTGAATGACCATGACACCTTGCTTCTAGGGACAAGATAGGAAGAAGGAGCGGAGCATTCTTGTTTTCACCTGGTATACCCCTGAAACAGGCTATTCCACTTACTGAGATGCATCACAGGTAGGACAAGCAGCCAGGAAACTAACTGGTCTCTGTCCAGTCCAAGAATAATTCAACACAAATCTATAGAAATAAATGTCACCTTGAGCTTGGGACTACCTATCCACAATGCATTTACGCTCAATTCTTTGAATTCATTCAGTTATTCATTCCATCCCTTCCTAGGTAGTAACTGCTACTGTTATCTTCTGTTCTTTTCTCTCTTTTTTTTGGGGGGGGGGGTGTCTCACTGTGTCACCCAGGCTGGAATGCAGTCGTATAATCCCATCTCAACTGCAGCTTTGACTTCCTGGGCTCAGGCAACCCTTCTGCCTCAAGAGCTGGGACAAGAGGTCCCACACCTGGCTTATTCATTAATTTTTTTTTTTTGGTAGAGATGAGGTCTCACTAAGTTGCCCAGGCTGGTCTCAAACTCCTGGCTCAAGCAGTTCTCTCACCTTAGCTTCCCAAAGTACTGAGACTATAGGTGTGAGTCACCCATAACTGGCCTGCTATTATTTTCAACTCAAATTCTTTATGCAACACTGAACATGCATGACTGAACTGTACACTCTTAGCACTGAATAAATGACCTGGATCATAAAGATTCCTTATGTAAATTAAGAAAAAAATATAAAACAAAAAAAAATCCACTGAAAAGTAATTTGTGCATTTAACATAGCTGAAACACAAGAGCACCTTTAAATAGATGCTATGCTGGGTATCTCAGGAAATAATATTAAAATAGAGCCCTTTTGGAGATACCAATGAGATTTTTTTTTAAAGGTCTAGTGCCTGGGTAGTACATTCCAAAGACCCTCTACAGAGAACAGGGATCTCCATATTCAGAGCAATCAGGAGCTGAACTGATACCGCAGAACCACTTCCATTCATGTCATTTTACATCTTCCAGAAAACAAGCTTTCCAATAGGCAGACTCCATTCCTCTTCCCCCTGACCTTCCTGTCAGGCTTCCCTTCATAAAATGTCTGCCAGATCAGCATCATGAATGTTCCATTGTGCCGAGAAGAAAGAAGCTTACAGCAAATTGCTTGGTGAGAGCTAAGAGTTTGGGAGCCACCTGAGCAATCAGCTAAGTGACTTGGAAAAGGTTCTGTTTCCAATTGGGACAGTTTCCATGATTTGACTTGGCATGATATTTATAAAGAGGTGGTTTGTCTTCTTCTATCTTTCTCATATCAGTCGTCTCAGGATAAGAAGAAAGCATATTTGGCTTGTTTGTTCTCACGAACATTACTCTGAATACTATTCCAGTGTATTCAAGTTCTTTCAGGAGTTATACACACATACACACACAAAACAAATGTACTTTTCTTTTTTTTGAGTCAGAGTCTCACTCTATCGCCTAGACTGGAGTACAGTGGCATGCTCACAGTCACTGCTGTCGCAACCTGTTGGGCTCAGGCAATTCTTCTGCCTCCGCCTTCCGAGTAGCTGGAACTACAGGCATGTGCCACCACGATCAGCTAATTTTTTAACTTATTGTAGGGACAAGGTCTCACTATGGTGCCCAGGCTGGTCTCGAACCTCCGGGCTCAGGCAATCCTCTCGCCTCTGCCTCCCAAAGTGCTGGGATTACAGGCGTAACCTACCATACCCAGCCTACAAATGTACTTTTCAACTCAGGTATTTAAGAAGATGAGCTTTGTTACATCAAAATGTCCACTAGAAAATCATGACACAATGGGCAGAGGTTAGGTTTTATCTCATGAGCAGGAAGAAAAAAAGTTAAAAGAATATCCATGTTTTTAAAAAAATACTGTAAATAAAATAATGAAAAAATACTACAAATAAAATAATTTGTTCAAAGAGTTTTGCCACTAAAATAATGACAACCTAGCCGGGCTCGGTGGCTCAGCCTGTAATCCCGCCCTCTGGGAGGCTGAGATGAGTGGACTGCCTGAGCCCGCGGGTTTGAGACCCACCTGAGCAATTTGGCAAGAACCCATCTCCACAATAAATCAAAAAATTAGCCGGGCGTGGTAGCACCAGCTACTTGGAAGGCTGAGGTGGAAGGATCGCCGGAGCCCAGCAGGTTGAGGCTGCGGTGGCCGGAAGCAGCCACTGCACTCCAGTCCGGGCAACAGAGTGAGACTTCGACAAAAAAAAAAAAAAAACCAACTTAATGCAGTAGAACAGGCAGTTCTAACTTTACCATATGACTTATTTTATAACTTTAAAAGAGCCCTATACAAAGCCTTTAATATTTTATTTCAATTTCCACAACAATCCTAAAAGAGGGAAACAATTCCCTAAGAACAGAGAGCTTTAAGCTTGTTTTATACATCTATTTATCTCAAGATCTGGCACAATACCAGGGATAGAGTAGGTACTTAATGAAATTAGTTGACTGAAGGTGAACACTCTTTCATATGCAGCTCATAATGCTTAAGAAACTTATCAGAGACCACAAGGTTGGCGAGTGACTAAGTCAATCTTCCGTGACAGGCAGTGAGTTGGATTCCTGAATCCTGCCATGAAACCACTCTGTGAGTCTGGTCATTCTCACATTATTTTTGAGTGGCAGGCCAGGCACAGAGGCCCGCACCTGTAATCCCAGCACTTTGGAAGGCCAAGGCAGGAGGATTACTTGAGCCTAGGTGTTTGAGATCAGCCTGGGCAACATAGTGAGACCTCATCATCAACATTAGCCAGGCATGGTGGCACACGCCTGCAGTCCCAGTTACTGGGAAGGCTGAAGCGGAAGGATTGTGTGAGCCCCGATCAAGGATGCTATGAGCCTTGATTGTGCCACTGCACTCCAACCTGGGAAAAATAGTAAGACCTTGGATCAAAATGTTAAAAAGAGTGTTTACATAATCCTATGGTATCATGTCCCTGCAAGGAGGAAGCTATAAGCCATCATTCTGCAAACTGAGAAACAAACACACTTTTAACCCATTAAGCACAGCCAACTGCCCTGCCCTGTCTTTCAATATCCTTTCACTGACTCATTCACAGTGTACCTCTGCTCTCAGATATTACCTTAGTATCAGAGATCCACAGGGAAACCAAAAGACCATTCAGACTTGAGAAAAGCCAAACTACTGACCTGGTGAAAGAAAGCTCATCTGAAATCACCATGACATTCCAAACAAGCGCTTATATCCCTGGGCCAGAGAGTAAAAGAATCAACAAGCGAGAAGAACTCTCCACAGAGCAGGGGCATGAGTCACTGATTCCTTTCTTATAGAGATACAAAGAAAGGAATATCCTTTTATACATTTTTTTTTAATGACTGGGCCTGGTAGCTCATGCCTGTAATCCTAGCACTTTGGGAGGCCGAGTCAAGAGGACTGCTTGAGTCCAGGAATTCAAAACCAGCCTAAGCAATATAAAAAAATTTTTTAGCTGGGCTTGGTGGCTCAGCCTGTAATCCTGCCCTTTGGGAGGCCGAGGTGAGTGAATTGCCTGAGCCCCCAGGTTCAAGACCCGCCTGGGCAACTTGGTGAGACTTCATCTCTACAATAAATCAAAAAAATTAGCCGGGTGTGGTAGCGCATGTCTGTAATTCCAGCTACTTGGAAGGCTGAGGCAGAAGGATCACCGGAGCCCAGCAGGTCGAGGCTGTGGTGGCCAGCAGCATTCCACTGCACTCCAGTCTGGGTGACAGAGTGAGACTCCCACTCAAAAAAAAAATTGTTTAAATTAGCTGGGCATGGTGGCACACACCTGTAGTCCCAGTTACTGGGGAGACTGAGGCAGAAGGATAACTTGAGTACAAGATTTCAAGCTTGCAGTGAACTGGGATCATGCCACTGCACTCCAGCCTGGGTAACAAAGTGAGACCCTGTCATTAAAAACAAACAAGCAAAAAACAAAAAAACTGTCTTATTTGCTCCCATTCCCAGGGCTCCATGAATTGTCAACAAATTCTCACAAGTGCATAACTGGTTCACCATCTACTCCCTTCCAATCCTCAGGTTGTCTAGCACTAATTCCACTCAGACAGTTTTTTTTTTAGCAACTGCACACCTTTATCTCCCTGAACAGAATCCGTAAGAATCATGCAACTCCTCAGACTTATCCTGGATTCACTTTCAGGAGATTCCCTGAAGATGCCCGTTTCTGATGATGTTCCTCAGCCTTATGAAGCCAGCCCCAAGACTGACAGATATACAGTACACATTTTGTGAATGTACAGGCCACACACAAAAATGGAAAGAATTCCAATAAGAAACTCTTTTGGGAACTGTACGCATCCAACTCACCGACTTCTTGGTGCTGATGATACCAAGAACTGCTTCATAAAGACAAGCACACTTGGCCAAAGCCCCAAGGCAAAATTAGGCTTGCTCTAAAACCTTCCAAACAGGCCAGAATCTACCGCATGTATTTTTCTTAGCCAAAAAACAGATGTAGAGTGTAAACGACTTTCCATTGGTTACCTTCGAAACAGATGCAACCGCTTGGTAAATGTTCCCTCTGCCCAGAGCATCCACTGTCAATGGAGACCAGACATACAAACTCTAAGGATCATTTGGTTCAGTGTTTAAATGAAATTCCATAGTGGGTACCCCAGTCTCATGACTTTAGTCACATATGGGTACACTTCTACTATTCCACTTCAGCCTTTTTTTTGTTTTGTTTGAGTTTGAGTTTGAGTCTCACTCTGTTACCCAGACTGGAGTGCAGTGGCCGCTCCTGGTCACTGCAGCCTCGACCTGCTGGGCTCCAGCAATCCTTCCACCTCAGCCTACCAAGTAGCTGGAACTACAGGCGCGCGTTACCACACCTGGCTAATTTTTTTATTTATTGTAGAGATGAGGTCTCACCAAGATGCCCAGGCGGGTCTCGAACTCGCGGGCTCAGGCAATCCACTCGCCTCGGCCTCCCAAAGCACTGGGATTACAGGTTGAGCCACCGAGTCCGACCCACTTCAGCCTTTTGAAACCACTTCCTTTTAATGTAATTAAATGTATTTTAAATAGGAACTTCATATTACCTCTATAAGAGTTAATATGTAGTAGCCTCTGTTTTAAATGCTGGATACCTATGAAGTTGACATTCTCGTTACTTCCATTAAACAGATGAGAACACTGAGGCACAAAGAGGTTTGGCAATTTGTCCAAAGTCACAGGGTTAGTAAACAGCAGAGCCTGGATTCTAACCCAAGCAACCTGGCTCCATAGTGCATATTCCTCACTACCTGTGCCACAGTATCTATGAAATGCCAGCAAGACATCACAGAAAGAGCCCAAAGTGATGGGTAGAGGGTTGGACAGATGCACAGGAATGAAATAAAACAAGTACAAGCAAATGTCAATGGTGTAATCTAAACAGTGGCCATACAGGTATTTGCTATAAAATTCTTTCAACTTTGCTGTATGTTTAAAATTGTTCATAATACAACATTGGGAAGAGTGGAAGGAAAAGCCCAGTATGTCACTTTCTCCTTAAAAATGGAAGAGCACTCAAGAGATAGGCCAATAATGTCAGGGTGAAAGAATTTCCCCACCCTCACTTGTCCTCTTCCCTTAAAAAGAATCCCAGTTAAATCCAATAAGCCACAGAATCAAATTACAGGGTGCCCCAACTGGGGTCTATGGCTGGGGGGAAAAAAGAAGAAAATGGGCTGTAAAACTGGGTCCTCTGCCAGCTGAGCTAGAGAAGCCATCTCCCCACTGAAAGTGTTAATGGAAATGCCAGGCCAAAGCAGTCAACTGGAAACCATTTATTGACACTATACAAACAGATACAGCTTCTTCTAAAATGGTAAAGAGTGTCTTGGTCCAACCAGGCCTATCTTTAAGTACTGGCAAACACCCAAGACAAGTTAACAGATTCCAACTTCCCGGGGTCTACAGATGAATACCAGCTCTTAAAAGCCTCCCAGGGAATGAAAAGGAGGGCAGCTTGAGAAAAGGGATTTCACCTACATTAATCTGAGCCAGTGATTAAAAGGGGTGAGTAGGGTGAGTGTGCAGTGGTATTGCCCACCCCTAGGGGCCAAAGAGGAAATTCAGACAGTGCTTTCAAAGGGGACAGGTCTGTATCTTTCAAGAAATCTGTGAGCAGTATTCTACAGACTTTGATGAGTAAACTCTTAAACTGAAGGCTTGACAGCTTCTAGTCTGAGTGTAGGGGTAGGAAGGGAAATTGAGGGAGAAATGGGGAAAAAAGATGGTAAGAAAATAAGGGGATTAAATTTGAGGCATGTTCACATATAGTTGGTAAAAGTGAAAAATGGTGCATTTTTTGAAAGGACAACTTAGCAATATCTAATATAAACATAAAATGTACCTACCTTTTGAACCAAAAGGTCTACTTAATGGGATTTTATTATATTAATACAATTATATGTGCATAAAGAGTAAGGTACAAGGATATATTACTCATTACAGCATTATTTGTAAAAACAAAAAGCTGGAAAGAACCTTAATGCTCATCAACAAAGGGCTGGTTACATTAATTATGTTAGAACACTAATTCAGGTCAGGCATGATGGTTCATGCCTATAATCCCAGCACTCTGAGAGGTCGAGGTGGGAGGATTGTTGGAGCCCAGGAGCTTAAGACCAGCCTGAACAACATAGTGAAACCTAGGCTCTACAAAAAAAATCGTTTAAAAATTAGGCCAGGCACATTTGCTCAAGTCTGTAATCGCAGCAACATGGGAGGCCAAGGTGAGAGGATTGCCTGAGCCCATAGGTTCAAGACCAGCCTGAGCAACTTGGCGAGATCTCATCTCTACATTAAAAAGAAAAAAATTGCTGGGCGTGATAGTGCACACCTGTAATTCCAACTACTTGGAAGACTGAGGCAGAAGGATCGCCTGAGCCCACCAGGTCAACACTGGGTGGCTGTGAGCGTGCCACTGCACTCCAGTCTGAGCAATAAAGTGAGACTCGAATCCAAAAAAAAAAAAAAAATTAGCCAGGTGAGGTGGGACACCTATAGCCCCAGCTACTTGGGGGGGTGGGAAGGGCTGAGGAGGAAAGATTGCCTGAGTCCAGGAGGTCAAGGATTCAGTGACTTGTGATCTTGTCACTGTACTCCAGGCTAGATGACAGAGTGAGACCCCAACTCAATAAAAAAAAGAACACTGATTCAAAGGTAAACTCCAAGTCACTGAAAACAATGAAGATAATCTTGCTGTTGATGGAAAAAGAGCTCTAAAGATATAGTTGCAAATATTAAGTGGAACAAATAAGGAGAAACTGATATATGCCTATGACTAAAAAAATAGTGTGTATACATATACACATACCCTGTGTATAATACGTATACACTATATTTTTTAAAGGAGGGAGGGAGGAAGAAAGAAAAAGGAAAGAGGAAACAGAATACACTTGTGTATGTATAAATACTTCTGGAACAAGAAATTGTTCAAGGCAGTTCCATCTGGGAAGAACTGGAGAAGTCAGGAGATTAGAGACTTTTCACTCTATAATCATTTGTGCTGTTTCAATGTTTTTATTCTACACATACAGCCCTTTTTCACTGTAAGTGAAAATAAATTCTAAACCTGACCATTTGAAATAATATTTGATTCACAGGGAATCATATTCATAGGGAATCCTTCATAGGGAAGAGCGTGTCTTAAGTATTGAAAGAATTCAGGGTCCTTTAGAGCAGTTGTTAGCACACAGTAGGCACATAAGTATTCGCTGAATAAATGGGTATGATTGGACTCCATCTAGGTTAGTGAAGATCATTAAACCAACTCAGATGGTTCTATTCATATGAAAAATGGGAACTCAGTGACAAAGAATCAAGAAAATGGAAGCAATCCAGTGTCCATTGGGAGATGGAAGGATAAACAAAATAAGGGTGTACATACAGTAGAATATTATTCGGCCCTAAAAAGGAAGAAATTTTGACAGATGCTACAATGTAGATAACCTTGAAGACATTATGCTAAGTGAAATAAGCCAACTGCAAAAAGACAAATACTATATGATTCTGCTTACATGAAGAACCTAGAGTAATTAAATTCATAAAGATGGAAAGTAGGTGGCTGCCCGGATATAGAGGTAGAAGTAATGGGTGTTAGAAGTATAAAAGTAGGGGGAATCTAGAGATGGATGATGGTGATGACAATGCGAATGTAATTAATACCACTATACACTTAAAAGTGGCATTTAAAATGGTAAATGTTATGTCAGATATATATAGGCATATAAAGAATATGTACACCCTTATTTTGTATATCTATATCTATATATTCTTTATATATCTATATATCTGGATAATATATAGATATATAAAGAATCAGGAAAGCTTAATATGGCAAAGTAGACTGAACCATTACTCGTGATTCCTTATACGGCCCGAGTACTCCGGAAATAAATGGAACAGATCAGAACCTAACCCCACACTCTGGAATAAGACCAGCCAGCTTACACCCTGGAGTAAAGCCAACCCACAGACCGGTGGCTGAGAAAAAGACATCCTTGTTATTGCAGGTTATAGGTTTTGGGGGAGTTTGTTACACAGCATGTTTATAGCAAGAGCTACGGAATTAAGTCTCAATGATCATGGCTTTGCCACCAAGAGAATATTTAAAAAATAATGAATACTTGCCATGGGGTACTTAAGGATGAGCTGTATCCTAGAATTATAGATAACAAGTCATTTTAACAATATAAAGCTATGAACTGAATTTTTATGAATCATTATTTAAAAGACTCACTAGGCCTTGAAGAAGGTGGGGCAATGTGGAACTGTGCTTCATTCCTCAAGGGGCTACCACTTATGGTCTTTAGTGATGTTGAACCTGAAGAAAACAAATCCTGGCACCTCTCATAATTCATTACCATCCCTGGAGACCATCTGATTTTAAAAGGACCCAATTTGAAATGCTCCCTGAAGCACTTCAGGCCTCAGCATTCTTAACATTTTTCCTTTCAGCAGTCCCGGGCAGTCACTCCAAGCTGGCAGCCAGCATATTCTACTGTCTGAGACCCTTCACCCAGAAAGAACATAAAATCTGCATCCAAATCAAGCACATACTTTTATGCAATTCAAAGAAAACAAACCATGAGCAATCTGAGGACTCACGGGAGCCCTGTCATCATCCACACAAAGACTCCTGAAGCCGTCTCAAGCACATCATGGCTTCCACAAGAGGCAGAAGCCTTCCTGCATCCTGCTGGGAGAAGCCTTCCCAATTCCTGCCAGACCAGCTGCCCTGGGCTTTAACTGGCTGCACTTCCCTCCATTTCTGTACCAGTGACAAAGGAGTTGGGATTTTTTTTTCCCCCAAAGAGCAAACTTCTTATCCTGCTATACCCCAAGCTCAATAGAGCTTCCTCTTAAGCACATTCAATAATCTTGCTGCACCCCAGAAAGAAGGAACAGAAAGAAAATCCAAAGGTAATGAGAGGGATAGCAAATGGGAGCAGACTATTCCCAGGGGTAAGAGGAGATGCTCAGCCAAGGCTTCCTCAGGCTCACCTCTCACCAGTGTTGAAGCATAACTGATCCCCACTTCTGCCTCCTCACATTACAAAGCAGTTTCCATCCCTTATTTGGAAAACCAACAGGGACAGAGATAACAGACAAGAGGTCCACACACATTAGCAATAGAGAAAGAGGTAGATGGGAAAAGACCATGGAAAGAGAGATTTATGAGGGAAGGCCATTGTGGCCAATTCAAATTGTTAACTATTGTGGAAAAGGAGCAGAAATAGATTAGAAAAATGTTCAGCAAAAGATGAGATGCTGCTGCTTAACTGATTACACCCTGAAAGTTTTAAACATTTTCTGATGCAGTACTGTTCCAATGTCTAACATAAACATTTGCTTCTTCTTTTAAAAGCATACACATTTCTTTATTTAAATTATAAACAAACTCTTTAGTTTAATTAGATGTTCTTTTTCACTTCGTTTCTATTATGTAACCTCTACCTGGTGGTAGGCATATCTTTACTTGATTGGAACCATTTTGTTTCCCAGTTTTCATTTGCAGTTGCAAATTCCAGTATATTTTTGTTAAGTCCTCTATTCTGGTATTTCCTATACTTTTTTATTATCTTTATCACCTTTGTAAAGGAAGTAGGAAGAAGTTCCTTTGGGTTACACAGAATCCGATAAGATACCCCATTTAGGTCAGGCGTAGTGGTTCACACCTACAATTCCAGCACTTTGGGAGGGGGCGGTGAGAGGACTGTCTGAGTCCAGTAGTTTGAGACCAGCTTGGACAACTTGGTAAGACCTTGTCTTTACAATAAATAAATAAAAATTAGCCAGCATGGTCGCGCATGCCTACAGTTCAAGCTACTTGGAAGGCTGAGGTGAAAGGATTACCTGAGCCCACACGGTCAAGACTGCAGTAGCTATGATCATGTGACTGTACTCTAGCCTGGGCAACAAAGTAAGACTCTGACTAAAAAAAAAAAAAAAAAAAGATACCCTATTTAAAATTTTGACTATTGCAGTCCTCATGAAATTCTAATATAAGTTTGACCAAACCATGGTTTAAAATTTCTGTGTACACACAGCAAACAGTGCAAGTGACTGTGTCCTAGCAGAACTATAAATTCCTGAAGCATGGTACTATGTGTCGGTATGCAAGCGTATTCACATATATGCAACAACATAACTAGGAGCTGAGATCTGAGTCTGAAAGTCACCTCCAGCTCTTACTGGTTTTTGGACTTTGTACTAACTAACTGCTCTAAATCTTAGTTTCATTTTCCATAAGCTAGAGATAATAATTATAGTACCTTGGGAATATTAATAAAAGAAATGTACATAAACTGCCTAGCACAGAATTTGGTCTAGAAAAGCACTCCATCATTATGAGTACTTATTATTGATTTGGTTCGAGTCTCAGTTTCTTTCTCAAATTCCTTAGCACCTTTTCATTTTCAGGAAAATTCATATAACCAGGGGAAAAAATGTAAACAATTTAGATAAAAAATCCATTAAAGCATTACACAATATATAAATACTGATGCCATAAAATATATTTTGCATTAATTTCATCTAAAGTTCATTTTTATAGTATACACCAAATAATGGTTTAAATAGATTTTGATTGTTTTGTTTGAAGCTAGCCTGAAGAAAAAAAAGATACAGACAAATAAACACTTTTTTTTATATATTTACTTCTAAAATTCAAATTTAATCCTAGGAAAAGGACAAGGTAGAACTCAAGTCTTGTTTTTCTTGATAAAACCAGACATTTTGCTCCTTGAGAGCACAGATTGTGACAATCATCATAGCATCCTAATTACCAAGCACTGTTCCTGAGACATAATAGGCCTTCAAAGATTTGTCAAAAGAATGAAGAATGAGCCGGGCTTGGTGGCTCAGCCTGTAATCCCGCACCTTTGGGAGGCTGAGGTGAGTGGATTGCCTGAGCCCGTGGGTTCGAGACCCGCCTGGGCAGTGAGACCTCATCTCTACAGTAAATCAAAAAAATCAGCCGGGCGTGGTAGCACATGCCTGTAATTCCGGCTACTTGGAAGGCTGAGGCGGAAGGATCACCGGAGCCCAGCAGGTGGAGGCTGCGGTGGTCGGGAGCGGCCACTGCACTCCAGTCTGGGCGACAGAGTGAGACTCCAACTCAAAAAAAAAAAAAAAAAGAAAAAAGAAAAGAATGAAGAATGAAGAGTGAAGAGGGAAGGAGGGAGGGAGAGAGGGAGGGAAGGATTAACTGAACTGATGTTGCCAATGTGTATTAGGCATCTATTGCTGTGTAACAAATTATCCCAATCTTATAGGCTTCAACAACATTTATTATCTGACAGTTTCTATGAGTCAGGAATCTAGGACTAACCTAGCTGGGTGGTTCTGGCTCAGGCTCTCTCACATCTTTGCAGTCAATGTCTTAGGGAGCTGCAGTGATCTACAGCTAGATGGGTCTGGAGGACACTCTTCCAAGTTAACTCTCATGGTTGTCAACAGGAACTTCAGTTCCTCACTCCCCAGAGTGCTGCTCACAACATAGCTTCCCCAAGAGCCAGGGATGCAAGAGAGAAAAAGAGGGCTGGGCACAGCAGCTCATACCTGTAATCTCAGCACTCTGGGAAGCTGAGGCAGGAGGATTGCTTGAGTTCAGGAGTTCGAGACCAGCCTAGGAGACATAGCAAGATTTCATCTCCACAAAAAAAATTTTTTTTAACTAGCCAGGTGTGGCGGTGTGTGCCTGTACTCCCAGCTACTCGGGAGGCTGAGGCGATACCCTGACTCAAACAAAACAAAACCTAGAAAGAGGGAAAGAGAAAGAATGACCAGGACAGAAGGCAGACTTTTATAACCTAGCCTCAGAAGTGACATGCCATCACTATGCTATAGGTCACATGGACAAACCCTGGTACAGTATGGGAACAGACTACACAAGGGTGTGAATACCAGGAGGCAGGGCTCATTAGGAGACATCTGAGAGGCTATAGAGTTTGAAATCATCAAATCTTCTAAATCCTGAAGCCAATCCCAGGCAGCGACAAATTAACATACCACGACAGGCAAGGTTACTTTTGCACAGTTGCAAAAACTTAAATTATTCACATTATGTTGCAAAGATGAAAAGGGAAATATCTATTTAAAAAACAGTAAATATCCATGAGAAATGTCAATTTCGGTTTTCTTCTTACCCCCAAAATTACTGAAATGTTCTTGCTGCCCAATTTTCAACTCATGGCAATAGTTATTTTCATTCTAAAAATTCAGGATTTGACTCAGCAAACACATCAGTGCCCAGAAAGCAAATTTCCAAAATTATGCCTCTCTCTTTCTGGAGCATAGAATAGACCTAAAGGAAAAAGAGTTAGGCCACATAATGATCTATCATTTCTAGCCCTCATACTGGCATACTGAAATGGCAGGGTCTTCCACATTTTATATAAAGCATAAAATATAAGAAAACACTTTCTAGAATGATTACCTAAGCCCGAATTGAAAGATGGATTTTACATCAGCAAAAGCTTTGCACTGATTGAGCTCTACTTCTTCATTTGTAATCAAATGTCACTCGGACTTGGATGAAGGTAAGGCATAACCAACAGATGTTGATGCTCCTGAGTCTGAGATCCTCTCTGACTGTACCAAGCCTTTAGGTATCCTTACTTTGCACATTCTTCCTTATTTAAGATGTTTCCAGAGGATGGCGGCAGTGGCCGGAAAGTATTAATACAAAATACTTCAAATTCTGTTTTTGAGCTGGGAATTCAAGAGGAACAAATGCCAAGCTGAACTCAGTTGCTACTGAATGATGGTGAGTCTCCATTCCAAAAAGTGGTCTTTATTTATGGCTGCTTCCTAGCCTCGTGCTTCAAAACTGCCCTTTGCAAGTGTTCCATCATAGGTCTACTCTTGAGTGCTAAGAAGCCAGAAGCGTTTGGTGAACTCAATCATGTCTCCCTGTACTGGTTGTGACCTGTCACTGCTCCCCCCTTAGACAGTCCATGTGTGACATGAGATGATATTGTAAGAGTTGCTGAGTCACAAGATATTCACAAAGCAAAACATCACCAACACCTTAAATGATGTAATTTACTGTACATAATCATTTTTTAGACAGAGTGGGAGAAGGGCTATTAAAATGTAGGCCATGCAAAATTTATTTAAAAGACTTTTCCCACCAATGAGTTTATTGATGGTATAAAATGTTTTAATCATGTTGTCGAGTTAATTACCCTTGCATTTGACTTGTAACCAAACTCAATTACATACAAGAATTAATCAAAACACACTTAGCTTGAAGCACAGGTAAACCATGAAGTCATTAGAGGCTGAGCAATGTCATCGTAAATTAGCAGAAGCTCTATTACCTGTCTAAATTCAAATTACACATTTTCACACTTGCTTTGTTCAAAAGGTACAACAGATAGAAAGCATTCTTAGGCGACTACGTCATACTCAGCGGTATCTCTTACAGGTATTTTAAGCAAAAAATGTAGGCATATTACAAGTTAAGAGATGAAAGCCAGACCAGCAGGCAATCATTCAAATCCTAATCAAGAAACCCAAATGTTAATTAAAGCACCCTGGGCCTTTTTAGTGATGCTCAATACCTATTTATAAATGATGGTGACATTATAGGATTTGCTTTCCTTTAATTTGTGCTGTGGGCATCTCAGCATTGGAAAAGAAAACCATAGGTCATCACAGAGTCCAACCTTATGGCCAACCCCCAGTGGCATACATGGAAGGCTGTCAATACCATCACTTTGTTATCACTGTCACCCTCAGCCTGCAAGAACTCCACTTGACTTCATCCTAAAAGCACACTCAGGTACAGCTCCCAGAACAGCCTATTCAAAAAGCAGATTGTGAGGCTGCTCAGCTGAAGACCTGCCACCCTTACAATGAAATCCAGACTCATCTCCATGGCCTGCAAGGCCCTGCACAATCCACCCCACCTCATCTTTAAGCCTATTGTTCATGCACCACTTGAGCCACATCAGTCTTCTAGCTCTTCGTCAAACTCACCAAGTTCTTTTTCACCTCAGTGAACTGGAGGCGCTTCTCCCTCTGTCTCAAACCCTCTGCCCCCAAGCATCATGAGGCTGGCTCCTACTCAGAATCCAGGTCCTGTCTCTGTATCCACTTCTCAGAGAAGCTTTCCCTGACCAGTCTAACACGTACTGCATCACCCATTAGCCGCTATCACTAGCTGTTATTTTTGCCTGCACTTACTTATTAACACACTTACTAGCTACCATATGTGTACAAAGAAGATGGTAAGTTCTGTAATAACAGCAGTGAACAAAAACTAAGGCTTATGTTGTTCAGAAGACTTACTAAGTGCCAGGCTCAGAGCTAAGCACTTCTGTTCTCATGACAACCCTATAAGGCATTATCCTAATCTTGCACATGAGAAAACTAAAGTACTAAAGTACAATTAAGTAACTTGCCCGAGACACACAGCTACTAACTGGTAAAGCTGGGTTCCAGACCCAGAAGTGTATGGCTCTTGAAACCACACTCAATCTTAAGCAGAACATTCTGTCCCCTTCCCATCAGAGCAGAGCCCAGCTCTGTCCTGCTCACAGCTGAAATCTCCCAGAGTCTAGACTGCTTAGAGAAGAGGACTGAAGGGAGGGAGCTAGACTTTCTTCTCTCCTGTCACACCCAAATGCTTCTAACTCAGGGACCCTATCCCCCACCCTCCCCAGGATACTCAGTTCCTTCACTGTAGAGTCATTTTAAATCACATAACAGGAGTGACTCAGCTCTAAATTTCTTCATTCACAGAGCAAGGATTTTAAGGATTCAGAAAGCATCTTTTCCTTCATTCACTGAGCCAAACTATCCATCTCACTCACTCATGCCTTTTTTTTAATTCCAGAAAAGAAGTCAAGTTAGAAAAGCCAAGTTTTTTTTCTGTTTTCCTTTTTGTCATGCTACCTACAGAGATATCAAGATCTCTGGAACAACCAATCAGAATGGAGCATTAAATCCAGTCCAATGTTCTTACAGTAATTTATGAAATGAGGCACAACCTCAGTCTACAAGCCCTTCTTGCTACTCCAGCTTCTATTTGGGTCATAATATTTCTATCTCCAAAAGATCACATTCCCAGGGCTGAAAAGTAGCCTGTTGCTTAATCAAAACGCCATCCAACAAAAACCATTCTAGTGGTTAAATTTGGTTTCCTTCAGGAGCAGTTGGCTGAAAGCTCACCGGGACATGTGGTTTCAGCTATTCTTACTCTTCAGGGTAGTGCTATTTTTCCTCTAAGCCATGTAGCCCAGCAACCCCAAGGAAACCTGATTAACTTCTCTGGAGATGTGCTGGTACAACTCATCCTTCTCCTGCTTCAGGGAATCTGAATGGCAACACTTCTGTTTTACTAGAACCTTAAAAATGCCCAGAGAAATAATGAACAGGCCGGGCCCGATGGCACAAGCCTGTAAACCCAGCACTATGGGAGGCCAAGACAAGAGGATTGCCTGAATCCAGGGGTTTGAGAACAGCCTGGGCAACTTGGTGAGATCTCGTCTCTACAATAAATCAAAAAATTAGCCAGGCATGGTGAAGAACGCCTGTAGTTCCAGCTAATTGGAAAGCCGAGGCGAAAGGATCGCCTGAGCCCAGCAGGTCGACGCTGGGGTGGCTGTGAGCATGCCACTGCACTCCAACCTGGGCGACAGAGTGAGACACTAAAAAAAAAAAAAAAAAAAAGAATAAACAAAAATTGATGCCTCTTCCAGAACATTCCTTCTCTTTCTTTGGTCCTCATTTTGTCTTCAGAATGCAAGTTAGGATTAAGAATTAGGAACGACACCTCACCTCTCCAAAGCATAGCTACTTTGATAAACTTGATAGTTTGGGATGCAAAGGGGTTCTTACCAAGGGAAAAGCTTACATGCTAACAGAACGTGCCAATGACTCCAATGTCTCAGCTCTCAGATGGTTCTAGCATCAAGCTATGAGACCAAAAATATAGACTCAGTTTCCTTAATAAACTGCGAGCTCAGCAATACTTCAGCATTAAGCCATACCCTTGACTCCTGAGAGTCATCATGAAAGTATGTGCTGGTGACTCAAGAGGAACTGGCCTATAAAGTGGGTCAGTACAAACTGATTACCATTCCTGGAAAAGCTGCTGAGTACATGGCCCTCAGAGAGAGTGTCTCTGAGCAACCGCCACGCCTGTATTAGGGTGAGACCACAGAAGGGTCAGACTGAATTTATTTACGATTCTAAAATGTTGTTCATCATGGACTTTATCATTAATTTTTATTTTATTTATTTTATTTTATTTTTTTTTTTTTTTACTTTTTGAGTTGGAGTCTCACTCTGTCGCCCAGACTGGAGTGCAGTGGCCACTCTCGGCCACCGCAGCCTCGACCTGCTGGGCTCCGGCAATCCTTCCGCCTCAGCCTTCCGAGTAGCCGGAATTACAGGCATGTGCTACCATGCCCGGCTGATTTTTTTTTTTTATTTATTGTAGAGATGAGGTCTCACTGCCCAGGCGGGTCTCGAACCCACGGGCTCAGGCAATCCACTCACCTCAGCCTCCCAAAGGCATGGGATTACAGGCTGAGCCACAGAGCCCGGCTAGTTTTTCTTTTCAGAAGTACTGCATGCCGAGTGTGGTAGCTCACGCCTGTAATCCCAGCACTTTGGGAGGTGGACACAAGAGGATTGCCTGAACTCAGGGGTTCAAGACCAGCCTGGGCAACTTAGTGAAACCTCGTCTCTTCAATAAATAAATTTTAAAAAAATTAAGCTGGGTGTGACAGCACATGCCTCTAGTTCCAGCTACTTGGAAAGCTGACGTGGAAGGATTGTCTTCCACAGGTCGAGTCGAGGCTGCGGTGGCCACGAGTCCACCACAGCACTCCAACTTGGGCAAGAGTGAGACTCCTAATAAAAAAGAAGAAGAAGAAGAAGTACTGCATTCACCACTATGTACCTTGATTACTGATTGAGGTTTTTAGTGCACCTTAAATTTTGCATCCGAGGTCTTACCTGCCTCACCCTAGTCCCCACTCTGGCCTCCCATCTGCACTGCATAATTCCTTCCACCTTAAGCTTCTTGCATGGGGCACCATGCCAGTTGACTTACAAATGTGTTATGTCATTTGATTTAATCCTCATAATAAAGGTACTGATGACATCTTCATTTTACTCAGGATCCTAGCAAGACAAGGTGTAAACTTGCTCAAAGATGCATACTAGGAACAGCAGAGAGTTCAAGTTCTTCACTCCCAAAGCCACCAGAATGAAATGTGTGGCTACACTGGTACCCCTTGACAAGTGAGTTTAAAACCTCCTCTTTAACTGCACTACCTGTCTTCACTTTAAAAGAAAGGGCAGCCCACCCCCAAAATTACCTTTTTCCTCCAAGTATCAGCCCCAAAACAGCTCATAAGAAGACTGCTGGACTATCACAAGCTACATGTAAGTAATGTAACACCTATCCTTAAAGAATATTTAAGACTGGGTGCAGGGGCTCACGCCTATAATCCCGGTACTTTAGGAGGCCAACGCAAGCGGATTGCTTGAGTCCAGGAGTTTGAGACAAGCCGAGGCAACATTGTAAGCCCTCGTCTCTACAAAATTTTTTTTTTTTTTTAATTAGCTGGGTATGGTGGCCCACGCCTAGTCCCAGCTACTCAGGATTCTAAGGTGAAAGGGTCACCTGAACCTGGGAGGTTGAGGTGAACCATGACTGTGCCACTGTACTTCAGCCTGGACAACAGAGTGAGACTCTCAACTCAAAAAAGGATATTTAAGCAAACAAGCTTCTGAGGTTCCAACTTATATTTCAAATATGATTAACACATCACAGGAGAAAACAATCTTAGCCCCCCAACCTAAGGCAGAACCAAATTTTCTGAAATCCAGTAGGGCATACACACACCATAGGAAAGGAAGTCAAGTGCATCCAGGGTGAAAGGACGAGAACTGTGTGTACTTGCACCTGGAGAGCATCAAACAAAAGCTAATTTTAGGACTGGCCAGCCTGCTCCATTCCTTTATCTTAATTACATACATCTACTAATAGAGCTTCAAGATTGGCCCTGATTTAGACGCAAGAGATGAATTTAAGTGCACACTCCAACTCATCTATAGATAAAAAACTAGAATAGGTTGTAAATGTATTTCTAGACTATTTTCTTCAGCTGAGCTTAAAAAATCTCTGTCTACTAAAATAAGCCAATCTTTTTAAGTTAACATGGGTAAAAATCTGGACCACATCAGCAGAGAAAAACGATGTCATGTATATAGGTATTATTTCATGCACCAATTGCAATAAATTGAGAATGACACTGCAAACACAACTGTGTTTGATGGGAAGAGGTGGCATGATCAATCACCCATGTCTAATTGGGCATGGGGAGCAAATGACCACATACAACTAGCCTATTTGCTTCCTCCATTCTTTACCCTGTCCTTGAGCTGATTATCCATAAACCATTAAAGGGTAGGAAATCTATCAACTATGGTAGAAGTCTTTACAAATATTTATAGCATTTAATACATTCTTCTGGCTGGGCTCAGTGGCTCAGACTGTAATCCCAGCACTTTGGGAGGCCAAGGCAAGCAGATTGCCTGAGCCCATAGGTTTGAGACCTGCCTGGGCAACTTGGCCAGACCTCATCTCTACAATAAATCAAAAACTAGCCAGGTGTGGTAGCGTACGCCTGTAGTTCTGGCTACTTGGAAGGCTGAGGCGGAGGGATCGCCAGAGCCCAGCAGGTCGCAGGCTGCAGTGGCCGGGAGCATGCCAACTGCACTCCAGTCTGAGTCATGGAGTGAGATTCCAACTCCAACCCCAAAAAAAAAAAAAACATTCTTCTGGACTGAAAGTTTTAAATCAAATCACTGAGCATGATCAAAATGGGCACAATTTTAATTGCTTTAGTTTCAACGTTTTCATTTTTCATTTCCATTTCTCTTAGGTATTCTGCAATGCCATGACCCTTTTCACATGAACTCAGAGACGCAAAAAATTTGAGCCAAATTTGGTCTATCCCAACTCAATATCTGTACTCTCCACCCTCTTGTGATCACAGTTTCCATTGTTCTGAGACAATATGACATTTCCTTCAAGTAGGTAGTTAGTAAATCAGATACTGGAAATGGAATTTATTTTAGGTTCTCAAAGTAATAAAGAAAAAAATGCAGATTTCTACTTGAGAAAAATCTATTAGTCTTGTACTCACTTCAACCACCTTAAATTCCATTTAACCCTTTGAAATGTGATACCTAAAGGAATTTCCAATGAGACTTGGGCCAGATGCCTTTCCAACTTTTCTCTATTGATTGACATGTACATTTCCAACAAGCAGAGCCTGTATAACAACTAACACCAACTAACTCTCAATGTCCACTGAGAACATCCCTACAACATGACCAAAATGATCAGGCTACCAAACTTGCCACTGTGATCATTCTGGCCATTATCAGAAAAGACTAAATTCATGAACAAAGTCTCTGCAAATGTTCCTCTTGCAGTAAACCTTCCTTGACCTGCCACCCCTCCCCCACCCCACCCCACCCTATTCAAATAATGTTAAGAATAACTTGTCATATGCTCCTGAAACACTTTTAACTTCTTTGTTCAATATACAGCATGCACCTAGTCACATGGTCACAGGGTAAAGGCATTGTTATCTTGTTCCTCACAGAAATCAAAAACTGTAACAGAACCAGGCGTGGTGACTCATACCTGTAATCCCAGCACTTTGGGAAGCAAAGGCAAGAGGATTGCCTGAGCTCAGGGGTTGGAGACCAGCATGGGCAACTTGGTGAGACCTTATTTCTACAATAAATCAAAAAATTAGCCAGGTATGGTAGTGCGTGCCTGTAGTTCCAGCTTAGAAAGCTGAGGTGGAAGGATTGTCTGAGCCCAGCAGGTCGAGGCTGCGGTGGCCATGAGCATGCCACTACACTCTAGCCTGGGCGTCAAAGTGAGGTTACAACTCAAGAAAAAAACACACAGAAACTATAACAGAGCCTTTTGAAAGTTATACATGCTCAATAAATGAGCAAACCCTGGGGGCTGTCATTAGTACCAAAGGTAGGGTTGAAAGGCTCCTATTCCAAAGAAACGGGTTGAGAGAAGGCCTGGGCCCTCCACTCCGCTCTGAACCTAACCAATCTTGGGCAAGATCTTCAAACACCTGTCCTGAAGTTGCTTCATCTACAGAGCAAAGGGAAAATTGCCCCTGTCTCCATGACACAAAATTAATCTGAGAATGAAATGGTATTTTAGGTTAAAAAAAATATTTTAAAACTGTTTAAAAAAGAAGAGGAGGGAGAGATATAAACGTGAAGATTGGCCATCACTGTTCCATGAAGCACTTACATCCTAGTATAAACAGAATTTTTTTTAAAAAGATGAATGCTAGGTTTGAGGGCCCATAAATGCAAAACCACATCTTTCTATTAACCACTACATTCCCAGTACCCAGCACACTACCTTTTAAGAAAGCATTCAATTACTATTTGATGAGTGAAATACACACACACACACACACACACACTTTTTTTTTTTTTGAGTTGGGGTCTCATTCTCTTGCCCAGGCTGGAGGGCAGTGGTATGATCATGGTGCCCCTCCTGGGCTCAGGCAATCCTCCCGCCTCAGCCTCCCAAGTAGCAGGGACTACAGGCATGTGTCATCACATTCAGCTAATTTTTTAAATTTTCTTTTTGCAGAGACAAGGTCTCACAATGTTGCTCAGGCTGGTCTTAAACTCCTGAACTCAAGCAATCCTCCCACCCTGGCCTCCCAAAATGCTGGGATTACAGGTATGAGCCACCACACCCAGCCTAATGAATAAAATATTTGATGAATGCTAAGTGAAAGGATGGTGATAATTACAAAGGCAGCAACAATAATGACAACATATTGAGTATTTCCTGAGTGCCAGCAGTACTTTCAGCACTTCATATGCATTAATTCATTTAAACTTTCTACCAATTTATAAACTTGCCCATTATATTACCTTATGGGACAAGTATCATTATTACTCCCACCTTATGGATACAAAAAGCTGAGACAGAGAGAGGTTAAGTAATTTGACAAAGTGATCCATCCAGGTAGCAGTTGTTCCCAACTAACTTTTCTGTCCCCTCCAGGAGGAATGCTGAGTGACAACATGAGCCAGGGCCTCAGAGAATATGTGACAGAATAATTGGAAAGGGCAGGGAGATAAGGAGGCACAGAGAAATGACTTATTTAAAAGACTGTTCACCAAACCCTTTAATTTTTTTTAAATTTGAAAACACAATATTTATCTAAAAACAAAATGTATTTGGAGAAAAGCATTCAAATTTGGAACTATGCTATCTAAATCTCATTGCCTGTTCAAATTCTGTAAACCCAAACTGTATGAGCCCATTTTAAGATGGAAAAGTCCAGAGTTGAAAGGCTCACCAGTATTTTAAAGTCATTTCACAGAGAGCCCTGAGAGAGCTTCACTGAACTCTGCATTGTTCAGATAAAAGGACTTCACTTAATTTTCACAACTTCAAAGGGGAAAACTACTCACAATGGTCCATAAATCAGTAACTACTGACGCAGAAAGCAAGACTACAGAAATAAATAATAAGTCTACATAAAGGAAAGAGAAGCAAATATTTATGTGGGAAAGCAAATAAGTTTTACTTTATGATGTATCCTGAATTTTTCTTTTTCTCCAAGGCACCCTACATTAAAATGTCCATGTTCCTCGCTGTTCAGAAACAAACACAATTTTGTAAAGTAAGATCGAATTTGCACCTCAGAGCCCACCAGGAGAGCTTCTGAGAGCTTCTAATCCGGGGATCTGTCAGTCACAAAGGGCTTCAACTTTAGACTTCCAGCATCAGCTCAATCAGAATCACTTTAATCCACTGATTGGACTGAAATTGCACTCCAATCATGACAATGTTACACATGAGCCCCATTACCAGACCACACACTCTACAAGTCATTGATAATTAATATTTTTTATGAAACCATAATTATCTCATATTGGCAGTCATTCCACAAGGCATATTATCTGAGCATTAAAAGCACTGATTTATTAAGCATAAATATTTAAAACAGGCCATCATTTTTAGAGTGGTGTTTTGGCATTTCTTCCCTTTTTAAATGCACCATGGGAATTGCCGAGGTGTCTCTGGCTCTCTGCCCAAGACTCATATGGGATGACGTGTTTCCCTGGTGAGGAAGAGAAAGGTAAAGATGGGAATCTGCCTTTTTTCTGTAAGTTGCACCTTGCAGATAAAGATCTGGTGCCACATTCAGAAGGGGCAGGCGGCCTGCCCAAATTGAGGTCTCAGGCTCAAAGGGCCATGGAAGCCCTCCTCCTAAGTCAAGACCTCCTCCGAAAGCCACAAGGAAAGGGCCAGCTGCCCAGGGAACCCAGCCAAGAGGTGCAGGCAGCACTTGTCATTAGATTAAATCCAGCTCCAGTCAAAACAGCACTGCAGGAAAATTTTTCCTTCATTTTTTTTATTTTAAGTGACATCATTAAAGTCTCCAACCCTGCAAAGTGAGGAAGTGTTTGAAGAGTTTGGTCCCTGAAGGCATACAGGTACTCCCATGTATGAGACCTAGGGCAGGGGATAAACTATACGTAAAATATACAAAAGCCATCTTTTCAGCACTTAGTACTAACCACTTTACACATATTTAATACAGTATCTCATATAACATTTACAAGTCTGTAAGGGGTTATTTTTGTCCCAATTTTACAGATGAGCAAACTGAAGCTAAAAGAGGCTAATTCATTTGCCTAATGTCAGTCAGCCAGGATTAGAGAAACCAGGATTAGAACTGGAAGTCAGCATAATTCCAAAGACCAACCTATTAAAGGCCATATTTCACCAACTCCCCTCAAAAAATCAAAGGGGGAGCCAAAAGCCTCACCCACCTGCTAGAGCAACACTGTCCAACAGAATTTTTAGTGACATCTGAAATGTTTTTACAGACGTCATCCATTCGCCACAAGTGGCTACTGAGTGTGACTAGGGAATTAAATTTCCCATTTTATTTCACTTTAACTAAATTGTAATTGTTTAGATTTAAGTAGCATAAACATTGGACAGGGTAAGCTCTAGGGCACATGAGTGACCCATGGCAAGGCTGGCACTAATAATTGAGCATGCCAACTCTCAGGCCATGCTCTTTCTACAATAACAAATGTTAGGAAGCCTGTGTACTAACTAGTTCTCCTACCCACACCCATCATGTAACCAGTCTGAACCTCAGCTACTAATGAGCAACTCTGTGCCAAGTCATAATGGCTTCCGTATGTGACCCATTTTTTCTTCATACCCATGTGCCTAACAGTCTTTAAAGTATAGCTCAGAGAGGCTAAGTAATTTACCCAATGTCACACAGCTACTAAGTGGCAAGAGCCAGGATTTAAAGGACCTATCTTGGGTCCGGTGCAGTGGCTCATGTCTGTAATCTCAGAATTTTGGGAGGCCAAGGTGCAAGGATCGCTTGAGCCCAGGAGTTTGAGATCAGCCTGAGCAACATAGCAAGACCTCAACTCTACAAAAAAAATTTTAAAAATTACCGGGCATGGTGGCACATGGCTGTAGTCCCAGCTACCTGTGAGGCTGAGGTTGGAGGACGGCGTTAACCTAGGTCGAAGGTCAAAGCTGTAGTGAGCCATCGTCATGCCAGTGCACTCCAGTCTGAGCGAAAAAATGAGACCCCAACTCAAAAAAAAAAAAAAAAATCCATCTTTTGGCTCCAAAAAAACCCCCACCTGTCTTTTAAAACCGGACCTTAATGCCACCAGTGTGCTTCTGTCACTAAGGGAGGATAATTCCTTTTCCAGTCGCCTCCTAGTGTTACAGAATGAGACCACGAATCTGAAAACGTGGTGAAGATATAAGAAAGGTATAAGTTATTCTCTGGACACATTATTAGAAGCTTTAAAAAATGAAACAAAACAAAAAATCTCTCAGCTTTTCAAAGCCTATCAGTAGGACTCATGACATTCCAATGAAGTAAGAAAACTAAGTCAGTAATAGGAAATATTCATGGACCTCTACAATTTACTCAAATCTACACTTGTCCCAGAATTCAAGATATCCATTAGTGTCAGTGACATCCTATTTTTTTCAGCATGGAAACCAGAGTGGTTAGCTATTTTTCAGTTTAAGGTTAGAGCAGGCATAATTGTGTTTTTAACAATGTCAGCAACTGGCCCCAGTAAAGGTAATCCAGACAGCACAGTGGCGGACTGGGAGGCTGTCTCTCCTGACCCACATCACTCCATCTGAGCCATCAACTCCTGCAAAGAATGATTTCTGCCAATAAAGCAGAAATATGCAACTTCCAGGATTCTACCCACAAATGAGGGCAAATCCAGAGCTAATCTACCAGAGCAAAAACAAAATAAACAACACATCGAGAAACAGTGAAAGGGAGTCTAACCTCTAGACACTGTAATCAGACCAGTCTGTAGTTTTTGCTTTAGCTGTAATTAGCAGCTGTTGTTCAGTTCAAGCATTAAGATGGACCCAGCTGTCTCACTCTGAGACAATCAACGGGCCAAAAGCAAAAACATGGGATAGGGTCTATCATTATAATTAGCCAGAAGTCACTGCAAAAATTTATCACCACTCATGTGAAATATTTTCCCGCCCTATTTTTTATCACCCCCCCAACTTGTTAATTAACAATAATTATATGCCCTGATACCCTTAAGACAGTTGACAGGGCATTTTAAAAGTACATTTTCTCATTTGACCTTGACTCAATTCTGGGAGATATCCCTGGTATGGATTAGTCTCTCCATTTGACAGCTGACTTAACTAAGGCTAAGAAAGATGTAGACAATTGCCTGTAATCCTCGTGTTAATAAGTGGCAGGACTGAGCCCAAAACTTAAGTCTGTTCACTTTTTCTCCAATGCTGTATCACAAAATTCTATATTTAAAATGCTCCCTATCCTAACACTTTACACACACAGCACTTTACAGCCAGTAAGTCTCAAAACTGGCAGATTTTAAGAGGATTTCCAGAAATAATGTAAAACATAATTAAATCAGGTAATGAGTACAGATAATAAGGATATTTGACCACACTCTGGGCTCAGTGTTTCTTACCTCTGGTTGTACACTAGACTCACCCAAGGAACTTCTTAAACTACACCTGTACCCCATTCCCAGAAATTTTGATTTAATTGGTGAAACTTGGGACATTTGTATTTTTTAAATAATAGCTTCCACCTGAATGCTAATGTAATGCTATAGTTGAGAGTCACTGCTATAAGGCCAAAAGTTGGTGTACATAGTACATGGGCAAGGAGTAGCATACCAAATTATTTTGTGATAGCAATTTTTTTTTGTTTGAGTTGGAGTCTCACTCTGTCGGCCAGACTGGAGTGCAGGGGCACACTCCCAGCCACCGCAGCCTTGACCTGCTGGGCACCTGTGATCCTTCCGCCTCAGCCTTCCAAGTAGCCAGAACTACAGGCGTGCACTACCACACCCAGCTAATTTTTTTTATTATTATTATTGTAGAGATGAGGTCTCACCAAGTTGTCCAGATGGGTCTCAAACCCGCAGGCTCAGGCAATCCACTCACCTTGGCCTCCCAAAGTGCTGGGATTACAGGCTAAGCCACTGAGCCCGGCCTGTAATAGCAATTTTTTTTAATGTTAACTGTTGTGTGTTCATTTTGATGAAAATTTGGAAAAAGTCAGCTGTCATATAAAGCTCATGATTTTACAGATTTTTACAGACTGAAAAAGAAAAATATATGGCCGGTGCAGTGGCTCAGGCCTGGAATCCCAGCACTTTGGGAGGCTGAGGTGAGAGAATTGCCTGAGCCTGCAGGTTCGAGACCAGCCTGGGCAACATGGTAGACCTCATCTCTACAATGAAATAAAAAAATTAGCCAGGTGTGGTAACGCATGTCTGTAGTTCTGGCTACTTGGAAGGCTGAGGCAAAAGGACAGCTGGAACCCAGCAGGTCAACGCTGGGGTGGCCATGAGCGTGCTACTGCACTCCAGCCTGGGCAACGGAGTGAGATGCCAACTCAAAAAAGAAAAATATAAATGCAAACTAGTACAGATGGTACACAGGTATGAAGAGACTATGAAGGTGGTTCAAGAATTACAGAAGTGAGGCCAGATGCAGTGGCTCACACCTGTAATCTGAGCACTTTGGGAAGCCGAAGCAAGAGGATTACTTGAGCCCCAGAGTTAGAGACCAACCTGGGCAACATAGCAAGATCTCATCTCCAAAAAAACTCAAAGAATTAGCTGGGCGTGGTGGCACATGCCTGTAGTCAGTCTATAGTCTCAGCAACTCAGGAGGCTGAGGTGAAAGGATAGTCCAAACCAGGAAGTTGAGGCTGCAGTGAGCTGTCATCACGCTACTACATTCCAGCCAGGGAAACACACAAACCTCGACTCCAAAAAAAAAGTGTAGATATCTGATAATGATGGAAGGGAGTCTTGAGGATGGAGAGGAAGGAGCAGACACAGGAGGAAGAACTGGCAGGAGCTGCCTCTATTCTAACCTGAGGCAGAGCAGAGGAAGAAAGTTAACAGAAGTCACCACATAAAGTACAAGAGCATGAAGCCAAGTCCCACATCCTGTTCCAAGTACTATAAACACCAGGTAGGTTCTCAATAGGCATTCCACCCTTAGCAGACCTGAAAAAGTTAAAGAGGTTGTTGATGGAAGACCAACATCCAAATCAACTGCTCAGGCTCGTTCCCTTAGAAAGATCTACAAGTCCCTTGAGGATGGGTGCTGTCCACCATGGCTGCCTGCCAAAGAGTGTTTCCCTGGTAAGGCAGATTCTTCTTAATCAGCATAAGCTTCTAAAACCAGATGAGCATAGCTGTCAAGTCATTCTCGAGCACATGCTCCAAGTTTCATTCTTGACATTTTAGTTCCTGTCATGATGCGATATTCCTTTGAGTGTGTTCCCCACCCCAACACAGAGTAGCTGATGCACATGTACTAAGTGCAATAGAACCATCCCGAACCCAAGTGTTGTAAACTGAACCACCTGCTCAGAGATGGCCCTAAAAAGAGAAAGCCAGCAATAAAGACTTAATTATCTTCAAACATATATGCCATTGTGTGGAAGAACTTCAGTGGTGATATATACGGACACAGAAATAAAGAACAGTGAATCACATTTTGAGAAAATTATCTCCTTTCTAATTCTATCTCAATCCTTCTGATTTTGACTCTCAGTCACAGTTTGGAACTATAGGGGGGTTTCTACCTTTCTAACACTGGTTATTTGCACTTATTAGTAAAGGAACAATGCTCAAACTCCAGAGCTTGTCTTTACGTGTGTGTTACATGACAAATAGTGCAGTCTCCAGATATAACTGCAATATAAAGTTTGCTCTTAAAAAAATATTTGATTTATAATTTGTTTTAAAGATGCAATCAGTTATTTTCAAAAAGGTCAATAATATAGTAATAATATGTGAATATGGCAAAAAACCATGGGGGTGGTTTCCAAGTGATTTACATTTGAAGACTTCTACCTCAGATCCCATGTTTGAGTGTTCGACTTTAATAACATAATGAAAGTGTTTGTCTCCAGTGTCTGTGTACTTATAAAATGTAGGTGACAAAAGTGGACATCACTTTTTCTTGTTCCCAGGAAACAGAGCAAATAGCTTGAGTAAGCTAATACTAGCAGACTATCTCCTGGCCTGCTTCTGATGCAATGAAAATCAAATCTTTGCTCCAATCAACTAAGTATGAGTTTTGGTCTATATATTTTTCTTGCTCAGATTCTATATCGCATATAGGTATCAGTTTAAGAAATAAATCTGAGGCCGGGCACGGTAGTTCAAGCCTGTAATCCCAGCACTTTGGGAGGCTGAGGCAAGAGGATGGCCTGAGTACAGGAGTTTAAGACCAGCCTGGGCAACTTGAAGAGAACTCATCTCTACAATAAATCAAAAAATTAGCCGGGTGTGGTGGCATGTGCCTGCAGTTCCAGTTACTTGGAAAACTGAGGCAGAAGGATCACCTAAGCTCAACAGGTTGAGGCTGCAGTGGCCATGAGTATGCCACTGCACTTCAGTCTGGGCGACAGAGAGAGAGACTGACTCAAAAAAAAAAAAAAAAGAAAGAAAGAAAAAGAAATCTGAATGCCAGGAGAAAAAGTATGTTTGATCATGAGTAATTCAATTAACCTCACAAAACCACAACATTCTCACAAAGTTGTAAGATAATTAGGTGAAATAATGCCCAGAAGGTTCCTCATGCACTAATTGACATATGACAGGCACTTCATAATTGTCAACTATCCTTTTCTTTCTTGAATAACTCAGACAGTTGCACATCTAAGGAAACAGTGCCCTCACCAATGTCTTGATGAAGACCTTCCACCCAGAAATAATTCAATACAAGTATATTTTCTCTCTTCCTCAAGGTCCTTAAGTATAATCCCTTTTTCTCTCTAATGAAATAACATGGACTGAGTGCAATTTGCAATGAAGAAAACCTAAGCAAAAAACAGTGACCAGCTGTATAGAAGCTGTGCCCTGCCTGCCTTAAAAGTAGCAGCACCCATGCCTGTAATCCCAGCACCTTGAGAGGCAGAGGCAAGAGGATTGCTTGAGTCCAGGAGTTTGAAAACAGCTTGGGCAACACAGTGAGACCTCATCTCTAAAAAAAAAATTTATTTTAGTCAGGTATGGTGAGGCGCACCGTAGTCCCAGGTACTCAGGAGGCTAAAGCGGAAGGCTAGCCTAGGAACCTAGGAGCTTGAGGTTGTGGTGATTCATAATTGTGCCACCACACTCCATCCTGGGCGACAGAGTGAAACCCCAACTAATTTGATTTCCATCACTTTGCCTTTCCTTCAATATCAGAACTATCTAACCAAAACCTTCCAACTATCCTTCCAAGAAGAGCTTGTTAAAATGCAGATTCTCATCTAATAGGCCTCGGGGTGGTGGGGTAGGGGCAGAGATTCTGTGTTTAACAAGCTCTTAGGGGATGTTGATGCTAGTTGGTCTATGGACCACATTTTGAGTATATGGACCACATTTTGAGTACTAAAACCATCAATGCCATCAACGCCTTCTAGAGCCACAAAGGGGAACAAGGGGAGGAGGGGCACAGACATTACCAGGTTTTCCCAAATTCCCTTCTCTTTCCAAAAGCCTGGGTATCACTTCAGCTTTATTTCCAGATACCCAGACAGGAAATGAAATGTCTAACACAGCATCCCATTTAATCAAGAGCCATCGCAACAGGCCTCATGGAGTTGGTTATAAAGACACATTACTCATTTCCATGCTGCCCATAGTTTTACCAGCAACCCATCTGATGCCATTTCCCCACTAACTATTCAAAATGACACTGCTGCCCCACTTATTCTGCAGGGTATGGACCTATGTTGGCAGAATAAGAACCCATATAGCTCCAGGCTGGCGATTCACTGTAGGAATTTACAGGAATTAGAAGAACCAGCAAACCATTACCAAACGCCTACAAAACAAGAATAACTCACAGAGAAATGCACATCACACATCAGTCATTCACTCAACAAATACTTATGGGGCACCACTGCTCTAGACTCCATGGATTGAACTCAAAAACTTAACACCACTGTAGCCTTTCACTCTGGACAGACATTTAATTTTTTTTCTCTCTCAATCTCTCTCAATCTCTCTCGCTCTCTCTCTCTCTTTCAATCTCTAAGTCAGAGAGAACTTGAGGTCATTAGGTAAACTTCTTCCAGGTAACACTGTTAGTAAGCCCTGGAAATGGAACAAAATTCTGCCTGATTGTAAGATCCATACTCTTTATTTATTTTTTTTTTTGAGTTGGAGTCTCACTCTGTCACTCAGGTGGAGTGCAGTGGCACATTCACAGCCACCCTAGCATTGACCTGCTGGGCTCCGACGATCCTTCCGCCTCAGCCTTTCAAGTAGCCAGAACTACAGGCACATACTACCATGCCCAGCTAATTTTTGATTTATTGTAGAGATGAGGTCTCACCAAGTTGTCCGGGCTCGGCTTGAACTCACCAGCTCAGGCAATCCACTCACCTCGGCTTCCCAAAGTGCTGCGATTACAGGCTGAGCCACCAAGCCCAGTCAGATCCACATTCTTTTTGTTGGTTTGTTTGTTTGTCTGAGTTGGAGTCTCGCTCTGTCGCCCAGACTGGAGTGCAGTGGCCGCTCCGACCACCGCAGCCTCAACTGCTGGGCTCCGGCGATCCTTCCACCTCAGCCTTCTGAGTAGCCGGAATTACAGGCATGCGCTATCACGCCCGGCTGATTTTTGATTTGTTGTAGAGATGAGGTCCTGCTAAGTTGCCCAGGTGGGTCTCGAACCCGCGGGCTCAGGCAATCCACTCACTTGGGCCTCCCAAAGCGTGAGCCACCGAGCCTGGCTCAGATTCACACTCTTAACCTGAAATTTGTGCTCCCTGCCCAGAGAAGAAAAGTGATTCTCAGCCTGCTCTTAAGAAGTTTAACCATCTCATGAAAAAGAGAGGACAACCCCAGCTGAGACACTAAAACAAACATATAAAATGGTTAATGACTAAAGCACCAAAGCACAAAAGTGAATGGTTCCAAGACAAAATCCTCTAGAACGCAGAATACATTAAGAAACTGCGGCCCCTGTCAAAATATTTCTCACTTGGAAAGTTTATTAAATGTCTTTCTTCCTACTCATACTCCAAGCAGCCTAAGGTAGAGAGACCAGCTGAGTGATGAGCCCACCCTAGACACTGACTAAATATTTCTTCAATGTATTTGTTTCTATTACCTACTGTTTTATATCAAACTACACAAAACTTAGTGGCCTGAACAATCAGCCACCATTTCATATTTCTCACAATTCTGTCCATTCAGAATATGGACAGGGAATAGCAGACGTGTCAGCTCCCTGTGCTATCTGCTGGGGCCAGAGCATCCAAGATGCCTTCTACACTCACAAGTGTGGGGTCTCAGCTAGAACGGTTCAGATAGTTGAGCACTGGCTAGACTTGCTTAGCTGGAGTCACAGCACCATCACTTCTGCCACATTCTTAAAGCAGTGCACAAGCCCTGCTTACAGTCAACGGGAGAGAAAGCCATAAGCATGTGAACACCTGGATGCAGAGTTCACTGGGGGTCATCTAGCCAACAGCCTACTGTACCTCACACGCAAGAATGAATGAATGAACAAATGAACTTTAACCACTGGATCCATTCCTCATTCCTTTGTCCTTTACAAAGATGAGTCATTTGCACAGAGAGGAAATTAACTTGTCATTTCCCTTGACGATGTCACAGGAAAGAAACAAAGGGTTAAGTATTCATGTCCTAAATGTGAGGGGCATAGGGTCTTTAGATAGGAAGCTCCTCCACCCACATGTAAGTTTCTTGGGAACAGGAACATGTCTGTTCCCCACGGACTCTCAACTCTCACCCATACCACAGGCCCTAAAAGGAACTGTGATCCTCTGAGTCACTTAGTCTTGGCTTCTCCCTGGTGCTGAAGGACAACAAGAAACACATTTCCATAAAGGTGCTGAGATAAGCAGAAACATAAATAACAAATGCAATATGGTCTAGAAATGGATTTGTTACACAATGGTGCAGAGACGCGCAACAGCCAATAATTACAATGAGTCATTAGTAGGTAAGTGTCTCACATTGTCCCAACACAGGGGAGCTGAGAAATAAGACAGACAGATCTGAAAGTGAATAAGAAATTTAAAATTTTAAATTAAAAAATTTTTTTTAAACAACAGAGTTGCTAGAGACAAGGGGACACATTCTTTTCACCTACTTCCCCATAGGGGTACACAGCTCCCTTAAAGGCTTTTTGGGGGTTTGAGATAGGAGTCAGATCCAAAGTGTATCACAGGCTCCAAACCGTGAATTCAAATCCTACTCAAGCTATTGCCAGGGAAGGAGGGGAAATGACAGAATAAGCTAGCACATTCCTGAGGCAGCAAATTTAACAACCTCCCTTAATGTCTTCAAGCTGAGTGTGCAGGGCTCTGCTGGTCCCTTCTATTCCCATTTGTAATTATTCAGGTGTACTCCTTCCTAGAGTACTCAGTGCCTACCTGAGCCTGTTCTCTGGGAATCCTGTGAACAGATACTTTCAGACAAAAGTCTGTGCACCAATTTAAAAAGACCTTTTTCTGCTTTCTAGAAAAAAACAGAGTTCTAAGAATTGGGACCCAGAGCCTACAAACGTGGATTGGAATCTAGAACTCAGGATTCACTGGCTAGCTAACCTTAAGCAACTACTGAACTTCTGAGCCTCATCTCCTTATCTATAACATGGGGATAATTACAGTACCCACCTCATAGGGGGATTAGGAGGATTTAAAAAATGATATCATGTGTGTTGGGCTCTTTACCCGTGACACAGCACACAGTAAGCTTTCAATAATTGCTAGCTACTATTATAAGTTGTCTTTTTATACTGCACCTAGCCCTAAATTAACACAACTTTTTTTTTTAAGTCTCATAATTCCACCCCATTCAAGCCTAACTAAATTTAAAATATACACCAAAAACTAAAAAAGAGATAAAGGCACAGCTGCCAAATGGCAAGTAAAAAGCCGTAATTTTCCATCATTGGAATATATTTAGTGATAACTATAAATGAAAAACTAAGGGAGGGGGAAAAAGCCCCCACTTAAAGTCACCCTTCCAGTCTGACAGTCTGAAAACCAAAAATGAAGTTAGACTTCCGCTCACTTCGCTCCTTTCCACTCCCGGCTGTCAAAGTTGGGTGGAGAACTCCCACATTTCCTGTTCTGAGCTGGGAACTCTCTGCCAGGTAAAGCAAGAGACACTCCAGCTTGTGTTGGACAGCTGGGACCACAGCGGGCTGGGTACTCGGGAAGCTTTCTCTCCTTCTTTCTAGTCCTGATGGTATCAGCACCCTGGACTGTGAGAGGGCCTCAGGCAGCAGAGGTAAACAGTTAAATCATCAAATGTCTAGCATACTTGCATCTTAACAAGCAACACTCCTTCCTGGCATACCCAGGATCAAATGACATCATCCACAGCACACACCTTGTTAGGCGTTCTGCTCCCCATTTCTCACAGCTGAAAATGAGCTAGACTGCTGATTTCTTCAACGTGCTTAGTAGAGGCAGAAATTTAATTGGGATATATATGGTTCTTCAGATGTACCTCTGCAGATTACTTCTCTCTAGGGATTAGTTTCTGTGGTAGAGAGTACTGAAAAATGCATTTATGTACACACATCCCTGCCTCAATGGTCGTGGTCTGGCGGCACTTCCTCACTGACCAGCACTGTGCAAGACTTTATGCAAGATTCAAACCACTAAAACCTCCACTGACTTATCCACAGACCAAAGTTCAGATTTGCCAAGATTTGAAAAACTATAACAATGTCATGCTAGAAAGAAAAGAATATCAGCACTAAAGAACTCAATACAAATGAAAAAATATCATATACATCACTAAATCTCACAGAATCCCATTCTACCATGTCACTCTGCCCACCATCTGAAATCACCTCATTCAACTTCTTGCTTTTGTGTATTTGCATTTGTGTTTCCACACCAAGAATGTAAGATTAATGAAGACAAGAACTTTATCCCACTTGCTACTATAACTCTAGTCTCACGAGGCATGGCAAATAGCAGTTGTGGTAGATTTCTTATTTTTTAGCAAATATTCTCTCTTTCCTCTTCCCTCAGCCTCCATGGGAGGACTATACTTCCCTGAATTGCTTTGGATATGTGCTGAAATGACAGTATGTCATGTCAGCCCCAAGACCAGGCTGCAGAATGAGACCCACATCAGAGTTCCTTCCCCAGTCAACTTATACATGTGTGAGTGTGAGAATACATAATGGTGAGTGCCACAGTTTGGAGTGGTTTGTTACACAGCATTTTTGTTCCAAGAGTTGACAGATACAGCAGGTTCTCAGTAAAACATTTGTTGAGGCAACAAACGAAAACATTTCAGTCTAGTTAGCACTTCCAAAATCCATTAATTGTGGCAATTCTGCAACCAACAAAGTATTTCATCTAGCTTTTGCTTTGGAATATACTCCTTTAACAAACAATACATATTTAGAAATTAAGACTTACAAGACCAAGACTAATCTGTTAGGCCTTCCTTATTTAATCAGAACCAAAAGAAAATGACCACTTCTCCCATTTGTAGATTATACTCTGAAACCATTTGATGGGCTTTTTTTTTACCCTCTCCTTTCCTAAAATGCTGGTGAAAGCGTCAAGCCCATAAGATACCAATTTTTATAGAGCAGTATTCCTTTCATCTAGTGCAAAAAGCCTTGAAGCTCATAAAATTGAGGCTATAAACTTTTAAGGCACATAGCTTCGTAGGGTTAGTGTTGATGTATTTCCATTACTTGAAACATTTAATGGAAGTAGTTTTACAGTTCACTTACATATTATGTTTACAATTACTTTATTTCTTAACAGAGAATAGAATCACATCTAAGTGGGGATAAAACTACGTTACACTTCATAAGTATCTTTTCATTCTGACCCTTTATCACCCAAGGTAATGGCTACAAAAGAAATCATTCCTCAATGAAATTACAGTTTAGGGAGTAGGGCCAAGGTAGACAGAAAGGAGGAAGAACCAATAAAAATCTGAGACCAATGTGCTTTCCCATCTATGGTACTGGTATGCTTATTTTCAATGCGCCAAGCACATATACTAAATTTTCATATGTACAGATGAGTATGATCTATCAAAACCTTCCCCCCCCCATTTAAGTGTGAAAAACATGTGGTTCGAAAAGCACCAAATAGAGCATCCAGTCTTCATGGTAAATCGATGGTGAAATTACTGTGTTACAAAAACAAATCTATTTTAACGTATTTTAATGGTCTAAAATTCAGGTTAATTCAAAATGTTTTCCAGACCACCGTAGGAAGTCCATCATTTTCTCTATGTTGGAACGCTCAAATCACTTTTTGACATATGATACTAATGTTGGCTTATTCCTTTCTTTATTATCTGGTAGCTAAGTTCTCTTCTGAGCCATGATAGGATACACCAGTAGTCCTCAATCCTTTTGCCATCAAGAACTAATTGCATCATGCTTTGCAAATACAGCCCAGTTTGTGAGAAGTTTGTGCTCTCCAATTGCACTTAGGAACTAATAAGTAACCTATCACCCCCAAGATAGCCTGTGTAACCATACAGAGTTGAGACAATTCTGTCTAAAAGTAAAAACTTTACATTTTAGTTAAGTTTAGTTTTGTTTCTAAAGGTACCTGTACCTTTAGAAAATGGACTCGTTAATCGGGTCTTGTTCTCTTTGAATGATGAAATAGCTTGGGATTCCTTCTCTAAATGCCTTTTAAGAACTTCAAATGGACTCAGAACACCAGGATGAGAGCTGATGTTCAGTTTCAATCCCTATTTCCTCTTCTCTTTCTTCCAACGTCAATTAAATTTTCTTTTTTCTTTTTTGTTTTTTTTTTTTGAGTTTGAGTCTCACTCTGTCACCCAGACTGTAGTGCAGTGGCCACTCCCAGCCACCGCAGCCTCAACCTGCTGGGCTCTGGTGATCCTTCTGCCTCAATCTTCCAAGTAGCTGGAACTACAGGTGCACGCTACCACACCGGGTTAATTTTTTGATTTATTGTAGAGATGAGGTTGCACCAAGTTGCCCAGGCGGGTCTCGAACCCACGGGCTCAGGCGATCACCTCAGCCTCCCAAAGCGCAGGATTACAGGCTGAGTCACCGAGCCCGGCTTAAATTTTCTTATAGAAATAAAAGCAGGTTAAAAAAAAAACCTAAAATGACTAAGGTAAAAATAATCCCAATACACATACTCTGATGCTTCTACCTTGATTATTTACCAACGGGTAAGTAATGGCGCAAAATGGGCCTTGTGGGGATAAGGGTTAAAGTCATCCAAAGGCACCAGACAAGATGAAAGGTGTTCCACACCTGTTTCAATCAGGAAACAGGTGGGCTGAGAACTCTGCTCAACCCCCATGTGTGTACGGCAGAAAACAGCACAAAAGGCTTGGCCCAAAGTGGTCACTTAATGATTAGTTCCTAACCATGCCAGGAAAATATCCTGCATCATGGGCTAAACTTTTCACATCAGGCTTTTACATAAAAACAGCAACTATTTATTTTCTCAGTCCTCCTATTTTAATGAGAATCAACTGGAGATCACACTCTGTCTAAAATGCTTCACACTCATTATTTCATTTAATCATCCCAATAACCCAGGAAACTGATGCTCAAAGAGTTATAGCCAGCCGGGTGTGGTGACTCATGCCTGTAATCCCAGCACTTTGGGAAGCAGAGGCAAGGGGATTGCCTGAGCCCAGGAGTTCAAGACCAGCCTGGGCAAATTAACATGACCTCATCTCTACAATAAATCAAAAAAATTAGCTGACATTGCGGCAAACAATTGTAGTTCCTACTTGGAAGGCTGAGGCGGAAGGACTGCCTGAGCCCAGCAGGTCAAGGTTGCAGTGGCTGTGAGCATGCCAATGCATTCCAGCCTGGGTGAGTGACAGAGTGAAACTCTGACTCAAAAAAACAAAAGAATTACAGCCATCATGTATTAATGTATTATGACACTATGTCCTGATGCTGGAGACAGCAAATTGGAAAATAATTTATTATTTTTCTTAAGGGACCTGCAATTAAATAAAGGAGATGCAAGTTTTCACACAATAACAGAATACAGCAGAAGAATCAAGTACAGGGCACCCCTAAGCTAATATCCAGGAGCAGAGGTTCTCAAGGCCATGGTACTTCAGCTTAGTCTTGAAGAACTTGTAGGAGGTGGTTGACTGAGATGGAGGAGGTGAGGGGCAATGAAGACCTTTCAGGAAGAAAGAAACCACCTCAATGGCACTTTTAGAAAGGAAATTCTGAAATAAACTTTGACTATTCAAAAAAGAAATATAATGTATAAAAATTATTGAGATTATTATGCCCAGGTATTGCCATAAACACTTGGCAGATAAGCTCTCTCTTAATCCTCACAACAACTGGAGGAGATAAGTCCTGTAATTATCCTCATTTTACAAAGGGGAAAATGGAGGCTCAGAGAGGTTAATATGGTTTAAAATCACATGACAAGTATACCAGACTCCTTTCCTATATAATACAGAAACATAAATGTCATGGCCTTCAAGATTACTCCAACCTGCCCTTCCAATTTTGCTTCCTATCCAGTTCACTATAATGTGTCTACCTAACCAGTATTCTGAAGAACAATGGAAAATTTTGGACAACTGTGCCAATCTTAATGAAATAATTGCTTGTCCAGAGGCCAAGCTGTTGAAACCCTTAGAAAAAATGGAAGTCGAACTCTCTCATGTGTATACAATGAAAAGCCACCCTATACAATGACTAGCAAGGTCCAAATCTTTCCCTTATCTCAGAACTTGTTCCCAACAGCAAGCTACAGTCTGATAAATCACTCCTTGCCTCAAGTCTTTTAAGTCCCAGTGTGCTCAGACCCTCTGAAACCATTTGCATGGCTTGCTGCCTCAATTTCATACAGTGAGTCTCAAGCAAAAACAATGCCCAGCACAGAAATCTATTGCCAACAAAGGGATTCACATTAGTTCTCCTCAGATAAAGCACTTACTTCAATAAATATTGAAATAATAGCACAAAAATAAAACATTTTAATTAACATTTTTAGAAACAAAGGGCAAATTTGCAGAAAAAAGTATGTCCAGATAGGGAAGGGAGATCTTCCTATGTTAAATGTCTCTATAATAAAGAATTCCATAAGCTCCCAATTTTAATCACTTGACAGTTTGCTTCCTTTTAATGCATACATACAGAAGACAACACTACAAGCTCCAATTTGATTTGCAAGGATATAGCTCCTAGGTAGGAATTAGGGCCTACTTTTCAAAGACAAGTTGGAGGGGTGGAAAGACCTGTGTCTTTTCTGAAATGACTCGGTGCTGCTTAAGACTCATCATCTGTCCTACATCTGGACTATTTTTCCAAAATAGTGCTTCTGATTCACTGCACTTCAAAGTTGGCCTTCTTGGTATTTTCAGATACAACTAGCATAGGAAGGGCCATTTGCCCAGGCAGGTAAATGACACCTAATGATTGACACCAACAGGAGAATCAGTACAGAGTTGGAATTAACAATAACAACTACTACACACACATACCCCCAGGCAGTATTAGATCTATATTCATATATTTAAGCAAAACTTCCCCTTGAACTACTTTGATCTGCCTGCCCTGAACATATGAAAGGAGAGATGGTAACTTTCATATCTGTAAAACTGTGAAGTTGAACAGGACAGCTGGTGCTGGCCACAAAGCTCTTTCCCCTTGAACCGCAGAGAAACAGGAACAGCCACAAACTCTAATACAAACTCCTCCCCCCTCACTTCCCTTTCCTTTTCACCAGTCATCTGCCAGCCCCTTCCCACTGTGCACAGAGTCAAGGACATCCTACAGCAATGACAATCCAGCCACAGTGTAATAAAGACTGGAGATTTGGCTTATTGGTTCAAGGTAAAAGAGAGGCATGAAAAAGACAACTACATTACAAAAAACAAAGAAAAATCTAATATCATTTTTAACTCTCTCATTCACAGATAAAATTTTTAAGATGTATTCACTTATTTATAAATCAGGAAAGAAAGGAATGTATTTGTTTATAGAGCATCTCTTGGGAATGTAAATAACCTCTATTAACACAAAGCCCAGGTTTAGGCAAGCTCCTGCCTAAAGGACAATGTAGTGTCCCAGGAAAAGTGCTCACTAACAGCCAGGAGGCCAGAACTCCAGTTCTAGTTGTGTTACCTCAGGAAAGTCACTTCTCCTCTCTGGGCACTGGTTTCCATAAAATAAATGTAAAGATGAAGTGGCCCCCAGAGCCCCCTTTTAGCACTGAAAGTCTTTACCAGAAAATATTCTACCAAATAGTCATCAATTCTAGTATAGAAAAATCACCTCAGGTAGGAAGCTATGGAGGAAGACAATAACTCAAAATCAGGTCTTATGGAATGTCAGAAAGCCCAGTGCTTCCAAGTTCCAAGTTAGGAAGAAGCGGCAACTGGTTTTAAGACCAACCTGGTAACCGCTTGGAGCACATTCTCACTTTTTTATTTATCTGTTTTTTTGTTTGTTTTGAGTCAGGGTCTCTGTTGCCCAGGCTGGGGTGCTGTGGCATGATCATGGTTCACCACAGCCTTGATCTCCTAAACTGAAGCAATCCTCCCATCCCAGCCTCCAGAGTACCTGGGATTACAGACACATGCCACCATGCCAATAACAGAACCATACCAAGAGAGTGTGAGTTCAGCACAATAATATACCGCTACCCCTTTGTAAACTAACAATGCTACTTCCTTTATACCTGGGAGACTACCTAAAACAATTGATAAGAGCTGCTGTACGCTCCCAAAAACGTATGTGGGAGAAAAAAAACTCCCACACGAATTCCAATTCATTATAAGGTAATGCCTTTCCTTATTCTTTCTCTGGTTACCAACGCTCCAAAATAAGCCACCTCAAGACTTTGTGGTATAAAGCAGTCATTTCATTATGCTCACAGTTCTGTAGTTCAAGAAGTCAGACAGTTGTACTCCAAAGCATCTGGGACGTCAGCTTGGGGTGACTTGATGGCTGGGGGCTGTAGTATGCGAAGGCAACTTTACTCATATGTCTATAGGGGGGCTGGAACATCCAGCTGGGGGCTGGAACACTTACACGTGGCCTCTCTGCGTGGTCTCTCTGTGTGGGCTAGTTTGGGCTTCCTTACAGCATGGTGGCTGGATTCCAAGAACAAGCATCCCAAGACAGTAAGGCAGAAGCACATGGCATTTTTATGGTCTAGCCTCAAAAGTAACATAAAGTGACACATACTCGCTTGGTCCAGATAAACACAAATGTCTGCCAGGTTTAAGAGAGGATACAGATGCCACCTGTCCCACCTCCACGGAAGGACAGCCACAGTCACACTGCATGTGAAATGGGAGATATTTCTGCCACCAACTTTGAGGGGGGGAGTAATCTGCCTTGGCAGACAAACCAACAACAAAAGAATCCTCCAAACAAGGTAAGTCCAAAAGTTCTGGGTCTCAGGCATGCCTGACTATTGCGGATTTAAAGCAAATACTTTGATAGGCAAAAGATCACAGGAGAGAGCCAGAGAAATGGGAGCTTAGCCACAGAAGCCCACCAAGGTGCCTTTGAAGCCATGATTACAAACACTAGTCCTGGCAACAATTAGGAGGGTCCCCAACATATATCACTGCATATACCTTTGCTGTTTCACTGCAACTCTGTTCCTTCTGTGTCCTATTGACATGTGATTTAAATGTACAAGAGTATTAAAACATCTGCTGAATTATAACTCCAAAGTTCAGATGACATCAAGATGAAATCTATGAAACTATGAATTTGCCTTGTTAAATAACTTTTTTATTTTTAATGAAACACAGAGAGCAGCTGCTTTTAAGGCAGCCCCATATGTAAAGATGTGGGTTAGGTTTAACTCAGAGCCGATGTGACCTACAGATCTTTGGATGTGTTGCAAGGGAGACCTCAGTCTTCAATAATGCCGCATCTCCCAGCAGGCTGCTCTGGGGGAGAGCAGGGAGAGGGACGCAGAGGAGATATTCTGGAATGAGTGGCCCATACCTTGATTTTCAGCAACTTTTTTCTCAACCGAAAAACCAGGCTCCAGGCTCCTCTTCTGTTTTAAGGACAGACTAGGCCCACCCTTCAGGCTTCTGGTTACATCACTAAGCAAGACAACCATCACCATCAGGTATTATTATGGCCTTATTTTATAAATAACAACCCACCACCAGCTGCTCAATAATCAATATTCACAGACTCTTTGCCTGTCCTCACCCGCTAAGAAAATCTCTGGCACTTCCCACTCAGCACTAACCCCATTCCTAAAACTCCTACGCCTTCCTTTTGTGTCTTACCACACATATTGAGGCCATAAGTGTGTGAGAGTGGAAGGGGGGGATTGAAGGGAGAGAAGAAAATAGCAGCTGAAGGACAGAGACAAAGACAGAGAAGATGGCACAAAAAGGAGGCAGCATTATGTCACAGAGAGATCTGGCAAAGAATAAAAAACATACGATGAGGAGGCCTTGCAGGTATCTATCTACCAGACATCTAGAATTGGATCAACAACAAGCAGAGAAGAAGAGGGCACTTCAGTACTGCAGAAGAGAATCTTCTGAGATCCTTGGGATGCTCTTCAAGAGACATAAGATTGGCCTCACTTCTGTGGGTGGCTTCTGGACTGAATTTCTTTGAATGACACATTGTTTTGAGACTCCGTCACTTAAAATCTCTGGATTACCTGAGTTGTACTGAGCTGATTTTTTTTAAATGACATTTTGAGAAGTCAGGAACTTGTTAAGTGACAACTCAATTCTACCTGTCACTAGAGTTTGTGACTTTTACCCCTAGATAACACTGCCAGGTAAACATAAATCTACCAGATTCAGTTAGGCCATTATCATCTATTGCTTATAAGGACTAGCTATTCACCAGGCCAGAATCAGCAGTCAATATGGAAGCACCTGGGCTGTTACTCTACGAGTAAGGTCAGCAAGTGAGAATTAACTAGTAGGAGCTGAAAAATTATTACTGCCAGTAATGAATGGGACAGAAATGATTTCCCACCTTCTAAGACAGAAAACTGTCCAGGATTTTATATGGAGTTTTAACGTCTTTAAAACTTCTCATGAATTCAAACTAATTTTCTACTTAGGACACATATATATACACATACAGGTATATATTTACATGTGTTTATATGTAGCCAGTGTGTGTGTGTGTGTGTGTGTGTGTATGTACATACATATATAATCTGTGTACACATATTATGACTAAGACAAACTAGAATGATTTATTTTCAGCAAATGCTAAATCCTAGGCAATGTGGAAGTAAATCTTCTTTATTTGACTCTGGTCAATGTATGGTACCAGAACTTTAAGTTCCTAATGATGTTACACGCAATACTGTGTTTTAAAGAAAGTACGACATAAAAATGTGTGAACACACAGATGCAAAAATATTACTAGAGAATGGGATTATAAATTTTAAAATTTCATTTCAGTTTGTTTTTTAGCTTAGCAGGCCACTCTTTGAAGAGCATGTATTTAATGTAAAGTCTACTGAGCCTGACTATACTCAGGGCACAGCACAGACGCCGGGTCCCAGGGTACCTGGGAGGGAAGGAGGAAGTCTGTGGCCCTGCCCTGATAAAACTTTATCAGTTCTATCTCATTTTCTCTTTTAAGGCCCAGGTCACCATGGTGTTCCCATCTTCCCAGTGATACACTGTCTCTTTTCCTATATTATTAATTAACAGGCAAGAATCAAGTTGCAAACAAGAAGATTCGGAAGTCAAATGGCAGAAAAGCTGGGTAACACACTCCAAACCTAATCGGAGCCTGAGAAATCAAGAGTTGACTTTAAACCCTTAGACACAGTATGGCAGCAACACAGTTGAACTCCAGTGGGGAGAAGGACAGTGAGGAAGAGGATATCCAAGCACACAAATGCGCAGGATGAGGGAAATGATGCAAGACTGAAGAGAAATTCCTTAACTGCATCCTAAGCAGCTGCCGTCAGTAGGTTTGTTGTTGTTGCTTCAGAGTAAACATTTCAGGACCATTTACCAAGGACACTGGAGCAGTAATATGGATGGGTTTGACACAAATTAGAAAATATACGGCAGACCAGAAGGAGTATAGCGCCTAAGTGTGACAAGCCCCAGTCCAGCAGTGACCATTTCAGTGTATCTGCTACAATTTCCTTAGGGCAAAAGAGAAGAAAAGGTACTAAGTGAGGGTGATTCAGGGATGTGCACCATCCACACTAGTATTCCGGATTTTATTCGGCTCCATAGACTCTTACTATTCACTAAACCAGGATCTGCATCCTCAAATAATTAACATGCAAAGTCAAGTTGTTGTTTACGATCCTGGGCCCTACACCATCCAGTGAACACAGCAAATTTAATCTTTTCTTCCTCTCCTCCTTCATTTAGTCTCTAAAATGTGAGCACCTGCCACATACAGGTACTGTACCTCCTGGCAGTGATGCCCTTGACCCTCATGCAGCTTAGAGTTGAGCACTGAGAGGAACAGACGCAACTCAGACCTCCACAAATATACATAAAAGTGCAACTTAGGCTGGATATGGTGGCTCATGCCTGTAATCCCAGCACTTTAAGAGGCCAAAGAGGTAGGATCACTTGAGGCAGCCTAGGCAACATAGCAGAGATTCAGTCTTTACAAAAAAATTAGTTGAGCATGGTGACTAATTGTTTTTAGCCACCTAGCAAAAGCACTGAGTAGCACAGTGTAGTCCTAACTACTCAGAAGGCTGAGGCAGGAGGATCACCAGAGCCTAGGAGTTAGCGGTTACAGTGAGCTATAATCTCACTGCTACACCCTACCCTAGGTGAGAGAGCAAGACCTTGTCTCTATTTTAAAAAAAGCTGGACTTGGTGGCTCAGCCTGTAATCCGGGCACTTTGGGAGGCGATTGCCTGAGCCCAAGGGTTTGAGACCAGTTTGGGCAACTTTCCAAGACCTCATCTCAACAATAAATAAAAAATTAGCCAGGTGTGGTAGCGCGCATCTATAATTCCAACTACTTGGAAGGCTGAGGCAGAAGGATCGCCAGAGCCCAGCAAGTCGATGCTGGGGTGGCCATGAGTGTGCCACTGCAATCCAGCCTGGGCAACAGAGTGAAACTCCAACTGAATAAATAAATAATAAAAATAAAAAAGTACAATTGCATGATGAGTGCTATAAAAGGAAACCACACAGACTTTTGAGAGCACAAAACAAGATCAGACCCCATGAGGCAAGGAGGCTCTCCTGGAAAAACTGATGTTAGAATTGAGATCTGCAGGATGAGTAGACATTGACTAAGGGAGGGCAAGGAATTGTATCCAGCATATGCAAAGGACTCATGGCACAGCAATTAAAGGGAACAGCATGTGCACAATGAGACTAGCCAGAAAGGCAGGAGAGACCATGTGGTCTTTTGTAGATTCATGAAAGCTTGAATCCTAAGAACAGAGGGAAGTCCCTGAAAGGTTTTAAACAGGTTATACCAGGTTAGAGAAAAGAGGATGAAGAAAAGTGAGCAGATCCCAGGGACTTTACTGAGGAAGCAAGACTCAGATGGGAGACAATCCTATTTGTGTAACAATTTTTCTTCCCTTCTGACCCAGGACTGTATCAAAGGTGAGCCTACATGACTTCCTGCCACCCACTCCACAAGACAAACTGAGCCCCTTTCATACCAAATTAATAAGGAAGAAGTGCCCCAATGCTAAAGCAACAGAAAAACATATACATAGCTAGGGAGCTGCCCCAGGACATTGGAGGGAGTGAGGCATAGTACTTCAGACTCTTACAATAAGGAGTATTTGAATTCGAGACCTGGTTCTACCACTGACTGCCTGGACAAGGTAACCTCTTGGAGACGTGCTCTATTAAAAGAGCAGAATAATAATGCCTACCTCACAAGGGCACTGAGAGGATTAAACAATGCAACCTACATAGCTCTGAGCATGACACTTAACATATAGTGGTATTCAATAAAAGATACATTATCCTCACATAGCATTGTGCTTTCAGCCTGCCCTTATGAGCACATTAACTATTAAAGCTCAAAAATTCATTGTTTCTTTATTAAAAAGTAATCATTATAGACATATAGAAAGTGCTAAGCAATGCGAATTATCACATGTATTATTTCATTAAGTCATCACAATAACTCTATTAAGTGGGTGCTGCTATGAACTCCACTTTACAACCAATCACAAAGCGGGTAAGGAGCTAGCTCAGGTATTGTGGGTCCAGGCTCTATGGAGCCTCTGCCACTCTTCAGGGCTCCCAAGGGGCAAAACCCAAGTAATCTGGGCGATTCACAAAGGGCTCTCCCACTTACTCTTGGGCTCCTTGAAGCATGGGACTAGTCAGCCTGATACTGATGCCCAACGAGGTCTGGGACATGGAAGCAAAGGCTGAATGAAAGAAGCTGCTCCCTAAAAGCAGCTGATTCTCTGACCAGGGTGGAAGGAGGTAGATGATAAGAAAAGTTAAACACAAGTCTACTTCCTAGTACTTTATGTACATGTTTCTAGTGAAAAAAGGTTTCTAGTGAAAAAGAATGAAATCATGTCCTTTGCAGCAACATGGATGGAGCTGGAGAACATCATCCTAAGTAGACTCAGAAACAGAAAACCAAACACCGCACATTCTCATTCATATGCAGGAGCTAAATGTTCAAAAAGAGGAAAATACTACTAAACACTGGGGACACCAGTAAGAGGGTAGGTGAGGAGAGGGGCTGGGGTTAAGAAATAACCTCTCGGGTACAATGTTCACTATCTGGGGAATGGGCTACCTGAGACCTGATCCCTACCACTATACAATATGTCCATGTACCCCCTGAATAATAAATAAATAAACAGAAGAAGTTTTTCTCTGGCTTGGCTGGACTCCAATGTCACTAGTAGGGAAGCTACCTGAAAATCCTTAAGGACTATATATTGGTAAAATGTAACTTACTTTTCAGAATATCTAGTTTGTGGTGTTTGGAGGAGTTACATAGCCCCTACTTTATTTCAACCATGATGTGAACTGTGTTTATTTTCAAATTTTTGGCACACCAGTCACCACCAGCTTGGTATTTACAAAGCACCTCTGCCCCCAGGATTTCCAGGCAGTGATAAAAGCCTAGAGCAAACATTTTATGGCTGGTCTCATCCTAGTGCTACAGCGGGTACACAGAATGCTGGTCAGCCGTAAGCAAAAGGAGCAGGACTTGAAAGTTTTCTCTGAGGAAGCCAAGCACTATCTGTGGTATTTAAATGGTGAGGGGCCTGTTGAGTCAAGTGCTTCCCCAGAGAATGACAGGGACAACAATTTGCTCAAAGTCATCCCTGGCTGGGGAACATAACAGAGGGCTAGACTTCAGACTTTTATTCCAGCGGATGACTCATTTAGGACAAATGAATTTACCTTCCAAGTCCCTGTGACAAAAGGTTGGAGATTCTGGGGAAAGCCAATTCCACAAGTTTCAAGGGTGTTCCCACACTGCAGCACACATAAAGCGCCACAGAAAATGAAAGGGACTGCCCTGTGTCTTCTTTTCTCGGCAACTCACACTGCAACAGTTGTATAGCAGCAAAAATATGTAAGTTTGAGAACTAGTCAAGCATGAGTTCAAATCCAAGCATATCCACTTCCTAGATGTGCATTTTGGTCAGTTTACTGAATAAAGTGGTGCATATTAAGTCAATTACACACACACACACCCCTGCATCACATGCTCATAGGTTGTGAATGCAATGCTGCACTTTGCCACCCACCTCTAGGTTTGTTGCCCTTCAGGACTTGTCTTGGCTGCAGAGCGCCACCTTCCCTAAGGTCACATCCCTTTGCCGGAACACCTGTGTTCAAGCCTGGTTGACATGAGGATACCCAGGCCTACCCGTCTCATCCCAACACAGGAAAACGCTGAAGAGCCTTCTTAACTCAGATCTTACGGCAGGTAGGCAGTCAAGGCCTAGGTTGAGACGACCCTCAACCTACCTTCTCCTTCAGCCTGATTCCTCCAGCAGTGGTTGAGCCCAAAAGCAGTCCCTAACAAACGTCCTGGATGATAATTGTCTCTGAGTTTGTTTTCCAGGAAGCTAAACAATATGCTTCACCAAAAAACTAGAATGAGACACAGCAAACTATAACCAGTTAATAGTATTAAATTATTTGATTGATTGGTTATTTTTCCAAGGTCAAGTAAAAGGCAAATCTGAAAGCAACTAAATTAAATTTATTAAAGGGTGATATGTTACCCTACAGATGCTAACATTTCCTTTTTCTTTTTTTGTTTGTTTTTTTGTTGTTGTTGTTGTTTTTTGAGTCAGAGTCTCACTCTGTTGCCCCAACTGGACCCGCTGGGGTCTGGCGATCCTTCCGCCTCAGCCTTCCAAGTAGGCGCACTACCACGTCCGGCTCATTTTTTGATTTGTTGTAGAGATGAGGTCTTGCCAAGTTGCCCAGGTGGGTCTCGAACCCGCCAGCTCAGGCAATCCACTCACCTCAGCCTCCCAAAGGCACGGGATTACAGGCTGAGCCACCGAGCCCAGCCTCCTTTTTCCTTAACTCTAACACAACAGACAAACTTCCCTAAGTCAGAAGATTTGCTTTTTTAAAAAATAGAATGGGCAGCAAAATGGTTTTTCAAAGCAATAGCCTTTAAATTCAAAAGACTGATAGCCACTGAAACGTTCTATAACCAGTTAGCCTGACACACCCAAGTTAAAATGCATACAGGCTTTAATCCATCGAACTTTTTTTTTTTGAGACAGAGTCTCACTCTGTCACCCAGGTTGGAGTACAGTGGCATGCACGTGGTCACCCTAGCGTCAACCTGCTGGGCTCAGGTGATCCTTCCATCTCAGCCTTCCAAGCACCCAGAACTACAGGCACGTGCTACCACGCCCATATAATTTTTTGATATATTGTAGAGACAAGGTCTCACCAAGTTGTCCAGGTTGGTCTCAAACCCCTGGACTCACGTAATCCTCTCACCTTGGACCCCCAGAGTGCTGGGATTATAGGCTTGAGCCACTGCGCCCAGCCCCATGGAACTTTTTTTTTTTTTTTTTAGTTGGAGTCTCACTCCGTTACCCAGACTGGAGTGCAGTGGCCCATTCCCGGCCACCACAGCCTCGACCTGCTGGCTCCAGCGATCCTTCCAACTCAGTCTTCCAAGTAGCTGGAACTACAGGCACGCAGTACTAGGCCAGGCTATTTTTTTTTATTTATTGTAGAGATGAGGTCTCGCCAAGTTGCCCGGGCGGGTCTCGAACCCGTGGGCTCAGGCAATCCACTCACCTCAGCCTCCCAAGGCGCTGGATTACAGGCTGAGCCACCGAGCCCCGCTCCATCGAACTTTTAAGTAAAACTTTTCTTGAACAAGTTATCAAGTAATATCTTAGAAACTATTTTTTAGCAGAGACCAACAAAAAAGGAATTACACTATAATCCACCCAACTTGAATAATAGAGACTACACTTTATTCAGTAAACATGCATTCCAGGTTTTTCTTATAAATATGAGAAGAAATAGTATTGTAAATTCCACATCATCAGCCTTACCATGAAACACAACACAAAGATAGTAAGGTTCATTAATAGCCAGCTAATTACAGAAAAGCAGAGGTGGAAATGGATGACAGAGGAAAACAGACAGCCACACTTTATGAAAGCACTTAAAGGTGTCCCAGGAATGAGCCATTAACTGGCAGAGCAACAGACTTGTCTAGCCTTTAAGGAGAAATGCACGGCATAAAGGCCAAATACCACTGAAAATGTTCACCAAATGCGCTAAGCAGCATTTTTTAAATGCCTCTTACTATAACTCTGAATGGAGCCGGGCTCGGTGGCTCAGCCTGTAATCCCGCACTTCGGGAGGCTGAGGTGAGTGGCTTGCCTGAGCCCGCGGGTTCAAGACCCACCTGGGCAACTTGGGGACCTCATCTCTACAATAAATAAAAAATGAGCCGGACGTGGTAGCACGCGCCTGTAGTTTCACCTACTTGGAAGGCTGAGGCGGAAGGATCACCAGAGCCTAGCAGGTCGAGGCTGTGGTGGCCGGGAACAGCCCAGCTGTACTCCAGTCTGGGCGACAGAGTGAGACTCCAACTCAAAAAATAAAAAAAAAAAATAAATATAACTCTGAATGGAATCATATGGACTTAGAAATGTGAGCCTTCACGGTTCCAGCACATCCCTGATTGACCAGGGCAAAAAGGAATGGAGGATGAACAAGATGAATAAACTAAGAAACAGCCAATATTTTCAACCTTTCCTACATTTGACCAGAGATATTGTTAAGTGACTGATATAATTCTCAGTTACTTTTTTTCAGTTCCTCGGGTAAGAAATAAAAAATGAAATACAAAGAAAATTAGACCTGGAAGAATATATAAACTGCCAAATGTCCCAGTATCTTCCTTTGATTTGTCTGGATTCCAAGAAGCTCCTCTGCCTTGGTGCAGTACAGTCATTTGCAACCAGAGACTATTCTGCCCCCAGGGGACTTCTGGCAATGTCTAAAGACAATTTTTGGTTGCTATAACTGGGAACGGGGGGAGGGAAGACAGGAGTTTCTGGTCTCTTGTACATAGAGGCCAGAGATGTGACTAAACACCTTACAATGCCCACACCAAAGAATTACCCAGCTCAAAATATCAATAGTGCAGAGGTTAAGTGGTATAGAGTGAGCATTAAAATTCTAAAGCAAGGGAGCTTGATTTGAATCCCAAGTACCTTAAGTATATACTAACTTTTTCTAAGTCTTGGTTTCCACATGTATAAAATGGGGATATTGATACTCACCAGGAGTTTTGATAAAGAACAAATGAGGCGACAGATGGGAAATCATTTAGCACAGTGCCTGGCACATCAAAAGTGCCCCGTAATGTCTGGTAAATCTGAATCACTGCTTTTTTTTTAAACTGTAGCTATTTCCTATCCAGCCCCATTTCCTCCAGAGTTATACTGGGAAGCAAAGAAAAAAGGAACCCAGCCAACTCTGAAGCCCACTCTAGGTCAAGAGTTTGCATGTAGCTCATTTAATAATTTTGACTCCTATTGTGTCTAAATTTATGTTTGAGGAACCTGAGGGTGGAAGAGGTCACAATTTTACATTTTTTAAAAAGGTGTGTTGTTTTTCCAAAGAAGAACTTCAATTCAACTACCTGGGAGCCAAATGAAAGAAGGAAATGCAAAAATCCCCCCTAGGTATTTGAAAAAAATGTGTTAGTGTTAGTGGTTCCACATTTTTCTCAGACAATGAAAATCTTCAGTGATTTAACTGAAAACTTACTAAGTAGATGCTCATACATCTGACAAAAAGAAAAAAAAAAGGTAACTTTACCCTTAGTAATAACCACGCAATAATGGCTCAGCAGTAAACCACCACATAAGGAAGTAGGGCCATCATCCTCCATTTCCCTCATAAATATAATACTTGCTTGCTGTAAACTACACCAACAAGTCAGCCAGTTTCTATTTCTCTTGTGGCAATTCCAATCCTCAGAGGAAGGTAGGGTAATCATATAATTCACCATTCAAAGCAGGACACCAAAGACTGAAAGAGGGCACTAATAATTACACCAGGACAACAGGTGTAAACCAGTTATTTCTCAAACAAACTGGGACAGATGGTCACCCTTCTCAGAGGTAGCCATGGGTAACAGATCCGCATTGTTCCAGACCTTTTTATTTTTAAGGCACACACAAATACACCTCCTGCCCCAGGCCAGTTGTGAATGTGTTGTAAGAATAGAGTCATCCTGTAGATGCTGTCTATCGCTTTTTTCATTTAATAGATCATCATCTGTCTACATGTCAGAACACAGAGACCCATCTCATTTTTTTAATTGACTTTTAGACTATGTTACTGTAGGGCAGTGGCATATAATTTTTCAACCACCCACAACACATACAAGTCAATTTCAAATTTTTGTCTTTACAAGTAACACTATAGAGAACACGGCCCATGGGGTTGGACATTTCCAAAGAATAGGTTTCTAGTGGTGGAAAGGCTAGGTCCACATGTTACCATTTTTAATGGGTTTTTCCTCAGTATGCTCCAAAAAGGCTTTATGAAATCACTTCAAGACCAAGAGTTAAGGAAATCTGCAGGGCTGGTAAAGAATATGCATGCACTATCTTATTCCATCATTTCCTTACATGTTCCCCTAACTCCAGACTCTCGGAACCCAGGGCACACTTGGAATTTTCTTGCCTCCAGGACTTTGTTCCTGTTGTTCCCTCCACTTAGAATAACATTCCAGTCGGGCACAGTGGCTCATGCCTGTAATCCCAACACTTTGGGAGGCACAGGCGAGGGGATTACCTGAGCTCAGGGGTTTGAGACCAGCCAAGCAACATGGCAAGACCTCGTCTCTATAATAAATCAAAAAATCAGTCGAAGCCGGGCTCGGTGGCTCAGCCTGTAATCCCGCGCCTTTGGGAGGCTGAGGTGAGTGGATTGCCTGAGCCCGAGGGTTCGAGACCCGCCTGGGCAGGCGAGACCTCATCTCTACAATAAAATCAAAAAATTAGCCAGGTGTGATAGCACGCAACTGTAATTCCGGCTACTCAGAAGGCTGAGGCAGAAGGATCGCCGGAGCCCAGCAGGTTGAGGCTGCAGTGGCCAGGAGTGGCCACTGCACTCCAGTCTGGGCAACAGAATGAGACTCCAACTCAAAAAACAAATTAGTCGAGTGTGGTGGCACATGCCTGTGGATACGGCTACTTGGAAGGCTGAGATGGAAGGATCGCCCGAGCCCAGCAGGTAGAGACTGCAGTGGCCATAAGTGTGCCACCTGCACTACAGCTTGGGCAAGACTATGAGACTGCTACTCAAAAAAAAGAATAACATTCCACCCCATCTCTATAAAGATCCCACTAACGACAAATACTAGCTCCTCTGTAAGGATAGTTCTGACCCTTACAACAAACCATCTTTACATAATCTTTCCCTACTGGGAATGCCTGCAGCTCTATTTAATCCCCACCCTTACACAGTCCTATGATACCAATCAAAGTCTACAGTCTACTCTAAACTATGGGCACTTGGAGATGTGTCTACACACAAGCACAGAGTCACAGAGACCTAGGGTGCGCTCCCAGCTCCACCACTTACTCAGGCCAAATCACTTGGTCTAACCTCCAGACCTCAGTTTCCATATCTATGAAACAGAGATTTTAAATAGTACCTACTTCAAGGTTTATTCTAAAATTAGATGAGCAAATGTGCAGAAAGCATTTGACCCATAACAACAGAACAAGAAATGCTAGCAACTGAATTGACTGCTGTTTAATAACAAGACTGATCCCCTGAAGGCATGTTTTGTTCAACTGTGAGTCCTATGGAATCTAGCATGCTAATTTGCTAGATATCACAATATACATGTGCGCTGATCAGAGCTGTTAATCACTGTTGCTCACTGAATCAAATACAGTAAGTCTTCTACACACAAATAAGTTCTACTCCAAGAGTGCATTCCAAATTCCAATTTGTTTCTAAGTCCAACAAAGTTAGCCTAGGTATCCAACTAACACAATTAGCTATATAGTACTGTGTAGTATAATAGGTATATAATACTTTTCACACAAATAATATATAAGAAACAAATAGTACAGTAAAATACACAAAAGTACAACCACTTGTAGAGGATACACACATGTAACAATGTACGTAAGACATGCAAACTATCATAATTGAACACGTGAACACACGTTCGCATCTTTGAAGGTTTGCAACTTGAAGATTCATATGTAGGAGACTTACTGCAATTAAACAGCAGTTGATATTAACTGAGTGCTTACCAGGTACTAAGCATTCTAATGAATACATCTCATGCATTATTTCATTTAATTTGTATAAACAGGCCGGGCTCAGTGGCTCAGCCTGTAGTCCCAGCACTTTGGGAGGCCGAGGCGAGTGGATTGCCTGAGTCTGCAGTTTCGAGACCAGGCTGGGCAACCTGGCAAGACCTCGTCTAAACAATAAATTTTAAAAATTAGCCAGGTGTGGTAGCATGCTCCTGTAGTTCCCACTACTTGGAAGGTTTAGGCGGAAGGAACGCTGGAGCCCAGCAGGTCAACACTGGGGTGGCTGTGAGTGTGCCACTGCACTCCAGTCTGGGCGACCGAGTGAGACTCTGACTCAAAAAAAAAAAAAAATTTTTTTTTAATTTATATAAACAATTCTGAAGTAGATACTTCACAGATAAGAAAACTAAAGCTTAGAGAGACTATAAAGGCCATGAGCAGCAACTCATGCCTGTAATACCAGCACTTTGGGAAGTTGAGGCAGAGGACTGCTTGAGCTCAGGAGTTTAAGACCAGCCTAGGCGACATAGTGAAACCTCGTCCCTACAAAAAAAAAAAAAAATCAGAAAACAATTAGCTGGGTGTAGTGGCACACGCCTATAGTCCCAACTACTTGGGAGGCTGAGTCCAGGAGGCTGCAGAGTCATGATCGTGCCACTGTACTCCAGCCTGGGTGACAAAGTGAGACTCTGGCTCAAAAAATAAATAAGTAATAAAGAAGTTATAAATATCACCCAAGGCCAGAGGTGAACAGAGGATTCAGACTCTGCCTGACTCCAGACTCTGATCTTAGTCATCACCCCATATTTCATCAAATATCACATTAGATAGAACAGAGTGGTCAACTCCTAGTCCTACCCACATACAAACTCTTGCACGAACATATAGATGCTTCTGTATCTGTGGAGTTGGAGGAATGGTTAAATGGCTATAATGTTCAGTTTTATGTCATGTATATTTTGCCACCATTTTTTCTAAGTCCAAAAGAACCCGAGTGCAGTGGCTCAGCCTGTAGTCCCAGCACTTTGGGAGGTGCCTGAACCCAGGGGTTCAAGACCAGCCTGGGCAACTTGGTGAGAGCTCATCTCTACAATAAATCACAAAAAAAAAATTAGCCAGGCATGGTAGCCTGCATCTATAGTTCCAGTTACTTAGAAGGCTGAGGAGGAAGGATCGCCTGAGCCCAGTAGGTCAAGGCTGTGGTGGCTGTAAGCATGCCACTGCACTTCAGCCTGGGTGACAGAGAAAGACTCCAACTCAAAAAAATAAAAAGTCAAAAAGAACTTTGCTATGTTCATGAAGCACAAGCTGCATTGCCTGGATCCCTGATGAGAAAGGAGATGTTAGTCATGGAAGATGCAAGCATCTGTGTCTAAATCTCAAGGGGAAAAACCAACTGCTTAAAGCATTCACAACTCAGCCATCCCTATGCCTTACTCACCCACCCCCACCAGATCTTTTCTCTAATGATAAAAATAATTTAAAATAAATGAGCACGAGAGTCCAGGGAGGATGCTATGGCTTCCAGACAAGGCTCAGCACGCTCCTCTTTCAGTCAAGTGGGCCCTGGACCTGACCTCCCATTGTGGCCTTCAGGTCCAAAGTATATTCATGCAGCCCTAGTGCAGTATGCTCACTCACCCCAAGACACAAAGTATGACTGGGCATTACGACAGTTTTCAGAACAATTAAAGGTGAGCCTTCGCAGGACCACCATGTCAGTAACTTCTAGCCCCACAGTGAATGACTGCAAATCCTCGGCCAGCACAGCCCTGGTTAGTACCTCAGCCTCAGTAGATACACAAGTAACAATTCACTGAATTCCCACAGCTTGTCTTCACATCTCTAAATATGGTACCCTACTTTATCTTCACATGAAAAAACTGAGGCACAGGCATTATCACACAGCATGTTCCAGCTCACTTAGAAGAGCACAAGTAAAAAGGAACAGTCAGTTAAGTACAATGGTTTACTCACAGTAGCCATGCTGGCCTACTGAACCATTTGCATGGCCTCCCCTAAATGCCTCTATCAAACATTGGTGGTCTTGCTCGATTTGGAAAACTGTAAAAGATACAGTACACATGTACTAAAGGATAAATTAAGATAGCTGTAGTAAATCGAAATCAATTCAGGATGTATCAGAATGCCTGTAATCCCAGCACTTTGGGAGGTGGTGGCGAGATGATTACCTGAGCTCAGAGTTTCGAGCCTCAGCAACATGGCAAGACCTCATATTGTCTCTATAATTTAAAACAAAAAACAAAAAACAAAAAACCAGCCAGGCATGGTAGTGCATGCCTGTGGTTCCAGCTACTTGGAAGGTTGAGGCAGAAGGAACACCTGAGCCCAGCAGGTCAAGGTTATGGTGGCTGTGAGTGTACCACTGCACTCCAGCAGGGCGACAGTGTGACTTCAACTCAAAAAAAAAAAAAAAAAGTATCAGAGACCTAGAGGGAAATCTCTGGCTCTGCTGATCCTAGAAAAGTCCTGCAAGCCCTGCAATCTTCCACTTCCTCATCAATAACTGTGAACCCAACCAACCACCTCCCAAACTGGAGCTAAGAACTTGTTTTGTTTCCAAGCTTTGCCCGCCATTAAAGCAGCAGCAGAAAATATCTTAACTCCTCTGAGCCTCAATTTCCTCCTCCCTAAAGTGGGAATGATTCTAAGCTTACACTTCATAGAGCTGACTGAGAAGGAAATGAGCTAATAAAGAGCATTCTACAAAGCACAGCACACAGTAAGGGTTACGTAAATGCTAGATATTCTGCAGTTATTATCTTAAATAACAATTAAATGAGATTTTAAAAAATACCAAAAATCTATAAGCAATAAATGTACAATAAATGTGGCTTAATTTTTATCCTATTCACACTAGATCAATAGAAAGAAAAACTAACCAAAGAAACTACCCTGACATAAAGTTTATTGGAAAATGTCTATTTGCATTTTCTATCCTTCTATCTTTATATCAATCATTCTAAAACACTGAAGATTCAGGGATCATTTGATTGCTCTATAATCATTTGTAACTTCCTAAAGAGTGGTAACTAAATTCAGACTTCAAGACTCTAAGGGAAATAACACAAGGACATAAAGACAGTATACTTAGAATGTGTTTCTATCAAATATGCTCCACATAATTGGGTCCAACAAATCCAGCTCCATAAAATCTAAGAGGAGGTGGCAGTGCCAGGAAAGAAGATAAAAACTCAGAGTGTTAAACAGAAGTGTTTTGAGTCAATTACGCAGTCAATTCAGCGCCTCCACAAGCCTAAAATCAAGTTATCAGATTCAAAGAAGGAAAACTGACAAACCTAATATGATAATAACTATCATTCAGTGTTGCCTTTGCTCTGTGTTCCATGCTGAGAGTTCACTGTATCATTTCACTTAATCCTTTTAGCAATCAATCAAGGTATGTGCTCTTATTACTGCTATTTCCTGGAGATGAAATCAGGTACCCAAGGTCACAGAGTAAGGAAGCAGTGGAACCAGATTTCAACTCAGACGACACAAAATTCAAATCCTGTGCACATAACTACTGAGCATACAGCCTCTAACCCAGAAGGTGGAAATGTGACTGGGGCAAAGCTGACAGTGAGACTGAAAGCCAGATGACCAAGATGCAAACCCTCTGCAAAGAAATGATCAGGAAACGTTGCTGGCAAAACTCTGTCCTGGCAATATGTTCCCCAGCATCAGAGCTGGAGACATTAGGTAAGTGGTGCTCCAGAGAGAACTGGAAAAGTCAGGCAAAGCTGAGAAAGGAAGAAGGCCAAGACATCAAGAAAATCTAACTATACCTGCTTCTGAGGGGAGTAGGAGGACAGAAGTCAAACAACAGAAAAAGGTAGAAGCAACCCAATGTCCATTGCCAGACAAATGGAACAAAATGTGATGTAGAGACAGCAGGGAATATTATTCAGCCTGAAGAAGGAAGGAGTTTCTGACTCATGCTGCACCAAGTGAACCTTGAGGACACTACGCTGCCTGTAATCCCGCGCCTTTGGGAGGCTGAGGTGAGTGGATTGCTGAGCCCACGGGTTCCAGACCTGCCTGGGCAGGTGAGACCTCATCTCTACAATAAATCAAAAAAGTAGCCAGGCGTGGTAGGGCGCACCTGCAGTTCCAGCTTCATGGAAGGCTGAGGCGGGAGGATCGCCAGAGCCCCGCAGGTCGAGGCGGCGGTGGCCGGGAGCGGCCACTGCACTCCAGTCTGGGCGACAGAGTGAGACTCCAACTCAAAAAACAACAACAACAACAACAACAACAAAACAAAACAAAAAAGACACTATGCTGAGTGAGATAGCACAAAAGAATAAGTACTGAATATTTCACTTAAGATGAAGTACTTAGAGCCAAATTCATAGGGACAGAAAGAGTTGTTAATGGGTACATCAGAGGAAGATGAAAAGTTCTGGAGATGAAGGGTAGTGATAATTGCACAATAACATGAGTATACTTAATCCACTAAACTGCACACTTTAAATGGTCAACTTTATGTTACGTGCGTTTTGCCACAGCTTTTAATAGAGTTGAACAGAACCTCGCTATGTTTGCGAAGTGCAAGTTCCAGTGCCTGGAACCCCGATCAGAAAAAGGGTGTTAGTGAGTGCTAGAAACGCAGGCACCTGTGTCTAGACATGTGCAGGGTGTGGCCACAGACAGAGAAACAGAGAAGGTTGGTGCTGCCATTAGCCAGGCTTGCCCCAAAACCACCACTGAGGCACAGATGACTCCCTCCCCATGAAGGATATAGGAAAGGAAGGGTGCCCAGCTTTCCCCAAGCCAGATCCCAGGAGGTCACCTACCCTGAATTCACACAATTGGCACAGCTCAGCCTGAAGCGGACCCAGCCACCAAGCAACAATGCACATCCCAGTGAACAACAAGCTGGAGGAAACCCATCACTGTAACTTAATCAGCTGGGAAGCCTCAGATAAGTCACAGCTTCTCCAGGCTCAGTGTTCTGACCTCTACACTGGAGAGCTGGAACACACGCTTCACAGCTCGTGCTGAGGATGAAGGACCGTGCATGTGTGGCCCTCAGCTGAGAGGTTCTAAATCAAGCTCTGCTATTGCTGTCATCATCCGTATGGCTCTCCTCGCCTCGGTTTTCACTCGCACACGTGAAGCCCGACAGGCAGGTGACAGGACAAGTGGGCAGGTGAGAGCTGGAAGCCTTCCCAACTTTGAAAGGAGAGAAAGACTGTTAGATACACATGAGAAGGGATGAGAAAGCCACCAGAGCAGTCAAACGATGACAATGCCGAGAACAACATGACAAAAGAAAAGCAAATGTCTTTTCTCTGAGAGTCCAATATCTGTAAATTTATCGTGGATTCATTTATTTTTCCTCCTTTGATCTTGAAGAGAAATGGGATGTGAAATTATTGTTGATTGTACTTTATACACACACACACACACACACACACACACACACACACACACACACAACCTTGAGACAAAGGTAGGTGGAATACTTTGGTGGGTGGATACGTGTGTGTGTATACACATTAAATGCTGTTGTTTCTTTTTAGAAGCCTGGAATAAGTGCATTTAACCACCACCACCCCCAACACATACACACAGGAGCAGCACCCTGTGTATTTTCCCATTTGTAAATTCCTGATACCACTCAAGAGCGGACTATTTTCCTCCAAAGACTGGATGCCCAGCTACCAGCATTGGCCATGCTCTCTTCCCCCAAAAGATAACATACCCCTCTCCATCTTCCAGCCAAGGTATTCAGAGCCAGGATTTAAACCCTGGGATTCCAAAACTCTGTACTGACATATGTGGCCTCTAGCCAGACACAGGGAGCCAGGCATTGTTATCTCTTTTTATAGATTAAGAAACTAAGGCACAGAGAAGTTAAGCAAAGTGCTCAAGGTCACTCAAACTCAAGGGGTGTTGCCGGAATTAAAACCAGAGCAGCCCACGCTATCCACTAAGCTACCTTGCCTCACGTGGATCACTGCTCCTCGTAGCCCAGGTTCCAGGTATGACGGCTACAACCTCTGGTGGCCACAGATGGGCTAGTGCCCCTCTTGACACCTCCTGCATTCTGAGTACTTAGGGTCTTAATCAGCCACCTGAGCTCAGTCTCTTACCTCACTCAGCACAATGTGGGTTGGTCCCAGCTACTTACCTCCCATTCTCCTTTTTCAAGTCATTGCTTGTCCAGCTTTGCCAGCAGAATGAGAACTTGTCAGCTCACCCCTCAGCCTTCCCTTTGGGAATTCACAGTGTGTCTCCATAGTTCCCCAGCACTGTTCAAAGCTTCTGGGTAATTCTCATGTCTTCCCTGAGCCATATCTACATCTGAAAGTACCTACCCATCCCAGAAAGGCAACCGTTTTGCTTGGCTCATTCACTCATTCATTCCGCAAATGATTATGCTGCTCACCTGCTGGCACTATCTAGCCAGAAGAGTAGAATGTATGCTTCAGGTTCCTGCCCTCAAGTAATCAAACTCCTTGGGTTAGAGAACAAGCGAGCAGGCTACCTTCAGATGGTGATGGAGTTAAGGAGAAAGTAAAGTGAGCTGAGGAGATGGTGACTTGAGGGGGCTTCTATGAGAACTAGAGAGCAAGGTCTTTCAATCTTGGTGCTATTGTCAGATTGAGCCAGATAAATCTTGTGAGGGGAGGGTCCAGTGCATTGTAGAATGTTTAGCAGCACCCTTGGCTCTACCCACCATACACCAGAAGCACTTCCCAGCTGTAACAATCAAAACTACCTTCAGACATTGCCAAATATTCCCTGGGAAGGCAAAATCACTCCCAGTTGAAAACCACTAGCCTTGAATACTATGTAACAACATGGGCTCTGGAGTTAGAACCAGATTAAAATTGTTAAACAGAAGCAAATTACTTCACCTTTCTAAGACTTAGTTTCTTTGGCACTAAAATGAGTAAAATAATATCGACTTGAAAAGTTGTTGCAAAGAAAAATAAGATATCATCTGTAAAGAGTTTGACAAGAGCTAAGGTAACAAAGAGTCAATAAATGGTAACTGTTTCTATAATCCCAGCACTTTGGGAGGCCTAGGTGAGAGGACTGCCTGAGCCCATGTGATCAAGACCAGCCTGAGCAACATGGCAAAACCTCATCTCTACAATAAATTAAAAATTAGCTGGGTATGGTGGCATGCGCCTGTAGTTCCAGCTACTTGGAAGGCTGAGGCAGAAGGATTGCCTGAGCCCAGCAGGTCAACCTCCAACCTGGGTGACAGAGTGAGACTCGGAATCAAAAAAAAAAAAAGGCCATTGCCTTGCTAAGTGATGATCTGGCCATGTGTTCTGGTCACCTCATAAGTGATGGTCTGGCTAAGAGTTCTTTGAGCTATGGCTGACACCATGTTTTCCTAAGCTTTGACCTCCTCCCCTATCCTAGGGAGGTGAATCCTCTCTCTCTAATTTACTTTCTAAATAAACTGTATTTTCTAATCTTCAAAAAAAAAGGGAGCTGTTCACCTTTTTAACCCATCGGGTTAAAACTCATATCCAAGGAGTCCACTCTTGCCTCATCTATACTCCATTACAATTAAATTTCCCATGCATCTGTCCAATTTGACCCCCCTCTAAATCCACTATCACATTGGAGGTAGGTGTCAGAAATGGGAATCAGCTGGATACACCTATTCCATGGCTTCTCCCTTCTTAGTAAACTACCTGTTCCTCAGGGAACCAAGTTTTTCTCCCTGTGCAAAGGTCACAAAGCCTAGATGAGGACTGACCCCACCCCTCACTGTGAGTAGGCACTGATTTGCACAAGCCTCAATGATTGGTTTAGGGATTGCAGAACTAAGGCATTCAGCACACAACACACAACATTCTTCTAGGCCTCTTTCTCCCTAGCTTTGGATCACAAGGTGTGTCACCCTCTTTGCCATGCTTATTCATTTGCAAATAAGAAAGGCCATCTTGACACTCAAAGTAGGACAGTGAAGAGAGGAGCACTGAGAGAATCAAGCCTGCCCATTACAGACATTTAAGTTGTACCCTCATAGATAGTGAGTGTGGGCACTATATGGGCTACTGACATCTCTGAAGCAAATCACAGAGAACTGAACCCACACCCTGATAGAATCCTACCTGAAGTTCTATCCTTCTGAAATTCTTAGTTACACGTATCAGTTGATCTCCTTTGTTGTCTAAACCATTTGAGGTGAGTTTTTAAAATTGTAACTAAAAGCATCAAGTGACACACAGTTTAACTACACAACCTCAGAGTAACTCAGAGTTTCTCTTGCTGCATAAAATATTCAAGTTGAAATCGTTTTCAACCACCCATTATATTAGGTGCAATAGACAGAGCAGTCAACAGCCTCATGGAGCATAATGGTCCCATATAATTCGTTTGGGAGAATCAGCAAACTGCCTCACACTGAACTTCTTTACAAAAACTATCATTGGCAAATGAACTGATTTTAAAAAAAAGGCCAAAGGACACTAAAACAAAATCTATCCCAAGCTTCCAAATTCAAGAAGCATCAACCCAAAGTATCTCTCCAACTTTGTCTTGGAGCAGCTGGATGTGACATCAAAGACCTGTGACTGTCCTCAATATTAGAAGTGGCACTGTATTCTACACCATTCAATATGGTAGATACTAGCTGCATGTGGCTACTTAGATTTCCGTTTAAGTTAATCATATGTAAATAAAATTTAAAATTCAGTACCACAGCCACACTAGCCATATTTCAGGTACACAGTTGACACATGACTAGTGGATAAAATATTGGATAGCACAGATAAAGAATATTCATTCCATCATCACAGAAAGATCCATTGGTCAATGCTGCCTTTCTGTTTTAAAAAGGCAAGTGAGCCACAAAGGAAAAGGTCCCTCTAAATTACCAGACTGATGCTAGGACTCTGAAGCAAGGAAATGACCTTCAGCATACACATATGCACACACCTAGCAACTGCCCCCAGAAGAACAAGCAGACAAAAATAACTCAACTTGTCTTTCTATTCTTGACCACCTCCCCAAATCAGTGTTCATTCAAGTGTACCATGGGGTCTCTTACCATCACTTATCAGGAAACTGAAATTCAAAAGGTATTTTAGAGCCTGAAGCCTCAAACTTTAGACTTTCCACAATCAACCAGAAGTTCTTCAAATACTATGGATTCACAGGGCCCACACCCCCAGGATTCTGATCCCATATGTCTGGACTGAGGTCTAGTAATTCCATATTTAAAAAACACCCTGGCCGATTCAAAATTAGTGGCTGTTCGGTGGAACATTCTTGGGAGTTGGGGCATCAGGACTGTGCTGAGCAGGGAGACGAGTCAGACTCACTAATGAAGCCACTTCCAGGTGGCCATAACTTCAAAACTCTCCCAGGTAATTCTGATGTGCTTTCCATTCACCCAAATCCAATTTGTGGGCCACTGTTTCCAAAGTTGATCATTTTCTTCAGGCAGCTCTGCCTGCAATCTGTTAGCAGCCATCAGGAGACTATAAGTACCTGGTAACAGGTGCACAGGACCACAAATTTCCCCCGCAGCCTTTTCCCGAATGTCTCTCTTACCTCGGGAGGAGTTGCAGCAACAGGGTGACTCACTATGTTTTATTAAACCCCATGGATAGGCTCCTTCCACCCAAAAAGCCTCCATTACTTACAACCAGCTATCATATTCTCATTATTGGCTTCTTCTCATCATTCTCTTTCTTTGAAATAATTTATTTCAGAGAAGATCTCAAGCTTACATTTTTTAACTAAAATAACAAAAACAGACTCACAATGCTCAAGAAAGCCAGCACCTTTCTTCTGTATGGCAGTATTTTCTCACAATTAAGAAACATAAATAGGCAACAGCAGGCCAGGCTCAGTGGCTCCCAACTTGAGCCCAGAAGTTTGAGACCAGCCTGGACAACATAGCAAGAAAAAAAAATTAAAAATTAGCTGGAAGTGGTGGCATGTGTCTGTAGTCGCAGCTACTCAGAAGGCTGAGGCAGAAGGATCGCCTAAGCCTAGGAGGTCAAAGTTGCAGTGAGCCATGATCATGCCACTGCACCCCAAAAATAAAAATAAACATAAATAGGCAACAGCTACATTAATTTGTCCTATGCCTCTGATTTTCCTCTTATAAATTATGATATACATATTATATCAATATTGAGATAGCACTTTTTGCTTTCAAGAATTTTTTCTTTTTTAATTTAAAAAGAAAAATAAATGTACTGAATCAATAAATGGGGATCTAAGATTCAAACAGGCAGAAACTCAGGGCATATGCTTGGATACAGGTATCAGAAACGATAGTCATCTGATGTTCTTTAGCCGAAATAAATTTTGTGGCCGATTGTTTTTCCCCATCTTTGCCTAAATTCAAGATTCAAAATCCAAAACTGACCCAGTTTGTGGCCATGTGTCAGCAATTTAGACATGAAATCACACTGACTCAGTTACTTACTGCCACTATAATGCCATATAATCAACTATCATGATTCCTCAGTGGTATATAGCAATAAGGGTGGTAAAACACACATGCACCTAGGGTGCGCTCAGGGTCAGCTAGGGACCTCTGTTAATCTTAGCTGAAATAAAACAGTTTTCATATCCACTGTGAGATGCTTAACTGTGAGTTTGTGCTGTGGCATGACGAGACTCTTCTCTTTAACAAAGGCCAAAGTTCAGAAATTTTATCAGGGATCACCCAGTCTAAAACATCATGGAATATAAGCTTTTTGTGCTACATCTTATCTCTCAAGCATTTTATAGTAGCAGACAGAAGCCAAGTTTCACACCAAGCTGGAGGACTGCTGGGTACCCCAAATCATAAAGAAGGAAGTAGATCAGAGCATGCCATAGTCTAAACTTTAAAACTTTCCTTAGTCGTGTCTCACATCTGAAGTTCTGGATTACATATAGAATATCCTCTCTAAAATTTGAATTCCTAGACAGCCTATTGGAATATTCCACTCTGACATGGGAATGGAGGGGGGAAGGAGAACAGGCACCATCCAAATCCAAACCCAGCAAAATTTTAATTCCATTGGCCTTTTGCTGACAACAATAATAGTTTTAATTTCATAGAGGCCCTTTCTTGCTTAGCTCCTTGATTTAAAAAGGGGCACTGACTAAACTTCTAATCTGAATTATCCGAGTCCCTTTCCTCATCCAAGTGCAGCAAATCTGGTACCCGGCATGAATTATGCAATGCAGAACTATCCATTATGCAGGCAGGAAAGCAAAAAGGGCTGCACTGGTTTTCAAAAAACAAAATTCTACCATGTAATGATGGCATTGAAAAACAGATGCCTACCAGTCTTAGATGTTAACCATGTTCTGACAGAGTCCACTCTTGGGGTAAAGATTAGAGCCCTAATTTATCTGTAGAATCTCTAAACAAGTTATTAGAAACTTTCCTTCCATCTCTAAAACCTAAGTGGTAGACATGAAGTTCATTCATTCTTTTATTTCTAAGACCACACATTTCACAATAAAATCACTTCAGAGCAAAAAAAGATTCTATTCCTACACTGGGAATTCATATTCATATGAACATCAATCTCAAGATGTGATTTTGCACCCAGCTCTAAGACTCAGCAGATCAGGACCCTGAGACAAAATATTCCAAGAATTATGATCAGCTGTCAAAATATATCCTCTCCCCAGCTCTTCATAACTAGAATTGAGGAGCTGTCATCAGCTGAGCCTCAAATAAACCTATATGGACTACAGTGCCAAACCAGACCACTTCCAGAACATACTACTTATTTCTTTTTTGTTGTTGTTTTGTTTTTGTTTTTGTTTTTGTTTTTGAGTTGGAGTCTCACTCTGTCGCCCAGACTGGAGTGCAGTGGCCGCTCCCGGCCACCGCAGCCTCGACCTGCTGGGCTCCGGCGATCCTTCTGCCTCAGCCTTCCGAGTAGCTGGAACTACAGGCGCGTGCTACCACGCCCAGCTAATTTTTGATTTATTGTAGAGATGAGGTCCCACCAAGTTGCCCAGGCAGGTCTCGAACCCATGGGCTCAGGCAATCCACTCACCTCAGCCTCCCAAAGGCGCAGGATTACAGACAGAGCCACCAAGCCCGGCCATACTACTTATTTCAACACACATTTCTTGATATTTTTTGTGAGTTGGTCACTATCCTGGGCCCTGAGGATACAGACATGAGCAATTCAATTACCGCTCTTGAAAAGATGAAGTGTGACAGACACCAAGTAGAAGGGGCAAACACAGAAACAAAAGGTTACAAGTTTGTCGCATGAGAACCAAATATGGTTCCCAGATGTGTTTTTGTTTGGTTCACCCATGATTTTTTAAAGAATTTTAAACCAGCATTTTAAAACTAACAAAGGTCGTCCAAAATAATCCAAGTTTCTGGGTTCTCTGAAAACTTGAAAGATCTAGCAACACCAGTTCAATGTTCCTGCATAGCAAACACAGGCCAAAGCAGAATGGCAACTTTTCCCTTTGAACAAGGTAAGCCCTTTCAGTTTATCTCAGGTCCCTACCACTCGCTAATGTCCTTTAAAATACCTGCACAGTATTTGTATCTGTACTGATTACTATAAATAAACAATTCCAATAGTAGGTATTATCTTTACAAGTGAGATAAATGAAGAATTACAGGACTCTCATATATATGTAACGGGATATAAGCTGATATGTTCTCTGGGGGTAACAAGATGGCAGATATAAATAAGAGACACAATTCACATGAGCCAACAGCTTTACTTCTAGCCATCAATCCAAAGAAAATGTCTGACAATATTCACTAAAATGAATGCATGAGGACACTCATCAATATGTTGTACAAAATAAGGAACTGAAAATAATTTAAATGTTCATTCCCAAAGCATGGTTTAATATATTATAAAGCAACCAAAAATAGATTTTGCAGTCACTGAAAGACTAAACCTGATCTATATGTAGTATAAAAAAAGTCCATGATATATTGTTATGCACAAAGAAAAATCCCTCCAAAATGGCATGTACTGTACAGTCATATTTTCATAAGAAAGACTCCCTAAATCAACAAATATATGTGTGTGTGTGTGTGTGTGTGTGTGTGTGTGTGTGTGTGTGTGTGTGTGTGTCTGAATAAAAACACAGTGTTAACATATACTTCTCTGGGGTGGGATTACAGGCAATGTGGACACATTTCCTTCCATATTAACATCCTTCTGTATTGTATACATTGTTTAAATGAGAAAAAAAATTTAAATTTCACCAAGAAAACACATAAGCTGTGAAAGCACAGACCAGCTTTGCACAGTGATGGATAATCATACAAGGTCACAATACTATTTTAAAAGATTAGAAACCAAAATGTAGATGCCTATGATTTTTATAAACACACACACTCACACGCTCCAACACCAGAGAAAGTTATTTTTTTAACAACCTGATCTTGAGTTTTAAATTCTTAACCAAGTCACACAGACTTAAACAGGCTGATAGCTGGAGGAGGAAATGAACATGCTCTCCCTATCAGATGTAAATTCTAACGCTTGGCCAAGAATGCAGGTGGTAAGACACTGACTCTATTTAAATCAGGCCAAGGTGGTGGTACCTTGCGTGACCATGTTACATAAGCAACAGGCTCAATCGCTGCACACATCTGGCCAGAATAAAGGCCTTCTAAGACCTTCCACACAATTAATGCAATATTTTCTCTATAGTTCAAAATGCTACAACAATTGGCAGACAACCATCTTAAATCACAGAAAAGTCAGACATATGGCTAAGTATATTTAATATGCCTTAAAAATAAGACACGGATTTTCTAGCCAACAAGATCTTAGGCAAGACTTTTTTTTTTAATTATGCCCACTCGTTACCCTCAAAAAGAATTCAATTCAACAGATATTCCTGAGTACCACAGAGGGCAGAGATTACAAAGATCCATAAAACAAAAATCAAGAAACACATAATCGAGTATGAAAGACAGAAAAATCTACAATTACAAGACATTACTGTGACTCTTGAAACAAAGATGTGCATGCAAAATATGGATGGAGAACAGAAGAGCAAGGCATCAACAGTGTTGGTGAGATAGATCTGGGTGAACAGAAGATGGTGGCAATTAAGCAGAATTGCTTGAAAATATGTAGTAGCACACTGCTTTTTTGGCCAGTAGACAATACGGAAATCCATTTTTTTTATTCCTAGGACTATCTTCTATGCGTCACCAGGCATGCTGTGCTGGCTCTGGCAGCAATAGGTCCAGCCTAAAACAGGTACATCCACATTGACCCCCAAAGTATAAGGAAGAACATGGAGGCTCCAGGTTATGGGGTCAAGACATTTCTAACATGGAAACCTAGGGTAAGATCTTTGGAACCAGGTAGATCTGAGTTTGAATATCAGCTGTGTAAGTTGTCTGGGTACCATGATAACTTACCTCTCAAGCTAATTTTCTTATGACTAAAATGAGAATAAGATCTTCTACCCAAGAAAAACCTTAATCTTGGTCTCAGTGACATGTCAGAGGATGCATCAATAATTGTTGTGAGTATTAATCTACCATCCCTAATTCAGATTCCCAGTCTCAACCATCAAGTCATACCTTTAGTGCCGGCAAGGCTTTCTCAAACTCTGCCTCACTGACATTTGGGCCTGAACAACTCTTCTATTGTGAAGGGTATGCAGTACATTGTGAGGTGTTCAGCAGCATCCCTGGTCTCTACTCTCCAGATGCCAACAGCATCCCCATCCTTAAGAATCAAAAACATAACATCCTTAAGAATCAAAAATGTCCTTAAGAATAAAAATTGTCTCCAGGCTTCGCCAAATGTCCCCTTGGGGGCAAAACTGCCCCCAGTTGAGACCCACTGATTTAGAGGAACTCGTTGATGCGTCCCTATCTCCCAAATGAAAATATCACAGCTCCTGTTATGTATTTCAGAGACCACTACCTACAAACCAACTAGAGTACTACATGTTTTACATGCATGATCTCATTTAATCCTCACAAACACTCTACAACATAGGTATTATTCTCATTTTTAACTGGGAGAACTGATGTCCTGGTAGGTTAATCTGCCCATGTTCTCTCAGTTGAGAAGTGACAGAACCTGGATTTGAACCTAAGCAGTCTGACTCCAAGCCCTCATAACCACTAGGTCTCACTGCTTCTCCAACCATTCCTGATATGGGAGCCCAGACATGGTACCAGGAAGGTCAGAGGACCATAGTCACATTCTCAAGGATCATCATTTGCTAGTAATGGCCTGCCTGGGACACTAGAGAACTCTCCCTCCTGCCACGCTACCATGACCCAGGACCTGAGGACCATCATTAGAATCAATTCATCACTAGTGACAATGTGGGATACTGTCAGGCAGCTCAGACCTCCACCAACACACTGTGAGGTCCAGAGGCTTCCTTCCTACTTGTCTGAACCAATCCACTCTCAGCCTTTTAAAAAGACAGCATCTGAATCATGCAGAAAAACCAGCACGTTTTTTCTACTCTTGAAAAGCTCTCTGGAGAACTGTGTACCAAAATTTCCATCTCTCAAGAGATTCCTTCTTCTCTCCAAAGTGCTTTCAAACAAAGAACATTCAAACAATAACAGAGACCAATGTTTACTGAGCACTATGTGCCAGGCTCTGTGCCATGTGGTTTGCTTATATCTCCCTATCCTATTTTTCTATCAACCTTAGAAAGTAGGCATCATTATTGTCCCCATTTTCAGGGGGAGAAATCGTGACTCAAAAAAGGTGAAGTATCTTGCCCTAGGTCCCCTAGCTAGTAAATGCAATAGCCTGCCTTCTAAACCCAGCCAGCCTAAGTTCAAAATTTGAATCTATGACACCTCAACAAATTGATATTTGTGGGTTATTTTATAAGCACTACTACAGTCCTGCTAACACCATATATAGCAATAATTTTGAAACATGGTTTATAATCAGGACATAATCGCCTTTTAATTGCACCATCATGCCACTGCCCATAAAGAGAGACTTGAGTCTTGTCTCATAACAGACTAAAAGATTAGCCTTATTGCAGGAAACATAACCACGGTCCATTAAAGGCACACACAAAAGCCTCTGTCTGCAATAATGATGGGGTTGATACCTTAGCCATGAGAATATAATTCTCTTATATAACTCATTCTCATGACACCAGAGATGGTAAGAGAAAAAGTCTACACACATATCCAGAAGAACCTCTCACAGTCTATTTGAGAGTGAGTTTGTAAAGTTCCCTGACATATTCAGCACAGGGCTACCTTAAACCTATAATTATCCCCTACCTCCTAAAATGGTAACCTGCCCTTTAAAGCACCTCTATTGGCCTTCTAGACTGGATGGTCCCCCTTCCCCTGTTGGTGCTTCCTGAGAGCCCCTCCCAATAAACCACGTGCATTCAAATTCTTATGAATCTGCGTCCATGGATCTGACCTAAAACAAGTGGGGGGCAGACAAGATTAAAAGTGAACTGGGGTCAATAACTTAGCTAAATAAAAGATGCTGTGCACAAATCTCCAACTCCACCAGATTCTCAAAGCAACTCAAGTAGCTTCAACTCTCCTGTTTAGATCAAACAGCTGGTAACTCTTGTTACTGCCCCTTCCCAAATCCAAGTAACTCCTGAAATCAAGACACTCAATTATTCTTAAAGTTAAGGACCTCTACCACGCAGGGAACAAAGACTGGAAACATTAGTTAAATGTGACCTTACCTCTGACTCCAAGGAGACTTGAATGGGTTGTCCCCTCCCCCTCATGACACAAGATCAAGGACCCAGTCTCTAATAAACATCCGACAGACTTGCTGCCTCATGAACTTCAAGTCTTCCTCAAATGCCACCTTTATCCTCTGAGTACATTATTAAAAACCGAGACCAGGTGCAGAGATTCAAGTCTGTAATCCCAGCACTTTGGGAGGCAGAAGTGAGGGGACTGCCTTAGTCCACGCATTCAAGAACAGCCCAGGCACCTTGGCGAGATCTCATCTCTACAATAAATCAAAAAATTAGCCGGGCACGGTAGTGCACACCTGTAGTTCGGGCTACTTGGAAGGCTGAGGCAGAAGGATTGCCTGAGCCCAGCAGGTCAACACTGGGGTGGCAGTGAGCATGCCACTGCACTCCAGCCTGGGTAACAGAGTGAGACTCCAACTCAAAAAAGATAAACTGTAACTCCACGACCACAAATCTGTAATATTAAGATCAGCTGAAGCAGACCAGCAATGCTGTCTTCAAGAACATTCCTGGGTCAATCAGCTAAACTCTAGTTAGCCCCAGCTACAGACTGTAAATGTCAAACTCTTGACAAGTTTCAGATTTCCACATATATGGAGGGACCCCAGAAAACAGAATTTATTTAAAATTTTGTATTTATTCTTGTATGTTTAAACTGCAGTCACCTTCAAAGTACTCTCCATTTGATGCAATATACCTATCGAGACACTTTTTCCACTGCTCAAAACAGCTTTTGAACTCGTCAGTTGTGATGACTTTTAGTACATCTGCTGTTTTTTGTTTCACCTCTTCTACATCGACAAAATGTTTCCTTTGAGGACTTTTTTCATCCAAGGAAACTCAAGAACAAGTCACTCAGGAAGAGATCAGGTAAATGAGAAGAGTGGAGCAAGGGGTCACCATTTTTGGTCAAAAACTGCTGAACACTCAGCACACTGTGGGGAGGTGCATTGTCATGGTGGAAGAATGAGTCACCTATTTGCCACAACTCAGGACATTTCTTCCGCAAATCATGACACAACCTTCTCCAAACTTCCAGATAAAAACTTTGGTTGACTATTTGATCAACTACAAGGAGCCCACCCTCCAAAAGATAATTTCAGTTTTGGGATGAGGGTGCTCCCTCATATCAGAATTTTCAGAGGCAACTGAGCTCAGGAGAGAGTTTATTCTAGTTTGAAATTTGACAGTGGACACTTAACAAATACTTCAACAACTATTCTGCACCAGGCACTGTTCCTGGTACTGAGAATACGGAGGAGAAACAGTCCTGCCCTGTCAGATTGTATAGTTTTGTTGTTGCTTTTTTGTTTTGTTTTGTTTCAGTTGGAGTCTCACTCCATCGCCCAGACTTGAGTACAGTGGCCTCTCCTGGCCACCGCAGCCTCGACCTGCTGGGCTCCGAAGATCCTTCCACCTCAGCCTACCAAGTAGCTAGAACTATAGGCACGCGCTACCACGCCCAGCTGATTTCTGATTTATTGTAGAGATGAGGGCTCGCCAAGTTGTCCGAGTGGGTCTCAAACCTGCGTGCTCAGGCAATCCACTCACCTCGGTCTCCCAAAGCGCTGGGATTACAGGCTGAGCCACCAAACCAGCCAGATTGTATAGTTTAGAGGTAGAGGCAAAATAAGGAACTCACTTATGGTGACATGATCTACACACCAGGAATAAAACAAAGCAGGGAAAGGGAGCAGGCAATGACAAGTGGCAGTGGGTTACAGTTTTCAATAATGTACTTTGAGGAGGCCTCACTAGGAAGGTGACATTTGAAGAAGAGGTTCATGAAGGAACAAGCTTGTCAGAAGTTTAGGTGGGAACTAGCAGGCCATGACAGGGAGAGAGAAAGAATGTCCACAGAGCAGGCCTTGGGGGTCATGGTAAGGACTTTAGCTTTCACTCTGAGACAGGACTATGGAAATGATAATAAATAATGGATCATTCCATTATTCAATAATCAAGCTATAAAAAAGGTGACTAATCATAAAAGACATAATTCAAATTACATTTCTAATTTTGCTACATGCCTTCAGAAAACTTGACATCCAGAACACATTAGACCCTCCAAAGGACACTTTACTGTAAAGCAAAGTCAATGTGATAGGCCCGTCCTTGACATTCACGGGGTTCAGCTGGGGAAACAACAAAATGAATTCTTAAGAAAGACTACACCGATGCAGACATCCACGGGGGTACAGTACAGCAAAGCTCCCGTGTTTACTGGGGATTTTTCAAGGTTATAGATCTCACATATGAGCTGCATAAAGACAAGCAGGCATGCAGTAACCTACTTTTTTAGGACGTGAATGTCAGCCCTTAACGAATCTGACAACCTTTATTCTCACTGTATACAAAATCAGTATATCCTGTTACACATATATACAAACTCAAGGAAAGGGCCACTCACATCAGAGAGTGGTGTTTTGCATTAAATAACCACCGTTTATAAAGCAACATCCTTCATGTAAACCCTTGTGGTAAGGAGATGTCAGAATGTTTTCTCTTATAAACCACTTAATTCCCCTTGGTGGATATCATCAATTCTGCCATCCAAAACTAGCTGGGTGATGAATGCCAATGAATGCAGTGAGCCAACTGTATGCCATCGCCTCAGAAGGTCAAGTTAATCTATTTTTAAATTGCACAGCCAATGGCAAGGGTGGTCACTGGAAACAATAGACAAGTTGGGTTGTCTGTCCTTGCTTTATATTTTCCAAAAGCTGTGGAGTGTTCCACAGTGTAAAAATATCTGAGAGTGGTCTTTTGGCACCAAGAACAAAAACAGACTGATTTTTGAAAGTTTAAGTTAAAAAAAAAAAAAAAGACATAAGCACAAAGCACAATTTAAGAGAGAGAATGTGTGTGTGAGAGCAGGGACTAAAATTGGGCTTTTCTGTAGCAAAGACCTGATTTGCTGTTGGCCAAAGAAATGGTACACAGGGGCAATGCTGCAAGAAAATGGAGGCAGAGTGTCATCTTCGGGATGCTGACACAGAGCAGGTCCCACAACAACAGAAAAATCCCTCCTCATTCTGCCAGCTCAACATCTGAAATTTTACACTGAGAGACTCACTTGTTAAACTTCAGTTAGAGTCAACAGGCAGAAATACTTGAATATAATTCATTAATCCTCGTCAGTCATTTATAGCCCAGTATAAGTTATTAGACAGAGTCAGCTCACTGAAAGAAGATAATGAGAAAGTGAAGGCATTAGGATCCTAAATAAGAAGGAAAAGATGAGCCGGGCTCGGTGGCTCAGCCTGTAATCCCATGCCTTTGGGAGGCTGAGGTGAGTGGACTGTCTGAGCCTGTGAGTTCGAGACTCGCCTGGGCAACTTGGCGAGACCTCATCTCTACAATAAATAAAAAATTGGCTGGGCATGGTAGCACACGCCTGTAGTTCCGGCTACTTGGAAGGCTGAGGCGGAAGGATCGCCAGAGCCCAGCAGATCGAGGCTGCGGCGGCCAGGAGTGGCCGCTGCACTCCAGTCTGGGTGCCAGAGTGAGACTCCAACTCAAAAAAATAAAAAAAAGAAGGAAAAGATGAGTAAGGAAAAAGGAAAACATTACCAGTGGCCTAGTCGCACTTATCTTCTCAAACAATGGAAAAATTCATTAACGCATCCAACAAATCTTATTGAGCACCTATTATTTGTTGGGTATTATTTTATGTACTGGAAAATAGAGGGGTAAACAAGAGTCAAAGTCTTACTCTGTTGCCCAGGCTAGAGTGCAGTGGCACACTCAAGACTACCACAGCCTCCACCTCCTGGCTCAGGTGATCCTTCTGCCTCAACCTTTCAAGTAACCGGAACTACAGGTGCACACCACCACACCCAGCTAATGTTTTTATTTATTGTAGAGACAAAGTCTCACCAAGTTGCCCAGGCTGATCTCAAACCCCTGGGCTCAAGCAATCCTCTTGCCTTGGCCTCCCAAAATGTTGGGATTACAGGCATGGGCCACTGCGCCCAGGTGAGAGACGACCTTCTTGTTTTCATGAAACTTCCACTAGAGTGGGAGGTAATTGGGACAATAAAGAAGAAACAGAAGATAACAGGAGATTGTGTCGAGGCTATGAAGGCACCAAACAGGGTGAAGGGATGGCACTTGACTCAGGGTATTATCTTACATGCAGTCAGTGGTGTGCTGAAGGCACTTGGCTTGGGAGAATCAATTATATGCACTCTTCCCAACTCCAGTAATGGCACAAATCAAGGTCTACTTCATTACAGACAGCTGTTAATCATTTAGCAGAATACCAGAAAGAGATCACTGAAGAAATCAAGGAATCAAAGAATGTCCTTCTGAAGAGACACTAAGAAAAAGAGACAATCTTGTGAGCTTTGTCCCCCCCCCGGCGGGGGGAAGCAAGCCCAGAGATTCATGGGAAACCAAGAATGACAAGGCACTGTGTCTTAAAATGACAACAGAATTATTTTGTGACAGAGCTGTTGTCATATATTCCAATTGATCAAAATACACATCAAAACAAAACCCCAAAACCACACAAAGAACTATATTCAACTGTATGTGGTCACAATTTCCTCATTATGGTGAGGTCTGATAGTAAATTGTGTCTTATTTATTGTCTCCATTCTGTCAAAAAAAAAAGTTAAGAGATAGTTTCCGTTCCTGGGTTATTTGAAAAACCACAAAATTCACCTATAAAAATATGTAAGTATGACCCATAATATACCAGTTTGGGAAACTACAATCATACCATTTTAAATCGTTGGCGTCTGGGTTATTCACAGAAGCACAGCATTTCACCAGTACGAAGAACCTGGAGAGGCACACCCACTTATTTTTGGCATGACGAATTTAGGCTCAAACAGGGTAACTGACCGGAGATGACCGCACTTGCTGGCAGAGCTTCCTTTAGAACCACAAGGTCACCTGCGTTGTTTGATGTCTTCTCACTCAATTTTGCAAGTAGTTCTCCAAACCCAGTAAGCATCAGAATCACCTGAGGACTCCTTAAAACAACCTCATGGATGCCACCCCCCAAAGTTTCTGAATCAGTAGGGCTGAGAGGAGATCCGGGAATTTGCATTTCTAACCAGCTCCCAGGTGATACTAAAGCTACTGGTCTGGGAACCCCACCTTAAGATCTACTGTCCAAGGAATTAGGAGCATGGGTTTTGGAATCAGACACAGCTGAGTTCCAGATCTACTTCTGCCACTTCTTGTATTCTCCTCGGAAATGTCACCCAAGCTGGGTGCAGTGGCTCATGCCTATAATTCCAGCACTTTGGGAAGCAGAGGTGAGAGAATTACCTGAGTCCGGAGGTTCGAGACCAGCCTAAACAACATGGTGAGACCTTGTCTCTACAGTAAATCAAAAAATCAGCCGAGTGTGGTGGCGCATGCCTGTGGTCCCAGCTACTTGGAAGGCTGAGGCAGAAGAATTGCCTGAGTCCAGCTGGCGGAGGCTGCGGTGGCCATGAGCATGCCACTGCACTTCAGCCTGGGTGACAAGAGTGAGACTCCAACTCAAAAAAAAAAAAGGAAAAGTCACCCAAACTCTCCAAACCTTGGCTTCTGACATCTGATTCCAGTTGCAAGGACTGAGAAAGAGAACGCCCACAAAGCATTAGCTTAGCCAGGCACCTGGCATATTCTAAGGAAACTACTTTAATAAATACTAGCTACATCTATATCAAGTTTTCTTAATTACATTCCCCACACGCATACACTAGAATGGCTAAAAGTCAAAAGACAGACAAAATCAAAGACTGACAAAGATGTGAAGAAACTGAAATATTTCTAACTGCTATAAATACAACACACCGATTTGGTAAACAGTCCAAATGTCCATTAACAGGCAAAAAGTCAAACTGGTATGTGTTTGCAATGGCACTCTACAAAACATTTAAAAAAAATATACAAGCAGCGACGTGAAATCTCCAAAATACTTGGTTGAGTGAAAAAAGCCAGACACAGCCAGACAGAAAGGCTCGGTGGCTCAGCCTGTAATCCCGTGCCTTTGGGAGGCTGAGGTGAGTGGATTACCTGAGTCCACGGGTTCAAGACCCGCCTGGGCAACTTGGCGAGACCTCATCTCTACAATAAATAAAAAACTAGCTGGGTGTGGTAGCGCACACCTGTAGTTCCAGCTCCTTGGAAGGCTGAGGCAGAAGGATCGCCGGAGCCCAGAAGGTCGAGGCTGCGGTGGCCGGGAGCAGCTACTGCACTCCAGTCTGGGCGACAGAGTGAGACTCCAACTCAAAAAAAAAAAAAAAGAAAAGAAAAAAGCCAGACACAAAAGAGTACATACTGCATCATTCCATTTTTATAAAGTTTAAGGACAAAGTTAACCTACAGTAAAAGAAATCAGTCTTTGCTTCTGCAAGAAGTAGGGGGAATTAACTAGAAAGAAACATGAGGGAAATTTCTGGGGTGATGAAAATATTCTGTATCCTGATTTGAGCAATAACAGGAGTGCATACATTTGTCTAAACTCATCAAATTACTTAATTAAGTCAGGCTCGGTGGCTCAGCCTGTAATCCCACACCTTTGGGAGGCTGAGGTGAGTGGATTGCCTGAACCTGTGGGTTCGAGACCCGCCTGGGCAGCGAGACCTCATCTCTACAATAAATAAAATATCAGCCGGGCATGGTAGCACACGCCTGTAGTTCCAGCTACTTGGAAGGCTGAGGCGGAAGGATCGCCGGAGCCCATCAGGTCGAGGCTGCGGTGGGCGGGAGCGGTCACTGCACTCCAGTCTGGGTGACAGAGTGAGACTCCAACTCAAAAAAAAAAATACTTAATTAAGATCTTCATTTTACTAAAGATAAATGATACCCGAATATACATATAATTATATATATATAGCCTATACACATAGTTGTGTGTTTTTTTGAGTCAGAGTCTCACTCTGTCACCCAGATTAGAGTACAGTGGCATGCTGATGGCCACCGCAGCCTCCACCTGCTGGGCTCTGGTGATTCTTTCACCTCAGCCTTCCAAGTAGCTGGAACTACAGGCGTGAACCACCATGCCCAGCTAATTGTTTTTATTTATTGTAGAATCGAGGTCTTACCAAGTTGCCCAGGCTGGTCTCGAACCCCGGGGCTCAGGCAATCATCTCGCCTCAGCCTCCCAAAGTGCTGGGATTACAGGCTTGAGACACCATGACATATAAGTTTTTAAAGACATTTTGTGACAAAGGACTATCTTCTCCATTTAAAATGACCCAACTCCAACCTGGTAGATCCATTTAGTTTGATTCCTTCACAGTCCAGTCCTGCTTCATATAATACCATTTGCTACAGACTATTTTGGTCCACGATCTTTCTAGAGAACTGCCATTAAACAGAAAACACAAATTCTACTCCCACAAGAAGACCGTGACATTCCCATATAGACAGAACTCAGAATGGCCCATGTCCCTGGTAGTGGCTAAGTCGGAGGGCACACAACACAAAAGTAATATTTGTCTTTACCATATACCAAATTGAAGCCTACCCAACAGGATTAAGAAAGATACAGTAAGTGGAGCATGGTGGCATGTGCCTGTAGTTTCAACTACTCAGGAGGCTTAGGCAGGAGTATCACTCAAGCCCAGGAGTCTGAGGCTGCAATGAGCTAGGATCACGCCACTGCACTCCAGCCTGGGCAAGAGTGAGGTCCTGTCTCTAAAAATAAATAAATAAATAAACAAACAAACAAATTGAAATATACAGTAACGAAGGCATGGTAAGAACAATGCCATTTCAATCAATTCTCAAAATAAAACAGGGAACAAAAGATTGGTGAAATGGTTTCTAGGGCCATCTTTACTGGCAATGAAGCTGTCAGAAGATCCACCTGTGTCCACGTGATTAGTGCATGAAGCAGTTTTCATTGTAGTGGATTCCAAGCCATTTAAGTTCTCATCAGCATCTTTTCTACCCCAACAAAAGTAGATTCACAAAGACACATATACTTGCCCCTGCTGTGCACATTTCTGTGCACACTGAGTGAAGGGAATTAACACTTGGAGACATTACAGTTTCCTTCAAACCCAGAGGTATCCGATTTCAAACCCACTTGATTATCTCACTAACTTGTCCTAAATTTCATGATTAGAGAGCCTTGGGATAACGCCTTCCAGCTCTTTGATAACTGGTGGAAGGAGGAAGCAGCATCTTGCAACAAACCCCTGCAAACAAACCCGTATTCGGGACCCATTAGACACCACTTGACATCCTACTAGATGGCAGGTACACCTGTTGGCCTTCCTCCACCCTTTCTCCAAAACGGCCATGAATCAAGACCTGCAGCTGCTCTCATCAAATGCCTTCAGTATTTTCTCTATAGCTCTATCAAGTCATAATAATCCAGGTAACTGACATTAAATTCATAATCCAGGCTCCAGATATTAAAAGCTAGCTAGTCTCTGATATAAGTAACTGCTCAAATTTGATTCAAACATAAATAGCTAATCTTTATTGAGCTCTATGTACCAGCACGGTTCAGTGTACTTTCCACGTACATGTCCGCTTATGTAATACCCACAAGAAAACAGTTCATGGATGGGGACACGTAGTAGTTAGGCCAGGCAACGTTTTGAACCTCAAGCAAAGTCTGGGGAGATAGGAAATGAATGTGGCACAGTCTCTCTCTCACAGAAATGAAGAAACAAAGTCCTAATTCACAGTTTAGAGTAAGTTAAAAAACCACAAAATACACAGTAAGGAAGCCCAAAGGAGGAAGAATTTGATCACCCTGGCAAGATGCTGGAGGGCTTCTTAGAGGAGGTAGCCAAGGAAAGAATGAAGTTATCCATGGAAGTTGCTTTCCATCGTTAAGTGTCATCCTCCAGCTCCCAAAGCAACCAAAAGATCAGGCTATTCCCATTGTCCACCTGGCTCCCTTTCATCTGGGACATGCCTGTTTCCAAGAAAGGACCAGCTCAGACTGGCCCAGCCATCTCCTTTGACACAGTCCTCCAGCTGCTTCCCGTCCCTATGGAAACATATGGGAAGTTTTCACCATATTCAACTTTGCCACCTCCTTTGGTGCTTGCATTTTGGGAGAACCTGCATCATGGCATGTGGTTGCATCTTTTAAAGGACTACAGTCGTTCTCCACTGGACAGACATAGGGACAACCCCTTGCCTGAATCAAACAGATGTTAAGAGACCTACCACCACCAGCAGCCCTCAAATGCATCTTGTAAGAGGCCATATCGCCTCTACTGACTTCTGAGGGAGGAATTTGCTTCCACTCCCTTCTCAAGAATCAGCCCTTCCATCCCCTAAGAGTCGCCCCGCCTCCCCCCCCACCACGGCCGGCCGCCCCCCACCCTCCGCCACCCTCCCCCACCTCCCCCATCCCCAGTGCTTAAGGCTCTGCAGCAAGGGCTCAAACTCTCACTTTAGGTAGACGACCTTGGGCAAGTCACCTAACAAACGTCAGTCCCAGTTTCCCGATCTGTAATATGGGCTTTATAAGAACAACTAAACCTTAGAACTGTTGTTAATCAGAATGAGACACTGCAAGTAAAGCATTTTCAACAGAGCCCAGCATGTAGTAAACTAAACACACAGTAACTAGCATCATCGACATCAATAAAGACGATGATGTTGGTAACAGTGGTGGTGGCAGGGTACACTTGGACTTGATTCGCGCTAAAAAGCAAACACCCCTCCCTCTCTTCCCCCTCCCCCGCCTGCGACGGGGCCACACAGTGGAGACACATGCGTCATTCAGCGGAAGAGTGAATGCAGGCTCTTCTGGCGGCGGGCTCAGGAACCGCCAGGCGGTCGTGCCCCAGCCCACCTGGAGGGGGTGCGGGGTGAAGCCGATTTTCTGATGCAGGAGGTTCAATAAACCAGACCCTCCCCTTCAGTATACCCGCTCGCCAGGTCTAGAGCCTGACTGGTGGCAAAAGAAGGCCAGCTGCATTTCTCCCCCCAGGAGAGCGTCCACGTTGGCCCCTGCCTCAGTTCCCCACTCTCCTTCAGGCGCAGGCCAAGCTACGCTGCACTTGGCAGCTGAGATAACGGGTTAACACACCAGGCCTGGGAAACGTCCCCCCGCTTCCCTGCGCACATCCAGCCCCCTTTTCCAAACGCAGGTGGGCAGACAACCCACAACCTCGCGACAACTTTGTGTATTTCACCGCCAAAGGGCGCACGGCCTCAACTTCTCTCCGCTGCGCTCAGAGGAGGAAAGCGGGAAACCGGGGTCAGGCGGACCCCCACAGACCGCCCTTCTTTCCCAGGGGCGCCCCCCACCGGCGCGCCCAGTCTTACCTTGTCTGACGGCTTTGAAGGTGACGGCCTCCTTGCAGCTGTCGATGACTCCCAGCACGTCATAGCGGGGCAAGCCGGACACCCGGATCCCCTGCACCTCCAGAAGCAGCTCCCCTGCGCTCAGCCTCGGGCCCTCGCCACCGCCGGGAAGCCCCGCCGCCTCGGCCGCCGCCACCGCTCCGACGTATGGAAACTCCCCGTCTTCCGCGCCCCCCAGCACCGTCACCCCGAGTTCGCCCTGGGGTCCCCGCCTCACGGTGCACTCGTGAACCCTGCTAGTCCAGTGGTTCTTCTTCTGGATCACTTTCGACATGATGAGCTACACCCCTCTTCCAAAAAAAAAAAAAAAAAAATTAAACGAGAGACAGGTGCCCCCCACTGCACAAGTCCCCAAGGCTCCGCGGTTCACGGAAGAAACATCTCTCCCCGAGTAACAAAACAGGAGAGAGAAACTTGGCAGCCTCGCCCCCCTGCACACACTCGCGCACTCAAGCCATCATAAAACAAACTTTCCGGGCTTCCCCGCGAGCCCTGCACAGGCGCCCGCGAGCTTTGTTTGCATTCCGGAGCCTCTCGGTCCACGTTCCGGCGCCCGGCCGCGCTCTCCCGGACCAGAGTCCACTCTGCGCCTCTCGGGCTATTTTTTTCCTTCCTTCCTTTCTTTCTCGCCTTGTACAAATGCGGTGTCTCCTCCTTGCCGCCCGCCTGGCTCGCCTCTCCTCGCGGGCGGGCTGTTCCTGAGGGTGAGGGAAGCCCTTGCAGCCAGTTGCCGGGAGCCCTGGAGACGCGGCTGCGGGCGGGGGTGGAGGGGGACCGGAGGGAAGCGCCCGCGGCCCCTTTAAGCAGATACAAAGGCTCGGCTTGTTTTGTTACAGTTCATTCTATTCCGCGCCGCGGAGCGCAGCGGCCGGCCGGAGGAGACGCGCGCGCATGCGCCCCGCGGCCGCCCGCCGGCCGGCCCAGCCCTCCCCTCCGCCCCGGAGGGAGAGAGTCCAACGTGCTTCCCGTCGGGTCCTAAGGCCGACCGTGCACGAGAAGCCAACTTACCACCTCTTCCTCTTACACCTCTCAAATGCCTCCTTCTTTTCTTTCAGTGCCCGCAGATCCCTTTGGGGGCAAGGGCACGCGCACGTGTTTGAGTCCAGCTGTTTGCAACTTTTGAAATACGGGCAGTCTGGCTTTGGCATTTAAAACCGTTTCAAACAGGTGGGGGTTGGGGAGGCTCCCACACTCACGCGCACACGCACGCGCTCGCGCCAGCCCCGAGCCTCCTCGCCGCCCACGGCCAGTGGCTGGCCGGGCTGTCGGTCACCCGGCCCGCTGGCCTGCCGCCCCCCGCCACATTTCCCTCTAAAACCCCTGAGGTCGGCCCCGAGGCGCGCGCCTGGTCCCCGCCCGCCCTGCGCCCGCGGGTTCGGGTCCAGGCGCGATGGGACGGTGTCTCGGGGTCCCGGAGCCCGCCAACTGGGGTCCCTGTGCGCGCACACACGCGCGCGCACTCTTAAACTTTGGGACCAACTTTTTAGGACCTAGAGGAAACGAAAGGCGAGGGAGAGAGGAGCCACGGGGCTGGTGTGGGCTCAGGTCTCCACCCCGAAAGAGGTCTATCCAGCTTTTTGACTGTCCTTCCAGCAGAGGCAGCTGAAGTAGTCATCCGCCCCGGGCTCAAGTTCCTGGCTGTGCCTGGACGCCTCCGGACATGCTCGCGGCCCAGAGATAAGGATTGCCGAAGGTGTGGGGTGTGCTTCTGCGCCTGGGCGCCGGCGGGGGCGGGGGCGCGGCGGCCACCCCGGAATTTGCAGCCCGGGGGTAGCTACCGCCTGTGGCGCCGCCCGCGGCTGGGGTGAGGCGGCGGACTGAAAGAGCACTCTCCACCTGGGGGGGCTTTCCTTCCCAATACTCGCGTCGGCCTGCGAGGTATTTTCTCAATCAGTGCCCTTTCCTCCTTAGTGATTTATAACTTTTGTTCATCTTTTGTCACGGTAGAGATTCCAAGAAAGAGGGAGGTGAGTTGAAGCGACGAGCAAAGTAAGGGATGCCACGGTGGTGGAGGTTGAGATGGGCTCAGGGATTTGGGTTCCCACTGGTTCACCCGCGCGTGACCTTGAGCAAGCTCCGTGGCCTCTCAGAGCCTCCGCTTCTCGCCAGATAAACGAGTATAACAATAGCTCACAGGGTTCTTGAAAGTATTACATGGAAGAACACTAACAAAGTGAATACTTGTAAAGTGGCATACACTAAAAAACTCGTTATATTGTTGATAGCAGTATTACTGTTTGGAAAGAGAATTAGGAAATCATTTAGGGTTTCAGGTTAGGTGATGATGATCATTTATCGTCTCCTTTGTATAACTTGGAAAATAATAAAAATAAGGGGAGACTGTCGATACTTGTCTCTTGGGATACCCAGAATTGAAAATCACACTGCCCTTTAGTGTTTCTGAAAGGAAGAGGTGACCAGTTTTCCATGGTTCTTCTTGGTGAGAGGAACTTCATCTCCAGCTTCTTTTTTCAGAAGCAATGTGTTTATCTCAATCCTGACTAGGTCAGGATTGGTATTGGCAGGTGTTATGAAATGCAGATTACTAAATTCAATCACAGATCCAGCCAATCAGAATCTCAAGGATGGGCTCTATGGTGCTAATACACAATGTTGGGAACCACAGGTTTAGTATTTTGATTCCAAAGCACCGTTTGTATCCCAGACCCTTTTAGAGAGTAACCTGTGATTCACGTCTCTCTGCAGAATATAAACTCAAGGAGAGCAGGAAACTTTGACAGTTTGGTTTCCTTGTGTAGCCTCAGTTCCTAGAATAGTGCCTGGTACCTAGTAAATGCTCAAGTATTTCCCAAATGAATCTTCCACAAAAATGTACATTTTTACACACCATGTGAGAGGGAATTCACAAACCACAAGTAAGCTTGACCTTGTGTGTTTGTCTAATTGTTTGCCAAGAATATCCCTAACCAACCTTGAATTCATGGTTCCCTTCCTCCTCACTCAACTCTCACCCCCACCTGGGGGAGATCAAGGGACTGGTGATTTGTGATTTCCTCCCTTCTCAGAATTCCAGGTTTCCCCAGGCAGCTGAGGAGGGGGAAGGACTTGGAATTTAGCACAACTCTGCTTAGGATGTGGAATAATTCCAAGAGAAGAAGGAGAGCCTGAAGGTACAGAGGGCAATATGGAATAGAAAGACACGGTTATAAACAGGAAAATAAGCCAGGCTTGGTGGCTCAGCCTGTAATCCCGCGCTTTGGGAGGCTGAGGTTAGTGGATTGCCTGGGCCCGCGGGTTCGAGACCCACCTAGGCAACTTGGCATAGACCTCATCTCTACAATAAATAAATCAAAAAAATTAGCCGGTCGTAGTAGCATGCGCCTGTAGTTCCAGCTACTTGGAAGGCGGAGGTGGAAGGATCGCCGGAGTCCAGCAGGTCGAGGCTGCAGTGGCCAGGAGGTTGCCACTGCACTCCAGTCTGGGTGACAGAGTAAGACTATGACTCAAAAACAAAAAAACAGGAAAATAACAGAAATAACCTGAATTTTCAAAGCATCCAAGGGTGCCAATTTCCAGCACTAAGTTGAGAATGTTCCCCTGACCCTTCCTGTCTCCTGTTTTATCTGATCTGGTTCCTGTGTCCTAGACTAGAAGCAACTTCAGGACAGGCATCATCTCTCTCCTATTCAGACTTTGAAACCTCAGTACCAAAAACCATGCCTTATGTGGAGTGTGTACCACACACAATCATTAAGTGAATAAATGAATAGATAGTGTGGAGATTTCTGAAAGGCTTAGAAATTGTCCTTCCATGTGACCCAGCAATCCCCCTACTGAGAATATACCCAGAGGAACTCAAATCTTTCTACAAAAAGATACCTGCACACACATGTTTATTACAGCACTATTCACAATAGCAAAAACATGGAAACAACTGTGCTGCCTATCAAAACTGGACTGAATTAAAATATGTGGTACATATACACAATGGAATATTATGCACCATAAAGAAGGACAAACATATGGACTTTGCAGCAACTTGGAAGGATTTAGAGTCGATCATACTCAGTGATCTGTCACAGAAACAAAGAACAGAGTATCGCATGTTCTCACTCATAAGTGGACCATAATACTTTAAGCAAGGGATTGGCAGTAGCAGGATATTACCATGATGGGAGTGGTGAGGGGGACACAATATCAGTAAAGGTACCTGATCTCAAATTACATAAAGTGAGGCCCAAACTCTACCTGTATGATGACCACTTATATACCTAATCCTGAATTGTATCCCACACCTTTAAAATTAAAAAATGTTTTTTAAATAATTGGATGCAGCCGGGCATGGTAGCCCATGCCTGTAATTCCGGCTACTTGGAAGGCTGAGGCAGAAGGATCGCTGGAGCCCAGCAGGTCGAGGCTGCGGTGGCCGGGAGTGCGGCCACTGCACTCCAGTCTGGGTGACAGAGTGAGACTCCAACTCAAAAAAAAAAAAAAAGATTGGATAGATGAAGTGTGATATGAAGTTTCATGTGACCTTTGACCCCAAAGTCAATTTAGATCTGGTGACTGAGACCAAGGTATTTATAGATTGTTTTCTTGAAAAAGCTTATAGTTATCTCATTTTGAGATAGATTATTTTTAAGAACTCTAAAAAGAGATCCTAGTGTTCTGATTTTTTTAACTTGTGCTATGAATTTGGCAATATATCCTTTTATGATTTTAATTTTATTATTTTCTTCTTTTTTTCTTTTACTGTTAAAAAGTTTGTGGAAGCCGGGCTCAGTGGCTCAGCCTGTAATCCCGCACCTTTGGGAGGCTGAGGTGAGTGGATTGCCTGAGCCCGTGGGTTCGAGACCCGCCTGGGCAGCGAGGCCTCATCTCTACAATAAATCAAAGAATCAAGCCGGGCTCGGTGGCTCAGCCTGTAATCCCGCGCCTTTGGGAGGCTGAGGTGAGTGGATTTGCCTGAGCCCGCGGATTCGAGACCCGCTTGGGCAACTTGGCGAGCCCTCATCTCTACAATAAATCAAAATGAGCCGGGTGTGGTAGTGCGCGTCTGTAGTTCCAGCTACTTGGAAGGCTGAGCCTGAAGGATTGCCGGAGCCCAGCAGGTCGAGGCTGCGGTGGCCGGGAGCGGTCTGGGCGACAGAGTGAGACTCCAGCTCAAAAAAAAAAAATCAGCCGGGCGTGGTAGCGCACGCCTGTAATTCCAGCTACTCAGAAGGCTGAGGCGGAAGGATCGCCAGAGCCCAGCAGGCGAGGCTGCGGTGGCCGGGAGCGGCCACTGCACTCCTGTCTGGGTGACCGAGTGAGACTCCAACTCAAAAAAAAAAAAAAAGATTTTGGAGAAGCGGGGGTCTCACTATGTTGCTCAGGCTGGTCTTAAACTCCTGGCCTCAAGTGATCCTCCTGCCTCAGCCTCCCTAGTAACTAGGATTATAGGTGTGAAAACCTGACTGAATTTGACAATATATCCTAATGGGAGAAATAATACTGTAAAATACCTAACTTTGAAGCTTACCATGTGTGTCTGGATAGTGATATGAATTATTTTATGCAATCATCATTGTGTGAGGTAGGAATTATCAGCAATGACTTTGATTTTACAATTGAGGAAAGTGAAGCTGAGCAAGTGAAGAAACTTACCCAAAACCCAGGCTCAGAATTACTGACTGTGCAAGTGTAGTATGTGGCCATTTTGCATATTTGGTTAACAGCTTATTCTGGACTCTTGAATCTGCCACATAGTATGTACACAGTAATTAAGTCACCCTTTTGTCTATCTCGTCCCTTTAATCTGAAGTAATACAATGTTCCACTCCAGAATCCAATCTCCTGTTTTCCATCTGTGGGCTTTGAAGATTGACTACTTTGCAGGAATGTAAAGAGAATTAATTTGCAAACATTTCTACAATGTTTGGGCTTCAGTACAGGTGGCATGCCAAACATCCTTATATTATGATTGCATAAGCATTTCAACAATTCTTAATAAACGGTAGATTCAGTTGAGAAACAAATTGTAATACAATACACTCTCTACAAATGAGGATCTTATTTTTATATAACTAGTTCTACTAGGAAGAAGGGAAAAAACACATGAATGTGAGCTGTGCCTTTCTTCTCCTCCCAAATACATTTCTTCCCAAAGGTTTCCACTTGCTATTAAAGAAATTTATAACTGCAATCTAGAGTGGTATTTTTCCTCATTTTTCTGAAAAGGTGAGGATGGAAAGTAAGTTTGTCAGCTGTGGTGCAGAGGAGGACATATAAGTAAATTATTATATTTTAATTTCTGCTGAAAGTTATCAGGAGGGATACGTTAGAGATGTCAAAATAAATGCGTGTATACAGCAAGGTAATTAACTCTAAACAGGTGACTTAGAATAGGAGACCAATAGGGGGTTTGAAAGCCATTGGGTCAGATAGATGGTAGATGGCAGTGAGGGACATTTTCCTAGTCATTTTTATGACATGCTTATTAGCTTGTTCTTTTCCTCACCAGAAAGGCAGATGGGTAGTTTCTTCTGACCATAGTATGCCTCTCTTTAGTACTTTCAACTAGTAAGAATAAGTAAAATGTTAATTTTTGTGACCTTTTAAGACTTTACTTACTACCTTAGAGAAGGAACTCCAGGAAGAGGATTTAAATCCTGATTAATGTTCTGGTTCACATACATGCAAAAAAAAAAAAAAGAAAGAAAAAAAGAAAAATGAATAATGGGAACTGGAAGATTTGAGGTTATACTTGGGGTCTGAGGAACCAAGAGAAACTGAAAAATGCATCATGAGTATGTCTCCCAAAATTTCCCAAATGGTTTAGCTATATAAAACACTAAGTATCTCAAATTAGTTTAACATCCTCCATAATTCTACTGAATATATATATATATGGTTTTCTTTTTTTTTTTTGAGTTGGAGTCTCACTGTCGCCCAGACTGGAGTGCAGTGGCCGCTCCCGGCCACCGCAGCCTCGTCCTGCTGAGCTCCGGCGATCCTTCCTTCCGCCTCAGCCTTCCAAGGAGCTGGAATTACAGGCGTGCGCTACCATGCCCGGCTAATTTTTTTTTTTTTTTTTTATTGTAGAGATGAGGTCTTGCCTGCCAAGGCGGGTCTCGAACCCTTGGGCTCAGGCAATCCACTCACCTCAGCCTCCCAAAGGCGCGGGATTATAGGCTGAGCCACCGAGCCTGGCTATATCTGTTGATATTGCTAATTACCTTGAGAAGAGGAAGCTCTCATTTAAAAAACAATAGGAAGCCGGCTCTGTGGCTCAGCCTGTAATCCCGCGCCTTTGGGAGGCTGAGGTGAGTGGATTGCCTGAGCCCACAGGTTCCAGACCCGCCTGGGCAGGGAGACCTCATCTCTACAATAAATAAAAAAATCAGCTGGGCGTGATAGCGCATGCCTATAATTCTGGACCTTGGAAGGCTGAGGTGGAAGGATCGCCGAGCCCAGCAGATGGAGGCTGCGGTGGCCGGGAGCGGCCATTGCACTCCAGTCTGGGTGACAGAGTGAGACTTCGACTCAAAAAATAAATAAATAAATAAAATAAAAATAAAAAAGAATAGGCATGTGTATATCTCTTTTATTCCATCTCTCACCAAATCTGTAACAATATGATCATTTGAGCATGACAAACGCTTAAATAATACAAGATTTTATTATTGAGGGTATTTACTCGATGATATTTCTTCCTCTTCCTTATTGCATTTTTTTTTTTTTGAGTCGGAGTCTTACTCTGTTGCCCAGACCGGAGTGCAGTGGCACGTTCCTGGCCTCGACTTCCTGGGTTCAGGCAGTCCTTCCACCTCAGCATCCCAAGTAGCTGGGACTGCAGGCATGTGCTACCAAGTTCGGCTAATTTTAAAAATGTTTAGAGACGTGTTTTCACTATGTTACCCAGGCTGGTCTCGAACTCTTGGGCTCAAGCAATCCGCCCATCTTGGCCTCCCAAAGTTCTGGGATTACAGGCATGAGCCACCATACCTGGTCCCTTACTACATATCTTTATCAATTTACTGAACCAAAACAGAACTGAAAGGGAGAGGAAGAAAATGCACATTAAAACCAAGGGTAAATCAGCCAGGCGTGGTAACGCATGCCTGTAATTCCGGCTACTGGGAAGGCTGAGGCGGAAGCATTGCCGGAGCCCAGCAGGTCGAGGCTGCGGTGGCCGGGAGCGGCCACTGCACTCCAGTCTGGGCGACAGAGTGAGACTCAAACTCAAAAAAAAAAAAAAAAAAAACAAGGGTGGAATGCCCTCATTTAATTTTATTTTATTTATTCTGTTTTTTGTTTTGTTTGGTTTGGTTGGCGTCTCACTCTGTCGCCCAGACTGGAGTGCTGTGACACACTCCTGGACACCGCAGTCTCTACCTGCTGGGCTCCAGAGATCCTTCTGCCTCAGCCTTCCAAGTAGCTGGAACTTCAGGCGCGCACTACCACACCTGGCTAATTTTTTGGTTTATTGTAGAGACGAGTTCTCGCCAAGTTGCCCAGGCGGGTCTCGAACCCGTGGGCTCAGGCAATCCACTCACCTCAGCCTCCCAAAGCGCAGGATTACAGGCTGAGCCACCAAGCCCAGCTATTTATTCTATTTTGGAATGCCCATATTTTAAAAGTATCCCCAGTAATATAAGCTTTTTTAGGACAATTTAAAATATAGACAAGTAGAAAGGCAGCAGTTAATTAAGGCATTCACAGTCTTACTACTAATAATTAATCACTTTTTATATTTGGGTGAATCTCCTCTTGGACTTTTGCAATCAACCAATCAATCAATCTCTCTTTCTCCCCCTCCCCCCCTTTCTTAAATTCTGTCTCTATTTGGAATTTATATTTAATTTATGAAATAAAGCAATCCCTTTTATCCCTTTTCGCTTATAGTATACCATCAATTTTCTATCTGTAAACATCGACTACATTTATCAGTTTTGTTCGCTACCACCACAGCCTCGACCTTCTGGGCTCAGGCAATCCTCTCCTCTTGGCCTCCCAAAGTGCTAGGATTACAGGCGTGAGCCACCATGCCCAGATGAAACTTCAGTCTTTAATAAAGTAATATCTTTTTTTTTTTTTTTTTGACTTGGAGTCTCACTCTGTCGTCCAGACTGGAATGCAGTGGCAGCTCCTGGCCACCGCAGCCTCGACCTGCTGGGCTCCGGCGATCCTTCTGCCTCAGCCTTCCAAGTAGCCAGAATTACAGGCATGCGCCACCACGCCCGGCTGATTTTTTGATTTATTGTAGAGATGAGGTCTTGCTGCCCAGGCGGATCTCGAACCCGTGGGCTCAGGCAATCCACTCACCTCAGCCTCCCAAAGGCGCAGGATTACAGGCTGAGCCACCGAGCCAGGCAATAAAGTAATTTCAGTTGTTGAGAGTAGAGATAGCATCTGCCTACTTTTCAGTGGCTTTGACAATAAACCTCTGTGAGTCAAAAACATCATCAGCTGCCTGATCAAGGATTTGTGACTTCTTAGAGAAATATCAAAGTGGGCTCCCTCTGTAGATGCTTACCCTGGTCACCTTTTCTGTAGTTACCTAAAAGTTCCATGAATTCAAATATAGTGTGAGTTTGATTTCAGTCAAAGCTGCAGTGGTTGGCCCATATTATTATTTGTTGTTGTTATTGTTGAGTAGACGTCTCACTCCGTCGCCCAACCTGGAGTGCAGTGGCGTGTTCATGTCCACCGCAGCCTCGACTTGTTGGGCTCAGGCAACCCTTCTACCTTAGCCTTCCAAGTATCTGGAGCCACAGGTATGCACCACCATGACCAGCTGTTTTCTTTTTTTAATTGTGATGACCATGTTGCCCAGACTGGTCTCGAACCTGTGGAGTCAGGCAGTCCTCTCACTTCTGCCTCCCAAAGTACTGGGTTTACAGACGTGAGTCACTATGCCCTGCTAAGGCCCAATTTTTGTGTGTGTTGGAGTCTCACTCTGTCACCCAGACTGGAGTGCAGTGGCCACTCCTGGCCACCGCAGCCTTGACCTGCTGGGCTCCGACGATCCTTCCGCCTCAGCCTTCCGAGTAGCTGGAACTACCGGTGCGCGCTACCACACCCGGCTAATTTTTGATTTATTGTAGAGATGAGGTCTCACCAAGTTGCCCAGGCAGGTCTCGAACCCACGGGCTCAGGCATTCCACTCACCTCAGCCTCCCAAAGGCGCGGGATTACAGGCTGAGCCACCAAGCCTGGCTCCATATTTTTATAAATATTTGAAGATATTTTGAAGCTGACAACTGTGCAGGATTGAACTCCTTACAGGGGAAGCCAGTCAAGTATTATACTTGTTTGATACGGATGGCTTGTTAAACTATATAACACGGATTTTATTTTATTTATTTTATTTTCATTATTTTTTTAAATTTTATTTTAAAGGTGTTGGGTACAATTCAGGATTAGGTATACAAGTGGTCATCATACAGGTAAAGTTTTGTCCACCCTTTGGTCCTCACTTTGCCAGGTTTGAGATCAGGTACCCTCATTGATGTTGTGTTCTCCCCACCCCATAACATTGATTTCAAATGTTTTAAAATGAGTCTTGAGTTTCTCTGAGGCTAAGCTGAAAAAGACCAATATGCTAAGACAGCACATGACAATGGTTTTTATTCATTCATTCATTCAACAAATATTGATTAAACTCTTTGTCAATTTCTAGTTGGAACTGATGGTACAGAATTAAAAGACTCACTTTTTTATTCCCCCTTGGAGGAAGCCTATCTCTTAATTTAGTACTTGGATGAGGACAGTATACAGTGTTTGGTAAGTTAAATGACAGGGAAACCCAAGGTGATCTCATTTTGGAAGGTTTTAATTTGTAAACATGGCTTTGGAAATTAAAAGTGCTACTGTTAGGAGAATTTCTTGCCTCCTCCCCTCTAATTTATTTTAACATTACTTTAAGGAGATGTTAGATTATAACCTAACAAGTAAAACATGTAGTCCAGTTTTATAATCACATTAGGGCACTCGAAGGTGTGTTTTATGGAGGCATTCACAGAGTTCTCAGGTGGTTAAAGTTACCCACAGTGTGAATATATGATTCCATAAGGCATAACTCTATCTTGCCACAAAGCTTATCCAGGAAACACTAGGTGGGGTTTTGGAAAGTGACTCAGGATAATGAAGCAGTCTGGAAGCTGAACAACCTTGCTCCTTGAGCTGTGCCATCTTTGGAAAATTGTCCCCCACCAAATTGTGTAGCCAGATGAGCAAGGACTCAAAAAAAGTACTACTCACTTTCCAGACTTAGCACGTTCCTAGAATTTTAAACTCATTTTTATGGACTGTGTCCCATGGGAAGGGAGGTTTAGCCAAACCCAGAGTGGTTATGAGCAACATCCCCCAGAGAGTCAGTGTCCAAATTTGGAGTCCTTGTATCCTGAACATTCCTGACACTCCTGCCTGAGACATTCAATCTGCCCAAGTCTGAGTACCCCAAGGAGTTTAGATGTAACTGAGAACTGCTGAGTTAAGCTAAGTGTTGGAAGATACTACAGTTTTATTTATTAAGTTAGCCCTCTGTTTTAGTGAATGCACAAGCTGGCATATGTTGGGGAATGTTTCTGTTTCCAAACTCACAGCATCTGCATTTTTCAGATGTTTGACCTTGATCTTGTAACCTTGCCTCTAGAACTCTGAGAGTGCTGGGAACACTCACAGCTGAGTGATGGGAGCAAAAACTAGACAGATAGCAATTCTTTTTTTTTTTTTTTTTTTCATAAATCCAGAATTACCCTGTTTTAGACTAGACTTAACTTCCTTCAGTTATTAGTTTTATTTAACATATAATCTCAGCATGTCTTTACTTTTTGAACTGACACCACTAAAGCCTGAAACTATTAAAGCTATGCAATCCGCTTGGTGAGGCAAGCTGGCATTTCCTGATACTGCTTTCCAGATAGCCAAAAATCTTTTTTCTTTTCTATTTTTTTTTTTTTTTGAGTCGGAGTCTCACTCTGTTGCCCCAGCCTGGAGTGTAGTGGCACACTCATGACCACCACAGCCTCGACCTGCTGAGCTCAGATGATCTTTCCACCTCAATTTTCTAAGTAGCTAGAACTACAGACATGCTCGGCTAATTTTTTTTTTTTTAATTGAGGTGAGGTCTCGCCACGTTGCCCGGGCTGATCTCGAACCCATGGGCTGAGACAATCCTCTTGCCTTGGCCTCCCAAAGTGCTGGGATATACATGCATACATATGTTTGAAACAAAGGTTTAACAAAACCATGCATATCCTTTCTACATATGATGCACTGTGCCGGGGGTATAACCTGTAGCCAGTCCATTCCTTAACTGGACCCCCCATGAATGACTCAACGAAGAGTCATTCCTTCCTTCCTTTTTCTCTTACTTTCTCTTCCTTTTTTCCTTCCCTCCCCCCCTTCCTCCCTTCCTCCCTTCCTACCTTCCTTCTTTCTTTCTTTCTCTTTCTTTTTTGAGACAGGGTCTCACTCTGTCACCCAGACTGGAGTATAATGGTACAAGCATGGCTCACCACAGCCTCAACCTCCTGGGCTGAGGTGATCCTTCCACCTCATCTGCTTGCACAGCTGGGACTACAGATATGTCCCACCACACCTGACTAATTTTGTTACCTAGGCTGGTCTTGAACTCTTGGGCTGAAGCTATTCTCCTGTAGCTTTACATTTCTAAATGAATGAAGAATGAATCAAAAGAAAAATACCATGTATGTGGAGACATATTTACCACATGGCATGCACTATTATAAATCCTTGCATTTATTGACTCATTAAATCTTTACAATAATTAGTCTTCATCTTAATCAAAATCATGACCATAATAGCAATGGTTAGCAATGGCTAACGTTTTTTGAGTGAGTACTCATTGTACTTAGCACTTTGGTAGATGCTTTATATGATGGGTTTATTTTATCTTCTCTACAAAACAAAAGGTATCAGTATTCCCATTTTACATGTGAGGAGACAGAGGCTTGACAAGGCTATATAACTTGAAGAGGGTCACACACCCAGAAAGTGGCAGTTGGGATTTAACCCTAGGTTTTGCTGCTTCTGAGTCAGTGATTTTGACTACTATTCCCTTGGGTAGCTTCTTGCCCACAACTTGATGCTTGAAATGGACTTAATGAATATTTGAACAATGAATGAATACATGAATAAATGAATGAAGGATATTGAGATACAAGGATGGTCTTCCATGGATCCCAACTAACTGTGGGAACACAGACAAATTAGGTGGTTGTTCTGTGCTTTTATTTCATGTTATTTTTAATTTATGTTATTTGATTGTTTTTTTTTTTTATTTTTTTTTGAGTTGGAGTCTCACTCTGTCGCCCAGACTGGAGTGCAGTGGCCACTCCCGGCCACCGCAGCCTCGACCTGCTGGGCTCTGGTGATCCTTCCGCCTCAGCCTTCCAAGTAGGTGGAACTACAAGCGCACACTACCACGCCTGAAGTTTTTGATGTGTTGTAGAGATGAGGTCTCACCAAGTTGTCCAGACTGGTCTTGAACCCATGGACTGAGGCAATCCACTCACCTCAGCCTCCCAAAGAGCTGGGATTACAGGCTGAGCCACCAAACCCAGCTGATTTTTTTTTTTTTTAGAAACAAGTTCTTGCTCTGTTGCCCAGGCTGGAGTGTAGCGGTGCAATTATAGCTTCCTGCATCCTTGAACTCCTGGGTTTGAGTGATCCTCCCACCTCAGCCCCCAGAGGAGCTAAGACTACTGGCTTGCAGCATCACACTCCCAATTTTTTTTTAGATAGCATCTGGGTCTCAAAATGTTGCCAAGGCTGGTCTTAAAACTCCTAGCTTCAAGCAATCCTCCAGCTTCTACCAACCAAAATGTGGGAATTACAGACATCCACCACCTCACCTAGCTGCTCTGCACTTTTGACAACAAGCAAAGTAAATGTCTCATTTATCGAGTGCCTACAATGTATGAAACACCGCAGGCAGAAGCTTTCAATATGTTTTCTCCTTTGATCCTCATAATGACACTATGAGGAAGATGCTATCCATGTTTCAAAGAAGAAGAAACTGAGGTTCAGAGAGGTTAAGTACTTAGCCACTGTGCTATATACTTCCATTTATTAATTTTTTCTCTTTCAAATAATTTTATATTTAATAACCTGGTAATAACTCAAAATTTAAAAAAAGAGTTAAACTTATTCCGTTTATAGGGGAAATGCACCATGACTGCCTCACACAAGCATGATCAAAAGACATATGAGACTGGATTCCAAAGGCGCCATGGCTCACAGTTTGAAGAGTTTAGTCCCGAGTCTCCGAGGGGTACCAGGCAGCAGAAGAGACATGAAATGCAAGGGACCCTCAGAGAACAGGGCGCGGTTGCTGGGTCATGAGCACCTTGAAGCGTTTCTTTTCTTTTTTTTGAGTCGAAGTCTCACTCTGTCGCCCAGACTGGAGTGCAGTGGCCGCTCCCGGCCACCGCAGCCTCGACCTACTGGGCTCCAGCGATCCTTCCGCCTCAGCCTTCCAAGTAGCCGGAGTTACAGGCCTGCGCTACCACGCCCGGCTGATTTTTTGATTTATTGTAGAGATGAGGTCTCGATGCCCAGGCAGGTCTCGAACCCGCAGGCTCAGGCAATCCACTCACCTCAGCCTCCCAAAGGCACGGGATTACAGGCTGAGCCACCAAGCCCGGCTTGAAGTGTTTCTTGATGTTGATTCGGTGCCACAAGAATTTGTCATCCGGTGAGAACCTGGCAGGATGATTTGAACAGGTCTGTTATTCCATTGGGTCAAATTTCTTCAGCATATAGTCCTGATCTCCCTGTCGGCGGAGGAAACACCAGAGAAACATGACCACACTTATGATGAGGTTCCAACGCTATCTGAGCTCTGTCTCCATTTATTAATTTCTAATAACACTGTAATATTGTCTACCCCATGGTTTTTTTTTTTTTTTTGAGTTGAAGTCTCACTCTGTCGCCCAGACTGGATTGCAGTGGCCGCTCCCGGCCACCGCAGCCTCGACCTGCTGGGCTCCGGCGATCCTTCCGCCTCAGCCTTCCGAGTAGCTGGAATTACAGGCATGCACTTCTAAGCCCGGCTGATTTTTTGATTTATTGTAGAGATGAGGTCTCGCTGCCCAGGCGGGTCTCGAACCCGCAGGCTCAGGCAATCCACTCACCTCAGCCTCCTAAAGGCGCGGGATTACAGGTTGAGCCACCGAGCCCGGCTTACCCCATGGTTTTATAGGCAAAATAAGCAGTGTTGCAGAATCTTAATTAATAACTATAGTGTGTTCTAGCGACATACTTATCTATCAAAAAGGTTTTTTTTTTCCATTGGAGTCTCACTCTGTCGCCCAGGCTGGCGACAGAAAATTTTACAGAAAATGTGAAGATTATATAACAATATTTTAGTAACACAATCCCTACATAAAATGTATTGGAGGGTCTCTCTCTGCCTCCTCAACTTCTTCCAACTTGTGTTTTTTTGTTTGTTTGTTTGTCTTTGAGTTGGAGTCTCACTCAGTTGCCCAGGCTGGAGTGCAGTGGCACACTCACGGCCACCCCTGCGTCGACCTGCTGGGCTCTGGAGATCCACCTTTGTCTTCCAAGTAGCCGAAACTACTGGCGCGCGCTACCACTTGAGTTTTAAACATTTTGATAGATAGCCCGATGTGGTGACTAATGCCTGAATCCTAGCACTTTGGAAGACGGAGGCAAGAGGATTGTCTGAGTCCATGGGTTTGAGACCAGTCTGGGCAACTTGGCGAGACCCCCTCGTCTCAATAATAATAATAATAATAATAAAAAGCCAGGTGTAGTGGCGCTCGTCTGTGGCTCATGGTTCCAGCAACTTGGAAGACTGAGGCAGAAGGATCACCTAAGCCCAGCAGGTCGAGGCTGCAGTGGCCGTGAGCATGCCACTGTACTCCAGCTTGTGCGCCAGAGTGAGACTCCGACTCTAAAAATGAAAACAAATAAAAAATTTTTTGGCCAGGCGCAGTGGGTCACACCTATAATCCCAGCACTTTGGAAGGCAGAGGCAAGAGGACTGCCTGAGCCCAGTGGTTCGAGACCAATCTGGGCAACTTGGCGAGATCTCATCTCTACAATAAATCAAAACGTTAGTTGGTTATGGTGGCACGCCCCCGTGGTTCCAGCTACTTGAAAGGCGTAGGCCAGCAGGTCGAGGGTGCTGTGGCCGTGAGCGTGTCACTCAGTTGCCCAGGCTGGAGTGCGGTGGCACACTCATGGCCACCCCAGTGTTTACTCACTGGGCTCCGGCGATCCTTCCCCCTCAGCCTTACAAGTAGTGGAACTACAGGCTCGCGCTACTGCACCTGACTACTTTTTGACTTGTTGTGGAGATAGGGTCTCTCAAATTGCCCGTGCTGGTCTCGAACCCCGCAGGCTCTGGTAATCGGTACCCCTTTAAAAAAATGGAAAATAGCAAATGTTGGTGAGAATGCAAAGAAATTGGAGCCCTAATGTATTGCTAGTGAGACTGTAAAATGGTGTAGTTGTTATGGAAAACAATTTGGCAGTTTCTCTACAAGTCAAACATGAAATTACTATGTTGCTATACCTTCAAGTTCAACTGAAAAAAAAAAAAGCCGGGCTCGGTGGCTCAGCCTGTAATCCCGCGCCTTTGGGAGGCTGAGGTGAGTGAATTTGCCTGAGCCCGCGGGTTCGAGACCCGCCTGGGCAGCGAGACCTCATCTCTATAATAAATCAAAAAATTAGCCGGGTGTGGTAGCACATGCCAGTAATTCCGGCTACTCGGAAGGCTGAGGAGGAAGGATTGCCGGAGCCCAGCAGGTCGAGGCTGCGGTGGCCAGAAGTGGCCACTGCACTCCAGTCTGGGCGACAAAGTGAGACTCCAACTCAAAAAAAAAAAGAATTACTATATTACCCAGCAATTTCCATGGAAATCTTTAGTAAAAGGCGAAAGATTTATACGATCTGAAGAAAAATCAGAGTATATACCCAGCAATTTCACTCCTAGGTATATACATTACAAAAAACTGAAAACAGATGTGCAAATAAAAACTTGTACACAAATGTTCATAGAAGTAAAAATAATCACAATATCCAAAAGGTGGAAACACTCAGATGTCCCTTGACAGATGAATGGATCACTGAAAGTGGTATATCCATGCAATGGAATAGTATTCAGCTATATAAAAGGGATACAGTACTGCTAAAACATGGAAAAGTCTTGAAAATGTGATGTTAAGTGAAAAAGAGAACACAAAAAAAAACACATGCTATGATTGCCTTCATATGAAATGTCCAAAAATAGGCAACTCCATAGAAACAGGAAATAGATGAGTGGTTGCCAGGAGCTGAGGGGGAGGAGGAAGAGGGCAGTGCTGCTTAAGGGTTATGGAATTTCTTTTCGGGGGCGGATAATGAAAAGTTCTGGAACTAGATAGTGGCGACAGTTGCACATTGTAAATGTATTAAATGCTACTGAATTGTATACTTAAAAACAGTTAAAATGAGAAACTTTCGTTTACATGAATTTTACCTAAATTAAAAAAAAACTCTCTGGCACCATTAAATATTGTGATACTAAAATAATACATAATGTGTTATACAGTATCATTTAAAGAAAAAAATGATTGCAGGAAATACCAGTGCTCAACCTAGCGTTTTTTATTTTATTTTTGTTGTTGTTGTTGTTATTGTTAGAGACAAAGTCTCACTCTGTTGCCCAGGCTGGAGTGCAGTAGTGTGATCATAGCTCACTGCAGCCTCAAGCTCATAGGCTCAAGTGATTCTTTCACCTCAGCCTTCTGAGTAGCATGTAACCATGCCCAGCTAAATTTCTTTTTTTTAACTTTTTGTAGAGACGGGGGTGTCACTATGTTATCCAGGCTAGTCTGCAACTCTTGGCCTCAAGATATTCTCCTGTGTTAGTTTCCCATTGGGATTACAGTCGTGAGCCACCACACCCAGCCTCAGTACTGCATCTGTATATACAGCAGGGACTTTTATAACTGGCAGCTCTAGAACCAAAAAGCCCTGTGCTGTCACATAATGACTAGATGTCCACAGGTCAGTTTTATAACTTATCTGGTCTCCACTGTGCTAACCATAAAATGTATATGATTGCTGTTATCATGAAATACTTTTCATGTGAGTTGTCATTTAGCCTAACAATAATGATGATGATGGTGAATATATACTTCATTCTTTTCTTTCTGTGGATGTGAGTTGAGTGTTGCTAATCTTCCTTGTGATCATTAAATTAAAAGCTAACTAATCCGGGTTGGGGGAGATAATCATATTTCGAATGGCTTTTATCTCCCTCCGTATGAGCCTTCTTACATCCTGAAAAATTGTGTAAATAGATATTTAAAGTAGTTTCCCAAGGAGAATAACAAGCTCCTGTAACTATTATGTGGCATTATGCTGAAATTTAGCCTAAATTGCTATTTGCTATTACTAAAATTTCTAGGCTGGTCCCAACCTGTTACCCAGTAAGAACAGTCACAGAGCCAGGCTCGGTGGCTCAGCCTGTAATCCTGCGCCTTTGGGAGGCTGAGGTGAGTGGATTGCCTGAGCCCGCGGGTTCGAGACCCACCTGGGCAACTTGGTGAGACCTCATCTCTACAATAAATAAAAAAATCAGCCAGGCGTGGTAGCGCACACCTGTAATTACGGCTACTCGGAAGGCTGAGGTGGAAGGATCGCCGGAGCCCAGTAGGTCAAGCCTGCGGTGACCGGGAGCAGCCACTGCACTCCAGTCTGGGTGACAGAGTGAGACTCCAACTCAAAAAAGAAAAAAAAAAAAAACAGTCATGGAATCTAGGAGGTGACAGGAAAAACTTTATTAAGAAAACAGACATCTACTTCTCCTTGCCTTCCCCTTGAAGATAACTAAGCTGTCACCACAAATACCAAAATTGCTATTTCTTCTTGTATTTGCATATGGCATCCTCCCAGGTAATTTATGGAGCAAATCCTGACACATCTCCAGAAGAACCCGTATCATTTCTTTAGTATCACTGTAACTAGAAGATCAAATGTTTAAGGAGAAAAGGAGTCCACGCACGGTGGCTCACACCTGTAATCCTAGCACTTTAGGAAACAGAGACGAAAAGGATTGCCTGAGTTTAGAGGTTCAAGACCAGCCTGGGCAACTTGGTGAGATCTCGTCTCTACAATCAATCAAAAAAGTAGCTGGGAGTGGTGGTGCATGCCTGTAGTTCCAGCTACTTGGAAGGCTGAGGCAGAAGGATCGCCTGAGCCCAGCAGGTCAAGGCTGCAGTGGCCGTGAGCATGCCACTCTGCTCCAACCTGGGCAACAGAGTGAGACTCCAACTCAAAAAAAAATAGTGACAAAGGAATCCAATTCCCCAAAAATTCAGGCACTGGACTCCCTACTCCATGCAGTATACAACTCCTCCACTCATACATCTCAGCCATCATAAGTAACAGAATGACACTTCTAGAACTCTGCCTTCTAACCTCTGTTCCTTGTCCTTGCTGGTTCTCCTGGGGGTTGAGGAATGCTGGAAAATAACTCCAGGGTTTGGCTTCCAGTTGGTCAACCCCGACGCTGATTTCTCTATGGGACATTTTCAATCTCCATTCTTGGCAAGAAACTGCAGAACTACAAAAGCTGCCAGCTGAATGAAAATATGTTAAAGAGCAAGCGGGGAAAGACAGAAATCTGCAGAGTGAAGGGTTTAACAGAGTCCCCTTCCTTACCTGTACATTCTAGTGCAACCACCAAAACAGAAAAGTTTGACCAACTTTGACCTATTGAATTAACACTATCAAAGGGCTGAAACCCTCTCTCTTATTTCATATACTTTATAGGACTCTTACAAATAGGTTAAATGCCCTGTATTTGTTTTTTTTTTTGGTTTTTTTTTTTTGTTTGTTTGTTTGTTTTTTTGAGTTGGAGTCTCACTCTGTCGCCCAGACTGGTGTGAAGTGGCTGATCCCAGCCTCCGCAGCCTCGACCTGGTGGGCTCCGGCGATCCTTCTGTCTCAGCCTCCCAAGTAGCTGGAATTACAGGCGCGCGCTACGACGCCCAGCTAATTTTTGATTTATTATAGAGATGCGGTCTTGACAAGTTGCCCAGGCGGGTCTCGAACCCGTGGGCTCAGGCAATCCACTCACGTCAGCCTCCCAAAGGCGTGGGATTACGGGTGATCCACTGAGCCTGGCTCCTGTATTTGTTTTATTAGCACCAGTACTTGCTCATTCTGGCATTCATTCATTCATTCCAAGTTACTTATTGAGAGCCTATGATGTGCCAGAGAATTTGCTATGCATTAGGTACTGATTTGTTCATTTATTCAATAAATATTTATTGAACACCTAAGACATGTCATGAACTGTTTGAGCTAGTGGAGAAAAGTAGTCAGCTAAATGGGCAAAGCCTTGCTCATGGAGCTTCCATTCTATTGGGGCAATACACAAAGGAGAAAATAGAGTCTCTGAGGATAGACGCTGGAGAGGGGGAGGAGAATTCTGATGTCCAGAGTGAGGTACAATGTGATAAGGAACTCACAGCTAAGTTCTTACAGAGAGAGTGAACCAGGTAACTAACTACCCAGGAAACAGAATTCAGGTAAAAGGACAAAGGTGCTGAGATGGGAGTATGTTGGTGTGGCATGGAAACACAAAGGTGAAACCAATATGCAAATGTTCATACTCTCCTGGGGCATAGAGTCTGGCTGGGGAGACAGATAGTAATCATATTTTTCCCTAATAGATGTCTAATTTTTTTTCTTTTTTTTTTTTTTTTTACAGACAGGGTCTCTCAGTCCCCCAGGTTGGAAAGCAGTGATGTGATCATAGCTCATTGCAGTCTCAGTAAATGTCTAATGCTAAAAATGTTGTGTGCCAAGAGAAAAGCACAGACAGGCCTGGAAGACCCTGTTAAGACACCTGATTGAATCTGAGAAAAGGATTCCCTTAGGAAGTGTAATGTAAATGTAAATCCAGAGAAGCAGAGGTTAATCTGGTGAAGGGAAATCAGACTGGAGAGATACTAGGGAAGGTGTTTCCTTTATAAAGGGAGCAGTGTGTGCTCAGAGGGGTAAAGCAAACAGGACAGGTTCTAAAAAATAAAAGATCCAGGTATCTGGCTTGCAGAGAATGAGGGGGATGGCATCCTTGATAAGTTGGAAGGTGGGAACACAGAACCAATCACATAGAGTCTTTTGCAGTTGTGTATTTATTTAACTGTTTAAATAAATATTTGTGCTGTCTGCCTTCCCTGATGGAGCAAGCTTCGGGGATTGGAACTGGATCCTGTGACTCTGTTTTGTTCACTACTGTGTGTCTAGTATTTACTCAGAATGTGGTACACAGCAAGGGCACAGTTTGTATTGACAGGCTGACTAGCAACTCAAACAATCTGACATAACCATCTGAGATCCTCCATGGTAAAAATGCAGCTTGTGTTTTGTGAATAGCTGGTGCTGCCAGATTTTGGGTTTAGAAAAGGCCAGCAGACTCGGCAGTATTCAAAGCTGTGATTTCTGTTTCAAACCATAGATGAAAACTGACCGTGACTATGGAGAACTCCTTCCACGAAGGAGAATCCAAATGGCACTTTGTGCCTTCGTGATACTGAGATGAGGCAGTGTTCTCATCTTAACTTGGTGGCAGCACATGTCTTGGATGGGTGCTCATTTGATACTTTGTGTTAAAAAGTGAAATGGTCAGAGATAAAAAATAGTATAATTCTTTTATTTTGAGAACGTGTGGTGTTACCTAAGGTATTACGTAGGATTTAGACAAAATCACCCAATAGATTGATTGCCAGGGCATCTTCACCGGGAGAAAAAAGTGTCATATAATTCTGGGACAAAGTGCAGAGATTTAGCAATTGAGCCAAGCCTCTCATTTTTGTAAGCCTGAAGATCAACTTTTTGGAGACAATCCTGTACATTTGCCTTTGGGGACTGATGTAACAGATTTGATGGCTGCCCCCTCAGCTCCATTTTTCTTTTCCTTCTTCTTAACAGCCCTCATATTCCATTAGAGGATACCTGTGGTTCTGGGGAAGTGAATTCTCTCCAGGACAGGAGCAGGCAAGCCAGCTGCAGCCAATAGGCTCATCTGGTTCACTTGGCCATAGTCTTTGATTCAGGGTTGCATATGTAAAATAGGCTGATTGGTTGGAGTGAATCTTGAGTGTTGCACTTGGAATGCTGGGACTGGAGCACCCTTCGGTCTGCACAATATGGTGGTATTGCAGATACAGGGCCTGGAGCAGGAGTGGTGACTTTTTGCCACCAACAAGGAGTCCCAGCCAGGGGCCAGGACTTATTTAGAGGAGGCTGGAATTCAGAGAATTGAAGGGAAACAGTGGAGAAGCCTGGAATTCCATCACTCCTGAAGTAAGTTCTACTTCCAAACTCTTTCACTAAGTTCCTACATTCAGTTTATTGTTTAAATTGGGATCTCTGTAATTGTGACCAAATTGTCCTAGCTGGTAAAGGTGATAGAAATCCAGAAACAATTTTGTACTCTCTAAAATTAAAGTAACATGTATAAAAAAAATCAAAACGAGAGTGGAATTTCTCCAAGATTCATCTTCTTTTAAGTTTTTTAAGTTAAATTTTCTGAGTTAGTGACTTAAATATAAAAACGCACTTTTAAATAAGTAAAAAATGTATGTGTTTTTAAATTTCTTTTTTTGCTGAGTGTGATGGCTCATGCCTGTAATTCCAGCACTTCGCGGGGCTGAGGTCAGAGAATTGCCTGAGCCCAGGAGATCGAGACCAGCCTGTGAAGCATGGCAAGACCTTATCACTACAATAAATTTATAAAAACTTAGCTGGGCATGGTGGTATGAGCCTGTAATCCCAACTACTTAGAAGACTGAGGCGGATGGATCACCCAAGACCGGCAGGTTGAGGCTGCAGTAGCTGTAATCGTGCCACTGCATTCCTGTCTGGGCAACAGAGTGAGACTCCGAGTCAAAAAAATAATATATATATATTTTTAATGCCAATAGTACAAAGGAATATACAGTGAGAAGAGGGTGTCCATCTGACTCTTCTGAGAAGAGTCCCCAAAGAGTCCTGTCCCCAAAGACCACATCTGAACTGCTCTTATACAGCTCCTTGGGTATACTTCCTAAGGTACTCTGTGCATAGATCTTCCTTTTAATTTACACAAATGGTACTAAATGCTGTCATCCCCTTCCTTGTCATTTTTGCTTAGAAAATATATTTTAGAGATTCTTCCATGTCAGAAAACATTCAAATATGGCTTCTTAAATATGGCAACATGCCTTAGAAATTTTTAATTTTTAATTTTATTGCTATGAATCTTATCTGCAAATGAGGGTGAGGAAATTGGTTTGTCTAACCAGTAAAATGAAGCAACAGCAACAATTAATTTCACTGGTATCTGAGGAAATTTATTTTTTTTTATAATTTGTTGGCCGGGCTCGGTGGCTCAGCCTGTAATCCTGCGCTTTGGGAGGCCAAGGTGAGTGAATTGCCTGAGACCTGAGGGTTCAAGACCTGTCTGGGCAATTTGGCGAGACCTCATCTCTACAATAAATAAAAAAAAATTAGCTGGGTGTGGTAGCGTGCTACGCTACGTTCCTGCTACGTGGAAGGCTGAGGTGGAAGGATCACTGGAGCCCAGCAGGTCGAGGCTGCAGTGGCTGGCAGCGGCCACTGCACTCCAGTCTGGGAGACAGAGTGAGACTCCAACTCAAAAAAAAAAAAAAAAAATTTGTCCAGTCTGTTACCCAGGCTGGAGTGCAGTGGCATGTTCACAGCTCATGGCAGTCTCAACCTCCTGAGCTCACGTGATCCTTCTGTCTCAGCCTCCTGTGTAACTGGGACTACAGGTATGTGCCACCATGCCCAGCTAATTTTTTTTTTTTTTTTTGCTATGTTGCCTAGGCTGATCTCAAACTTCTGGGCTCAAACAATCCTTGTTCTAGCGTTTAAATGCTGGGATTACAGGTGCCAGACACAGCACCCAGCCAATTTAAAATTATTAAAGCCGGGCTTGGTGGTTTAGCCTGTAATCCTGCGCCTTTGGGATTTTTTGCCTGAGCTTGCGGGTTCGAGACTAGCCTGGGCAGGCGAGACCTCATCTCTACAATAAAATAAAAAAATTAGCAGGGCATGGTAGCGCGCGCCTGTAATTCCGGCTACTTGGAAGGCTGAGGCGGAAGGAGCATCGGAGCCCAGTAGGTCGAGGCTGTGGTGGCCGGGAGCGGCCACTGCACTCCAATCTGGGCGACAGAGTGAGACTGCAACTCAAAAAAAAAAAAGTAAATAAAATAAAATAATTAAACATGCTGGGCTTGGTGGCTTAGCCTGTAATCCCAGCACTTTGGGAGGCCATGGCAAGTGGATTGCCTGAGTCCACGGGTTTGAGACCAACCCAGGCAACTTGGCGAGACCTCGTCTCTACAATAAATAAAAAATTAACCAGGCGTGGTAGCGTGTGCCTTTAGTTCTGGCTACTTGGAAGGCTGAGGTGGAAGGATCACTGGAGCACAGCAGGTAGACGCTGGGGTGGCCGTGAGTGTCCACAGCACTCCAGCCTGGGCAACAGAGTGAGACTCCAACTCAAAAATAAAATAAAATAAAATAATTAAACAGCTGCAAACGATTTTATTTTTTGGTTCTGTAACTTATTTAACCAAGTTCCTACAAAGAGTCATTTGGGCTGTAACCTTTAGCTACTGTATACAAAGCTGTAAGAAATGCTATTGTGTTTGCTGCTTTGTTTAAAAGCTTTATAAAATATTCTAAGCAACAGTTTATGTAAATAGAGGCTGTTGAACCAAAAGTTTTAAATTTGAGATGCTGAGTAACAGAATTCAAAGATTGGTTTGATTGGTTTGTTTATCTCCTACAAGTAGATAGATTCTTTTTTCTCATTCATTGGTGCATCCATTTATTTATTCAACAAATGTTTTTGGGTACTCACTATGTACCAGGGAATATCTTGGGTGCTGATCCTCACTTTCAAGGCCTATTGGAGAAGCTTATTTGAGAAGTAGATAATAGGTCCAATGGATGTACAGTCCTCTGTGGTTATTTAGACCCTTTATTTATCTATTTTTGATTATTATTGTTTTTTTGATCTTAGCTAAAAGGCCAAGAAGCGACTTTAATACAGTCATGCACACGTAACAACATTTTGATCAAAAAGAACCACCTATACTACGGTGGTTCCATAAGATCATAATACTGTTTTTTCAAATTATTTTTTTATTTTTGGAGAGAGATCTTGCTATGTTGCCCAGTCTTGTCTCATATTTCTGGGCTCAAGCAGTCCTTCGGCCTCGGCCTCCAAAATTGCTGGGATTACAGGTATGAACCACCACGCCTGACCAATACCATATTTTTACCATAACTTTTCTATGTTACCATTGTGTTATAACTGCCTATAACATTCAGGACAGTAACATTCTGTACAGGTTTGTAGCCCAGAAGCAATAGGCTATACCACATAGCCTAGGCGAGTAGTAGGCTATACCCCCTAGGTTTGTGTAAGTATCCAACATATTTCTCAAAGTATCCCCCTTATTATGTGATGCATGGCCACACTTAAGTGACTTTATTTTTGTTGTTGTTTTTGAGTCGGAGTCTCACTCTGTTGCTCAGGCTGGAGTGCAGAGGAACACTCACAGCTACTGCAACCTCGACCTGCTGGGCTAAGGCAATCCTTTCGCCTCAGCCTTCCAAGTAGCTGGAACTACAGGCACACACCACTATGCCTGGCTAATTTTTAAAAATTTGTAGAGATGAGGTCTCGCCCGGTTGCTCAGGCTGGTCTCGAACCTCTGGGCTCAAGCAATCCTCTCGCCTCCTAAACTGCTGGGATTACAGGAGTGAGCCACCGCACCCCGTGAGACTTTAGTTATAAAAGCTTTATAGGCCGGGTGCAGTGGCTCAAGCCTGTAATCCCAGCACTTTGGGAGGCCAAGGTGGGAGGATTGCCTCATTCCAGGGGTTCAAGACCAGCCTGGGCAACTTGGTGAGACCCCGTCTCTAAAATAAATTTAAAAATTAGCCAGGTATGGTAGCATGTGCCTATAGTTCTGGCTACTTGGAAGGCTGAGGCAGAAGGATCGCCTGAGCCCAGCAGGTCGACACTGGGGTGCCGTGAGCATACCACTGCACTCCAACCTGGGCAACAAAGGGAGAATCCAACTCAAAAAAAAAAAAAAAAGATTGTACACATTGCAGTACAAACCAGTTTAGTCTCGGACTTGTACCAGAAATGGTCATTTCAAAGCTAGATCATCTGATATTTCTAAGTGAAAAAACATGAGCACAGCAAATAGATCATTGCATTAAATATCATTGATGGAGCCTTTACTCTATAGAGATAGAAAACGTTTAATAACTAGCTAGATGTTATCTCAGGCATGGCAATGGGTATTATAGTTTGTTCCTAAATTCATTAATATTACACATTTTATGTTTTTTAAAAATATTTAATTTCCTCTTGATTTTTATCACCAAGGATAAAAGAACCGATTTTGGCTCGGTATTTGCAGTTTTTTCTACAGTTGCAATATTTCATTTCATCATATAATCCTTACAAATGTTAAAACTCTGGGAAAGCCGGGCTCGGTGGCTCAGCGTGTAATCCCAGTGCTTTGGGAAGCTGAGGTGAGTGGATTGCCTGAGCCCGCAGGTTTGAGACCTGCCTGGGCAACTTGGCGAGACCTCATCTCTACAATAAATCAAGAATTAGCTGGCGTGGTAGCGCACGTGTATGGAAGGCTGAGGCGGAAGGATTGCCAGAGCCCAGCAGGCCGAGGCTGTAGTGGCTGGGAGCAGCCACTGCACTCCAGTCTGGGTGACAGAGTGAGACTCCAACTCAAAAAAAAAAAAAAAAAAAACAACTCTGAGAAAATAAGAAGTGCTGCTAAGAAAATGAAGCTAAACTCTTCCTGTGGTCTAGATTCTCATACACTGTTCCTGATAATTTAGTGTTATTAAAATAATTTTCCTATGAGGAAATCTGTGATCACATTTATTACAAGAACAGGAAAGATCTATTATAGGTTAGTTTACATCAGGCCCCATCTTTGTAATCTTAGATCTCATCTATTACTTTCTGTTTAAAACGAAATACTTACCTGTGTGATTATTTCTTGTCTCTCCTCCTCTGGACTCTGAACTTCATGGGATCAGTGACTGGGTCTGCTTGTCTTTCATTTTTCTTTCAATGCCTAACACCTGATAGGTGCTGAATAAATATTGGTGGAATTGAATTTATTTGACCATATGCTTATTGTTCGAATGTCCTAAGTCAAGAGCAGTTTGTGTCATAAAATTGAACTAAAATAATAGCATGAAAGAACTAAAGTAAAACAAAAACCAGGCATGGTGGTGTGACCCTTAACTCTACTACTTGGGAGGCTGAAGCAGGAAGATCACATGAGCTCAGGTGTTTAAGGATGCAGTGTGCCATGATCATGCCTATGAATAGCCACTGCACTCTGGCCTAGACAACATAGCAAGACCCCATCTCTAAAAAAAAAAAAAAAAAGTACAACAAAAAGTTGAAAATAAAATAAAATTTTAAAATAGCCCATTTTAGCTGGGCTCGGTGGCTCAGCCTGTAATCCCATGCCTTGGGAGGCTGAGGTGAGTGAATTGCCTGAGCCTGTGGGTTCGAGACCCGCCTGGGCAACTTGGCGAGACCTCATCTCTACAATAAATCAAAAAATTAGCCGGGCGTGGTAGCACGCGCCTGTAGTTCCAGCTACTCGGAAGGCTGAGGCGGAAGGATCGCCGGAGTCCAGCAGGTGAGGCTGCGGTGGCCGGCAGCGGCCACTGCACTGCAGTCTGGGCGACAGAGTGAGACTTCAACTCAAAAAAAAAAAAAAAAATAGCCCATTTAATCAACCAGGGAAAATGAAGAAGCAACACAGTTAAGCCTAGGAATTTATTTATTCTATATAAATATATAGATATATTTATTCTTACCTGTGGCCAAGGGCAAGTAAATTTGTTGGTTTAATGGTTGAAATGAGGCATCTGTCTTCACAGTCTTCTGAGGAAACAATCTAAAATGATTGTGCTCTACGTACTATCAAAGAAATGTAAGGGAGCCCATAATAAAAATGACAGTCTGATACATCCAGCTAACCCCTTTCGTCTCAAGACCTTGAGATACTTTGCAGATGATAATTATCTCTTACATCATTCTTCTGAGGTAAGAATTTTTTTCTTCATTTATAGCTGAGACTATATAAAATGATTTCTCCCAAAGTCACGTCCCAAGTCACGGCTGGTATTTAGAAGCCTTCACCTCCTGAGATATGTGTAAGTTAGCACATAAATCACATCATTAAATAAGAAAAACCTTAAATCAGGGAAATGTTATGTTTAGGCAATCAAGAGACTAAGCTCATTAGCAAATTCAGATTTCAAGTAAAAATTCCCCATTGATGAGTGGAAATAAGACTGGACTGGAAGAATTTCAGGATAAAAATCTGTGCAGTTTTACTTCATATTTTAATGACATTTTCACTATTTGGATGGCCTAAGAGATGAATTGACTTCAAAACACATCCTGAAGTGGCAGGTGACCTGATGCCAAAATAAAGAATATCTCACCAATTACACATTCCCAGGGGAATGATAATAAAACCCTAGACTGGGAGAATGTTTCATTTTATTGTCCAAATCCATGGAAATTCACTATGGCAGATCAAACTTTTAATATCTGGTCACAACAGGACACCATTCTTAATGATACCCAGCTGCAGAAAGTATGTGCTTGGAATTTTTATCTCTACCTTTGTGTTATTAGGAATCTTGCATTTTTAGATATATACAATTTTTAAACATTCACAAATAATTACATGTCAAGAAAAATGATAAGAGTAGTACAAAAAACTCCCACATCTTTTCCCTAGATTCACCTATTATTAACATTTTACCCATTGTCATTTGTCATATGTTAAAAAAATGTTTTCAAACTCTTTGTTTCATCACGCTGTCTTACTCTTCCATTCTTTAGTATGAATTTCCTAAGAACAAGGACATCCTCTTACATACCCATACTACAGTTATCTACTTCAGGTAATTAAACATTGATCAATACTTTTATTGAATCTCCTGTCCATATTCCAATTTCACCAATTGAGCCAATAAGGATGTCTATTGCATTTTTTCCCCCAAGGCAGATCTAGACCAAGATTTCATATTACATTTTGTGATTCTGTCTCCTTTAGTTTTGATCAACTCTTCAGCCTTTTTGTCTTTTATGATAATGACATTTTTGGAGAACACAAGCCCATTTTAAAATGGATTCCATGGAAATTTTCTTGTGAAACCTAGGTTTTATGGTTGTTGCTGTTTTTCAATGAACAGCTTTCAGTGGTAACTTCAAGAAAGGGAGAGATGAGAATTACGGAGCTTTTCAATCAGTACTGTCACTGAAGTCCGTAATAAATCCACTTGCATATCATGTCCTAAAGCAGTGCTTGGCACACAGTTACTGCCCAGTAAATGTCTTCAAGAGCATCTTTTTCTACTCCCCCAATACTATATTCCTGTGAGTGAGGGGCCCACATGAATTTTATCCTGATTATCTAACACAATGGCTGACACTGATCTCAAACTCCTGGCCTCAGCAATCCTTCCTTTTTGGCCTCCAAAAGTGCTAGGATTATAGGCATGAACCACCATGTCTGGGCTCCTTTTTTCCCCCTCTTTTAATCACCCTCAATATAGTGAAAGGACAGAAAAATAATTGAGCAAACATTGAAAACCTTCAGATTCTCAGAAAAGCAGGTTTTCCCAGCAGATATCAAGTATACACCTGCAAAGATTTTTTTTTTTTTTTTTTTTTTTTGAGTTGGAGTCTCACTCTGTCACCCAGGCTGGAGTGCAGTGGCACGCTCCCAGCCACCGCAGCCTCGACCTGCTGGGCTCCACGATCCTTCTGCCTCAGCCTTCCAAGTAGCTGGAACTACCGGCATGCGCCACCACGCCCGGCTAATAGGGCTCCAACCCGCGGACTCAGGCAATCCACTCACCTCGGCCTCCTAAAGTGTTGGGATTACAGGCTGAGCCACCGAGCCTGGCTTAGATCATTTTTTTTTTTTTTTTTTTTTTTGAGTTGGAGTCTCACTCTGTCACCCAGACTGGAGTGCAGTGGCCGCTCCCGGCCACCGCGGCCTCGACCTGCTGGGCTCCGGCGATCCTTCCGCCTCAGCCTTCCGAGTAGCCGGAATTACAGGCGCGCGCTACCACGCCCGGCTGATTTTTTGATTTATTGTAGAGATGAGGTCTCGCTGCCCAGGCGGGTCTCGAACCCTCAGGCTCAGGCAATCCACTCACCTCAGCCTCCCAAAGGCGCGGGATTACAGGCTGAGCCACCAAGCCCGGCTTCATTTTGGTTTTTTTCCTAAATGCTTAAAATTCACTGACATGTTGTATATTCTGTTATCTTTTCTTCCTTAGGTCATTATATATAATTTTTTCCCTTTGTTCATTTATTCTCTCTACACTTTAGGATACCAAAAACTCATTAACTTAGATTCTGCTTAATTAAAATTTGTGGAGTTTTTGAAAAGTTCTTCTGTAATCCCACAATTTGGGAGACCGAGGTGAATGAATTGCCTGAGCCTGCGGGTTCGAGACCTGCCTGGGCAACTTGGTGAGACCTCATCTCTACAATAAATCAAAAAATCAGCCGGGCATGGTAGCACATGCCTGTAATTCCGGCTACTCGGAAGGCTTAGGTGGGAGGATTGCCGGAGCCCAGCAGGTTGAGGCTGCGGTGGCTGGGAGTGGCCACTGCACTCCAGTCTGGGTGACAGAGTGAGACGTCAACTCAAAAAAAAAAAAAAAAAAAAGTTCTTTGTCATCTGAACATGCTAAGCAAATTTTGAAAAAGTAAACGTTTGTAAAGGTGCCAGGCTAGTCTACTTAGGGAAATCAACAGTGCTTTGCTTAGGCACCATTTACATGTAAGTGTTGGGTTAAAGGCAAATGGCTGTATACTGTTACTTAGTTACCATTTAGGAGACATTTATGGTGCTTCTCTTTACCTGCTCTAAACCCCACACAACCATGTTTCAACCACAAACAAGGTAATTGAAGCTCAGGACAAGTACCCAGCACAAGGTCAGACAGCTGGTAAGTAGCACAGCTGGGATTTAATTCTAAACCTCTCTGTGTTAGACTGGTTTGATGTGTGTAGGTCCTTACAGTCCTGCATTCCTGGCAGGTAATCTACACATGTGCTTAGGTATCAGCAAAGCAATTTCACCAAAAAAAAAAAAAAAAAAGTAAAGAATTAAATATATGCTATTTCAAGAAAATCAACAATGTAGTATTTGTGTGAAAACTAGAACCTTGACCTCTCTTTCACATATGCAAAGGCTGCTTTTATTTTGAAAAAGTAGGGTGTGGGAAGTGGCCATCAGAACCTCTTTAGTCTTTAAAGCCTCTTGAAGTTCCAAGTCCAGCTCTGGGTCCTTTAAACATAATAAAACAGCGTTTCATTTAAAAATATTCTTTTCATTACTTTAGAGAAAGCTTTCCTCACATTGAGTTAATGAGCTTTCCCTGCAAAATTCTGTTGTGAGAGATTTTGCTTTTGAATTACCCAACTTGGAGCACATTCTAAGTGATTAGAATGGCTCCTGAGATAAAAGTAATCGCCTGATAGAAAACACACATTTGTGCTTAGGGAGAGTTGCAGTTGGAGATTTCAGGGACAGCATTACTATCTGACTTTTCATTGTTTATATTTGGTCAGCTAAGGATTAAATTCTTTCTTCAAATTCTGATAAGGTGCTCTTCTGAATACTTAACAGCCTACTCTACTTATAGTTGATTTTTATTTCCTTAAACATTCTCTTGTTTTTGCTAGGGCCATCAGGGAAAAAGTTGGGAAAGAAACTGGGAGAATTTTAATTTTTTGTTTTCTTTTGGTAGAAACAGCTTCTTGCTATGCTGCTTGCCCAGGCTGGTCTTGAACTCTTGGTTTTAAGCAATCCTCCTGCCTTGGCCTTCCAAAGGAATGGAATTGCAGGCTGAGCCACCATGCCTGGACAACTTCTTTAAGACAAGAATCATGAAATTGTCCATCTACCCATGTTTCGTATGTTCCTTTTATATCTACGATTTACTGTTCAGAAGCACAATTGGTGTCATTTAACTGATATGCAATTTCTCCTAATAATGCTTGCCTCAACAATTATAGGAAAGAATTCCTAAGCCTTCCTTTGCACTTTATCTATGTAAACAGATGAATGAGTATTGTATAATAAACACATACATATGTATAATCACTGGGGTGAGGCTGTCCTAACTGGGTGGATGGTGGACAGGCCAAGGAGTGATAGTAACCAAATATTTACTGAGCTCTTGTTATTTACAGGCAGAATAGGAAGCACTTAAGTGATCCTCACCTTAAACTTCATAGGCAGTCACTGTTATTATACAGTTTTGTGGATGAAGACAAGGCTCAGAATGATTATGGATGAGCTAAAGCCCCCGCAGCTAATAATCTATTCCGTCTGACTCTAGAACTATGCTTTGTTTTGGATCCATCTCAGTGGTCAGAGTGGTGAATTAGAAGGGCGTTAGGATGGATTCCAGGAAGCCAGAGAAGGAGCTGTTGAAGTGGTTTGGGAAAGAGATGACAGAAGCTAGCACTAAAATTTCGAAGGTGAAGATAGAAGAAAATGGATCAAGCTGGTCAGGCTTTGGCCATGGATTTAATGGCCACCTGCCTTCCTTGGCTTGTGGCCCCTTCCTCATACCAATAAGGGAGAAGATGGTGTTGAGGACTGGGTTTTTTGCCTGGTGTGGTAGAGGAGCCACTCTAAAGGAAAAGTGACTCCTTGTTAGAGAAAAGCCAGTAAGAATTAGTGGAATGTAGGAATAATGAAACAGTTTAAAGAAAACAGTATCATAGCCGGGCTCGGTGGCTCAGCCTGTAATCCCGCGCCTTTGGGAGGCTGAGGTGAGTGGATTGCCTGAGCCCACGGGTTCGAGACCCGTCTGGGCAGTGAGACCTCATCTCTACAATAAATCAAAAAACTAGCCAGATGTGGTAGCGCGTGCCTGTAGTTCCAGCTACTTGGAAGGCTGAGGCAGAAGGATCGCCGGAGCCCAGCAGGGTGAGGCTGCGGTGGCTGGGAGCGGCCACTGCACTTCAGTCTGGGCGACAGAGTGAGACTCCAACTCAAAAAAATAAAATAAAATAAAATAATTTAAAAAAAAAGAAAACTGTATCATGACTTCTGTGAGATAGAGCTAGGCTGTAAAATGATTTCCTGGTCTGCCTGAGCGCTTGTGTAATAGAGAGTTAGAAATGGTGTGCAATTCACATATTGGTTTGGACCACAAATGGTGCTTCTCCAGTGTTTGAAGGTGATTAAAAATAATTTGTTTTTCTAAGCAGTTTAAATATTCCCTTTGGAAATCTTGTTAATCTCTTCATTTGCTTCCCAAACTATTTTCTCTTTAAAAAGAAGAAAAGATAAACTTCAGTTGAGCTTCTGTCTCAGTGAGGCTCCATTCAATTAGAAAATATTGACCAGCTGTATTAGCCCGGGACTTCTACGGTCAACACAAGCACTTTTCACTGGCCCTGAATCTGCAGTCCATGTAAGTCTTGGCTGGAATTCGTGACTGCTCTAGTTAGTATTTTGCATACTGCCAAGTAGACTGATAGTCAGGGGTTGGGGAAGAGGGGCAGAGTCTCATGACATGCCTTGCCCAGGAACCCAATCGCAGATGATGGAACAGCACAGTGGTGGAGCTGTTTCCCTTAATATTTGACTACCTACACATGCATGACTTCTGCAAATATTATCTTCTTTAGCCTCCCAGACACCTGATGTGAAATATTTCATCTTGTCCGTTTTGCAAATGCCAGAACCAAAACTTCAGGCCTGCATTTCCAATTGCTAGTTGGCCGTCCTGACCTGTATGTCACTTGAGCAGCAGTCCAAACAACTCATTATATTCCTTCCCTCTTCCTTTTATTGGTGTCATCTGCATTCATCCATGATTCGAAATCTGGATTCATTCTTGACTCCTCTCTCTCTCTCTCTCTCTCTCTCTCATCTATATATATATCCTATCAATTACTAATTCTTAATGGTTTTACTCCTCCATATTTTGGTATTAGGTTTTTGTGTTTTTGTTTTGTTTTGTTTTCCTCTCTGTATTCGTTTCCTATGGCTGCTGTAACAAATGCCCACAAGCTTAGTGGTTTAACACAAGTTTATCCTTTTACAGTTTTAGAGGCGGCCAGGAGTCTGAAATGAATCTTGCAGGTCTAAAATCAAGGTATCTGCAGGGCTGATTCCTTAGGGAGCCTTCAGGGGAGAATCCATTTTTTCCTTGTCTTTTCTAGTCTCTGGAGGTTACTTGCATTCCTTGGCTTGTGGCCCCTTCTCATCATGTTTTCTCTTCCTGCTTCCATAGTCAAAAGGCCCTCTTTCTCTTCTGCACTTAAATCTCCCTGTCTTTTCCTCTTACAAATTACAATTAGGACCCACCAGATAATCCGGGATAATGTCTTACTTTCAAGAGCCTTAACATAATTACACCTTCAAAATGCTTTGACCATGTAAGATAATATTCACAGGTACAAAGGATTAAGGACACGGATATCTTTTGGTGCTGGTTTTCTTTTTTCACTTTATTATAAAGATGTGGGGTACAAGTCAGGATTAGGTACATAAGTAATCTATGTGGAGGTGAAGTTTGGGCCTCTAACTGGTCTTCACTTCCCCTGGTTTAGAACTAGGTACCCTTTGTGTTGTTATGTGTCCTCCCCTTCTTCCATGCCCTGGTAGTGCCCTGTGACTGACTGCCAATCTCTCTCTTATGTTATTGTGATTAATGTTCAGGTCCATGAGTAAGAACATGTGGTTATTGGTTTCTGTGATAGATTGCTAAGAATGATTGTTGCCAATTCCACCAAATTTGCTGAAAAGTCCAGAATTTTGTCCTTCTTTATGGCTGTGTAATATTCTATCATGTATACATACCACATTTTTATCCAGTCTCTTTTCTTTCTTTCTTTCTTTTTTTTTTTGAATTGGAGTCTTACTCTGTCACCCAGGCTAGAGTACAGTGGCACGCTCACAGCCACCACAGCCTCGACCTGCTGGGCTCAGGCAAATCTTCCATCTCAGCCTTCCAAGTAGCTGGAACTACAGGCATGCATCACCACATTCGGCCAATTTTTTTATTTATTGTACAAATGAGGTCCCGCCATGTTGTCCTGGCTGGTCTCGAACCTGCAGGCTCTGACAGTCCTCTCATCTCTGTCTCCCAAAGGGCTGGGATTACAGGTGTGAGCCATAGCGCCCAGCCCAGTCTACTCTCAATGGGCAGTAGGGTTGGTTCCATATTTTTGCCATTGTGAATAGTGTGGCAATCAACATGTGTGTGAGGGGTTTTTTTTGTAGAATGATTTGTATCCTTCCAGGTGTATTCCCAGGAGAAGGATTGCTGTATCATATGGAAGGTCAATTTCTAGTTCTTTTAGTTATTGCCACACTATTTTCCATTGGGGTGGGACTAGTTTGCACTCCCACCAACAGTGTAGAAGCATCCCCTTTGCTCTGCACCCATGCCGGCATTTATTGTTTTTTGATTTATTAGTGATGGCCATCCTTACTGGGATAAGGTGATATCTCAGTGTGGTTTTTATTTGCATTTCTCTGATGTTTAGTAAGGCTGAGAACTTTTTCATATATCTGGTGACTGCTCATATGTCTTTTTTTGAGAAGTGTCTATTCATGTCCTCTGCCCATTTTTAAAATAGGGCTGTTTGTTTTTTTTCCTTTCAGCACATTTGAGTTTCTTGTAGATCCTGGATGTTAGGCCTTTGTCAGATATACAATTAGCAAAAATTTAACCCATTCTGTGGACTGTCTCCCCACTCTCTTGATGGTTTCTTTTGCTGTGCAAAAGCTTTTCAGTTTGATGAGATGGCTATTTTTCAGCCTACCATACCCCTCCTAGTCCGGTCCTGATCTCTCACCTCCTAGCAGAACTCCCTCCCTTTAGTTTAATTCATCCTCACTAGCCTCACCTATGATTTAAAGTGATCATTCTAAAAAGTAGATTCATGAACTGAACCCCCTGGGAAGGTTGTTAAAAATTCAGGTGCCTGGACTCTACTTCTAGAGATTCAGATTCAGAAAGCCTACTGGATCTATATTTTATAAACCCACAACCACACTGATTTAAATAAGTAAATGAACACATGTAACTTTATGCCATGATGACAGCTACAAAATTTCAAGGACAAACTCAGGGTGGGAGTTTGGGAGAGTGAGAGTGACCTACGAGAGCAATGATCTTGAAACTTTGCATAACAAGCCTGTTGCTTTTACACTGACTGCAGACTGCAAATCAATGAAAATAGCCACATTTTCTATTTCTAAGATGTTTTTTCATATATTATGTTAGTCTTTAAACAATTGTTTTTATTTTATTATAACTTTTTGAGTTGGAGTCAATGTTGCCCGGGCTGGTCTTGAACCTGTGGGTTCAGGCACTCCTCTCACCTCCACCTCCCAAAGTGCTGGGATTATAGGCGTGAGCCACCACGTCTGACCCCAAACCAATTTTTGAATTCTTTTACTCAGCATCTCAAATTTAAAACTTTTGGTTCAACATCCTATATTTACATAAGCTGTTATTTAGAACATTAATACTTTTAAACAGCCGGGCTCGGTGGCTCCGCCTGTAATCCCACGCCTTTGGGAGGCTGAGGTGAGTGGATTGCCTGAGCCTGCGGGCTCGAGACCCGCCTGGGCGGTGAGACCTCATCTCTACAATAAATCAAAAAATCAGCCGGGCGTGGTAGCACATGCCTGTAATTCCGGCTACTTGGAAGGCTGAGGCGGAAGGATCGCTGGAGCCCAGCAGGTCGAGGCTGCGGTGGCCGGGAGCAGCCACTGCACTCCAGTGTGGGTGACAGTGTGAGACTTCAACTCAAAAAAAAAACAAACTTTTAAACAAAGCAGCATACACAATAGCATTTCTTATAGATTTGTATACAGTGGCTAAAGGTTACAGCCTAAATGACTCTCTATAAGAGCTTGATTAAACTAGGAGTAGCCTTATGAGAGTGATAGAAATTATTGGGAGGGGGGAGAATGCTATAAAATTCCTTCCCTATAGGCCACCTTATTACCATGCTGTTTCTCTATGTCATTCTGATGCCCAGTGAGATTTGGAACCTCTGATTCTGACCCTAAACTTGTGGAGGGCAGAGATTGTGTCTTGTTCTGTATTTAGTCCTAGCATACTGTTTAGCACATATTTGGCATTCAGTTAACATGTAGCTTACAAACAAATTAATGAATTGATGAACAATTTAATGAAATACATGCTAGTACAAAAGAGTTTGTCAGTTGTCACTGAAAAACAACCTAACATGCCTAGCACTATGGCTTGTGCCAATAGTCCCAGCCGCATGGGAGGCTGAGGTAGGAGGATTGCTTGAGCCCAGGAGTTTGAGACTGTGGTGTATTATGATCATGCCACTGCACTCCAGCCTGGTCAACAAAGCATGACCTTGTCTTTGAAAAATAAAGCAAAAACCAAAGCACACACACACAAACATCCATGAGGAACTGAGGTGAACTGAGGTGAAGGATTAAAGCATCTGCTGGGAAAAGCACAAGCAACCAGATTGTTCAGAGATAACTGTGAGCATTTGCTGTTGGAGAGTGTTACAAATGCTGGTTGGTGGTGATGCATGTTTAGAGCGGACACACGCTTCCCAGCAGTGACAAGTGAAGCAGATACATATTATTCTGTATCTGTGTAGATATGGAGTGTACAGATAATAGTGAGCACTCATGTAGCACTCACTATGGATCAAACACTGTTCTAAGTCTGCATATGTGTTAATGTGTATGAGAAGGGATCTAGAACAAACCAAAATTTATTTATTAAAAATTGTATATTTATTCTTACATGTTTAGATGTCAGTCACTGGCCAGGTGTGGTAGCTGAAGCCTGTGATCCTAGCACTTTGGGAGGCAGAGGCGAGAGGATTGCCCGAGTTCAGGGGTTCGAGACCAGCCTGAGCAACATGACGAGACTTTGTCTCTACAATAAAACAAAAATTAGCCAAGTATGGTGGCACATGCCTGTAGTTCCAGCTAATTGGAAGGCTGAGGTGAAAGGATCACCTGAGTCCAGCAGGTTGAGTCTGCGGTGGCCGTGAGCGTGCCACTGCACTCCAGCCTGGGCGAGAGAATAAGACTCAACTCAAGAAATTAAAAATAAATAAATAAATACGTCAGTCACCTTCAAAGTACTCTCTGTTTGATGTAATACATTCATTGAGATGCTTTTTCCACTGTTCAAAACTGTTTTTAAACACATCAATTATGATGCCTTTTAGTGCTTCTGCCCATTGTTTGTTTCACCTCTTCTACATCAGCAAAACGTTTCCCTTTGAGGACTTTTTCATTGGGGAAACAAAAAAAAAAAAAGTTGCTTGGAATGAGATCAGGTGAATAGGAAGGGTGGGGTATGGGGGTCATGCTATTTTTGGTCAAAAACTGCTGAGCACTCAGCATAGTGTGGACAATCATCAAACATGAAATGGGCAAATGCATTGAAAGCATCTCCCCACTCCCCCCAAAAAATCAGTGAAGCTGAATGTAGCCTCTTACAACAACACTCACTGATACACTGCTGATGGGTTCCTAGAACACTTACCTAGCAGGGGAAGCCTATATTATAAGAGGCCTGCCCTCTAAAAAATAATTCAAGTTATTTTGAATCCCAACCCTGTATGTGTATCATCTCATTTAATTTTCACAAGAACCTTAACATCTCACAAAAACTCCATTTTCCAGTGATGACATAGCGTAGTTAAATAACTTGTCCATGGTCATACGGACTAGGAAGTAAATCGAAACCCAGGCAGTCTGAGTTCTTACCCACTGTGCTGCGTGGGCCAGAGTCCCGCACTGTCACTGGACAAGATACAAGAGAGATGAAAGAATAAGCCCTAAATGCATGGTCTATTAGGTGGAAGAACACAAGCATATACAACATTTTGAGACTAGAAATAAATAGTTTAATACAAATGTTCCTGTCCCCTGAAGTCTTAAAGACTTAAGGAGGAGAAGTGACTCACATCTTTAATCCCAGCACTTTGGGAGACTGAGGTGAGAGGATTGTCTGAGCCCAGGAGTTTGAGACCAACCTGGGCAACATGGCAAGAACTTGTCTCAAAAAAAATTATCTGGTCATGGTGGTATGCACCTGTAGTTCCAGTTACTTGGAAGGATCGTGTATTCCCAGCAGTTTGAGGCTGCAGAAGTCATGATTATACCATTGTACTCCAATCCAGAGTAAGTAAAACCCTGAGTCAAAACAATAAATAAGTAAAAAGTATGATGAAGCTTTCTAAATTAGGTGCAAGGGAAAGTATAGCAAAGGCATTTTATTTAACCTCAGGCCTAAAGAAGGCCTGGTTTTATTATTACTGTTTATTGTACAATTCAATGATTTTTATTAAATTTGTTGACCTGTATAACTATCACCATAATTTATTTTTTATTTTATTTATTTATTTATTTTTGAGTTGGAGTCTCACTCTGTCACCCAGACTGGAGTGCAGTGACTGCTCCCGGCCACCGTAGCCTCGACCTGCTGGGCTCTGGCGATCCTTCCGCCTCAGCCTTCCAAGTAGCTGGAACTACAGGCGCGTGCTACCACGCCCGGCTAATTTTTGATTTATTGTAGAGATGAGGTCTCGCCAAGTTGCCCAGGCGGGTCTCAAACCTGCAGGCTCAGGCAATCCACTCACCTCAGACTCCCAAAGTGCTGGGATTATAGGCTGAGCCACCGAGCCCGGTAATCACCATAATTTAAATTAGATCATTATCATTACTCCTGTGAGACCTCACATGCCAGTTTAGTTAATTCCTGATCCCACCTCAGCCATAGGGACCACTAATCTACCTCTGTCTCTGTAGATTTGCTTTTTCTCTAATTTCATATAAATGGAAGCATACAATATGTAATCTTTCATTTGGCATGATGTATTTTAGATTCATCCATGTTGTAGCACATATAAGTAGCACTGCTTTCCTTTTTATGGCTGAATAATATTCCACTGTGTGCATACCACATTTTGTTTACCTATTCACCAGCTGACAAGTGTTTGGATGCTTTCTACTTTTTGACTATCATGAATAACGCTGCTATGAACATTCATGTACAGATTTTTCGTGAACACTATGTTTTCTTTTTTTCTTTTTTTTGAGTTGGAATCTCACTCCATTGCCCAGGCTGGAGTTCAGTGGCATGCACACGGCCACCCCAGTACCCACCTGCTGGGCTCAGGTGATCCTTCCGCCTCAACCTTCCAAGTAACCGGAACTACAGGCACATGCATGCTACCATGCCCAGCTAATTTTTTTGATTTATTGTAGAGATGAGGTGTCGCCAAGTTGCCTAGGCTGGTCTCAAACCTGCAGGCTCAGGCAATCCACTTGCCTCAGCCTCCCAAAGTGCTGGGATTACAGGCTGAGCCACCAAGCCCGGCCAAACATTATGTTTTCATTTTTCTTGAGACAGATAACTAGAAATGGAATTGCTCGACTGTATGGTAATTTTGTTTACTTTTGTCTTTGTTTAATGTGTAAGAAACTATGGAAGTAACCTTTGTTTTTTTTTTTTTTTTTTGAGTTGGAGTCTTACTCTGTCGCCCAGACTGGACCTGCTGGGCTCTGGCGATCCTTCCGCCTCAGTCTTCCAAGTAGCTGGAACTACAGGCACGTGCTACCACACCTAGCTAATTTTTTTTTTTAATTTATTGTAGAGATGAGGTCTCACCAAGTTACCCAGGCGGGTCTCGAACCTGCGAGTTCAGGCAATACACTCACCTCAGCCTCCCAAAGGCGCAGGATTACAGGCTGAGCCACCGAGCCTGGCTGGGAAGTAACCTTTAAGGAAAGATCTGAAGGCTGAGAAAAAGAGTCAAGGAAAAGAGAAAGAAAGTCAAGGAAAATGTTCTAGGCAGTGAGAAAGGCAGTAGTTTCTTTATTTCATGTGTGGTACCTATAAAGAAATAATTACTGTATTTTGTATCTAAAACCCAAGGCAGAATAGTATCATCAAAGGAAATCTGTCAATATCTTGAAGGTGATAAATGTGCCTGTATTATAGCAAGGTAGTCTTTTCTCAGTATGAATTGAAATATTCTATGAGGAATCATTTTTTTAAAAAACTCCAACCTAGCCGGGCTCGGTGGCTCAGCCTGTAATCCCGCGCCTTTGGGAGGCTGAGGTGAGTGGATTGCCTGAGCCCGCGGGTTCGAGACCCGCCTGGGCAGTGAGACCTCATCTCTACAATAAATCAAAAAATCAGCCGGGCATGGTAGTGCATGCCTGTAATTCCAGCTACTCGGAAGGCTGAGGCGGAAGGATCGCCGGAGCCCAGCAGGTTGAGGCTGCGGTGGCCGGAAGCGGCCACTGCACTCCAGTCTGGGCGACAGAGTGAGACTCCAACTCAAAAAAAAAAAAAAAACAAAAAAAACAAAAAACTCCAACCTAATTAAAATAAGAAAAAGCAAACAAACAAACAAAACTAAAACTCTGGCCTTGATAATCTGATATGAGAGCACCATATGCCAAAAAGGCCATGACTACTTCTCCTTTTCTGTCTTTCTCTGTGTTTCAGCAAGTTAATCACCTCAGTGCATAGCAGTAATATTTGCAGAGTCTGAAAGCCACAGCTCTGTTTGCATTGCTTCCCAGAAGACAAATGGTGTTCAGCAAAATGCAGGAAAATAATCATATCCAAGCCATGTTTTTCCAGTATGCTTTCTCCCTCTTTGTCAAATTGCGTTAAAGTTGTTTTGTACAAATGTGTGTGTTTTTCCTTTCTGTGTGCTTTTCAGCACAAGACAGAGCAAGTATTCATGACTCCAGCAGTTCAGCCAATCAGTTGAGTACACAATTCACTGGTTAATCCAAGGTGACCTGCAGGTTTAAACTTTGTTTGCAAAGGCAGCTGCAGTAAGACCATGAGGCAATTACGACATTGCAAACCTTGAGCATCAAGTTAGAGAGATGATTTCTAAAAAGCCCCAAAGAAAGATTTTACTTCTTAGGCTTATAACTAGAAGTTCATGGCACATTAAGTTTTCTATATGAAAGCAAGAAGAATCCCTTGCCACAGCTTCTAACTTCTGAGATAGCAGAGAGAAAATGACAGGATTTTTCTCGATGAAAAGTATTCTCCAAATATAGTAATAAAACTCTAGCTTCTTCTTTTTTTTTTATGAGACAGGAACTCATTTTGTCACACAGACTTGGAGCACTGTGGCTTAATCGCTGCTGGCTTGACCTCCTGGGCTCAGGTGATCCTTCTGCTTCAGGCTTCTGAGTAGCTAGGTCTACAGGCATATGCTACCACACCCGGCTCATTCTTTAATTTTTTTTAGAGATGAGGTCTCACTGTGTTGCCCAGGCTAGCTTTGAACTCCTGGGCTCAAGTAATAGTCCTGCCTCGGCCTTCCAAAGTGCTGGGATTATAAGTGTGGGCGACTTTGCCTAGACTTTTTTCTGTTTTTTTTTTTTCTAAGATTGAATAGGAGAGAGGGATCAGTGCTATATCTGGTGGTATGGTTTGGATATGTTGTGTTTGTCCCCACCAAAACGCATGTTGAAATTTGATTCTCACCAGGCACGGTGGCTCACACATGTAATTCCAGCACTTTGGGAGGTGGAGGTGAGAGGATTGCCTGAGTTCAGGGGTTCAAGATCAGTCTGAACAACATGGCGAGACCTCGTCTCTACAACAAATAAAAAAAATTAGTCATGCCTATAGTTGCATGCCTATAGTTCCAGCTACTTGGAAGGCTGAGGCAGAAGGATTGCCTGAGCCCAGCAGGTCAAGGCTGCGGTGGCTGTGAGAGTGCCACTGCACTCCAGCCTGGGCGACAGAGTGAGACACTGACTCAAAAAAAAAAAACCCAAAAGATTAAAAAAATTCAAAGAAAAGATATTTGATCTTCAGTTTGGTGGTGTTGGAGGTGTTTGGGTCATGGGGGCAGATAAAACATTTCCTGCTCTCCTGGGAATGGATTTGTTCCCACCAGAATAGGTTGTTATAAAGCCAGGATGCCCCTTGGGTTTGGTTCTTCTTCGCATGTGCCCACTTTTCCTTTGACCTCCGCCATGTTTCCCCCCCACAATCCTTTTGCTCCTTTTTATTTCCCTGCCTCCTTCCCGCCCCCACTTTCCCCTCCTCTGGTTTTTTCCTCCAAACTTGGATAGATCTTTCCTAGTGACCGCCCTGACTGGGTCTGAGCCCTCCGCCATGTTTTGATGCAGCACAATAGTCCTCACCAGAAGCCTAGTGAATGCTGGCACCATGTTTCTTGTATAGCCTGCAGAACTGTGGGCTAAATAGACATTCTTTTCTTTGAAAAAGTGGTTTATTTAACTATAAGTTATTTAACTACATGGCCACCCCAGCGTTGATCTGCTAGGCTCTGGTAATCCTTCCATCTCAGTCTTGCAAGTAGCTGGAATTACAGGTGCGCACTACCTCACCTGGCTAATTTTTGTTTTATTGTAGAGATGAGGTTTCACCAAGTTGCCGGGGCTGGTCTCAAACTTGTGGGCTCAGACAATCCACTCGCCTCAGCCTCTCAAAGTGCTGGGATTATGGGCTGAGCCACTGAGCCCGGCCCAGATATTTCTGTTTTTTTTTTTTTGTTTGTTTCAGTTGGAGTCTCACTCTGTCGCCCAGCCTGGAGTGCATTGGCTGCTCCCGGTCACCACAGCCTTGACCTGCTGGGCTCCAGCGATCCTTCCGCCTCAGCCTTCCAAGTAGCTGGAACTACAGGCGCACGCTACTACGCCCGGCTAATTTTTGATTTATTGTAGAGATGAGGTCTTGCCAAGTTGCCCAGACGGGTCTCGAACCCACAGGCCCAAGCAATCCACTCACCTCAGCCTCCCAAATGCGCGAGATTACAGGTTGAGCCACCGAGCCCGGCTTCATTCTCGTTTGTATGGTTTAGTTGATCAGACTCTTCCACTGCACCAGGATATAGACACATGGCCCAGACCTGAACAACTGGAGCGAGGCATTCACGGTAGTTGGTTCAGAAGTGGACATGTACCCAAGTTGGGGTCATGAGAATTCAGGAATTTTTGCTGAAATAGTCAGCAGAGGTACCCTCTTTTCTGTAGGTTGTTAGGCTGGAAGAATTTAAGTCTAGAGCTGCGGATAACCATCATCCCTGGTTGCAAGGAGACATACTATTTATAATAGGAGAGAATGAAGCCAGCAGGAAAAAAACTAGAACCCTGAAGCGGAAGAGAACAGTGGCATTATCTCAGTATCTGGAGCCAGCTCTATGGAAACTTATACAGCCCCTGGACTATTTTATTTTGATTATTTATTTTAGGGACAGGGTCTTGCTCTATAGCCCATGCTGGAGTACAGTGGTGTGATCATAGCTCACTGCAGTCTCAAACTCTTAGGCTCAAGTGATCCTCCCGCCTCAGCCTCCTGAGTAGGTGGGACAACAGACATGAGCCACCACACCGGGCTAACTTGTAATTTTTTTTTTTTTTTTGAGTTGGAGTCTCACTCTGTCACCCAGACTGGAGTGCAGTGGCCACTCCCGGCCACCGCAGCCTCGACCTGCTGGGCTCCGGAGATCCTTCCCCCTCAGCCTTCCAGGTAGCTGGAACTACAGGCACGTACTACCATGCCCGGCTGATTTTTTGATTTATTGTAGTGGTGAGGTCTCGCTGCCCAGGCGGATCTCGAACCTGCGGCCTCAGGCAATCCACTCATCTCAGCCTCCCAAAGGCGCGGGATTACAGGCTGAGCCACTGAGCCCGGCTACCTGTAATTTTTTTTTTAGTGATGGGATGTCACTACATTGCCCAGGATGGTCTCGAACTCCCGGCCTCAAGTATCCTCCTGCCTCAGTTTCCCAAAGTACTGGGATTACAGGCATGAGCCACTGCACCCAGTCTATTTGATGTAAAACTAATTCTTTTTTTGTGTGTTTGGATGAGAGGAGGTTTTGTTACATGCAACCAAAAACTCTTGTTTAGGAGCTGTATTTAGTGCTGAAAGAAAATGAACTTTTTCTGTACCTTTGACCCCCAACTCTGAATCAACATAGAAATTCCAAAATAATCTCATCACATAAGGATGGCTTCAGCATGTTTTTGCTTTAAATATACACAGATGCCATACATGAAAAAAATCTGAACAAGCTAAAACTGAAAGAATCCCAGAAGATTTGTGACCTAAAAAGGCAAAGTGACTGTCCCTGGGCCATATGTTATGGTATGATTGAAGTGTCATATTAGTCTTCTGTTCTCTTTCACTATCTTTTAGTGGAATGGATTTCAAGATTTAAATCCTACACAGAAGTGGGTTGTAAAATCAACAAATATCAATTATTGGACAGCGATCAACTTAAAAAAAAATTAAAATAGAATTGATCACATCGGACTACATCACATATCACTATATATCACATTGGCTAAGATCAAGATCACATGTATAAGTAATACTTTGTGAAATTTTGTTTCTGTTGTATGTAAAAATGAATATAGTATATTAATATATATGCACATACACATAGATATCAGTGTAGTGAGTCTAATATGTACTATGTATTTTTTACCATGGTTTGTAGTTAAAGTTTGAAAACTTCTTTAGTGCCTGCTTGGATTTCCTTTATGAGCATGTTTTCATCTGAAAGGGAAAAAAATATATTTTTAATGCCAGTGAAGGGTCATCTGGCATCCCAGTCATGCTAGCCCATGTGATGACCTGGATTCTAACGAAGGTTCTGAGCCTGAGTTATGAACACAACATTTTTTCTGTTTGCCTTCCACATTACTGGGCTACCAGTAACAGGAGTGTGCTTTTGGAAGGCTTTTGGGATTCTTTGGGGGATGAAAGTGCTGCATAAAATCAAGTCTGGTCTGTTTATGGATGTAATTCCCTGTGCCCAGAGATCAGGATGTGCGCTGCGGTCTGAATTACACTGCATCTGATTCTCATTAACTGCCTGTGATTTCCCCCGCTGGATCCAGTTTCCCTGCCCTTTCTGAATTACTGTGCACATGGCTGGCTTCCGCAGATTGCTCAGCCCCGGTCATCTGCAATCGAGTCCGCTGCTCTGTTAAAACCCATGCTGCAATTTGAGTGGACCCATATCAGAAGTGTTTTAGACATAAAAATTCTGTCTAATGATTAAAGAAACTCCCTAAGCTAAACGCTGCTGCTTTACAGAGTTTATTACTAAATGCTCTGGTAAAGGGGATCGATTTGATTTCTTAGACCTGGAGAAAGAAAACAGGACAAGTTTATTACCAGAACTTGTAAGATGCTATCGAATGAATTGTATCCCCCTAATATGTATATTCCCAAGTACTAGCCCCTAATATGATTGTATTTGGAGAGAGCTTTTCATTTGCTTATTCATATTTTTAGAGGCAGAGTCTTGCTCTGTAGCCAAGGTTGGACTGCAGTGACTCAATCATAGCTCACTGTAGCCTCAGACTCTTGGGCTCAAAGGATCCTCCTGCCTCAGCCTTCCTGGTAACTAGAACTACAGGTGTGTGATACCATGCCCAACCAATTTTACATATATATATTTTTTAGAGATGAGGTCTTGCTATGTTGCCCAGGGTGGTCTCAAACTCCTGGACAGAGGTGATCCTCCTGCCTGGGCCTTCCAAAGTGCTGGGATTATAAGCATGTACCACCAAGCCTGGCAAGAGAGGACTTTTAACAGGCAATTCAGGTTATATGAAGCCATAAAGGTGGGGTCCTAATCCAATAAAATTGGTGACCTTATAGATCTCACAGATCTTAGAGAGAAAGATCTTGTTCCTTTTCCACATGTGCATATATGCACCAAGGAAAGACCAGGTAAGCACATATGAAGTGGCCTCTTCAAGCCAGGGAAAGAGCCCTCACCAGAACCTGAGTATGTTGACACTGTGATATCAGGCTTCTAGCTTCCAGAACTATGAGAAAATAAAATCTGTTGTTTAAGCAACCCGATATATTGTATTTTGTTACGTTATCCTGAGCTGATGCATACAGCTGGCAAGCAAGGCCTATCTCAATCCTTTTTTTTTTTTTTTTTTTTTGAGTTGGAGTCTCACTCTGTCGCCCAGACTGGAGTGCAGTGGCCGCTCCCGGCCACCGCAGCCTCGACCACCGCAGCCTCGACCCTCTGGGCTCCGGCGATCCCTCCACCTCAGCCTTCCAAGTAGCTGGAATTACAGGCATGTGCTACCACGCCCGGCTGATTTTTTGATTTATTGCAGAGATGAGGTCTCGCTGCCCAGGCGGGTCTCGAACCCGTGGGCTCAGGCAATCCACTCACCTCAGCCTCCCAAAGGCGCGGGATTACAGGCTGAGCCACCGAGCCCGGCTTCAATCCCTTTTTAGAACCAAAAAACTGTTGTGGACTTTCTCTTAACCTAATAAATACTTACGTAGTGCCTACTATGTGCCAGGCATGTTCTAAATCCTTAACAGTTATTAACTCATGCAATCTTCATAACAACTCTCAATCAAGGTGAGCTAAGTTATTCTGAAGTGACAAATGACTCCTAAATTTCTGTGTTTAAAACCACAGGTGTTGGCCAGGCATGGTGGCTCATATCTGTAATCCCAGCTAGGAGGTGGAGGTGAGAGAATTGGCTGAGGGCAGGAGTTCAAGAGCAGCCTGAGCAACATGGTGAGAACTTGTCTCTACGATAAATAAAAAAATTACCTGGGTATGGTGGTGCATGCCTGTGGTTCCAGCTGCTTGGAAGGCTGAGGCAGAGGGTTCACCTGAGCCCAGCAGGTCAAGGCTTTGGTAGCCAGGAGCATGCCACTCCACTCCAGCCTGGGTGACAGAGTGAGACTCCGACTCAAAACAAACAAAAAACTCACAATTGTCTATTTCTCCCTCACACTTGTATTTTCCTTGTATCTGGTCGGAGAAAGGTAGGGAAGGGGACTCTTCTATGTGGAAGTGACACACTTCTCTTTTTTTTTTTTTTTTTTTTTTTGAGTCATAGGCTCACTCTGTCGCCCAGGCTAGAATACAGTGGCACGCTCATGGCCACCCCAGCGTCAACCTGCTGGGCTCCGGTAATCCTTCTGCCTCAGCCTTCCACGTAGCCAGAACTACAGGCTCACACTACCACACCCGGCTAATGTTTTGATATATTGTAGAGACGAGGTGTCACCAAGTTGCCCAGGCTGATCTGGAACCCCTGGGCTCAGGCAGTCCTCTTGCCTAGGACTCCCAAAGTGCTGAGATTATAGGTTTGAGACACCATGCCCAGCCAATACCTGTCTTATGCTCACTTTTCATTGGCTAAGGTATGTCACTGGCTTCCCTTAACTTCAGGAGGATGGGGAAGTACTATCCTGCCATGTTTCAAGAATGAAAAGTACCAGATATATTTGTTGAACAGCAAAATGACTACTGCCACCATTTTAGGAAGAATATGCTTTTACTGTTCCTATTTTAGATAAGAAAACAAACACAGAGCATTTACGTAATTTACTCTAGATTACAAAACTAGTTGATGGAGTAAGGTTACCAGGCTTAGCAAATCAAAATACAAGATACCCAGTTAAATTTCAATTTCAGATAAACAACAAATAATGTTTTGGTATAAATATGTCCCGTATGCAGATTTAGGGCATATCTCTGCTAAAAATCTGTTGTTTATCTGAAATTCAAATTTAACTGGTGTCCTGTATTTTATCTGGCAACCCTAAGCCCGGCAATCAATCTTCAGCCAGGATTTGAACCCAAGTACTTTGGCTTCAGAGAAGGATAATTCTATTCAGTACCATTCTCTTGCTTCTGTGACCTTCTTTTTTTCTCTGCCAATTTAGTATTTATTTCTCAACCATATGAATAAAGCTGAAAGCAGATTTGAGGACTTTATCAGAGGGGGGAAAACGCATTTAGAAATGTTTTCCCACTGATAGTTTCATGTACAGTCCCAGGGACTGGGGGAGTAGGAGGAAATAAAATCTCTCCTGTAAAAATGAATCCATCCTTTCGCATGTGTCTAGTGATCTGCCTCCTAATGTTTCTTAGCTAATGGATGGAGAAATGTGGGGTGGATCATCAAAATGACAGTTAATCCCCAAAACTTTCCCCTGTGACTTTGAAGTATGGCATGTTTGCCTTTTAAATTATGAAGCACTTAGGCTGATAATAAAATTAGTTTGAATTCTCTGACCACAATAATTGAGCATTCAGGCTTGAGGAGTTGGATCCACATCAGTGGTAGACAGTAGGCGTATCATTATATATGTGGGTGGGGTGAAAGTGAGAAAGGGAGTATAACTCCAGCTTAAGACTCCAAATTTTTTTCAGATACTTTCCCACAAGGTTGGTGGTTGATATGCAGATGTGCTGACAATGATAATACCTGATGCATGATTAACACTTAATAAATACTTATTAATTGCCTGGCAGAGAGCCTGGCATAAAGTGGGAATTAAATATTTGTTAATCAATGAATGATTGATGCCCTATATTGAGATGCTATCATTTGCCCCATTTTACAAATGAGAAACCAGAAGTTAGAGAGTCTAGGTGGCCATCTGATTAAAATCAGGCCAACTTCTGAAGAGCTTTGGGTTTAGGCAAGAACTTTGATTTCTCCAAGGCTAGGTTTGCAGAATTCCTTATTGCTACTTCTCTTGATTTGACTTGGCCTTTAAAGACCTTGCATCAAGCAGCTGAAGCTGGTGACTCATTGCTCCTGTTACGAATAATAACTGACATACAACTAGAAAGAATTGATTCGTATGTCTGAGCCCTTGGATAAAAAGATAACCAAGTAGAGAAGATTAGCATTTCATTACTGCTGAGCGGCCTGAGTTTCACTTCTCAATGCCTTGCAAAAGAAGACAGAATCTTTCCCTAGACAAGATTTTAAAAGCAAGATACAGTCATCCCTCAGTATCTGTGGGGGATTGATTCCAGAACCCCTGTGGATACCAACATCTGAGGATACCCAAATCCCTGTTGTATAACCTATGCATATCCTCCTGTAGACTTTAAATCATCTCTAGATTACTTATAATACCTATGCAATGTAAATGCAATATAAATAAAATCAAGTCACTTAATGACAGGAATACATTCTTAGAAATACAGCATTAGGAGATTTTGTTGTGTGAACATCATAGTATGTGCTTACACAAACCCAGATGGTATAGCTGATGACACACCTAGGCTCTGTAGTATAGTCTGCTATTCCTAGGCTACAAACCTGTACAGCATATTACTGTCCTGAACATGATGGTAATTATTTGTTTATCTAAACATAGAAAAGCACAGTAAAATATGCTAAAAAGATGAAAATAGTACACCTGCACAGGGCACTTACCATGAATAGAGCTTGCAGGACTGGACACTGCTTGGGGAGAGTCAGTGAGGGAGGGTGAGTGAATGCGAAGACCTTGGACATGACTGTACACTACTGTAGACTTGATGAACTCTGTATGCTTAGGTTACACATTTATTAAAATATATTTCTTTTTTCAATAATAAATTAGCCTTCACTTGCCATAACCTTTTTCTTTATACATTTCTTAATTTTTTAAAACTTTTTTTTGATGCTCTTAAAATAACACCTAGTTTAAAAAACACATCGTGCCAGGCTCTGTGGCTCAGCCTGTAATCCCGCGCCTTGGGAGGCTGAGGTGAGTGGATTGCCTGAGCCCGCGAGTTCGAGACCTGCCTGGGTAACTTGGCGAGACCTCATCACTATAATAAATCAAAAATAAATCAAAAAATTAGCCGGGCATGGTAGCGCGTGCCTGTAATTCCAGCTACTTGGAAGGGTGAGGCAGAAGGATCTCCGGAGCCCAGCAGGTCGAGGCTGCGGTGGCCGGGAGCGGCCACTGCACTCCAGTCTGGGCGACAGAGTGAGTCTCCATCTCAAAAAAAAAAACAGAACAAAACCAAACCAAAAAAAAAACATCGTGACTGGGAGCAATGGCTCAGCCTGTAATCCTAGCACTTTGGGATGCGAGGCAAGAGGATTGCCTGAACCTGGGGGTTTGAGACCAGCCCGAGGACTTGGTGAGACCTCGACTCTACAATAAATCACACACAAAAAAAACTAGCCAGGCATGGTGGTGTGCTTCTGTAGTTCCAACTACTTGGAAGGCTGAGGCGGAAAAGATCACCTAAACCCAGCAGGTCGAGGCTACAGCGGCCCTGAGCATGTTGCTGCACTCTGGCCTGGGCAACAAGAGTGAGACTCCAACTCAAAAAAAACCCAAAACATTGTACAGTTGTACAAAATACTTTCTTTTTTTATAGTCTTCTATTTTAAAATTTTTGTATTTTTAAAAACTTTAACGATTTTTATTAATAATGAAGACATAAACACCCATATTAGCCTAGATGAAAGGTTTTCAGGGGCAATAACATGCATGGAGCTGTCATCTTCTATGACAACAATGTCATACCTCCTAAAGGACCTGCCTGAGACTGTTTTACAGTTAACTTTTTTATATAGATAGAAGAATTACATTTCAAAATAATAATATCTAGTAAATACCTAAGCCAGTAGCATAGTCATTTATTGTTATTATCAAGTATTGTGTACTGTACAGAATTATACTTGCTGGACTTTGATACAACTGACAATACAATCGGTTTACTTAAACAATCATCACAAACGTGAGTAATGCATTGGGTTACGATGTCACTTGGTGACAAGAATTTTTCAGCTCCATTATAATCTTAAGGGACCACTGTTGTATATGTGGTTTGTCATTCCAAAACATCGTTATGCAGCGCATGACTGTAATTGTTATGTTGCATTGTTTAGGGAATACTAACGAGAAAAAAACTGCACAAGTTCAGTACACATGCAACCCTCGCAAGCCTAACCACATTTTAAACTGTAGTCAGTTGAATTCATGGATATGGAACCCCTGGATATGGAGGGCAACAGTATTTCTTGTAGTTTGATGATCTTAGCACTAAACTACCTTTCTTTAAATCTTGTCTTACAAAGACACAACTGAACATTCTCTGTTCTGGAAATAGCTGCTATATGCAAAAGCACCATGAGATGGTACATTCTCAGTGAGGCCTATGGAGCCTAATTTCAGATATTAATGTTGGAGATCCCTTAGGATCCTCTTATTGTGTGCCTTGGTGCAAGGGATAAGGAAAAGGAAAGTAAACCCAAGTCTGAATTGGTCAGAAGCCTGCTCATTGTTGATGTGTTCCTTTGATTATTTAGTAGGGATGTATTAATATGATGGACATACACATTCTATAGACTTTAATCATGTAGTAGAAAATAACAATATTAATTAATTTTATTATCATTTTTTTTCCTAAATATACACTGAGGTACAGTATGAACCTTTAAGTTGCAAACTTTCAAAGATGCAAAGGTGTGTTCACATGTCCAATTATGTAAGTTAGTTCATGTGTCTGGCATACATTCTCATATGTGTGCATCCTCTACAAAGAATTATGCTTTTGTGTATGGAACACTGTACAGTACTGTATAGAATATTGTAGTACAGTATCTTTATTTCAAGCCCAGGATGTATTATAAACCTATTACACTACAGTATCATGTAACTGATTGTACTAGTTAGATGCCTAGGCTAACTTTGTTGGACTTATGAAAAAATTGGACTTACAAATGCAGTCTTAGAATGGAACTCGTTCATATGTAGGGGACTTACGGTATATAAGTATTCATTAATTTCTATCAAGAATACTAACTTTTATTTAGTCATTACTATATCCCAGGTCCTTTCCTAAGTTATTTATAATGATTCCATTTTATAACCTTCAAAACAGTCTGGTGGGTTGTTCTAATGCTGCTGGTGGGTACACAGTTTGAAAATGCCACTTTGGACAATTGTGTGGCAGTATCTCCCAAGCTGAGCATATGCATACCCTATGACCCAGCAATTCTGCTCCTCAGTATATACCCATCAGAGATGCATACATGTGTTTACCGAAAAACATGCCTAGAATGCTGACAGCAGCACTGTTAGTAATTGTTAGTAATAGTTCCAAAGTAGGAACTACCCAAATGCCTGTAACACTTTTTTTTTTCTTTAGTATAGGTAAACACCCATCAAACTTTAACAGGGTAAATCAATTGTGGTATTATGGTACAGTCACACAACAGAACACTTATGCAACAATGCAAATAAATGACTGCAACTGCATACAAAAGGATGAGTGTATTTCACAACATTCCATTTTTTAATAAACTTTAAAAATAGGTAAAAAATACCTAGTTAGTCTTAGAGGTCAGTATAGTGAGTAGAATTCTAGTCTTAGAAGATGGTATAGTGGGCACTTGATCTCTGCCCTCTAGTGTTTCTTCCTTGTATGATACCTGGCCTTGGAACCTGTGATTTGATAGGCTATCACCTGTGTAGTTAAGGTCCCTAATCAGCCAGGAGATTAGCTTGACCTAATTGGGCAAGCTCTTAAAATGATTAGTTAGTGGTCAGAGACAGAAGTCAGTGTAACAGGCTGCTTCTGGCCTGGAAGAAACTACCATTATGAAATTCCCATGAGGGCCACATAGCAAGGAGCTGTGGGCAGCCTGCAGGAGCTGAGATTGGTCCCCATTCGACAGCTAGCAAGAGAACGGAGCCTCAGTTATATAACCACAAGGAACTGAATTCTGCCACTAACTTGAATAAGCACAAGTCTTCAATGAGCACTCAAACCTTGTACCTTGATTAACACCTGTGAGACAGGAGTGGAGAATCTATCTAAGCTGTTCCTACACTCCTGACCCATTGAAACAAATAAAAAATCTTCATTGTTTTAAGCTGCTAAGTGTGTGGTAGTAGGTTACACGCCCTAGAAAGCCAACACAAAGCCAACACACGTAGTAGGAACAGAAAGCAGGCTGGGGCACAGAGAATGCTCTGTGTCTTGATCTAGGTGATAGTTATATGAGTATATTTAATTTGTGAAGATGTCTTGTACTTTACACTTACAATGTGTATACTTTTCACTATGTATTGTATACCTGATACAAAGTTATCTGAAAACCAATCTTTTAAAGTACATTGTATACTATGATATTATGGTCTCTAAAGTTGAGGATATAGAAGCCCACAGACACCCAAGCCCATGTCTACCTGAATCCACTGTGCTGTGCTGTCTAAATTGTAACCTATTACTCTTGTTGATGGTCAGGCAATGAAAATATCCCCTCAGTGATGCTACTTTTGGTGAAACTCTGGTAAAAAAATAGAGAGAAAGAGAGGAAAAACTCTTTAGAATGAGTGAGACCTTTGAGATATGTCCTTTTGATTATTCAGGGAACTCTGATAATAATTGCAGTCATTCTCCAGTGGGGCAGTAAGTGATCTCTGATAAGTGTGCCCTTTTATTGCTGTCTACTGCCACTCCTTCCAGGGACCAGCAACAATTTTACCTACTAAAGATTCTAACTTTTGACCCTTCTTTCAACAACTGAGAATGAAAGGAGAGATAAGGGAGAGAGGTAAGAGTTCACCCAAGTTGTGTTTGCTCAGGAAAAAGCATCCATTAGACCAGCACTTTATTTTTCAAAACAAACAAAACAAAAACCTAACAATAGTCCTTTACCAGAATCAAACATGTTTAGAAATTAAGAACCTAACAGTTAAAAGACTCTCTTCCTTAAACAAAAAAAGATGAGGTCTTGCCAAGTTGTCCCGGCTGGTCTGGAACCCTCGGGCTCAAGCAATCCTCTCACCTCGGCCTCCCAAAGTGCTGGGATTATAGGTTTGAGCCACTGCGCTTGACCAGATACATTTTTTTTCCATGGGAAAAAAACGAAAATGTCGCCTATCAGAGTTCTTTTATTTTTTTTGAGTCAGAGTCTCACTCTGTCGCCCAGGCTGAAGTGCAGTGGCATGCTCATGGCCACAGCAGCCTCAACCTGCTGGACTCAGGCAATCCTACCACCTCAGCCTTCCAAGTACCTGGAACTACAGGCATGTACCACCACACCTGACTAATTTTTCTTGATTTATTGCCCAGGCTAGTCTTGAACCCCTGGGCTCAAGCAATTCTCTTGCCTCAGCCTCCCAAAGTGCTAGGATTACAGGCATGAGCTACCGCACCCTGCTACCTACCAGGATTCTAATAGTACTTTTAGCATTAATTCATAGCAATTTTAGTGTATTAACTCTTCAGGGAGTGCCTGGAAAATGAGATTGTCAATACTTGAGTGTTCTTGGAGAAGCTATAGAGTCTACTGAGTATTAACCCGGGGTAGGGAAGGAAAACACAACAAAGAGAATTTGAAGATTGCAATGGGGAAAATGAATTTGCTTCCTTTTGTACCTTATCAAATCCAACTCATTTAATTAGCCAGTTTCTTCCAGTAAATCTTCATTACTGTGTAAACTATACCTCAGTTATATGTGCCCTGAGATAACCTGATTCGCAGTGATTGTGTGTGACTTATTAGTTAGAGATCCAGTGAAGATTCTCTGCTAGAACCAGATGGTTCTCTCAGGACCAAGTGGACCACGGGTCTGTGGTTCTGCAGCACTGGTAGCACCTGGGAACTGCTAGAAATGCAGAATCAAGGGCCCTGCCCAGATCTTCATGATCTACATCTTCACAAGGCCCCCAGGTGATTTGTGCGCACATTTTAGTTTGAAAAGCATGGATTAGAGAACCCGGTATGTTTTGGGTTGTCTGCTAGACTACTAGATTGTCTACTAGATTTTGATGTCACTATTGTGGGATGCTGAATTAGGAGCTTAAACTCGTGAGACCTGCACCTTGGCCATGTTATCCTGATCAAATCCCTCCTTCTGCTTTCTTGTAGTTATTTAATCAGATGGATTGTAAGGTCCCGACTGGCTCTGATATTCTGTAATTCTAAGGAATTTTGGCTGAAGCAAAAGAAAAAACAAGACCCAGTTAAAATGTAATAAGCATGGTAATAACTGGATTAAAGGGCTGCTACAGCATCACCAGGCCACTCTGCAACTGTGGTGGAGGGTATTGTCCATGCATCCAAGCTCATTTCTTGGTCCTTTGTTAGTCCAAATGAAAAATAAGTTCCTATTTAGTAACAATTATTCCTCCTGTATTGAGGAGGAAGCATATTTGATAAGAAAAGATTACTGCTAAAACAAAATGGCAGGCAGCCAGGAGTTTCCAAATTGTTTGTATTGAAATGATTAGTAAATCCTTTGAAAAACATGGTTAATTGGGATCTTTTTGGTGTGTAAGAATTATTATTATTTTTATTTTTTGAGTTGAAGTCTCACTCTGTCACCCAGGCTGGAGTGCAGTGGTACACTCACGCCCACCCTAGCGTCAACCTGCTGGGCTCTGGTGATCCTTCCGCCTCAGCTTGCCAAGTACCTGGAACTACAGGCATATGCTACCATGCCTGGCTAATTTTTGATTTATTGTAGAGACGAAGTCTCACCAAGTTGCCCAGGCTGGTCTCGAACCTGTGGGCCTTCTGGATGCAAATCATGTGTTGATGTGGACAAAGGAGAATGCTAAGACCTAATATTTAGGAATATATTTTAGGTGTATCACCAACTGACTGTAGACATTGGCAAAGTCTCTTACCTCTTCTATACTTTAGTTCTGTTACTCTAAAAGTGACAGATTGGACTATTCCATCCTGCACATTAATTGTTGCTCGTGATAGTGGTTGTCTGGAACTTTGGGTTGAGAAGTACATCAAGACCTCAAGCAAGCTCTGCGGTAAAGAACTGATCCATTAGTAATGTCTGCTGTGAGCAAGGGAATAGGGGAGTAACTAAGTAATTTCCATTTGTTTGCAAATTCCTGGGCTAGGAGCTCTCTGAGGACATTGACTATTTCATTCTGAAAACATTTGTAAAAGGATTTTTATTATAGGAGCAAACTAAGAGAAAGAGACTGATTTCTAGATTTACTATCGCTACTCTGGAGTCTTTTAACTGCTTGAAGTATGTGTGTTTTCCTGTTCCTGATAGCAACATGCTCTGAGGAAAAGAAAAATGTGCCTGTATTTAAAAGAAATTCAGTGTGAGCTATCTGATAGGTTGAAAATGATTTATGAAATGAGTCCTCTGTTTTGTTAAAGCAGAGATTGTTGTTCCATTTGGGGTCCTTTATATGAAACAGATGCCCAATCTATAAATCAGGCACCTTGCAGTAAGGGAGACGGCATTCTTGAATAAATTATTGTGGATCCAGGAAGTAAAAGTGTGGATAAATACATTTTTATTGACTTCTTGGCATGTAAGTCATTTTATCAATTCTCTCTTTGGCGTGATCTTTCCTCCTTTCCTGTTAAGGGAAGATTGGTGATGAGGAAAGAGTTTAAAGTCCTGTTGAGAAACTTGTTCTTTGACTTAACAAGTCCCACCTCAGGTTTAACATGACCCCAGAGGTAGATATGTGGATTTTCCCAGCCTTGTCAAGAAAGTGCTGCTGCTGCATTTGGGTTTCAGTTTCAAGTGCAGTCCTCAAAAGGAAACTGGATTAAAGTAGTCTGTAGAGTTCAGAGAAGGAATACATTTATGGTTGTTGGCTTTTTTTCTTTTCTGTCATTGAGCCCTTCAGCAGTCTACGTGTCACTTCTCATTTTAAAAATGAAAATGTCACTGTTTTCATGTCATTCCTTGACTGTTTGATAATGCTTGATGGAGTCAGCCAATGATTAGTCTCTCTGCATCTGAAAACCACAAGCTCATTGACTTATTCACTGGTTTAGTAAAAAGTATTCATTTAACTTTGGTGGGGAGGAATATGCATGGCTGGCCACTGGGGTTACAGTGCAATTTACACAAGCTGTGGTGTCTTCAAGGTTTACAACCCAGCAAGGGGCCATAAATACAGCAAATCCAAAATGACACTTAATTCAAATATGGATTTTAACTGACTTTGGCAGGCCATCCTCATTTTAGAAGATGTTAATCGTTTTCTTTATTTTGATTTTATTTCTTGAGTTGGTAACATATTCACATGGCTCAAAAATAAAAATGAAGTCAGAAGAAGTCTTATTCTAATTCCTGAACCCACTACCTAATTTCCTACTGTTTGGTCTTTTGTATGTAACCACTTTTATTCATTTATTGCACAGTCTTCTGATGTTTATTTTTGTACAGATATAAACATGTTCTTATTTTCCCTCCTTTTACCTAGAAATCAGGATACTGTTGTATTCAGTTTTGCGTGCTACCTTTTTCACTTAATTGTTTTCCTGAAACTTTTCCACTGGGCATAGAGAATTCCATTCTCTTTCTCACATTTGGGAATATTGTGTAGAAAGGCAATGGCTTATTTACCCATTCGCCTCTGCATGGACACTTGGTTATTCCCAGCCTCTTTCTCATGCACACAACTCTGCAATTGATACAGGGGTATATATGTCATTTCACTTAGTGTTGGCTTAGGTTAAGCTGTAAAACGAATTCCCAGGAGTGAAATTGCTGAGTAAAAAAGTAAATACATTTGTGATTTTGATAAGGATTGCCAATTCACTCCCCAAAGGCTTGTACCATTTTGCACTCTCACCAGCAGTGGATAAGAGTGCCTAATTCTGTTACTGATTACAGAATGTGTTATAAAACTTTGGACTGAACTTTTTGATAGGTAAAAAATGATATAACTGTATAGTTCTAACTTATATTTTGCTTACTGTAAGGGAAGTTAAACATCTTTTTATATGGTTAAGAGCTATTTCACTTCTTTTACTGTGATCTGTTAATATTTCTTGCTCAAATTTGTGTTGCTTTGTTGATATTTTTTTCTTCATGATTTCTGGAAGGAGTATTTACTCTTCTTCATGAGCATTTATGCTAAGGATCTAAGGTAAATCCTACCCCCACCCCCATCCCCCTTTTTTTTAGAGACAGGGTCTCCCTATGTTGCCTACACTAGACTCAAATTCCTGGGTTCCAGTGATCCTGCCATCTTGGCCTTCTGAGTCTAAGCTCAGTCCTGCATATATGTGCATTCATTTAACTCTAGGCAATACCCTAGGAAATTGGGTATTGCCAGTTCATTTTTAAAATGAGGAAATGGAGTTTCAGAGTGACTCAGTGACTGAAGGCCACATAAGAAGAAACAAAACTAGTATTCGGAAGCAAGCTGGTCTTACTCCTAAAATCTATCCTCTTAATCATCCAGTATTACTGGTTTTCTTATGTCGAGGCCAGGGTTAACTCATGCATATTGGTCTTCATTTCCCCAACACACAAGATGATGGAGGAGTGTGCCGCTGAGCTCATGCTGGGTGGCACTTGAGATTCCAGCTGGGATTAGAAACATGTCATGCATAATCCACCCAGTGAATAATCCCCAGGGAGATTGATTTTACACCCCTCCCCAGGAAAGCCTTATGACAGTGTGACTGAAGCCAAGAGGAAACAAATAATAAGTGGCTGAAATTATACAGTAAAAAGATCACACTGAGGCAGGCATTACAGAGCGCACGTGGCCACTGTGAACCAAGCATATAAACCAAACCTCACCATGAGTGGCTTCCCATTAGTGGCCCAGAACATTTAAAAATGTTGCAGCTATTTCTGCCCCTGCTGCTGTAAAGGAGGCTTCCTGGAAGCCTGGGTTTACAAAAGTCTCTCACCATCTTTTTTCTCAAACAGCTTGGTCTAGCACCTGGAGGCTGTGTCGTTCTTGGGAAGGATGATTTCCCTTCCCAGTTGTCCTCTGTCTAAAGTTGCTCATGCTGTGGATGAAAAATTGAACTGGCCCCAAAAGAGCAAAAATAGATTAAACTGTGGTTCATTTATGGCATTTGACAAATCTGCAAGATTCAACGCAAGCGTGTTACTAAATGATTAAAACTCTAGGTTCTCCCCTCTGGGAACAAGTGTGTGAAAGTATTATATTCCTCCTGAATAATGCAATCACTGCAGTCTTCTGCCAGTTCAGAAATATAGCCAAGATGCCCCTTTTCACTCTATTTACCAATTGTATTCTAGAAGCCATCTTCTTTATAGTAAGTGTCCCCATTTTCTTTTACTTTGGTTTATTATGATTTAATAACGTTTGAATGGGTGAATTTAAACTTAATTAAAGCTCCAGACATGTATTTAAGCAAGGTACCAGGCATGTATGAAGGCATGTGCTAACAAGATTCAGGAAGTGTCTCCTGGTATAGACTCAGAGGCAGTGGGAATGAAACCGATCACATACACAGAAGGGGAGTCAAATTGGATTTGATTTTGCTGAAAATTTAATTGAAGTTTTCATTAGGATATAGAAGTTGAAGACTGAGTGTGGTGGCTCGTGCCTGTAATTCCAGCATTTTGAGTGGTCGAGGCAAGAGGATTGCCTGAGCTCAACGGTTTGGGACCAGCCTGGGCAATTTGGCAAGACCTCGTCTCTACAATAAATCAAAAAATTAGCTGGGCATGGTGACACATGCCTGTAGTTCCAGCTACTTGGAAGGCTGAGGCAGAAGGATCACCTGAGCCCAGAATGTTGAGGCAGTGGGGCCATGAGAATGCCACTGAACTCCAGTGTAGGTGACAGAGTGAGACCCTGACTCAACAAAAAACAAAAAGCAACAACAAAAAGCACCAGAATATAGAAGTTCAGCATTTCCCCTGAATAGTGTATGTTCAGAAGTGGAAAACAATTTATGAAAGTGGATTGTTGTTCCCAATGTTTCAGCTTTATGGCCTTCATCACTGGTATCATATAACCAGGAGGATAGGTGGATTATAGTCATACCACACATCAGGGGTTGGCAAACTTTTCCTGTAAAGGGCCAGATAGTAAATACTTAAGGCTTTGGGAACAATAAAGTCTTTGCTGCATTCACGCAGCTTGTAATTACAGTGTGAAAACTGTCATAGAAAACACGTCAGTGAATAAGCATGGTTTTGTGTCAATAAAACTTTATTTATAAAAACAGACTGGACAGGACTTGCCCAAGAGCCATACTCAACCTTGCCATAGAGCAAAACTTGAGTGCTTTCTTCCCTCAGTAGGAAATCCTGCACTGAGTAGTACCCTCAGGTAATAAGAAGATGCTTTCATTTGCAAACATAATTGTCTCCAGACACAAACTTAGAATAAGTCACTACTAAGAGGACCATGGAGGTGGGCCTTCTGCCAGTTCTTTATTTCCATCATCCTTCATGTTTTTGCCTGATTTTATTCATAAGCCACCTATTTATTGCTTCCTTTATCCCTGTCATACACCTCCCTCTTTTCCATTAGCTTTTTCTACTCTCCTATTAACTGTAGAGACAGTCTGAGGAAGGGGTTAGGAGTCTGGGATTAAGAAGCTCCCTCATAGCTGGGTTCAAATCTTGGCTCAATTGCTTATTTAAGAAACTATTTGATTGCTGGGACTGTGTTTGCCTGTCTTTCAAAAGAGGCTTGAGATATATAATTTTTTTTTTTTTTTTTGAGTTGGAGTCTCACTCTGTCGCCCAGACTGGAGTGCAGTGGCCGCTGCCGGCCACCGCTGCCTCCACCTGCTGGGCTCCGGTGATCCTTCCACCTCAGCCTTCCGAGTAGCCGGAATTACAGGCACGCGCTACCACGCCCAGCTAATTTTTTGATTTATTGTAGAGGTGAAGTCTCGCTGCCCAGGTGGGTCTCGAACCCGCGGGCTCAGGCAATCCACTCACCTTAGCATCCCAAAGGTGTGGGATTACAGGCTGAGCCACCGAGCCCGCGAGATATATAATTTATAAAGTTACTGTGATGTGTAAAACAATATGAATGATGCTTCACAAATTAATACTCAATAAGTACTAAAGATACAAAAGAAATCTAAACTGTTACTATTGTACCTTGTAGTCACTGACGTTGTCTGCTCTTTTATGAATCAAATTCTGAATTTCCTCTGGATTTCCATATATGATAATGTTAGAAGCAGAAACGTTCTCAGAAGAGAATAATTATTTTGGTTACTATTTTTTTTTTTTGAGTTGGAGTCTCACTCCGTTGCCCAGGCTGGAATGCAGTGGCACACTCACAGCTACCCCAGCATCTACCTGCTGGGCTCCAACATCCTTCCATCTCAGCCTTCCAAGTAGCAGGGACTACTGGCTCGTGCTACCACGCCCAGCTAATTTTTTGATTTTTTTTTATTGTAGAGACGAGGTCTCGCCGAGTTGCCCAGGCTGGTCTTGAACCCCCCGGGCGCAGGCAATCCACTCACCTCGGCCTCCCAAAGTGCTAGGATACAGGCTGAGTTACCAAGGTCAGCCTGTTTTGGTTACTATTAAGCAGGACTGTGAGTGACAAAAATAGAAAATAACAGTAGCTTCAATAAGAGAAGCTGGTGCAGGATGGTGCCTGGTATCAAAATCCCTTCCATGTGTGTCTCTCCCACATTCATGGTATTGTCCAGTGTGGCTCCTCTGGCTCCATCAGCAGTTGGGCAACCAGAAAGGTCAGGACAAAAAGGGCAAGGAGCAGGAGGGCAAGGAACTTTGCGCATAGTAGGTCCTCAATAAAAACACCTGGTGTGGGCACTTGAACAATGAACAGAATACCAGTCAGCTGGGATTAGTGTCAGTGAGTAATAATTGTCAACAATGATTGCATGCCAAGCAATGTGCAAAGTGGTTTACAGGCTTTACCTCATTCACTCCCCCAGCAACCTAAGGATAATAAGCAGTAGTAGTCGTCTCATTTTAATGATTAAGAAAAACTGGATTTCAAGAAAGTTAAGTAACTTGCCCTACCTAGGTCATACCACTGAAAAAATTGATAGAGCCAGAACTTGAACTCAGTATATCAGATTTTAAGGCTGGTGGTCTGAAACATCAGGCAACCCCAGGAAGACTGCTGAACTATGCGGATATGTTGAGATGATTTCAGGATTCCTGGACTTAATTGGAATAAAAGATATTTGAGGTGCAATAGACCAGTCTCTAATATGTGTGGCAAAGAGATACAAAGAAGCATTTTACTTAGTCATTGTCCATTTACTTGACAATGGGTTTGTCTGAACTTGTTCTATTTTTTTTATAGATTAGTGATAACTCAACTAATCAGGATTAATGACGAAACCCAAGTTAGAAGGAAAATCAGTTGATACAAAAGCTAACTTAAGTTTTTCCCAAATTTTAAGTCAAGGGAAAGTTAATGAAGCGAAACCCAAAAGTTAGCAAAAGGGGAAAAAAAATTCAAGTTGATACTTAAAAGCTAAACTTGAAGTTTTTCTTCCAACATTTTAAGTCATTTAAAAATAAAATAAAAACCTAAATGTCCAAAGATATTTTTAATAAATTGCGGCTAAATATGACCACAATATGGGTTTTTAACAACTACAACTATATAAAATAACTCAGTATTCATTTAAGAAAAAATAAGTGGGCCGGTCTCGGTGGCTCAGCCTGTAATCCCGCGCTTTGGGAGGCCGAGGTGAGTGGATTGCCTGAGCCCGTGGGTTCGAGACCCGCCTGGGCAACTTGGCGAGACCTCATCTCCACAATAAATAAAAAAATTAGCCGGGCGTGGTAGCACGCACCTGTAGTTCCAGCTACTTGGAAGGCTGAGGCGGAAGGATCGCCAGAGCCCAGCAGGTCGAGGCTGCGGTGGCCGGGAGCAGCCACTGCACTCCAGTCTGGGCAGCAGAGTGAGACTTCAACTCAAAAAAAAAAGTGAAAATCTTCCTGTTTGAGGCAGTGTGGGATAGATAGCAGAAAATATACTGGACTTAGAAGCCAGACACAGCATTAAAATGCTTTCTTTGCCAGTTTCTGACTGGGTGGCCAGTGTCTTCCCACTTCTCTGAGACTTAGTTTACTATCTTAAAAAAAATTACTAAACTTTCCTCCACTGGGCTGGGCACGGTGGCTCAAGCCTGTAATCTCAGCACTTTGAAAGGCCAAGAAAAGAGGATTGCCTGAGCCCAGGAGTTTGAGACCGCCTCGGCAATTTGGCAAGACTTCGTCTCTACAATAAATCAAAAAATTAGTGGGATGTGGTGTCTCGCGCCTACAGTTCCAGCCACTTGGAAGGGAAGGCTGAAGCAGAAGGATTGCCTTGAACCCGGCAGGTCGAGGCTGTGATGACTGTGAGCTTGACACTGCACTCCAGCCTGGAAAACAGTAAGACTCTGACTCAAAAAAAAAAAAATTTCCTCCACTATTATGTCATGAAGAATTAATGAAATAAATCACCTCAAAGAGTGTGCTAATTATAACCACCCTTGAAATGCTGAATTGAGCTGTGAATTTGACATTCAATGACTTTTCCGGGGACTTGCTATGCTCATTGATGGCACCAAGATGATAAATAGTACATTCTGGATTTTTATTAGGAAACTAGACCTATGTAAATAAATCACTGAACTTACTCCTTAACTTTACTTGGCCAAAGCAGATTTGTATGGGATTTTTTTTTTAACACTTAAAAAAAAAATGCAGGGATGATATACCTCCAGCAAAGTGCATAGATGTTGTGTTCACTGCTGTGTGGAATTTAAATATGTATGTACCCACATAGCCTCAACCTAGGTCAAGAAGGAAAATATCTCCTGCACCCACATTTCCTCATACCCCTTCTAGTTGGTATTCCCCCAAGGGTAGCCAATATTTTCTAATTATTTTTTAACTTTTCATTTTGAAGTGATTTTAGCTTTCCAAAAAAATTGCAAAGTAACATAAAGAGTACCTGCCTACCCTTTACCCACCTTTCCCAAGTCATGAGATAATTGTCAAAACAAGGCAAATTGACGTTGATACAATTCTATTAACTATTCGACAGACCTTATTTTCATTCTCTACTTATCCCACTAATGTCTTTTTTTCTGGTCCAGGAGCCATGCCAGGTTCACACATCGTATCCTGTTGTCACATCTCTTTAGTCTAGTCCAGCCTGGCACTGTTCCTCTGTCCTTTCTGTCTTTCATGGTATTTAAAAAGAGATTTGTCCATTATTTTATATAATGTCCCTCAATTTAGGTTTGTGTAATGTTTCCTCATGATTAAGTTCAGGCTACGCATTTGTGGCAATAATTCAACAGAAGTGGTCTTGTGCTCTTCCTTATGCTTACTATCCAGAGTATCCAGTATCATACTGTCTCATTATTAGTGATATGAGCCTTAGTCACATGCTAAAGGTGGTGTCTGGCAGATTTCTCAAATGTTAAGTTATTATTTCCCTTCTTTTTTTTTTTTGAGTTGGAGTCTCACTCCATTGCCCAGACTGGAGTGCAGTGGCTGCTCCCGGCCATGGCAGCCTCAACCTGCTGGGCTCTGGCAATCCTTCCGCCTCAGCCTTCCAAGTAGCTGGAATTACAGGCATGTGCTACCACTCCCGGCTGATTTTTTGATTTATTGTAGAGATGAGGTCTCGCTGCCCAGGCGGATCTCGAACCTGCGGGCTCAGGCAATCCACTCGCCTCAGCCTCCCAAAGGCGCGGGATTACAGGCTGAGCCACCGAGCCCGGCATTATTTCCCTTCTAATTAATAAATATCTTATTGGGAGATATTTTGAGGCCATGTAAATATCTTGTTACTCATCATATATTTACCCACTAATTTCAGCAACCATTATTACTATTGCCAAATGATGGTTCTCTATTTTGTTCATTCCTTTCACATTTATGAACTGTAATTCTACTGTAAGGAATAATTATCCCTTCTTACCATTTCTTTCTTTCTTTCTTTCTTTTTGAGTTGGAGTCTCACTCTGTCGCCCAGACTGGAGTGCAGTAGCCACTCCCGGCCACTGCAGCCTCGACCTGCTGGGCTCCGGCAATCCTTCCGCCTCAGCCTTCCAAGTAGCTGGAACTACAGGTGCACACCGCCATGCCCGGCTAATTTTTGATTTTTATTGTAGAGATAAGGTCTCACCAAGTTGCCCAAGCGGGTCTCGAACCCGTGGGCTCAGGCAATTCACTCACCTCAGCCTTCCAAAGCATGGGATTACAGGCTGAGCCACCGAGCCCGGCTACCATTTATTTCTTTATTCAATTATTTTGTATCAATTTTAATGTACTGATTAAATTTTATTTAGTAAATAAAATGTATTTTAATCAATTACTTTATCAATTATATACTTTATATATTTATTTACCAATTATTAATTTAATATCAGCCTGTACGCAGAGATGTTTTATTCTATGTATTATAATCCATTACTACTAGTATTTTTCTTTTTTTTTTTTTTTTGAGTTGGGAGTCTCACTCTGTCGCCCAGACTGGAGTGCAGTGGCTGCTCCCGGCCACTGCAGCCTCGACCTGCTGGGCTCTGGTGATCCTTCCGCCTCAGCCTTCCAAGTAGCTGGAACTACAGGCGTGCGCTACCACGCCCGGCTAATTTTTTGATTTATTGTAGAGATGAGGTCTCGCCTGCCCAGGCGGGTCTCGAACCGGCAGGCTCAGGTAATCCACTCACCTCAGCCTCCCAAAGGCGCGGGATTACAGGCTGAGCCACCGCGCCCGGCTTACTACTAGTATTTTTTTCAATATCTTTTTTAAGTTCACTTAGAAGCAACTTTATGAAAGTTGGTGCTATTATGTTGGGTGCATATATGTTTAGGATGGAATTACTAGCATTTTATTACTCAGATTGTCCCAGGTTTGATCATCGAGAATGCCTTCAAATTGGCTCCTATGTTCTTTAAATATGCCTCATCATTTAGTTTTATTTTGATTTTCAAGACAGGGATCTTGATGTGCTGCCCAGGCTGGTCTCTGACTCCTGGCCTCCCGCAATCCCTCCACCTCAGCATCCCAAGTATCTGAGATCACAGACATGTGCCACCATGTCCCACTTCATTTTTTTAATAGTACTTTTCTACCTTCTGAAACTGTAAGATGTTCAGGGCTGATCTTGTGCTTTCCCTCTCCTAGTCCTGGAATCAATCGTTTATTTAAGAAGACTTTGTTCTTTTCATTGGAGAATGGTGTAGTGATCAATATCTGGACTCTACACATCTTCGTTGCTGCTAGAATGTCATTGCTTTCTTTTTTTTAATTTTTAATTTTAAAGATGTAGGGTACAATTCAGGGTTAGGTATACAAATGTTCATTATGCAGGTACCCTTGTCGATGAGGTGTGCTTCCCCCCACCTCCTCATCATTGCTTTCAATGCTTCTGGGTGCTCTGAGCAGAAAGCAGTAGGAAATATGTATGTATATACTAATACACACATACGCGTCTACTTCCATTTCTACATTTATCTGTATATCAGTGTAAATAGGTATATATCACTATAGTTCCATACTGGTAACTCCCATTCTGATCCAACCATGCAGGGCTTATTCTAGTCTTCCTCTTTTTCTTATATATAATTCTTTTCTCTGACAGAGATAAACTGTACCTCATTCATAATATATTCACTAACTTGCTCAGTCTTTGAGTACACATAACATAGCTTCAGAATTGCTAATCTATAAATCTATAAATCAAATTTATAGATTTGATCTATAAATCAAATTTAACTAGAATATGATATTTGCATATAGTTCTTAGTCTTGTAATATATAGTAAACATACGATGTTCTAAACTTAATTTAGTTTGCCCAACTTCCATCCCTACCCCCAATGATTATGTTATGTGTCAGCTGTAACATAGGTAGGTTTGTTTGTTTGTTTGTTTGTTTGTCAGAATCTCACTCCATCGCCAAGGCTGGAGTGCAGTGGCACGCTCACGGTCACCCCAGCATCGACCTGCTGGGCTCTGGCGATCCCTCCGCCTCAGCCTTCCAAGTAGCTGGAACTACAGGAGCGCGCTACCACACCGGGCTAATTTTTTAATACACTGTAGTGACAAGATCTCACCAAGTTGCCCAGGCTGGTCTCAAACCCCTGGGTTCAGGCAATCCCTTCGCCTTGGCCTCCCAAAGTGCTGGGATTACAGGCTTGAGCCACCACGCCCAGCCTCACAGTTTTATTTATTACTGTTTATATTCTGTTTAGTTTCCCCCATATCTGGTTGATTTCAGTTATGTATTTATTTTTTGAGAATGTAAATATTAACGCGGTTCTAAAGTCTAGAACTATACTCAGAAATCTCTGACTCATCTCTTCCATCCATTTCTACTTCTCTGTCTTCTGAAGTTAATCAGTCTCATTCATTTCCATTGTATGTCACATGTATATTTTCTTGTATCCCCTTCTTTCTTACATGAAAGGTAGCATACTACAGATACTCCTTGAATTTTTCACTTAAACATACTCTTGGAAATGCTTTATCCATTTCCTTGAGAACTTCCTCATTCTCTTTTCACAGCAACACAGTATTCCATTGTGTGAGTGTCCTCTAGTTTATTCTTTCACTCTCTTACATGTGGGCATGCGGGTGGTTTCCAATATTTTGCAATGACAAACAATGCTATAATTATTTGTGTGTATGTACTTTTGCATTGTTGAAATGAGTCTTAGGTATGAATTCCTAGAAAGGAAATTGCTGGGTCAACAGGTAAGTATGCAGTTTTGTGAGATGATTCCAAATTCGCCTCCACAGGGATTACACCAGCATGCATTCTCACCAGCAATGTATGACAGTGCCTGTTTCCCTGAAGTCTTCTATCATAATGATTTGTCAAATTTTCTAATTTTCACAAGTCTGAAAGGTGAGAAACAGTATTTACATTTTTTTTTGAGTTGGAGTCTCACTCTGTTGCCCAGGCTGGAGTGCAGTGGCACCCTCCCGGCCACCGCAGTCTCGACCTGTTGGGCTCCGGCGATCCTTCTGCCTCAGCTTTCCAAGCAGCCAGAACTACAGGTGCTTGCTACCATGCCCAGCCAATTTTTGATTTATTGTAGAGATGAGGTCTCGCCAATCTGCCCAGGCTTGTCTCAAAACCGTGGGATCAGGCAATCCACTTGCCTCAGCCTCCCAAAGTGATAGGATTACAGACTGAGCCACCAAGCCTGGCCAGTGTTTACATTTATCTAGTTAGAAATGAGTTTGAACATCTTGTCATCAGTTTAAGGGTCATTTGTATATACACATTTTTGTGATGAATTGTCTATTTGTGTGTCTTTCCTGTTCCTTTATTAGATTTTTAAGCCAATTTTTTTTTTACTAATTTATATTTTATTTTTTAACAGAGATGAGGTCTCACTATGTTGCTCAGGCTGGTCTCGAACTCCTGGGTTCAAGCAATCTTCCTGCCTCAACTTCCCAAAGAGCTGGGATTACAGTCATAAGCCACCACTCCTGGATTTTTAAGTCAATTTAAAAATATTCTTTATGTATTAGAGATATTAGCCTTAGTCTGTGATACATGTTACAAATATTTTCCTTTTTCCTTTTTTTTTTTTTTTTGAGTCGCAGTCTCACTCTGTTGCCCAGGCTGGATTGCAGTGGCAAGCTCCCAGACACCGCAGACTTGACGTGCTAGGCTCCAGCGATCCTTCCGCCTCAGCCTTCCAAGTAGCTAGAGCTATAGGCACGCACCATCATGCCCAGCTAATTTTTTGATTTATTATAGAGATGCGTTCTCACCAAGTTGCCCAGGCTTATCTCGAACCCCTAGGCTCAGGCAATCCTCTCACCTTGGCCTCCCAAAGTGCTGGGATTACACGCTACAAATATTTTCTCCCAATTTGTCCAGTTGTCGTTTGACTTTGTTCATAGTATTTTTTTGTCATGCAAAATTTATCACTCTTTTATTGCCTCAGAATTTTTGAGTCGTTATTCGCAAAGTATCTCCCTACATTAAGGTTAATAAGGAATTCATCCATGTTTTCTTTTAAGACACATATAGTTTTATTTATTTATTTTTTCCATTTCCCATATAGCTTCCTGATCCACTTGGAATTATTCTTGTGTATGGTGGCAAGTATGCATTTAATTTTATCTTTTTTTTTTTTTTTGAGTCAGAGTCTCACTCTGTAACCCAGGCTAGAGTGCAGTGGCGTGCTCACGGCCACCACAGCCTGGTCTCAGGCAATCCTTCCTCTTCAGCCTTCCAAGTAGTTAGAACTACAGGCGTGCGCCACCATGCCCAACTAAGTTTTTAAAATTTATTGTACAAATGAGGTCCTGCCAAGTTCCCCAGGCTGGTCTGGAGCCCCTGGGCTCAGGCAATCCTCTTGCCTCTGCCTCCCAAAGTGCTGCATTCCTGGCGTGAGCCACCATGCATGGCCATACAACCATGTTGCTGGAAGTAGCAGCAGCTTGCTCATTATCATTGTTGTGTACTATTTCTTTGTATGCCTATAATACAACTTATTTGCTCTTCTGTTGATACACATTTATAGATTGTTCCAGATTAGTGCTGTCTGAAGAAAGTTGCTGTGGACAGTCTAATTTTATTTTTTACCATCGGCTATCCAGTTGTCTCACTATCATTTAGTAAAAATCTATCTTTGCCCCAGTGAATTGAGGTGCCATCTTTATCATATGCTCAATTTTTGTGTCTACTTTGGTCTGTTTTGGGTTATCTTATTCCACTAGTTGATTTGCCTTTTCTTTTGCAGATATTACACTGTTTTGATTATAAAGGGTATTTGTCTGGCAAGGCAAGACCACCCTTGAAATTTTTCATTTTTAGTGCAGGTAACAACTATTCTGACTTCTATCGCTATAAGTTGATTTTGCCTGTTTTTGAACTTTGTGTCAATGGAATTATACAGTATCTGTTATTTTATGTCTGTGTTTTTTCATTTGATCTTACATCTGTGAGATACATCTATATATTTTTTATTTTTAGTTTTTTAATTTTAGTTTTTTTTGTAGAGGTGAGGTCTTGCTATGTTTCCCAGGATAGTCTCGAACTCCTGGGTTCAAGCAATCCTCCAGTTTCTACCTCCCAAAGTGCTGGGATTACCAGCGTGAGCCACCATACATGGCCATATATCCATGTTGCTGGAAGTAGTAGCAGCTTGTTCATTTTCATTGTTGTGTACTATTTCTTTGTATGCCTGTAATTCAACTTATTTGTCCACTCTTCTCTTGACACACATTTATAGATTGTTTCCATATTGGTGCTGTCTGAAGAAAGTTGGTGTGGACAGTCTTTTGTGTGTGCATGCACACATCTCTCCTGGAACCCCTGGGAATGAAATCACTCATAGGATAAATGGAAGTTTAACTGTGGTAGGCAATACCAAAGAGTTTCTCAAAGTGTTTGTATCAATTTATAGTCCTGTGAGCTATGCATGATTTCCAGTTGCTCTACAACCTTGCTAGCGCTTAGTATTTTTTTTCTTTTTGAGTCGGAGTCTCACTCTGTCACCCAGACTGGAGTGCAGTGGCCGCCTCTGGCCACTGCAGCCTCGACCTGATGGACTCCGGTGATCCCTCCGTCTCAGCCTTCCAAGTAGCCGGAACTACAGGCGCGCGCTACCACACCCGGCTAATTTTTTGATTTATTGTAGAGACGAGGTCTCACCAGGTTGCCCAGGCGGGTCTCAAACCCACGGGCTCAGGCAATCCACTCACCTCGGCCTCCCAAGGCGCGGGATTACAGGCTGAACCACTGAGCCTGGCTGCCAGCACTTAGTATTATTGTCAGTCTTTGAAGTTGCCTTACAAGAAAAGAAAGAATACCTTGTATGCTAGATTCGTCTTTCTCTTGAGACTCAGGAGTCATTTCCAAAGCAAAGAACACTCTAGAAAGAGGAAAAAAAACACTCTGTCTCTTTTTCTCTCTGTCTCGCACACCTTACAAGTTACTCATGGCAGTGATAGTTAGGTTATATAGAAAAATACAGAAAAGCTGTTATTAGCCTAGATCAAATGTAGCAGATCGTTTCTTGCCTACCCCAAAGCCATTTTCTCCCTTCCTCCTCTATAGCAGGACCTCAATGTTGTTCAGCATGCATCCTTCAGGGAGGGTGGTCCTGTCTCTAGTTCAGGGGTAAAACCTGTTACAGCTAAGCTAATCACGACTTTCTTAGTCCTCTTACCAGTAATTTTTTTTTTTTTTTTTGAGTTGGAGTCTCACTCTGTCGCCCAGACTGGAGTGCAGTGGCCACTCCCGGCCACCGCAGCCTCCACCTGCTGGGCTCTGGCGATCCTTCCGCCTCAGCCTTCCGAGTAGCTGGAACTACAGGCTCGCGCTACCACGCCCGGCTAATTTTTTTTGATTTACTGTAGAGATGAGGTCTCACTGCCCAGGCGGGTCTCGAACCCATGGGCTCAGGCAATCCACTCACCTCAGCCTCCCAAAGTGCGGGATTACAGGCTGAGCCACCAAGCCTGGCTCTTACCAGTAATTAGTTTAGGAATAAGCATGTGAACAGGGTGGTGGCTCACACCTGTAATCCCAGCACTTTGGGAGACAGGCGAGAGAATTGCTTGAGCCCAGGGGTTACAGACCAGACTGGGCAACTTGGTGAGACCACATCTCTACAATACATAAAAAAAAATTAGATGGACATGGTGACACGTGCCTGTGATTCCAGCTATTTGGAGGGTTGAGGTGGAAGGATCACCTGAGCCCAGCAGGTTGAGGCTGTGGTGGCCGTGAACATGCCACTGCACTCCAGCCTGGGTGACAGAGTGAGACTCCAACTCAAAAAAAAAAAGATGAACACGTGACTCTGTCTGGCCAATGGATATGAGATGTGAGGAAAAGCCTCATCTCTCAGGAGAGTAGGGCTCCTGGGAAAGGTTTCTTTATTGTTAAGGTGACTCCAAAAGAGGCAGCCCCTTTCTGCCTCTGGATGTAGTATGTCGATATGATGCCTGGAACTGCAACAGCCATCTGGCTGCCAGCCAGAAATGAAGCAAATCCATGAAAAAACCAGAACAAATGGAAATGGAGCCTTAAATATAGGATCTGGAACTTGTCCTATCCAAGTTTATGTGAAGTAATAAATTCACTAGTTGTTTAAGACTATTTGGACTGGGTTCTTCTATTACTGGCCACGATACCTAGTACCCCTGATTCTGGGCTTTGTTAGAATAACAAAGAGATAGGGGTCTTGTCCTTTACAAATATGTTCAGCAGCCTCCTCTTTGTTTTTGGCCAGTGGTTCTCAATCTGTAGCATGCATCAGAATCACCTGGAGTATTTGTTTGTTTATTATTATTTTTGAGTCAAGGTCTCACATTGTCACCCAGGCAGTGGCATGATCACAGCAGCCATGGCTCGTAGCAGCCTTGACTTCCTGGGCTCAGTCGACCCTTCCACCCCAGCATCCCAAGGAGCTGGGACCACAGGTGTGCACCACCTTACCGGTAAATTTTTTAAAAAAATACAGACGAGGTTGCACTATGTTTCTCAAACTGGTCTCAAACTCCTGGGCTCAAGCAATCTGCCCGACTCATATCCCAAAGTGCTGTGATTACAGGCATGAGCCACTGTGCCCAGTGAGTTTATTAAAGCAGCTTGTGAGACCCTACTACCAGTGTTTCTGATTCAGTAGGTTTGGGATGAGGTCAAGAACTTACATTTTTATCACGTTCCAAAATAACACTGAACTTGGCCCAGGGACTATACTTCAAGAACCATTGTTCTAGAATATAGACATCATCTTAGTGCATTTGGTAGCATGTCTTAAAATATATATATGTATATATATATTTATATTTATATATATATCATGGGCTTATTTTTATGGCAAGAAATATAAATATCATCATTTTGAATAACTACCTTGTGTTACATTATGTGGCTATACTAGAATTTGTATAGCTGTGTTACTAATAATAGATACTTCTGTTATTTTGTTTTTTGTATTTTTATATTAACATGAACAGTTTCCATAAATATTATTTTTTCTTAATCTGAATGGTTTAGTAATTTCCATAAGGCAAATTCCTGAAAGTAGAATTGCTGGATCAAAGGAAAATGTTTTCTTTCTTTCTTCTTGTAACAACTTCATAATCCATCTAATCTATACTTCCAGATATATTGCCCTTAGATTTAGATATTTTGCCAGGGGGCTTTTGCTGGATTCTGCCTCAGTTGGTGAAGACATTGGCCATTTGTCTTGAGGTGGTCTTTTTTTTTTTTTTTTTTGAGTTGGAGTCTCATTCTGTCGCCTAGACTGGAGTGCAGTGGCACCTCCCGCCACCGCAGCCTCAGCCTGCTGGGCTCTGGCGATCCTTCCATCTCAGCCTTCCAAGTAGCTGGAACTACAGGCATGTGCTACCATGCCCGGCTAGTTTTTGGTTTATTGTAGAGACGAGGTCTTACCAAGTTGCCCGGGTGGGTCTCAAACCTGCAGGCTCAGGCAATCCTCTTGCCTTGGCCTTCCAAAGTACTGGGATTACAGGTTGAGCCACTGAGCCCAGCCAGAGGTGGTCTTTCTTTTATGTTAAAAAAGTTGAACACAAAAGACCATCGCTTGAGCCCAGGAGTTCAAAGTCAGCCTGGGCAACATAGTGGGACTCCTATCTCTAAAAAAAGAAAAAGCACGGCACTGCCAGGCCCAGACTACTTTATTCCTAAGGGTTAATCTACTAATTTTTACCAGCGAGATAGTAGAAGCCTGAGAAGTTTTTGCCTATCTTTTTTCTGTATCATAAGAACTTGAGTGTGCTTCCTATCTTTGTCATATTTCTATTTGAGAGTAAAGGCAACCTAACTGCTCAACATTCCAAAGAGGGGGAAATAAGTTGCATTTGGTTGTCTTCTGTCCATTGTATCAGACATAAAAGAAGGTCACCCTGCAGGGGGAAAAGCCTGATCCAAGTTTTGTCTGCAAGCTTGACCATGGAAGGACGGATTTTCAGATTTTCTGGCCCTCCTAAGCCAGAGCAGCACTTCTAGTTCAGCTGGGACTTCTAGAAGAATTCATAAATAGAGTACTCTCCTGAAGAAAGCTGGCAAACAAAATGCAGATAATGGCTGAATATTACTGGTCTTTGCCTGAGGCAAAGATTGAGGTACCCAATACAATTTTATTTTAAATATTAAAGTTTATTTCTCTTTCATTTAAAAACCCGGTACTGAATGATCCATTACTGCCACTGATTTTTAGCCTCCAAAGTAGTTCCAGTTTTTGCTTTTTCCCAGCCACTGGGGAGGGAGAGAGGAGGAAGAGGGAGAGAGAGAAGGTGGGGGGGGAGAGGTGCAGGATAAGAGGTGTATACTCAATTGTTTTTAAGAGCAATTCCTGGAATTTGCATATATCACTTCTCACATCTCATTGGCAAGAACTTAGCCACATTCTGTATCTGTGCAGCCATATGGAAGGCACTAAAACTCTGATTTGGGAGGTTCAAACCAGGAAGGTGATGAGGAAAAAAGACAAGCCAGGCAAGGAAAGATGTGGACCAAGATGATGTTTTGTGTTTCGAGCCAGTCATAGGAGACACATGGACCATTCAGCAGGCTAGTTTGGTTTGCACAGTTTTTTCTGCAAGGGTTGCCAAGAGGAACCAGGACTGGGAGTAGTCCATGTGAGGGGAAGAGGAGGGGAGATATATCTGCTCCTCTCCCTCCTGTCTCCATTTCCCATTGGTTTGTTCACCCTTGTAGAGAGTGAACCCTCCTCTCTTCCTGTTGTGCTTCCCATCACCTTGGCAACTACTCAGGAAATGATCCCATGTCCTGGAAATAGAAGGGTGACCATGTGAATGGGCCTCTGACTAAGACAGAGGAATCGCCTGAGAAGGTGTTCAAGATCTCTGTTTCCAGACATTACTTAACGTCATTTTGAGTGGAAAATAAAATGGACTTTGTTGAAAACTTTTCTAACTGATGTCTGTCTCTTGGTGTCTGAGACAGTTGCTTAGTACTTTGCAAAATGAACTGATCGATCAGAGGCTGATAGGGAGAAGGCCATCTCCCTTGATCTTTGGGCAAGAATTCCCCTAACATAGGAATGTTTTTATAGGGCATCTCAGAAAACTGAAGGAGGGCTTCCTCTTTCTGCCCCTTCACCCAACTGATGTCCATTAGGATGCTGTAAGAGGCTGGCCTGCCTGCCTGCCTTCCTTCTTTCCTTCCTCCCTTCCTTGAGATTTTTGTGCAATTACCTTTGTTTTGTTAAGAAGTTTAAACTCCTTCATGGAGGTTTTCCTGGGAAACAAGCAATGTGCTAATGGATCATTCCAAATGGCACAGAACATAGACTGCTAGCCAACAAAGCTAGAATATACCTTAAGCTAGGCATGGTGGCTCATGCCTGTAATCCCAGGAGAGGCGAGAGGACTGCCAGAGCCCAGCAGTTTGAAACCAGTCTGGGCAACTTGATGAGACCTCGTCTCTACAGTAAATCAAGAAAAATTAGCCAGGCATGGTGGTACACGCCTATAGGTCCAACTACTTGGAAGGTTGAGGCAGAAGGATTGCCTGAATCCAGCAGGTCAGAGTTGTGGTGGCCATGAGCACATGGGGATATAATGGGGAGTATTATATCATCTAGTATTATAATAGTATTTGTAATGTATATATATGCTTTAGGTTGCCTTTAGCCTTGCTGACATAGTTATTTACCATGAGTCTATGAACTTAAAAATACAACTAGATCAAAACATAACCAAAAGACCCTCCCACCCAAAATAAGAAGAAGCTTCAGTGCTTCAGTGGAAGCATCTGATTGCTTTCCAAGGATCTTTGAAAATTGACCAGCCTGGGCAACATGGTGAGACCTTGTCTCTGCAATAAATAAAAAAATTAGCTGGGCATGATAGTGTGTGTGCCTGTAGTTCCAGTACTTGGAAGACTGAGGCGGAAGGATCCCAAGAACCCAGCAGGTTGATACTGGGGTGGCCATGAGTGTGCCACTGCACTCCAGCCTGGGCAATGGCGTGAGACTCCAACTCAAAAAAGCAAAAACAAAAAAACAAAACAAAACAAAATTGATTCTATTGGCACAAACATTGTTGTGTTTAGGGGTTATGCTTATGTCTTCTAGCTTCAGAAGGCCTAGAAGCAAATCTATCTCAGTGAACTGGGTCATGTTACTAAATACTTAGACTTGGTTTTATTTTTGGTATAATGGGGATTATTACAGCATCTAGTATTATAATAGGATCTGTTATTATACTAGTATCTACCTCTCACAGGTGTGCGGAGGGCTAAATGAGATAAGACACATCAGCTGGGCTTGGTGGCTCAGCCTGTAATCCCAGTGCTTTGGAGGCTGAGGTGAGTGGATTGCCTGAGCCCGCGGGTTCGAGACCCACCTGGGCAACTTGGTGAGACCTCATCTCTACAATAAATAAAAAATTAAGCCGGGCTCGGTGGCTCAGCCTGTAATCCTGCACCTTTGGGAGGCTGAGGTGAGTGGATTGCCTGAGTCCGCGGGTTCGAGACCCGCCTGGGCAGCGAGACCTCATCTCTACAATAAATAAATTAAAAAAATCAGTCGGGCATGGTAGTGCATGCCTGTAATTCCAGCTACTCGGAAGACTGAGGTGGAAGGATCGCCAGAGCCCAGCAGGTGAGGCTGCAGTGGCCGGGAGCGGCCACCGCACTCCAGTCTGGGCAATTGAGTGAGACTCCAACTCAATCAATCAATCAATCAATAAATACATACATACATACATACATACATACATACATAGCCAGGCATGGTAGTGCGCGCCTGTAGTTCCGTCTGCTTGGAAGGCTGAGGCAGAAGGATTGCCGAAGCCCAGCAGGTCGAGGCTGCAGTGGCCGGGAGCGGCCACTGCATTCCAGTCTGGGTGACAGAGTGAGACTCCAACTCAAAAAAAAAAAAAAAAAAAGACACATCAAGCTCCTGGCACGCAGTCCATGCTCAATGAATGGCAGAAACTGTTGTTTTCATTCTAGTAGTTGTCATCATCATCATTGTAGTGGTTGTCATCATCATCATCTTATTGTATGGCCCACTATTGTTCCACTGAGGATCACAGTATAAAATGTTGACTCTGGTCAGAGAATATAGCCTTTGAGGGTCCTTGGTGGCCCTCAAACTCAGTAAAGGGACAATGGACAATAGTGGTCATCAGGCATGTGGGCCATACAAGAGTTGTGTTTGCATAGTATCAACCCTTTCAATCATTGGTGTGTTACAAATTATACTACCATCATGTTGAATTTTCTCGAAGAGTATCTTAGCTTTCCCATCAGAGGGTGAATTGGTTACCTCATGTTTACTTCCCAGTGTCTTGTCAGGAACAGTTGTAAATGGTGTTTGGGGATTGTTGAGAACTCGTGGAGATCCAAGTCTTACTTGCACACTGAAAGATCCTCCTTGCCTGTGGAAACCTCTGATATGGTAGCTAAAAAGAAGAGCACATCCACCTTTCTAAGTCCAGTCTTTATTTTACTTAAAAATTCGCAAATACCTCACGAGAACAGTTTGTTAGGGCAATAATCCTGTGGAATTGCTAATTGCCAGCAGGCATCATTCATCAATTTGTTTACACTTAGCCTAGGATGATTTTGCGGCAATCAGTCTGCTTACTGGTTTCTAACAGAAACCAAGGGCTTCTCCCACAAATTCTGCGACTGTGAAACTAGGAGCATTAGGCTCTCTCTTCCCATTTTGGAGCATATGTAATTGCCTCGGCCCCTCAACCCCAGGAGAGATATCTTATAGATGGAGTGTACATCCCATAAAGTCAAGGTCATACGATTTTCTTGACTAAGCAAGTTTTGGCCTCAAAGACAATGATTCATTGGGTCAATGCCCATTTCTGGAGGAAAAGGGAAAAAAAAAGGAAAGATCATTAGAACGATTCATCCATAGTCTCACTCTCACCACTTCTCTTCCAAGCCTACTTTTATAAAACCACTGAGTTCCAAAATAAGCAACATTGGGGCTGGCCTTTCTAGTTCTTGACCCACAAAGAAGATAAAAATGAAAGCAAAATGAGTCCTTTGAAAAGGATCATAGGGAAGGTGAGCTTTGAGAAGTAAACTTTGTGGATGGATGAACTAGCTGGCTTCTGCTCACCTCTCTGACCACTCCTCTGGGCTCAGTTCCTCTCCCTGCCTCCAGTTCACCCACACTTGTCTCCTTATGCCTCCTCAAACATGTATGTTCTTCCATGAGCACTGGAGTTCTTCCCCGAGATCTTCTCATCGCTGACGCTTATTCAGGACAAATGACCACTCACTCAGAGAAGCTTCCCTAGTCACCCAGCTCAGAGGAAAGCACACTCTACTGGTACTTTCTTTTCTTTTCTTGTTTTTTGTTTAGCTTCTTATTGTGTGCCGGAGACCAACTCCAGCTGGGTTCAGGGTACCCCAAAGGTGGAGACGCATCGGCGATTGGGGGGAAGAAGAGAGAAAGAGAGAGAAAGAAAGAGACTGGACTCCGGTCTAGTGCTGAAGAAATGTGTGTTATTGGGAATTACAACGGGTCTTTTATACACAAAGTCAGATGTGGGAGGGGTGTCCCCCACCCACCAGAAACCTTAATCCATGAAAACTTAATCAATGATTGCCTTTAAACCCTTTTCATACGATAATCTTAAAATCCCATAACAAAGGATAACCTAATCTGTGACTGACATATTCTATAAACCTTTTTTATCCTAAGCTGATTGATTTATGCCAAGTTAAACAATTCTATAGAAGCTTAAGTATTTACTTTACAAATGAAAGTGGCCCATCCCAGAATGTTTGGAATGTGGCCCAGTCCAAAGTTCACAGTGGGCTACCTGCAAGTAACCCAGCCGCATTCTTTCAACAAAATGGCTGTCTTCTAAAACTGTATTCTACAATTTACACCTTCAATAAATCCTAAGATCATGATCCAGAAGCCTGTGACCAATACTAAGGCTCTTAGATGTGACACGAGTTTGAATTATAAGTTGTGTGAAAGCCAAAACTGCAGTTTGTGGAAGAATGGGAGCAATGAGCTTCTAAAGTTAGCCTGTGTTTGTCCCGGTCTGAGTTTTTATGTTTTGAGCTCACAGGAGCTTAATCTGGTTAGTGCTGAGTAGAAAGGAGGAGGAAATGGTGTCAATAGCTCCCGAATGCATCCTAGTGGTCTTGGGGTCAACGGCCCTTCCTGATCCCTAACGCTCAGTAGGCCTCCGTGGCCAGCTCCCAACAACCGTGTTGTATTCTTTTCTTAGCATATTGTACTATCCAAAATTATGGCTTTACCAGTTTTTGTTTTGTTTGTTTTTATGTCTTTCCCATCTAGAACGTAAGTCCCATGAGAGTAAGAACATCATCTGACTCTCTCACCACTCTGCTCTCAGGTATTGGAAGAGATTCTGGAATTTAGTGAGTACAGAGAGCCCTTGATATGGGATCAGATGATTAGGGTGGCCATTCCAGCACTGTGTAAACTTGGCTTATTTGCCTAGCTTCCTGAGCTTCATTCCCTCATCTATAAAATGGGAATAATAATACCCACCTCACAGAGTACATGTGAAGATCACTGAAGCAATGACCTAGGAAAATATTTTTTAAAGCCATTACAGTGACTCACGCCTGTAATACCAGCACTTTGGGAGGTAGAGGTGAGACGATTGCCTGAGCCCAGGGATTCGAGACCAGCCTGGGCAACATGGTGAAACTTCGTTTCTGCAATAAATCAAGAAAAATTAGCTGGGCGTGGTGGTACACGGCTGTAGTTCCAGCTACTTGGAAGACTGAAGTGGAAGGATTGCCTGAGCTCAGCAGGTTGAGGCTGTGGTGGTTGTGAGTGTGTCACTGCACTCCGGTCTGGGCACCAAAGTGAGACTGGGACTCAGAAAAAAAAATCTATTACTGATTATTACATTTGGGAGAGATATTGTGGTTTCATGAAAGGAACTTGATGAATGAATGAAAGAAAATAAAATATTCATGATACTGGGAAGGGTGACTCTTACCATCTGAGAAAGGTAAAGTTCAAGATGCTTATTTCACCAAAAAAAAAAAAAAAAGGGAACTTGATAACCCAAGAAATTACATCAATTGTGTAGATTCTAGAATGTAAGAGCAAGAAAAGATGTCAAAATATAGTCAGTGATTTTTAGACTTGTCTTACTGGAGTCCTGGGGTTTTGTTGGAGAGTCTCTGGGATCTAGTGTGGCAATAAGAAATGGCAAGGAAGCCGGGCTCGGTGGCTCAGCCTGTAATCCCGTGCCTTTGGGAGGCTGAGGTGAGTGGATTGCCTGAGCCCGGGGGTTCGAGACCCGCCTGGGCAGCGAGACCTCATCTCTACAATAAATCAAAAAAATTAGCCGGGCATGGTAGCATGCGCCTATGGTTCCAGCTACTTGGAAGGCTGAGGCGAGAGGATTGCCAGAGCACAGCAGGTCGAGGCTGCGGTGGCCGGGAGCAGCCACTGCACTCTAGTCTGGGCGACAGAGTGAGACTCCAACTCAAAAAAAAAAAAAAGAAATGGCAAGGAAAGGGGGGCAGCTAAGTGGTCAGAAATCCATGCGCCATCTCCCTGAATTCAATCAGATCAACTCCACTTTAATGCTTTTTACATTGTTTCAGAACCTAGTTATTTATTGCTTAGTACTCAACCCCCATTCTTCCTTCCTAGCCCCTGATTTTGTATGCAGCGGGCCCAACTTCAACTCATGAACTGTGGTCAACATCATTCATGACAATGTTGTTCCTCAATTTCTCAACCTCCCTGTAAGTTATGTATTGGCATATGACCCAGTTTTAGCCCATGAAACATAAGCAGAGCCCAACTACTGATAAAGTTTTTAGAAAGCTTTGATTTTCTTACTATAAAGGATGTATGTGGTTGGTAATGTCCTTCCTTTTCTTCCTTCCTCCTCTCTTCGATGCTAACGTCATGCCTTCCACTATATCATCAATCTTGTGACCATGTGGCTGTAAACATTGCAGAAATGCCTGGAATCTCAGAGGCATTGGCGGGGACCTCAGTGAACCACTGAAACAACCCCAGCAACCACCTGGTTCCAGACTTCTTGCCATGTGAGGAAGAAGCCACTATTGTCTGAGACAATTTGGTTGAGTTTTCTGTCACTTACATCCCCAAAGCTTTCCTGACAGGAATACACATATTGTGCTTTCAGATGAGATTGTGTTTAGACCAAGGATTCCGAGGCTAAAAAGAATTTGAAATATGATCTCATCCCATCTTCTCACTTTAGAAATAAGGAAACAGTTTCAGTTGTCTATTGCTCCATTAAAACTAGTGGCTTAGCCGGGCTCGGTGGCTCAGCCTGTAAACCCGTGCCTTTGGGAGGCTGAGGTGAGTGGATTGCCTGAGCCCGCGGGTTTGAGACCCTCCTGTGCAGCGAGACCTCATCTCTACAATAAATCAAAAAATCAGCCGGGCGTGGGAGCGCATGCCTGTAATTCCGGCTACTTGGAAGGCTGAGGCGGAAGGATCGCCGGAGACCAGCAGGTGGAGGCTGCGGTGGCTGGGAGCGGCCACTGCACTCCAGTCTGGGCGACAGAGTGAGACTCCACTCAAAAAAACAAACAAAAAAAACTAGTGACTTAAAACAACTGCCAGGGTAACCCCCTTGGGACCCCTGCCACTGTGGGAGCTTTTCTGTCCTCTCAATAAATCCTGCTATAAACAACAACAACAACCACAACAAAACCCTGCCATTTTGTCATCTCTTACAATTTTGAGTTGACTGGGTTCAGCTGGGCAGTTCTGGTTTTTGTGATGTCTGCTATTGCTACAGTTTACCATGATGTTCAATGGACTCATTTGTCTAGTGCCTTGACAGGAATATCTGGAAGGCTGGGCTCAGCTGGGATACCAGGCCTCTATCTTTCCTCTATGATTTTAAAGTTTCTCCCTGTCCATGTAACCTTGGCATGTGGACTTTCTTTTTTTTTGAGTTGGAGTCTCACTCTGTCACCCAGACTGGAATGCAGTGACCGCTCCTGGCGATCCTTCCGCCTCAGCCTTCCAAGTAGCCGGAATTACAGGCATGCGCTACTACGCCCGGCTGATTTTTTGATTTATTGTAGAGATGAGGTCTCGCTGCCCAGGCGGGTCTGGAACCCACGGGCTCAGGCAATCACTCACCTCAGCCTCCCAAAGGCGCAGAATTACAGGCTGAGCCACCGAGCCCGGATGGCATGTGGACTTTCTACACGGCACCTCAGGGATCCCAAATGCAGAAACCACCAGGCCATCTTAAGGCTTAGGTCTGGATCCAGCATACTGTCATATCTGCCCCGTCCTATTGGCTAAAATGAGTCACAGGACTCTTTATATTCAAGGGCAGACGACTATCTGAGGGCTAGAATACAGGAGGTATGCTTTATAAGGGCAATCTTTGCAGATTAGCTACTACAAAAAAGGAGAGCCTGACTGTGAATGCTAGTTGTCTAAACTAATAGAGTCTTAACTATTAGCAAACCATTGACGTCAGAGCGATCCATAGCAGGATGAAATGAGGGGTATGGGGAAAGAGAAAGTACTTAACCTTAGCCCAGAGTTTTTAACCTAAACACTATTGACATTTGGGGCCAGATAATTGTATGGGGACTTTCCTGTACATTGTAGAATATTTAGCAGAATTCCTGGCCTCTACCTAGTAGATACCAGTAGCATCTCCCCTCCAATTTACCAACCAAAAAACTCTTTTGTTGTTGCTGAATGTCCCCTGGGGACAAAACCATCCCCCAGTTGAGAACACAGCCCTTGCCTTAGGGGTATTTAGAGTGAGTCTGTAACTTCACAGAAACCCAGCTGGGTTGGAGAACCAGTCTCACATGTGGGCCAGTGGAGCACATTTACATTCTTGAATGTTTCCAGTGGGAAATGAAAAACATAGGATAATTAATTTCACACTCTGATCCACATGTTTTATGTGGAGCCTTTACTTTGCATAAAGTCTTTTTCGTTTCTGCTGTGAGTTTACCAAGTTTACTTTTCAGAATGTGCCCCCAAGTAGCACTAAACAATTCCCTTATTCTTTTTCCTTTTTCTTTTGCCAAGAGTTATCCACAAATGCGTAGGTAAATTTTCAAGCCATGGGGCTGGGTGAGATCAGTTAGAAAAATAGGCAGATGAAGAAAAAAGGAAAGATGGCAGCCTATGCCAGTATCTGCCCTGAGCCCTCCAACATTTAGAGGTGAGTGTATGTATATAAACACCAGAAACCAGAGAAGAGTTTATATACATAGAAAACTGGAAAATTGTACATATACAAATAAAGTTTTTTATAGACATGGAGAAAACATAAAACTTCACTTGTATATGTACATTTTCTGGTTTTCTATGTATATAAACTTTAAAAATTTTTATATTTTAAATTATATATATGTGTATGTGTGTATATATATATCTATATATACACACTCAAAAAAATTATATGTATATACATTTTGAGTTAAAGTCTTACTTTGTTGCCCAGGCTGGAGGGCAATGGCATGCTCATAGCTGTTGCAGCCTCCACCTGCTGTGCTCAGGTGATTCTTCTGCCTTAGCCTTCCAAATAGCTGGAACTATAGGCATGCACCACCACACCTGGCTAATTTTTTGATTTATTGTAGAGGTGAGGTCTCTCCGAGTTGTTGAGGTTGGTCTCAAACCTCTGGGCTCAGGCAGTCTTCTCACCTCTGCCTCTCAGAGTGCTAGAATTACAGGTGTGAGTCACCATGTCCAGTTGGTTCTCTATCTAATATATATATTCACATATTCACATAATACACACAGGTGTGTGCATATATATATTTATTTTTCTTAATTAGAGACCAATTTAATATATAGAATAAGAAGGAAGAATCTAAAATAATTCTGGGTCTCATTTGGACAAAGCATAGGAATCAATCTGGTCACCTCCAAGTCCAGGCTTGTAATTGTCCCCTGTAGAATATAAGGAAGCATATTCATGAGATCCATGAAACGTACCTGCCTTGTTTACCCCTGTGTCCACTGTGCCTTGAAAGGGGCATGGCATGGAGTAGGTGCTCAGTATGTGTTTGTTGAATGGATGTCTGTGCTGCAAGGCAAAGAACTTTAACTTGGAGAATCCGACAACTTGGGAGATAGGTGCATTCCTGTGTGCTATCATTGCAGTTGATGCGGTTGGTGCCCTTCAAAATCCCCTTTACTAAGAGGGTCATCTGTCCTCCAGCTGCTGTGAGCAATGGCTTGATCCAGGTAGAGATGAAGATGACTTGGACCTGGGTGTTTATTGTCAGTAGCAGTGATGGAAGTGGTTGGATTCTGGAGACATTGTGGGAGTAGAGCCAACAGGAATTCCTGTGGAAAATGAGACAAAGAGAGCTGCAAGGAGGAAGTCAAGGTTTTAGGCCAGAGCAACTGGATAGATGAAGTTGATATTTGTGGAGATGGGGAAGACTGCATGTGGAACAAGTTGGGGGTAGGGAGGAAGGGCAGGAGTCAAGTTTTGGCCATGTTAGTTTTGACATATGAATTAGACATTCAAGAGAAGAAATTAAGTGTAGTTTAATAACTGGGTATTAATAATTTGGGAATTAACAAATAATTTAAAAGTGGGCAAAAAATGTGAACAAACATTTTTCTTTTTCTTTTTTTTTTTTTGAGTTGGAGTCTCACTGTCGCCCAGACTGGAGTGCAGTGGCATGTTCCCGGCCACCGCAGCCTGGACTGCTGGGCTCCGGCAATCCTTCTGCATCTGCCTCCCAAGTAGCCGGAACTACAGGAACGCGCTACCATGCCCAGCTAATTTTTTATTTATTGCAGAGAAGTTCTCGCCAAGTTGCCCGGGTAGGTCTCGAGCCCACGGGCTCAGGCAATCCTCTAGCCCTGGCCTGCCAAAGTGCTGGGATTATAGGCTGAGCCACCGAGCCTGGCAACAAATATTTTTCAGAAGATGACAGAAGCAGCCAATAAACATTTGGAAAAATGCTCAACATCCCTAATCATCAGATTAAAACCACAGTGAGATACAATCTTACACCAGTCGGAATGGCTATTAATAAAAAGTCAAACAATAACAGATGCTGGCAAGGTTGTGGAGAAAAAGGAACACTTAGTCACTGTTGATGGATATGCACATTATGCAGTTTCAGTGGGAAACACTGTGGAGATTTCTCAAAGAAATAGAAATAGATCTCCCATTCAATTCAACTATCCCACTACTGGGTATATACCCAAAGGGAAAGAGATCATTATATAAATATATATATATATATTTATATATATATTATATAAATTATATAAATATATATATATTATATATACCTGCACTCATGTTTATCACAGCACTATTGACAACAGCAAAGAGATGGAATCCACCTAAGTGTCCATCATTAGAGGACTGGATAAAGACCACACCATGACCATACACTAATGGCTACTACTCAGCTATAAAAAGGAATGAAATCATGTCTTTTGCAGCAACATGGATAGAACTGGAGGCCATTTTCCAGAGTGAAATAACTCAGAAACAGAAAGTCAAATACCGCATGTTCTCACTTATAAGCAGAAGCTAAACAGTGAATACACATGGACACTCAGAATAGAATACTAGACCCTAGAGACAATAAAAGTTGAGAGGGTAAGAGTTGAAAAATTTTCTAATGGGTACAATGTTCACTGTTCAGGTAATGAGTACATTTAAGCTCAGACATTACTATATGTGACAGATGCATGTAAGAAAAAAATAATTTGGAAGTTGTTACCATTTGAAATCATTGAGACTGAAAGGAATCACCAAGAGACAGTATACTTAGAGAAGAGCAGAGGAGCAATCTGTCCCGGGAACTTTGATATCAATGGGTCTCTAAGTTTCATTTCAGTTATCTTATTCTGCAATCCCTTTGGGGATAATAAGTTTTGCAGTCTTTTCCCAAATCTAAAAAAGTCAGCGTATTTACTTTTAATTACTCATCATTTTAAACAAATTGTTGCCGTTCCAGTAATCTACTGCAGCATAACAAACTTCACCAAAACTCAGTGACTTAAACATCAATCATTTTATTATAGTTCATGATTTTGCAGAGTATGGGCTGGGCTTGGTGATTCTTCTGATCCAATTGGGATAGGTAGAAGTCTTAATAGTGGTATTCAATTGATGGATGAATGAATATATTCATTGAGGTCTATGTAAACGAATCTTGCAGCCAAGCATATAGGAGCAGATGAATAGAAGTTACCCTAGAGTATGCAGGAAGAGTGGATGGGGTGTTCTTACAGAGAAGACTCCAATCTTTTCAACCTCCAGGGCTGTTTCAGAAGCAGAAGGAAATCACCAGAAGTTTGGCAAATAGCACACTAAATGAGAAGATACAACTTTACTAGTGTACAGAGAAAACAGAATCCCATTGGCATGTAGGCATTCCTCTAGGTCGTCACTCTTATCTAATGCTTGAGCCTTGACCTCGGGGAATATTTTTTAGGTTTTTCCAGGCAGAAATACTGTTTTCTTCTGCTGTGTTTCTGCAGCATTCTGCACTTACAGGAAGTCCTCATGATCGGAGGAAAACTGCTGCTAGATAAAGACACTTCAAATGAAGAGCAAACTTCAGAGTGTAGGGTAGGTGTGTGTTTGAGACTAGAGTGGGTTCCATGGGAATTTAACCACGAAAGAAAACAAAGTAAAGTTATAAAAGAAAATCCTTTTTTCTTATTAAATAAAATTTTACTTCTGATTGCAACTACGTGCAAGAGGCAAAGAGTGAAATACGTGTTGATTGTGTGTGTTTTTTTAAAAAATGTTTTGTAGAGATGGGTTTTCACTATGTTACCCAGATTAGTCTTAAACTCCTGGCCTCAAGTGATCCTCCCATCTCAGCCTCCTGAGTATGTTTTGCATAATGTTTGAATCAATACAATTTTATAATAAAATGGCATGACAAGTCATCCTTTATTCAAGTGTCACTTTTTCATATTGATAAAGATCAGTTTTGCATTTATATACACTCATATACACATACCTGAGTATGTATATGTGTATATATACACCTATATACATGTAAATAATGTGCACATGCACTTCGATATTTTAAACCTTTTAAATCTGTTTGTTTGTTTTTGGTTTTTTTGAGTTGGAGTCTCACTCTGTCGCCCAGACTGGAGTGCAGTGGCCGCTTCCGGCCACCGCAGCCTCGACCTGCTGGGCTCCGGCGATCCTTCCGCCTCAGCCTTCCAAGTAGCCGGAATTACAGGCATGCGCTACCACGCCCGGCTGAATTTTTTTTTTTTTTTTTTGATTTATTGTAGAGATGAGATCTCACTGCCCAGGCGGGTCTCGAACCCGCGGGCTCAGGCAATCCACTCACCTCAGCCTCCCAAAGGCGTGGGATTACAGGCTGAGCCACTGAGCCCGGTTACCTTTTAAATCTGGAATATACTTATGGGAAAAGGGTCAGGTGTGGTGGCTCATGCCTGTAATCCCAGCACTTTAAGAGGATGAAGCAGAAGGATCACTTGAGGCCAGGAGTTGAAGATCAGTCTGGGTAACATAGTGAGACTCCATCTCTAAAAAAGTTAAAAAAGAAAACTTAGCCAGGTACAGTGGCATGCCTGTAGTCAGAAGGCTGAGGGGGAAGAATCATTTGAACTCAAGAGTTGGAGACTGCAGTGAGCTACAATTGCACCACTGCACTCCAGTATGGGTGACAGAGCAGGACTCTGTCTCTAAAAGACAAACAAACAAAAAAAATCCAAAATACAGAAAAAGACACAAGTCGTAAGTGTATAGCTCAATGAATTTTAATTTTCATAAACCATTCACATCCAGATAGTCAGTACCTATCCCCAGAAACAGAATAATTCCAGCATCTCTTGTGCGAATGCGCTCGTTATTCAGCCTCACCCCCACCCCCAGTAACAATTCTCCTGACTTCTAACAGCAGACATGAGTTTTGACTGTCCTTGAACTTCATATGAGTAGAATTGTCTTTTGTTATCTGGAATGTTTACACATATTGTTGCTAACAGTTTTGTATTCATTCTCATTGCCGTATATTCCATAGTATGCATATACCAACATTTATCTGTTGGTGTATGTTCAAAATGACATTTTGCCCATTGTTGTTGCCCAACATTTCTCTGTTCCACCACTGATAGATATTTGGGAAGATTTTAGTTTGAGGCTCTTGGGCATAGGACTATGAATGGGGTTCAGGACATGTTACTGCCCAAATATGGCGTCTTGGCATTTGAGAAAATCACAGAAGCAAAAAGGTCTCCCTGATCTTTTCCTGCCCTTTTCCCCTGAAGCATTCTGTAAAAAGTAACTGACCTTTCCCTGAAGTAAATAGTAAGACCCTCATTTCAGAGAGGTTCTTCCTATACCCAGAGAAAGGAATGAAGTCAGAGATGCCAAGAAGAATCTGAAAAAACAAAATTTGTAAGTTCTCCCCAGTTTGTTACCATTAGGTCAGTCATACCCCTGTCCACCAGTCATACTTTTGCACATCTCTTCATAAAAATACACCATTTAGCTGGGCTCGGTGGCTCAGCCTGTAATCTCGCGCCTTTGGGAGGCTGAGGTGAGTAGATTGCCTGAGCCCGTGGGTTCGAGACCCGCCTGGGCAACTTGGTAAGACCTCATCTCTACAATAAAATCAAAAATTAGCCGGGCGTGGTAGCGCGCACCTGTAGTTCCAGCTACTTGGAAGGCTGAGGCGGAAGGATTGCCGGAGCCCGGCAGATCGAGGCTGCGGTGGCCGGCAGCGGCCACTGCACTCCAGTCTGGGCAACCAAGCGAGACTCCAACTCAAAAAAAAAAAAAAAACAAAAAAAACCCACCATTTTCTCTGTTTCTTTGGGTCTTCATTTCTGAAAACTCCCATGTCATATAAATCTTATATTAAATAAATGTATATGTTTTTCTGTTAGTCTGTCTTTTGTTATAGAGACCTCATCCATGAACCTTCTGATGGGTGAGGCTAAAATATTACTTTTTCCCCCCACAGGTTTTATGAACATCATAGTACATGAGTTGTAGTACACATGTGTATCCATCTGTTGGGTCACAATTTAGTTGTTCTTGCCTGTGAATCTGTTAACTTTTTCTCCATATTATATCTTTAAGGTTTACATATATTGTTGCTGACAGTTTTGTATTCATTCTCATTGCTGTGTATCCCATAGTATGCATATACCAGCATTTATCTGTTGGTATATGTTCAAAATGACATTTTGCCCATTGTCGGAACTATAGGTGTTGAGTTTAATGGACATTTGATACACTTTATAAAAGAATATACAATGAATGATTCAGTATGAAAATTTAGAGTTATCATATCCACAGTTTTTGTGGATAGAGAAACAGGGTGCAAATAATGCCAGTGAAACAAATATTCATCAAAGGAAGAATGACATCGACTCCTCTAAATATTTTGTGAGAGGCATCTAAGAAGACAGATACCTTTGAGGAGATTAAGCAGCCAATTATACTGAGTTCACACTGTTTCTCATTTATACACAAAAATACTTCCCATCACACATCAAGTCGTGCAACTAAAGGCAGGAGAAATGGCCAAATTCCTTGAAATAGATGAAAGGCATTTCAATGTGGAGAGGAACTGATGTGTCTCTTTTGTGTCATGCAAGACTGCCACTAAGGCCTTGCATCATAGTTTTGTTGGTGGCATTTTTATTCTTCCTTGGAGATAGATAAATAACAATGGATTTAGTAATAATGATATCTTAGAGTTGATAAAATATGATAATTTGAATAATGTTCAGGTTGTAATTTATTGGCTCAAGCATTGTGCTCAGCAATTTTCAAACATTCTTTGATCTAATTTAACTGCAGCCCTATATATGGTAGCTAATATTTTTAGCCTTGGAGACTTCAGGCACATTGTGCAAAGCTACATTGATAATCAGTGTCGGGGCCAGGACTCAAATTCAAGTATGTGTGACTTACTGAATGCTGACTCTGCCCAGCACTGGGAGGTGTGAGGTTTTCCAGCTGCTCTGTTGGAGAATGACTCACCTAAAGTGAGCAGGGACAGGAAGATCACATTGCTGTTGTGTCTAGGCAGTATTCTTCCCTCCAGCTTTGACAGCCCTAAAGCTACCACACTGGCCCAATTCCTCATCATTTGTTACTCTCGTTTGTTGTAATAGCATAACAGTCTCCTTGTAAGTCTCCCTACTTCTAGCGTTATCCCTTTATCATCTGTTTACAGCCAGAGTGAGCATTTAAACATAGGTTAAGCCAGGTATGGTGGCTCACACCTGTAATTCCAGCACTTTGGGAGATGGAGGCGAGAGGATTGTCTGAATCCAGGGGTTCGAGACCAGCCTGGGCAACATGGCGAGACCTGGTCTGTACAATAAATTAAAAAATTAGCCAGGCATGGTGGCGCAATTCTGTAGTTCCAGCTACTTGGAAAGCTGAAGTGGAAGGATCACCCGAACCTAGCAGGCTGGAGGCTGCAGTGGCTGTGAGCATGCCACTGTACTCCAGCCTGGGTGACAGAGTGAGAATCCAACTCAAAAAATAAATAACTAAAAATAAAATAAAATAAATATGGGTCAGAGCTCCACTCCAAATCCTCCAAAGGCTTCCTATCTCACTTGGCATGATAACTAAAGTATACAGTGTCCTACAAGGCCTTGTGTCATAACTTTATATCACTCTCTGACTTCCTCCCTTATTTCCTCCCTTCCTCCCTCAGCTACAGCGGTTCTGGCCTCCTTAAATGCCCAAACTCAGGGTCTTTCTCACTTTGTGTCCCTCACCAGGAGCAGATTTGGAAACAAGAATTTGAGGAAAAGTCGTTTACTTGGACAGTGAAGGAAACACTCATAAGGAATTGGGAAGGGAGGTAGAAAAGGAAAGACCCCTAATAAAAGGTGGGCTACAAAGCCAGCGACCCCTGTGGGAAACTGATCTCAATTCTACTGGCCAGGTCTGGGAGCCAGCATAGCCCTTGTGCATTATGGGCAAAGGGCAAGGGGTCTAGGGGTATCTGGGACCATCAAATCTCTGGTCCCTGGCCTGGGTTAATTCTTACCTCTGCCAGCCAACTGTATGTGGGCAGAGTAGGGTCTAGTGCCCAGAGAAAGCCCTCGGGTAGAAAGAATCCTGATGCTGGCAACTTGATCTCTGGCTGGCACTAAAATGGTAGCACTAGAGGCATATGATCAAGACCTTGAAAGTATCCTCTACAGATCCTTGGGTTTGCCGTTCCCTCTGTCTAGCACACTCTTCCTTCAATATTCACATATTGTTCCTTCAGAGCTACACTCAAATGACCCCTCAGGTAGGCCTTTTCTGATGATCACCTTCTCCAAATTGCCCGCTAATTCCTAACACATACATATATCTTGTTGATTGTCTTTCTTCCCCCACTAAATAGAGGCGCTATGAGAGCAGGGATTTTAGTCTGTTATGCTTGCTGCTTTATCCCCAATATCTAACATAGTGTCTACTACATAGTAGGAGTTCAATAAATATTGAATGAGTAAAAGATCATTTAAAAATCTTGGGCTAGGAATGCTGGGTCACACCTGTAATCCCAGCACTTTGGGAGGCCAAGGTGGGAGGATTACTTGACACCAGGAGTTTGAGACCAGCTTAGGCAACATAACAAGACTTTGTCTCTAAAAGTAAAAAAAATTAACTCGGCATAATAGCAGGTACCTATAGTCCCAGAGACTCGACAGGCTGAGGCAGGAGAATCACCTGAACCCAGGAAGTCAAAGCTGTAGTGAGCCGTAATTGTGCCACTGCCCTCTAGCCTGGGTGGCAGAGTGAGACCCCAACTCAAAAAAAACAAACAAAAAATATCTCCATTTGTCTCTTGTATCTGTTAACAAACTTATACTCCTTAAGTTTGGAGAATATGATTTTTTTTTGAGTTGGAGTCTCACTCTGTCGCCCAGACTGGAGTGCAGTGGTCGCTCCCGGCCATCGCAGCCTCCACCTGCTGGGCTCCGGCGATCCTTCCGCCTCAGCCTTCCGAGTAGCTGGAATTACAGGCGCGCGCTACCATGCCCGGCTGATTTTTGATTTATTGTAGAGATGAGATCTCGCCAAGTTGCCCAGGCGCGTCTCGAACCTGCGGGCTCAGGCAATCCACTCACCTCAGCCTCCCAAAGCGCTGGGATTACAGACTGAGCCACCGGGCCCGGCGGAGAATATGATTAATTGGCATCTTCAAACTCCAACATATACTTGTTATTTTATATATATATATTTTGTTGTTGTTGTTGTTGTTTGTTTGTTTGCTTGCTTGTTTTGTTTTGTTTTGTTTTTGAGTTGGAGTCTCACGCCATCACCTAGGCTGGAATGCAGTGGCACGCTCACGATCACCCCAGCATCAACCTGCTGGGCTCCAGGAATCCTTCTGTTTCAGCCTTCCAAGTAGACAGAATTACAGGTGTGTGCTATACACCTGGCTAATTTTTTGACTTATTGTAGAGACGAGTCTTACCAAGTTGCCAGGGCTGATCTCAAACCCATGGGTTTAGGCAATCCACTCGCCTCAGCCTCCCAAAGTGCTGGGATTACAGGCTGAGCCACTGAGCCCGGCCTGTTATTTTATATTAGGGCCTGATTGGGAATGGCCTTAAATGCCTCCTCTCACATCTGCTACATGCCAGGCACTGTTCAAAGTACAAAGAATACCGTGACATGTAAGCTGGAAATGACATTTAGCAGGAAGTGACAGAAACACCAAAAGCGATGGCTTAAAAGGGTTTTATTTTTCTCCTGTAATTAGAAGTCTAGACATAGGTAGTCCAGTGCCTGCACAGTGGCTCCAAGGGGACATCAGGGAACATGTCTGCTTCTACCTTCACCCTGTGGTCCCAGCTGGCTACTCTACGTCCAGCAGTGTTTGCATTCCAGGCAGGAAGCAGAGAACCTGAAAGGAAAGATGTGTGTTCCAGTGGGTTCCCTCTACCACATTTTCCTGAAAACTCCACCCAGCAATTCCTGACGGCGTCTCCTTGCTCATCTTGGGGCCACGCTTAGCAGCAAGGGAAGGAATGTAGCATTTGTTTTTATTTTCTTTGATGGGTTTCTTGTTTCTGTAAACACAGTTGAGAAAAAAGGTACAATTAAATAAATCTTGAGTAGATGACTAGCAATACTTACCGTAAGACGAATAAGAACCATGGTCTCTTGAAGCTGTCACTGTAGTGCAGGTAAACAGAAAATAAGAAAGCAAACACAGACAAGAAATCAGTACAACTGTGTCTGCCTAGTTCTATAAAATCCAGGCTTCAGCCGGGCTTGGTGGCTCAGCCTGTAATCCCGCGCCTTTGGGAGGCTAAGTGGAGTGGATTGCCTGAGCCGGTGGGTTCGAGACCCGCCTGGGCAGCGAGACCTCATCTCTACAATAAATCAAAAAAATCAGCCGGGCGTGGTAGCGCATGCCTGTAATTCCAGCTACTGGGAAGGCTGAGGCAGAAGGATCGCTGGAGCCCAGCAGGTCGAGGCTGCGGTGGCCGGCAACGGCCACTGCACTCCAGTCCGGGCAACAGAGTGAGACTCCAACTCAAAAAAAAAAAAAAAAAAAAAATCCAGGCTTCAAGATATGGGGTATCATTATTTTCCCCAAATATTCTCTCAAAGCTGTAATGAAGCCTTTTCTCCTCCTGGTACTCCTGTCTGTCTCTTCTCTCCTCTCCCCTCCCTCACGCACAGAACAAACATTGAGGCATTCCTTAATAATCCTGATAAATGGTCATGGAATGAAGGGTAGAAGGGAGTTTTTGTTGTTTTTTCTTAAGCCCAGAAAAGATTAATGCCCGAAAAAAATATTTCAGGGAAATAAGCTAGATGTAGGCAAATTATAAGAGAGTAAATCTAGGAAAATTCTATTTAACCCATAAGCCAGTCTGGTGAATGTAGGTATTATTAAAGAAGAGGCATCGTGCAAGTTCAATGTGTTGGCTTCAAGAGGTTATCTATGTATGACTTTAGGTGAGTGTGTGTGTGTCCCATTCTAATTTGCATATATCCTTAGAAGGGCTCTCATGTGCTCATGTATTATGTCAATTGTTACGAAGAATTTTTTTTTTTTTTTACATCTGGAAGATTTGCTGATCACAATAAGGGATTTAAATGTTACGGAATTTATTTCTTCTTGAGATTCTGCTTCTGTGTGGTATCTTGCTGCCTGTTCTTTTCTCCTGGTATTTTATGCTATAATTAGTTATTCTTTATCCAATCTGTGCTACAGATAGAAACACTTTTGTGCAAGTTGAGAACTAAATCTTCTATAGTTATAGTATAAAATCCTGATTAGACCAAAATCGGCCAGCGCATTCAAGTCCAGTTTCAGGAGAGTCAACAGAGGAGAGTGGAAAAATGTCAGTGAACACTGTGGATATAATACTACCTTACATTACATTTACCACTGACTTTTTATGCTTCATATAGAAAGTTCAAAACATTTCCCATTGAATTTCATTATTAGATTATAGTGTTGCTGTACTGTCTTCCTTCTTATACTTTAAAGATTAAATATTTTCACCCTAAATATTACCAAGATCATGCAGATGATTCAGCACTTATACAAATTAGATACTTTTTTCATCTTTATAATTTTTCATTCTTTATTTTTATCTTTTAGAGACAGAGTCTGGCTGTGTTGTCCAGGATGTTCTTGAATCCCTAACCTCAAGCAATCCTCCTGTCTCAGCCTCCTGAGTAGCTGGGATCATAGGTGTGACCACTGCACCCAGCTAGTTTGTCATTCTTTATCTGGATATTTTGGTATTGTGTAAATGCTGACTAAATGGAAAGTTTTTTTCAACTGTAAGAGAACAAGGTGTAGTGGCATACACCTGTAATCCCACCTACTCGGAAGATTAAGGCAGGAAGATCACTTGATCCCAGGAGTTCAAGACCACCCTGGGTAACACAGTGAGACCCTATTTCAAGAAAAAAAAGTGATTGTAAGAAATCTGTATTACAGTGGATTCAGACATGTTAATATCTTTCTTATTAATAACTCTTTTTGGGGAATAAGGATTTTCTCTAAGAGAGAGTTCTTGCTCTTTATCCAATTGCACTGGTAACTGCTGGTAATAAAACCCTACATTCTTAATTTCTGATTTCCATGACTTGTTCATGCAATAATTCCACTTATGAATAAAAATCTAGGATGAAATATTTTGATACCCAAAGTTGTTTTAGAATGTTACTGGAATCATTTAAATAAACTAGAGTTATTTACAATGATTAGCAACCATGTTCTTAAAAACATATGATGAAAAAAGTGTTGCTATCATATTGAATGTATATAAGGTTGTAGAATGTAATTGTTAGATACTAATAAATTTTTTTTTTGAGTTGGTGTCTCACTCCGTTTCCCAGGCTGGAGTGCAGCAGCACGCTCACAGCCATCTCAGCGTTGACCTGCTGGACACCGGCAATCCTTCCGCCTCAGCCTTCCAAGTAGCCGGAACTACAGGCACACACTGTCATGCCCGGCTAATTTTTTGTTTTATTGTAGAGACGGGTCTCACCAAGTTTCCTGGGCTGGTCTCGAACCGGCGGCCTCAGGTAATCTACTTGCCTCAGTCTCCCAAAGTGCTGGGATTACAAACTGAGCCACTGAGCCCGGCCTCCAAAAAGTTTTTTTTTAAAGTTTATGAAGTGGCCGGGCTCGGTGGCTCAGCCTGTAATCCCGTGCTTTGGGAGGCCGAAGTTAGTGGATTGCCTGAGCCCGTGGGTTCGAGACGCGCCTGGGCAACTTGGCGAGACCTCATCTCTACAGTAAATCAAAAATTAGCCGGGCATGGTAGCGCGCGCCTGTAGTTCCGGCTACTCGGAAGGGTGAGGAGGAAGGATCACTGGAGCCCAGCAGGTCGAGGGTGCAGAGGCCAGGAGCGGCCTCTGCACTCCATTCTGGGCGACGGATACTGCAACTTTTAAAAATAAAGTTTTTTCTTTCTTTCTTTCTTTTTTTTTTTTTTTTTTGAATTGGAGTCTCACTCTGTCGCCCAGACCGGAGTGCAGTGGCCGCTCCGGCCACCGCAGCCTCGTCCTGCTTGGCTCTGGCGATCCTTCCGCCTCAGCCTTCCAAGTAGCCGGAACTACAGGTGCGCGCTACCATGCCCGGCTGATTTTTTATTTTTTTTTAGTAGTAGAGATGAGGTCTTGCGAAGTTGCCCGGGATGACCTCGAACCTACAGGCTCAGGGAATCGACTTGCCCTGGCCTCCCAAGGTGCTGGGATTACAGGTTGAGCCACCGTGCCTGGCCAAAAAAAATTTTAAATAAATGTAGTATAGCCTAAGTGTACAGTGTTTATCAAGTTTACAACAGTGTACAGTCCTGGCCTAGGCCTTCACATTCACTTACTTTCACTCATTGCTGGCCAGAACAACTTCCAGTCCTGTAAGCTCCATTCATGGTAAGTGCCTTTTATAGGTGTACCATTTTCTATCTTTTATACCACATTTGTACTGTACATTTTCTATGTTTAGATACACAAATACTTGCATTGTGTTACAACTGCCTACCATACTTAGTACGGTAACATGCTATATAGCTTTATAGCCTAGAAGCAACAAGCTATACCATATAAGTTGGGTATACAGTAGGCTATGCCATCTAGGTTTGTGTAAATATCCTCAATGATGTTCCTGCAATCACGAAATCACCTAATGACACATTTCTTGGAAGAGCATACCCGGGTGATATGACTGTGTATGTAACCTGAAGCTCTCAGAGCTTCCCTGTTTTTAATCTATGAGCCTAGCGAGAGGTACAAGTGGTTCTCCAAAACTATGCCCTATTCAATAACTATAAAGATGAAAGGTTGAAATGACAGCTGTTACTTAGTTGAAGAGATGGCAGAGGATCCTGAGGAGGCAAGGTCATGACATGAAATGCATAGAGGTGGTGGTCCAAGTGAACCCTGATGAGGTCCATGCTTGTCATCTAGCCATCGACACAGACTCATCAACCCTGCTTCCATATTGCTTGAAGAACCTAGCTACCCTCGCTCTATAAGATGGGAACAAAAACACATACTACATACAGATCATGAGAAGACGCAAGGAAAGCACTACATGTTGCAAATACTCAATTAGAATTATATTCTAAGATTCACTGTCACCCACAACTGGAAGGACAGATGGGCTGGAACATTGAAATGATCATTTGTGCTGAGAACACGTCTGTGCTGTCTTACTACAGATTTCTGTATTTAGCTATTTGAAAGTCTTTTTTAGTAGACTTCCCTCCAGTTGGAAAACAAAACAGGGATAACTAGCTTGACTTTGTCTCTTTATCTCTTTCCTTTTAAACACAGATATCCTGTTGTGATAACCTTGGACACTTTATTACACGGTTGTGGTAAATAATAATTGCCCCTATTTTGTAATGTTATCCCTAGTTAAACAGTGCCATTAATTACTGAACATAAAAGTTGAAGTTTTTGTGAATAGAAGGAAATGTCATTTGAATTCCTTTACTGTGTTCGCTAAATAATTTATTTGAGGGTTTGGGTGGCTTAAATGACCAAGGGAGAGGCAAGTTGTTTGGTGCAAGAGAACTGCCCTTGCACCAAAAATAAGAACCAATCTGGGACCAATAGAAAAATGTTAAGACACTTGCACAATTTTACGGAAATCTAATTTTGAGTTAGCAAGAAATTACAAAATCAGCTTCCAGACATCCTCAAGCTACCTTCGTTGCTTAGAAAAATGCATGTTGAATTACCTTTTTTACTGTATAAAATGGCAATTTTGTTCTTGAAACAGGTTTGCAAAGGAACAAAAAAAATCAAGTACAACACTTTGAAGAAACTCTTGGGAATTATTTTACCATCAATTTCAGTATTGATCAGGACACTGAGTTAGAGATTTTGTGACCTTTGAGAGTTGTCATTCTTTGTCAGTATTTTTTAAAATGAGGAAAAGCCTGGCTTTATGTAATTCAAATTTTACTGAAAATTGGTTCAATTTTGTTTTCCTATTATCGATTATCAACTTACATTTGAATTCAGAAATGTTTTTATCTTTGTTTCAGGTTGATTTTCCATGTGTTCCTAACCTTTCTGAAACTTAGCTTTAGTAAACTATAAATAAACATTGTAATATATTAGATAATAGAGACCTTAAAAGCATTAAAGTTCATCTATTCCATTTTTCCTTTTAGTTAGATAATTACCAGTAGTACAGAATCATTTACATTGGTGATATTTTAATGTGAACAATTATTAATTGCGAAAAATTCTGCATGGTCTATTTTTTACGATAAATCTGCTATTTCATTTTATTTTATTTTATTTTATTTTATTTTATTTTTGAGTGGGAGTCTCACTCTGTCACCCAGACTGGAGTGCAGTGGCCGCTTTTGGCCACCGCAGCCTCCACCTGCTGGGCTCCGGCGATCCTTCCGCCTCAGTCTACCAAGTAGCTGGAACTACAGGCACGTGCTACCGCGTCCGGCTGATTTTTGATTTATTGTAGAGATGAGGTCTCGCTGCCCAGGCGGGTCTCAAACCGACGGGCTCAGGCAATCCACTCACCTCAGCCTCCCAAAGGTGCGGGATTATAGGCTGAGCCACCGAGCACGGCTAAATCTGCTATTTTAAAACATAGTTGTAACTTCAGCAAATCAGTTCATAACATAAATGTAAGGCAAAATTTAAGACTTTGGAATAAACAGACAATATGACTGGATATTTTCAGTGGAATACCTTAGACTCTGGGGATTATTTAATCCTACAGAGGTATACATCCTTATCTTTGCTAAACTATTTCACAAGTCTGTTGAGATAAAAGTTAACTTGAAAACTGTCTTACTACAGATTTCTGTATTGACCGTAACAAGTCAGAAATTCAGCATAAAACTAGTAGTGATACAAATAATTCTTGTCCACAGTCATGTAAGGAAATTCTGTCCTGTGGATGGTCAATTGGCTTCCGTCTCCTATTGTGAGAAAAGACAGTTTTGTGTCTATTCCCAAATTCACTTTAGCATTCTCATCTATATATGTCTTAGATCTTTGTCTTCTCCTTTGAATGAGTTGTAACATTTCATTGGTTCCCTAATTAATGAGTTAAAGAAAATGTTTTCCAGATGTTCATTTTATATCTATATGAGTGTCACGGTTTTACCTTTTTGGGAAAATTATTCTTTATTTACTTTTTTTTTTCTGTCTCATTAGAAAATTTTCCCTCAACCTAAAATTTACTGACTATTGTATAACAGAAAGCTAGTCATCCTTCTCCCTAGACCTGTAGACGAAGATATTGAAACTTGGAGAAAATCAGAAGATGCATGTAATAAATTGTTTAGCTGGATTTGAATCCATGTCTATTTGTTTCCTAAACTGATGTTCTTTCTATCTCATTGCATTGCCTAAAGACTAAATACATTTTTAGTCTTTAAGAAAATGAGTTTTCATTTTATGTTCCAGTTGATGCTCATGTTTCCAAAATAATCAGGGTAGTGAAATTTTTTTTTTTTTTTTTTTTAGTTGGAGTCTCACTCTGTCGCCCAGACTGGAGAGCAGAGGCTGCTCCCGGCCACCGCAGCCTTGCCTGCTGGGCTCTGGCGATCCTTCCGCCTCAGCCTTCCCAGTAGCCGGAATTACAGGCGCGCGCTACCATGCCCGGCCGATTTTTTGATTTAGTGTAGAGATGAGGTTTCGCTGCCCAGGCAGGTCTCGAACCCGCGGGCTCAGGCAATCCACTCACCTCAGCCTCCCAAAGGCGCGGGATTACAGGCTGAGCCACCGAGCCCGGTGTGAAATTTAATTTATGTATTCTTTCACCTAAGTCCTGTCTTTCAGTTGCTAAGTTTTTCTGTTCTGCTTTGGCTGGGATGTTTCTCTTGGCTTCCCATCAAATAGTACTATGATTCTCAAAGCCCCAGTTGGTGTCATTTACAGTATGCATTAAATTGCATACAAAACTCTTCCCTTTCAGAATTTGTTAAGACCTCCTGATTATGTCAAGAGGAAAGCCTCAGTGAGGTGGTGGAGTGGCTTTAACATCTATCTCTTACTTGCTATTCTCTCTTTTATAACAGAGAGCTTTGGAACCTCTGCAATAGTACATAATGTTTTGGGGATTTTTGTGCTTATGTAATGCTACCTTTTATGTATGCAAAATAATTCTGATTTGCATTTATGGTAGTAGCATAAAGTTTCTTTCAAAATAAATTTCAGTTAAAAGTCAGTAGAGATAAAGGAAAGCATCAGCTAAATAGCTCAGGTAATAGTTATGAGCTGGGAAATAGCAAAAATTATGACTCTTAGATGACTCAAATTTGAGAAGGGGGAGAGGTATGGGAGGTGAAAATCATTGACCATACTCCGGCCAGCCATGGAATAGTTAAATGGCCCTGTGTCACCTAAACAAACTTAACTGTAAAATTGAGGATACTACTAGCTATCTCTATATTATGGTCTGAATGGGTCTCCCCTCCCCCAATACCATGTTGAAACTTAATTGCCAATGTGATACTATTAAGAGGTAGGGCCTTTAGGAAGTGATTAAGTCATGAAAGTGGAGACTTCATTAATAGGATTAATGTCTATATAAAAGAAGTTCAAGTGAGCGTTCATTCCTCTTGTCCTTCCATCTCTTCCACCATGTGAGGGTACAGTGTTTGTCCTTTCTACCTATTCTGCCATGTAAAGATGCTGCAAGGAATCTCCACTTGTGGAACAGGCCCTCACCAACACCAAATCTATCTGCACTGTGATTTGGACTTCCCAGCCTCCAGAACTGTGAACAATACATTTCTATTGTTTATAAATTACCCAGTATGTGGTATTTTGTCACAGCAGCAACGGACTAAGACACTTATAGAGTCAGTGTGAGAAGAGAATAAGAGATGTGTAACTAGAAGCTTCCAGATGTTAGAATATATCTAATGTATCTTGTTATCCCCCAGCTCCTAATATTGTCCCTAGCACCTAGCACTCAATAAGAGATAGTCTTCTTCTTTCCTTCTGTGGTGCTAGTTAGTATGGCCATATGAACGTTTTCTATGGAATTTTTTTTTTTTGTAGCGACAAGGTCTCACTCTGTTTCCCAGGCTGGTTTCAAACTCCTGGACTCAAGCAACCCTGCTGCCTCGGCTCCCAATGTGCTGGGACTGTAGGTGTGAGCCCCACCCGCCTTTCTATGGCATTATTAAACGGTATTGTGTATGAACATATAAAACATATACAAGCATTTACAATTCTTTATTTATCCCTATGATAATCAAAGCTATATTGGTTCAATGTATACATTCCATACGAGTGTGTACAGTGTGAACATTTGAAGCATGGAAATACATAATGAAGCGAGAGAAAAAAAATTATCCCCAAATCCCACCTTCCTCCAAACACATCATATTCCAGAACAACCACCCTTACTTTGGGACAAATTTCCATTCTCTTTTTTTTTTTCTAGCATTAAAAAAAAAATCCTTATATACTCGAGAACCTACTATATACACAATTTTGTGACCTGTTAATTTTGCTTAACATTAGATCATAAGTCTTTGTACTTGGCTTTCAAAATTATTTCATTCAGTGTGATATTTATTGTTTGACCCATGTGGGGGCGTTCCTTTCCCATCCGTCACGGGATCTGCCAACAGGATGCCAACCTGTGAACTCTTTGGTAATTCGTTTCCAAATGACCAATCAATTGGTTGGGAAGATAGATATGGGATGGGGGCAGGAATGGTATGGGAGCAGGGTAGGGAAAGAGGGAGCCGAAGGGAGAGAGTAGGGAAGGAGGGAGGCGTGGGAGAAAGTGAGAGGTGCTGGCGGAGAGAGCTAGTTCCTTGGTAAAGCTTGGAACCCACCCATTGTTCTTGTGCTCCCTCTGCTGGCTATGCTGAGCACATCCCTGCTGGTTTCTGTGATCAGTGACCATCGTGATGGACAGGAAAGAGAAACGGCCATTCTGATCAAAGTTTGCGTCAACATGAGTAGATGGGTTGATTGTGCTTAGTCAGTTGGAACAAATTCCGGACCCCGCCCCTCAACTCCTGTCCTCCCCCGCTGGCCTGTCCTCTTTTCCTCTGCTCTAGGGGTGTGAAATTCTAAAGGTCTCAGCTTTTGTTTTCAAGATTCTGGAGATGCAGCTGATTGTTTCTCTTAACTGTATTTTGCTGTTGCTTTTCCTCTCTTTTTTCTGTCCTGCGTGCCACTCCCACCCCTTGCTGGTGCCATTTGTGACTAGAAAGGTAATGGGGAATCCCTCCCTTTGTTTTGCAAAGTGGGACTCCATTTAGTTCCTCTAATTATGCAACCTTTTATTTCTCCATTTGTGCTTAATTCAAAGTTGTAAAAAGCTTTCCAAAATAGGTGTATGCTCTACTTGACAGTTGTGATAAAACAATGCCTCCAATGAAGGGAAAGCAAGACACATTTGCAATTTCCTTTTCCATAATTTATAGTGATTTAGCTCCCGCCACCAGGAGATAAGAATTTCTTTGGGAACAGTTTTCTTTTAATAGCACCATCTGAAGCAGCACACATTTCTTTTGCAGTCATTAGCGCTTCTAGCCTACAAAACAGCCACTGAAGATTGAACTAGGATTTAGAGGGAGGCTGCCTGTATCACATAAATAAGCAATGAGGGCCCCAGCCATTTCATTACAGGACTTAAATAAGTAGTGCACATGGTCCACTGCAGTGTTACACATTCATAACCTATTTAAAAGACAACATTATAGGGTCAGAAGCATTAATGTACTCACAGCACCATTCATTTACTTAAGCTACTTCTTGTATACTAAGCGCCAACTCTGTGGGTCAGGCAAATTATTACAGACCATAATGAAGACAGATGAAAGATAAGGAAATTATTGAATGACGACAGCACAAATACTACATTAGTTTAAGGATTTATGGCCCCAAGCTTAACCTAATACATGTTATTTGCTATTGATCTTTCTCATAGAGTTGCCAGTGCCAAAAAAGCAAAAACAAAAAACAACTCAAATTCATTTAAGCACATCCAAAAAGATAATTTATTAGTTTATTGGCTCATGTAACTGAGAAGTTTAGAGCTTCAGGTACAGCTGGTTCTGGTTTCAGGTAGGGCTGTCAGGTCTACTCTTTTTCATGGTGTCTTCATTTATAGCATGCTCTCACTGCTGGTGTTCAGATGCTCCGTGCTTATATAGTAACATCTGTAAGTCCAATGAAAAGAGGTTCTTTGTTCTAATCATTTGAGCAAAAGATCAGGGATGACATCTCTTTGACCAGTTTTGGATAAGTGCATTTTATGAATCAATGGTTACATGTGGAAGAATGGGATGTGTTGATTGAGTTATGTGTTCAGACGGTGAGCCATGATTGTGGAAGAGGGGTGCATGGGGTTTGTGGATAGCATCGCCAAGACAGCTAGATTAGATGAGGGCATGAATAGCACCCTAAAGGGAAAGCTACATACTATTAACACAAGAAGCTAAGCTGGATGCCAAGAGGAAAAAATAAGATGTCTAATCCTTCAACCCATGCCCTTTAGAAAGGAACATTCGCTAGAACTTTCAAATGAACTCAACTAACATGTAGGATGGACCATGTGGTAAACACTGAAAACTTTCCTCAAGTCTGTTCGTTCGCTAGAGTTTTCAGTTCCAAGTTAAATCTATCAGCAGGCTGAGCTAGCAAGTGTTCTTCATAAGAAAAAATGATCTTATTGGCACCCACCTTTTTTACACTACCACTCAATGCCAACTTTTAGGTCTTCCAGTTTCTCAAATGACAGAAGAAAGCCTTATTGTATCACATCCCTCAGTCTTTCGAATCAGACAAAATGTGTGGCAGCCCTTCTAAGAACTGCATCACTATAAGGGTCAAGTGAATGTCAAAGGCATGGGTGAACTGAGAGTTTCCAGACTGCTGAGTCTCCTGCCAAGACTTTAGAAAAAATTTTTTAAACTTTTGCTTTGGGTCACTTACTTGTGGTTACTGTGGTGGACCCACCGGCTCTCTGGAATGTCTTACTATTCAACAGACTACAATACTAAAAGGAGCTATTGTTACACTTAAATATAGAAACAAGATACACAAATGAATACATGTAAAACCATGCAATCCAAATAAGGTAGATGGGTTGCACCCATGTAAATTTCCTGGTTGTGTTATTATACTTTTTTTTTTTTTTTTGAGCTGGAGTCTCACTCTGTCGCCCAGGCTGGAGGGCAGTGGCCGCTCCCGGCCACCGCAGCCTCGACCTGCTGGGCTCCCGCGATCCTTCTGCGTCAGCCTTCCAAGTAGCTGGAACTACAGGCATGCACTACCATGCCCGGCTAATTTTTGATTTATTGAAGAGATGAGGTCTTGCCAAGTTGCCCAGATGGGTCTCGAACCCGCGGGCTCAGGCAATCCACCCACCTCAGCCTCCAAAGTGCGGGATTACAGGCTGAGCCACCGAGCTTGGCTGCCATTTCTTTAAAAAATAATAATAATAATTGGTGATAACTGAAGATACACATCCAGTTATAAAAATCATACAGAGAGATCCTGTGTCCCCTTCACCCAGTTTCCCCCCATGGTAACATCTTGCAACACTATAGTATAATAACACATGCTGGGCTCAGTGGCTCAGCCTATAATCCCGCGCCTTGGGAGGCTGAGGTGAGTGGATTGCCTGAGCCTGCGGGTTCGAGACCCACATGGGCAACTTGGTGAGACCTCATCTCTACAATAAATCAAAAAAATTAGCTGGGCATGGTACCACGCGCCTGTAGTTCCAGCTATAGTTCCAGCTATTTGGAAGGCTGAGGTGGAAGGATCGCTGGAGCCCAGCAGGTCGAGGCTGCGGTGGCCGGGAGCAGACACTGCACTCCAGTCTGGGCAAGAGAGTGAGACTCCAACTCAAAAAATAAAATAAATAAAGATAAATAAAATAAAAGAAATGGCATCTCGCCATGTTACCCAGACTGGTCTTAAACTCCTGCGTTCAAGTGATCTTCTACCTCAGTCTCCTGAATAACTGGGACTATAGGAACATGCCACCACACCTGGCTTTCATCAAATAAAAATTTCTCTTTTTTTTGAAAAGGAAGAAGTAGAACAGTATTTATTCACTGATTCACATCTGATATATATGTAAAAAGTCCTCAGAAATCCACACATACACAAAAAAAGACTACTAGAACTAATAAGTGAGTTTAGCAAAGTTGTAATGTACAAGACCAAAATTTAAAAAACAATTGTATTTCTATATAATAGTAAGGATTACAATTTTTTTTTTTGGAGTTGGAGTCTCATTCTGTTGCCCAGACTGGAGTGCAGTGACACACACACTCATGGCCACCCCAGCATCGACCTGTTGGGCTTTGGCAATCCTTCTGCCTCAGCCTTCCAAGTAGCCGGAACTACAGGCATACGCCATCACACCTGGCTAATTTTTGATTTATTGTAGAGATGACGTCTCGCCAAGTTGTCTGGACTGCTCTCGAACCATGGGCTCAGGCAATCCACTTGCCTCGGCCTCCCAAAGTGCTGGGATTATAGGCTGAGCCAGTGAGCCTGGCCAAGAATTACAATTTTTAGAAATATCATTTATAATAGCACTAATAAATACTAAATGCTTAGAGATAGATTTACATGCAAGAGCCATAAAATGAATACTGCAAAACATTGCTGAGACAAATGAAAAAGACTTAAATAAACAAAAAGATATTCCATAAAAGATATACCATACCTTGCTCATAGTTTAGAAAACTCAAAATTGTTAACATGCGGGTTATCCTCAAATTGATGTATATTTAGTGCAATTCTGATCAAAATGCCAGCACGCTTTTTGTAGGAATTGACAAACTGATTTTAAAATTTATTTGGAAATGCAAAGGACCTAGTATAGCCAAAACGATTATGTAAAATAAAAATGAAAGACTGACTTTAAAAAGTACATTAAAGCTACAGTAATCAAAGCTGTGTGGTACTATTATAATAGCTAAATACATCTATAAAACAGAATAAGGAGGCCAGAAATAGATCTACATATATTGGGGTGCCCAAAACATGTATACGTATTTTAAGAGATGTTATCTATGTATTACTTTTAATTCACTGTAAACAGAATGTCTGTATGCTGATAGTAACCACTTTGAGCACCTTTTGTAATTGCAAAAGTCAAACATGACTTGTATTCTTCTACAATTTTTTTTTTTTGAATTGGAGTCTCACTCTGTTGCCCAGGCTGGAGTACAGTGGCAGGCTCACGGCCACCCCAGCCTTGACCCGCTGAGCTTAGGTGATCCTTCCACTTCAGTCTTCTAAATAGCTAGAGCAACAGGCGCACACTACCACACCCAGCTTATTTTTTTTATTTATTGTAGAGATGAGGTCTCACCAAGTTGCCCAGGCTGGTCTCAAAACTCTGAGCTCAGGCAATCCTCTCGCTTCGGCCTCCCAGAATGCTGGGATTATAGGCTTGAACCACTGCACCTGGCCCATCTATAATTTTAATACAGTTTTTCCCTTTCTTTTTAAATTTTTTATTTTAAATATGTGGGGTACAAAGGGTTAGGTATACAAATGTTCATTACGCAGGAATTCTTGTTGATGAGGTGTGGCCTCCCTCCCCTGGCAGTTTCCCACTACTGTCAATTCCTTTCTTATAGTATTACGACAGTTGTTCAAGGTCCACTTATGAGTGAAAACAAGTGATACTAGGTTCTTTGTTTCTGTGATAGATCACTTAGTATGATAGCCTCTCAGTCCATCCACGTTGCTGCGAAATTCATAATTTTGTACTTTACAGCTGCATAATATTTCATTGTGTATATGCACCACATTTTTTTTAATTTTTTTTGAGTTGGAGTCTCACTTGTCGCCCAGACTGGAGTGCAGTGGCCGCTTCCGGCCACCGCAGCCTCGGCCTGCTGGGCTCCGACGATCCTTCCGCCTCAGCCTTCCGAGTAGCTGGAATTACAGGCATGCACTACCACGCCTGGCTGATTTTTTGATTTATTGTAGAGATGAGGTCTCGCTGCCCAGGCGGGTCTCGAACCCGCGGGCTCAGGCAATCCACTCACCTCAGCCTCCCAAAGGCGCGGGATTACAGGCTGAGCCACCGAGCCCGGCTGTACCACATTTTTTAAATCCAGTCCTCTTTCAGTGGGCAGCACAGTTGGTTCCATGTTTTTGCTATTGTGAACAATGCTGCAATAAACATGCATGTGCAGGTATCTTTTTCAAAGAGTGACTTGAGTTCCTCCGGGTATAGTCCCTGTAGGAGGATAGTGGGGTCATATTGAAGGTTGATTTTTAGATCTTTTAGGAATCACCACTCTGTTTTCCATAGAGACTGTACTAGTTTACACTCCCACCAACAGTGTAGAAGTGTTCACTTTTTGCCACATCCTCTCCAGCATCTGTTGTTTTTTGAGCTATTGATGATGGCCATCCTGACTGGAGTTAGGTGGTATCTCGGTGTGGTTTTAATTTGCATCAAATAAAAATTTCAAAACATAGCCTAAGACAAAAAAAAAAAAAAAACAACCACAACCTAAAAATGTAGTAATCGTGTTGTCATAATGATGATATTAATAACAATGCTCTGTGTCATCCTGATGGAAGCAAATATTTGAAATACTGTGAATATGTTCTTTATGCAAACTCACAGCTTTGTATAGAAGTAGTTCAAGCCCTAGGTTGGGCTAAAAATACTCTGGAACTAGTTGTGGCAAAGAACTCTGAAACAAGTTCTAAATATGTGTTCATTCCACAAATATGTATTTTTCCATTTCCTTTTTTTAAATTGAGAGGAAATTTACATAATATAAAATTAATCATTTCAAAATAAACAATTCAGTAGCATTTAGTACACTTACAATGTTGTGCTATGACCATCTCTATCCAGTTCTGAAACCCTTTCATTATCCCAAAATAAAACCCCTTGTCTATCTGCTTTCTCTCTCTCTCGATTTACCTATCCCGGACATTTCATGTAAATGGAATCATAAAATATATGACCTTCTGTGTCTGGCTTTTTTTTTAATTAGCTTGTTTTAGAGGTTCCTCCATGTTGTAGCTTACATCAGTATTTATTCTGATTGTGTTCAGAACATGCTACCCTAAAACATGGCACCTTGGCATTTGTGAAAACTGCAAAAGCAGGAACCTCTCGTTGACTTTCCACCTGTCCTGAAGTAGACCATAAAGTAATTCTCTGATCTTCTAAAGTAGGTCATAAGACCCTCATTCCAGAGGTGCCCACCCTATACTTAGAGAAAAGGAATGTCCGTATCTCTGAAGACACAGGGAATCAGAGAAGAATCTGAACAACCAAGCCTTGCTAAGCTTCCCCCAGGTTTTTACCATTAGTTCAAACCCTCTTTGCCCAATCATACTCTGCACAAAAGGCCACTCTTCATCAAAACTAAGCAAAGGTTCCCATATTATATAAAACTTATATTATGCTTGGGGGGAAAACATAAAAAGAAAAGTAATATTTTGTGACACATGAAAATTACATGAAATTCAAATGAAAACAGGGTATTAAGTACATTTGTGTGCTTTTTGTTGTTGTTGAGCTACCTTTTACTGTAGGTATTACAGGTGCCTCAGCCTAGCAATTGGTAAGAAAAAAAATCTCTTCCACAATTTTCTTTTATGGCTGAATAATAAAAGTATTACCATTATCCATTATGTCCATTGCATGGGCATACCACAATTTATCTATCTGTTCATCCACTGATGGACATTTAATTTGTTTCTACCTTTTGGCTGTTGTGACTAGTGCTGCTATAACATTTGTGTACAGGTATTTGATCATTTGTTTTCAGTTATTTTGGGTATATGTCTGTGAGTGAAGTTGTTAGGTATATGATAATTCTGTGTTTAACTTAAAAAATATCTTTTGAGCAACTACAGAATTTCCTGTAGTGTTCTAAGTGCTGATAATGCAATACTGAACCAAAGAGGTAAGATCCCTGCTCTCGGGTAACCTCCTCGGGTCCCCTCCCACTGTGGGAACTTTTCTGTCCTCTTGATAAATCCTGCTTTTAAAAATAAAAATAAAAAGATCCCTGCTCTCCTGGGGCTTATACTCTAAGAGCAAAGAAAAAGACAAAAAAATAGGAGCGGTGCATAATTTGTGATGCAATGCAAGTGCAGGTCCCTTGTTTGGAGATTATTAAGAAGTTCAAGATGGCAACAGCATTCAACCAAGTGGAGGGCCCTTCTATGCCCAGGCCCTTGAGAGACTCTATACATCATTCACCCATGAAACCAACACTGACAATAAGAAAATGAATACAATAATTTCAGATGTTAAGTCCCTACAAGTACATAAAATGTGATAATGTGACAGAGAACAAGTAGGGATGAGTGGTCTACTTTTGATAGTTGGGAAAGTCCTCTCTGAAAAGGTCACATTCAAGCTGACACCTGAACGATAAAATGGAACCATTTGTATCAAGGTGCAGGGGCAGTGCTCTTTTACCAAGGACCTGCCAAAATGGGCTGCATTCGACCCAAAACTGTAAGGAAGGTGGTTTGGACCGTTATTAAATACTACACACACACAATCAAGCATGCATATGAGGAGGTCACCATTCTCAGCAAGAAGCTCTGCAACAAGATAGCAGACTGTCACACATCTGATGAAGCGGATTCAGAGAGACCTGGTGAGAGGTATCTCCATCAAGTTGCAGGAGGAGGAGGAAAGAGAAAGGAGAGATAATTATGTTCCTGAGGTCTCAACTCTGGATCAGGAGATCATTGATGTAGATCCTGACACTAAAGAAATGCTGCAGCTTTCGAACTTTGGCAGTCTGTCCAGCCTGCAGGTCACTCAGCCTATAGCTGGAATGAATTTCAAAGTGCCATATGGAGCTGTTTGAATCTGTTATGCTGTAATATTTTCAATAAACCTGGGACAACGGGGAAAAAAAATAAAAAGATCTAGGGTAGAGTATCCAAACAGAAGGAAGAGACTGAGCAAAGCTTCCAAGTGTGAATGTTCTTGGTGTGGTTGAGGAACCAAAACAAAGTCATTGCAGCTAGAGCCAGGTTATCTTTAGCCTGGGTCTGATTTCTTTCTTTCTTTCTTTTTCTTTTTTTTGAGATGGAGTCTCACTCTGTTGCCCAAGTTGGAGTGCAGTGGCACACTCACGGCCACCCCAGCATCAACCTGCTGGTCTCTGGCTATCCTTCTGCCTCAGCCTTTCAAATAGCTGGAACTACAGGCGCGCACTACCACACCCAGCTAATTTTTGATTTATTGTAGAGATGAGGTCTTGCTAAGTTGCCCAGGCTGCTTGTGAATCCATGGGTTCAGGCCCTCACCTTTGCCTCCCAAAGTGCTGGGATTACAGGCTTGAGCCACTGCACCTGGCTCCTGGGTCTGATTTTTAGCACCACAGTCCTTGAAGAAAGAGCCAAAATTTTTACATTTCTAATTCATAAAAATTTAGGCCTGTTCTTTGGAATGAGGCCAGTGAAAATGTGTCTTGGAGATATCAAGCACTAGACATGGTTCTCAATGAGCATGACACTGAACACTGGTGGCCCAAACACTTTTCAGGGAGGCCCTAGATTTTGTCCAATGTGCAATTTATTCTGCTTTAACTGAGAACACAGAGTGTTTGTTAGAATGCTGAGCTGAGGGATAGCTGGATGTGGTGCATGTGGAGTAATTTGGTGTTAATGAATGACAAACATATTATAATGTCAACACAGTGCCAAGGACTGCACACGGGGATGTACTCAGAATGTGGGTGTATTCGTCTGTTAACAGTCTGTTTTGCATTGCTCCAAAGGAATATCTGAGGCTGAGTAATTTATAAAGAAAAGAGGTTTATTTGGTTCATGCTTCTGCATGGTGCCAGCATCTGCTTCTGATGAGGTAGGTCTCAGGAAGCTTACAGTCATGGTGGAAGGCAAAGGGGAAGCAGACATGTCATATGGTGAGAGTGGAAGCAAGTGGGTTGGGGGAGGTCCCAGACTCTTTCTGACAATCAGATCTTGTGTGAACTCATTACCATGGGGAGGGCTCTGAGCCATTCTTGAGGAATCCGCCCTCATGGCCCAAACACCTCCCACGAGGCCCCGCCTCCAAAATTGAGGATCATGTCCCGATATGGGATTTGGAGAGGGCAACCATCCAAACTATATCAGCAGATTTCTAAAAGCAGAGTCCTGGAAGTGTAGGAGGCTGCACTGAGGCTGAGAGAAAAGAATGATTACTGTGCACAGGCTCATAAACCCCATCAGACATTCTTAACCTGGAGTCCTCACTGCAATGCAGTTGTTGGTGATTGGTTTAATGTTTTTTCATCTCTTTAAGTATGCCTTCAAAAGCTTTAATAATCGTAAAGTTCTCGAAAAACATGGTGATCATGACTCCAGACAACATTCACAAGAACTGTAGAGGTGAAAGATTCAGATGTCTGATTGACCTAGCAGTTAACTTTATAACTGAGGAAGGCCAAGCCAAATAAGTAAGGTTTACATCCAAGCCAAGACTTTTTCAGAGCCTTGAGGGAGTGGTGGGTCAGTCAGAGAAATGATGCATGCCAGAAGAAATCCCTTGAGAATTACTGTAAAATCAGAGATTTAGAAAACGGAATGAATGAGGCTGTAGAATGCCTATTAACAAGGGGAAAAAACCCCTATATTTTCTATGTTATCCCTAAGAAGTATTAGAAACTATGAGAGAGGAACAATGAATATCATCTGAAAGGAGAAAATGAAGGTACCAGATCACATAAATGATTGAATGTGAGTCTGAATGGCCCATTAAGTTTGCTTGAGTGAATTTTCCAGTTCTTTTTGGTGGATAAACACTTTGTTATCTTAGATCATGCTAAATAACTGGGCCTATCAAAATGGTCATACTCATTTTTTTTTTTTTTTGAGTTGGAGTCTCACTCTGTCGCCCAGACTGGAGTGCAGTGGCCGCTCCCGGCCACTGCAGCCTCGACCTGCTGGGCTCCGGCGATCCTTCCGCCTCAGCCTTCCAAGTAGCTGGAACTATAGGCGCGTGCTACCACGCCCGGCTAATTTTTTTTTATTGTAGAGATGAGGTCTCGCCAAGTTGCTCAGACAGGTCACGAACCCGCGGGCTCAGGCAATCCACTCACCTCAGCCTCCCAAAGGCGCGGTATTACAGGCTGAGCCACCGAGCCCGGCTCATACTCATTTTAAAGGACCCCAAAGCCGGGCTCGGTGGCTCAGCCTGTAATCCCATGCCTTTGGGAGGCTGAGGTGAGTGGATTGCCTGAGCCTGCGGGTTCGAGACCTGCCTGGGCAACTTGGCAAGACCTCATCTCAACAATAATAAATTAGCCGGGCGTGGTAGCGCGCACCTGTAGTTCCAGCTACTTGGAAGGCTGAGGCGGAAGGATTGCCAGAGCCCGGCAGATCGAGGCTGCGGTGGCCGGGAGCAGCCACTGCACTCCAGTCTGGGTGACAGAGTGAGACTCCAACTCATAAAAAAATAAAATAAAATAAAGGACCCCAAATCAAGATCTAAAGTGGCCTTTGCATTTATTGCATTTGTGGAACTACTAGTTGGTGAGAATAGTATTTATGATTGGTTTTAGCCTTGCAAAGGAGTCCAGTTAACAAGATAATTCTTGATAGGATACAGGGTCCCAAATCTTTCTGCCTTGTTTAAAAGGCATTGCTGAATTAGCATTCCATTCAGATTGTGCAATATATAACTTTTGTGTTTTTTTAAAATACGTATCAGCCTTTGGCATTTAAAAAAAATTTTTTTTAAAGCGAAGTACCTAGGAAAAATGTTATATTCCCATTTAGAGCTAAATATATGCTTACAGATGGAAATAGAAATTTTAAAAATGTTCCATCTCATTTCAATTTTTTATCTTTCCCCCCTCTATTATGACAGTTAAACAAAATCACTGAAAACCAGTCAAATCCAAAAATATTCCTTACATTTATTTTTCCTGGCCTGAGTAGAATTTCAAATTTAAGCAGCTGTTTACGAGTGGGAACTCTGAAAATAATTATTTTGTAATTGTTTTTAGAAATGTAGAGTTATAATTGTATAATATTCTAAAAAGCGAATTCTTGTATGATTAAAGTTTAATCTAAAAATATTACCTCACTATTACCTGTTTTACAGGCAGACTATTTCTATATGGTTTTTACTTTAACAACTGTCCACTTAAAAACCTAATAATCGGCCGGGCTCGGTGGTTCAGCCTGTAATCCCACGCCTTTGGGAGGCTGAGGTGAGTGGATTGCCTGAGCCCGCGGGTTCGAGACCCGCCTGGGCAGCGAGACCTCATCTCTACAATAAATCAAAAAATCAGCCGGGCGTGGTAGCACGCGCCTGTAGTTCCAGCTACTCGGAAGACTGAGGCGGAAGGATCACCGGAGCCCAGCGGGTCGAGGCTGCGGTGGCCGGGAGTGGCCACTGCACTCCAGTCTGGGCGACAGAGTGAGACTCCAACTAAAAAACAAAAACAAACAAACAAACAAAAAAACCTAATAATCATTCCACTTCTATAAAAAACAAAAAGAAAAAAGTCTGTGTGTATGTGTATTTACATGCAAATAATAAAACATGGAAGGTTTTATCCCAAAAGTAAGCAATATAATTATCACATCTAGGTGGTTAGACTATGATTTTTCTTTTTTTTTTTTGTATTTTCATTTTTTCCTATAATGATATGTATTATTTGTATAATATTAGGGGGAACAAGAAAACTAATATGGGCAAAACTTTAGTTTTCTAATGCAATTCAAATTATGTTAATTAGGATTCTAATTAATTGCATTAATTCTACTTAGTCTAATGGGTCAGAGTCTTGGCTATAAATGGATGTCACACTCAAGATTTTTTTTTTTTTTTTTTGAGTTGGAGTCTCACTGTCGCCTAGACTGGAGTACAGTGGCCGCTCCCAGCCACCGCAGCCTCAACCTGCTGGGCTCCGGCGATCCTTCCGCCTCAGCCTTCCAAGTAGCTGGAACTACGGGCGCTCACTACCACGCCTGGCTAATTTTTTGATTTATTGTAGAGATGAGGTCTCGCTGCCCAGGCGGGTCTCGAACCCGCGGGCTCAGGCAATCCACTCACCTCAACCTCCCAAAGGCGTGGGATTACAGGCTGAGCCACCGAGCCCGGCTACACACTCAAGATTTTGAGAAAGGAAGAGTCAGAAGGAGTGCAGCCATTTGTGAAGAGGCGTGGTCAAGGTTAAGGAACCAATGAAGTACCCAAAGACCAGCCAAGTGGGAAGGTGGTAGCACCCTTAGACACAAAGGCAAAAGGAATGGAGCATGTTTCCAGAACTTGGAGAAAGACTGAAGCTGACAGGCTGAGGACTGAGACCTGAGGATGGAGGGGAGGCACTCTAACCTTCCTTTCTTTCTCTCTCTCTCTCTCTCTCTCCAGCATCTCACTGTCACCCAGCCTGGAGTGCAGTGACACACTCATGGCCACTGTAGCCTTGACCTGTTGGACTCAGGCGATCCTTTCACCTCAGCCTTCCAAATAGCTGGAACTATAGGTGTGCGCCACCATGCCTGGCTAATTTTCTGACTTTTTGTAGAGACGAGGTCTTGCCAAGTTGCGCAGGCTGGTCTCAAACACATAGGTTCAGAGGATCCTCTCACCTCTGCCACCTAAAGTGCTGGAATTGCAGATGTAAACCACGTCCAGCCCTAGCCTTGCTTTCGTCCCTCTAGTCTGAACCCAGTGGAACTTGGGTTAGGCACTCCTAAGAGGCTGACCTCAAGACACAGGGCAAAGAGCAAAGGGCAATGAATGTGCTGGCCAAATGGGGAGAACGGCCAGCCATCACTTGGTAAAGACACATGATCAGCTATGGACTCCATCGCCCATATTTCTACCATTTTGAAAAAGAAATTAGTTTTCTTTTATTATCTTCCATTTTCTTCTTCTTGGCTACTCATAGAATTGAAGTAAATTCTATGTGTCTACCAGAGACCACTCTCTCGACATAGGAGCATTAGAAGTTGAATGAGCTTAACAATCCTTTAAGGATAGACATGATAGTCATCTGTTTTATGCTTTTTATCTATCCTCCATTCCTTCTGGAGAACTTTCCATTTCCTACTTTATATGATGTAATTAAGGACACCTGCTTCCTTTGCCTTGGGATGAGCATGTGATTTGGCCTGGCCAATTAGCATAACCCATCTCCCTGGATATGATGGGGCACATGACCCAGTGGGGTCACTCAAAGTCCCTTTCCAAGGACTGATAGAGACTCTGGGAAATAAAGGATCTCTCTCCTTCTGAAATCAGAAACTGTGGAGATTGTGTAAGTCTGGAGCTCTGAGCAGCCAATTTTTTCACCGTGGACAGACTTTTGGTGAACACTGCGAACAAGGAGGGGAAAAATAACATTTGGAGGAAGAACACAGATTCTGGGTGATATTATTCAGATTCCGGGTGACAGTATACAAACATGTGGCCCCTGAAGCACCTGAAGCTAGCAAAAGCCACAGACATCTCAGCTGTACAGGCCAACAAATGCGTATGTTACTTTAAGGTGTATTTCTCACACTTAGAACTGAATGATTCCTAACTAATAGAGCCTCCCACGCAGAGGATGAGTGTAACAACAACTAGTGTTCATTGTGTTCTCACCTGAATTGTTTTTACTTGCTCTTATAATAACCCTTTGAGGAAAGTAACATGATTACTGCCATTGTTCAAGTAAACAAACGGAGGTACAGAGAGGTTAAGTAATTTACTGATAACAAAGGACTAAATTGTCATTCAGATCCAATTTTTGCTCAATTGTAAAACTCAAGCTCTTAATAAATGACTGTAATTTGTCATCCAGACTGCAACAATTTTATAGTGAGATTGAAATAATAGGCACAAACTCAGACTGTCACAGGCATGCTGGAGGTCACCTAGCACTTCACCGTTACATCATCTCTCTTATGATTCCTGTTTTACTGTTGAGGAAACTGAGGTGTGGACAGCTCCAGTAATTTGTCCAAGTCCATGGCTGGGGAAGAGAAGGATTAGGGAAGGTGTGGCTCGGCCACAGCTGTGTCTCTTCTGTGAACAGACGAGAGGTTTCCAAGACTCACAGACTCCTAATGAATGCCACAGAACTTGAAGTTCTGGCTGTGTCAAAGTCTTGTCTCAAAGCCCCAAAACCAGAAGAACTTGAAGCACAGAGGCAACTTTATTCAGCTGCTAGAATAGCAAAAGTGTGAATTTTTAAAACTGTGTAATATGGCACCTGGAAGTGTAGCATCATTGGATTAACTTGAGATTGTAGTAGAAACTTTGTGATTGTAGCAAATGAGACTTTCTCTCCAACCATTCACAACATTGTCTGGATTTTTTCAGTAGTTATTTGGATAATATTTGATAGAGCCTCTGATTTATTTATTTATTTTTGAATTGGAGTCTCACTCTGTTTCCCAGGCTAGAGTGCAATGATATGATCACGGCTACTGCAGGCTTGACCTACTGGGCTCAGGTGACACGTTTGCCTCAACCCCCCAAGTAGCTGGGACTACAGGTGCCTGCCACCATGCCTGGCTAATTTTATTGTAGAGATAAGGTCTTGCCAATTTGCCCAGGCTGGTCTTAACTCCTGGGCTCAGGCAATACGCTTGCCTCTACCTCTCAAAGTGCTGGGATTACAGGTGTGAGCCACCATGCCCAGCTGACCTTCTGATTTAGATTGCAGGAGCTGGTAGTGGGGACCAGCAGCTTGGACTGTCTTTCCTTTGGGATCTCTTGTGTGTGTGTGTGTGTGTGTGTGTGTGTGTGTGTGTGTGTGTGTGTGTGTGTGTATGGGTTGGGGGGGGCACAAGGCATGTACCTAGCACCATACTTACACAGTCACATCACTGATGCAACCCTAGGAAGCTGATACTGTGATTGTTCTATTTTACAGACAAGGAAGCTGAGCCTTGCTGAAGTTAAGGAACCTGGGCTGGGCCATTCATCCAACATGTATTTACCATGCCTGTTTTGGGGGCCGGGGTGTGTTGTGAAGTACCAAGTGCAGAGTGTGATGCTGGCACATGTAATTCCTGCCATCGTGGCACTCGTAGCAAAGAAGATGCAATTGAATCAGCCTGTCCCCACCACTCCGTTCTGTCTGCCAGCTCCCATAACGAGCAGGCTGTGGACATACTAAGTGATGCTGGTCTACTCTGCTGGGTTGTGAGAGAAGAGCAGGGAAGATGGGGAAAAGGGCATCAGGAGATGGCTCGAGTTGTGCGTCACTCTCAAGTGAAAAGCTAGGCCAAGCCAGCAAGCCTTGTATTGAAATGCATCACTTGTTTTCTGTTGGTCTGGGATTAAAGAAAAATCTCCCTAACTCCGATTTTAAAGTCTTACACAGCCAGACCCTCAGCCACCCCTCCAAGCTCATCATGAAGCCTCCTGCCCAACTCTCTGTCCCCCAGGCTCCCTGCCCCTCAGGTTCCCGGTCCTTCCGAGGGCCTACTGGGCTCACCCTGCACCTTACTGCATGGAAGGGCTCACACATCATCCTTTCCCTCTGCTTCGAGTGCTCTCCCCCTCACCTGCCCCTCCTTCCTTACTCACCCTTCTGGTCTTCTTAGGGCAGCCATGCCGGCCCACCCTGATCAGATCCAATCTCCCCCATAGCCCTCTCCAGGGTCATAGTTATATAACTAGCACTTAATATTTGTTTCTATGCTTAAGTAATGTCCATCTCCTCAAATAGAGACTGAGCTCCTTGAGGTCAGAGATTCCCCGTTTTTTCCCCACTTTTTAATTTCTGTGTTAAGTATACACATGTAGTGCTAAACAGATCTTGTGTGCAATGAGTGAAAGAAAGAAAGAATGGATGCAGTTGAGGTGTTACTGAGTATATAGCATGGCATCTAACCAAATGAGAGAAGCCAGGTAACCATGTATGGCTTTTGCTTATTATTGTATCTATCACCTAGCCCAGTGCTTGAGGGATCAGTTATCTAAGCCAGTGCTTCTAAAACTTTAATGCACATACCAGTCCTTGGGAATCTTGTTATGATGCGGCTTCTGATTTAGTAGAGCATGCCAGAAGACTGGAGACTGCATTTCTAACAAAATCCCAGGTGATGTTGAGGCTGCTGGTCCAAGGACACATTTTGAGTAGCAAACTCTAAACAGTGTAATGTAGTTACAGGAGGATATTGGTTTAGAGAAGTTCATCAGTTAGGGTGCTTTGGGTTATACGCAACAGAAACTCCAGCTCAAAATGGCTTACTTAAAAAATAAAGATGATTATTCTGTCCTGTAACTGAAGAGACCTGTGACAGACTGGAATTTAGGCACAATTTGATCAAGGTTCTAGCTCTTTTTCTCTGTGATTCTCTTGGTGTTACCCTCCTTGGAGTGCCTTTTTCATCCTCTGGTTGACTTCTTTGATGGTGGCAAAATGCTATCAGTTTTTTCAGCTCTCACATCTACATATGGTACCAGTTAATAGAAATCATCTATTCCCCTAGCCATCAACAAAAGGTCTATTCTTTTTTTTTTTTTTTGAGTCAGTGTCTTACTTTGCCACCCAGGCTAGAGTGCAGTGGCATGCTGCTCACAGCTACTGCAGTCTCAACCTGCTGGGCTCAGATCATCCATCTGCCTAACCCTTTCAAGTAGCTAGAACTACAGGTGCGTGCCACCACACCTGACTACTTTTGTTTTTGATTTATTGTAGACATGAGTTCTCACCAAGTTGCCCAGGCTGGTCTCAGACCCCTGGGGTCAGAAAATTCTCTCGCCTTGGCCTCCCAAAGTGCTGGGATTACAGGCTTGAACTGCATCCCGCCAAAATGTCTGTTCTTAACTTGAATTTAACCAACTTAGGTTATACATGGGGTGGGATGAGGTGGGAGGGAATTTAGAATTTATTTGACTGAAGTTGTCCATTTGCGAACTTTAGAAGAGGTAGCTCATGCCGTCCTGTCTGGGTGACTGTAATGGTACATAGGTGCGCAAAAAAAATCTCATTGTGTGGCTAAAATATTCATATATTCTGTGAAATCACAAACATACATGTGAACCCTTGCCTCCAAGAATCTACCTAGTCTATGGTTTTCAACTCTGGCACATGAGAATTACCTGGAAAATATTAAAAAACATATGTGCCTTGGGTTGGTTTTTTGGTTTTTGGTTTTTTTTGAGTTGGAGTCTCACTCTGTCGCCCAGACTGGAGTGCGCAGTGGCCACTCCCGGTCACTGCAGCCTCGACCTGCTGGGCTCAGGCGCTCCTTCCGCCTCAGCCTTCCAAGTAGCTGGAACTACAAGCGTGCGCTACCACGCCCAGCTAATTTTTGATTTATTGTAGAGATGAGGTCTCGCCAAGTTGCCCCAGGCAGGTCTCAAACCCGCGGGCTCAGGCAATGCACTCACCTCAGCCTCCCCAAGCGAGGGATTGCAGGCTGAGCCACCGAGCCCAGCTCCTTGGGCCCAGCTCCTTGGCTCCTTAGTCCAGCTCCTTGGCTCCTTGGCCCAGCTCCTTGGCTCACACCTGTAATCCTAGCACTTTGGGAGGCTGAGGCAGGAGGACTGCTTGAGGCTAGGAGTTCAAGACCAGCTGGGGCAACATGTAAAAATTAGCTAGATGTGGTGGTACGCACCTGTAGTCTTAGCTATTTGGGAGGCTGAAGCAGGAGAATCACTTGAACCCATGAGTTTGAGGCTGCAATGAGCTGTGATTACACCAAGGCACTCCAGCTTGGGTAACAGAGCAATGATCTCTGTCTCTAGCAAAAATGTGTGTGTGTGTGTGTGTGTGTGTGTGTGTGTGTGTGTGTGTGTGTCTGTGCCCGCACGCACACACCGTGCACCTAGATTTTCCCCTAGACTCAAAAGATAAAAGTTTCCTGGGATAAGATCCAATAATCCACTTTTTTGTTTGTTTATTTGTTTTGAGTAGGAGTTTCACTCCATCGCCCAGGGTGGAGTGCAATGGCATGCTCACAGTCACCTCAGAGTCGACCCACTGGGCTCTTGCGATCCTTCCACCTCAGCCTTCCAAATAGCTAGAACTACAGGCGCATGCTACCATGCCCGGCTAATTTTTTTTTTGGATTTATTGTAGAGACCTGGTCTCACCAAGTTGCCCAGACTGGTTTTGAACCCGCAGGCTCAGGCAATCCGCTCACCTCGGCCTCCCAAAGTGCTGTGGTTATAGGCTGAGCTACCAAACCTGGCCAATTCTAGATTTTAAAGGATCCTTGAGTGATTCTAATTTGTAGCTAGGCTAGGAACCACTTACCTAAAGTAGCGCTGTCAATGATGGGGGATGATGGGAGGAATTTGCCTCCTAGGGACATTTGTCAACACTTGGACCTATTTTGGGTTGGTTGCCACAACTGGAGGGGAGTTACTACTAACATCTAAGTGGATGATGCTAAGTATCATATCATGCACAGGACAACCTCTCCTCCCTCACACAAGGAATGACTTGGATTCAAAAGTTAATAGTATGGGTTTGAGAACCCTTGGCCTAGAGGACAAGATGTTAGAACCAATTATTTATTTGCAATACATTCAGGCACACTGAGAAGAAAACATATAGTATAGCATAGTGATATTCAAGCTTACTGTACTTAAGAATTGGCCGGGTTCGGTGGCTCAGCCTGTAATCCCAGCACTTTGGGAGGCCAAGGCAAGTGGATTGCCTCAGCCTGCAGGTTTAAGACTAGCTTGGGCAATTTGATGAGATCTCGACTCTACAATCAATCAAAAATTAGCCGGGCATGGTAGCGCATGCCTGTAGTTCCGGCTACTTGGAAGGCTAAGGCGGAAGGATCACCAGAGCCTAGCAAGTTGACCTAGCTATGAGCATGCCACTGCACTCCAGCCTGAGCGACAGAATGAGACTCCAACTCAAAAAAATAAAAAATGAATGAACAAGGGTGCCTATTTAAAATGAAGTTTCTTGAGCCTCACATCCTGAAGTATTGATTCATCTAGCCTGGAGTGGGGCCCAGTCATCTGGATGCTTATTCAGATAAAGTTGCTTCTGATGCAGGTGTTCTACAGACCATGCCTTGATAAACACAATCACAGAATGCCCAGAATTTCCTCCAGTGTTATACTTTCAGGTGTGAACCTAGGAAAAGTCCAGAAATAGCTTCACAAGAGGCAGCATCTTGAGCCAGGAATGCACATCTCCTGGAGGAATTTCAGGCACCAGCAGTGAGTGGGGAGATATTCTGGGCTGCTGAAGCCCTGGCAGCCCCTGTCATTGCTCCTCGCTGGTCTTGGTCTCGTAAAGCCACATGAAAACCCCAGCTAGTCCATGGTCTTGTCTTCCTCAGCAGAAAGATGGTCTGAACACAGCATTCCTCCTTCCAAGGCATCCAGGGAGCTCTGACATTCGTTTTAATAGCTCCGAGAGGGTTATTTCTATCCTTTCTGTCCATAATGTGAGATAAGAAGGGAGGAAAATGAGACTCCCCCAGGAATAGGCAGTTTAGCCCAGCCACTTGGCCTAATTGTGAGCTGTAATGAGCTTGGTCAAGTAAGGCCTAAGCCTCTTGAGAGCTCTGTGACCAGGTTGTTTATCTTTTCACCGCAGTGCCTGAGTCTGAAACCAGGGCACCAGAGCCTGGCTGCCTGGGAGATCTGGGTAAGGGACTTCAGGTCTCACAAATTTCAGCCATCCATCTGGCCTCCCAGGGAGACTCCAGCCTCTAGGAGAGATACAGCACTGCAGATAGACCTCCTGAGACCCCACTGTAGCATCTTCTGTAGAGAGAGCTGACGAAATGCCTCTTCCCTTTGCTGCTTGCGTTGTGTTGGCAGAGTTTATCCTAAAAATAGCACAGTTGAGTCCTGCCTGAATGCCTTCTGCCTCAAGTTTCTGCAGGGTTGCGCAGTGTGTATGGTTCTTTCACATCTACTATCACATGGAAGAGACAACATTTTGTAGGAAGAAGAAAATGAGAGACGCTTTGGAGACAGAAGACTGCCTTTCAATTCTGGTTCTGCCTCTGACCGGTCCCTTAACCCCGATGAGGCCTGCTTTTACAGACTTGCCTATAAAATGAGCATTCTAGCCGGGCTCGGTGGCTCAGCCTGTAATCCCGCGCCTTTAGGAGGCTGAGGTGAGTGGATTGCCCGAGCCCACGGTTTCGAGACCCGCCTGGGCAACTTGGCGAGACCTCATCTCTATAATAAATCAAAAATTAGCTGGGCGTGGTAGCGCGCACCTGTAGTTCCATCTACTTGGAAGGCTGAGGCTGAAGGATCTCCGGAGCCCAGCAGGTCGAGACTGCGGTGGCTGGGAGCGGCCACTGCACTCCAGTCTGGGCGACAGAGTGAGACTCCAACTCAAAAAAAAATAAAAACATTTTAAAAATTAAAAAAAAATAAATGAGCATTCTAAAACCAATCTCATGGAATCAGTCTGAGGTTCAAATCAGATAAAATATGTATCATCCCGTTGGTAAAGAACATTATGAGTGTTCCCTATTCTGAGCAGCCTGTGTTCTCCTTCATAGTTTTTTGTTCGTTTTACTTTGTTTTGATTTTTGACTTGGAGTCTCACTCTGTTGCTGGGGCTGGAGTGCAGTGGCATGATCATGACGGTCACAACTCACAGTAGCCTCAATCTCCTGGGCTCATGCGATCTTTCCACCTCAGCCTCCTGAGTAGCTGGGACCAAAGGAGTATGCCACCATGCATGGCTAATTTTTTTTTATTTTTTGTAGAGACAAAGTCTTGCTATGTTGCCCAGGCTGGTCTTGGAGTCCTGGGTTCAAGCAATCTGCCTGCTCACTTCCCAAAGTGCTGGGATTACAGGTGTGAGCCACTGCACCTGGCCTGTGTTCTCCAAATGAATTAGGCTTCAGGTGCCTTTGTATAGCCCAGCACCATTCCTGGCACATAGTAGGCAGTATGTGATGAAAAGTTAAATTCACTCTCTCTCTTCTTATCTTTATTTGATTAAAGCTGTCTCCCCTGCCACAATTCCACAAGGGCAGAGATGGTGTCTACTTTTTGCATATCTGTGTGCCTCTGCCTTTTAGCCCAGTGACCAGCTCAATAAATATTTGTTGTGTAAGTAATCGAATAAATGAATGAAAATGCACCCAAGACAACAAAGGTTTTGAGTCTGCCTTCAATGTGCTAGGATTTTTTTTTTTTTTTTTTTTTGAGTTGGAGTCTCACTCAGTCGCCCAGACTGGAGTGCAGTGGCCGCTCCCGGTCACCACAGCCTCGACCTGCTGGGCTCCGGCGATCCTTCCGCCTCAGCCTTCCAAGTAGCTGGAACTAGAGGTGCGTGCTACCACACCCAGTTAATTTTTTGATTTATTGTAGAGATGAGGTCTCGCCAAGTTGCCCAGGCGGGTCTTGAACCCGTGGGCTCAGGCAATCCACTCACTTCAGCCTCCCAAAGGCGCGGATTACAGGCTGAGCCACCGAGCCCGGCTGTGCTAGAATTTTACAGTTAGGAATTATTATTTGTTTGCAAGAAATAGAAACCCAACCAAACTAACATGCACTGAAAGAAATAGGCAAGTCTGAAAGTACAGCCAGGACTTGGGGGACTGGTGAAGAACTGAAAAATCAGCACACTCCAATCAGCAAGTTCACTTGCCCAGACTCTCTCCCCCACCCTCTCCCCACTTCCCTCCTTTCCTCTTATCTCCTTACTTCCTCTCTGCAGTTAGTTTTGTTCTCCTCTTTAGCTGCATACAGGCTCCTCTGCTTTGATCCTACTTGAGACCAGACCACTCCAGCCTCTCATTTTAAGCACCAACTTTTACTTACGAACCAGAGTCTCTGAGTCCCAAACCCAAATTTCCAAGAAATGATGAATGTCTTAGCTTGGGGGAGGAATAAACTCCAGGTCTGATTAGATGATGTCAGGGAGGAGAGGAGGTCCTCTGGTTCACCCCCACTGTTAGGGGCCCAGAGGCAGGCACTCACAAGGAAGGCATGGATAGGTATTCCTAGAAGAGGGAATGGAGGCTGGGAGGTGATCACTGGTAGAGGCCTGTAAATAGCACAGGCACTGTGCTGAGTGCTGGGGTACCATTCATTTACTCTAGGACTGTTCACTGGACACCTACTGTGTGCCAGGCACTGTCCCAGGTGCTGGGATACAGCAGTAACAAGGAAAATCACAGACACTTCCCTTCTGGGGTCCTCAGTCTACAATGCAAACAATTCTACATTCCTAGCAGGCTCGGTGGCTCAGTCTGTGATCACACGCATTTGGGAGGCTGAGGTGAATGGATTGCCTGAGCCTGCGGGTTTGAGACCTGCCGGGGCAACTTGGCGAGACCTCATCTCTACAATAAATTTAAAAATTAGCCGGGCGTGGTAGCGTGTGCCTGTAGTTCCAGCTACTTGGAAGGCTGAGGCGGAAGGATCGCCAGAGCCCAGCAGGTCGAGGCTGCAGTGGCCGGGAGCGGCCACTGCACTCCAGTCTGGGCGACTGAGTGAGACTCCAATTAAAAAAAAAAAAACAAAAAAAGAAACTCTACATTCCAACAAGTATATGATCAAGATAGCTTCAGAGAGGGAAAAGTGTGGAGAAATTAGCAAAGTGATATAGGGTGATGGGGCACAATATGGGAAGGTTAGTTTTGATGACTGCTTAAGAGTGTTCTATCATACTGGCCAAAAGTGCTAAAAATAGCACCGATATCTGTTTCTTTTGTTTATAAAGAAAGATGTGGGCCGGGAAGGGTGGCTCAAGCCTGTAATCCCAGCACTTTGGGAGGCTGAGGTGTGGGAATTGCTTTAACCCACAGGTTCAAGAACAACCCGGGCAACTTGGGGAGACCTCATCTCTACAATAAATCAAAAAATTAGTTGGATGTGGTAGTGTGCACCTGTAGCTCTGGCTACTTGGAAGGCTGAGGTGGAAGGATCACCTGAGCCCAGCAGGTCGAAGCTGCAGTCACTGTGAGTGTGACACTGCATTCCAGTCTGGGCGACAAGAGTGAGACTCCAACTCAAAAAAGCACAGGCATCAGGGATAGGAGAGAAGAAGGTGGTGGGGGAGAGGAGGTCAACTCTTCACCTCAGCTTCGGGCCTCTGAGACCTTCCCAACAGTCTTCCATGGAAAAGATACAACAGAGAGCAGGGCGGTTCCCTGACCATCCTCAGAAACAACAGCTATTGCTTAATATATGCTAGACAATGTTCCAAAAGCTCTGTATGTATGAACTCATTTAGTTTCTCCAATTGTACTGTGAGGTAGGTACTATTGTTATCCTCATTTGACAGGGGAGGAAATCGCACAGAAAGCTTAACTTGTTCAGTCATGTGGTAGAGCTGAACTTCAAGCCTAGGCATTTCAACTCCAAAATCCATGTTTTCTTTTTCTTTTTAAATCAATAATGTCCCTTCTGCCAGGTGTGGTGACTCATGCCTATAATTCCAACACTTTGGGAGGCTGAGGCAGAAGGACTGCTTGAGGCCAGAAGTTCGTGACTAGCTTGGGCAAAACAGAAGGACCCCATCTCTATAAAAACAAAAAAAATTAGCTGGGCATTGTAGCTCATGCCTGTAGTCTTAGCTACTTAGAAGGCTGAGGCAGGAGGATCACTTGAGCCCATGAGCCTGAGGCTGCAGTGCGCTATGATCATGCTACTGCTCTCCAGCCTGGTCAACAGAGTGCAACCCTGTCTCTAAAAACAAACAGACAAACAAGCAAATAAATAAGATGTCCTTTTCTAGGTGACTCAGAGCCCGATATCCGGCACATAGATGAAGCCTTCCATCAAAGCAAGTATTGGACAGTCAAATAACTGCATCACATTTACTAGTTCCGTTAAATTTTCTATAAAATAAGTGTCATATGCATGGCTGATATCTTTCAAAGCGCCTATTCAGAAAAGGAGAATGAAAAACCTCTGATTTCAGAAAAAATGCAGAATATACAGATATATTTTTTGTCACTCTTTCCCTCAAACCTTTATAGTCTGATACCACCTGAGGGGTGAAAGTATTGGGTTATACTTGTCTTCATGTACAGATAAGATAGGCCCCAGAGAGTGCCTCGTGAATGTGGAGAGTGGAAGCAAAGTATTAGAATACTTAGACAAGAGTGCAGCACCACAGTGGAATTTCAGGCATCAGCAAGTAGGTGGGGAAGTATTTAAGGCCAAGGCAGCCTTTTTGATACTTCCAATTTTACTGCAGTCCTTGGTAAGTGTGGTGGAATATGTCAGCTGAGGCCACGTCTGGTTTTGCTGGAAGGAATTAGAGAGCTGGTGATCCTTTCTTTTTCTCCATTTCTTACTTAAGGGAATGTTTTGAAAAAATTGAGATATAATTCACATATCATAAAATTGATCTTTTAAAGTGTGGTGTATTAGCCGGGCTCGGTGGCTCAGCCTGTAATCCCGTGCCTTTGGGAGGCTGAGGTGAGTGGATTGCCTGAGCCCGCGGGTTCGAGACCCGCCTAGGCAGCGAGACCTCATCTCTACAATAAATCAAAAAATCAGCCGGGCGTGGTAGCACACGCCTGTAATTCCAGCTATTTGGAAGGCTGAGGTGGAAGGATCGCCGGAGCCCAGCAGGTGGAGGCTGCGGTGGCCCCCACTGCACTCCAGTCTGGGCGACAGAGTGAGACTCCAACTCAAAAAAAAAAAAAAAAAGTGTGGTGTATTCACAGAATTGTGTAGCCTTCACCACTAATTCAAAGCATTTTCTTTACTCCAAAAAGACACTCTTAACTGGATTGTGGTCGTCATTTTGCAGTATATACACATATCAAAACATTACATTGTACACCCTAAATACATGCAACTCAAAAGAGTTGGAAAAAAATAAAACAAAAGCCCCAAGATACTCCATACCCATTAGCAGTCACTCACCATTCCTCCCTTCCCCCAACCCCTAGTCACTACCATTGTACCTTCCGTCTCTATGAATTTGCCTGTTCTGGAAATTTCATATAAATGGAATCCTGGCCAGGCATAGTGGCTCAAGTCTGTAATCCTAGCACTTTGGGAGGCTGAGGCGAGAGGATTGCTTAAGCCCAGGGGTTCGAGACCAGCCTGGGCAACATGGCGAGACCTTGTCTCTACAGTAAATAAAAAATTAGCCAGGCATGGGAGTGCGTGCTTGTAGTTCCTGCTATTGGAAGGCAGAGGCGGAAGGATTTCCTGAGCCCAGTAGGTTGAGGCTATGGTGGCTGTGAGCATGCCACTGCACTCCAGCCTGGGCGACAGAGTGAGACTCCAACTCAAAAAATAAATAAATAAGTAAATAGAATCCTACAATATGCGGTCTTTATGTCTGGCTTCTTTCACTTAGCATATGTTTAGGGTTGTAGCATGTATCAGTATTTCATTCTTTTTTTATAGCTTAATAATATTCCGTTGTATGCATATGCACCATGCTATTTATCCATTCATCACCTGATGGATATTTGGGTTATTTCATTTGGGGGCTATTATGAATAATACTACCATAAATGTGTACAAGTTTTTATGTGGACCTTATGGTTTTAATTCTTTTGGGTACATATGTAGAAGAGGAATTGCCGGGTCATATGGTACATGTATGGTTCATATTTTGAGAAACTGCCAAACTGTTTTCCAAAGTGACTGTACCATTTTACATTGGCAGCTATGTAGGAGGGCTCCAACTTCTGTACAAACTCACCAACACTTGGTATTGTCCCTCTTTTTGATTATGGGCTAGTGATTCTCATAGGCATTCAGTTCACAAGCTGTTATATAAGGTGGATTTGTTTTATTGGCTACAAGAAAATAAGGATTGATTGACTGATTGATTTTGAGTTGGAGTCTTACTCTGTTGCCCAGGCTGGAGTGCAGTGGTATGCTCCCGGCCACCGCAGCCTCGACCTGCTGGGCTCGGGCGATCCTTCCATTTTAGCCTTCCAAGTAGCCAGAACTACAGGCGTTTGCTACCACGCCCAGCTAATTTTTTATCTATTGTAGAGACAAGGTCTTGCCAAGTTGCCTCGGCCTCCCAAAGTGCTGGGATTACAGGCTGAGCCACCGAGCCTGCCCAATAAGGATTTATTTATCTATTTGCAGACAAGCAGAGGGGTGAAGGGAAAGATGAGGACAATAAAGAATTTGTCACCCAACCTTGTCTGATGAATGGGCTTTTAGTCTCAAAGAAGAGAAGAGACAGAGTTAAGATCTAAAGTAGTTCCTGAAAAGACTGGAGACTCTGAACCAGGAGGATGCTTTGGGACCCAGGTGACCAGGTTCAACAGCATTGTCGACCTTCTTCCATTCTGATGCTGAAATGTGGGATAGCATGGAGGACGGGAGGTGCTGAGGGACATCACAACAGTGATAGAGCTTCTATGTACTCATGGAAGCATTGGGGAAGATATGGAGTCTGGAGCCCTCCTCACATAGCTGCTGGGCAGTGGTGTCCAAGAAGAGGCCAGGATGCAAGGACATACTGTGACATGGTGAGGCCCACAGCCTGCTTTAGGAGATGAGAGTTGGCAGGATTCAGGAGTGAACCTTTGACCCACAGGCTGGCAAACATGGAGGCCATGTACATATACCTTACTTCAAAGGCCCTGTGCAAAAGTCTTTTAAATTTATATTTTAGCTGGGCTCGGTGGCTCAGCCTGTAATCCCACGCCTTTGGGAGGCTGAGGTGAGTGGATGGCCTGAGCCCGAGGGTTCGAGACCCACCTGGGCAGCAAGACCTCATCTCTACAATAAATCAAAAACCAGCTGGGCGTGGTAGCGCATGCCTGTAATTCCGGCTACTTGGAAGGCTGAGGCAGAAGGATTGTCGGAGCCCAGCAGGTCAAGGCTGCGGTGGCCGGGAGCGGCCACTGCACTCCAGTCTGGGTGACAGAGTGAGACTCCAACTTAAAAAAAAAAAAAATTTTTTTTTTTCCTTCTAGGGAAGTCTAAACCTGACAATTATATGTAACTTTGACTCTAATGAAGAAAGGGAAGATATAAGCATTCGTGACCTTTTAAATCCTAATTTTTCTACCAAGCCTGGTGTTTCTCATTACTGTTTTACAGACTGGAAGAAAATAGATTTTGCACCGTGTAAATTATTTTGAGTTTATGGTCTCAGGCAAAAAAGCCTGGGCTGATTCCTCAGAGGATGTTTTATGCCAGGCCATTAGCATGGGCTCCTTTATTGATGAACCAGTAAAGCATGCCCTACCACAACCTTGTAATGGGATCTCCTAATTCATAATTAATATTCAGGTAAAGTACCACCACATTAATCTGATTTTCCTCCCATGGTAATTGGTGTTTAATTTCTATTTTATTAGCCAGGATTGGTAAATCTCAGGAGAGACTAGTTCCAGGCATTTATTCGAAGAGTCTGCAGGATCCTTCAGGGTTTTTTTTTTTTTTTGGAGTCTCACTACATCACCCAGGATGGAGTGAAGTGGCACACTCACGGCCACCACAGCGTCGACCTGCTAGGCTCCAGCGATCCTTCAGTCTCAGCCTTCTAAGTAGCCAGAACTACAGGCGCGCGCTACCACGCCTGGCTACTACAGTGTTTTTAAGTTAATGATATCTTTCAGTGACCAGGGAAGGCTAAAATACCTTAGCTGTTGGTGCATTTTAAACCCTCAGAAGCCATGCCATTAGCTTGTTTGGGTCCCCTGGCAACCATGAAAGGCAGGATCATGCAAGCATCTTTCATGAAGTCCCATTCTAACAGACAAGGAAACTGAGACTTGAGAAATGTAGTAAGTGACAAAAAAATGGGTCTTGGCCCTGATTCTCTCAACTCCGAGCAAGTCCTATGCTGCATCTATAAACTATTAATAATGACACTTGTCAGGTGGCTTTATTGACTTGATTTGTCAAATCAGTTCTGTCCCCCATTTCTTTACCACTCCAAAGAGTCAATGGGTAAAAGAACTGCTTCTGAAGCTGATGCTTGGAGCCCAAACTCTGTCAGGATGACTGATCAATTTGATTAAAATAAAGTTCTGTTCAAGCAAAAAGAGTTTTAAAAATCAGACACAGCCGGGCTCGGTGGCTCAGCCTGTAATCCCGCGCCTTTGAGAGGCCGAGGTGAGTGGATTACCTGAGCCTGCGGGTTCAAGATCCGCCCCAGCAACTTGGCGAGACCTTGTCTCTACAATAAAATCAAAAAATTAACTGGGCATGGTAGCACGCACCTGTAGTTCTGGCTACTTGGAAGGCTGAGGTGGAAGGATCGCCGGAGCCCAGCAGGTTGATGCTGGGGTGGCCATGAGCATGCCACTGCACTCCAGTCTGGGTGACGAAGTGAGACTCCAACTCAAAAAAAAAAAAAAAAATCAGACACAAACATGTAAGGGAATGTATTTATTCCCAATACACCTTGCCTCTCTTCCCCTGCACTACAATTATTCCATGTGCATAATAATCTGTGACAAAACTTCAGTTGACATATCAGGTTATTACACTATGATGAAAATCAATAGTGATTAAAGGGAACACTTAGCTGACAAAGTTGACAAAACTGAATGTATTTGAGAACGCTTCATTTTCCTTCCCTTGTTAATTGTTCTCTCTGGCTGTCACAGCTTTCAATGGTTTGATATCCAAATATCAAATAAGCTAATTTAGTCTGGGCATTATTGGGAGACTTCAGTTACTAAAAGGAAAGATCAATATTCCTTTTTTCTTTCTGAGTTGGAGTCTCACTCCGTCACCCAGATTGGAGTACAGTGGCACACTCACGGCCACCCCAGCGTCAACTTGCTAGGCTCAGGCGATCCTTCCGCCTCAGCCTTCCAAGTAGCTGGAACTACAGGCACGTGCTGTCACGCCTGGGTAATTTTTTGATTTATTGTAGAGATGAGGTCTCGCCAAGTTGCCCAGGTGGGTCTCAAACCCATGGACTCAGGCAATCCTCTCACCTCAGACTCCCAAAGTGCTGGGATTACAGGCTGAGCCACCGATCCCGGCCAAGATTCCATTTTTTTTTTTTTTTGAATTGGAATCTCACTCTGTCATCCAGACTGGAGTGCAGTGGCTGCTCCCGGCCACCGCAGCCTCGACCTGCTGGACTCCAGAGATCCGTCTGCCGCAGCCTTCCGAGTAGCTGGAATTACAGGCACGCGCTACCACACCCGGCTCATTTTGTAGAGATGAGGTCTTGCCAAGTTGCCCAGGCGAGTCTCGAACCTGCGGGCTCAGGCAATCCACTCACCTCAGCCTCCCAAAAGTGCAGGATTACAGGCTGAGCCACTGAGCTCGGCTGGATTCCATTTTTTGAAAAGAACTTTTCTAATCTTGGACTTGTTCCCTTAAAATGTGAATTTACTCTATGATTGATGGTTGCATGGAAAATAGTGGCCAACTGCTTTTTTATGGAATTGGCATAAATGGATTTGAGCTGCAACAGGATGGACCAAGGTTGGATATTTGATTTTGGTTTGCTAAATTATATAAGGAATCTTCTTTCTTTTTTCTTCTATCTTCCCTCCCACCACCATTGACCCTGACTCCCATGGGAAATGTGATATAGAAATAGCCACAGAACCAAGAAAAATAAAAGAAAATACACTGGAATTTTTTATTTGATTACTAATGAGTCTAAGATCAAGTTTGGGGAATATTTGGAATCTATGACTATATAGATCTTATGAGGTATAGATGTTTCTTTTTGGGGGAGTGGAGTCTTACTTTGTCGCCCAGGCTGGAGTGCAGTGGCACACTCGTGGCAAGGGTCTCACCATGTTGCCCAGGCTATTCTCGAACCCACAGGCTGAGGTAATCCTTTTGCTTCGGCCTTCCAAAGTGCTGGGATTACAGACTTGAGCCTGGTCAAGGTATAGATATGCCTACTAGAAGTTCATGAATAGCCGGGCTCGGTGGCTCAGCCTATAATCCCACGCCTTTGGGAGGCTGAGGTGAGTGGATTGCCTGAGCCCGCGGGTTCGAGACCCGCCTGGGCAGCGAGACCTCATCTCTACAATAAATCAAAAAATCAGCCGGGCGTGGTAGCACACGCCTGTAGTTCCTGTAGTTCTACTTGGAAGACTGAGGCGGAAGGATTGCCGGAGCCCAGCAGGTCGAGGCTGCGGTGGCCGGGAGCAGCCACTGCACTCCAGTCTGGGCGACAGAGTGAGACTCCAACTCAAAAAAAAAAAAAAAAAAGAAGTTAATGAATTTAGGAATTTGTATAAACTAGAAAAATGCTGCTCCAAATTCTTTTCTTTAGTGAGAGTTTTTGTTTTCCAAAATTATCGGGATAACTGATATAAACTAACACAGTATTTTAAAATTCATATTCATCCATCCATCTATGAAAAGCATACTGCATGTCTTTGATATGCCAGGTATTTAGGTAGGCATTGATGATGCAGAGATACACAGTCCCTGACTTTAGGACCTTCAGTTGCCCTCCTCTCGAGCCACTCTACCAGCCCATACACTAAGACAGGGACAGATGTAAAAAGGAGACAATTCCATATGATATGTGTATTGCAAAGAAAAATGAAGGATGCTGTGAGAGCATCATAACTGTGTTGGGGGATTCACAGAAGACTTCTAGAGTGTATAAGTTTGCTTGGGCTGCCATACCAAAGTACTGAAGACTTGGTGTCTTAAACAACAGAAATGTATTTCCTCACAGTTCTGGATCCTAGAAGTCCAAGATCAAGGTGTAGGCAGGATTGGGTTTCTTCTAAGCCCTCTTTTCCTGGCTTGTCTTCTCCCTGTGTCTTCCCATGATCTTCCCTCTGTGTGTGTCTGGGTCCAAATGTCCTCTTGTTCTAAGGACATCAGTCCTATTGGATGAGGGCCCACCCATATAACCTCATTTTACCATACTTACCTCTTTAAAGGCCTAGTCTCCAAATAGAATCACATTCTGAAGTACTGGTGGTTAGCACTTTGACATATGAACTTGGTCGGGGGTAGAGGACACATTTCAGCCTATGACACAGAGTTAGTGACTTCTCACCTGGGTCTTGAAGAAAAAGCAGAAGTTAGGTCAAGAGTTGGGCAAGAGGGAAACATTCTGTGCCAAAGGTGCCCATGTATCAGGGCCTGGAAGGGAGAGACAGTGGTCCATGCAGCAAACTGTAAGTACTCAGAGATGGCTAAGGTCTAGATAGCCCATGAATGACAACAAGACTCAAGACTAGCGCCACGAGAAGGGCTGGATTGTGAAGGTCTTTGGAATCCGAGTTAAGGATGGGACAACAGGCACATAGAAGGATTTCAAGAAGAGACTGAGCATCACACTTACACTAATGCAGTATCTAAAGACCAATGTTGGGTGCATGAACACATAGCATGAGCCTCGTAGAAGCAGTCAGTTGGCTTCTCACTTTCTACAGAAAGACATGAATTATAGGGGTATGAGGATAATAATATTCCTTGCTTACGGAGGTGAAGCTATCAAAGCTCTTTTACATAGATGTTCTTGTTTAATCTTCACAAAGTAACCCCAATCCACAGATGAGAAAACTAAGGTTCAGACAGGTGGAGGCCACAGAGCAGGGGCCCAGCCTAGATTGTAGCTCTGGCCTTGTTTTTTTTTTTTTTGCTCCTGACTCTTTCTGGGAAATCAGGCTTCTTTCTGAATAGTGAACTGCATTCTCTAGTTTGTCTTCCAAGAAACCCTGCTGTGCATATTTCCTTGTGGTGTCCTCAACATCCTTGTTAAAATGTTCACTCTTTGAAGGAGGAAGAAAGCTGTTATTTGAGAGGCATTTACTGCCATAATTAGTCACCTTTTGGTGGAGTGAGAAGAATCTCAATGACTTAAAAGACAAAGCACATCCATATGCCACAGTCTGTCAGGGGCCAGCATTTGACAGAAAACAGTTTGATGGAAACTTTTCTGTTGTCATTTCTAAAGACACATTGCAGGGAACCACTCTGAAACATCAATCTATTTTTCTCATTATTGGGTTTGTTTTCTCAACCACTTTCATGTGCTATCTTCTAATCTTTTTCCTCTCCTGTCCTTTGTCATAACCTTTTCACCAAAGGACTACTGGTTCTCTAGACTCTCTGGACACCATCAGCAAGATCACATTTCCTTCATCTTTGTTGTCTGGCCCTTTGTGGTCCCTAGGACTATTTTGTATAAGACACAGATCAACAAATTATTCTCATTATGTTCTCATAACTTCTACACCATCAGATAGGACCTGCAGAGGAGGTAGGAGTGGTTCTCTCTGGGCCCAGCCAGCCTGAGAAAGAGCTGAGATTTCGATAGCACCCACTCTCTTCTTCAATTATCTTTCTGATCCCACTTCACCTCTCAACATGTCCATTGTCTCCAAGGCATTCTCTACCTCGACCAAAGCCTGAATGAACCCAACGCTGAATCTGAAGTTTGGCACAAGTAATTTACACTAAACGTTAATATCCTAATAATTATTCATCTAGAACAGTGGTTCTCAACCAGAGGTGATTTTGTCCTCTAGGGAACATTGGGAAATGTCGGGAACATTCTATTTGTTACAACTTGGGGGAAGAGATGTGAGTAACATCTAGTGGGTATGGGCCAGGGGTGCTGCTAATATCCTACAGTGCACAAGACAGTTCTCAAGGCAAAGAATTATCTGGCCCAAAATGTCAGTAGTGCTAGGGATGAGAAACCCTGATTTACACAACCAATACTTAAGGTTTAATTCTATGCCAGGCCTTACTGTAAAAATAAGGAATTCTATGGCAAACAAGGACTTTTGTCCTCTAGAAGTTCACTGTCTAGAACGAGTATATATCATTTAGAATTTTTCCAACAGCAAGTTACAAAATACTCAAAGAATGTCTTACAGATTCTTTTAATTTTCTCCTATAAGAAAGATCTACAAGTAAGTTGTTTTAGGACTGTTTAATTGGACTCAACAAGGTCAGGTATCTGGGTGAGCTTTTCCAGAATATTTTTGGTTTTCCTTCCACATTTGCAAAATAGCTGCCACAGCTCCATTCTCACCAAACAACTCCCAAGACAGGGAGTTCTTTCCTATTAGAGAGAAAGATCCTTTCCATAAGCTCCCCAGTGTTTAGTAGGCTTCCTCTTGTATCTACAAGCCAGAATTGGGACACCTGCCCATTTTTATACTCTTCAGGGAAAGTTTAGAATGGAATTGCCATCAGTGACTTGGACTAGGGATCAGTAAACTTTCTGCAAAAGGCCATATAGCAAATATTTTAGGCTTTGTGTTTAATATACGGTCTGTGTTGCACATTCTTTCAATTTTTACAATCTTTAAAAATGTAAAAACAATTCTTAGCTCATGGACTATACAAAAACAGACCACAGGTCATAGTTTGCTGACTCCTGGAAAAAGGGTTTTCTAATACCTGAACAAAACCAGGGTTCTTCCAGCAAGGAAAATGATAATGGTGGTAACTGGGTCTGCCACAGAAGGGTTTACAAGCTGAAGGTAATTATAGTACAGAGGCCATAGTAGCCAGCCTTCAAGATGCCCCCAGTGATCCATGCCTCTAGTATTCGTGCCCTTGTATCAGGTCAGTTTGTTGGAGCAATAGAAGTGACAGTGACTTCAGAGACTATATCATGAAAGACATTGTCACTTGTATTTCAGTCTCATGGATTGTCCATCTTAGGGGAAGCCAACTGCCATGTTGCGATGACACTCAAGTGCCTGTGGAGAGGCCCACACAGTGAGGAACTGAGGCTTTCCTCCACACCTGGCTCCAATGTGACAGCTGTGTGAGTGAGCCATCCTGGAAGCAGATTCTCCAGCCCCCAACAAGCTTTCAGGTGACTGCAGTGCTAGCTGATATCTTGCCTGCAGCCTCATGAGAAACCCTTAGCCTGAACACAGCTAAGCTGCTTCTAAATTCCTGACCTATGGTAACTGTGAGATAATATATATTTATTAAGTCTCTTAGTTTTGGAATGATTTGTTTTGCAGCCATAGGTAATACAGGGGCTTCTGAGAGAGAGGTGTGAATGGCTTAGTCCCCAGACTCTTGGACGGCCATCTTTGTTACAGAATGCCAGGGATTCAGTTGAGGTCTTGTTGCTTGCTGCAGAGAAAGCCAATGACTGAGAAAACGAGTATTGCCAGAGAAGTTGTTTTATTTGGGTGATACAGAGGAAAATGGGAGGTTTAGCCACAAATCCATCTCCCAGTCCCACTGAAGTCAGGGGTTTACGTAGTGGGCCAGGAATGTAGAAATCAGGAATCAGAGAAGTAAGGAAGAGGATTTGGTACACAGGAATTAGAGAGGGACTTGGCATCTTCTTGTCTGGATGCAGTGATCTGGTGAGTTTCTTGATATTACAGGTCTGAGGGTCGGTTTCCTGAGAAAGGAACTCAGATAAGACAATGTAAGTTTCAAGCTTCAAGATCAGGAGGGTCAATTTCTATGTATATTAAAAAAACTGTACCACAAGTTCTTTGGGGAAATTAGACCTGTTTTATCTTCAGATACTAGTGAGACAGTGAGAGTTGGTGGTGTTGGTAGTGGGGGGTGGTAGGGAACAACAGACTAGCATTCAAGAAGCCTAGGACCTCTAGTTAGTTTGTGAACTTGAAGCAAACTGATTCACTTCTTTGGATGTCATAAGCAAATCCTGGGAAGAGGGGGTGAATAATTGTTAGAAAAATGAGAAAACTGTCAAAAGAACATGGAATAACTGGTATACTGTGATACAAGACTCAGTTTTATTTTCTCAGAGATAGTGTATAACTTACCTTTTCTCCCCACCAATCTTTTTTTTCTTTTGAGTTGGGATCTCACTCTGTTGCCCAGGCTGGAGTGCAGCAGCACAGTCATGGCTCACTGCAGCCTCGACCTCCCGGGCTCAGGCAATCCTCCCACTTCAGCCTCCCAAGTATCTGGGACTATAAGCACACACTACCACGCCTAACTAATTTTTTGATTTTTTTGTACAGAAAAGTCTTGCTATGTTACTTAAGCTGGTCTTGATCTCCTGAGCTCAAGCAATCCTCCCACCTCAGCCTCTCAAAGTCCTGGGATTACAGGTGTGAGCCACTGTGCCAAGCATCCCCTTTCAATCTTGAAAAACAGAATACATAAAAACTCATAGTGCCCAGAGGTTGGACAGGAGTCTAAGTGTCCAACATTAGGAAAAGTAACTATGCATGGAGTGGTGACTCAAGATCAAGGACAGTATCCCTATCATCACTCTCCACATCCCCACCCCCTGGCAAATGTTGGGCTTAGTATGCACTTTCTGGTATCCATTCTCTGATACATAAAAATAGGGGAGTTGAATCATATGATATTTAGAACTCAGCTCTAGTATTCTATAAATTCATGGTTGCAGGTTATTTGCCCTGCTCTCGAGCCCTAAACAGCTTCAGTTTCTGTCAATGTAGAAGATCAGTCCTGTCTATCAGATGGACATAGTATTGGAGGTGATGTGTTGAACTCAAATCAATTTACCACGGAAGGAGAACAAGCAAAGGGTGCTAATTTATTTCTCTTTAATTGGCTTGCTTTACGGCTGTGTGCTATCTTTTGCCACGCCTTGCAGGGGATAAAGGAGAGGAAGTCACAGATTTTTCCTTCAAAAAGTTTGCAGTCTAGAAAGGGAATGACAAGGACTCAAGTAATTCTTCTTACTGCATTTATCTTTCTTCCTTTAGATATACACTGTTCTTGTCCTCTAAATAAGACTGACTCTCAGAGAAGGGTCTTGTAACAGACATTTTGACTTTATGTGAGTTTAATTCATTGTGTTACTGTACATTCTAAACCTCATCTATCTTTTTTTTTTTTTATTTGGAGTCTCACTCTGTCGCCCAGGCTGGAGTGCAGTGGCACACTCATGGCCACCCCAGCGTTGACCTGCTGGGCTCCAGTGATCCTTCCCCTTCAGCCTTCCAAACAGTCGAAACTACAGGCGCGCAGTACCATGCCTGGCTAATTCTTGATTTATTGTAGAGACAAGGTCTCGCTAAGTTGCCTGGGTTGGTCACGAACCTGCGGGCTCCGGTAATCCATTCGTCTCGGCCTCCCAAAGTGTTGGGATTACAGGCTGAGCCACCGAGCCTGGCCTAAACCTCATCTATCTTATAAAATGGAAGGCTTGATCTTATGTTAAAAAGTTGAGGCTATCATTGACACATTTTTAAATTTGGTCAAGTTCACCATTAAAGTTTCTTTATCTGCAAAATGAACTAACAATATAGGCACTATGTATTTGTGGCTTATGTCAGTTTAGCATTCCTCTTTCCATTGCTTAACTAGTACTTCCAGCCCTAATTCCATGTGACTCTAGTTGGACTTTCAATCATATCTGCCACCTGGTCACTGGAATGGCCACAGACCCGAGCCTGGTCAATGATGGTAAGCTATTCCATTGTTCATAGAGATTGGTTCGAGGGAAGAGCACATGGCCAAAGGAGGACCAGTTAGACTCTGTCCATATGATCTGATCTCCACTTCAGCTGGAATTGTAATCTATAAGGACAACGTAAGCTTTAGCTGTCTGTGGGAAGGCATCTGCACAGGAGAAAATGACACTAACATGTTAAATTTTTTTTTTTTTTTGAGTTGGCGTCTCACTCTGTTGCCCAGGCTGTAGTACAATGACACGCTCATGGCCACCGCAGCCTCAACCTGCTGGATTCAGGCGATGCTTCTGCCTCAGCCTTCCAAGTAGCTGGAACTACAGGCATGCACCACCATGCCCAGCTAATTTTTTGATCTATTGTAGAGATGAACTCTCGCCAAGTTGCCCGGGCTGGTCTCGAACCCATGAGCTCAGGCAATCCTCTCACTTTGGCTTCCCAAAATGCTGGGATTATAGGTGTCAGCCACTGCACCTAGCCTAAATTTTTTAAAAAGTAAAGCCAAGACACAGAAATAAAAAATAACAGAGATAGAGAGACAGAAAGAGGTAGAGAGAGAGAGATAGTTTGGCTTCTGAATCTAACTAGACTTGAATGCAATATACTTTATTTAAGTCAATACATTCCCTTTTATGCTTACACATGTTTAAGACATGCTTCTTTTACTTACAACCTCAAAGACTAAGATGATAACTATAAGAATTGTTATGAGGACCAAATAAAATAAGGTTTTTGAAAGTCCTTTGTCAAACACTATACAAAAGCTGCAGGAATGTTCCCTGGGAGCTAACCCTTTAATCTCTCCACATGTCTCTAAGTGCTTAATAAGTATTATTTGTTCTATTCTGTCCTGCAGCTGTGATGCCTTGATGATGCACAAAATCTTCAATTTTCCTTCCTTTGATATTAAGCTTATGCGTTTCATCTAGTAAATTACTCAATAAACTAAATAATAAACGGAAAGATCTCTGTGTTCTTTCAATATGGGTTAAAAATGTATCGTTACTCAAAGTTAAGTACCGCCAGCTTTTTGCATTACTTTACAACAAGAACCTTCAGGGAACCACTGCTCTTGTGATGTTTTGCTTAGACGGTGGTGAAACGGCTGCTGTTTGAAGTGATAGAAATCTCTATTCTTGCTGCCCTTGATTTCATCTGCACTGAGAAGAATCCATCATAGCGACATTCCTGAAATTCTGAGGCAGGACAAAAACTTTTGCAGATGTTTTTTCAAATTAATTTTTTTCTTTCTTTCTTTTTTTTTTTTTTTTTGGTCCTCAAGAAAGTCTTACCTTCCAAAAGCATTTTTAGGAAGCCCTTTGGAGTTCTGACTTATCATCATAACTGAAATTACTTTTATTTTTTTCCCAAATTTGAAGTATGTCTGCTGGAAGCATGAGACTTTGCCTCTTCACCAAAAGTTAAGCATGTGTTTGGAATATAATTTAGAGATGTTGAAGATTTAATGCTTTAAGTAAAAGCAGCAGCAGAGGCAGGGTCTTAAGATTTGCTGCATGTAAGCTTCCAGCTAATAGAAGTAGTTTTGTAACTCTCCTTCACGGAGCCATTTAGCCCAGCAATTCCTAAAAAGTTATCTAAAGCTCCATAGGTCTTTCTGGTAAGATATTTAATCATAGAAAGAATGCTGGTCCTTTCTTGAATTTTTACTTTTGCTTTCCTAGATTTTCATTATTACACATAACCAGAGTCTGTTCTTAAAAATCTATTTAGTTACTAAGTAGTTAGTAAAGCTTACTCAAATTTGATATCCAGAAACTAAACTTAGTGTGCTACTGGATTGACTGAGGCCTCAAATACAGTATTAACTTACTATGTGCCAGCTACTCTGGTCCTTTATTCCTTAGCAAGAAATTTCTTATGTATTGGGGTTGTTGCACTTGCTATTTCCTTTGCCTTGACATACAGTTTCTAAGTTCTTCATACAACTGGCGCCATCTTGCCACTTAGGTGTCAGTTCAAGTGACTTCCCAGAGCTGCCTTCCCTGTGCTGCCCACTCGTGGCTTTTTCATTCTGTTTTATTTCATATGTTTCTCTTTTGTATTTATTGTTGGCCTCAACCCTAGAATTTCAGCTCTGTGACAGCAAGGGACTGGTTTTCTTTGTTCATATCTGTATCACCACCTTCTAGAAACAATATCAAAACATGCTAGGTACTTGATAAATATTTGTAGGATGAAAAAATCTTACATACTGGCACACAGATATTAGATTCCTACTGGCCACTGAGAGCAGGCAGCATAGGTGAGCTAGGTGTGTTTTGCTGAACTAAAACATAATTACATATTTAAAAAGAAGTATTAGAGCCACTAATAAGAGGGATTCTTCACCTGGAATTCATAGATAGGCTCCAGAGGCCTATGAACTTCCCAAAATCATGTGTGTATCTTTCTGGGGAGAAGGGCAATAATGTTCCTCATATTCCCAGTGGGATGTGCAGTACTGGCTAAGGTCAACTTGCTACTAATCTAGGCTGAGTCTCCCCAGTTCTGCTGCACAAAAGCATTTGGCAACCAGCATTTTCATCTTGCAAGCTCGGGCAGCTTGTATTCAGGTTCCAAGTAAGTTGCAAATCAATCACTTATACTTGTCTTTATGTTTTTACTGATAATGTATTAAAGAAATATCTAAAACTACTCAGCCTCCCAAGCAGTTTGTGTAAGATGTGCAAATGGAATACATCATATATATATGTGTGTATATATATATATATTTTTTTTAATTTTTTTTATTTTTCACTGCAGCCTTGACTTCCTGGGCTCAAGTGATCCTCCTGCCTCAGCATCCTGAGCAGCTGAGACTACAGGTACATGCCACAACGCCTCGCTAATTTTTCGGTTTTTTTGTAGAGGTGATGTCTCGCTATGTTGCCTGTGCTGGTCTCGAATTCCTGAACTCAAGTAATCTTCCTGTCTTGGCCTCCCAAGACTCCCTCTTACAGGTCTGAGCCACTGCACTTAAATAGTAACACAAGGACATACAACTATGAAACATCCCTGCAGAATTCAAACTGCTCCTCCATACATATGCAATCCCATAGTGCCTGACACATAGAGTAAGGGAGCCCAGCACACAGCAAGTATTTGATAGATGTTAATATTGTTTTATTGAAAGCATTACCTCACGTCAGAACAGTTGGTAGCAGAACTACCCCCAGTGTGGTCCAATCCCTGAAGACATTATATTTTATTTTTGTAAACCAGAATGTACCAGGGATAAACCAGGCTTTTAATGCAAAGTTTTTTTCTTTTTTTGTGTGTGTTGGAGTCTCACTCTGTCACCCAGACTGGAGTGCAGTGGCCGCTAATTTTAATTAGCTGGAGTGCACACCCAGTTAATTTTTTATTTATTGTAGAGATGAGGTCTTGCCAAGTTGCCCAGACAGGTCTTGAACCCGCAGCCTCAGGCAATTCACTCACTTTGGCCTCCCAAAGCGCTGGGATTACAGGCAGAGCCACTGAGCCTGGCCAAAGTTTTTTTCAAAAAGTTCTCTTGGTTCTTGGTAACAGTGACAAATGCTACCCAAACTGTGATGTGCTGTATTCAAGACAGCCACAGTGGAGTCCTCACGTTTGGTTTTGTGGCGTAACTTTGGTTGTGATCTTGGCTGCATGTTCTAGCCAGGTTGTCCAGCCATCTCTAGCATTTATTTGGGCTTTTCAATAGTCTTTTGATAAGCTCCTCCCCCCACCTTTTACATTTTCTAAAACACATTCTATTGCTTGCAACCAAGGACTCTGACATTGTCCTTTAATTTGCTCATCAAGTATTTATAAAGCATGTGCCAGGCATGGGAGGTATAAGAGGAACCACATAGAAAATGTCCCTACTGGCACGGAGCTATACAAAAATAGCATTACTCTTTCTTTACCTTCTCCCTGTAGATTGTCATTTCGGCTGGTTAAACCTTCTGCTCCTCTAACCTTTCCTAGGTAACACAGTCTCATCCCATCGTCATCCTGCTCCCTCTCTTCTGATGCTCTGTAGGTTGATGGAGTATTTCTGAGGCATCTCATGTAGTAAGTGCTAAAAACTCAAACTACATTAAGTAAAAAAAATATATTGGTTCAGGAAACTCAACATTCTAGGGTGAATCACCTTCAGGCAAGACTAGTCAGAGCTCTATTTTAATGTTCTAGGACTGCCATAGCTAAGTATCACACTGTGGGCGGCTAAATGACAGAAATGTGCTGTCTCATAGTTCTGGAGTCTAGAAGTTTGAGATCAAGGTATGGGCAGGGTTGGTTTCTTTGAGGCTGTGAGGGAAAAACTGCTTTTGCCTCTCTTCCTGGCTTCTGGTAGTTTGCTGACAATCTTTGGCGTTCTCTGACATGTAGAAGTATCCCCAAAACCTTTGCCTTCATGTTCACATAGCCTGTGAACATGTTCCTCCTACATGCATGTCTTTGTATCCAAATTTCTCCTTATTTATTTATAAAAAAAATTTTTTTGTTGGAGTCTTACTCTGTCACCCAGGCTGGAGTGCAGTGACATGATCATGGCTCACTGCAGCCTTGACCTCCTGGACTCAGGCCTACTACCTCCTCCCACCTTAACCTTCCAAGTAGCTGAGACTACAGGCATGTGTTACCATGCCAGCTAATATTTTAATGTTTTTAGAGATGAAGTCTTACTGTGTTGCCCAGGCTGGTCTGGAACTCCTGGGCTCAAGCAATCCTCCTGTTTCAGCCTTCCAAAATGCTGGGATTATAGGTGTAAGTCACTGCCCCCAGCCCAAATTTCCCCTTCTTACAAGGACACCAGTCATATGGATTAAGGGCCCATCCTAATGACCTCATCTTAACCAATCACATCTACAACGATCCTATTTCCAAATAAGGCCTGAATTCGTATGTTGGAGATAAGGGCTTCAACATATGAATTTGGAGGGACATACCTCAACCCCTAACAGGCTTCAACATGTCATCAGCAATCCTTCTCTCCATCTCTTGGTTCTGCTCTCTGTGCTTACTCCATTCTCGTTCAGACTCCCTCCAAATTGTGATGAAAATTGATATCAGCATCTCTATAATTAAAGAGAGGTACTTTTTGTCCAGTTGTTAAAAAAAATAAATAAAAATCCTAGAATTGTCTGTGGTTGACCTGACTTGAATCACGTGCCTATCAACAACCCAATGCCCAGCCAGGGATTGGAAGACGTAGATTGGCCAGGCCTGGGTCATATGCTTTCCCCTGGAGCCAGGGTTTAGGTCAGCTCTACCCGAACAATGTAGATTAAGAGTGGAGGAGGGACCCTGGAGGAAAAGTAGATACTGTTACCATCAGAGAGAATAGAGTCTTGGAGGCTTGGCATAAATGAACAAGAGCTAACCACTGTAATCCTGCAGGTCATATTGTTCTGCTAGCTTTGCAGCATCCAGGTTCATATGCTTGGGTAGAGAAGTGCTTTGGTAGGGTACTTCTTCTGCTGTTCTTAGGCTTCCCTTTTCTTCACTGACCTGAACTCACACAATCTGTAAGGTATCTTGTAGACGTGAAATTTGTGACACAAACTCCCTTTCCCTTTTGAGCAGCATTTGATCCAAATAAGGAGCAATTCTAGAAAAGGACAGAATTTCCTTTTGTTAAGTGGAGGAATGAGTTTTACTGGACTGTGATTTGTGTTCCCCACACTGTCACAGTGTCTGCTAGCTGGCATTATGGTGTCTTAATAAGCATGACATAAATGCCTAACAAAGCCATTGATAGATGGACTTGCTGAAAATATTAAGTAGCAGAGAACAGCTAGGATACCCTTGTTTAGTATCCTGCAAAATAAGGCTTATTTAATTCTTCTGTGTTAGAGAGTTTCTGGCTGATGATGACTCTCTCCAGAAAACTCAAGGTCTCCTCCAACTCCTTATCAGAGGTAAGCAGTAGCTCGTGAAGTTGTACCAGTTTACAGAGCTCAGAACACCCACATCTTCCCCCTTTCACATTTTTATCCACATTTCTATGTTGAACCAAATTTTCTAGAGTCTCACTTCCTCATGTGACAAGGATCTTATAAGAAAAGAGACATTGTACCGTGAGCACTTATTAATATTCATCATTATTTCTAAATGAAGACTAAAATGAAATGATGTTGTCAGCCTTATGAAAATGCATTACAAAAAGTCATAAAATACTGCTATGCTGAAAATGCCACTAGAAGCTTTAAAGATGTAGTTGGTACAGCTTGGTCTACCTAGCACCACACCTTAGTTATTCCAGACAGTGAGTAGGATTGCGCATGGATTTACATGTTCAATGAAGCCCAATTGGTACACTGAGCATAATGGTGGTTTGCAAACCTAGCTTTTGGATCCTACTGTATTAGACAGGATTTTACAGAGAACGTAACCAACAGGATGTATATATAGACATGGATACAAATACAGAGATATACAGAAAAAGATTTATTCAAAGGAAATGGCTCACATGATTACAGAGAAGGGAAGGGCAAGGATTTGCAGGGTGCGTCAGCAAACTAGAGACCTGACCTAGGAGAACCAACGGTATAAGTTCTAGTCCAAAGGCTGGCAAGCTTGCGAGCCAGAAGGAACAGATGTTTTAGCCTGAGTCCAAAGGCAGGAAGAAAGCCGATGTCTGAGATCAAAGGCAGCCAGGCAGAAGGAATTATCTTACTTGAGGTAAGGGTTACTTTTGGTCTATGCAGGCCTGCCACTGATTGGACAAGGCCTACCCACATTAGGAAGGACAATCTGCTTTACTCACTCTACCAGTTTAGATGTTAATCTCATCCAAAAACAGCTTCATAGAAGTATCCAAATATCTGGGCACCCTGTGGTCCCATCAAGTTGCCACATAAAACTAATCATCACCTATACAGACACTGCATAGGAACTTGTCTATAGTAAGCACTCAGCAGAATGGCAACAATCATTAAGTTAATAAAAACACACAAAGAACTTTTACCTTTAATAATTAGAAAACCGGCTGGGCGTGGTGGCTCAAGTCTGTAATCGCAGCACTTTGGGAGGCTAAGGCGAGGGGATTGCCTGAACCCACAGGTTCGCAAACAGTCTGGGCAACTTGGCAAGACCTCATCTGTACAATAAATCAAAAAATTGGCCAGGCATGGTAGTGCACCTGTAACTCCGGCTATTTGGAAGGCTGAAATGGAAGAATTGCCTGAGCCCAGCAGGTCGACATGGGTGGCCGTGAGAGTGCCACTGCACTCCAGCCTGGGTGATGGAGTGGGATGTCAGCTCAAAAAAAAAAAAAAATAGAAACCTTCAATGCACTTGATCTTTTTGTTGAACATGATGCTTGGATAAAAAGAATCATTGAAAAAACATACCTGGTTTATATTTTAAATCATGAAATCAGTATCCTACCATGTTGCAAAGGGAGTGTTTCATGGTATGTATTTAGTCTGTAACATAAGAAAAAGCTACATCTCTAAGTCATTGTTTTGAAAAGTCAAGTCTACATATATACAGTATGGAGCTCTTTAAGAAAAAAACTGGAGAAAATATTCTGGTGTCTTCCATTGAAACTGAGAAAGTGTTGAGATGTTATATAAGCATAAGGAACTGGGAATGATGAACGCTCTTACAGCCAGAAGGAGGAAAACACAGAGGAAGTGTGTGGATGGTGGCATCCTTTACAAGTGACAGTCCTTGTTTCCTATAATTCGCAGCTCTAATATAAATTCAGTGGATGCCTTGAAGCCTAGTAAATCAAAAATACATTTGAACCATATTGATTAAATAAAAAAATCAAATCAGTCTTCTCCTGATGCCTATTTGCAGTTACAGGATATTACCTAAAATTTGAGACTATTGAGGAAAAAATGTCAGCCAAAAAACAAAGTGCTAGAGTTTAGAAGGCCTTATACTTTTGTATTCACTCAACTCGTGGTTTCAAAGTCTAACATCAGATTATACCTAACCAATAAAATAAACAGTATTATTTGTGGACAGGAATCGAAGGACACCTTATACTGTCTTTTCTCCTAAAGGACCCTTGTGATTTCATAGGATGTAATGAGGATTTCATTTTTGGTTGCCTTAATTGGGGCAGAGGTGAAAGGTGGTGAGATGGAAGGGGGAGGTGCTGAGAAATCTATCCCCTTTCCAAAAGAGCATGAAAGGGAAGAGGTGTCTGGTCTCTATTTCTTTCTTTTTTTTTTTGAGTTGGAGTCTCACTCTGTCGCCCAGACTGGAGTGCAGTGGCTGCTCCCAGCCACCGCTCGACCTGCCGGGCTCCAGTGATCCTTCCACCTCAGCCTTCCGAGTAGCCGGAATTACAGGCATGTGCTACCACACCCGGCTGATTTTTTGATTTACTGTAGAGATGAGGTCTTGCTGCCCAGGTGGGTCTCAACCCGCGGGCTCAGGCAATCCACTCACCTCAGCCTCCCAAAGGCGCGGGATTACAGGCTGAGCCACCGAGCCCGGCTTGGTCTCTATTTCTACCACATAATTGAGCCTATTATCCCAATGACAAATGACCTTCTTAGGTCTCTTTCTAGCCCTACAATTTTGTAATTCTAAGAATAAAGTCTCCCTCTAGCTACCAAAGCAATTATTAAGGTAAAAATCACACTCAGGCAAAAGTGAGATGATGGCTGGAGTCATCAGATCATAACTGTCCTCTTCTGCTTCCCATTGGCATTGGAAGCCTGGTATGTTTAATCAAAAGAAAGACCGCCCGAATTGAGTGAATGGACAGCTAACTGATTTTACTGAGAACTGCAAATACGCTGGTACCACAGTGAAGTCAGCTGATCCGTGCTCTGCCCTGCAGAATTTTGGAAGTGCTGAGACAGACTGAACACAGTCGATCGTCACACAGGTTTGGGCAATCTGAGTAATGATGACAAGTAACAAGCAGTCTCTGAACAAAGAAGAGATTCCCAAGAGTCTACTGGAATAAGCAGCCTTTGCACATAAGAAGAATCACAGCAGACTCCCAGCAAAGTTGTGAAGACACAAAGTTTTCACCAGCAACAACTCACAGCACTTCCTGGTTTCACTCTCTTACCCTCTGAGCCACTGAAATCTCCCTTACCAGCTCGCTTTTCCCATCCACCTTACATGAAATTCCCACTGTGGCCATTTGCTCTGTGTAGAATCTATGCCGTGGACCCCTTTATTTCTCACAACATACCCATCCTCTGTCTTTAATTTCCCAGGGGATGGTAATGAGGGAAATAAATGGGCAACTTGGATACTGGATGAAAACTCAGGCTTATTCCTTGAGTAATTCTAAGCAAAGCTGGGATTTTAGGCACAAAGTGTGTGGGGGTGGGGAGAGTCAACACGTCACAGTACATTTGCTGCATTTACTGCAAATCTACTATGTGCTGGTGTTTTAGAAATAGATGTGGCTGTTCCCTTTAACCATAGTCTAGTACAGGCCAGCCAGGAAGGTGTTGACTTCTTCATACTACTGGGCAGCTGCTCTTTCATTCTACTTATGGAAAAGAAAGTGGTAAGATAAGTGGCCTTCACAGAATTGATTTGGTTTGTCTGTTTGGGGCTATAGGAGATGAGTGACTTCAAAGATGGTGCCCCCTCATTTGGAATTTTCTAACCGAGTCAGCTTGTGAGAATTGGAAAACTTGCTCTTCCTGTCATTCATTGAATTTGAGAAAGCAGGGCAGGTCTATTCTCTGTCGACAAATTGGACTCATTTGTAAGGAAGTCAGAGGTCTGCTATTGGCTGTTGTCCAGCTTCCATGGCCCAACAGTTCTGGGTGAGCTCAGACTGATCTGGGTGACAAACACTGCTGAAGTGAGCACTGTGCTGTCTTCCTTGTTCTGCTTCGGGACCTTTCCTAATGCCCCGCTGGCCCATGAAAGGTACAGCTTCAAGTGTGCTAAAGTGAATGCCCTGGGGCCATCTTCAACCAATGGGGAAGTAAGTTTGCAGATAAATGTTCCATCCCCACTTGTGGGGCAACATCTTTGGGCGCATTTGGAGGCTTTTCAAGAGGTCCTGGAAGAATTTTAGCCCCTTGTTGCTCCTGCCCAGTGGCAATTTCAGTAATGCTCATTTATACTGGCTTTCTCATCCGCCCTCTTCCCTAGACCCTCACTCTTACTTCCTAGGACTCTCCTGATAGACTAAGAGTCTATCAATCTATCCAAGTCCTTGTCTTAGGTATCTCAAACTGAGACATCCAGAGAGCAGCATTCTCTGAAAATATTCTGTAAAGTGTTGGGAATATAGGTGTCTTTCAGTTGTTTTGACTTGTTATTAAGCATCTTATCCTGCTAATTAAAGTAAGAAATGTAAATTACTTTAAAAATAAAATATTATTTTAAATGCCAGCAAGTAACATAGAAGGAAAGTCTTCAAGAAAGTTTTTGCTTTTCATTTTTTTAGAGATGAGTTCTCGCTATGTTGCCCAGGCTGATCTCGAACTCTTGGGCTCAAGCAATCCTCCCATCGCGGTCTCCCAAAGTGCTAGGATTACAGGTGTGAGCCACTGTGCCCAGCCAAGAAAGGATAATGTAGAATGAAAAATAAAGTTGAAGAATGATACAATGAGATAGTCATAACATTGTTTAGAGACATACAAAGCAGCATCATATGTTATTGATGGCTACATATATATATGTGGCTGAAGGATACATTCCAAATTCCTGGTGATGGTGGTGGCTCTGGGGAGGCAGACAGGAAAATGAGGCTTACAAAAAACACAGAGAATTTCAACTTTATCTGTAATTTTTGTCATATATTTTAAAGGAAAGATTTGAAGGACAGTTTAAAAATTGTTAACATTAGCTCATTTGGGTTGAAAGGTATACACATTTTTTTTCTATTAGGTATTTGAAAGTTTTCCCAAATTAAATAAAAAACATAAAGTAGTTTAAATGTTTTCTAATAAAATACAGCAAATTCAAAGCTTTGAAAAAAATTAAGATGACTTTTTTTTTTTTTTTGAATCGGAGTCTCACTCTGTTGTCCAGGCTGGAGTGCAGTGGCATGCTCATGGCCACTGCAGCCTCGACCTCCTGGACTCAGGTAATCCTTCCGCTTCAGCCTCCCAGGTTCCTGGGACTACAAGTGCGTGCCACCACACCCGGTTAATTTTTTGATTTATTGTAGAGACGAGATCTCACCAAGTTGCCTAGGCTGGCTTGAACCCCTGAGTTCAGGCAATCCTCTCACGTTGGCCTCCCAAATTGCTGGGATTACAGGTTTGAGGCACCACACCCAGCATAAAATGACCTATTAACTCAGTCTCATGCCCCAAGCAATAACCAATATTGCTAATTTGATATACATATATTCTCCAGATTTTTTTTTCTAACTTAATGCTTGTTGACCTGAAATTCAACTACATATTATTCATCATGCTGTGTCTTCAGAAGCTCAAAACTTTTATTGTGACTATGGCAATTGGGGACAAAGTCTTGGTAACAGGAAAGTTTTAAGAATATAACCAACTATTTTTCAAAAAATGCTAGATTAGCACTATGACAGTAAATATGGGATGTGACTTAGTTCACAGTCACATAGACAAAGTTCCCAAAGTAAAGAATATTTGTTCTTGCCAATACAGAATTTTTACTGGGAATAAATCAAGTTCAAGATATTTCTATCTTTCCTGTACCATCATCTATCAAAACTGTAACAAACAAGCTTTATTCTTCCATAAGACCTTGTGGTTACTGGGATACTTTTTTTTTCTTTTCATGCTTACAAATAGCCTTCATTAAATCTGTAAACTAAACCCACAGTTTGGAATATTGTGCATGGCTGCAACTTGGTATTATTCAGTATTATTGTTATTAATATACATGCTGGGAGATGAGAGAACATTTTGATAAATACTCATGAAATGTGCCAGATCGATGCATATTTAGAGTATCTATTTGCACAAAGCAATACTATGAACGTATGACTCACAAGTTCTGATGTCTGATACTGCTAGATAGATTGATGCTGGTCATTTATCATGTGCCTCTAGGAATAGGGAGAGGGATTATAAAACTCACTAACGGCTTCTGGCATCCAGGCAACAAACCCCTTTGGCCTTTCTCTCTTTGCCCTCAGACTCATCAGCATCTCTGTGAAGTAGGATTCAAGGATGAAATCCACATAAAACTTTTTCTCTGGGTTTTCTGGAACAGATTGGGAGGAGTTGGTTACGGGCAGACCCAAATAGAAAACACTACCGGGACACAACCACAATTTATTGTCCTCCAAGGCTTTCTGAAAAGGACTTAAAGTTTTGTATGCTGCAAATCTTTCTTTCTCTTTGTCTCCCTTTTACCCCAACCCCTGCCACATGGGAACCAGGAATAATAGTTTCTAATGGCCTGGGGTTGGAGGGGGTGGGAGAAGGGATGGGAGGAGCATGCTGCCAAGCAAGGAACTGATTTTAAAACTCTTGATTCCTTCAGACCCGCCAGCACCAGAAACTATAAATAGGATTGCCTGGCAAGAGGGAAAAAAGGGACAGATCTTTTCACTTCTTCAGAATGCTCTTGAGCAGGAAGGAGAGAGCAGGAACATTTTACATGTTTTGCACAAAACCTGCTTCGTTCTTTCACAGCAGAGCTGCTTGGCATTATGGGAGAGTAGTTATCTGGGCAGGACTCAGAGCTGAAAAATTTTGCAGCAGTGGCTGTTGTTGACCTAATGGAGTTCTTTTTTTAAAAAATCCTTTCTTGGGGGAAAAAGAAGACAGACTTTTTTATTTTTTGGAGTATTTATCTACTACCTGTCCATTATAGAATGAAATATGTCCTCCCTCAAATTGATATGCTGAAGCCCTAATCCTAGTATATTTGGAAATAGGGCTTTTAGGGAGGTAATTAAGTAATTAAATGAGAACATAAGGATAGGGCTTTAATCTAATAGGACTGGTGTCCCTATAAGAAGAGGAAGAGACTCCAGAAGTAAGCACACACAGGGAAAAGGCCCTGTGGGGACATGGCAAGAGGGCAGCAGTCTACAAGCCAGGAAGGAGGCCTTCACCAGAAACTAACCCTGCCAGCACCTTGATCTTGGACCTCTGGCCTCTAGAATGCTGAAAAAATAAATTTTTGTTGTTTAAGTCACCCAGTCTGTAGTATTCTGTTATTGCAGTCCTAGCAAACTAATACAATGTCTTTTTGACACTGAAAGGCAGATTTTTATTTCACTTGCATATGTTAGGAGGCATCAGATACATATTAAGGCCTAGGAAGTAGCAGAGTGATTAAAATAATTGGCTGCTGGACTCAGGCAGGCCTGTTTCAAATCCCAATTGATTACTTATTGGTGGTGTGGCCTCCAGCAAATTACTCGCCCTCTTTATGTTTCCTCATCTGTAAAAGACGATGAATAACAAGATCTGATACCTGCAAGATGGTTGTGAGGTTAAATGCTTTAACGTATATAGAACCTGTCATAATTGCTGGTAAACAGCACTCTAAAAAATGCTAGCTATGACAATGATGCTGAATTCCTCATTTGTTCACAATATTTTCCGTTTGCAAAGTACTTCCATAGCCATTATTCCATCTGATTTTTGAAGTTTTTTTTGTTTTTGTTTTTTGTTGTTGTTGTTAATGTAGATGTTTTTATGGCGGTATCAGTTAATAGTCAGATTTTTTTTTTTTTTTTTTTTTTTGAGTTGGAGTCTCACTCTGTCGCCCAGACTGGAGTGCAGTGGCCGCTCCCGGCCACCACAGCCTCGACGTTATGGGCTCCGGCCATCCTTCCACCTCAGCCTTCCAAGTAGCTGGAACTACAGGCACGCGCTACCACGCCCGGCTGATTTTTTGATTATTGTAGAGATGAGGTCTTGCCTGCCCAGACGGGTCTCGAACCCGCGGGCTCAGGCAATCCCCTCACCTCAGCCTCCCAAAGGCGCGGGATTACAGGCCGAGCCACGGAGCCCGGCTTCCATCTGATTTTTGATGACAATCTTATGAGATTAGTTGGGAAGGAAATCTTATGCCCACTCAAGGGAGGAGGAAACCAAAACTCAGTGAGGTCAAGAAACTTGTCCAAGTTCAAATTTCTAATAAATGTGGAACCAGACTTCAAATTAAGGTCCCCTGACTCCAAGTTCAGTGCTTTCCTCACTAAATTTGCAGTCTCTCTGAATTCCCCCCTCCCTCCTTGTCTTTTTTCCCCCCCGCCAAACATGTATGGAGTTTGTATCACGTCCCGAGCATTTCCCCTTCTTTCCCTGGTCCTGTGTTTCTTTTCGCTTGTTCATTTTGACCTGGGTGTTTTATGTGGGTTTCTGCCGGGAGCATGCGTGTGCCTATGCTCGTGAGTCCGGGGCTGTCAGTCTCACTGGGGGTGACCCCTTGCCTGTGCCTTCTCTCCTTACCTGTCAGTTTTTTAGCTCAAGGAAACACTTGGCTTTCAAGGACATATTATAAATAGAGCCTCAACAGTGTTCTCTTTTCTTATCTGAAAACTGACATGAAGCACAGGCAAATAGGACAAAAAGAAAGAGAAGAGGGTCTGTGGTGGAGCAAATAATCAATATCTTTAAATGATTTGAGAACAGAAATTCCCAAAGGGGAGGCAAGAAGAAACCCAAAATGACAGCCTGAGAAAGCTTCTTGGAACTCCCAGGGAATGAGGGGGATGGGGTGTTGTTTGAAAAAGCAGATTTCATATTGCAGTTTTTATATGTAGAAAAATGTCCCCCCAAAACCTTTTATTCTCACAGTACAGAATACAGAAATTAAAGCTCTTCAGAATTTCCTTAACCTTGGAGCTATGTAGGAGTTATAGCAATTCCCAAGGAAACAGAAGGTGGGCTCTGAATTTGTGAGAGGTGAGGTCATTGCCATGTATTTTTGGCCATTAGGGACATGAATTGAAAAAGCTGAGAAACCCTGTTCTGTGGAACCTTCAGAACAGAAACAGCTTGAAAACTGGAAGGAGTCAGTACCTGAAAGGTTCCCACAGAGTTTGAAAAGGCCATCAAATCCAACTCTCCTACCTTATAGGTGAGGAACTGAGGTACACAGAGTAGTCACGGGCATGAGGTCTAATGGATGTAACTGGACTTGCCGAGTACAGCATTTGCCTCGGCCTACAGTGGTGGATTATCAGTGGAAAAGACCAGGGAACTTTCAACAAGTTGTTCCCTATTTGTAATAAAGAGAATTGAAATGTGCTTTAGGAGGCTGGGACCAACCCCAGAACATTGGTCAACAGGCCTGAAGGATGCAGCTGCAAAGGCTACAGGAACACAAAAGTAGATGTGCTGTTCTAGATGGCTTCCTAAGAGTACATGGTTCTTCAGGTTCGTCCTTCCATGGACCTGAAGCAGTAGGTTGGACAGTAAGGAATGTGGAGGATCATGAAGCAGCTGTTGGCATTCTGTACATATAAATAATGCCCTTCTAAAGGTTAGGGTGTGTTCTGGTTATTTATTTAGCACAAGAAATCATCCTAGAAGTGTTGGCGACCCTCACACTTTCCCTGACTCAAACCCACGCCTTGACCTTGATCTGACCCTGAGCCTGAAGCTGACCCTAACCTTTCTCTGATCTTTACAGTGAACCTGACCCTCACCGTGTCCCTAAGCCTGACCCTGACCCTGATTTGGGGCCTCATGATCAACTATCCCTCAGCCTGACTTTCACTCGGTCACACAACATGACTTTGTCCATTATCCTATTTTTGATACTACCATGTCTTTTAGCTGATGCTCACTCAGACTCTGACCCTGACACTGACTCTGATTCTCATCCTCACATTGAACTTATCCCACATGTAAACTGTAACCCTGAGAATGACCCCACCCTCACTCTGAATCTTATCCTAACCTTGTCCCTGAAACTTACTTGACCCCAAACTTCAACCTGATCCTCTTTGTGTCCCTAAATCTATGCCTTCACACTGACTCTGACCCTCATATTTACCCTGACTCTTGACCTGACCCTGATCTTCACCCTGATGCCAACATTGAACTTTAGCTTGATGTTGGCCCTGAACATTTCCCTCACACAAGTTCTGACTCTGATCCCAATCCTTACACTGACACAATGACTTGGATCCTGGACCTGACCCTGACATTCACATAATTCTCTTCCTGACTGAACCTTTAACTTAAATTTCACACTGACACTTGCCATGACCCTAAGCTTGACCTTGAACAAACTTGATGCTGAATAAGTTCCTGGCTCCTAACCTAACTTTACCTTTATCTTCATCCTCACCCTGACCTTTATCTGACCTTTACCTTCACTCTGTCCCTTAACCTTAATTGGAACCTGACACTCATCTAAACTTGACATGGACCCTTACCCATACCCTACTAGACTCTCAGTCTGACACTGACTTTCATTTTCACCCTGACCTTGATGTTGACCCATAATCTTACCATTTCCCTCACCCTAACTTCCACACTGACCTTGAACCTGACCAGGAATTTGGCCTGACTCTGAACCTCATCCTAAACTTTACCCTTCACATGATCTTGATCTATACCCTGTCCATGACTGAAACACTGAATCTGCTGCTCACTCTGAATCTGTCTCTCATCCTCACCCTTACCACAATTTTAATACTTCCCCAACCCTTACTCTCACACTAAATTTGTCCATAACCCAAAAGCTGACTCTGAACTGAGCCTCACATTTAACCTTACCTTAACTCTGATACTTAGACTATCCCACGTTCATCATGACCCCAACCCTAGCTCTGACCCTTACCCTTACCCTATATAAACATAACCCTGACCCTATCATCCTGTCATACTGACCTGAAACTCATCCTCACTCTGAATCTGTCCCAAATTCTGATACTCATCCTTATCATGATTATGACCTCACAAAAATCCTGGCACTCATGGTGACCATCAACTGATCCTATATTCACCATGACCCTAACAATGACATTATTTCTGACCCTGACACTTTCACTAAGCCAAAATCTTACCCTCACCAAGACCTTTATATTCACCTGACACTGCTGTAACGCACATCTTGAGTTTACCCTGAACTACACTCTCAACCAAATGCTTACTCTGAACTTGACCCTGACCCTGACTTTTATTCCTGATATTCACTTGAAATCGACTCTCATCTGGCCCTCACCCTGACTTTCAACTTCATCACGTCCATGAGTCTGACCCTTAAACTATCTATGACTCTGACATTATCCTGACACTAACCTCCCTATCCCTCAAACATTACCCTAAACTTCAACTTCAACCTTTCCCGCACTCAGATCCTGGTCATGACCCTGACCAACAACTTGACCTTGATGCTGATCCTGACTGTTAACCTAGCACTGACTCTTTTTTTTTTGAGTTGGAGTCTCACTCTGTCGCCCAGACTGGAGTGCAGTGGCCGCTCCCAGCCACCGCAGCCTCGACCTGCTGGGCTCCGGCGATCCTTCTGCCTCAGCCTTCCAAGTAGCCGGAACTACAGGCATGCGCTACCACGCCCGGCTGATTTTTTGATTTATTGTAGAAATGAGGTCTCGCCAAGTTGCCCAGGCGGGTCTTGAACCCGCGGGCTCAGGCAACTCACTCACCTCAGCCTCCCAAAGGTGCAGGATTACAGGCTGAGCCACCGAGCCCGGCTTGGCACTGACTCTTAACAAGACCCTGACATTCATGCTGATCATCAAACTGACTATATATATTTTTTTAACTATAACTAACTTTTTTTAAAAAATTTGGTAAAATATATATAAAATAAAATTTATCATCTTAAACATTTTAAAGTATACAGTTCAGTAGCATTAAGTATACTTACACTGTTGTGCAACCAATCTCTAGAAATCTTTTCATCTTGCAAAACTGAAATTCTATGCCTGTTAAATAACAACTCCCCCTTCTCCTCTTCCTTAGTCCTTGGAAACCACTATTACAGTTTCTGTCTCTATGATTTTGATGACTCCAGGTACCTCATATAGGTGTAATCATACAGTATTTGTCTGTTGGTGACTGGCTTATTTCACTTAGCATAATATCCTCAAGGTTCATCTATGTTTATGTTGTAGCAGGTGTTAGAATTTCCTTCCTTTTTAAGGCTGAATAACATTCCATCCTATGTATGAAAGCTTGATTAGTCATTTATCTATCCATGGATACTTGAGTTGTTTCAACCTTTTGGCTATTATGAATAATGCTGCTATGAACATAGGTGTTGAAATATCTCTTTGAGACCCTACTTTCTTTTTTCTTTTTTTTTTTTTTGAGTTGGAGTCTCACTCCATTACCCAAGCTGGAGTGCAGTGGCATGCTCACGGTCACCCCGGCATCAACCTGCTGGGCTCTGGTGATCCTTCCACTTCAGCCTTCCGAGTAGCCGGAACTACAGGTGCGTGCTACCATACCTGGCTAATTTTTGATTTATTGTAGAAACGAGGTCTCGCCAAGGAGACCTACTTTCAATTCTTCTCTCTCTATATATATCCAGAAGTAGAATTGCTGGATTATGTGCTAATTTTTCATTTTTTAAGGAACCAACCATATTGTTTTCCATAGTGGCTATGATCCTACCTTTTATGCTGAACTTTATGTGACTCTGTTTTTCATCCTGATCTTGACACTGATTCTCCACCTGAACTTTAACCTGAACTTCACCCTAAACATGACCATCATGCTAACCCTAACTGTGACAATGTTTTGACTATGTCCCTAAGTGTACCTACAGCCTCGTCATGGTCTGCACTGTCATCTCATACTGACCCTGACTCTGTACCTTACACATAGACTTACATTCACCCTGACTTTCACCTCTGTTTGACCATGACTTAGAGCCTGAAGTTTACCCTCACCCTATTCCTAAGCTTGGACTGGACTTTTACTTTGACTCTGTTTAGACCTTCATCTTGAACCTGATCCCAACCTGATCCTCACTTATCCTGACCATGATTTTAACCTTCATGTTCACCCTTACTCTGACCCTAAAGTTAATCCTTATCCTCACATAGAACACGACCCTGACCATCATCTTGACCCTGTCTATGATTCTGACCCTGATGCTCATACTGACACCGACTCTGATTCTCACCTTTATAATAACTCTGATACTGACAAGACTCTGACACATACCTGATCCTATTCTTTATCCTATCGACCTGATACTTACTCTGAACCCTTGACCTGAACTTGACCCTCCCTATGACACTGACCCTGTATCTTGTCCTTGATCCTGACCATGACCCTCATACTAACCCTGATTTTCACTCTCATCAAGACCCTGATTTTCAACCTTTATTCACGCTTACCTTCACCATTATGATACTACCTCACCCTGACTCTAAACTGGACTTTAAGTCTGACCTTAAACTTGTCCCTGACCATTATCTTCACCTTCTCCATTGACCTTAAAACTAAATCTGACCATAATGACACTTTGAAAATGACTCAAACCTCCCCACGACTGAACTTGACCTTTAACTTGACCCTGAATCTCAACATAATCATTGCCCTGACCCTGACCAACATGCTTCCATTGATCCTGAACCTTACCGGACCCTCATCCTGATTCTTATCCTAAACCTCACCATCAGTTTGAACTTAATCATAAACCTGACCCTGATCATAAATATGAGAGCAACTGAAACTCTCACTATGTTTCTGAACCTGAGCAGACTGAACTTGATGCTGATCATAACCCTGATCTACACCTTCACTCTTACTCATATTTTGAGTCACATAATGACCCTCACTCTTATCTTGACCCTAACACTAAACTGACATTCAGTCTGATTTTGACCCTGTCACGAGGTCCCTGAACTTGACCTTGACTTTATCTATGACTCTCAGCAAGACTCTGATATTCACTCTAACCTTAGCCATGACTGTGTCCCTGAGCTTGCCTATGAACTTCAACCTCAACCTGATCCTTACCCTTTACTTGACCCTAACCCTATTGTGATCCTGGTTCTGATTTCCACCCTGATTCGATCAGCACTCAGATCTGATTCTGACATTGAAGCTGACCATGGTATAGACATTATTCTCACACTGACCCTGATCCTAAACTTTACCCTGAACCTTGCCCTACTCTAATCTTAACCTTGACACTGACCCTAATCCCTAACGTGATATTTTCTAACTCTTATCCTGAACTGTCTTGCATTTTAATCCTGCTTCTCACCATGACACTATCCATAACCCTCATCATGTGCCTTGCTAAATCTGATCTTGAATGTGATCCTTACCTTCACTCTGACCTTCGCACACAGCTTTACATTCCCCTGCAACCTTCACTTGAATGTGATCTTGACTTTGAATCCAAACCTTATGTTTATTCTGACCTCACCCGAACTGAACCTTTATGATGATTCTAATTCTCACTCCGAACCTGGCCAACACCCAGATCTCATCTTTACTCTGACCCTGATTTGGCCATTACCCTGCATCTGACCTACATCTTGACACTTACTCTTACAGTAATCCTAACCCGGGCTCTGATTATGACTCTCACAAAGACCTTGATATTCATGCTATCACCCTGATTCTATCCTTACTCTGACCCTGACCTTTTCTCTGAACCTTACTTAACTGGTCCTGATCACTAACTTAATCTGTCCTCTAAAAACATGTCCCTAACCCTGACCCCAGATGTAATAATGACATTGTAATCAATCCTCATATTTCCATATAAATCTACCCTGACCATAACCTTCACACACACACATCCACACCATTCTTTCCTGAATAATTACGATTACCCTGTACCTCATATTCACTTTCACCTTTCACCAGTCCTAAACCTCACCCTGGCCCTGGACTTCCTCCATACATGGATCCTTATTTGACTCTCACTCTTATCCTGACCTTCATACTGACCCTCACTTTGATCCTGACTCTCACTTTAACCATCACCCTAACACTGACTCTGTGATGTATACCTACTCTCACTCTGACCCTGTACCAGAACCTCCCTATAACCTCACCCTGATACCTCCTCACTGGCCCTGACCCCAACTTGACCACAGCATACCCAGATCCTGATCTTAATATAATCCTGATCCTTACCATGATCCTATAATTATGAGTTTGATCTTCAGTCTTACCCTGTCTGTGACCCTCTCTCTCACAATGATTGTGACTCTAACAATAACCTAACCATCACCAAGTTGAGTTTGAACATGAAATATTATACATTCATACACTAGTTTCATCTATATTTCTTCTAGTTCACAATAAGAACATATTTTTGAGAACTATATGCAAGTCTGAGCGTGCTTCCGCTTGTACTGTGTATTTTCTTTTTTTTTTTTGAGTTGGGGTATCACTCCGTTGCCTAGGCTGGAGTGCAGGGGAACACTCACCGCCACCCCAGCATCGACCTGCTGGGCTCTGGTGATCCTTCTGCCTCAGCTTCCAAGTAGCTGGAACTACAGGCACGTGCTACCACGCCCAGCTAATTTTATTTTATTTTATTGTAGAGATGAGGTCTCGCCAAGTTATCTGGACTGGTCTTGAACCCACCAGCTCAGGTAATCCACTCGCCTCAGCCTCCCAAAGTGCTGGGATTACAGGCTGAGCCACCAAGTCCAGCCTATACTGTATATTTTCAAATATGCTGCTTTATTTGTGTTAATATGGTCTACCTCAAAGTAAAAAAGTGCAGTTGAAAAGAATGTGTGGTTCTCATGGGTTTACTCAGATAAGGCATAAGTTAATTCTAACCGTTAATAAGAATTTTCTTTCTGATTTCTTCTTTATTGCTAGTCTATTCATAAAAATACAATTTTCAATCACATTTGCTTTAACTTGCAAGAAGCTACTACTGAGGACAGTATGTAAATATGAACTCATTTTCACATATATAGCTTAGGTTCCTCTTATCTTGTTCTAATTCACAAGAGGAAATTGTAATTGAGATGAATATGAGTTTGTGAGGTTTTTCTTTTTTTTTTGGATCATAAATTTTATATATATCTTGGTTTAGGCAAACATAAGTGGTATTAAAAAAAATCTTAGCCAGGCTCGGTGGCTCAACCTGTAATCCCGTGCCTTTGAGAAGCTGAGGTGAGTGGATTGCCTGAGCCTGCGGGTTCGAGACCTGACTGGGCAGCGAGACCTCATCTCTACAATAAATCAAAAAATCAGCCAGGCGTGGTAGCGCATGCCTGTAATTCCGGCTACTCAGAAGGCTGAGGCGGAAGGATCGCTGGAGCCCAGCAGGTCAAGGCTGCGGTGGCTGGGAGCGGCCACTGTACTCTAGTCTGGGCGACAGAATGAGACTCCAACTCAAAAAAAAAAAAAAAAAATCTGTATTCATGCAAATAAGCTTAGTTTCAAACATTTCTCTCAAAAGAAACTCCTTAGTGCTTCTTAGAGTGAAATGAAATGAACATAAGCATAGATGAGTATGTATCATTCATCTCAAAGGCACATCCTTACTGTGAGGTACAATGAGGAAGAGTCTAAGTGGCAGTACTGATGAGAATCTGTATTAGTATAAATAAATTCAGTTTCAGACATTCCTCTCAAAACTAACTCCTTATTGTTTCTTGCAATAAACTCAGATGAATGTAGGAAGGGCAACATATATCCATCTGGAAGGCATGGTCTTCATTTAAGGTAGGGGTTACAGACTGTATGTGTTCCCTCCAAATGCATATGTTAAAATTCTAACCCCCAATCTGTTGGTATTAGGAGGTAGGGTCTTTAGGTCATGAGGGTGGAACCTATATGAATGGGATTAGTGCTCTTATAAGAAGAGTCACAGACTCAGCCTGTAATCCCACGCCTTTGGGAGGCTGAGGTGAGTGGATTACCTGAGCCCGCGGGTTCGAGACCGCCTGGGCAGCAAGACCTCATCTCTACAATAAATAAAAAAATCAGCCGGGCGTGGTAGTGCATGCCTGTAATTCTGGCTACTTGGAAGGCTGAGGCGGAAGGATCTCCGGAGCCCAGCAGGTTGAGGCTGCGGTGGCCGGGAGTGGCCACTGTACTCCAGTCTGGGCAACAGAGTGAGACTCCAACTCAAAAAAAAAAAAAAAAAAAGAGTCACAAAGTGGGGTCCAAGGGAGGACAAAACTTCCTCTGTATGTAAACCACTTATGTACCCAATCCTGACTTGTACCCCACAACTTTAAAAAATAAAATAAAGGCCAGGCATGGTGGCTCAAGCCTATAATCTCAGCACTTTGGGAGGCTGAGGTAAGAGGATTGCCTGGGCTCAGGGGTTCAAGACCAGCCTGAGCAACTTGGTGAGACCTTGTCTCTACGATATATCAAAAATTTAGCCAGGCGTGGTAGTGCGTGCCTGTAGTTCTGGCTACTTGGAAGGCTGGGGCGGAAGGATTGCCTAAGCCCAGCAGGTTGACACTGGGGTGGCCGTGAGTGTGCCACTGCACTCCAGACTGGGCGACGGAGTGAGACTTCAAACAAACAAATAAATAAATAAGAAGAGTCACAAAAGCTTGTTCTCTCCCTCTGCTCTCCACCATGTGAGGATATGAGAAGACAGTCATCTGCAAGCCAGACTCTCATCAGAGAATACATCTGATTATGCCTTGATCTTGGACTTCCCAGCCTCTAGAACTGTGGGAAATAAATGTTCATTGTTTAAGCCACCCAGTCTGTGGTATTCTGTATTCTGTTATAGGAACCTTAACTAAGACAGCAGAGCAAATGAGAATGAATCTAAGTAGTAGTATTGAAAAGAATTTGTATAATCAAGCTCAGTCTCAGCCATCCCCTCAAAAGTCCTCCTTATAGCTTCTCAGAGTAAAGTAAGATAAATGTAAGGGCAGCAAAACACATTTCAAAGGTACATTCTTATGAAAAAGAAATATACAAAAGTATACTGCTTTTTAAACATAATTTAATTGCTTCTTTGTTTTTAAAATGTTAGTGGATCAAGAACATATGTACATGCCTTTGGATAATAGCACATAAAAGTTTATATTTGCCTCTCAAAGCTTTAAATTGAGGTAAGTGTTCACAAAAAAATTACCTGGGTGGTTTTTTGTTTTTTGTTTTTTTTGAGTTGGAGTCTCACTCCATCGCTCAGACTGGAGTGCAGTGGCACGCTCATGGCCACTGCAGTCTCGACCTTCTGGGCTCCAGTGATCCTTCCGCTCAGCCTTCCAAGTAGCTGGAATTACAGGTGCATACTACCATACCCGGCTAGTTTTTGATTTATTGTAGAGACGAGGTCTTGCCAAGTTGCCCAGACGGGTCTCAAACCCCTGGGCTCAGGCAATCCACTCACCTCGGCCTCCCAAAGTGCTGGGATTACAGGCTGAGCCACCGAGCCCAGCCCTTGGGTGGTTTTTAACTTTCATCCTCTAGATATCTCCTATGTCTAGAAAAAAAAAGACTTATTACTTTAATTAAATATAGTAATTAATAAAGATATTTGGTTAAACTGGGTACAAGTATTACAGAGAGATAGGTATATATATATATATAAACATATATATATATGTATATGATGTGACTTTCTGTTTGTGTATTTTTTTTTTGAGTTGGAGTCTCACTCTGTCGTCCAGACTGGAGTGCAGTGGCCGCTCCCAGCCACTGTAGCCTCGATCTGCTGGGCTCCGGCGATCCTTCCGCCTCAGCCTTCCAAGTAGCTGGAACTACAGGCGCGTGCTACCACGCCTGGCTAATTTTTTGATTTATTGCAGAGATGAGGTCTCGCCAAGTTGTCCAGGTGGGTCTCGAACCCGTGGGCTCAAACAATCCACTCACCTCAGCCTCCCAAAGGTGCGGGATTACAGGCTGAGCCACCAAACCCGGCTGTTTGTATATTTTTAAAAGTTGTGCACCTTAAGCGGGGCTTGGTGGTTTAGCCTGTAATCTCGTGCTTTGGGAGGCTGAGGTGAGTGGATTGCCTGAGCCCGCGGGTTCGAGACCCGCCTGGGCAACTTGGCGAGATCTCATCTCTACAATAAATCAAAAAGTTAGCTGGGCATGGTGGCACGTACCTGTAGTTCCAGCTACTTGGAAGGCTGAGGCAGAAGGATCACCTGAACCCAGCAGGTAGAGGCTGTGGTGGCTACGAACATGCCATTGCACTACAACCTGGGAGACAGAGTGAGATTCAAAAAAAAAAAAAAATTATACTGATAGTAAATGTGTTTGGGGGGTAGTCTGCAAATTTTGAACTGTTCAGAAGCAAAGGTCTTTCTAACCTTGAAAAAAACTAGATGACAAATTTTTTTTTTTTTTTTTGAGTTGGAGTCTCATTCCGTCGCCCAGACTGGAGTGCAGTGGCTGCTCTGGGCCACCGCAGCCTCGACCTGCTGGGCTCCGGCGATCCTTCCACCTCAGCCTTCCAAGTAGCTGGAACTACAGGCGCGCGCTACCACGCCCAGCTAATATTTGATTTACTGTAGAGATGAGGTCTCGCCAAGTTGCCCAGGTGGGTCTTCAACCTGCGGACTCAGGTAATCCACTCACCTCAGCCTCCCAAAACGCTGGGATTACAGGCTGAGCCACTGAGCCCAGCTACTAGATGACAAATTAAAGATCTTTTAGATGCTTAGCTATTACCTAAGAAAATAGCTATCATAAAAATACAGTCATTGAAAAGGTAAGACCTAGAAACTCATGGCAATGCTTTCACTGGCAACTATGCTAAACAAACTATTAGTCTAGATAAACACTCTGGTAATCACACAGGCAAGACAAGTCTTGGGGAACTTCAAAGAGGCTTTTATTAACTGTCAGAAACAAGTCTCTGATTCTGCTGGGAGCCCACCATGGAGGCCCACTGAGCGTTAGGGATTAGGGAGGGCCGTGGACCCTGAGACCATGAGGATGCGTTCGGGAGCTGTTGACCCCATTCTCTCCTCCCTTTTCTATTTAGCCAAAAGGATCTCTGCTGACCTAAGCTGAAGGCTCTGTGACTGTGACAGGCATGGCTAGCTCTAGAAACTAATTGTTCCTGTTTCCCATGAACTATGGTTTTGGCTTAGGTATTAGATATAATTCAAACTCAGGTCACATTTGGGAGCCTTCTATATGGTACAAGCTTCTTTATAAGATTTAAAAGTATATTTGTAGAATTAGTATATATATATGGAGAGCTGTTTTCAGCTTTAGATGGTATAGATGATTATCTAGAGTTACCAGAAATGGCCCAGCACGAACTTTGGACTGGGCCACATTCCTAAGGGCCCAGCATGTACTTTGGACTGGGCTGCATTCTTTTAAACCAGTTTTTAGCTACAGTTAGTGTAGGGTTTTTCTACTTATTATAGAAATTGAATTTATTTTATTGATAGAAAGTATTGTAGAATAGGTCATGCTAATGTCAGGGAATTATGTTAGTGCAAGCATGATCAAGCATGATATTTTGAGGTTTAATAAGAATACAGCTAACTTTAGAAATTTCATTGTTCCCATTTTCTACTATTGTGGTTTTGGCCTTAGTACAATTTACAGTTTATATTTGGGTTTTATTTTTAGAAGCTTTATTGCTGATGATCAGTTTTATATATTAGGATTAGGAATTAGAAACTTTTATAGAAATTAAGATAGATATATAGGATTTTAGAATAGCCATTTTGTTCAGAGATTGTAATCAATTGTTCCTAGAAATGGCCCAGAGTGATCTTTGGACTGGGTCACATTCTTTAGGAACTGGTTTGAGCTATAATTAAGAGTTTCTATAGTCCAAGTAGAATTAGCTTGAAACAGAAAGGAATTAGGATTTAAGTTAGTTATTAGGTTTTATGTATGCACAAGCTTTAGAAGTTATTGATTATTAGAAGATTATGATGTTAGAATGTTGTATTGTTTTTGAGGAACATTAACCAAGCATAAGGAACAGTGAAATAATATTGGGATTGTCCTTCCTCATGCTTGAGGAAACACCTGGTGGGTGGGGGATGCCCCTCATCCACCTGGCTTTGTGTTCACATGAAAGTCTTGTGATTTAACCTGTGAAAATTTGGGATAAAAGACTTACGGTTTGTTCCATTAAACGGCTTCTGCACTAGACAGAGTCCAGTCTCTTTCTTTCTTTCTTTTAATATCTATCCCTCCTACAGAATTGGCTTCTGCACTAGACAGAGTCCAGTCTCTTTCTTTTATTTATTTATTTTTTTGAGTTGGAGTTTCACTCCGTTGCCCAGACTGGAGTGCGGTGGCCACTCCTGGCCACCACAGCCTCGACCCACTGGGCTCTGGCGATCCTTCCACCTCAGTCTTCCAAGTAGTCGGAATTACAGATGCACGCTACCATGCCCGGTTGATTTTTGATTTATTGTAGAGATGAGGTCTCGCCAAGTTGCCCAGGCGGGTCTCGAACCTGCGAGCTCAGGCAATCTACTCACCTGAGCCTCCCAAAGGCGCGGGATTACAGGCTGAGCCACCGAGCCCGGCTGGGGGCCTAATTTTAGATGTAGAACACATGCTAAGGATGTGTTCCAAAGCAAAGCCTACCTGCCTGTGATGCATCCTGATAAATCTGTCAAGGTTGGTCATGGACAGGAATCAAAGAGTATAGGACACTTTAGATACCTCCAAATGGGTTTCATACAAATACCTTTTGCAATTAATTATAACTGATTTTTTTCTTTCATTTTTTATTTTAAAGATGTGGGGTGCAACTCAGGGTTAGGTACATAAGTGGTCATCGTACAGGTAAAGTGTGGGTACCCTTATTGATGTTATGTGCTCCCCCCAGCAGTGTCCCACTACTGTCAATCCCTTTCTTATAACTGTTTTTTGATAGTGTATTTATGCCTAGGATGAACTGAAGTTTTTCCTCACCCAAGGCTATGCCATATGGGGTGGGGGATAAAGAGGGCGGAGGGGATGGTTTGGTTTTGTTTTCCTGCCCTAGGAATTCCCATTTATCTCTCTAACAAAAGAGATGCTTGTTTTACTAGTACTGCTCTTAAGTACTTCTATATAGAAGCTTCAATGTCCCTCATCTACTGTCCTCAAGATGAACAGAGAAAACTGATGCTAATTTAAAACTGAAATTTAAAGATCTCAGAATCTCTCGAAGCCCAAAGTGTTACCATTAGGTTTCATGTTTCTAAGATCAACCCCACCCCGGGCTCGGTGGCTCAGCCTGTAATCCTGCGCTTTGGGAGGCTGAGGTGAGTGGATAGCCTGAGCCCGCGGGTTCGAGACCCGCCTGGGCAACTTGGCGAGACCTCACCTCTACAATAAATGAGCGGGGCGTGGTAGCGCGCGCCTGTAGTTCCAGCTACTTGGAAGGCTGAGGTGGAAGGATCGCGGAGCCCAGCAGGTCGAGGCTGCGGTGGCCGGGAGCGGCCACTGCACTCCAGTCTGGGCGACAGAGTGAGACTCCAACTCAAAAAAAAAAAAAAAAAGAAAGAAAAGAAAAAAAGATCAACCCTTTCTGGGATCCACACGTTATTTCCTTTTTCTGCAAGGGTGAAACTTTCTTAGAGAAACAGGTGGTTGGACCTCATGGTCTACCCAGGGTTCTGACCCTGCCTCTCACCTATATCCCCCCTCGGGGGGAGGGACGGAGCTGCAACAGAGCTCTCTCCTTTACCCCACCTCGTTTACCAGTGCCAGGTATGAATTGCATGTTTAATGCACCCGAATCCTTCTGCAATTTAGTTCTTTCGGCATAAGTCATCCTCCCACTGCTCCCCCACGCATGCTCGCGATTGTGCAGACTGTCACTCTAGGCAAAGTTTGCCGAGAGGAGCCTCTGCCTCTGTCCCCCCACCCAGCATCCAGAGTGGGCAGGACTCACCGTTGCTGGGAAACGCCCGCTGTAATCCCCTTGACCCTGCAGTGTGCTGACCTTTGGGGAAAAGCCCCTTGTCGGACTATTGAGCATGCATCGACTATTCCATGTGCAACGGCGACCAACTTGTAGTTCTCCAGCAGCGAGCACTGGGGAGTCATGGGCAGCCCAGGAGCGCCTGCTGCGGGGTCTGATGAGAATCTGAGATTAGCAGGGAGATCTGATGCATCGTACTCTTCCTCAAAAGGAAGAACGACAGAGGAGGCAGGGTTGGAGGCTCTGCCTAAAGCCGAATCCCGACCACCTGTACTTTCAGGCAAGTGCGCTTGCGCCGAGCAGGCTGGCGCGCGCGCGTTTGCAGGGGTGGTGCTACCCAGAGAGGAACGTGCGCCTCGGCGTCTCCATCTGCTGGTAGTACGTTCTATATCTTAGGAGTGGACTGAAGTCTGTGGCGGCATTTTAAAATATGAAGAAATAAAATGAGGTCGGGGCTATCCAAGGGAATCTCAAAAGAATGGTTTGAAGAGTATGCAAAAAAGCCTTGAGAATTAACAGAATCATTTGTTGATAAAAGGAACCTCTATAAATCTGGGTGTAAAATAATTCAGAAATTTTACATGAAATACATTCTACATGTAATTTTAGTAACTTGACATGAATGAATTATAATTTGTTCCTTCAGCACATTATGTAACAAATGAAAGATCTATTGGTATACATTTAGTTGTATGAAGGTAGGCAGGAACGCATACATAAACAAACATAAAAATAGCTTTGTAGCTTTTTTTTTTTTTTTTTTGAGTTGGAGTCTCACTCTGTCGCCCAGACTGGAGTGCAGTGGCCGCTCCCGGCCACCACAGCCTCAACCTGCTGGGCTCCGGCGATCCTTCCACCTCAGCCTTCCAAGTAGCTGGAACTACAGGCATGCACTACCATGCCCGGCTAATTTTTTATTTATTGTAGAGATGAGGTCTCGCCAAGTTGGTGGGTCTCGAACCCTCGGGCTCAGGCAATCCACTCACCTCAGCCTCCCAAAGGCGCGGGATTATAGGCTGAGCCACCGAGCCCGGCTTGACTGTAGCTTTAACATACAGATATCCTATGCATAGACTTGTATTTCTGTAATCTTGACTCCCAGTGCAGTCAACGTCTACATTAACCACTATTTTAAATTAAGTAATCAATCTTTCTTCTCTAGACATAGGAACACCCAGGGAACAGAAGGTTTAAAACCATCTGGCCTATTTGTTTTGTTTTGTCTTGATTTTTTTGAGTTGGAGTCTCACTCTGTTGCCCAGACTGGAGTGTAGTGGCGGCTCCCGGCCACCGCAGCCCCGACCTGCTGGGCTCCGGCGATCCTTCCAAGTAGCCGGAATTACAGGCATGCGCTACCACGCCCAACCGATTTTTTTTGATTTATTGTAGAGATGAGGTCTCGCTGCCCAGGTGGGTCTCAAACCTGCAGGCTCAGGCAATCCACTCACCTCAGCCTCCAGGGGATTACAGGCTGAGCCACGGAGCCCAGCTTGGCCTATTGGTTTATAAGAATGTATCTTCTATTAAGTCCTCTACATACAAACCTTCAAGTTGCAAACTTCAGTAGTGTGCATGTGCATTAGCATGTCTAATCATGTATGTCAGTTCGTGCGTCTGGTAACATTATCACATGTCTGCATCTTCTACAAGTGGTGTGCTTTTGTGTACTTTATTGTATAGTACTGTATGGAGTATAGTAGCACAGTATCTTTATTTCTAGCCCAGAATGTCCAGAAGTGAGTGTAAAAGTGACAGTGATGTAGCTTGGTACAGTATTATAACTGATTGTGTTAGTTGGGTACCTTTGTTGACTAACTTTGTTGGTCAAGTTAGTCAAAGCCTCAAGTACCTTTGAGGCTAACTTTGCTGACCTACAAACAAATTGGTCTTATGAATGTGTTCTTGGAATGGAACTCATTTGTATTTTAAAAATGTTGAAAAGGCAAAAACAAGGGATCCAACCCTAGCCAAGCTGACTCCACAGCCTCTGTGCTCATTTGTGTATTCTGCTTGTCAATGCCCTTGAGTCAAAGACTCCCCAGGAATATACCTGCAGATGAATCTACTGGGCTTATTGCGAGTTGTGTTGAGGGAGAATGCACACAACTGGGAACTGCAGGGCATCTCAGTAAGAAGGGTGTCAGAAAGTGCCTATTATAGAATTTGATTTTCTGTTGGGTGATTTTCTGTTGGGTGATTTGAGGAAGTGGGAGCTTTGTTTTAGATTAGATGTTAGAAAATGGGGTCAATTCTATGATTTGGTACTTTGTGGATATACAACATACAAGTAGGTAATAATTTAAAGTTTTTTTTTTTAAGAGTTGGAGTCTCACTTTGTCGCCCAGACTGCTGGCTCCAGCAATCCTTCCGCCTCAGCCTTCCGAGTAGCTGGAACTACAGGTGCGCGCTACCACGCCCGGCTAATTTTTTGATTTATTGTAGAGATGAGGTCTCGCCTACCCAGGCGGGTCTCGAACCCACGGGCTCAGGCAATCCACTCACCTCAGCCTCCCAAAGGCGCGGGATTACAGACTGAGCCATCGAACCTAGCTTAAAGTTTTAAACTATAGCTTTAAAATACATTTTAACTGTCAATATGTTAGATAAAACAATATATATCAAATTAAATTTGTTATGTAAATAAACTAAAACTTTAAAAAAATAAGCAAATTGAAATTCTCTGGTATAATCAGCTGTCTACATTAATTATTATTTTGAATTGCTCTTTTCTTTCTTTTTCTGTAGACATAAGTGACACCTAGAGGGCAAAACGTTAAAAACTATCTTGGTCTTTTTTTTTTTTTTTTGAGTTGGAGTCTCTCACTCTGTTGCCCAGGCTGGAGTGCAGTGGCACACTCAAGGCCACCCCAGCATCAACCTGCTGGGCTCCGGTGATCCTTTCGCCTCAGCCTTCCAAGTAGCCAGAACTATAGGCACATGCTACCATGCCCAGCTAATTTTTTATTTATTGTACAGACGAGGTCTCACCAATATGCCCGGGCTGGTCTTATACCCACGGGCTCAGACAATCCATTAGCCTCGACCTCTCAAAGTGCTGGATTACAGGCTGAGCCACCGAGTCCAGTCTCTTGGTCATTTTTTAAATAAGTATCCTCTCATATGAACTAAATTTTTAGGATGTAAATATGTATGTATTATCATCCAAAGACAAACATTTTTCATATTTTATCAATTCACTGATATTTTAGGAAATAAGGATCAATTAAAACTATGGTTTATAAACAATATTTTTCATTATTATTATTACTATTATTCATATTATTATATTCTTAGAGATTGGGGTCTCACTGTGTTGGCCAGGCTGGGTTTGAACTTCTGAACTTAAGTGATCATCCTGCCTCAGCCTCCTGAGTAGCTGGGACTATAGATGTGTGCCACCACACTCAGCTTATAAATAGTGTTTTATATATTTTTCTTCTAGTAAAAATGTGCCTTTGAAATGCATGTGTTTTGCTATCCTTATATTTATCTGAGTTTGCTTTCAAAAGCAATAAGGAGTTTCTTTTGAGAGGAATGTCTAAGACTGAACTGGTTTGCTCCAATATGAATTTTTAAAAATATTACTTTTATTTGTTTAAATTCAGATATATGTAAGATTTATATGAGGGGGGAAAACTGTAATGTGTAATCTCAACTGTTCCTTTTTTCTGTGAATTACAGAACAAGGTAAATGTAACCTAAACTGTATATGTAAAATGAGTTTATATTTATCATTGTTCTTGACAGTAACTTTTTATTGAGAATTAAAGCAAATATGGTTGGAAATTGCAGGCATGTGTAGAGACAAGCAGTGACGACAAGCTCAGAATCAGACATTAGTCTTCAATGACAATTCTTTTTTTTGAGCTGGAGTCTCACTCCATCGCCCAGACTGGAGTGCAGTGGCTGCTCCCGGCCACCGCAGCCTCAACCTGCTGGGCTCCAGTGATCCTTCCGCCTCAGCCTTCCAAGTAGCTGGAACTACAGATGCACACTACCACACCTGGCTAATTTTTGATTTTATGTAGAGATGAGGTCTTGCCAAGTTGCCCAGGCAGGTCTTGAACCCACGGGCTCAGGCAATCCACTCACCTCAGCCTCCCAAAGCACTGGGATTATAGGCTGAGCCACCGAGCCCAGCTGACAATTCTTAATGACTGTTAGAATTAACAGTTGAGGCTGAGTGTGGTGGCTCACACCTGTAGTCCCAGCACTTTGGTAGGCTGAAGCAGAAGAATTTCTTGAGCCCAGGATTTTGAGACCAGTCTGGGCAATATAGCAAGACATTGTCTCTACTTAAAACCCCAAAAATTAGCGGTGTGTGGCGGTGCATATCTGTAGTCCCAGCTACAAGGGAGGCTTGAAATGGAAGAATTGCTTGAGACCAGGAAGGATGTTGAGGCTGCAGTGAGCCACAGTTGTGCCACTGTACTCCAGCCTGGGTGATGCAGTGAGACCCTGACTCAAAACAAAACAAAACAAAACAAAACAATTAAACAAACAAAAAACTGAATAGTTAAATCCGTGCTTTATCTGAGGCAAATCCATGAGAACCATGTATTGTTCTCAATTGCACTTTCTTACTTTAAGGTAGACCATATTAAAGCAAATCATGTATTTGAAAACACATAGTACAAGTATAAGCAAGTTCGGAATTATACATCATTTTCAAAGTACATTCCTATTGTGAGTTACAACAAATCTAGATGAAGCCAGAGTGTATGTACAAGAAGATTTCATTTTCAAACTCAGCTTGATGATGGCAATGCTCAGTGTCAAGGCCAGGGTCTTTACAGGGATCAGGGTCAAGTCAGGCCCTGGTCAGGGTCAGGTAAACTTCATGATGATAGGGCATGTCAGGCTCAGGGTTAGAGTAGGGCTCAGGTCAGGGACAGGGCCCTTGTATCAAAGAGAGGGGCATGGATAGGGTGAGAGTCGGTTCAACACCATAGTGAAGGTGAGCTTCAGGGTCACAGTAGGGGAAAGATCAGGGTCAGCATTGGGGTCAAAGCATGTGTCAGAGTAAATAAGGATGATGGTCAGTGAAAAGGTTATTGTCAGAATGAGTGTCAAGAGACAGTCAGGTACAGTATCATGGTGGAAGTCAGAGTCAGGGTGGAAGGGTCAGGTTGAGGATCAAGGTTACTCTTCGGGTCATTTTGAGAGTCAAGGTGACAGTGAGGGCTAACTATGGGTCAAGAGATGGATGAAGCTTAGTGTCAGTTTCAGGAACAGGATGAGTGTTAGGATCAGGGACAAGTTGAGAATGTGGGGTCATGTTTATTGTTTAGGGAAGAGTCATATCGGGAAAAGTCATGGTTAGGGTCAGAGTCAGGTTGAGGGTCAGAGTCATATCAGTGTGAGATAAGGGTCAAGGGCAGGTTAAGTTAGGGTCATGGTCAGAATCAGGGTATGATGAGGTCAGGCTCAGGTAGTGTCAGTGGGAGAGTCAAGATCTTGAGTATTGTTGAGGTTCAGGGTGATGGTCAGGTAAAGTTAAGGTTGAATGTCAAGTAGGTCCAAGGGTCAGAGAGAGTGTCAGGTCAATGTCAGGGTCAGAGTCAGGTTACAGATGAGGGTGTAGAGAAGGTGAACACAAGGGTCAGGATCAGAGTGAGGTTCAGAATCTGATGCAGGGTCATAGTCAGGGTGAAGGTCACAATAAGGATGAAGGTTAGGTTGAAGATCAGTGTCAAGTCAGCTCAGGGTCAGAGTCAAGATCAGGGTGATAGGTTCAGGGAAATGGTCAGGGTCAAAATGAGTTTGAGAGACAGAGTGGGGAGAGAATTAAGCTAAGGGTCTGTGTCAGGGTATGCCATCGTGAAAGTAAGGGTAATTGTTAGTGTCAGGGTGGAGGTCAGGGTCAAGTTCAGCTATAGGACTAGTGACAACATAAAAGTGAGAGTCAAGGTCAGGTACAGGGACTAGAAGAAGTAAAGGGTCAAGCTGAGAATGAGGGTCAGGTTCAATATTAGGATGATCATTAGGGACATAGTGAAGGTTAGGGTCAAATGCAAGGTAGAGACACGGCAAGGGTCAGTATGCAGATGTGGGTGACAGTCCCTGTCAGAGTTATAAGAGTAGTTGCAAAATATAGGGTCTGGACGAGGGTGAGGAGGAGATGAATTTGAAGGTCAAGTGCAAGGTCAGGATGAACATGACAGTAATGTTCTAGATCAGGGTCTAGGTCATGGTAGTGGTGAAGGTCACTGTAAGGTCAAGTGCGCAGTGAATATCAGTCAGATTCAGGGTGAAGGTCAGTGTCAGCGTCAATGTGGAGGCAGGTGTCAGGGACACAGTGAAGAATAAGGTAAAGATGAAGGTTAGTGTCAGGTTTGGGTCATGGTGAAGTTCAGGCTCAGTATAAGAGCCAACATCAAGTTGAATATTACAATGAGAGTTAGGATCAGGATAAGTCTCAGAGTCAGCTTCTGGGTCAGATCAATATCAAGTGAGCATCAGTATCAAGATTAGGGAAGGTTCAGGGTTAGGGTCAGGGTCAGGGTCAGGGTCAGGATTATATTAAGGATAAGGGTGAGGGTTGGAATCATTGTCATGCTAAACAACAGAGTCCAGGTCAATGTGAGGGTAGGACAGTCAGGGTCAAATGCAGAGTGAAGGTGAGTGTTTGAGTTAGGGAAAGGGTAATTGTTAGGGGCCAGAGTTAGCTGAGTGTCAACATCAGGTTCATGGCTAGAGATAAGGTCAGGGTGAGGTTAAATGTTAGGGTCAGGGTCAAGTGCAGAATGGGGTTACTGTGAGATGAGGAGATTCTGAGTAAGAATATGTGTGAGGGTAAAGGTCATCGTTTAAAAGTAAAATGCAATAAAACAACATATGCCTGTACATACATTCCAGTATTAAAGTATAATTTGAGGTATATTGAATATATTTATAGATCTTATCCTGTTCCCTTGAACTGTCTAATTTCTGACTCTTATCAGCCAAACACTGATCCTGACCATCAACTTGACCCTTACCCTGACACTGACCATTATTTTCTAACTCTAACCCTGTCCGTAGCCATCATCTGACCTTGATCATTACTCTGATACTTATGCTGAATATGTCTCTGACCCTCTCCTAAACTTCATATTCACCCTTACCTGTCTACAACCTTGATCTTCATCCATGCAGGTACACTGACCCAGAGCCATCCCCCATCTCAAAATGATTGTGCATCCTTCACTTACCCTGATCCTGATCTTCGGTCTTATACTCACCTCATCTCTCACCATGAATCTGATGTTGACCCTCACATTGACCCTAACTCTCACCGTCACCCAGATTATCACCTTCACTCTGTACTTGACCCTCACACACTCACTGAACCTCATCTTCACATGGACCTGGCTGACTCAGATGTTTATCTTGACACTAATTCCGATCCTCACACTTATCCTTAAACTGACAGTGACCTTGAAGCTTAATTGACACTGATGATCACCTGACACTCACCCTGATCCTGACCTAGATCCTTTCTGACTCTGACACTGACATTCAACCTGATTCTGACCTTAACTCTGATATTGACCCAACCCAGATGTTCATAGTCCCTGACTCTTACTTTGACCCTCAACTAATGTTGACTCTTGCACTAAGGTTGACCCTGATTCTGAATCTGAACATAATTTTAAACTTCACTGTGTCTGAACCCTGACACTCACCATCATGTTCATCCTGACTCTACCCTATTCCTCACCATGTTTCTGACTCTGAACTTCACTCTGAATCTGACCCTTATGTGCACCTAATCTTCACAGTGACCCTTACTGCTACCATGACCTTAACTCTGGCCTAGAACTTTGCCCTCATGCCCATCCTGACTCTGCATCTGACATTGATGCTCACCCTCATTCAGACCATGTTCCTCTTCATGACACTGATGCTGCCTCTACCCAAACCCTCAACCTTACTCTGACCCAGCTGCTCATCTTCTTTGTATTCCTGACTCTTTACTGGACCCAGACCCACATCCTGACTCTGACACTTACCCTGACCCTAAATCATCTTGCCCTTAACCTGTCCTTGACCCTCATCCTTACCATCAACCTGACCCTGATCCTTATTCTGACACTAACTCTTATCCCATCTTTCATAGTGGCACACTGTGATGCTGACACTTACCTTAACTCTCCCCTTGCTCTGACTCTCACATTCACTTTGACCCTGACCCTCCCCCTGATTGTGATCATCTTTACCCTCACGTTGAAGCTGACTATCACCCTGATCTTGATCTTGAGCTTTCCTGACACTGACCCTCAATGTGACCCTCACCGTGGCCATTATTCTGACTTTCATCCTATGATCCTGAATTAGAACCTGAGTCTGACCTTGGTGCTCATTCTCGTCTTTGTTATGTCCTTAACCTAAAATTGGACTCTGTCCCTGATGTCACCCTGACACTGCCTCCGACCTCCCCACCCCTTGTACCTTGCCTGATCCTGTCCCTGCATATCACCCTGTACCTGACCAACACCCTAACTTTGACCCTGATGCTGACTCTGACCCTGACACTACCCTCATCCTGAACCTGACCCTCACCCTACCTTTACCTTGATCCTTACCATGACCCTGACTGTGAACTAAGTCCTACAGTAACTCTTTTTTTTTATTTTTATTTTTTTTTTTGCTTCATGTGACTTTATTCTACAAGTCATTTTTAAATTTATGTTTTCTTACTTCCATCATAGTAAAACAACTTTGACATGGCATACACAGTTGACTTTGAGGATACTGCAGGAGCAACCGATAAATGAGTTTTTTCCAAAGGTGACTATTTTGTTTGGTGTTTCTGTGAATTGTGTGTGTTTGTGCTCACAGGTATGCTAGGGTTTACCTGTGAGGAGACATGAGATGAAGGAAAGGAGACAGGCTCATGGGGGTGATGGTGCCTCTGGGAGATAAGAGGGTGTGAAGGGGAGCAGGGGAAGGGTGCAGGGGTAAGAGAGATGATTGAGGGTGGGGAGGGCTCTGAGGGAGAGAAGTGAGTGGACCTAAGTAGGCAGTTCAGTGGGCGTATTCAGAGGACATGCTGGTCTCCAACAGTGAAAGTTTTTTCTGCCCCTGGAACTAAAGAACCTTCCTTGTAGTTGTGAATTCCAGGGGCCTGGGGGAGACCTTCTCTTTCCCCCACCACAGAGGGTATGGGGGGGGGCAAACATCTTTTTAAATAGAGACAAATCTCATCTTTCACAGTCATAGGGGAATATAAGATCCCCAGAAGAGGGCGCATGACCAGAGTCCTGCTTTGTTGTGAATGAGTGGCATCCTGTCCTTTCTTTCCTGGGAGCCCATCTGGGCGTAGGCTGGGGGAGTGTCCTGCTGAGACTTTATGCAGTAGAGAAGCAGCAATGGAGGAGGTCCCAGGAACCCTGTTAGGGTATGGACGGACGGGGTGAGGGTGGAGAGGAGAGGCGAGGCGAGATGTGCAGCTCTGCCGGGGCTGGCAAGTCGGAGGTGCGCGCTGGCAACCCAGACATCCGAGTAGATGCAAAGAATTGTGCACAAAGAGGTTAAGAAAAAGAAAAGTTTATTTAAAAGTAAATTAGAGAGAGAAAGAGAAGGAAGAGAGAAGATTCACCTCCCCAAGGTGATCAAAGCCAGGTCCCCCCAAGGGGGACCAAAGCCAGGAAGCATGGCGACAGCCATGGCTTAAAAGAGCACATGGCCAGACTCTAGCAAGGCAATGGCCCCTACAGTAACTCTTACTAGAATATGTGTGTATACAAGATGTCATGCTCACATTGACACTGAAACTGACTCTGACCTTCAACCTGACTCCAACTCTCATCCCCACCTTTCCCTGAACAATGACCCTTATCCTGAGTCTGACTCTTCCTCTTACCTTAACTCTGACCCCTACCCTCTTCCTAACCATGAAACTGATCTTCAGCCTCATTAGAATCTTGACTCTTACTTGACCCTCTGACAGTGACCCTGACAGTGCCCTCAATCCTCAACCTCATCCTATCCCTATCAATGGCCATTGGACCAACACTGACTCTGAAATGTAGTCATCCTCATCCTGACTCGGACCTTTACCCTCATTTCAATACTGATCCTGAATCTGTATTAGACACTTCTTTACCTTCATCCTGACCCTAACCTTTCACAGACCTTGACCTCATTCTGACCCTCATCATGACCTTGAAGATTACCCTTACCATGACATTGACCCTGACCCCTAAGCTCATCCTGTCTCAACTCTCTCCCTGACCCTCATTATGACTCTGATCATTATGAGTCTTACTCTAAATCTAATCCTCCCTTGGAATTGATTCTAACCCTGATCTGAGCTGCACTGTCTGTGATCCTGGCCTTCAACCACACCCAGATCCTGACATGGATCATCATCACCAAACTTATATACAAACATGTATACATGACATCTTGTATACACACATATTCTCGTTTCATCTAGATTTCTCATAACTTGCAATAAGAACATACTTTTGAGAACTATATATGTATTTACCAACTTGCTTACACTTGTACAACTTATTTTCAAATATACTGCTATAGTCTAATACAGTGAGGTAAAAAATATAAACAAATATATGATGGCTCTTGCTATTCTCATTTGCTATCAGGATAAATGAACCCTATGGCAACTCATAAGTTGGAGAGCTAAAAACATAAAGTTTCCCAAGATTCCCAACTGCTTCTAGCATTCTTTTTTTTTTTTTTGAGTTGGAGTCTCACTCTGTCACTCAGACTGGAGTGCAGTGGCTGCTCCCGGTCACTGCAGCCTTGATCTGCTGGGCTCTGGTGATCCTTCCGCCTCAGCCTTTCAAGTAGCCAGAACTACAGGAGCGCACTACCACACCCGGCTAGTTTTTGATTTATTGTAGAGATGAGGTCTTGCCAAGTTGCCCAGGCAGGTCTCGAACCCGTAGGCTCAGGCGATCTACTCACCTTGGCCTCCCAAAGTGCTGGGATTACAGGCTGAGCCACGGAGCCCGGCCTGCTTCTAGCATTCTAAGAGAGCCTTCTGGCTGGCCAAGGATACCACTGTCATGCTTAGCCCCACCCATTGCCACTGGCCTTCACTACCTTTTCCCTGGCAGGTTCTGGGTGGACTAGCTTGTAATACAGTCCAGGAACAGCACACAGACTACAAGGATGTGGTCATGATCCTTGGCTCATGGCTCACAGCTGTGGACCCAACCATCATGGCAATCACAATGGGTCCTTTTAGCATTTTTTAATTAAATTTTAAAAATTGCAAATATTATATGCTAGTTACTGCTTATTGTGGTACTCTGCTAATGCACTTCTCTAGAGAATTAGGCATGCCTAATAAGAGAAAAGGATATCAATGATCAGTGCATTTCATGGTCTTTCACAGAGGAAAGCAAGCAAACAAATCTGTGCTTGTGTTTTCAGGAATTATTTTATAAAAGCAATTTTTAGAAATTAAAAAACTGGCTTTATAGGCCACATGGCTACCAATTTGTATTAGTTTATTTTGCATTGCTATAAAGAAATACCTGAGACTGGGTAACATAAAGGAAAAGGGTTTATTTTGGTTTATGCCTCTGCATGATTCTATCATCTGCTGGGCTTCTGATGAGGCCTCAGGAAGCTTACAGTCATGGCAGAAGGTGCAAAGTGCAGAAACAAGAGGAGGAGTTAATGTCAGGTTCTTGTTAGCAATCAGTTCTTGTGTGAACTAACAGAGTGAGAACTCACCCATTAGTGTGAGAACACCACCAAGTCATTCATGAAGGATCTGTCCAATGACCCAGTCATCTCCCACTAGGCCCAACATTGGAGATCACATCTCAAAACGAGATTTGGAGGGGACAACAATCCAAACTATATCAACATCTTATAAAATTGAAATCAGAAATTACTTTTAGAGGATGCATAAGCCCTGGAGGGTTCATACTGGATAAGATTTTCATTGATAACTTTTTTATAAAAAAATACCAATGAACTAGTTCAGAATAATTGACAAAGTGGGGAAAGTATCCCTAAGACTACAGAGTACTTCTATGTGTCAGACACAGCCCAAGGTGCTGTGGCCACAGAGTGGTTAATCTAGTACTGCATACTTAATCATTGATGAAAAACAGACTGATATTTCTGCTTCATAGACAATAACCCACAAGTCACTAGAGCAGCCAATGGTCAGGATGAAAGAAAGACAACTCTCTGATTGTTCTTTGTTATGATAATATTTTCTTGACTGCACTTCTCTTTCCTCCTTACCAAAGGAAATGAGATAAATCAGAAAATAGCCAAAAATTTCAAGACATTAGAAAAAAAGGAAAAGACATGGTCATGACATTTTAAAAGGGGAACATTTCTTGACCAAATAGACTGCTTTCAACTTGCCAAGTGAGTTAATGATTTTTAACCCTTTAATACAATACTGTACCTGCATATTGCATATAAAGAATGAATCTTGCCAAGATATTTCTGAATTGGATTTAAGCCCCGTCATTAACATAATAAGTGACTATTTATTTTATAGCCATAAGCACCATAAACCAGAATAGGCAAGACAGATAGTTGCACTATTAAACTACCAAAACCTAAGAAACGCATGCAGGTTAGAGATTTTACACTACATAGGACAGGTGATTCCAACTCAAAAAAAAAAAAGGAAAGAAAAACATTTTTGGTGACGTTTATCTTAACAAGGGTATTCAGGTATCCCAAACTTGCTTAATCTTAAGAGTCACTCGAGGCATGTGTTCAATGGTAACAACTATTCTTTCTTGAATAGTTTTTTTTTCCTGAGTTGGAGTCTCACTCCGTTGCCCAGGCTGGAGTGCAGTGGCATGCTCATGACCACCCCAGCATTGACCTGCTGGGCTCAGGTGATCCTTCCGCCTCAGCCTTCCAAGTAGCCGGAACTACAGGCGTGTGCTACCACGCCTGGCAAGTTTTTTTTTAATTTTTTTTTTTTTTGAGTTGGAGTCTCACTCTGTCGCCCAGACTGGAGTGCAGTGGCCACTGCCGGCCACCGCAGCCTCCACCTGCCGGGCTCCAGCGATCCCTCCGCCTCAGCCTTCCGAGTAGCCGGAATTACAGGCATGCGCTACCATGCCCGGGTAATTTTTTGATTTATTGTAGAGTTGAGGTCTCGCTGCCCAGGCGGGTCTCGAACCCGCGGGCTCAGGCAATCCACTCACCTCAGCCTCCCAAAGGCGCGGGATTACAGGCTGAGCCACCGAGCCCGGCTTTTTAAAAAAATTTATTGTAGAGATGAAGTTTCACCAATTTGCCCAGGCTGTTCTCAGGCAATTCCCTCACCTCAGTCTCCCAGAGTGCTGGGATTATAGGTGTGCCCAACCTCTTGAATAGTTTTAATTTTACCCATATGTGATCAGCCTTAAAAGCTACCATTAAGAAAGAGAAAAGATAGCTGTGCTCCGTGGCTCAGCCTGTAATCCCAGCGCTTTGGGAGGCTGAGGTGAATGGATTGCCTGAGCCCGCGGGTTCGAGACCCGCCTGGGCAACTTGGCGAGACCTCATCTCTACAATAAATCAAAAAATCAGCGGGCGTGGTAGCATGTGCCTGTAGTTCCGGCTACTCAGAAGGCTGAGGCGGCAGGATCGCCGTAGCCCAGCAGGTCGAGGCTGCGGTGGCCGGGAGACACTGAACTCCAGTCTGGGTGATGGAGTGAGACTCCAACTCAAAAAAAAAAAAAAAAAAGAAAGAAAGAGAAAAGATACAAACAAAAGAAGGGATTATGTTAAGTCTAGCTGGATTTTCCATTTATATAACTAGTGCTAAGTTTTTGAGTAGTGATCTCAAAGTTTTGACATCATTCAGTCTCGAAGGGATTATGTTAAGTCTAGCTGGATTTTCCATTTATATAACTAGTGCTAAGTTTTTGAGTAGTGATCTCAAAGTTTTGACATCATTCAGTCTCTAGCAATTATTTTATCATTAAAAAAAAGTTTAGCCGGGCTCGGTGGCTCAGCCTGTAATCCCGCGCCTTGGAGGCTGAGGTGAGCGGATTGCCTGAGCCCGCGGGTTCGAGATCCACCTGGGCAGCGAGAGCTCATCTCTACAATAAATCAAAAAATCAGCCGGGCGTGGTAGCGCGCACCTGTAATTCTGGCTACTCGGAAGGCTGAGGCGGAAGGATCTTCGGAGCCCAGCAGGGCGAGGCTGCGGTGGCCGGGAGCGGCCACTGCACTCCAGTCTGGGCAACAGAGTGAGACTCCAACTCAAAAAAAAAAAAAAGTTTAGTGCACTATTTTACTTTGTTCAAGACCAAGGTTAAATTTAAAATTATATACATATTAAATTATATTTAACTAAATAACATAATAGTGGTTCTCTTAAATGGTTTAGTTTTATAAAATTCTTACATAAATACAATTCATAAAGATTTAATGTCGTAACTAAATTGTGATTTCCAGATTCTTAACTAACTTTTAAAACTTAGGCCCAATTTAATGTTAGCCTTAAATACTTGTAATTTCTAAAAGAAAAAAATACAAAACTGCTGACTAAATATAATTTTAATTTACACTTATTTCTTAAAATGTCAGTACGCTAATAAAATATGAAAACTCCTTTGGGTGATAATACACAGATGTTTGGTTTTTGCATTTTAAAAAATTTAAAATAATAAGAAATACATACTCATAAAAAAATTACTGGGATTGTTTTAACTTTTTACCCCTGGTGTCTCTTTTATTTTTTTCTTTTCCACATACAACCTAAAGGTGATAGGTGTCTCTTGATGAGAGAAAGAAGAAAAGACTGATTACTTTTAAGGTGGTAATTGGCTGGGCAACAGCTCATGCCTGTAATTTCAGCACTTTGGAAAGCTGAGGTGGGAGGATCACTTGAGCCCAAGAGTTTGAGACCGCCTGGGCAACATAACAAGACCTAGTCTCCACAAAAAATTAAAAAATAAGCTAGGCATGGTGGCACATGCCTATAGTCCCAGCCACTTGGGAGGCTGATTATAGGAGAATGACTTTTTGACAGTATACAGCCCCAAATGCCAATACTGTCTACTTCTGGAAGTTCATTCTTTCGGATTTTCAGAGTTTTCTGTTTCTAAAAGCACTAATTAGAGTGCCAGTACCTAAGAAAAAGCAAGAATGTTGTCAGTCTTGTTCATCACTGGAGCCAGAATAGTGACTGGAATATAGTAGGAGTTGGGTAAAAGTTAACCACAGAATGACTTTCTTGTGCCAACTCTGATTGATTGCCAGTGGGTGCTGGCAGCACTTTGTTGAAGAGTATGATGTTGTTTCAGTGATAGGTTAGCAATATCTGCTATGTGTACAACAGGACAAAGCTAGGGTGCTTAAAATGTGTGCCATGAGTGTGTTAAGCCATTCTTACCTTAGCTATCAACTAATATTTTAGACAGTTAGTTGTCTGCAAAGAGGGAGACTTTGGAACTAGGAGGTGGGAAAGGGTATTTACCAGAAGTTCTAAAGGGGCTCCGAGCTGGAAATGTGAGTCTTGGAAAATAGATTCTGCTGATCCCATGTTTTGCCAAAAATGTTGACTTTGGGAGAAAAGAAAAAATTTCAAGCTTTCAAATTTGTTGCTTGTTTTACTTGGGTTTTCCAGAAATTAAAAGGTTAGGTTGTGCAACGCAACAGTGTTTTAACATTTCACTAATTGAATGAAGCCTGTGATGTGCAACGAAACATTTTCATGTTTATTTATTGAGATTGTGCATACACTGTGTTAATTTCACACTCCTTGAGCATGTATTTCTCCTTGAATTAGAAAGAAAAAAGACGATGTTAAGGCTCAGAGATAAAAGAATGACTTTCAAGAACAAAGAAATGGGATTTAAAATTCTCTGTCTCCAGTCTTAGGTCTTTCTCTGGTTAGGAAGTAGATGCTGTCATAGGTCCAGCTATTGTTCCAAAGTTGATTATCTCAAGGCCTCGAGTCTCAGATTGGAATGGGGTGCTTGCAAGTAATTTACTAAGATATTGAAGAGAATTTGAGAGGTGGAGGGAGACATTTTATGGCATAAATACAAGGGCCATTCAAAATTACTATATGAACCTCAGTACTATATGAACATTTTACATTTGGATTAGAGTATACTTTATTGCATAGCTGGGGGACAGTTGAATTTTTTGTCACGTAGTCACACATGCAGTTTGACCACTGATTAACTCTCTCTTATTTCCTTCTATCTTCCTGATCAGTAGAAGACAGCCCCTTGGCCCTGTGGAAGAATTATTTGTTCATTCAATCAACAAATATTTAGCCATGAGCCAACATTCAAGTTACACCCAACTAAGGTCATTTTTTCATAGGGCATCTGTCTTAACTTGGGTTTCATCTACCATAGACCCTGAGACAGGGGTATGTGTATGGGTGGATTTTGGGGGGAGACAATCCTAGAATCGCAAATAGGGAAGTCGAAAGAGTAAGACAGGAAAGGAAAAAAATAAAGTATGCATAACAGAATAGGTTACTGCTGTAAGCAGCTAGGCCTCAATCCTCCTGGGAACCTCTGAGAAGCTATTTGAAACACACACAAAATCTTCCCGTCAGTGGGAAGGGTGGAGTATATATCCACACATCTCTATTGTGCCTGCAAACTTCCCATGGTGTGGGAGAGAGGGCTCAGGTAGCGAGGACAAGAGACACTGATTCCTGAGTTGGGATGTTGTCAGTGTGCCAGGGACTGTCCATCAGAGATAGAGACGAACTCAGGTGAGATATGAGACAGTCAACTCAACTACAAAATCCTTGCTTTCTCTACTTTGAGGCAAAGTCCATTTGGAACAAACACACTTGAGACTGAGGGAGACCTAGGGCCACCATAGATGGCTATGTAGGTTGTGTACTGTTTAACTCCAAAGATTGCCACTTACATAGACTGAAATATAATTATTATTGCTTGGAGTTATGCAATGAAAAATCTGTAAAACATTCACAGGGATGTTAGTATAATTGACAGCTCTTGGGGCCATGTAATGCATAATCTGCAAAGCTGTATACACTGGTTTTTTTTTAAATAAGAAAATCCTCTTATGAAGGGTAGGCATTATTTTAATAAGAGTGAATACATTACTATAAGGCATTAGACAGAGGACATTTCAGAATAGAAGACTTCAGTGAACATATTTTCATTAGTCCAGAGTAGTTATAGTTTCTATGTGACCATCAGACTCAAAAGACCCAAAAGTTTTCAAAGCCAAATATAATCTTTTCTTAACTTTTTAGATGGATACAGGACAACATACACAGCATCTGGGTTTCAGTGGGAGACCCAGTTACCACCCAGATACCCAATCTTTTGGCCCTCCTCACCTACCCAGGGCATGTCTATGCTGCCTCACATACAAAGTATGTTTGTGTCACCTTAACACAGAGATGTTACGGCCTCAGTTTCCTACCTGTTCTTTCGACTATTCTAGTCCAGTTTACAGCTCTTCTACTTTTTTAATATGATTTCAACAACGAGGGGTTTCACAGCAAACAAGGCAGATATAACCTTTCATGTATACCTTAATCTCCATTTGATTATTCCATATATTAACATAAATAATCTTCATTTCCAATGAGACAGTACAATCAGAAGGCAGACTCCAAGCTTGTTTCAAAGATGGGTCATGGTTCAGCTCAGGTCTGATATTAACATTTTACTCATATTCTACATAAATTTTGATGAACTGCGCTTATATAAAATAGACCTCATCTCTAAATTTTTTTCTCAAAGCAACTGACATATGCTATAAAATTTTTTTTTGTTCCTGTCATTTTATTTTTAATTTTTTTCCTTAGGAAAAACTCCCTAGAGTGCAATTAATGGCCAAGAGGGAAAGTATATTTTTATGACTCTGTAGAAGTGTTAATAACTGAGCACTTACTATGTGCAGGTTTCCAGCAGGTATTTAATATATATTATTTCATATAAACTTTTATGCAAATGTATAGTTAAAACCAAGTTTTTTGCTCATTACAAATTAATCTTATTGATAATTGTAGGATATTTGGGACAAAAGATAGGCACACAATATATATTTTAGAGATATATTTCTTAATTTTAAATCTTTATCACAATACATGTGCCAATTTTCTTGGCCATCTAATCTTTCTTTTAGAGGACTGTTATAGAACTTCAGAAATAGAGATGGAAAAGAAAGGTGGCATAGTAGATCATCTATTTTTGCTATTTATCAATTGTTGAAAGAGATCGTTTATCGACAAGACAGATGTGGTTTTCCCATAGATTAAAAATCCACTATATGTTAGCATAAAGTAAGTATACTGTGAGTACTTGTGTAAGCATGGGGCTCTCTGAGTACTAACTGAGGGTAAGTTACATATTTCATGGGAAAAGTCTTTATAGTTAAAACACTAGAGAAAAATGTTTCAGAGATTAGTCAACTGTATTCTCACTTTTTGGAATCTTTTCTTTTTAGTCAATTTTTTTCTCAAGCTTTACTAAAATAAAAATCTAGATTCTTTTTTGATCCTCCTATTTTATTTTTTTGCAAGCACCATATAGTCTCCTTGCTCATCATAATGACTTTTAAAAAGAGAGATGATTGCCTGCTCTCGCAAAACAGCCAATTTATTGCCAATTGGATCACAATAGACCCGATTTCTCATTGCCTTCCTTCGAATCTGTTTTGTCTCTGAGACAGCCCATTTTTGAAAGGAAATCTTTGTAGGCCAATGGCAATGAACTCTAAGAGAGGCTAGGTCAGGAAAATTAGGAAAAAGGTTGCTACATGGCTCTCACGTGCTCTCTTGTCAGAAAAACATATTACAAATTGACAGTCTTTGTTTTCCAGCTGTCAAAAATATAGAAGCAATCGTTTTCTGGGGAAAACAAAAATGCCCTGGATATGTCAATGGCAATACAAACCCTCTAGTATGGGTCTTTAAGAGTCTCAGGTGCCTACTGGACCTTCTCATTGCACATTAGCTTTGTTACAGAGATAAAGATGCAACTGTGCAGGGTCTCCTTCATTCCCTTCTTCCTCTCCTCCCTCCTTCTCCCCTTTCTTTCCTTCCTTCCAACAATTGAGCCCATACTTTGTATCTGGCAGTAAGTATACAGTGGTAAACTTAACAGATATTGTGCTTGTCTTCATGCATTTTTATAATCTAGTGCTGGAGGCAGATGCTAAACAAATAACCACACAAATACAGAATTATACACTGTGATAAGTATTGGGGGAAAAAATACAATGCTACAAAGAAGACTGGTGAGAATGTGGTGATATGAAGGAGTGTTGGGAGCCAGCCTTAGAGGCCCGCCTGACTGACAAAGTCCAGGTGCGCTGAGGACCCCCGGCCACAAAGTGAGTCCGGGCAGCTAAGGCCCTTCTGTCTTCTGTCTTTGCTGTTGGTACAGCTGAAGAAATTCTGTGCAGTCGTGGAAGAAGAAGATGGCATGTTTATGTGAAGTACTCACAGCTAACCTGGAAATGTCATGGTTCATTTTTCCATTTTCCCACTGTGCCGCTTGGCCTTTTCTAACATCTGCAAGGGTTAAACTCTGAAGCACATCAAGAATGCTTTCTTTCACTTGGTTATAAGTTACTAGATATTGCTCAAGTAATAAATGATATAAGTATATTCACTCCTTATTTGATTTAGGATTATGTAGTTTAGTGTTTAGACCTAAGGTTTTTTAGAAGCACAAGTTTATAGTAAGCTCATTATGAATTCATTATAAGTTCTAACACTTATATAGGAGTTATGTGGGTGATTTATAACTGTTTTCACTGACTTAGGATAAAGATTAATCGTTAAGGTTTTTACTTAATTCAATAGTTAAAACTCTAAGTTAACACTTATAGAGTGGGTTTTCACTGAACTCATAATATACTAATCAGACACTTTTATGATAACTTAGCTAAAGACAGAAAGCAACCTTGGGGGCCTGGGAAACATTACTAAAAGCTTCTTTTGAGTTTTCTTTAGAAACAAGCACTGCAGGATAAGAGAAAAGTAATGAAGACACCTGGACAAGAAAGGTGATTACAGAACTCTGAAGGCCATAAAGCCCCAGAAGGAAGACTACTGCTAAACTTTCTGGAGAGTTCAAGCACTGTAATTTGGGACTTTGGACTAAAACTATCATCTTTGGCCTTATGAATAAGACTCATTATCTGAATATTTACAGGGTTCTTGGCTTGTTTATTGCTAAGACCACTAGATGGTGGTAACTTGTAGAGGATATGTACGTGAAGGAATTTTCTTTGTCTTGCCCCTTTACGAACGGTATAAAAGCTCTGTGTTAACTAACATTAAATTGTCATCTGTTCAGGAAGCAGGTGTCCGAGTATAATGTTTTCGTCTTTCGCCTATCCGTCTCTCCTTCAGGAGATCTCACGACCTTGCGGGGCGGGACCCCGCAAAGGAGAAGACAAACTTCCTGAAGAAACCACGTTAAGTTGAACTCTCAGTGAAGACTGAGTAAGAAGAAGGATGGTGGGAGGGATGGTCCAGTATGTGCAAAGGTCCTGAGACTGAAGGTATGGATAAGCTGAACTCATCTGAGAAACCAAAAAACCAAGGATTGCTAAAGCTTTAATAGCAAAGAAAGATGACTGATGAGCTGTGAAGTTGGAGTAACAGTCAGGGGCCAGATCACTCAGCCAAAAGGCAAAATAGAACATGCCTGTTGAGAAATAAAAACTGCAAAAGGAACAAAACTACAAATTAACAGAGGATGTGGGACTGCACATAAGTGACACATTACTGTACAGATGGTAACAAGTTCTCTTGTAATTATTTGGGGAATGGTAGCCATGTTGCATATCAGCAGCACTGAACCTGAGAAATGACAAAACAAAGGCATTTGTTCACTTTCTTCAAGTGATCCTTTGAACTCTAAAGGGGTTCACCTGGGGGCAGATCAAGAAGATTTGTGTTTGGCCTGTAGTATTAAGCCTAAAGTGTTCATTTAGGAGGTAGGCTGGTAGCTCAGAAGAATAAAAGGTTGTGCCCTTTTGAGTGGAGGCCTGCTGTTTGTTTGACAGAGGGTAATAAATAAAAAGGCCACGGAGTCCCAGAGCTCTCTGGAAGGTTTGCAATGAAGCAGGTAGAAAATGGCAAACTGAGCCTGAGAGAGGCATGTGATGTTGAGGGAGCTGGTGAACGGAAATTCAAATGCCTACCGTTCTTTTAAACTTTTCCATATTGGTGAATCATCTGGGGTCCTAGGGCTCTGAATAGAGCTCTGTGCTGGCTGCTGTCTCCCTTTCTGCTTCCCTCTGGCAACTCTGGCTTATGAAGCACCAAGGCATTGAAGGGGAAGGACAGAACTTGATTATTTGTTGATTAAAGAAAGTTGCGTATGTCAGCTTTTTCGTGAGACTGAGAAACATTCCATTTTTGAAATTAAATGCGTTAAATGTGTTCCATCTCCTCTGAAGAAAAAGTGTCTTTTTATTGTGGTAAAATGAAACATAACATAAAAATGAGCATTTTAACCGCTTTTAAGTATACAGTTCAGCGGCATTAAGTATATTCATGTTGTTGGGCAGCCATTACTATAATACATCTCAATAATTTTTCATCTTTCCCAATAAAGCAGTAATCCCCCATTTCACTTTCCACAGTTTTAGTTACCTGCAGTCAATCGTTTTCAGAAAATATTAAGATATTTTGAGAACGTGAGCAAGACAGAGAGAGAGAGAGAGAGAGAGAGAGGAGACCACATTCATATTACTTTTATTACAGTATATTGTTGCCTTCTTTTTTCTTTTTTTTAAGAGATAAGGTTTTGCTCTGTTGCCCAGGCTAGAGCCCTCACTGCAGTCCTTACTGCAGCCTTGAACTCTTGGGCTCAAACTGTCCTCCCCCCTCAGCCTTTCTAGTAGGGACCATGCCTGGCAAGTTTTATTTTTTTTTTTTTAGAGATGGAGTCTTGCTCTATTGCCCAGGCTGGTCTCAAACTCCTAGTCTCAAGCAGTCCTCTTGCCTTGGCCTCCCAAAGTGCTGGGATTATAGGCATGAGCCACAGTGCCCCACCAGCATATTGTTAAAATTGTTCTATTTTGTAGTTAGTTATTGTTGTGAATCTCTTACTGTACCAAATTTATAAATTAAACTTTATCATAGGTATGTATGCATAGGAAAAAGCATAGTATATGTGGAGTTTGATACTATACAAGGTTTTAGGTATCCATTGGGGATATTGGACCATAAGGAGGGCTACCATATTTCTTAAACAATAACTTTGGTCTATTTCCCAGCCACCCTTAGCCCTGGCAACCACCATGCTCCTTCTGTCTCTGTGAATTTGATTACTCTCATCTAAATATAACCATATAATATTTGTCTTTTTGTTCCTGGCTTATCTCACTTGGCACAATGTCTTCCAGTTTCATCCATGTTGTAGCAAGTGTCAGAATTTTCTTCCTTCTTAACCCTGAATAATTTCCATTGTGTGTTTAAATGCATATGCCATAATTTGTTTACTCATTTATTTGTCAATGGGCATTTGAGTAGTAGAAAATGTGTCTTCTAAACATGGAGGAGAGACATGATCCTTTCCTTATATTTTTTCTTCTTTCCTTTCTCTGTCCTTTCCTTCCTTCTTTCTCGACTCTGTCCTTTCCTTCTTTCTCGACTCTTTCCTTTCCTCCCTCTCTCCCTCCCTTGGTAGAAGGAGGATGAACTTTGGCTAAGGCATGTTATTATTGAGAATCTTAAGGACTAGTAGAATGACTTCCTGTAAATAAACACATACATATAATTGACTTTGTTTTTTAGAGCAGTTTTAAGTTCACAGGCAAATTAAGCAGCAAGTACAGAGATCTCCCATATATCCCCTGCCCCCCGACATGCACAGCCTCCTCTCCTGTCAACACTTCTTACCAGAGTAGTACATTTGTTTATTTTGTTTTTTGAGTTGTCTCACTCTGTTGCCCAGGTTGGAGTGCAGTGGCACGCCCGCGGCCACTGCAGCCTCAATCTTCTGGGCTCAGCCTTCCAAGTAGCTGGAACTACAGGCGTATGCCATCATACTTGACTAATGTTTTGATATATTGTAGAGAAAAGGTCTCACCAAGTTGCCCAGGCTGGTCTTGAACCCTCCTCAGGCAGTCCTCTCACCTCTGCCTCCCAAAGTGCTGGGATTACAGGCATGAGCCACCGTGCCCAGCCTGGTATGTTTGATATCATCTATGAACCTACAGTGAAACATCACCACCCAAAATCCATAGTTTACATTAGGTAAATCACTCTTGGTATTGAACATTCTTTGTGGTTGGACAAATATATAACATATGTACACCATTATAGTATAATACAAAGTATTTTCACTGTCCTAAAGTCCTCTGTGCTCCACCTGTTCCTTCTATACCCCACTCTACTCCCCAGCCCCTAACAACTACTGATTTTTTTTTTTTGAGTTGGAGTCCCACTCTGTCACCCAGGCTGGAGTATAGTGGCACACTCATGGCTACCACCTCTTTGACCTGCTGAGCTCAGGTGATCCCTCTGCTTCATTCTTCCACATAGCTGGAACTACAAGTGTGTGCCACCATGCCTAGCTAATTTTTTGATTTATTGTAGAGACGAGGTCTCACTAAGTTGCCCACGCTGGTCTGGATCCCTGGACTCAGGCAATCCTCTTGCCTGGGGCTCCCAAAGTGCTGGGATTACAGGCATGAGCCACTGCAGCCCGGTCGACTGATTGTTTTACTGCTTTCATAGTTTTGCCTTTTCTAGAATGTCATATAGATGGAAAGATATAGCATGTAGCCCTTCATTTCTTTTTAGTGTTGATTACTGTTCCCCTGTCTGAGGTTCCACAGTTTATTCATTCACCTACTGAAGGAAATCTTGGTTGTTTCCAAGTTTTGCTGGACTGTGTGTTAAGACTATGTCTAGATTTGTTAAGAAGTCACCAGAATATCTTCCAAAGTGGCAATGATTTCTTTTGGGATTTTTTTTTTTTCCTTTCAGAAACTAGAAGTTCATGCTTCCTTCTAGCACTTAAGTCGCAGGGAGGCAGTTTAGACTAAGAGAGAAAGTGAGAAAGTAAATAGGGTCTGCAGGTCAGTCTCCTATACAGGCATAAATGTTGCAATAAACGATTGCAATTTCTTCTACTCATGCAGAGGTGTCCAGGTGAACTGAGAATGGGAATGTGGAGTCAGATAAGTTTTTTATGACTGTTTCAGCTGTTAAGTTATTATTTTTGAAGGTCTAAACCAAGGTGTTTTGCAGAGAAAAAGGAGAGTAGTGTACCTGAAGGTTTAGGTGATGGTTTGGGCATAGAAGATAAATAAGAATTTGCACAAGAGCCAGACTTCTTAAATTAGCAGATTGCAGGGATAGTGAAACCATGATTAAAAACAAATTGGAAGGGTAAGATGTTCATAAAGAAAGAGGCTGTCATGAATTTACAATTGATACTTAGTACTTGCTGATGGAATTAATCAATCTGAAGACTAATAAAAGCTCTTATTGAGTCTTAGTTGAAAGATTATGATTTGATGATGGATAGTTTTCTTTAAATTTGTTTAAATGTAGCCAGGCGTGGTGGCATGCATCTGTAGTTCAAGCTACTTGGAAGGCTGAGGCAGAAGGATCGCCTAAGCCCAGAAGGTTGAGGCTGCGGTGGCGGTGAGGGTGCCACTGCACACCAGCTTGGGCGACAAGAGTGAGACTCCAACTAAAATAATAATAATAACAATAAACAAACAAACAAGTAAATAAATAAATATGTTTAAATGATTAAGAGAAAATTTATGAAAATTTATATTTTCTCACTACTTCAGGACTGCAAAAAAAAAACAACTCCAATTGCCTTTGAATATAACAATCGTCTGAGACTGAGAAATATCTTTGCTGTCATCATCTGTGTCAGGTAAGTGTCACAAGGGTGACCTATAATTATCCATTGCCACTTCAATAGAGGAAAAAATTACAGCAAGGGCATCGTGTCATATTCCAGGGCAAACCTGATGGACAGTCAGTGCCCAAGGCATAAGGTTTTAGAATAATTTCCACATCCAATAGAGTGGAGATCTTTGTCAGAGCTGAGCAACATTTCATCCCAACTATTTGAACCGATGTCTTGGAAACCTAGCCAGAGCTTCATCTTGGGTAAAATATTGAACAAAACCCAATTATGGAAGATAATTAATTCATTCTTGGAAAAGTTTGGGCAGGCATATTTTAACTTGCTCATTGAGAAGTTTAAGAAATTAAGCAGTATCACTGTGTGGCTCTCAGCTAGACACAGACCAGCTGCAAAATATATGGTGATGATAGTTGCAGCAATAATAAATAGTCATTAAAGTGATCAGTAATGCAAAAAACTCCAGACATGTCATTTTTTAATATACCCAGAGATAACCAGTCATCATGTAGATTTTCTTCTGTGCATTTATGAATTATATATTGCCTGTAAGATTGCCCCCCATGATTCCTGCTTTGCTTGCATGCCCTTGTGCAGTCCTCTTCCTCTGCATATGGGCTGGCACAAGTCATAGGATGTCACTTCAGAGATTAAGTTACAAAAGACTGCGACTTTTATCTTGGCTGCTCTCTCTCATGCTTTCTTGCTCACTCACTGTGACACAAACCTGGTGCCATGTTGCAGGCTCCCATCTGGACAGGCCCATGTGGCAAGGAATAGAGGGAGGCCTTCAGTCAGCAGATAGTGAGAAACGGAGCCTCTTAGTCTAACATCCATGAGGAATAGAGTCCTGTCAGCAACCGCGTGAATGAGTTTGGGAGTGAATCCTCCCTGGTTTGAGCCTTCAGTGAGACTGCAGCCCTGGCTGATAGCATGACTGTGGTCTCATGAGAGACACTGAGCCAGCGGTACTTAGCTAAGCCTCATCCAGATTTCTGACCCACAGAAGCTGTGCTGTTGTAAGCTACTAAATACTGGGATAGTTTGTTATATAGCAATAGAAAACTACTATGTATCTGCCTACAAAATTTGGATTAGATTATCTTTTGTCAATCAATTTTTATAGCAGTGAACAGAAGGCACTCAACTAGGTTTTTGAAGAGAACAGTGTGCAGTGTTAAGAAAATACATATACACAATGGAATATTATTCAGTCATAAAGAAGGACGAACATATGGACTTCACAGCAACTTGGATGGATTTAGAGTCTACAATACTCAGAGATATGTCACAGAAACAAAGAACAGAGTACCATGTGTTCTCACTCATAAGTGGACCCTGAACATTTACCATAATATTATAAGAAAGGGATTGGCAGTGGGATACTGCTGGGGGGTGGAGGGGCACAACATCAATAAGAGTACCTGATCTCAAACCAGGCAAAGGGGGCACCAACGGGAGGCCAAAACCGTATGATGTCCACTTGTATACCTAATCCTGAATTGTATCCCACATCTTTAAAATAAAATATAAAAAAGAAAGAAGGAAGGAAGGAAAGAGAGAGAGAAAGGAAGGAAGAAAGAAAGAAAGAAGGAAGGGGAGAGAGAGACAGAGAAAGAAAAAGAAATAAAGAAAGAGAAGGAAGGAACGAAAGAAAGGCAAGGCAGGAAGGAAGGAAGGAAGGAAGGAAGGAAGGAAGGAAGGAAGGAAGGAAGGAAGGAAGAATCAACAGGGTATAAAGAATAAGCCAGGGTTTACCAGGCAGGAAGCCATTATCATCCTTAGAATGGAAGCAGAAAAAGAAGAAACAGTGTTACCAGTGGCCAAAGAGAGGTAAGCCACAGAGGGAGGCTGTTTATAGGAGTAAGATTGCAGAGGGACACCACACCTGTCAGAATTGGCTGGCGACAGAGTGAGACTCCAACTCAAAAAAAAGAAAAAAAAATATTTGCCTGTTTGACATGTTAAAAGATATGCTTTGTTGTTGTTTTAATTTTCATTTTGATTTAATTTTCAAATTAAAATGGTGATATATGCTGCATGTATTTTTTCCAGTTTAAGCATTTTTTAATATTTAGAACACTTTTTTTACATCCAGAACAGAGAAAAAGTTTACCTTTTTATTCTAGCAGCATTTTTTAACCTTTTTTTTTTTTTTTTTTTGAGTTGGAGTCTCACTCCTCACTCTGTCGCCCAGACTGGAGTGCAGTGGCCACTCCCGGCCACCACAACCTCGACCTGCTGGGCTCCAGCGATCCTTCCGCCTCAGCCTTCCGAGTAGCTGGAATTACAGGCATGTGCTACCACACCCGGCTGATTTTTTGGTTTATTGTAGAGATGAGGTCTCGCTCCCCAGGCGGGTCTCGAACCCGCGGGGTCAGGCAATCCACTCACCTCAGCCTCCCAAAGGCACGGGATTACAGGCTGAGCCACCGAGCCCGGCCCCTTTTTTTTTTTTTGAGTGGGAGTCTCACTCGGTCGCCCAGACCGGAGTGCAGTTGCCGCTCAGGGCCACCGCAGTCTCGACCTGCTGGGCTCCGGCGATCCTTCCGCCTCAGCCTTCCAAGTAGCTGGAACTACAGGTGTATGCTACCATGCCTGGCTAGTTTTTGATTTATTGTAGAAATGAAGTCTCGCCAAGTTGCCCAGGCAGGTCTTGAACCTGCAGGCTCAGGCAATCCACTCACCTCAGCCTCCCAAAACTCTGGGATTACAGGCTGAGCCACTGAGATCGGCTTAATAATTTAATTACATCAATTAAAAATATGGAACTGTTTTTTGCAGGCAAAATGTAAGATGGAAATCAAACATTATTTTCTTTTAAATGATTAGCTGACTGTGCCAAAATCATTTATTTAGTCATTTTTTTTCACTATTTTGAAATGGAAACATAAAGCCATATGACAAGTATACCCTTAATTCTATCACTTAAAGGAAGACTGGCTTTTCTTTTCTTTTTCTTTTCTTTTCTTTTTTTTGAGTTGGAGTCTCACTCTGTCGCCCAGACTGGAGTGCAGTGGCCGCTCCCGGCCACCGCAGCCTCGACCTGCTGGGCTCCGGTGATCCTTCCACCTCAGCCTTCCAAGTAGCCGGAATTACAGGTGCGCGCTACTACGCCCGGCTGATTTTTTGATTTATTGTAGAGATGAGGTCTCGCTCCCCAGGCGGGCCTCGAACCCGCGGGCTCAGGCAATTCACTCACCTCAGCCTCCCAAAGGTGCGGGATTACAGGCTGGGCCACCGAGCCCGGCTACGACTGGCTTTTCAAACAGGCCTTTTAAAAGTTTCATTTGGCTTCCTTTCCATTATGTATGTCTTGTAAACTTTGCAGATGGATTTAAACACTTTCATGAATATTTTTATTGAAAATGATTCTAACTGTTGTCTTAGTCCATTTGTGCCACAAGAACAAAATATCACAGACTGGGTACTTTATAAATAACAGAAATTTTTTTCTCACGGTTCTGGAGGCTGGGAAGTACAAGCAGATTCAGCATCTGGTGAGGCACTTTGAACCCTGTGTTCTCACATGACAAAAGGTAGAAGAGAAAAAAAATGGAATACTTTGTGAAGCTTCTTTTATGAGGTCCTTAATCCCATTCATAAGGGAGGAGCTCTCATTGCCTAATCACTACCTAAAGGCCCCACCTCTTAATACTATCATCATGTTGATTAAGTTTCAACATAGGAATTTTGGGAGACACATTCAGATCACAGCAATTATTTTATTTTTCAGTAAAGATCAGTAACAGGAGCGTGGATCTTAAACCTAGTCCAGGTTGAAGATTATGTTCTTGCTTTTTCCTAATTGTTTTTGACGTATGTCTTTGACCTCTTGCTAATTTTTAAAAATATTATTTTAGAGCTTGTTTAAAGGTAAACTTGACTTACAGTAGTTTAAAGTAAACTTGTCTTACAATGGTAGATTTAAGTGAGATATATTATTATTATAATATCACATGCATAATGCAAATGAGTGCTTGCCACATTGCCTGTATCTTTTAAAATGAAAGATTTGAGAACACGTGCTGCCTGCAGTGTGGTGGTAATGATACTGCATAGAAACACTCCATTTAAAAAGCACGCACAAGTAATAAGGAATCTTTCTGCTAACCTTTCATGAAAAGGAGGCTCTAGGTCGTGTTTGTAATATCTGTATCTCCTGAAGGCCTTCTGGTGGCATCATGAAATTCCTGGCAAAGCTTTGCACAAAAGGAGAGAATATATATTTCTTCTTGATTCTGAAATGCACCTGTTATAGTTCCCTCAAGGTCACTAGAAAATGGCATCAAAACAATTTTTCCTTATACAGTTAAAGACAATCATTACATTGAAGAGAAAAATGGTTTTTTTCTTAATTTTACACCAAGAACTGCATTAAATCAAAATTAAATTTATAAGTCTGGGTTAAATTTCCTCTTAGGGAGGAATTGCATCTAAAACTTCCAAGAACATAGTAAACGAAAACAAGATATATTTTCACTTAGGAAGTTACAATAGTATGTATCACAAAGTATTTATACTCCTTGATAACTTATCAGTCTCTCATTGATAACATTCAGAATCTCTAACTTAAATAGGAAAATACAGAATGAACTCAATATTTTCTATATGCCAAGCACTAGGCTAAATACTTTCCATGCATATATTATTCAATCCTCATCGTCCTGTGAGATACTCATACTTTAATCAACTTTGTTGAGATATAATTTACATATAATAAATGCATCCATTTTAATTGTGTAAGTCAATACATTTTGGTAAATGTATACACCTTCGTAACCACTGCCACAATAATAACAGAGAATATCTTCATCACTGCAAAATAGTCTTTTGTGTCCCTTTTGTAGTAAATCCTTTGCCTCCCCCACAGCCCCTGGAAACCACTATAGTTTTGTTTTTTCCAGAATTTCACATAAGTAGAATAAAAAAATATGTAGCCTTTTGTTCTGGCTTTTTTCACTTAGCATAATGCTTTGAGATTAATCCATGCTGCTGCATGTGTCAGTAATTAATTTCTTTTTATTGTGGAGTATTATTTCTTTGTAAAGATGCACCACAATATGTTTATTCATCCACCAGTTGATGGACATTTGGGTTATTTTCTTTTTCTTTTTCTTTTTTTTGCCTACTATGGATAACGCTGCTTTGAACAATAATGTAAAAGTCTTTATAGGAACATATGTCTATTTTTATTGGGTAAAAACCTAAAAGGGACATTGAATTTTATAATGGTTGTACCATATCAAATTCCCAGTATCAATGAATGTGTGTTTCAGTGCTTTTCATCCTTGCCAATACTTTGTTTTTGTGGTCTTTTTAATTTTAGCCACTCTAGTGTGTGTGTGGTCATATTTCATTGTGGTTTTCACTTACCTTTCCCTGATGTAGCAAGTTTCCAAGATGGCACCCAGTGATCCTCACCTCCTGGTATTCATGCCTTTGTGCAGTCCAACCTCATAATGAGTATAGATTACCTGTGTAACCAATAGACTCTTGCAGGAATGACAGTGTAGTGACTTCTGAGGACAGATTATAAGACTTTGTAGTTTCTTTGTTTCTTTTGTATCACTTACACTGGGAAAAACCAGCTGCTATGTCATGAGAACACTCAAGCAGTACTATGGAGAGGTCTATGGGTGAGGAACTGCTTTTGGTCAAAAACTGCTGAACACTTAGTGCAGTGTGGGCAGCTGCGTTGTCATGGTGGAAGAATCAGTCTCATTTGCCACAACTTGGGACGTTTCTTCTGCAAATTGTGACACAACCTTCTCAAAACTTCCAGATAAAATCTGGTTAACTGTTTGATCCAGAGGAACAAATTACAAGTGTACTTCAAGGGGCGTGTCTTCCAAAAGGTAATTCCAGGTTTCTGGGGGCCCCTCTTGTGCATGTTTTGCATAATCACCCCCTTAAGTGTGAGCAGGACCTGTGAGTGTAATAGAAACTTACTGCCATAATTATGTTGCGATATATGGCAAAAGGAATTTTGCAGATGTAATTAGGTCTCTAATCAGATGGCTTTGAGTTAATCAAAAGGAAAGTTATCCTGGAAGCAGCAGCAGAAATTCTCCTGCTGGCCTTGAACTAGTATGATTTGAGAGGGCCTATGGAGGTGGTCATGTGGCAAACAGGAGAGGTCTGATGTTTTGCAGTCAGCATAGGGAAAGCATTCTGGGTAGAGGGAACAACACAGGCAAAATAAAGAGTCTTGAAGTGTGTAGTTTTTTTGACTGTGTGTGGTCCTGTCAGTGGGAAGAGTGATAGGAGACACCAGCTGAGAGGTGTGTACCATACTAAGGAACTGGACTGTCCCCCATGGGCAGCAGAAGGAAGTTGTTTTAAGAGGGGAAGTGATGACATGATTATCATCTTTAGAGAGTACTTTCTATGATCCAGGAACTAGCCTAAGAACTTGAATGCGTTATCTCACTTAATCTGAAACAGTGCCACATGAAAAAGGTAATATCATTATCCCCCCCCTTTACAGGGAAGAAAACTCAATCTCAGAGAAGTTATGCCCAACCTCAATAGGTGATAATTCCGAATTTGAATCCATCTAACACCTAAAGCTATTCTGCTAGCCATTTCTAGGTCATCTTATCTAGATGATAATTAGAATAAGTCTAAGAATAATTCTAGCAAGTGTTACAGAAGATGGTTTGAAGAAAGGTTAGACAAGAAGCCTGCTTAGGCTACTGTGAGGTTTTGAGGAAAGATAATGAAGGCACTAAGTACATTTTCATGGTTTGTTCTGCTATATTTGCTGTAGTTTTGGGTTAGCTACTCAGAACATCAGGATCCTTTGTAAGATGAGCACAGTAGTACTGACATCATAGGGTTGGTGTCAGGATTAAATGAAAAAATGTCTTCTGTCACCTAGTACCACGTCTGAGATATAGTTGGCCCGTAATATACATAGGTTAGAGGGCATTTTAATAAAGACAGATCCACTCCAAGAAACTTTTATAAAATAGTTACTAATGTGTGCTTTGAAGTGTATACAGGGTACAGCAAACAGGACAAGTAGGTAAATAATTGAAAAAGCAAATAATTTTAAGTGCAATAACTGCCTGTAAGAAGTGGAGGAGGATAATTTTTAGGTTAAGTAAGGAAACTTGAAGTATTTTTCCATATCTTTATTTAATAATCTTCTAATAATGAGTTAATTTAATAAATTCAGACTAAACTTGGACAGATAAAACCAAGAGATAAACCAAAATGAAGCTGGGGGCGGAGACTCACGCTTGTAATCGCAGCTACTCAGGAGGCTGAGGTGGAAGCCTGAGGCCAGGAGTTGGACCCCCGCCTCTCGAAAAAAATAAAAATTGGAAAGAAGAACATTAGCCAGGCGTGGTGGCATGCACCTGCCCAGCTAGCTATTCGAGAGGCTGAGGCGGGAGCATCAATTGAACCCATAAGCCCAAGGCTGCAGCAAGCTATGATCGCGCCACTGCACTGCAGCCTCAGTGACAGAGTGAAGTTCCGTTTCTGAATAACAAAACCAAAATAAAATAACCGATAAGGACTCAGCATAATAGAAAACCACAGGTCTTTCCTCCAGAAGTTAGTCCTGAAGCTCCACGGCCCCTCTCTCCGTAATAACCACGCTTCTTTCGGGTTTACAATTTAGAATCATCCTGCCCTTACTTCCCTCTCCCGAATCCCAGTCGTAGCTCATTTGCTCGGGACAGTTCCTTCATCAAGAGCTGCTTCTCAAGGCTGCGGCACGAACCTGAGAGGGGAGAAGAGTCGCCAGAGTCAGCAAGATCTCACCTTCCCCAAGCCCCGCCTCCCTTCCTCTCTGCCCCACGCGCTCCCAGTGTCCCAGCTATCCTGGGTTGCACGTGCAGTTGTTGTGGTTTGACGTCACGTCGTTCCGGAAGTCCAGGCACTCAGGCCCCTCCCCCAAGATGGCGGCGCCCTGCGCACGCGGTGCTACCCACATCTGCTAAGTCTCGAATTACAGCCTTGAAGAGTTCTGTGGGGCCATGGACCGGCCAGGGTTCACAGCCTCGCTGGTGGTGAGTGCGGGGCGGTGGGGTGGGTTACTCAGAGTGCCGGGGGTCGGCACTAGAGCCGGTAGAGGAGTCTCCGCTGTAGCGCTGTCTTCCGGTTTTGCGCGTTGGATTGCCTTCAGGTCAGTGGCTGCCAGGTCTGGGAGGGAGCGCAGACTTCCAGGCCGCCGCCGGACCTGGGGTCAAGGCCACGTCTCTCCTGTCCAGGCGTAAGAGAGACCGGGAGCGAGAGGTGCTTGACGCATTGTCTTCCGCTAACTCGTTTGCTTAAAGAGAAAAGAGCTTCCGTTATACATCATAACTGCTTTTTCATTAGTATAACCATTCTAGAGAATTCAGAAATTAAAGAAATGCATGTACCAAAACAAAAAGCCCTTCCTCACATCGCTCACAGCTCTTCTGATACTGCGTTTGTCATTTTGCTGTCTTTTTTCAGTCTTAGAAAATAACATTCATTTGTTCATGCAAATACATAATCTGCTTTTTCTGTTCCAAGACTAGGCTTTGGGAAAATATTGAGCACAAACAGCTCGTCAGTAGCGCTATGGAGTCAATAATAGACAGGCTTAATACTTAGTTCCATAGAAACCTATGAGAGAACACGGTTTAACATTAAAAACAACAACAAAAGAATAAAAAAATCCAACAAATATTTTGGAGCCTCTATTATAGCAGTCCCAGAAGGGGTTACTAGATACAGTAGTGAACAAGAGAGAAATTGACTGCCTAAGTTTTCATTGTGGGGGCAGAAGCAGTCAATAAATAATTTTTTAAATGCCTCTCATAGGGCAGATAGCGACCCAGAGGCATTTGTTCAGTTAAATGATCCAATGATTGTTGTTGCAGGTGTTGGAGATAACATGGTGAACAAGGTAGACCTACTCATAAAGGTCAGGTGTTGGAGACAGACTAGTAAAATGACTGCTAGGATAAATGACAGGTGAACTAGGTTCCGGGTGCTATGGGAATATGTGGAAGGAAGAGGTGCCTTAGCCAGATTTATAGGATGATGGCTTTAAATCTATATATGTTGAAACTTGTATAAACTAAGTCTTAGAGATATGAAAACATAATGTTACCACTTGCTAGGTGTTTTCCTTTCTAGCTGGTGAGACAGCAATAATAGTTTTGCTTACATTCCTGTGCCAGGAACTGTGGTGAGTTCTTTACAGACATTATCCTATTTAGCTCTTAAAAACAATTGAAATCTTATCTGGGTTTTCCAAATGAGGGAACTGGCGTACAGAAGGTTAGATAATGTGTCCATAGTCATACAGGAGAGATCTATTTTGTGTGTGCAAATGTTGGATCTCAGATTCCAACACAGGTGATGTAACCTAGAGTCCATACCCTTAACTGCTTCTTTATACCTCTTTGAAGTCAGCAACAGTAGTTGCTAAAAACAGGTGAGTGCTAGAGTTAACAAAAGAGTGATTTTAAAATGTACTTTATTGAAGTATACAGTAATCCACATACAGTAATGTATACTTTTTTCCAATATATTTATAGAGAGTAAAATTAGGATCAACAGGTGGACGTTTCAAGAAACTAGATTTCATTCCCGCTAAAGAAAAAACATTCACTGAGCACACCATGTCTTCTGTACATGGGGCACTGTGGTGGCCCTTGGTGATACAGTGGCAAACAAACCAAACCCCATTTCAAATAGGGGCATGTGGGGTGTTGTCGGAACATAGATTGTTTCCACCATACCTGACTTCTTTCTGCTCTCTCCCTGAAGGAGTGGCCCTAGGCCAAGACTGATCTCTGAAGGGTATGCATATTCCCAGTAATGAATTATGGGATGCAGGTGACAAAAGCAAAACCGAAAACAGTGTAGCCACTGTTTTGTTTTGTTTTTATTTGGAGTCTCACTCTGTTGACCATACTGGAGTACAGTGGCATGCTCACAGCCACCACAGCCTCTACCTGCTGGGCTCAGGTGATCCTTCTACCTCTGCCTTCCAAGTAGCTGGAACTACAGGCACATGCCACCATGCCCGCCTAATTTTTGATTTATTGTAGAGATGTGGTCTCGCCAAGTTGCCCAGACTGGTCTTGAATCTGTGGGTTCAGGCAATCCTCTCACCTTGGTCTCCCAAAGTGCTGGGATTATAGGCGTGAGCCACTGCACCTGGCCCATCACTCTTTATCAATGTAATTGTAAACACCATGTAGGAATTTGAATGACTAACTTGATGGCTTTGATTATAAAATTGCTTCTTGACTGACCTGTATGTCTGTAAGTTTTAACCCTTTGCACGCGGATGTCTTCTCTGAGGGGACATCATTAATCTAGCAAACACTCTGATGTCTTCTCTCAGGCAACATAAAGAGGTTACTGGGGATTATAAAGGACAACTTATACAAGCACACATTTTAAAAAAATGTATGCTTCCTTGATATTTTGTATTCAAAGTGTATGAAAAAGCAAAAAAGAGCTAAAACACATACTGAAATATATGTAAAATCAGCTGTTGTCTCATAGAAGGAGAATGTGTGAAGTGCTTTCATAGTGGTGCCTGACATGTCTTTGTAACAGAAGGTAGTGATAAAGAGCGTTTATATAAGAAAGGCTGTAGTAGGTATACCCTTAGGTGTATCATATGGCATAACTTGAAAAAATAGATAAGCAAGCTACTGTAGCCTTAAAAGAAAGAGATTTTTGAGGTTAAAGGCAGATCATCTTGAAGTATTGAGTAATTAAATATATCTATCTGCACTAAGTCAGAAAAATAAAATTGGAAAAGTAATATTTTGATAAGTTTTATTTTGTGATTTTGTAATTTACAATTGATAATTTTTATTCCATTTATTTAGTTTGTAGAACAATGGCAAAATGGAAAGACAAAAGTGAGAGTTATAGGCAGTAGTGAAGATGAGTTAGATTTAGACTTTTATACAGATAAGTTAGAAAAAATAGAGGTGGAAGAAAATGTTGGTAGTGATAGTGATATCACCCCACCAAGAAGAAAACTGGTTAATGTAATAGAAAGTGATAGCGATGAAAGTGTTAGTAGTTATAATGAGGAGATGTTATAGAAAAAGAGGATCTTCCAGCAAGAATAAATTTTATTGTACATCCTCAAACAATAGGACCACAAATAGCAAGTAATATAAGAGAACAGACTATTTTATTCTCTATTTCACAAATGAATTGGTGGATAGTGTAGTAAAATAAAGAAATTGTACGTGGATGAAAAATTAAGGAAAAAACAGCTATCACAATTCGATTTAGCCTAAGTGGCAAGATGTTGACCTACTGAATTTAGCTTTTATTATCATTATTCCAAATATGGGGATAATTCAAATACCAAACTTGCAAGAGTATTTGTCAACTGCTTTCAGTAGTACACTACTCTTCTTTTTGGAAACATTCAGTAGAGAAGTATTTATACAAATCTTCTTGATGCTTCATTTGAAGACACCTGTGTCGAATGATGGAACAATCAGAAATTGTATTTAAAAGGCCAATAATTATTTGGTATACGATGATGCAAAATTTTCACAATATTTCATACCAGATCAGCAATTTGCGTTGGCAAATTCATTGTTCAATTTAAAGGACAAATATCATGTAAGAACATACAATCCAAGTAAGCCTACCAAATGAGATATATGCTTTTATGTGCTGATTCAAAAACATGGTATCTTTTTTCAGTACTTCCCTACTATGGCAGCATAACATCTGAAAACATCATTTGACCTGATCTTCCAGTAAGCACCTGAATTCCATTAAATTTATGTAAAAAAGTTGTTGGAAAAGTTCCCAGTGCAGCAGAATACCACATGTTTACTGACAGATATTACACTAATATTGTTTTAGCAGAAGAGCTACTAACGAATGAAAGGGACTACCAGTACAAAACCCCAAAGTTTTAAACCAAAAAACAGTAGCATAAAGGAAAAATAATCTTATGCTTCTTGTATAGAAGGACAAAAGGATCGTTACCATTCTCAGCACGTGGAATCATGCAGGAATTAAATCTACCACAAGGACATTACATGGTGGAAATACTATATCAGTCAAAAAACCTGAAATTATTCTAGCCAAATATCATTACTATAAAATAATTGGTCTCAATGTTATACTATTATATTGCTGACATGAATGATGAGGATCATGCAGATCAATATGCTTCTACATGTTTTTTGTGAGAATCTTTAAAAATGGTGGAGAAGGGCTGAAGTGAGTGGATTGCCTGAGCCCGCAGGTTCGAGACCTGCCTGGGCAACTTGGTGAGACCTCATCTCTACAATAAATTTAAAAATTAGCTGGGTGTGGCAGCACGTGCCTGTAGTTCCAGCTACTTGGAAGGCTGAGGCGGAAGGATCGCCGGAGCCCAGCAGGTCGAGGCTGCGGTGGCCGGGAGCGGCCACTGCACTCCAGTCTGGGCGACAGTGAGACTCCAACTCAAAAAAAAAAAAAATGGTGGAGGGGATTATTCTTCTGGGAACTAGAAATATGTGTTATTAACTCCTGTATACCAAGCATTAAAAAAAGAAAAACCTATGTCTCATTTGAAATTTGTCAAGCTTCTGATTGATCAGTTGAGAAGTGGTTTTTAGAAACCATGAGTATGTTCTTCTACATCGTCTTTGAACAACAAACTGGACAATAAATTACTTATTATTAATGTGGGCAGAAGAAAATGAGATTGAATTGTCTGCTTGAATAGAAAAACACCAGGTGAAAGATGTCAAACAAATTACTATTGCACAGCATGTATCACTGAACCTGCCTGCATGTCAGTGACTATTTCATATGTTACCACATGTGAGAAAAATATGTGATACAAAGTTTGATTTTTTAAATCATAAATAAGTTCCTCAATGTCCCAACTTTCATTATAAGCCAAAAATCATTACTATAAAATAATTGGTTTTCAATGGCTATACTATTTAATATGAAGTGATTTTTTTCCCCACTATTTTGGAAAAAAGTGCAGTTGAGTTGCTGGTAGGTGATCCATGAGATGTCTCTGAGTGCAAAGAGTTAATAAACCAGTGTCTTTCCCTTCTGGGCCTCTGGGTGACTTCTTTGGAATAGGTAGACATTGCATGCCAGACCTCTCAGATTTAGAGTTACTACATTACAGGGAACAAAGGGCAACAAATAAAATAAAGGCAACGTATGATAAGTGCTGTGAAAGAAATGAACTGAAGATGTGACAGAGAGTAGGGACCTATTTTAGATGTAGATAGTAGGAGAATTTATTTTAGATGGAATGACCAAGGAAGGCCATGAAGAGATGACATTCAAGCTAAGACTTAAAAGGTAGGAAGGGGCTAGGATAGCATGGTAGGGAATAGTATTGTAGAGGTAGGCAAAGCCAGCTGAGGTGGACTTTGTAGGCTTCTGGACTACTATAAAAGTAGTCCAGAAGCCGGACTCGGTGACTCAGCCTGTAATACCGCGCCTTTGGGAGGCTGAGGTGAGTGGATTGCCTGAGCCCGCAGGTTCGAGACCCGCCTGGGCTGCGAGACCTCATCTCTACAATAAATCAAAAAATCAGCTGGGCGTTGTAGCGCATGCCTGTAATTCCGGCTACTCGGAAGGCTGAGGCAGAAGGATGGCCGGAGCCCAGCAGGTCGAGGCTGCGGTGGCTGGGAGCGGCCACTGCACTCCAGTCTGGGCGACAGAGTGAGACTCCAACTCAAAAAAAAAAAAAAGTAGTCCAGAAATGGAGGGGCTACTTTTTAAGGTCCGGAGTCAGGGTGAGCACTCCCTGGGGAGTTTTGTTTTGCTTCCTGCTGTGTTACCAGTGCCTGGGACTTCATCAGTACTCACTACTAATCGTTGAATGAATAAATGAAAGGCCTAGGTGACTGCTGAAGTCTTGAAACTTGGATTCTAAGGATTAAATAAGATAATGTTAGACATGCAGTATAGGGCCTGGCATTGAAATGCGAGATTGAAATGAGCCCTTCCTAAAGCATCATGAGGAGAATTGAAGGGGTGTAAAGTTGAATAAGAGGAGGCCTCTGGGATGTTAGTTTTCATTTGGAGCACAAATTGGGCTATTCAGAGAAAATCACCCCCAGAGAGTGCACCGATCTGTGCATACATTTAGGAAAGCAGTTTGGAAGTAAGTATTAGATGTTCCTATACATTGAATTCAGTAATGACAGTAGGAAACCACTTAAACATGAAATGAAAGAAGGATTAGATAAACTGGGAAATCCAGTTTTTGGACTAGTCTGTGACCATTAAATAGAGTGCTTGTGAAGAGAATGTACTGAAATTACATGGAAAATGTTTATGAGATAAAATTAAGAGAAAAAACACAACATTATATTTATGTACATTTGTTTATGCCTAATTAAAGCTATGTAAAAAATACTGTTCCATTCATTAAAAAAAAGCTGGATTGAAATACTCCCAAATAGTTCTAAGTGTTTTTGATAGTAGGATTACATTTTTTCTAATTTTTTTAGTAAAAAAAAATTTAGATTTTTTTTCTCTTAAATAGCACATCTTTCAATCACATCTCTTTCCTTGCTGTCAAATCCACTTTCCCCCTTTAATACTTAACTATTTAATTGGCCCTGTAGTTCTCTATTCCTTTGCTTTTGACTACAGTTGACTTTTAACCAGGACTAAGTTACAGGGGAAAGAACTTTGGCAGTTTGATTACTGTACAGTGTAATGCACAGGCAGTCCTTGATTTGTGTGGTAGTATAAGGACTATAAAAATGACTACAAGCTGAAACTGTGCAAAATGATCTTAATAATCGAAGGGAAACACTATGATTATTTCATGAACCTAAGAATTTCAAAACATTAGAAAGCACTCTTACTGTTGATTATAAGTATATAGGGAAAAACTCGTAAAGCTAGTGTTTATTTAATATACTGTAATTTAGAACATTAAGAACTTATTTTTTATAACATGTTATTTGTATACCTAACCCTGATTGTACCCCACATCTTTAAAATAAAAATAAATGAATAAATAAATAAATACAGGAAGAATTTTCAAAAGAAGTTTGAACATTACTTGTCATGTAACTTACAATACAGAGCAAGCATCTTTTTATGCCTTGGCAAATTGTCATACTGCTTTCTCAGTTTGGATCAACTTCCAACTTTAGTTTTTATACTTCCACTGTTGTGAAATATCTCTGAGAGTTCCTATTTTTTTTTTTTTTTTTTTTTTTGAGTTGGAGTCTCACTCTGTCACCCAGACTGGAGTGCAGTGGCCGCTCCCGGCCACCGCCTCCTCGACCTGCTGGGCTCCGGTGATCCTTCCGCCTCAGCCTTCTGAGTAGCCGGAATTACAGGCATGTGCTACCTTGCCCGGCTGATTTTTTGATTTATTGTAGAGATGAGGTCTTGCCAAGTTGCCCAGGCGGGTCTTGAACCTGCGGGCTCAGGCAATCCACTCACCTTAGCCTCCCAAGTGCAGGATTACAGGCTGAGCCACTGAGCCCGGTGAGAGTTCCTTTAATGTGAAGACTTTTGCTGGCAAAATTTTCCGTGGGACATCTCCATCCTTTTCATTACAACCACTACTCTCATATGTGTTGATACGTTTGCTTTCACATATTTCCTCTAGTTATATGATTAGATTCATGACAGCAGTATCAATATTCCATGGTCACCTGTTTCCTCTCTAATTCCATTTGTGTTTTGATTTTAATTTTACTTTCAGTGTTACAACCTTTCATTTTTTTATTGCACTTTGTCTTTGTTCATCAGTTATCCATTTTGTTTCTCTCACTTATCCATTTTTGTAAAATGTCATGTGGATCATGTTACTGGGAGACGAGGTGATAACACAACTACATGCTTTGCTGTCATTACATGAACTGAGTAACAGATGAGCAGTGAGTTCTGTTATTTGCATTGTGATTTGTGGACTGAGAGTGAGTGGTGAGATTTGTACTTTATTCACTTACAGTTAATATACTGTGGTAACTGAAGTTTGTGTTGTTTTGGGGAGATTTGTTAAGTAAACTTATGTTAACTGAAATTCTTGCATGTTGGTACTGTGCAAAGTGAGGACCATTTGTATTTTCTTCTTTTTTTTTTTTTAGTGGATTGATTTTTGGGTGGTGTCACATGGGGGAACTTTTTCATAATACTCAAGTGTCTTCTCACTGGACCTACCCTTCTACTGAGAACCACTGGCAGAAGGAGACTTAAGGGGAATGGTACAAGATACCAGGGGTTTTTAGGTGGATGAGCAAACAGAAGGAAAGAGAACGAGAATGAAGTATTAGGTATTCTTTTTTTGGTTCCCAATCTTTTCTGGATAGTGACATCCTAGTTTCCAATTTGGAGTAAAGGGAAGTTAGTAACTGATGAAAAAGCATCACCTCCCAATTGATAAATTGGGAATTATGTTCTTTTTTCTCAGGACTTGTGTGACTTACTTCTTTCTGGCATTTATGTCAGAGTGAGCAAATTTTTCTTTTTTACTTTTGTGTTGAGCAGCAAATTATCTACACATTAGCATATTCAAAGTTTTGATCAGCTGGTGGAGCATGCCAGGGCACCCTTGGAGACCACCAGTCATTTGAGGACCACAGTTGAGAACTGCTGCTGTGATGGAAGCAGTTCTTGTGCATCTCCAGCACCAAGAAATGGGACTACTTTTCCTTTCTCATTTTGCTTTCTGTTTAAAAAAGGAGTATTTGGAAAATTTTGGCATTTGATAATTTAGCTGTGAATGACTTGTTAATGTGCTTTGTTACTACTTCTACACCCTAATGCATGCTACCATGCCTGGCTAATTTTTTATTTATTGTAGAGATGAGGTCTCGCCAAGTTGCCTGGGCTGGTCTTGAACCTGTGGGATCAGGCAATCCACTCGCCTTGGCCTCCCAAAGTGCTGAGGTTAGAGGCCACTGAGCCTGACCGAAATATTATTTTTTAATTATACAGACAAAAACTGAGTAACATTAATGAAATACCAAATAAAAGATAAAAGTTACACCCACAATTACCCCACTTCCGCATATTGGATCTTTTATATGTTTAATCCAAAATATTTGTTGGACAGTACCAACAAGCAAGAATTTCAGTTAACATAATTTACTTAAATATATGAATCTCCTAACAACACAGGTCAGATTTCAGTTACTTGGGGTAGAGTGCCTCAAACATATGGTCCCTGCCCTCATAGATTAATAGTCTAGGAGGAGACAGACATTAAATAAAAAATGAAACAAAAATTAACTATATAATTGCAAATGGTCATAAAACTTAACTGTTTACCAAACACTTTAACAAGTTGCATATGCAACTTTTTCATAGCTGAAGTCTTATAGGTACAGTTTTGTGTTCTGCTTTTTAAAAAATTAATACATAAATTCAAATACAAGTATCATAAAGCAGTTTGAACACTAGTGTTTCTATTAAGTTGTTGAAGTTGATACTGAATTGTTTCTGCCATGCATTGTTTGGTTTTTCTGTTGAGTCAGTTAATTGGTGATTCTTGTCCGGACTGCAGAACTGAGATGAACTTTTAATTCATTATTATTATGAAAAGCTTGAAGATTGAAGATTTTACTATATGAATTTATGAATTGAGTTTAGTATATTATGACTGGTTCTTAGCTGTAATTTATGCCAGCAAGTGGCCTTTGTTGTTGTTTCTTAGTTAAATTACACAGATGATTTGGTCTTGTCCTGTAGTTGAACAGCGATGCTTTTCTCTGTTGTTTGTGCCTACTTCCTTTTGAGAAAAAAGATACGATGTAATCCTGACCTTTTCAATTCCCGAAGTAATTTCAAGCACTAATTAAACACTTCCTGTCTACATCTACATTAAGACTTTGTATATTTATTAACTTAACGTAGAGACATGTATTTTATCTATATGATATTGAGGTCTCAATAAATTGTGATGCTAGCAAGGCTTGCTGGTTATCTGTTTTATGTCCTGTGTCTTTGGATTATGTCTAGTTCTTAGCATTTTTCAGTGTAAACTACCATAAATCTTGAAATGAATCATTTAACTGATAACCTTTTTCATAAATGATTATAAGAAAATACAATTTTCAGGTTAAAGAACAACAGAATTTGGTAGAGTTTCTTATAATTCAGTTGATGTTGGTTTATATATTTTGTATATAATTATGGACAGAATAATATTGATGTAAAATTATAGCCATTCCTTAAAGTTTTTGTTTAAATTTTGAACATGTTGTGTGGCTAAATATATAAGTATTATTATTCTTCAGGTCTTAAGTTTTTTTTTTTTTCAGTCTCATGAATTTAAATGACATTTGGGTTGTCGAAGTTTGAAATTCACAGAAGCAATTAGTAACTTTTGATTCATGTTTTAGTAGATAAGTAGATTGAATCTGGTCATTTAAATCCTCGGAAGATAGGAATTGTGAAGAAAAAAAGGGTTAGAGAATCAATACATGTAAAGTAGCCAACTGGATTAAAAATGTAATTAACTTATTGATTAAAATTTAGCAGTAGATAGCAAGCACTTCTCCAAATCCTTGCCTAAGATTAAAGAGAAAATTAGAGTGAAGTGCAGCATGTTTTTAAAGAATCCAGTTTATCAGGTATTCACATCAAGATTTTATTTTTTCTATGGTTTGAGAAAAGAGACAGGCAAAATATTTACTTACTGAATAATAATAATAATTTTTAGAGATGGGGGTCTAGCTATGTTGCCCAGTCTGGAGTGCAGTGGCTATTCACAGGTGCAATCATGGCTTACTACAGCCTTGAACTCCTGGGTTTAAGTGATTCTGCCTCAGCTTCCTGAGTATCTTGGATTACAGATGTATCCGACCATGACTTACTCTACTTACTGAATTTTATAAAAATTCTTAAACAAGTAGGAAGAGTGTTGAAAAGGTTGGCTTTTTTCTTTCCTACATTGCATGTTAACTTTTCCCCATGATTTAGAACAGGGGTCCCTAACACCTGGGCCATAGCCTGTTAGGAACTGGGCTGTACAGGAGGTGAGTGGCGGGTGAGTAAGTGAAGCATCATCTGTATTTATAGCTGCTTCCCATCATTTGCATTACCACCTGAGCTCTATCTTCTGTCAGATCAGTGGCAGCATTAAATTCTCCTACAAGTGTGAACCCTATTGTGAATTGTGCATGTGAGGGATCTAGGCTGCACACTCCTTATGAGAATCTAATGCCTGATGATCTGAGGTGGAGCTGAGGTGGTGATGCTAGCACTGGAGAGCTGCTGCAAATACAGATTAACATTATCAGTGAGGTTTGACTGCACAGAGACCATAATAAATCACCTGCCTGCAGACTCATCAAAACTCTATCAGAGAGTGGCAAGTGAGTTGATGTACTTCAATTGTACAGCTGCATCTAGTGGCAGGATTTAAGTCAGAATCTGACACTTACTTTAATCCACACATGGCCCACCCATTATTTTGTTTACCACTTCCATTCGTGTCTCTTTTTAAAAAAAATGATGAGTTGTATAATTATTTCATTATACATTACAGTGTAATAATAATAGAAATAAATTTGCACAATAAATGTTATATGCTTGAATCATCCCCAAACCATCCCTCCTTCCTTCCCCCCAGTCCATGGAAAAATTGTCTTTCACAAAACCAGTCCCTGATGCCAAAAAGGGTGGGGACTGCTGACTTAGACACCTTTATGTCCAGAAAGAAATCCCATGTTATTGGTTATTACCTTTAGTACCACTGGTGATTCTCTACTAACCCTTCTCTGTGCTCTTTTGGTGGTATCTTTTCGGGTCATTCTCAGAGTAGACTTTCATGGTCTTTTGAGCTTCTTTCATATCTTTTGGACTGTAATTGTGTACTTTTCTTGTGTAAACTAATTTTGAATAATTTACTTGTGCTAGTTAATTCAAAAATAGGCATTACTGTGTTGGATATCTCATCAGAGTATTTCATTTTCCCTGTTAACTCTTGCAGTGGTTTTATGGTGCATGGCGAGTAACCAGATTGTATTAGTTAGGTACCAAGCTTTGTAGCACCTGGACATTTTGTAAACTCACCATGGAAATAATGGATCAGTTCAAACTTTGTTTATATGCTTGAATAATACTGATTCTTTTTTTCTGTGTCATGAAATATAGTTTTTAAGTGTATGTTTTTACTTTTTTAATAGGTAATATATTAATATGGTTCAGAATTCAAAATATAGGAAAAATTAGAAATTCAGTAAAAAAAAATTACTGTGTAAGAAACACATTGAGAGTTTTCTGTTCAAAATACTTACTGTAAACTGACTTTGTTTGTAGCTTTAAATGACGCCTTAGATCTTGTGTGTTAACCTTTCTTTGATGCTGTCTTTGTGTTCATATTTTCCTGAGTTTCTTTTTTCTTTGAGTAAGGTGTATCTAGTTTTAAAATATTTTATATATGCTTCACTATAATCATGAAAAAATTAGTTCCTAATCAGAAGCTTCTTCAGAGCATCATGGTGTCTCTTAGGAGTGACGAGTTTGGGCTGAAGTTCAATTTCCTCTAGGAATTGCCTCCTTTAAAAAAATTCATTTATTTACTTAATTTGAAAATGATCAAAGAAGTCTCCAATATATATAAAGAGAATACTCTGAATCCTTAGATGTGTGACTCTTAAAATATAGATCTTGATTCAGAAGGATCATTTGCTATTTCAAAATGCAAGTCTCAGATACAAGTCAATGCAGATTCACCACCTATTAGCTAAAAAGACAAAAATGTAAGATTTGGTCTGATATGAGAACATCACCAACATAAATTGTTAATTGGAAAAAGTACAGAAAAGTGCACATTGTACACCATCTTTTATTTTTAAAGAATAGGAAAATAAAATATATGTTCATATTTGATTGAATATGTGAGGTTTCGTTTTGTTTTTGAACCATATGCATACTGTATTAAAAGTGAATTTAAAATTTGCTTTAAAAATACATTTATTAAAAACATATTTAAAAATAAAATTTACAACTTGGAAATAAAGCATAATAATGGTTATTTTCCCAGGAAAATAGATTTAGGTTGAAGGTACTTTGAGTATATCAAAAAAGACCATGAACTGAATGCTATGAGAAATATGTCTTATAGACTATCTTCTTTCTGTCCCTGCCCCCAAATGGCAGAGATCTTATTTTATTGTGACCTTTTTTCTTTCTCTTTTTTTTCAAAGGCTGGTGGGGTAGCAGGTGTATCTGTTGACTTGATATTATTTCCTCTGGATACCATTAAAACCAGGCTGCAGAGTCCCCAAGGATTTAATAAGGCTGGTGGTTTTCGTGGAATATATGCTGGCGTTCCTTCTGCTGCTATTGGATCCTTTCCTAATGGTAAAAATTGTATTGCTATTATTGCTGCTATAAAGCCAAGATAATGAGATTTATTTTCAGAATGGTATATGGTCTTATCCCACATAATTTCTTGTGTGTTGAAGCTTATCTTCTGAATTTTTCTGTTTTAACCCATTATTTTTGAATCAGTTAGTACTGTGGGTTCCATTCCAGTGTGTTTGTAATAGGAAAAAAATGAGTAATCTTTAAAAAATTATTTTAGTTAAAATTCCCAGTTAGAATCCTTAAAGTGTTATTTTACCATTGATTGCGATTCTTTAGAGTAGTGGTTCTCAGCCTTGCCTGCACATTGAAATCTTGGGAAGCTTTAAAAAAATACTGATGCCTGTGTGTCACCCCCAGAAGTTTAATTAGTCTGGGCTTTGGGTATCAGGAGTTTTAATAGCTTCCCAGGTGATTCTCAGGTGAAGCCAAGTTTGATTCTGCCTTGGAGAGTTCTGTGGAGCAGGTGAACCTAAGAGGCATTAAATATTTCTATCTTAACTAAATTGCTATTAGATGATGCAAGTGTTTCTCACCAATGTTTTCCTGCGTACTCTCCTTCTGGTGTATTGGTTTTGAAGTCAGGTTATGTGACTTATGTTCCCCTTACTCAATAGTCAATATGATCTGTTTTATTTATCCACTTCTTGGTATACTTTTTTCAGATACTTATTTAAATTGTTTACTGATAGATGCTTCTAATGGCATTTAAAAGTAAACCAAGGCAACAAACAAAAATCACCACACACAGACAACCACAAAACCACTGCTCTAGGAGATGCTTAAATTCTGGAGTTTTGCTTTCTTTTTTCTCTGGGTAATTCATGAGAAATATTTTCTCCTATGTTAACCAGACATTTAAATGCCAGTCTGTGAACACAGCTTTCATGTAAAGATTTATAGTACAAAGTGGGGGAAGAAAAAAAAAAGCACTAGTGTTTCTATCCTTGTGTTTTTCTTTCCCCTTTTTCCCCAGAAATCCTTGGAACCAAACTATTTTGGGGTTATTCTTGAATTTCAGTATGTCTTAATACTTTGAGTAATTGGTTGTCACAGGTTGCTATTGAGTATCCACTGCAAGCCAAATGTTGTTCTAAGTATGGGAGAGGGGCATTGGTATCACTTTACTACTGAAGAGCTTAAACAAATACTGTTGACCCTTGAGCAACTCAGGGGAGAGGGGTGCTGACCCTCTGTACGGTTGAAAATCTGAGTATAACTTTGGACTTGCTTAAAACTTAACTATTAATAGCCTAATGTTGACTGGAAGCCTTACCGATAGCAGAAACAGTTGATTAATGTTTTTATGAGGACAAGGAGGATGAAGACCTTTATGATGATCAAACTTCTATTTAATTAACAGTTAATATATTTCTCTTTCTTATGCTTTTCTTAACATTTTCTTTACAATATGGCACTAAACATGACAAAATATACACGAGAACAGCGAGAGATCCTTTATCCTACAGTCCACAATTTAATGGAGAGACAAATTGCTCCTGTGGAGATTAGCATCATATGATGTTGTAAGAGGATACTTGTAATATTTGAGCTTACCACGATAGCAAAAGTATGTGGATACGAAATTATTACAGTAGTCCAGAATTACTAAAGTAAATTTTAGGGAGTTATGATTTAATACAGCATCTTCACATTTGTTTACATTACTCTGTGCATGGCATCATGTGTGTGCATAAGTTTTGATGAATTTTCACTTTTTATAATAGTTTTGTTATATTTTATGGTAGTAAGTGTTAAAATAGACTAGTATCTATGTATATTTTATGCATTCATGAAATACCTAACTTTTTCTTAATTTTTTCAATACTTCTATGCTATGTGGTTTCTAGGTTTTAGTCTGAGTACAGGACTCCACTGTAATTAATGGCTGTAGACATTTTTGTGAACCTATTCTGCAGGACTGAGGGGTTGGGCTGGAGGGGACTAAAGATGGAAAGAGGATAAGAAAAGACTTCAGCCAGGCTCGGTCGCTCAGCCTGTAATCCCGCGCTTTGGGAGGCCAAGATAAGTGGATTGCCTGAGCCCGCAGGTTCGAGACCCGCCTGGGCAACTTGGTGAGACCTCATCTCTACAAAAATCAAAAAAGTAGCTGAGCGTGGTAGCGCGCGCCTGTAGTTCCAGTTACTTGGAAGGCTGAGGTGGAGGGATCGCCGGAGCCCAGCAGGTTGAGGCTGCGGTGGCCGGGAGCGGCCACTGCACTCCAGTCTGGGCGACAGAGTGAGACTCCAACTCAAAAAAAAAGAAAAGACTTCAGATTGTCACAAATCTCCTAAAGATTTTCTAATGTGTTTATTTTAAAAATTCGTACAAATGGACCTGTGTACTTCAAAGGTCAACTTGTGTTATTCAAGGGTCAACTGTACTGATACCTGTGGCCCACCCCTAGAGATTGTGATTTAATTGGTCTGAGGTGTGGCCTGGGTATTGGAGGTTACAAAAAATCCAAAGATGATTCTAATATTCAGACAAGCTTGAGAACCTCTGAACTAAGAAGTTGCAAAGGAATGTGTCACTAAATTCCTATGTTTTGCCCACCAGTTTTTATGTTATCTTCTTCATTTAGATTCATTCTTTTACATATTGCACATAAGGATTATTGTGGTTGAGTAGAGTATTAGCTGCTGTGGTATTCTTAAGATCACGGGACTGCTTTTCATTCTTTCCCCAGTAGTTTACATACAGTATGTGGTTTTGAATTTGTGTGTGTTCTTGCCTTGCTTTTCTTTTTTGCCATCCATAAAGCTTTAGTGAATGGGAGGGGCTAGAGAAGTCAAAGTGCCAGGATTTTAGAAATTGGCCTTACTGTTTCCTGAAGATTTTGGATGAATTGAACTTTTTTGGATGAATTGAACTTTTTTGTGTGGCACCTTTTTTTCTTTGCTATTGGTTAAGATTGTAGTCTGAGTACAGGACTCTGCTATACTTAATCATCAGTGACTGTAGACGTTTTTGTGAATGTATTCTGCAGGGATAGGGGTTGGGCTGGAAGGAATTGAAGATGGAAAGAGGAGAAGAAAAGACTTATGTTTAGGAGCCTCATTTCTTATTTAGAAGGGACTGTAGATAAAGCATAGTTTTTGTTTGTTTTTCTTTTAAGAGCTAGAAGAGAATGTAGGTGTCAAATAGCCCAGCTCCTCACTTGGAACCTTACTGTGCCAACATTTCCAATTAGCTGAAGCCTTCTTGAATGCCATCTTGGGAGCAGGGGGAAGTTTGGAATTTATGTTTCTAAAATACCTTGTATATCATAAAAGTAGCCATGAAGTCAGACATAGTTATGTGATTAACCATGAAATGGAAGAAGTTTTAGCCCTTTTTCACTTTTTCCGAGGGCTAGAGGGGGATGTGGAAGGCATAATGGCAGAACTCACAGCTGAACACGATTAGAGATGTTATAGCTGCATATTTAGTGAGTGGGCCAAAGTGAGAAAAGCCATGTAAAGAAGCACAAATGGGAACAGACTGCATAGAACTGCTTGAACTGGTCATTTTGCTCATCTGAGGACAGCTTGCCTCCTCATTTGACCTGGTGTGTATTTGTTAGAGGTCTGAGGATCCTTTATAATCTTGTTGATTTTGAAGGACTTTGGAGAACTGATTTTCACTACCAAGCTGTTTTCCTGAGTGTTTCAGACTTTACTGTGACATGTTCAAATGTCCTTCAAAAGGTGAATTTGTCTTTCCTTTGTCTTTTGTCTTATCTTTTATGAAACTGATATTTTTTGATAAACAGTATACAGCAAGTTTTAAAGCCCTCATGTGTAGCTGTGATGAGATCATGGTGATAGGGGTAGCTTTTTAGAGATTTTAATTTCTAGTTTTAATTAAGCGGTTGATTATTTTCTTGATGTAAAGGTGAATTGGTATAGTAAAGAATAGCCAAGGTTATTTTTAGTAACCAGCAGTAAAACATCATAGTATACAGGAGGTGCCAACAAAATGTATCACATTTTAAGAGGTGTTCTCTATGTATTCCTTTTTGAAGCTGAGTTAAATTATGGTAGCAATGTGTAGTATGACAATTGCTCAGAGAAAATGCTTCTGCCATTTTCTTTGACTGTCCTGCCTGTTGCATGGTGATGCTAGCATTCATTTGATTAATGCCATCTTTTGAGTGACTGTCATACTTAAAATATATATATATATATATATATATATATATATATATATATATATATATTTTTTTTTTTTGGCACCTTGTAGACATTTTTTAAAGTTAAGATGTGTTTGCAAGTTTAACCGGTCTATAAATCAATGTAGCTGATTGTTTTATGACTATATTTAGTGGTATTTTGAATCAGAGAAACCCATGTTGTTTTCTAAAGTTGACTTTAAAGATGTTAAGTACTTTGTCAGTACAACATGGTAATGCAATTAGACTGCCTCAGGGTAGGCATTATATTTTCTGCATTTTTGTAAGTCTAGGATCTGGTATATAACATGGCTTCAGTAAATTCTGAGAGTGAGGGAGGGAAACAGATATGTGTTTAACTATCATCTTTGTTGCTTCATACTTTAATGGTTATTTTCATACCTTTATGAGAAGCATATTTCTTAACAGTTTGAATATATATTTAAACTTTGTGAAAGACTGGCTTGTTTTAAATTTCAGCTGCTGCATTTTTTATCACCTACGAATATGTGAAATGGCTTTTGCATACTGATTCAACTTCATATTTGATGCCTGTGAAGCATATGTTGGCTGCCTCTGCTGGAGAAGCAGTAAGTAACAAGTTATGTGTATAAAATACTTCAGAAATGAAAATCATGCATATATTTTCAGTACAGATTTTACTTTGTTTCATTTTTAAAAAAGTTATGAAAGTCATAAATCCCAGTTAATGTAAGTGGATTAAACATGACAGTTAAAAGATAGAGCCTTAGATAGGATGGAAGAAGAATTTAGCTAAGCGCTAATTACAAGAGACAGATCTAAAACATAACTATACAGAAAGAATACAATTAAATAGATAGAAGAAAATATCCTTGCAAATTGTGGTGACTTTCTTTCTGTCAGCATAACTGAGCCGGAACTACTTTTCCCATTCCCTTTCTGGAATAGTTTTAGGTTAGGTCAACCACAAGAGAAAGTTTACGTGATTTGTAAGGTGGAAGTGAAGCAGCTCCTGTGTTTTTGCTTGAAAGGTTGGTGGGGCCAGGCACTGTCACAGCTCACATACTCTGTTGCCAATTTCTGCTGGCTTACCATGTTGGCTTGTGGCCTCCAGCAATTCCAGCGCCTACTGGATCTTCTCTTTCAGCTTCTTCAAATCTAGGTCACTGTGTGGGTGAAAGGTGCCAGCTTATACTGTAGTTTCTCCCTCACAGGATTATGAAAACTAAATGAGGCCCAGGTTGTCCTTTCTCTTCCCCACTTCCCTATTGACTACTCTCTGATTTTGGACCCAGCACTAGATGCAGAAGTCACAATTCTATGTAGACTGCTTAATCTGCTCCTGTAGTTGCTGGTTAGATTTTCATAATCCTCATTCTTATCACTCATAGTGGTTTTGCTTCTCTGATGAAACCATAAGTGATAGAGTAATACTAACTGAAATAGAGCTGGCGGGGTAATGTTAATATTGGGCAAAAAAGACTTAAGGAAAAACCAGAGAGACCATTTCATATTGATACAGGAATAGTTCTTTTGGGAGATGTAACAAGCCTGCACCTGTACTGAATAACATAGTCTCAAAACATAGGAAGCAAAAACTGACAGAGTTATAAGGAGCAGTGAACAAAACTGTAGTCCCAGGTGGAGATATTCACTTCTCTCTCACAGCATTAAGATCAGACAGGCATAAACTTACTAAGGTCATAGGAGATTTGAACAACACAATGGCAAGATTGGTCTAATGGATAAGTGTGGAACTCTGCACCCACAATTGAAGAAGACACTTTTTCCCCAAGCGTAATTGGAACTTTAATAAAAATGGACAACCTAATAGTCGACAAGTCAAGTTCTCGTGACTGTAGAGACAGTGTCATGCAGGTCATTTGGTGTCCGATTATAATGAGTTAAAACTGGAAATAATCTCCAAAAGATAGTCAGCCTGTCCCTGCCATGTGTTTAAAAAACAAACCTTTTTTGTGAATAATTCATGAGTCAAAGAAGAATATATAATGTGATAAAATATTTTAAACCAAAAAGGAATGCACAGTTGCGGTTTTTTTTTAAACCTCAAAACTCATGCAGAGGCGAATGTATAATACAAATACACATTTCCCTACTCTTCTCACTGACTTACCTTTCTCCCTGCCCCTTTTGCCCAATACTAAGGAACAACTATATGAACATTATTTTTGTGTATCTGTCCAGAAATTGCCTGTTTCTCACTAGTGTTATTTCCAAATCACACAGTTTGGTAGTTATGCAGTCTTATCAAACTCCAAGTCTTGTGATGTGCATAACAGGAATGAACAACACAGTAACGCAGTGAAGAAAAAAGGTCTTAGTTTGTAAACCTTTTATCAAAAAGTATATATTTTTTAGACTAGAAAAGTGATGGTAAATGTTTATGTTAGAAAACTTGGAAAATAAATTAGCCTTTATATAGAAAACAATTACAGTATGTTGTGGGTCTGTTTTGTTTTTTCTGAGTCAGAGTCTCACTGTCTCCCAGGCTGGAGTGCAGGGGCATGTTCATGACCACTGTAACCTCGACCTGCTATTCTCAGGCGATCCTTCCGCCTCAGCCTTCCAAGTAACTGGAATCACAGGTGCGTGCCACCATGCCCAACTAATGTTTTAATTTTATTGTAGAGACAAGGTCTTGCCAAGTTGCCCAGGCTGGTCTCGAACCCCTGGACTCAGACAATCCTCTTGCTTTAGCCTCCCAAAATGCTGGCATTACAACTGTGAGCCCTTGCGCCCAGCTTGTGGATCTGTTTTCTATGTACTTTTCTTCTTTGGAAAACTTGAATAGGACTCTACAAACTGTTTAGTAATCTAATATTCTTTGCTTGAGAACATAGTGAATTGGGGATATTAGCAGAAAGGTAAAAATAAGTATTGACTTTAAGAAGATAATGAAAAAAAGTTTTAAAATAAAAAAAGTTTTAAAAATGCAATTAATATACATACACTTCCCCCATGTAAAGTGTTTACAATTCAGTAGTTTTCAGGATATTCCTAGAATTGTGCAATCACTGTCATTCAATTTTCGACATTTTCATCACTTTCAAAAGAAAACTCCAAACCATTACAGTTACTCCCCATTTTGCCCCAGCCTCTCCACCTCTAGTCAGCCACTAGTCTACTTTCTGTCTGTGTGTGTTTGCCTATTTTGGGCATTTCATATAAATAGAATCCTAAAATATGTGTGTTTTTTTATGACTGTCTTTTTTCAGTTAGTATAGTGTTTTCCAGGTTAATCCATGTTGTAGCATGTATCAGTACTTCGTTGCTTTTTGTTGCCAAATACACCATTGTATAATATCTTAATATGGTGGTAAACACTGAGATCGTTTCCACTTTTTGGCTATATGACTAAAGTTGCTATGAATATTTATGTACAAGTTTTTGTGTAGTCATATGCTTTTACTTGTCTTGGGTATATATTGATGGGTAGAATTGCTGCTCATATGGTAACTTTATGTTAAAACTTTTGAGGAATTGGCCAGACTGTTTTTCAAAGTGGTCCCACCATTTTACCTTTCCACCAGCAATATATAAGGGTTCTAGTTTTTTCACATCCTTGTCACCACTTATTATTATCTGTCTTTTAAATTTTAGCCATCTAGTGGTTGTTTATTGGTATCTTATTGTGGTCTTGATTTGCAGTTTCCTAATAACTAATGATTTCAAGCATCTTTTTGTATACTTATTGACTATTTTTTTTTTTTCTGAGTTGGAGTCTCATTCTTTGTTGCCCAGGCTGGAGTGCAGTGGCACACTCACAGCCACCACAGCCTCGACCTGCTGGGCTTAGGCGATCCTTCTGCCTCAGCCTTCCAAGTAGCTGGAACTGCAGACACACGCCACCATGCCTGGCTAGTTTTTGTGTTTTTTATTGTAGAGACGAGGTCTCACCAAGTTACCCAGGCTGGTCTCGAACCCCCGGGCTCAGATAGTCCTCTTGCCCTGGCCTCCCAAAGTGCTGGGATTACAGACTGAGCCACTGTGCCCAGCCACTTATTGGCCATTTATGTATCTTCTTTGGAGAAATATTTATTCAGATCCTTTGCTTCTTTTTAAATTTCATTATTTATCTTTTTATTATTGAGTTATAAGTGTTCTTTATATATTCCCAAAACAAGTTTTTTATCAGACATATCAATTACAAAATTTTTCTCCCATTCAGTGTATTGTCTTTTCACTTTAGAAAAATGTTTTAAAACATTTATTTTATTTTAATGTTTTCTTAGAGATGGGGTTTTGCCACATTGCCCAGGCTAACCTCCAATATGTGGGCTTAAGGGATTCTGCTGCCTCAGCCTCCTGAGTAGCTGGGACTATAGGTGTGCACCAACATGCCCAGCTCTTTCTTTATAGTGTGCTCTGAACCAGATATTTATAAATTTTATTTTACCTTTTGTTGCTTGTACTTTTGGTGCCATATATAAGAAACCATTGTTTAATGTGAGTTCATGAAGATATACACCTATGTTTTCTTGTAAGAGTTGTATAACTTTAACTTTTATGTTTAGGTCTTTGATCCATCTCTGAGGACATATTTTTGTCCTTTATTTTGTATTAGGTGTGAGTTAGCAATCTAGCTTCATTCTTTTGCATTTGAGTGTTCAGTTGTCCCAGCGCCATTTGTTGAAAAGACTTATTTTCTCTGTCGAATGTCCTTGGCAGCCTTGTTAAAAACCAACTGACCATAAATGTGAGAATTTATTTCTGAACTCTCAGTACTTTTCAGTTGATCTGTAGGTCTCGCTTAATGCCAGTAACATGTGGTCTTGATTACTGTAGCTTTGTAGTAAGTATTGAAATCAGCATGATTTCATCAGCTTTATTCTTATTCAGTATCATTTTGTCTATTCTGTGTCTCTTGAATTTGAGCAGAAATGTGAATTTTAGCATCAACTTGTCCATTTCGGCAAACAAGGTAGCTGGAATTCTTATAGGGATTGCACTGAATCCGTAGGTTAATTTGGGGATTACTGCCATTTTAACATGAATATGTTTTCTAATCCATTGACATGTTACATATTTCCATTTATTTAGGTCTTTAATATTTTCAACAGTGTTTTCTTGATTTAAGCAATCAGCTGTATGTTTCCTTGAAGAGAATGTTAAAAGAAATTAGCCTGAGAGACATTAGAACCACTGAGGTGCCTTTCTTTTTTTTAAGATAAAGCTTTCTTTTGACATTGGTTTACAAATGGTTCTGCAGAGCCTACGTTAACTCTGTATTCTTAAAGAAAAAAATACTGCTTTCACAATTTACTGATGTTATCAAAGTGATGAGACTAACAATATAGTAATTTTTGGGTGGCACATAACATAAAGCTGCACTACTTTCTTTTATATACTGTAGGCTCCTTTAGGAGTCTAGTGAAACCTATGACTGTCTTTCCAGTAAAGTGAGTGTGTGGATATTTTATATACAGTTTCTGGGGATTTTCATTCCCTTCACCCCTGGACCCAAGGTAAAAAGTCCACTACTAGACTTCTACCTGAACGTTTGCTTAAACTGTAGTTTAAAAGCAACTTATACTTAATTTTTAAAAGTCTTTTAACCTGTTAACCTACGTGTAAATTATTTTTGGTGCTTGTGTTCTGACGTTAGTGCCTCATTACATGCACTTATGTTTGAGTGTATGTACTAAGGAATAACAAATTTTGTGTGAAGGTTTCACCGTCTTGGGTTGCAAAACGTATGTCCTTATGACAGATAGCTCTTACATCTCTTTATTTTATAATTACATGTTTCATTGATTAGCTTTAAGTATATTTTTTGTTCAATGTTTGATATTCATTTTCTTTTTTTTTTTTTTGGAGTTGGAGTCTTCTCTGTTGCCCAGACTGGAGTGTGCAGTGGCACGCGCCGAGCCACCACAGCCTCGACCTGCTGGGCTCTGGCGATCCTTTTGCCTCAGCCTTCCAAGTAGCTGGAACTACAGGCGCGTGCTACCACGCCCGTCTAATTTTTTTGATTTATTGTAGAGATGAGCTCTTGCCAAATTGCCCAGGTGGGTTTCGAACCTGCGGGCTCAGGCAATTCACTTACCTCAGCCTCCCAAAGCGTGGGATTACAGGTTGAGCCACCGAGCCCTGCCTTGATATTCATTTTCTAATATGTTGCTGAGAGCAAGCAGCAAGTAAAGACCTTGGCCACTTATTTCATTTTCACGTCTGGCCATCTTACCTGGAAGCATTGCCATATTGAAGGACAGGCTTTCTTCAATTTATAAACTTCCTGTCCCTGAAACTTACAAGAAAACATAAAGTGATATAATAAGGTAGGGCAAATAGTAACTGTTTGATAAGACTATAGATACACAGTTATGGGACATTCTTATCTTTATTGTGTCTCTTAGGGATTCCATGGTCCCTGAGTTAGCAAGGCCTAATGTAAAACACCTGTTTGTAGTTTCTGTGGAGCTGGGCTCTTGCTGTATTGCTCAGGCTGGCCTTGTACTCCTGGGCTGAAGAGATTCTTCTGCCTCAGCCTCCAAAGTAGCTAAGATTACAAGTGCGTCACGCCTGGCAATTCCCAGAGAACCTTAAAAGGAGAACAGGTCAGCAGTGAGTACATAGATTGAGGACTTCACACAAAACATTTTTTGATGTTGACTTGAAATTGCATTTACATTTAGTTATTGTTTAGTTTGCTGCCAAGTCTGTCAAATTTATGAAGCTTGTGGCTATGTTGATTCTGATGCTATAGTAATCTTTGAACTTTCTTTAAAAAAACTTCCTGAAGTCATTAGTATCAATTTTCTCAATAAATAATTGAGAAATATACACATTACCTCCTTCCTGTTTTAGTAACTTGTTCAGTTCATGGAGATTCATGAACTTGTGGTTTCAGATTCATGCAAATGTGGTTGCTAAAAACAGGCGGATTTAGAGGAAATAAAATTTTCATATGTAAAATTTAAAGAATAGAGAACAAAAACATTTATACCTATCAGTGATCAGAAACGCATAATAACCTAGAAATCATAAGAAATAGGACTGGGTGTGGTAGTTCACGCTTGTAATCCCAACACTTTGGAGGCTAAGACAGGAGGATCACTGGAGGCTGAGAGTACAAGACCAGCCTGGACAACATAGTGAGACCCTGTCTCTACAAAGAAACTTAAAAAAAATTAGCTGAGCATGGTGGCACACACCTTTAGTCCTAGCGATTCAGGAGGCTGAGGCAGGGAATTGCTTGAGCCTAGGAGTTCAAGGCTGCAGTGAGCTATGATCATGTTACTGCACTCCAGCTTGGGTGACAGGATGAGACTCTATCTCTTAAAAAAAGATAAAATAAAATGGCAAGAAATAGTTTAGTGTAGTCATTATTCTGTGACACATTTGGTTTGATATAGGATTGTTATGTTGCAAACAGATTTCCTAGAAACAATAACACATTATGTTGGTATTGCATATATCCATAGATACTTTGTTGTAGCAACTGTGAAAGAAACTTAGAAACAAAGGAACGCTGCGAAAATGATAACCATTCCCTGTAGCAGCAACTTGATTAAAACTTAATGATGAATCAATAAAACTATAATTACAACCTTCTACCTTATGTTTGCAATTTGAAATACAGTAAAATCGATCAAGTAGGATTTAATATGTAACAATAGTCCCATTTGTGCCATTTTTATTAGGAAGTTTGCTGTGCCAAATCTCTAAATCCCTATTTCAATTATTTTACAGCTCAGTTTTCATCACACATAGAAAAAACCTTGTGAGAAGTAGAATCTGTAATTAGATTAAAGGTTGGGGCAGGTTTACTGTAACACTACAGATGCTATAACATTACAGTGGTAGTGATTTTTTTTTTAAAGGGTTTTAAGATTTGACTTATGTTGTCTTATCCCACTTTTGGCTTAGTTCATGTTGTTAGAAATCAAAGAACACTGAAATTTCTTTGCAGCTGAAAGTAGCCACTGTGAATTTAATGTGTGCGTAGTCACCTATAGATGTCCTCACACACATACATGCTGGTAGATTGTCCTTTCCAAGTGTCCCTTTCAGTCCCATTCTCACTTGGGGTTGAGAAAGCTAGGAAAGAAATTCTGTCACATTTTGCAAATGCTTTTCTGACAGTCTTTAACAGCACTTCTCCAAGTGTTGCCCAAGGAGCACCTACCTCCTTTGGAATCAATTACTTGGTGGCTGGTTGCAAGTCAAGATTTATAGCACTGTGGTTTCTGTATTTTAAACATAATTTGGATGATTCTGCAGCTTTCTGATACTCAAGTACCACTGATCGTGTCCCCTACATAAGAATATTTTAGTAGATGCAAAACACTAGGAGTACCACAGGTAGATCAAATGTGCCATTCCGTTTGTTCTCCTCAGAGTGACATATTTTAGGCCCACTAAACACTCAAATACACTGGTTATTTTTGAGGGTGATAGTAAAATCAGACATGTAGCTTTGGATTTTACTGATGTTAGAGTGAGTGTTGTGACCTTGCTGTAGTTTTCTCCAAGGCCCATGCAGAGCCTTGTAGGTAAAGGCCGTATGTGTTATGGTTTGGCTGCCCTGGTAACTGACAAGACCTCCCTCGGACTATGGTCCATTCAGGTGTCTTGTGGGTATCTGTGTATGGGTGAGGCGTGTTGTGTTTATTCTGCTTTCCTACTGAACAGACCATGTGCAGGACTGGCCACGTGGATGCTATGAGGTATTTGTGAGCTGCAGAGCACGGTGTACTTGTTACTTATCATTGTGTTTTCCCCAGTGGTGGTATAACCTATTTTCTTTGAAATGCATATGTAGTTATTTTTTTTTTTTTTGAGTTGGAGTCTCACTCTGTCACCCTGACTGGAGTGTAGTGGCATTCTCCTGGCCACCGCAGCCTCAACCCGCTGGCTCCAGCGATCCTTCCACCTCAGCCCTCTGAGTAGCCAGAACTACAGGTGCGCGCTACCATGCCTGGCTAATTTTTGATTTATTGTAGAGACAAGGTCTCGCCAAATTGTCCGAGTGGGTCTCAAACCCACGGGCTCAGGCAATCCACTCGCCTCAGCCTCCCAAAGTGCTGGGATTACAGGCTGAGCCACCAAGCCCAGCATGTAGTGTTCTTCATGGTTTTCACTAGGCTTTTCTAAGAGGAACCATTGAGCAAGATAATAGAGAAAAGGTTTAAAATGTGATTAAACTTGGTTAATTCTGCTTTCCATGCTTATCAGTTTGTTATTTATTTCATTCACTGTATTCTTTATTGCTATTATCTCAGTTATCAACTCCTTCATTCTTTCCTCTTGTCTCTCTTCATTTCTATTTATTCTCTCTATTAATATCTTGATATCTGAGTTTGTGGTTTGAGACCAGTCATTCTTGGAGCTCTTCATTGTTTGAGTTGCGAAGTTTGTATTCTCAGTAGCTGTCCTCTCAGGGGTCTGTGTGAGACTCATATTTTTCCTTTGGTTTTTCTTCATTTGTTTAGATTTTCCTTCCCTTTTTTAAAACCTCTTCTTTAATTCTGTTGTTCAGTGATGGAAGAATAGCTTTTATTTCTGTTTGCTCAATCTCGTATTCTTCCTTAAGTAAATCCTTTGGTTTTGTTCAATTCTGAAGCTTGACTAGGGGTGGGGGCCTGTGGTTTTTGCATTTTTGAGATTTTTTTTTTTTTTTTTTTTGAGTTGGAGTCTCACTCTGTCACTCAGACTGGAGTGCAGTGGCTGCTCCTGGCCACTGCAGCCTCGACCTGCTGGACTCCGGTGATCCTTCCGCATCAGCCTTGCAAGTAGCTGGAACTACAAGCACATACTACCACGCCCGGCTGATTTTTTGATTTATTGTAGAGATGAGGTCTCACTGCCTAGGTGGGTCTCGAACCTGTGGGCTCAGGCAATCCACTCACCTCGGCCTCCCAAAGCACGGGATTACAGGCTGAGCCACCGAGCCCAGCAGTTTTGAGATTTAATTAAGGGGGGAGCTGTGATTCAGACACTATTTGCAGATCCCAGTATCCAATGACAGGGGTGTGGGTCCCTGTCTCTCCATGCAGTGGGGATGTCTCTTTGCCTCCTGAAAGCAAAATGAGACAAGAAAAGGGAAAAGAATGGAAAAAATGAGGAGGAAGATGAAATGAGAGTAGAGAGCGAAGAGGGAAAGCAGACAGGCATACCAACTAACTCATAAACAGAGAAGCAGACAGAGAAAAAAAACAAAAGAGACAAACACATACAGACAATAATACAAACCAACCAACAAGCACCCCCCCCCCCGTTGGTGTATTCTCCCTCAAAAATACCCATACATAAACAAGATTCAAAAAACATTAAAATAACAGAAACAAAGCAAATACAAAAACGTAAGCAAAAAAAAAAAAAAGAGAGAGGGAAAAAAAAGCAAAACCAAAAAACAAACAAGAAGGGGAAAAAAAAGACTTGCGCTGTGGTCATTTCTGTAACTCCAGATTCCTTTTGGCTGCTGCCTCTGCCTTAGGGAGTGGAGCAGTTCTGGTCTCTAGCCCCTCAGCATGGTCAGATGCCCCAGGGATTACTGTGGGAGGAGGATGAATCAGATCCAGACTCACCCTACTCGCTGCTCCTGCTGTCAGGTCTCCCACTTAGATCTGATGTGTCTGTGCCTGCTCTAGTGTGGGGGAAGGGCATCTGTCTCTCTGAGTCTGATGAGAAGATAGCTTCTGGGTCCCAAGGCGAAGGCTGGGCAGAGCTGGACGGGGCAATGCAGGTCTTTGCCTGGTCCTGGGACTGAGAAAATGGTGCCCCTTGGCATCTTGTCACCGGCGTTGGAGCTTTATTCCAGATTTCCATGACCTGCTTTCTCCGTGGTTCCTCCTGCTCACACCTGGTCTGCTGCTGCAAACGATGGCATGGGCCAGGTGCCAGGTGGTGAGGGGCAACTGTTCCCTCCTGCTAACTCTCAAGAGAGCCCTAAGAGCGGCATACGATCTTGCATGCCGGGGTCTCCAATCTCAAGGCAGTGGTAGGTTGCAGTCACCTCTGGAGGAGAGCACCAAGTGCATGAACCCGAGTCTTCCCTCAGACAGACTTTCACTCACCCACTGGCACACACCCACTCACGCAGAGAGTCTTTATGAACACTCACTTTTGCATAGACTCTCACAGTCTGACCTGTTCCGTGCCATCTTGCCTGGAAGCCAAATGTATTTTATCTTTTGAATTAATCATGGTAGATTTTGAAATAGTAATAAATTAATATAGATTAGCTCACATTTGCAACTGGAATATTTTACCAAGCGTGCACAGTTGTATAACTGAGTCGTGGGAGATAGGTCGAGTAAATAAGGTTTCCCTGGACCACAGTGAAGGATGGTTGTTAGATCAGAAGGAGACTCTGGAATGCTGCAGCTGGAAACTTGTGCCTAAAGATGAGTGGAGCTAGAAGCGTATGGGGATTATCGGGACGCTGGTTGTACAGCTAGAAACTGGACAGAGCTGTCAGGAACCTGAGCATACTTAGACAAGCACCCCACATTTCGATGCATCTAACCTTGTGTATGTGCTCAGGGGTCCTTTGACTTTGTTTCCCTGTCTCTTTTCAGTGTGTCTGGGAGCCTTTTTTCACTTCATGACATTAAATACACAAGACTTTTAAATTCTTTCTTAGAAACCCTAAACCATTATACAAAAAATGATTTCGATGATATAAAAAAATCACCTGTTTTTTATTGCCTTCCTTTTAACCCCTTCCTTTTATTTTCTCCTACTTGAATGTCTTTGATTCCTTTTTCATAGGCTGCTTTTGTTCAGCTCATGTTAGTTTCCTCGATCACTTTTGTTCTTATCTGGCAGTGTGGATTTAGGTCTGAAGGCCTTACTGTGTTCCAGTCATTGAGGATAGAATGACAAGATAAGACATTGTCTTTTAGAGGCTTGCTGTCCAGAAATGGAGGTGGACATGTAAGTGCACTAGAGCATTGCGGGTGTTTTAAGAGAAGGAATTGTAGATGATCCCTGACTTACAGTGGACTGACTCACAGTTTTTTGGCTTTGTGATGATGGGAAAGCAGTACACATACAGTGGAACCCATACTTCAGATTTCGAATTTTGATCGTTCCCCAGGCTAGCAACATGTGATAAATTCCTCGCTAGTGATGCCGGACAGTGCAGCTCCCAGGAGCCACCCTGAGTGTTTTGAGTCTGCATACAGTGGGCCAGGCTAAGCTGCGATGATGTTCAGGAGGTTGGGCCTATTAAATGCATTTTCGGCTTACCATATTTTTAAGTCACGATGAGGTTATCAGGACTAACCCTGTTGTTAGTCAGGGAGCATCTTTACAGGGAGGAGTGAGAGCCTGAAGGGAGAGAGTGGTTGGTTTTCCCTGGATTGGGGTGGGTGCTTGTGTGGTGATTCAGGAAAGGTCTCATAGACCAATAGCTCATCTTTGAGCTGTGTTTATTTTTTTTTTAATGAATTTTATTATATGTTTAAGGTGTGCAACGTGATGTTATCAGATGCATATAGATAGTAAAATGGTTATTACAGTGAAGCAAATTAACATATCCATCAACTCACAAGTTACTCTTTCTTGTTTCGTTTTGCTTTTGTGGCATGAGTAGTTAAAATCTATTTATTGAGCAGGGATCCCAATTACAGTACAGTTTTATTCCCCTGTGTTTTTAGAATATGATGGTTTGTTAGGTGGGTGGGTAAAGGAGGGCGTTGGAGTCATGAGTGGCTCTTGTACATTTCAGCTTCCAGGTGGTTGAAGCATAGTGTGATGGGTCATCCTGAGGCAAGCGGGCCTGGGAGCTGGAGGGCCTTGCCTGCTGTGGCTCGCTTGTATCCTTTGATGGGCTGAACAGGAATGACATTGACCCGATTGTAGTTTTCAAAAGGTTGTTCAGCAGCTATGTGGAGGTGAGGAGACTAGTACAGTCATCCCCAGGAGAGATCACCAGGGCCTGGCAGAGGGAGAAGAGAGGTTAAAGAGGTGGAAATGGAGAAAGAAGGCTGTTCCATCAGAAGCCCTTCCAGTGACGTTCCTTCAGGTGCTTTTTTCCATCACGGATGCCTTTGTTAGTGTGTTGTGTCTTTGTGCATTGCACACCTACTTCAATTCTCCAACAGCGTCTGCTGAGCTAAGTTCAGTAAGCACACCTCACATTTCCAGCAGTCCTAGCCACTGAGGCTGAACACATGCAGGGAGGGTGGGGAAGAGGAAGGGGAGAGAGAGTCAGGGCTCGCTCCGGCTGGGCGTTGTCTGCACTTGGCAGTGACCTTGCTTGTAGTTACTCAGTGATGGTACGAGTGTGAATATGCCGGAGAGATTTCTCATGGAGGCTCCCATAAAGCAACATCCTCCTCCACCTGCACTCCACCCCCCCACCCCGGCCCCATGTCTCTATGACTTTCTTTTCTAACACACTTCAGATTGTTTTCTGTTTTATGGACTTTCTTTTCTTTTCCTCATACAATATGCAACAATTAGTTCAGATGGTATTGATTATGATTTAGGAGAGTGTATTTCATTGTATTATTTAATTAGTGGGCAAGAGGGAAGGGAAGCTCCGTGTTGGCTTTTTCGTTAAGTGCAGTATCAGTTTATAGAACACAGTAAAGTTCAACTTTGTAGAAATAGTAGGATTTTCATATAGAATGATGAAGCTGAAGAAACCATTTTATTTTATTTTATTTTATTTTTTGAGTTAGAGTCTCACTCTGTTGCCCGTTCCTGGCCACTGCAGCCTCAACCTGCTGGGCTCCGGTAATCCTTCCACCTAAGCCTTCCAAGTAGCTGGAACTACAGGAGCGCACTACCACGCCTGGCTAATTTTTTTGATTTATTGTAGAGATGAGGTCTCGCCAAGTTGCCCAGGCGGGTCTCGAACCTGCAGGCTCAGGCAATCCACTCACCTCGGCCTCCCAAAGTGCTGGGATTACAGGTTGAGCCACTGAACCCGGCCTGAAGAAACCATTTTAAATCAGCAGAGTGTAATTTGGTCAGTTATTGCCACTGTTGTAAATGAAAAAACCAAATAAACCCCTCAAAGGACCAAAGTACTGAAGGAAGTTGGGATTAGCCACTTCTGAGACAGCCTGAGCCTTGTTGGTGATAAACTTTTATTTTTAAATATATTGTCTGTTAAGATTAGGTTCTTGGTATCATAATGAATTCAGTGCTACTGTCACTAATTTGTTTCGGTTTGTGATTTTTCAATATTTGAGTGCCTATTGTGTATCTAACATTATGATAGGTGATAAGAGACCCAGAATAAGCAATTATGTGCCATGTGTGGTGGCTCATGCCTATAATCCCAGCACCTTGGAGGGCTGAGGCAGGAGGACCGCTTAAGGCCAGGAATTTGAGACCAGCCCGGGAAACATAGCAAAAACCTGTCTCTACAAAAAAAATAAAAATAAAAATTAGCCTAGTTCAGTGGTGTGGCCATGTAGTCCTTGCTACTTTGGAGGCTAAGGAGAAGGATCACTTGAGTCCAGGAGTACAAGACTGCAGTGAACTATGATCACACCACTGTACTACAGCCTGGGTGATAGAGTGAGACCCTGTCTGTATTTAAAAAAAAAAAAGAGAGCCGGGCTCGGTGGCTCAGCCTGTAATCCCACGCCTTGGGAGGCTGAGGTGTGTAGGACTGCCTGAGCCCGTGGGTTTGAGACCCGCCTGGGCAACTTGGCGAGACCTCATCTCTACAATAAATCAAAAATCAGCCGGGCATGGTAGCACACGACTGTAGTTCCAGCTACTCGGAAGGCTGAGGTGGAAGGATCGCTGGAGCCCAGCAGGTCAAGGCTGCGGTGGCCGGGAGCGGCCACTGCACTCCAGTCTGGGTGACAGAGTAAGACTCCAACTCAAAAAAAAAAAAAAAAAAAAAAAAAGAAGAAAAAGAAAATTTTATCCTTGTTTTTGAGGCATGTATAAATAATAAGTTGTATACATTTACTAAATAAGTAGAGAGTATTTTGAGGACCTGTATACAGAAGGCAGCATGGTATGGCCATGGGCTACCAAGTTACACAGTTCAGAGAGTCAGAGGCTTATCCACACGTTTGCTGTGTGTCTGTAGGCCATTTACTTGCCCTCACTGAGCCACTGTTTTCCTCTTCTTGAAAAACAGGGTTAATGCTGTCCCACTCACAGTTTTTACAAGGATGAATTGATACAGCACTCATAAAGTGCTTAACCTAACATTGGACACACAAGTGCTCAGTGAACGTTCTGGTCCCATTTGACACAAATTGTGTGTAGCACGTTTTTAGAATTTTACACTTTTGGTAGGGATATCAGTTCAGAAGATGAAGAAATTAAAATTCAAAGGAGTTTGCTCAAGGCTTTCTAGCTACTATGGATAAGAAAATACCACTACAGCATGTGAATAGTTAGGCAAATATTTCCCTGTGTACTTTCAGGAGCACCTCTGGCTTTCCATTCATATTTTGAAAATGGTAGAAGTGGAATTAAGAAGTAATACTCCTCATATTTAAACCAGGCATATATTAGTATTACTTGTGTAATAATAAGATTTCAGATCACTCTGGATTCCTTAAAAGAAGAAAAGGTCATGTTCTAAAATTTGCTGTTTACTATGGAGTGCAAAATAATGATGCTCCAAAGGTGTCCTGGTCCCCCAAACCTGTGAATGTGTTACCTTACATGATAAGAGGACATGGCAGATGCAGTGAAGGATCTTGACGGGGGAAGAGTTCTTTGGATTTTCCAGTTGGGTCCAGTCTAATCTCCAGGGTCCTGAAATGGAGGTCAGAGAGAGATTTGAATCTGCTGTGTGCTGGCTTGAAGATGGAGGAAGGGGCTACAAACCAGGGAATGTAGGTGGCTTCTAGAATAAAGGAAATTGAGGCTCCTTGGAGCCTCCAGAAGGCATGCTGTCTGACTCCTTCATTTTGACTCAGTGAGATCCATTTTGGAGTTCATATCTCCATTTTTTTTGTTAGTTTGTTTTTTGGTTTGGGGTCTCACTCTGTTGCATAGGTTGGAGTGCAGTGGCATGATCACAGCTCACCGCAGCCTCAACCTTCTGGGCACAGGCAGTCTGTTTCAGCTTTCTGAGTAGATGGGACTACAGGTAGGGACCATGACACCCACCTACTTTTAAAAATTTTTTGTAGGAGCATTATGTTGCCCAGGCTGGCCTGGAACTTCTGGGTTCACGCAGTCTACCTGCTTTGACCTCTCAGAGTTTATAATTACAGGCATAAGCCCCTGTGCCTGGCCATACCTCCAGAATTATAGATAATAAACTTATATTGTTTAAGCCACTAAGTGTGTGGTAGTTTGTTACAACAGCAACAGGAAACTAATGCAGCTACCATGACAGACTCCATTTTCAGATTTTTATAGTGGTAGAAATCTATAAATCTGTGGGACTTTTGTTAACTCCTGTGAAATCAGGGCTCATTTCTGTTATGGAAAAGTACAAAAGTAAAAAAACCATTGATGGCTTATCTCTTGGGTTATATAAAATTCTGTGAACAACTTTTACACTTAGGACCTAAAAGTTGATATAATTATTGTTAAGAAGACTTGGTTTTGTTTGTAGACTCTGGGTTATCAAGGACCGTAGTCTTGTCAGGCAGGAGACTAATACCCACAAAGATTTAATGTTTTCACTATAATAACTCTTGGCCATTTGTATAATCAGAAAGATTCTTATAAGGAAGAAAGATTTGATGAATTTATGTCCCAATATAAATGGGTAAAATTTAAACTCTACAGAATGCTTGGTCTATTTTGTCAACAATTGTAATTCCAGTTGTGATCAGAAGATGGCAGATTTGACACACAAATGAACAGTTATAGAAGTTTTTGATTTTAAATGGTAGTGTATAGACAACTTTGTTAGATACAGTGTTCTTAATTGGAAATCTTCTTTCTAAAGAGAATTTTAGGAATTACAAAGAGAATGTGGAATAAAATGTAAGCAAGTAAGCCGTGCATGTCAGAAGTCTTCAGAGTATCATGAGCTTTCTCTTTGACCCTTGTCTTACTAATTTGCCACAGCGATTTTGCTTTGCTAAGTCCATATTGCTTTAAATATGATTAAACTCTAATTGGCTCTGCTCAGCATATTAGTTTTTTTGAATTTATTATAGAGTTGCCTGATGAAATATGAAGAATCAGCTGAAATGAAACCTTGAACCTTTACGTTCATTAGATGTGTGTAAATGCAGTATGCCTTCAGTGAAAAATAATTCTGGAGGTAATAAAAGATTTGGGTTTTACCCATGCTTCCTGAGCCAAGTCGCCCTCTGACCTTTAGTAATTTCTGTTCTCTCAGGTTGATTTTCACATAAAACGCTGGCATAATTAATTTTAGTATCAGAGGAATGTGTTCAGGTTGTTGATTGAGTTTCTTAGAGAAAAGTCTTAAATCAGGTAATTTTTTGTGAACTATGTTGTAATAGTTGGGAAAAAGCTATAATGTTAATATAAGGGACCATTAATGATTCTCAGTGACTTTGAAGAGCATTTCCAGAGAGAGGACAGGAGTGGGATTGTGAAACGCCAGCAGATGATGCATTGTAGGTCTCAGATTTGCCAGTGAAAAGAACCAGAGGCTGTAGCAGTATCCATCTCTCGCCCCTCATTTTACCTAATGTGAGACTGAAGTCTGAAGTTCTCTGTCAGTTTTTCCCTTTCAAACACTTAGTCTTATGATCTGTAGTTCTGTAGTCTTGCTTTTTTTTTTTTAAGTCAAGCTTGTACTCTGTTGCCCATGCTGGAGTGCAATGGCATGATCATGGCTCACCGCAGCCTTAAACTTCTGGGTTTGAGTGATCCTCCCGCCTCGGCCTCTGGAGTAACTGGAACTATAGCTGCACGCCACCATACCTGGCTACTTTTTTGATTTTTTTGTAGAGATGAGGTCTTGCTATGTTGCCCAGGCCGGTCTTGAACTCCTGGGCTCAAGCAGTCCTCCCACCTTAGCCTCCCAAAGTGCTGGGATTACAGGCATGGGCCATGATGCCTGGCTTTTTTTTTTTTTTAAAGGAGTTTTGGTCTCATCACATTGCACAGGCTGGTTTTGAACTCCTCAAGCCATCTTCCTGTCTCAGTCTCCCTCTCAAGTAGGTGGGAATACAAGTGTGTGTGCCTGGCTCTTGTTGTTTTATTTAATAAATAGTAAAAGGAAACATTCAGCTCTCCATTGCAACAGTTAATCAAAAACTTATCAGAAAAGTTTTATTTATGTCAAATAAAAATCTTGGTGGCAGCATCATTTAATCAGAAATTTAATTAAGGCTTCATCATATTTCTGACATGTTTAATTCTAATAAGAGCAGCCTTGCATATTAAAAGATGGAGGCAGGCATATCTTTTCTTCAAGGAAAACCTTCGTTGTCTTGTTTTTTGATAAAACTTTAACATATGAAGCATTCTTGGGTTTAATGGAAATGCCACCATTCCTGTGTCAGGGATCCACACTGAACGCTAGACTTATGAGGAAAGAACGCTCTGCTGGATGGATTTGCCAAGAGCCCCACAGATGACATTACCTTTATGTCCTTTCATAGAACCACAGTCTTGTAACATGTTTTTGTTCTTGTGCAGTGAAATACTCAGTTGTAGCTCAAATTCAAATCTAAGAGAGATCAGAGTTAATAGAAAACCAGATGGAAGGCGCTAGAGGACCTGGAGGAAACAGAGGCATTACTTTGTCATCTCATGCCACCTGCTCAAGTCAGGAAGTCATGCAGGGTGCCAGATTGTTTTTATCTGAAAACCTTTTCAAAGTTTTTCTTCTGCTTCTGTATTTTTAAGAAATAAAAATGTAATGTAAGAACATGGAGGGTTATGAAGCATGAAGTTTCATAAATATTTATGCCAAGCCACAGAAGTAGACAATTCCTATTTTCTTGAAATATTGGGGTTGTATTCCACTCTTGACCTCTTGAATTGAAAAATTCAAGGCGTTAGTGTACCTGTTTCTTTCTTTTTTCATTTCATTAATGAGTTTTAGATGCTGGGAGCTGTCCTGTTAGGTTCATGTAGGTGTCAGTGGACTTTATTTTTTATCCTTGTTTATGTTTCTAAAAGTTTGTACTCTTATCAAAAGAAACAATATTTATACCCAGTTGTGGGCCTCACTGGTAAGCTATTTAATCTGTTTTTGTGGATATATTGTTACTAAATTAAAAATATATGTTATGTTTTCAAGGTTAATAGGTAGGTTTGCATCTAAAAGCATATTTTGAATTCGCTTTTCATTTTATTTTCTCCCTCACTTAAAATCTTTGGTCCACAACAAATACTTTTTTTTTTGAGTTGGAGTCTCACTCTGTCACCCAGACTGGAGTGCAGTGGCCGCTCCCGGCCACCGCAGCCTCGACCCGCTGGGCTCTGGCGATCCTTCCGCCTCAGCCTTCCGAGTAGCCGGAATTACAGGCGCACGCTACCACGTCCGGCTGATTTTTTGATTTATTGTAGAGATGAGGTCTCGCTGCCCAGGCGGGTCTCGAACCCGCGGGCTCAGGCAATCCACTCACCTCAGCCTCCCAAAGGCGCGGGATTACAGGCTGAGCCACCAAGCCCGGCCACAACTAATACTTTTATCCTTTGCAATTATGTTTAAAAACCTTATGAAGTAACTGGGCTCGGTGGCTCAACCTGTAATCCCGTGCCTTGGGAGACTGAGGTGAGTGAATTGCCTGAGCCCGCGGGTTTGAGACCCACCTGGGCAACTTGGTGAGACCTCATCTCTACAACAAATCAAAAAATTAGCCAGGTGTGGTAGTGTGCGCCTGTAGTCCCAGCTACTTGGAAGGCTGAGGCGGGAGGATCACCAGAGCCCAGCAGGTCGAGGCTGCGGTGGCCGGGAGCGGCCACTGCACTCCAGTCTGGGCGACACAGTGAGACTCTGGCTCAAAAAAAAACCTTATGAAGTAATAATAAATGTAATTGTAGAGAATTTGCAAAATACAAGTGGGTGGAGAGGAAGAAGCGTGTCACCTGCAGTTCTGCTGTTTTTTGCTAGCCTTTTTGTTGGTTTGTTTTTAGTCTGTGAATATTAGCCCCTAGCATAGTGCCTGTCACTCAGCTGTGACTAAGTAAGTGGTAAATTTAATTAGAGCAAAGAAAAGTTTGGTTAATTTTGACTGGAAAACAATGAGAATTATTTATTTTTCCCAGTCTTAATGTATAATGAAAAAATACATTAAAAAATTCTAGAGTATTGGTAAAGTAATTTCTGTGGTATTTATTGTTATTATTATTCATTTTTGGTGATTCCTCTCCTTCTGGGTAGTTTCATTTACTTTCTTTTCTGTCTTCCCCACTTCCCCCCAGTTGGGGGTCTTACTCTTATCTCCCAGGCCAGAGTGCAGTGGTGCCATCCCAGTTCACCTCAGCTCACTCCTCCCCACAGTAGCTGGGACTATAGGCGCATCCCACCATACCTGGCTAATTTTTGTTATCTTTTTGTAGAGACAAGGTTTCACTATGTTGCCCAGGGTGATCTTGAGCTCCTGGGCTCAGCAGTCTTCTCATCTCAGCCTCCCAAAGCACTGGGATTACAGGTGTGAGCCACCGTCCCTAGCCTTCATTTGCTTTCTACATCAAATAATGCATCAGTTGATTCGAGTTGGTGCATACTGTCTTCTTATCCTCAGAGTGCTTATGGTTTAGTAGAAGAGCAAATTATCTATACACACACACACACACACACACACGCGCGCGCGCACATACACTTTTTTTTTTTTTTTTTTTAGTCAGACTCTCACTCTGTTGCCCAGACTGGAGGGTAGTGGCACACCTGCTGGGCTCAGGTGATCCTTCTGCTTTAGCCTTCCAAGTAGCTGGAACTACAACTGTGTACCACTGCCTCCAGCAAATAATGTACTTCTAAAACCATATGGTGTAAGGTAATAAGTAAAAAGAAAAAATGTCAGATAGCTTATTTGGTAATTAATAAGGAAGGAATCTTTTGAGGTAGAGAAGGTATAACTGCAGAAAATAGAGAATTATAGTAAAGACTTAAAGGATATCGTAAAGATTGCTAGTTCAAGTCAAGTAAGAAAAATTATACAATATGCATATAATTGTATAATTACATATATTTATTTGTCAATGAAAAATAAATTGACTAAAATTTTTAAAAATATTAGACCCTGAAGGCAAGGGTAATACTCGAGTGTTCACTTACAGAACTGGGGCCGCTGTCTAGGTCTCAAGACCCTCAGCCAGACCACCGCATGTTCCTTTCTGGAGTTGAGCCCTGAGTGAAAGATTCGGTGTAGATGCAGGAATGGCCCCTGAGGCAGAATGGTGGCCTGGGCGAAGAGAGGTCATCACAGCCAGATAGGTGTGGGCAGGGCTCCTGACTCTGCCTTTATTCGTTGCCTCTGGTCTTTATATACTGAGGGGGGCTAAAAAACCCTAGAATTTATTTATAAACATTGTGCTTTTATTCTTCCATGTTTAAACTCAGTTGCCTTCAATGTGCTCTATGTTGGATACAATAAATTTATCAAGACTTTTTTCCACTGCTCAGTGCAGTTTTTGAACTCGTCAGTTTTGATGCTTTTTAGTGCTTTTGCTGTTTTTTATTTCACTTCTTCTACATCAGCAAAATGATTTCCTTTGAGGAATTTTTCATCTTGAGAATAAAAAAAAAATAAGTTGCTCAGAGTGAGGTAGGATATGGGGGTCATGCTGTTTTGGGTCAAAAACTGCTGAACACTCAGCATGGTGTGGGCGGGTGCATTATTAGGGTGGAAGAACCAGCCACCTGTTTACGAAACATCCTGAGTTGTGGCAAACAGGCAACTTTACTGTCATCATAAATAAAACTAGACAATTCCCTCACCTTGCAGTCCTCTTTAGCTACGAACCCATCTCTCCTAACTCCCTAGTCATCTTCCTTGAGCAATGGTATACACTCGCTCATCTCGTATCTCAATCCCTTATGAATTCACTGTAGTGGAAGCCCTGCCACTGCAATTCTGTAAGAACAATTCTGGTGAACTCCGTGAATCCTCACATGTGCACTGCTGGGGACTCTTGATGCATTGCTTTGCACATCTCCATTTGAGACTTCTGGCCCCTTGAATACCAAGTAGGGTTCTCGGTTGCTTGTGATAGAGAGTGATCCTGGCTAATCTACAAAAGAAGATTCTTTTTTTAGAAGGCTGGCAGGCTCTGTGGCCTTCTACTTCTTTGTAGAAGGATTTTGCCAACAGAGTACTGATGTGGTTTGGGTGGCAGCGTTCCTGACCTTTTGTTAGATCTGCTTATTCTCAGCCACCCTAACAAGGAGTGACTGCGTCACACAGTTCTAGGCAACACGTGCAAGGAAATGTCTCCTGGGGGGAGTCTGAGAAAAAAAAGGAGGCCTTTGTTTCTTGCCTTAGCCCAGCTGTGTGATGAGGAGATGCTGGAGGATGTAAGAGCCATCTTTTATCTGTGAGGCAGCAAGCCTAAGGATGAGAAACCAATATGCTAGGGCGGCAGGGCAGGAACCTGGGTTCTCATTCACTTTGTTGAGGTTCTGCACTAACAGTTGAACTGCCTATCACCAAACAGCTTGTGAAATGACATAATTAAATGCCATTTATAGTCATGGTTCTGGTACTTGCATCCAAGAAAGCAGTTACTCCTGTGACTGACTCAGAACACTCTGTGATGGCTCTTAGAATACTGGTGGAGTAGATGGAGCATGAGGCTTGGGAAATGAATGAGAAGGGAGGTTGCGGCAGGAACCACCGCCAGGCCTGCTCCCGAGGAAGAGTGCTTTGGGTGCTGTCTTGGGCACTACCCACTGGGCCTCCCAGAACACTGGTCCCTGGAGGCCTCCACTGTTGTATGCTGCAGCTGTGAATGAGTGTGAAACTCTCCCAGTTATTCCAGAACAGCTCTGTCCAACGGAAATATAATGTAAGACACACATAATTTTATATTCCCACCCCCCCCCTTTTTTTTAAGTTGGAGTCTCACTCTGTCGTCCAGGCTGGAGTGCAGTGGTGTGCTCACAGCCACTGCAGTCTCGACCTCTGGGCTCTAGCGATCCCTCCGCTTCGGCCTTCCAAGTAGCCAGAACTATAGGCATGCACTACCACATCTTGCTAATTTTTAACTTATTTTAGAGGTGGGGTCTCACCAAGGTGCCCAGGCTGTTCTCGAACCCATGGGCTCAGGCAATCCTCTCACCTCAGCCTCCCAAAGTACTGGGATTACAGGCTTGAGCCACCGCGCCAGGCCTAATTTTATATTTCTTAGTATCCGCATTAACAAAGGTAAAAAACAACTGCTGAGATGAATTATAATAGCATGTCTTAGTAAACCAAACATATCCATAATATTTACATTTCAGTGTGTGATCAATATAAAATAATTATCAATGGTACATTTTACATTATTTTCTCATACCAAGTTTTCTATTTTTTTTGAGTTGGCGTCTCACTCTGTCGCCCAGACTGGAGTGCAGTGGCTGCTCCCAGCCACCGCAGCCTCGACCTGCTGGGCTCCGGCGATCCTTCCGCCTCAGCCTTCCAAGTAGCCGGAATTACAGGCATATGCTACCACGCCCGGCTGATTTTTTGATTATTGTAGAGATGAGGTCTCGCTGCCCAGGCGGGTCTCAAATCCACGGGCTCAGGCAATCCACTCACCTCAGCCTCCCAAAGGCACGGGATTACAGGCTGAGCCACCAAGCCTGGCTCCAAGTTTTCAAAATCTGGTATGTCTATTGCACTTACAGCACATCCCAATTGTACCAGCCACTTCTCAAGTGCTCTGTGGCCTTCTGTGGCTGGTGGCCTGTGTATTGGTCAGCATAGCTCTAGAACCAGATCCCTGGGCAGGAGTTAGATTACCAAACCCAACTCCCCTGATTGTGGCTATGGCCCTCCTGCTGGGGAAAGGAGGGAAGAGACTGACTCCCGTTGCTTTCCCTAACTGGAAGCCCCTTATACAAGAGAGTGGAAAGCCAGAGAAGGCAGGCGTTCTCTAGAGCAGTACACCCCTGTCCTCCTCTCCGGTGTCTCTGGCCAGCTCTTCTCTGTTGCCTGCTCTTCAAAAATTCATGTTCTCGGTCTTCCATTCTGGGCCTTTTGCTCTTTTTTTGCTCTGTCTTTGGGTGCTCTAGTCTGTGCTTTAGGCTTCAGCCATCACTGTATGCTGATGATTTCCCCATCTCTATTTCTAGCCCTGTTTATTCTAGTTTTATAACCATATGTTTGTTTCTTGGCTGGCCCTCGCTCTGTACATGTCCCATAGACATCTACTCGGCATTTCCTAGTAACTTCCTATCTTCCTTCTAAACCTGCTCTTTCTCCTCTGACCCCAGTCTCGTGTAACGGGGCCACCATATACCCATCATCCAAACCAGAAATTTAGGAACATCTTACTCTTACCCCACTTCCTCACTCCTAACCTCTTATTGGTTACCAGGTCTGGTGCATTTTTTTCCCCTAACTCTTCCCTCAAATTTGACCCTTCTCTGAGCCATATTCATTTCCTGGCATTTTTTTATAGAACTATTGAAGCAGTCTCACAACCCAACTCCTGCCTTCTGGCTTATCTTTCACCCTTTGCTTCTTACCTTTCTCTCCTCCCCATTCTCCAGTTATTCTGTCCATTGCAACCAGAGTGATCTCCCTAAGCACAGCACATTATCCTTCCTCTGCGTGAATTTTTTCACTTGCTCCCGTTGTCTGTGGAATAAAGTCCCAGCTCCCTAGCTTGGCGTATGGATCCTCGTTTGTGCATCCAGTCTACTTGTCTCTCCTTACCTAGCACGCGATGCTTTGGTGATATTGGAATGGTGTGAGTGGCTGTCAACTGAGTGTTCAGATGGGCTGGCACTATTCCCTCTGAGCACCCTGCTGTTGTATTTATGTGCTTTCCTTTTATTGTTTCCTCTCCCTACCGTGCCCTTTCCACCTTGCTTGTCAGCTCATTCTGGCTCGTCTGGAAGGTCCTATGAAGGCATAATAATCCTTGGCAGTTTCCTTGCGTCTGTATGTTGGACTAAGTACCTCTCCTTCCCATTTCTCATGGTCATTGCCTGTCTCTCTCTCTTTCTCTCTTTCTTTTTGCTGTATATTATCAAAATTATCTGTACGTATCTGTGGGTTCTGAGGGGGCCAGGGCACATCTTACTCATCTTTACCATGGAGTATCTTGGGTATATCTGGCTCAGTATATTTTTCTTGAACTGAATTAGGTAGGTTTGAAGGGAGGGAGATGGGTGGAAAAATATGTTGGTCCTGACTGCAGACATTTTTTACAAATAGTAAGCATTCAGATGTTCAATGGATGAAGAAATGGAAATCATTTTTTTGGTAAAAGTTGTCAGTTTTGGTAGAAAAATAACTTCGAGTAATGAACCTTTTGTTACCAAAACCATATCTGTTGTTGTAGTACATAAGCATTCAAATGTTCAATGAATGAAGAAATGGAAATCGGATTTTTTTGGGTAAAAGTTGTCAGTTCTGGTAGAAAAATAACTTCAAGTAATGAACCTTTTGCTATCAAAACCATATCTGTTGTAGTACATCAACATAAAGCATTGTTATTTTCGTAGTTCTTAGAATTGTTATGGCCATGTTCACTGACGTCACGATATCTAAAATCATAGCACATGTCATCTTTGTCCCTTGTTTCTTGGGATGCTGGGGCTTACATCTAGTCTTTGCCTACTGTGCTCTCGCCAAGGCTAATACCAAAGAACTTGCCAGTGTTTATATCTAGAGCAGGGATTGGCAAGCTGCTGACTGTTTTTGTAAATAAAGTTTTATTGGAACACAACCAAACCATTCATTTACATGATTATCTATGTGACTTGCAAACCCTAAAATATTTCCTGTTTGGTCTTTTACATCAAAAGTTTGTTGAGCTGGGCGCAGTGGCTCATACCAGTAATCCCAGCATTTTGACAGAAGCAAGAGGATTGCCTGAGCTCAGGGATTTGAGACCAGCCTGGGCAACTTGGCAAGATCTCATCTCTACAATAAATCAACAAAAATTAGCTGGGCATGGTGATGTATACCTTGAGTTCCAGCTACTTAGAAAGCTGAGGTGGAAGGATCGCCTGATCCCAGCAGGTTTAGGCTGTGGTGGCTGTTAGTGTGCCAGTGCACTCTAGTCTGGATGAAAAAGTAAGACTTTGACTCAAAAAATAAAAAATAAAAAAATAAAATTAGCCAAGTGTGTTGGTACACAGCTGTGGTTCCAGCTACTGAGAAGGCTGAGGTGGGAGGATCGCCTAAGCCCAGGAGGTTGGGGCTGTGGTAGTTGTGAGCGTGCCACTACATTCTACCCTGTGCAACAGTAAGACTCCGACTCCAAAAAAAAAAAAAAAAAAGAGTTTGCTGTACCTTGCCTTAGAGCCACTTAATTTTGGAAAGACAAAACCTTACACAATATCCAAATTAAGTAGTAATTTCAGACTAGAAATTAGGAGAATACAGATAGAAAAGGACAGACCTCTTTGAGTTTGTGTACTCTGTGGTGGGTTAGTTTTGTAAAATTTCTTGTTGTTTTTCCATTCTGTTATATGTGTTATTGAAAAAAATTGTCCACATTTCCTACTGTAAACATATAAAATATATTTTATATAAAACCTATTTGTTTAGATCTAAAAGTCTTAAAGTCAGTCTCCTCAATCTTATGCAAAAAATTGAACACTAAAGTTGTATATGTAAAATCTAAGCCGCAGAAAATTTTGTATTTTTGGCAGACTTCTTAGTACATAGCAAGAGTTTCGTTAAAATGGGTTAAAATATCAATTTATTTATCTCCTTTGCTGTACTTTACCACCATTTCCCCTGCCTTGCCTTCTGTCCTGTGGACAGAGTTCTTTCGGGTTTGACCAAATCTTGATTGTTACTATTTCTGAAAATAGACCACCTTTACAGTGTGAAGGTAAAATCCTGGCAGTGTGAGGTAACATATACCTTACCCTGGCATATCCCCAAGGGTGATAGTAAAAGTACTTGACTGGTACGGTGTACCTGTGGGCCAATCAAGACCCATGTCAACTGGAATGCTGGAGCAGAATGCAGGGATGCCAGGAGTCCCTCCTCAGTTGCCGCATGGTGGAGAGTCTAGGGAGCTGGGGACGGAGTTGGGTGGAAGGATCAGGGTACCAGCTGATGATTCACCCTTGTCTCTACTGATGTAGGTGTTACTTCCAGGAAAGCAAAGGTCCTGTGTTCATTCTTTCATCACATGTGTTTGAAATATCTGTCATGTGCCAGATGCTGTTCTAGGTATTGCAGATTCAAAAATGAGAAAATGTGCTTTTTGACATTGATAACATTACATTGTCATATAATATAGACAGATGTGCAGGAGGTTCTATACAGGTCAAGGACAGAAAGGTCCTGGGCTGATGAAACAATGCACATTCTTTAAAGGTCCAAGTGTTTTAGGCTAAAAAACCAAAACTTTTTGACATATTGCACTAAGCCTGTATATATATGTTTTTACTATAATTTTTGCTTAAGAAAAAAATTTCAATTTTGTAGCAGTTATTTCCTTTTTAGGATATAATTAAATGTATATATTTTAGGTTGCTTGCCTGATTCGAGTTCCATCTGAAGTGGTTAAGCAAAGGGCACAGGTATCTGCTTCTTCGACAACATTTCAAATTTTCTCTAACATCTTATATGAAGAGGTGAGATGTGTTTTTTAAGCTCTTTTTTTCTTCATTGAGAAAGATTTTGTAGTAGCTAATATCAGCACTGTGGTTCTCATCCCAAGAGCCTTTGAGAAAACTTAAGAGCTAAATGTCATGTCCATGTATAGTAACTTTTTTGCTAAGATTATCTTGTCTTTGTATTTTCTTTTTTTTTTTCAAATTTCTAAACACATATTGAGTGTCACTGCTGTATATGTGTCCTGAATTATGATCTTTTTGCAGTTCTTTTAGAATCAGTTGTGGAACAAATTATAAGTATGTCAAATGGATAAAGACATTGTATTAAAATATCACTACGGTATTGGAGGGCCAATGGAAGAGAAATAGAGTAATGGATGGATAATAGTGACCAGTGTCGTAATATGTATATCAAAGTGTAGCTGCTCTTTTACTGATTAGCTTTAAACTGTGGGTCAGAATTTATTCTTCCTGGTCATGTGACTAAGGAGCATTTAGCTGCTTTCCTTTATAGTTTTTACAGAAGCTTTTTTTTTTTTTTTTGAGTTAGGGTTTCACTCACACCAGGCTGGAGTGCAATGGCATGATCACAAAGATCATGGTTCACAGCAGCTTTCATCTCCTGGGCTCAGGTGATCCTTCCACCTCACTATCCTGTGTAGCTGGGACTATAGGTGTGTGCCACACACCTGGCTAATTTTTAAAAAACTTTTTGGAGAGACAGGGTTTTACTATGTTGCCCAGGCTGGACTTGAACTCCTGGGCTCAAGCAGTCCACCTGCTTTGGCCTTCCAAAGTGGTGGGATTACAGGTGTGAGCCACCATGCCTGGCCTCCTTTTTATTTTTATTTTTTGAGTTGGAGTCTCTGTTGCCCAGACTGGAGTGCAGTGGCATGCTCCTGGCCACCACAGCCTCGACCTGCTGGGCTCCAGCAATCCTTACGTCTCAGCCTTCCAAGTAGTTGGAACTACAGGCACGTGTTACCATGCCCGGCTAATTTTTTTTATTTATTGTAGAGATGAGGTCTTGCCAAGTTGCCCGAGTGAGTCTCGAACCCGCAGGCTCAGGCAATCCACCCGCCTTGGCCTCCCAAAGTGCTGGGATTACAGGCTGAGTCAATGAGCCCGGCTTTTTTTTTTTTTTAATGGGAATTTATAACATGAACATTTTAGTGAATCTCAGTTTTAGAAAAGTTATTCTTAATGATCTCTCACCTAAGTGAGGAGACATCAAATAGCTTTTCAAATATTGTATAAATGAGATCAAATGTTGTACAAATGAGATCAATCTAGTACATGTTTCCCATTGAACCATGTGAATGGTGAAATAAATAAAGTTTGTCCAGAAATATTAGCCATTACTTTATTGAGAAATTATTAATGAATTTCTGATATTTGAAGCTATGAAATATAATTCTGTTTTTATGTGAAAGGATAATTGGCATTTGTATGCATTGTCTTTGAAAATATATTTAAAGCATCTTGAATGTTCTTTTCAAGAAAAGAAGTGTTATAGCAGTTAACTGCTATGTAATATTTATTATTTAGTAGAATAATAGCAACTAAAACTAAAATTAATACATAACCAGTTTTAGGGTTAGAGGTGTTCCAAAGGGAGCTAACCTGAGCTTTATATACCTTAGATTAGTTTAAAACCTTTAACCTCTTACATGCCTATGGTAATTGTGAATTTTTTAGAGATTAAACTTGAAAGCAGGTATTTCTTCTGTATGTAGACTGTCTTTCAGAAATCTTTTCTTTCTGAGCTCTCAGCTCTGTGTTTGTTTCAGGGCATCCAAGGGTTGTATCGAGGCTATAAAAGCACAGTTTTAAGAGAGGTAAGTCACTTAATTTCCAATATTGAAGTACCAAAAGAATGTTGTGCTTTGTTCAGTAAACTTGTACTTCTTAACAATCAGAAATCAATTTGGAGAAACTTGGTTTAAAAAATCAAAAGGGGAAATTGTGGTCAGTCTTTTAACTGTGTAGTTTTATCTCAGTTTTTACATCTAAAAGACAGGATAGAATGGGCTTGCTGGAAGAGCAGTCTTAGTGGTCAGAATGACCCATCATGTAAACTCCTTATTCTAGGGTGGGTAACTGACTCTTATAGCTGAGACATTAAGGAGTAAATACTAAGGGTAAGATACCAAGTTAATTACCGTACTAAGGAGAATTAATGAAAAAAGAAACACTCTAGGAGACAAATGTCTCAAAAATCTCTATCAGCTCTTGACTTCCTGATAACAAAATATGATGAACTGGAAAGTTGAGTCTGAACTGGAGTTCTGGTGGTGCAGGTGCCTTGCAGATCATTGTGCCCCAGGGAAAGCTACTTTACTTCGCTTCGTCTTCTAACTCAAAATTTCTATGACATGGGAAATTTTCTTTTGCTTTGCTTTGTTTTGTTTTGCTTGGTTGAAAAAGCAAAATGTCACCATCAATAAGTGATTCAGCATATGACTGCAAGAAGCATGTTTTAATCTTTGCCTCACATAGGAAAGACTCTTTTGAAGATCAAAAATTGTTTTTTAGGTAAGTCAGGTATAAGATAAGTCTTTGGTTTCGGACATCATTTTCTACGAAAGAAAACACAAGTAAAAACCTGCTTGCATCTGCACTACATCTGTGTTTTCTAATACATATATTTAAATACACTAATACATATATTTAAATAAATATTGCCGTAATTGGCAGAATATTGGAATTCTTTGAAATCCCTCTTTTTATCCCCAGATGGTTTTTTGTTTTGTTTTTAACTACCAGTTACACTCTTCTTTTTCATACCTCAATACTGTTGCATGTGTTTTAAAACTTTGGTTTCCACAAGACATCAACCTAGTTGGTGTAGGTCTTTGAAGAACTTCCTTGAAGGTAAGCTGAATGCTTCCAAATTAGTTATTTGTGTGAAGATGACTTCTGCCTTTCATAAATATCACCCATACTATGTCTTCACTCTGTACTTATTTTCTGACTCACTAAACATGTGTTACTCAGATTTTACCTGGGTGCAGGAAAAAGAAGGGTAATAAATCCTTTTTATTTTTCTGAGAGATGCTGAATAAATGAATATATTTATATGCCAGAGAATACTGGTTTTGCATACATATGATAAAACACATGGTTACAACTGCATCCTATTCTTTTAAAAATTTGTTTTGACATATGTCATGCTAGTAATTAATTTCTAGGTTGCAGTCCTCACAAATAGCATGACCTTACTGAGATGACCTTGTTTACTCAAAATGGGAGTACATTGTTGGAAATTTAATTGAGGTCTTCTGCATTATGCGTATTCATAAAAGATCCTTCAGAATTGATTTTAGTTGAAGTATTGCTTTTGTACAGATTCTCTGATAGAATAAGAGAAGAAGAATTGCTGAATGAAACATAGCTTCTTTTCAAAATGAGAAAAATAAGAAGTGATATATCTGCTTTAAGCGAAAATTTTGCATTATAAATAGTTTCGATTCTTACATTATTCTGACACCAATATAAAATCTTTTTGCCAAGAGCTTGTTTGATTGTTTCAATAAGAAAATACATTGGAGCCTTAGTGAGAATCACTAGGATTCTTATACATTTATTCTGTGTACAATTTTTTCTTTAAAATAGTTTTATCTCCCTAGCAGTTGCCCATTAGAATGAGATTGAAGTTTGAATCCATGCATTATAAGATAGATTATGTGCGCTTTTTAGATTTTTGTGACTGTTAGCACATTTTTTTTTTTACTGCATTTGTTGTTTGTGGAGATTGCATGCTTATCCCTCATGTTCTCTGGAATTATTTTTGTTACTGTGGGTTTTAGATTGAGTCTAAGCAAGGTCAATAGATTATACTACTTATCTTATCCTTTCTTTTTTTTTGAGTTTGAGTCTCACTCTGTCACCCAGACTGGAGTGCAGTGGCCGCTCCCGGCCACCGCAGCCTCGACCTGCTGGGCTCTGGCGATCCTTCTGCCTCAGCCTTCCAAGTAGCTAGAACTACAGGTGCGCGCTACCACACCCAGCTAAATTTTTTGATTTATTGTAGAGATGAGGTCTCGCCAAGTTGCCCAGGCGGGTCTTGAACCCGCAGGCTCAGGCAATCCACTCACCTCAGCCTCCCAAAGTGCTGGGATTACAGGCTGAGCCATCGAGCCCAGCTATCTTATCCTTTCAATATTCATTTTTCGTAAGATCTTGGCCAAATTAGATGTGGCCATGCATCGTGGTGCAGTGGTGTTATTGTGATAGAATGGAAGTGGTGTGCAAAGTCCTAACTGCTTATATAGCCAGGATGATTTCAGGTGGCCCGTTTACCTGAAAATGCTATGGAGAGCAGTCTCATACTCTTGGATGTGAATTAGAAGTGCTTCTAGAGAGGAAGACAGCAGAGATAGGCAAGTTGTTTCAAAAGAAGTTGGAATTAGTTAAGCTCAGCAGATGTCCTTTATCCACAAATTTTACTCAGTGGCCATTTTTAGAGTGCCTACTGCGTGTTGGGCACCAAGCCAAATTTCTGCTCTAAAGTATTCACTTTTTGGTGGGTAAACACACAGGGAAGTAGTTACTTGACAGTGCAGCATAATAAGGCCTATAATTATATGCATATATAAGATGCAGTGGAGATTATAGAAGAAGCAATGCTTGAGTGGTACTCGGCGTTTGTTACATAAAAATGAGTCTTCAGCCGGGCTTGGTGGCTCAGCCTTAATCCCGTGCCTTTGGGAGGCTGAGGTGAGTAGATTGCCTGAGCCCGCGGGTTCGAGACCCGCCTGGGCAGCGAGACCTCATCTCAACAATAAAATCACAAAATCAGCCGGGCATGGTAGCGCATGCCTGTAATTCCGGCTACTTGGAAGGCTGAGGAGGAAGGGTCGCCGGAGCCCAACAGGTCAAGGCTGCGGTGGCCGGGAGCGGCCACTGCACTCCAGTCTGGGCGACAGAGTGAGACTCCAACTCAAAAAAAAAAAAAATGAGTCTTGACTTAATTCCGGAGGGAGTGGCAATTAGCAATAGTCAGGGAGATAGGCAGATGTGACAGAATGAGCACAGGCACAAGGGTGTGAAAGAACATGCATACACTCTGCTTATAAAAGCAGAATTGGGGTTCTATGCCCATAGATGAGAGTTTCCTCCACCTCCAGCCTAGTGGGGGCGCTTTAAGAGAGCACGATACTTGCCAGGAGGATACTTGAGAGGTTGAACCTCTCACCCCAGTTGGATGTTTGCAGGGACTGGAGTGGAGCACATGAGAAAAACCCTTGAAAGAACCTGATATGTGTCCCTTAGAGTTTGGAGGATAAATTACCAGTGTCTGACTGCAGAAATCTAAAGGTGAGAAGCTGGTTGGCAGAATGTTGCTATTTTGGTATAAGAGTAGCCACTAAAGAGATTTGGAGTTGGTGCATTTTTACATGCAAATTTCACCACTCTGAATAGTGCACTCAAAAGTGGATATAGCAGCTTTCCAAGCTTGGTTACCCATATTGTCCACTTCGGGCAATGAGGAATACCCCAAATCCAGTGACAGGAGTTGGAATCCTTCAGGGATCAAGCCTCAAGGATTGTCTTTCAGAGTATCCTTTCTAGCTTTGAGGTCTGCCCACTAACTGCTTTTCCTCAAACTCTCATGTTATTGAAGTCTTTTGTGTTTTTTTTCAGACACACACTATCCTCAGTGCTCTGTATCTTGTTGTTGTAGCCTTTAAACCTTAATATGTTTTTGAGATGGTTTTATATCGCTTCATAAAGAGCACCCTTGTTTTTAACTATCTAGTACTCCATCATACAGATAAACTTTTGTTTATTGAACAGTTCCTGTTGGTAGACATTACAAACATGCAGCAGTAAATAGCTTTGTTTATATGTTATTTTGTCCATGGTTGAATATTTGTAGTTTACATACTGGGAAGTGGAATTACTTGGTTAAAGGTATGGGCATTTGTAATTTTAATAGATAATGCCAAATTACTCTTCTTGGAAGTACCAGTGGACACTTGCCAACAATGTGGGAGCTTTGTTTTTCCCTGCCTCACCAAAGGTACTAGTAATCTAAAAAATGAAAAATTGTGTCTCTGTGGTTTTAATTTTAATTATTAGACTGAGCATATTAACAGGTACCTGAGAACTATTTTATTTCTTTTCCTGTGAACTGATTATTTGAAACATTGTAAAATTCTTATGAGAATTAAATGAGGGGATCCATGGTAAGTGTTTCCTATAGTGCCTGTCACATGGTATGTGCTCAAGAGATGTTAACTATTTATTAGTACCTTGGGTAACTGAAAGAATCTTTGACAGAAAAGAACTCCTAAGTGTGAAATGCAGCTCTGCTCCTTACCAACTGTCTGCTCTTGGCAAGCTGCTTAACCTATCTGAGCCCATTTGTGCTAGGAACTTTGCATCAGTTGTTCTCCTGGTACCTTAACAGCAGTCCTATGAGGCAGTTATTACAGCAATACGGCCTGTTAGGACACTCAGAAGTTAAGCCTGCTTCTGGGTTGTTAGGTTCTTGAACAGGGATGCAACCTTGATCTGTCTGCATTTAAATATGTGAATGTCATTTTATCATGATGAGTAATAATTGCTGTGTTTCAGTGAGAGACCAGACAACTGTTACTGCTTGTAAACCTTGCCAGCTACAGTTTGAGAGTGTTTTATCCTAATGTCTTGTAGAGAGAAATTTCTATAGTTGTAACAAATTACAACCTGCAACAGATTATACATCACTGGCTACTTCTGTAGGAAAAACAGCATATTGGCACAGTACTGTAAAGTGATTCTAATTGACAGTTGAGCTGATCAAAATTACTAATGTGAGTTGGGAAATTTTTTTTTTTTTAAATAAGAATCTCATTCAGTCGCCAAGGCTGGAGTGCAGTGGTATACTCAGCCACCCCAGCGTTGGCCTGCTGGGCTCTGGCAATCCTTCCACCTCAGCCTTCCAAGTAGCTGGAACTACAGGCACGCACTACCACACTTGGCTAATTTTTTGATTTATTGTGGTGACAAGGTCTCATCATGTTGCCTGGACTGGTCTCGAACCCCTGGGGTCAGGCAGTCCTCTCGCCTTGGCCTCCCAAAGTGCTGGAATTACAGGTTTGAGCCACCGTACCTGGCTGGGAAATTTTTATGAATATTCTTTTTTGAGTCAAATTGATAATTTGTAAGAACGGATTTTTCAAATAATACTAGCTTTTAGAAGAAGACTTTCTTATTGAGATTGCAACAGTCGAATGTTTTCCATTGAAAAATGTTATGAGGCAACCATAGCTAGAACTCCTGTTGCATCTTTACTGCCTTTAAATGTGTATACTCCTGTATGTTCCTTTCTGCTTTCATGATAGTAAAAGAGAAAAAATAGTCCTATATGATGAGAGGATTGTTTTCTTCCTTTTATCAGTGCTACATGTCTGGCTCTCTCTCCTTCCACCCCTCTCCCCACCGTGTGTGTGTGTGTGTGTGTGTGTGTGTATGTGTATGAGATTGCTTTCTCTGATTTACCTCTTTCTTTCTCTTTTGGTTTGTCTTTATAGTTTACTTATGCCTTATCTTCCCTGATAGCATGTAAATTTCTCTTGAAAACAACTATTGGCTTTGTACCCCTTTGTAGCATGCACAGACCCTTGCATGACACTTTCTACACAATGAGCACTCACTAAACATTTGCTGGATTTTTTCATTTCTTTAAGTTTGATTATTTTTTGTTCAGTGCTACCCGATGCCGTGAGTACTTCAGGAGGAAGAAGGATCTCTAATAGAGCTTGGAATTATGCAGGGTTTTGAGTCAGCCTTTTCATAGACTACATTTCTGTGATCTTTGCATGAGATAGGTGATGCAATACCAGAGTATATACCTATCTAAGATTCCAATTTTCTTAAACTGTGAAAAAACAGTAAGTACTATAATTATACATTTATTTTCTGCATCTTAGTAATTCTACTGAAAAGGGAGAAAAAAAGCAATTAGAAATCTTTCCAAACTTTTAATGTGAATTTGTTTTTCAGTTAAAATCCATTGCAAGCATATTGAACCCTATTTTAATCCTACATAATTCATTTTATTAACTATGACCAAATAGAACATCTGTTAAAATTCCACAATGTTAGCTTCATGGGAAAAGAAAAAAAAAAATCTGTTTGCTCTTGGAGTTTGTCCATTGTTTTATTGTTCAGCCTTTCAGTAAATGTGTAATGAGACATTCTTATTAATGGGAATATTAAACAAATGAAAATGTAATTTCCCCTTTAGTCATAGAGGTTTATAAAATAAATCACTTAATTCCATTTACATTATTATAACTTCACTGTAGAGATATTCTATGAAGAACATTCTTTAATTCAAGAACCTAAAATTATTATTTCTCAAACCTGGATTTTAGCCACAGTTTTTTATCATCTCTTAAATAAACAAACATTTTTAGGAAGAACAATTCTGTAAAATTTATTAATGTAGAAGTATTACTTTAGCCTTTTAGTGCATGTTTTCTCATGTTTTGTTTATATGAAACCAGCTGTTATTTACTTCTCTCATTCCTTGGACAAATTTTGTTTGCACTGTGAAGTTTGCACATTGGCCATGTTGTCCTGAAGGGGCCACAATTCCTGTGTACATTATTTACTCGGATATAAATGTGATAACATGACTTTTCAGTGTAAACACCTAAGAAAACTATTGGATAAAGGTGGGCATTATCTGTTCATGATTTTAAATGTTGCAATCACAAGCCATAGCGTTGAAATAGCTCTTGGTTGTTCCTTGTGCTTTGCATCCCATTTGAAATATCCTCTTCTAACCAGGCTCGGTGGCTCAGCCTATAATCCCAACACTTTGGGAGGCTGAGGTGAGTGGATTGCCTGAGCCCGCAGGTTGGCGAGACCTCATCTCTACAATAAATCAAAAATTAGCCGGGCGTGGTAGCGTGCACCTGTAGTTCTAGCTACTTGGAAGGCTGAGGCGGAAGGATTGCCAGAGCCCAGCAGGTCGAGGCTGTGGTGACCGGGAGCGTGCCACTGCACTCCAGTCTGGGCGACAGAGTGAGACTCCAACTCAAAAAAAAAAAAAGAAATATCTTCTTCTTTCATCTTTGTGAGTCAGTTCGGATCACATTTAGGCTGCAAATAAGAGAAAATCTGACTACAATGGTTTCACCAAATAAGGATTTTCTTTTCTTTTTTTCCTTTTATAACAAGAAATCTGAAGGTACTCAGTCTAAGACTGGTGTACTGGTTAGATAAGGGCAAGAAGAACCCAGTCTCTTTCATTCTGCTTGGCCAATTTTAATCCCTTTGCTAATGGACTCATGGTCACAAAGTAGCTGCTGTACTTTTAGACATTATAATTCCATTCCAGGCATGAAGAGGTGGGAGGGCAGGGGGCAGTCTTAGCTTTATCTGTCACTTTATTTATCTGGAAAACAAAAGCTTTTCTGGTCTAGACTCCTGAGTCACATGGGAATTGGGAAGTTGAGTTAGGTAGCTTTTCAGTGTCGTAAATGAAGGCAGGCAAATCAGGAGGGTGGAGAGGGGACAGAGACTCTTGTTATTGAGTCACCCTGCAGTCTCTGCCATATTCTGTCCATTCACATCCTTCTGGGTAATGTTTTGTCCTTTCAGAAAGGAAATAATTTCATGCATCTCTAGCTTCAGCCCATACTTGGGCATCATTTTGTTAAGATCCACAAGTACTTGTCTGTACCACGTTTTTTTGACCATTTAATTCTACTCTGTCAACTGTAATGTCCTCTGTTAGTATTCTTTACCTGCCACCTTTGTTCTTGTGGGCATTAGCATGGAAACTCTTCTTTAAAAATTACTTGGTGGTGCCAACTGAAAAATGACAAGGTTAATACATTGGGAAAGGAGAGCTTTATTTCTCAGAAAGGACTGCAACCTTCAGGCGACCATCCTGACAGGCTGGGAAGCATAGTCTTTGGCTAGAAGCCAGAACAGGCACTTCGAGTGAGGTGTGATGGGAACAGGAATTTATGCTGAGTGGGATGGCCAAATAGACATATTAAATAAGCTGTAGGAAGAGAGTCATGCACATGTAGAATGGAGCTTCATGTCCCTTTATGGGTTGCATGTACAAAAGTGGTGGCGTTAGCGTGCTCTGAGGGTGGAGCGCTTGGCTCTCTGACCTCAAAAGGTGAAACAGAGGACACAAAAGCCCTCACGGTGCAGCCTCTGTAAAGTGGCCGGAACTACTCCCTGGTCAGTGGTCTCTTTTCAGGAGGGAATGCTGGTTGGTTGTTGTGTATAAACCACAGGGAGGGGCAGTCACCATGTAGGTTGAAATCAGTGGTGGGACAGATCTTTCCAAAGGGCTGGTTTCTGTTTAACTCTTAGGAAAGAAAGTTTAATGGTGGTTAACAAGGGAGTATAAATAGGTATGTATGACCTCTCATCCCATCATGGCCAGGAGCTCAGTTTTCAAGCTTTCTGTGGAGTCTCTTTGACCAAGAGGGTGTTCATCCAGTAGGTTGAGGGCCCTGGGATTTTATATTTCTCTCTGAAATTATTTTGAAGACATGAACTTACATGAAAGTTACTTATTTTTTATACAGTTTTTATTTTAAAGCTAAGATCTTGGAAGACCTGCATTGATGTATTCGTGTGTAAATACTTTTCTTAAAAAAAATGTAAATAATTTAAAATGGAAATAATGGTTTATATTTACTGAGTACTTAACAGTGTTTCAGTTATTGTGCTAAGTTCTCTGCATATATTATTTCAGGTAACCCTCACAGTAACCCAGAATACAACCCTTACTTTGTAGAAACTGCAGTTTAGTGAGACTGCAACAAGGGAGAGGCCAAGGACTCCAGAGCCCATGATCATAACCATTAGAATGAGCTGTATATTTTGCATTTCACATATAGATACATTTTTCTGGGGAGGAAAATATATGTTTAAAATGAATAGTGTATATTTATATCTATCTATGGTCTTTAAACCTTTAGGTAGGCCTTTATACCAGGAGTTTGGGGAAGATAAGGTCTCAACAAATGGAAGTCTACTTGACATTAAAAATAATTAGAAGACATAAACAAATGTAAGAATCTGCTGTGATAGAAATGTTAAGAAGGGCAGTGGTTTGTGTGTGTTATCCCATGTTTGTGCGTAACATCTGGGTATTAGTTCACGTGTCCTTTCTTTCTCTTAGGGGCTCCAGTGACCACTCTATAGCTAAAAAGATCTACCCTATCCCCGGTTACTCACCTGTTTCCCTAGCATGGACTGTTGTCTGAAATTCTCTTCATTTCTTGTTGTTATATTAATTACCTGCTTTCCTCCCTCCGCTGGAATATATGCATCAGGAGGGCAGAGACCCCCTGTGTTTTATTCCCTACTATGAATCTAGCATGTAGAAGAGTGTGTGACAGCGCTCTCAGAAAACGTAAAATGAACAAACCAATCATACTTCTAATAGTAAGCCAGTTTTAAGTACTTAGATATTTAAGATCCCCAGATGAATTTGACAAGAATTATGGAGTCCTCAATTCCCAGAAAAATTAATGGTTTTCTTCCAAACAAACTTTCTATACTTCCAATGAGGCTAATTGTCTTCTTGTCTTTTCTTATTATATTTCCTGCCTTCTACAAATATCCCTTGTTTTAATTTGATCATTTCTAGTTAAGGTTACTGCTGTAAGTATTTATAGTGCCTGCCAGTTTTTTCCAAATAGTTTTTGAAATGGCATGAAAATAGTAAACAACTTATTCATGAAGACCCTTCATCAGGCTCATTGAATATGCAAATTATGTTCATTGAACACTGTGGGTCAAGAGTTACTCTTGGGATTTCAGTACCGTATACTATCTTATTGTTTGAACAAACACCATTTTATAAGGAATATTAAGAAAGAAAACTTTTTATAAGGCATATTAAGTATTGCAGATCAGAAAGCTGAGGCTTAGAAAAATTTAGTAATACAGCTATGAAGTGGCAGGACTGGAATTTGTGATCAAGTCTGTATTAACCCAAAATGTTTCTTGTTACACTTTGCTTTCTGCTCATGTCTTACAGATCAATTCACTGATAATTCCTCAATGGACTTCTCCTTAAAAACTAGGAAAGTAGGTGGGGCGCAGTGGCTCAAGCCTATATCCCATCACCTTGGAAGGCAAGGCAAGAAGTCTCTACAATAAATAATAAAAAAAAATTAGCTGGACGTGGTAGTTCTGGCTACTTGGAAGGAAAAAAAAAACAACAACTAGGAAAATAAAGTGATGGGGGATGGAGATCAGTAAGACTTGTACCAAATTTGTTGACCTGAAAGGAGAGCTTCAGCATATGGTCTGAGAAAGTAGGGAGGAAAAAGTTGATCATCTTTGGCACTGAAATGGTTTTGGTACATAGTCTAGTAATTAGTGGATGATTTATTGACTAGTGGAGGATCAGAAATTGGTGAGAGACAAGGATTTTTTTTTCCTTTTTGAATATATTCTGCTTTGTTTTTGAACTTGTTCAAGCAAAACTTGTATTAGAAAATAACACGCTAGAGGGCGCACAATACCTGTACTTTAAATGTTAGTGGCCAAAACCTCAGCGTGCACAAACCTGGGAGCTCTTGAGTTGCTTGCCTGGCCCGTTTAAATGAAAATTCAGGAATTGTACTCCACACCTTTAAAATAAAAATTTTAAAGTTTTAAAAAAGAAAGTCCAGATATAATAGTGTTTTCTGATATAAGATGCCTGAATGAATATATTTGTGATATCCTTTGGTACATATATGAACAGAATTCTATTTATTTATTTGGGTTCTAACTTTTAAAAACTTTAACCATACATAAATTCAAAGCTATACAAATGTAGATTAGTAAAATGAGTCCCTGTAGTTCTATCCCCCAGCTTCAGCAATTGCCAGCTTTTGAGCAGTATTGCTCCTTCTATATCCAGACTGACTTACCACACGTCTGTATTATTTTGAAGCACGTCAGGCATTATCTTATTTCATCCAGAGATGCTTCACTGTGAATTTCTGAAAGATAAGAACTGTATATATTAACTTAGCAGAAATGAATGTCAGTTGAAAAAACTGGCAGGCACTATCTTATCCAAATGATCAAGATTAATATCTTAATACTACTGTAGGAAATGTTGATATCATATATCTCTAATATAATGTACCAAGAAGGATACAATATCACTTCTTTGGTCTTGCCAAAAATGTATAATTTCAATTTGATCATGAGAAAACATCAGACAAACCCAAATTGAGAGCCATTTTACAGAATTGTCAAGGTCATGAAAAATAAAGATGAAAGTACTGTCACAGATGGGAGGAGTCTAAGAAGACACAAGTAAATGCCGTGTGGGATTTTGGGTTGGATCCTGGAGCAGGAAAAAGATATTAGGGCGGAAACTGGTGACATTCAAACAAGGTCTGTAATTTAGCAATTAGCATTGCAGTAATATTGGTAGCTGGTTTTGATAATTGTACTCTGGTTAAGTTATTTAACATTCAGGAAGCCAGCAGGATTTGTGTATATGTGATCTTTTTATGCCATTTTTAGTAACTTTTATGAAAGTCTATTAATTGTTTAAAAAAAAAAAAAAAGCTAAAAAAAGACCAGATCTGGACATTGTTTGAAATATTTAGCTTATTCTGAAGTGATCTTCTAAAATCATGATGAGTTAAACTTAAAAATTATTTCTTCTTTTCAACTTTTATCAAAATAATATGTGCAGTTATAATAGTAACATCTCAAATAATGTATAAGGATTTGTAATGAAAAGTAACAGTCTCCTGCTGGGCTCTCTTCATTCTGGTTCCACTCTGACGAGGTAACCTTTTTAAACTTTCTATTTTTAGTTCTTATTACATCCATACTTCTGAATAATATATTTAAACATCTGTTTTTTAATTTGTAATCTTTAGACACACAGTCTTTTGGGTCTTTGGGATGGAAGATATGATTTGGCTCATGTCATACTCCTCCCCAACCCTGTCTCATCCTGGCATTACAGTTGTATAACTGCATTTGTCTGATCATTTTAGAAACTTTGAGTCATAAATTTATGTCTTTGTTTCTTATCCCACATACTTACAGCATCCTATAACTTTCATTTTATATGATGTGGCTGTTACTTCCTTTTTGCTGTCATGTCCTCCTTAACCTGCCAATCCCACTTTCTGGAAAGACTTTCTTGCAGCTGTACTTTCATCCTACATTGAAATGGTTGACAGTTTGATCCTGTCCTTTACCCACAATCACTTCTTACATGATTTTTCTGTATTGATTCTAAAAGTTTAGTACCAATGAACTAGTGTTTGTATTGAGACTTCATGAACGATTGCTAGGCCCAGTAGCGTGCTAGGGTTATATTTCCTTTTGTATGGGTCCTGCATCGAGATGTTTTCGGCATCGGAATCAAATAGACTCCTTTCTTGCAGGCCATCAGTTGCTAAAATTTAACCCTATAATCGAATTTCCTGAATGTTTGGTGCATGAACATTTTTTTTCTTGGCGTTCCTAATTGTCTTTTTAGGAGTGTGTCATTTGACTTTTTCATATATTTAAGTGTGGCAACCTTGAAAACACACTGTCTTTTGTATTACATATCTTTTTCCCTTGAGAATCTTGAACTCTTTCATTCTTTTGTTCTAATCTGGTATGATCATTCACTGTGTCTGAGCTTCTCTTCATTGCCTTCAGTCAGATTTGCTGTTTCCTGAAGGTTACAGAACATAGTGGTTCAGACCATGTGCTTTGCAGCCAGACTGCCTGGGTTCTGACCACAGTCTGCCTTTGCTGAGTTTACAGCTCTGGTACTTCAGTGTCCTCATCAAATAAAAATACTTTAAGACAAGATGAATGTAAGAATATAGCTCATTTATTTAAAGGCCTTTTTTGTTTTCTTCTGATTTTTTTTTTTGGAGGGGTCAAGTAATTATCTTTCTTTAGTGTCTAATATAATTTACAAATCTCTTATTAAAGGCACCCGGTGATAGTCATTCTAATGATTCTTTAGCCTCAAATGAATTTCATGGATTCTTTTTTTTTTTTAAGTAAGAGGGAGTTATATTAATGTTTTGATTTTTAGAGAAGCATGTTGATCTTACCAGTTTAGTGTACATCCTAATTAAGTTTATGTAGTAGGTGATTAAATTGATCTGTGGGAGTCATGATATCTGTTCATGAATCCCAACAAACCTATAATGTTCATCTACCTTTTAAACCATTTTATATTGCTAATAGATATTTCTCTATTTAATACTAGTGAGAAAACTGACCCTCAGTGGTTTAACTTGAACTATATAAAGTACGTAACACTGTTAACAGAGGGCAGAGTCTGACTCTGAATTCTTTGACTGCACTCTATGCTCTTTTCATAACAATGTATATATTTGCTTTTCTCTTTTGGGGCTATGAGTGAGAAAGTTTTAAAATGAATGGTAGCACTTTCATTTTATTTTAATCTCCCTCTCCAACTTTTCATTTTGGAAAATTATATATTATAGCAAAGTTAAAGCATGTCTTTTCTTAAGATTTGCCAATTAACATTTTGCCTCACCTGATTTATCCCTCCTTCTCACTGTTTTTTTTCCCCGAAATATTTTATGTACAGACATTCTGACATTTAATCATTCAGTATTTTAGCATGTCTCCTAAGAATGGGTTTATACTTCCCACAACTACAATACCGTTAGCATACCAAAGAAATTTAACATTGATAACATTAATATGATCTAATATATGATCACTTTTCCCTATTGTCCCAATAATAAAAACCTTATAATATTTTTTCTTTCCTCAAGATCCAGTAAAGGATTATAGATTGCATTTGACATCCACATTCTCATAGAATGCAGAGCACTTGTCCTGTAAACAGTTCTATAATCTGGATTATCTGATTTCCTTATGATTAGATTCAGTTTTTTTTTGGGGGGGAGGTATGAATACTACCTAAGTGGTGTTGGATATTTCATATTGTATTACGCCAGGAGACATATAATGTCTCATACGTGATGACACTAAGTTGAATCTAGTTTGATTAGGTTGGTGTTCTCCAGTTTTCTGTTAACTAAAAATTCAGTTTTTCTTTGTTAAGAAGAAGTAAAACATGGGGTAATATTTTAAGAGCATATGATTTTCCTGTCCCCCAATAATCTTTTACCTAATAGTTTTAACATCTGTGGATGCTTCTTATCAGAAGCATTTATTACATTGGTGATTGCAAAATGATTTTCCCAATACTGTCATTTTTCTATGAATTTATTAGCTGGCATTCTTCTGTAAAGAGTTTCTTCCCCTACCCTCCAAATCTTTTTTTAAAATCCCTATGGACTCATGAATTTTTTTTTTTTTCAGTACAAAGAGTTTTTTATTGACATTGTAAGAAACATTTTTTTTCTTTGTTACAAAAAGACTAAGTGGTTCTGAAAGCAAAGGTAGAGTTCATCTGTGGCTGGGCTGCAGCCCCCTGGGTTTGAGGCAGGCGCAGAACATTGTGGGGCTGCAGGCTTATCCGAGGACTGCCCGGAGCCGGTCACATCTGAACACTATGCCTACAATACTTAAATGTATTTACATGTGTTTTTCTTTTCTTTTCTTTTCTTTTTTTTAAAAAGGATTACACATTTTATTTTTTAAAAATCTAAAAAAAGTGAAAAAAATGAACTTGTATTTTATCTTACACGTCTGCAGGATACACAAGGGTAACTTGTCAGAAGAGAACATCCTCCTATCGGTTTAAAACAACACAGGAAACCAGGTTACAAGACAGCTCAGACTCTGCTACAATCGTGTGCTCTCTGGCCCATGTGCACACAGCCTTGGAGCGCTGACTGGGCAACACTGACTGGTCCCTCTCATTGAAAAGAGTAACATAAAATAAGGCACATACATCGCAAGAATCAAAACTTTGTGGTTCAAGAGGACAAGCCAATGTGTGAGGAGTGTGGGGGTGGTCAGTTTAGTTCTTGAGAAAAATAAAATAAAAATGGTTGAAAAGTAAAAAGAAGTTTAACACAGACATTAGGGAGTACCATGTATGAGCCTGGTTTTTTTATAAAAGGCAGGATGTTGACACTAGTGGGTTGGTATTCCCTTTCTAAATGCATAGGTTAGAGAAATGGAGAGAGGGCTGGAGACTGGGGGTGGGTCCCAGGATATAAGATGCCTAGTCTACAGAGAGCCCATGTCTTGACAGGAGACTGCTATGTGACCTCAAAAGACCCTCCTTCCACTGGACTGTCAGGACAGACCATCAAAATCCTGGAGAAGTATACTTTCTTCTTTCCTCCATCCTTCTGAAATTTCCACTTGAGAGAAGCCAACTATTGAGCTGAAACCCGTGTCTCCTGCAAATCTAAAAGCAGTAGCAAGAAAAAGAAATATGAAGAGAAGAAAGTAAAGAAAGGGGGAAACCCAGAAATTAACTTGAAACCCAAGGAAAAAGCAGATGTACAAGATGACAGTAGTGTTTGTCCCAATCACTGTCCATCCCTCCAGAAAGGACGCAGTTGATATGGGAAATTATGGTAACTGAGAAATGCAGATGGCTTCCAAGAATACTACCCAGAAAGGCCTCTGATGGAGGAAGCCAACATGGAGCCCATGCCCCCTGCTCCTTGATCAATGAGTATACAGCACCTGGGCTCCATGCTTTGAAACTAAGGGTAGGAAAGGGATTAGAAAAGGATTGGGAAAACTTACTAGAGTCTGTGAGATAAAACCAGGAACTGGGGGTTTGGAGATGTGTGGAAAAGTGAGATTGGGTCTCTGATTTTGTGACATCCTCATGACCTGTTTCAGAAACACAGAGACAGTCTTGCTTTTTCAGCTAAAAAGTGGCAGAGATGCTATTCTCCAGAGCTCAGATCAGTAGTTCTCTTTTGTTTTGGGGCTGTTCTTAATTCAACAAAGGTGCTAGAGGAGGCGGAAGCCCTCTTTGGTGGAGGTCAAAAGGCTTGGGAGAAGAATCACAGCATCCTCACATCCTCTGTTAAAAACCCTATGGACTCATGAATTTTTTTTTAACAGCTTCGTTGAGGTATAATTCATGCAGCCGACAGTTTACTAATTTAAAGTGACAGTTCAGTGGGTTTCAGTGCATTCACGGGTATGTGAAATCATCACCACAGTTGTGATTCTTTTTCAGTTATTATAGTCTATTACCATTATTATTCTTTTGATGCTTAAACTGACCCAAATGGCCAGTGGGAGCCTCTTCAGCCTACTTGTCTGTTCTTGTGATGTTTCCTCATTAGCTTTAAGAACCTCCTTACTGGCAAACCAAGGTGTCTCAGTCTTATCTTGTGTTCTTCCTGCCCCAGTCCTTCGGTCAGCACTTCAAGGAGCCCTAGATGCCTTTTGGTGAAGAGTGCTGTTTCAAAACCAAGATCTGGACTGTAGGTATATCATTGCATCTAGATTTTTTTATTGAGTAGGAAAAAAAATTTTTCATCGCCTCCAAACTCCCTTGTGCTATCCCTTTGTCATCATACCCATTTTCCTACTTTTTAATCTGCTGGCAACCACTGATTTGTTCTTCATTACTATAGTTTTTTCTTTCTGAGATGTCAGTTAAAAGCCATCATATAATATTCAACCTTTTCAGACTACTTTCTACTACTCAGTCTTTGAGATTCACCCCAGTCATTGCCTATATCAATAGTTTATTCCTTATTATTGCAGGGTAGTTTTCTATTGTTTGGATGTATGGTAGAATACAAAAATGGTTTGTGTTTATCCATTCACCCATGGAAGGACATTTGAGTTCTCTCCAGTTTGGGATTATTATGAAGATAATTACTGTAGAGAATCATGTGTAAGTTTTCATGTGAACATAGGTTTTCATTTCTTTAGGGTAGATACTCAGGAATGGGATTGCTGTGTCATATGGTAAGTGTACATTTAACTGTACTAGAAACTGCCAAACTCTTTTCTGTAGTGACTATGCAATTTTGCATTCTCATCAGCAGTATATGCTCAGTGCTTGGTAGTCTCAGAATTTTTTATTTTAGTCATTCTAGTAGACGTATAAAAATATCCCACAGTGTAAGTTTTAGTTTTCATTTCCCTAATGGCTAATGATATTGGACAATTTTTCATATGCCTATTTACCATATTTATGTCTTTTTTTTAGTGAGATATGTGTTTGAGTCTTCTGCCCATTTGTAGTTGGGTTATTTCTTTTGATGTTTTGAAAATTCTCTACATGTTTGGGATACTTGTCATTTATCTAATTTGCAGATATTTTCTGATAATCTGCAGCCTGTATTTCCCTGAATAGCGTTTGCAAAGTAAAAGTTTTAAATTTTGGTAAAGTACAATTTATCATCTTTTTCTTTTATGAATTGTACTTTGAATGACATGTCTAGGAACGTTGCCTAACTCTAAGTCATCAAAATTTTCTCCTATGTTTTCTTCTAAAAGTTTTATATTTTTATATTTTACACTTACTTCTGTGATCTATTTTGAGTTGATTTTTATTTAAAGGGCGACGTTTTAGTTCAAGGTTTGCTTTTTGCATATAGATGTCTAATTGTTCCAACAGCATTTTTTGAAAAAATTATTTTTTTCTCTACTGAAATGCTTTTGCACCTTTGTAAAAATTCACTTGGTCATATTTATATGGTTTGAATCTGGAACAAATATATGTTCGTTTCTTACTGTGTGCCAAGCAATGTCTTTGCTTTTCTTTTTTCTTTTTTTTTTTTTGAGTTGGAGTCTCACTCTGTCACCCAGACTGGAGTGCAGTGGCCGCTCCCGGCCACCGCAGCCTCACCTGCTGGGCTCCGGCGATCCTTCTGCCTCAGCCTTCCGAGTAGCTGGAATTACAGGCATGAGCTACCACGCCCGGCTGATTTTTTGATTTATTGTAGAGATGAGGTTTCGCTGCCCAGGCGGGTCTCGAACCCACGGGCTCAGGCAGTCCACTCATCTCAGCCTCCCAAAGGCACGGGATTACAGGCTGAGTCACTGCTTGCTTTTCTTTATCTACTCAAGTATTTGTTTTCATATTTTTGAACATCCTAGTTGTGAAAGATGGTGTTTTGATTTTTAAGACATTTCCCTTTGTTTCTTTTTTTAATGGTTAAGACAGTAGGTCTTATGATGTATATTCTACCACAATTTTAATTTTAAATTAAATTAAATTAAATTTTTTGTTTTTTAGTTGGAGTCTCACTCTGTTGCCCAGACTGGTGTGCAGTGGCACGCTCAAGGCCACCCCAGCGTCAACCTGCTGGACTCCGGCGATCCTTCTGCCTCAGCCTCCCAAGTAGCCAGAATTACGGGTGCATGCTACTGTACCTGGCTAACTTTTTTCATTTTATTGTAGAGATGAGGTCTTGCCAAGTTGCCCAGACTGGTCTCAAACCCATAGGCTCAGGCAGTCTACTCATCCTGGCCTCCAAAAGTGTTGGGATTACAGTCTGAGCCACTGAGCCCAGCCTCACAATTTTTTATTTTATTAAATTTTTTATTTTAAAGATATGGGATACAATTCAGGTTTAGGTATTCAAATGTTCATTATGCAGGTACCCTCGTTGATGAGTTGTACCACCCCTTCCCCTGGCAGTTTCCCACTAATGCCAATCCCACCTCCCCCGCCTTCCCTGGAAGTTTCCCACTACTGCTAATCCCTTTCTTACAGTATTATGATAATTGTTCAAGGTCTGCTTATGAGTGAGAACATATGATACTCTGTTCTTTGTTTCTGTGATAGATCACTGAGTATGATAGACTCTAAATCCATCCAAGTTGCTGTGAAGTGCATGTTTTTCCTCCTTTATGACTGCATAATATTCCACTGTGTGTATGTACCACATTTTAAAAATCTAGTCCAGTTTCCATGGGCAGCAAGTTGGTTCCATGTTCTTGCTATTGTGAATAGTGCTGCAGCAAACGTGTGTGCAGGTATCTTTTGTGTAGAGTGATTTGAGTTCCTCTGGATATATTCCCAACGGGGATTGCTGGGTCATATGGAAGGTCAATTTCTAGTTCTTTCAGAAATGGAAAACAGTGTGTTTCTTTTTCTTTTTTTGAGTTGGAGTCTCACTCTGTCGCCCAGGCTGGAGTGCAGTGGCATATTCACGGCCACCCCAGCGTTGACCTGCTGGACTTCAGCGATCCTTCCACCTCAGCCTTCCAAGTAGCTGGAACTATAAACGTGTGCTACCATCCCTTCTAATTTTTGATTTATTGTAGAGACGAGGTCTCCCCAAGTTGCCCGGGCTGGTCTCGAACCCTCAGGCTCCCAAAGTCCTGGGATTACAGGTTGAGCCACTGAGCTTCACCTGTTTCTTTTTCTTAACTGACATAATTTCTGTCTAAAAAAAAATCTCAAAACTTATGTGTCTCCCATCTTTCCCCCCCAAACTCTGTATTTGTTTGTTTTTTTAATTAATAGGAAGGACTGACTAAAGACATTCTAAAACTTAGGTATCTTTCATCTTTTTCCTTCTCTATTTTTCTAAGAATGCCTATCTTCTGTATTATTATACTGTGAATATGTATACATTAGTGGGTTCAAAACTCAGTTCTTCACCTACTTTGACTCAGAATATAGTTAATATTTATATATATATATACATATTGCCACTAGTTCTTCTTATTGCTGTTATATTATCATATAGTATGAGTAATCTAGGTATTTGCCTACTTGAAGAAAGAAAAGGTGCTGTGTATTTTATTTTATCAAGCACAAAGCATCTTTGCTTTGAGTTATCTTCTTTATAATCTCTTAAAAAATATAAGACCTACAGTGACTTACCAAAATTATTCATTTACTTTGTGTGCTGAAGACAAACCTAGAACCAAAATTATTTGACTCTTATTCAAACTGCCTTCCTAGAAAGGAAACACTACAGACCGTGGAATTAATGTCAAGCTTTTAATGCAGAAGACAAATTTGTACTCTATAGCGCAAAAGAAATTCACTGTGGTGGTGGCAGGAACAATGTTACTACTGAATTGTTGACCCAGTAGTTTTTAGCTTATCTGAGAACATTAATGAGATGAGTGTGGGGTACAAAGCTATAGAGTTAGCAGTGTGAATGGGACAGAAGAGATCAGAGATTTTACTCTGAGGTAGCTTTTTTCATTTGTGTGTGGAAATGCAGGGATATGTATTTGTTAAGTGGTTTATTAGTAGGTGAACATCCAGTAGTTGAAAATTAAGAGTGCTGGTGCTGGCAAGGTAGGAATGAGTGGTCAGAGAGGGAATCCTTGTCTCTGAGTGAGTTGAATTTTGGGTAATCCTTTTAGGAAACGTAGAAATAGGAAGGGCAGAGTAATGGAATTGGTATGTTGATATATTGGAAACATTATTTTTAAAGATATATGCTTAACTACCTTCAAATGTTTTTTACTTGTGCTTCAAGTGGTACTAAAATATTGAGCTTGGATTTCCTGCCTGGAATCACGTGCACCAAACCTCCTTTGGGGTTGGCATTTTTGTTAATTCTTTTTTAATGTCTGTCTTGCTTCAAGTTAGAGGGGATAAAATAGAGTGGCAAGCCAAGATGGAATTTGTTTGGAAGGCTCTTTGTAATGTTCTCATGTAAATTATAGAAATGGGTTTTTCATTAAATAGAAAAACTAAAAAAAAAAAAAAAAACAACCCCCAAAACAAAAAACTCTCTGGTACCAGATCCCTTCCATCCCCCTCAAATCATGGGACTATTAGCTAATTAACATTGTGTTTAATACTTAGTGACCTGTTTACTATCTTTTTAAAATTGATTACCACAAGTAACTGTTATAGGAAAATCTCTGTAGCAAATGTGGCCATAAGATTCAAATATGTGGATAATAAAGGGTACATTTTGCTCTTGACTATAGTGTGGGATTTCATAATAAAAGATCTTGAATGAATTGACTTCCGTAGCAATTAAAAAATAAAAGTGCAGGGAGACACCCCGTGTCAACAAGGGTGCCTGAACAATGCATATTTGTAAACCTAATCCTTAACTGTACCCCACAATTTTAAAATAAAAAATTCAAAAAAAAAATAAAAGTGTTAACCTCTTATCAGGACACTTTACTGCAGTCCCTTATGTTGAAATGAAGTTAGATATATGCTGAATCTTATAACTAATAATTGGATAACAGAAAAAAAATGCTGACTTCATCTCATGCAAATCAAAACCCCCAAATAACTTACAACCCATTTCACAGCTTAGACATGTTAAATATGTATCACACAAGTTTTGGGACTTTTTCTGGTGCTATTCAGTATATGTGACTTTATCAACTTGGACTAGCCTTTGCATTTTCTCAAACGTGCTCATGCATGTGTTTTAAAAACTATTTTTTATGTTCTATTTCTTAGAGAATTGGAGCCATCAAAGTTGGCAAGCATTAAGTATGCTAATTAGTTCAACATACTGACCAATTCTCTGAATTATTAGTTCAAAGAAGCATGTGGACAGGGATGAAATTAAATTTGGGCATTTTTCACTCTAGTTGTTTTAGGATACTGAGGTTTGCTTTGATCTGTAAATAACAGATGCTTTTTCATGCATGGTTTAGGGTACATCAAACATGTTAAAAACTTTGTCTCAGATTTAGGACTCATCATTCTTATCCTGAATTGGATATGCACACTTTTAACCACAGCTATTTTAGAAAAAACTTTTGCATTCGTGTTTGATACTTAAAGCAAAGATATTTAATTTTTCCTGATATACATATGTTAGCTTTATTTTTTTAAAAATAAACTGGTGTTGGCCAGGCATGGTGGCTCAAGCCTGTAATCCCAGCACTTTAGGAGGCCGAGGTGAGAGGATTGCGTGAGCCCATGGGTTTGAGATCAGCCTGGGCAAATTGGCGAGACCTCATCTCTACAATAAATCAAAAAATTAGCCAGTCGTGTTAGCACCCACCTGTAGTTCCAGCTACTTGGAAGGCTGAGGTGGAAGGATCACCTGAGCCCAGTAGGTTGACTCTGGGGTGACCATGAGTGTGCCACTGCACTCCAGCCTGGGCAATAGAGTGAGACTCAACTCAAAAATATAAATAAATACATAAATAAATATATAAATACTAAATAAAATAAAAATAAACTGGTATAAAATAGTTATAAAGCAGTACATAAAATTTACTTTATTAATTGCTAAGATATATTGACTTATTTAAATATCAGTTTTAAGAGTAAAAGCTTAGGCAACTATGAAAGCATAAAGAGTATGTGTTTATTTGTATGTATATGAATACACACACTTATATAGTGTGTGTGTGTATATATATGTTTATGTACTTTTAGATATCTGTGTAATGCAGGTAAATATCTGTTTTATATTTATTAGCCAAATATTCTAATTTTAATAATTATGTAATGACTAGAATTAAGATCAAACCTAGTAGACTGTCCAGAGACATTGTTTTTAACTTAAGTTTCACAAATTTACTACCTCTTTTGGCTGTTATGGGGGAAGATTTTAGAATCTGGAAGAATTATTGTAAGAAATGATGCCAAATGGATGGCAGAAGGGTTGAGAGAGACAAAGACTGAGAGGGCAAGAACTGAGAAGTCTTGGGACCCCCCTTTTCCACTCTCCCTGATCAATCCCTTGATTCTCAGCCTATTATGGAATGCAAGGAAGCCATATGACAACAGTCTACACTGTCCTCCAACTGTGTAACCCTTCTGTTTAGAAATAATATTAGAAACAACGTTTGGCATTGATTCTAGAACTGAGATACTATTTTGTTTAGTAAAGTCTTTTTTTGGCCGTTAAACTATATGAGGTTTTACAATGCATTCCATTTGTGACTGTTCTTTATCAAAATATTACTGTTACTGTAACAGTAGCTTCTTTAGTCCATCAGACATCAGGATACTGAAGTTCTGGTTGTAATTTTGCCACTTACTGTCTTGTGCCCTTTGACGTTGTTTAATCTCCCTGAGCATTTATTTCCTCATTTTTAAAATGATTGGTAAACTGTGACCTGTGGGCCAAATCCAGACCATAGCCTGTTTTTGTAATAAAGCTTTATTGGCATGCAGCCACCTTCTTTCATTTATGTATTATCTGTCTGCTTTCACACTACAATGGCAGAGTTGAGTAGTTGTGACAGAGACTGTATGGCCCACAAAACCTAAACAATTTATTATCTGGCTTGCAGAAAAAGTTTGCTGAATCCTGGGCTAGATCATCTCTAATGCACTGCCTGGATGAGATTTCCTTTGTGACAATTTCTTTTTAATTCTGAGCATCAAAAGTCTTTATTTCTATTAAGTATATAGTATACTATTTGTCCATTACCAGCTTTGCTAATCATCAAGAGAAAATATTGAGTAGATTATTGGTTCTCACAGTGCAGTCCCTAGACCACTAACAGCAGCATCACCTGGGAACTTATTAGAAATGCACAAGCTCAGGCCCCGCCCCAGGCCTTCTGAATCAGGAACTCTGGGAGTAGGGCCCAGAATTTGTGTTTTACACCCTCCAGGTGATTCTGATGCATACTGACATACGAGAACCTTTGGACTAGATGATATCTAGTTCAGTTAAAAGATGTTCTCTTTCTGTTTTGAAATAAAGAAAAACTTAATAACTACAGCCATTTGGTAGATATTTCAGGAGAAAAATTTTTTGTGTGTTATTTCAGAAACTGGTAAAATTAATATTTTTTAAATTCAGTAAAACCTTTAGTCCTAAATTGTGAATTTTTTTCTCTCTTCTTTTTTTTTTTTTTTTTTGAGCCAGTGTCTCACTCAGTAGCCCAGGCTGGAGTGTAGTGACATGATCGTGGCTCACTGCAGCCTCCTGGGCTCATGCAGTCCTCCCACCCCAGCCTCCCAAGTAGCTGGGACTACAGGCATGCACTACAACACCTGGCTACTTTAAAAAATTTTTTTGTAGAGTGTCTCATTATGTTGCCTTAGCTGGTCTCAAACTCCTGGCCTCAAGCAATCCTCCTGCCTCAGCCTCCCAAAATGCTGGGATTACAGGCATGAGCCACCATACCTGGCCAAATTGTGAATATTTTTTAAATGAGAAATTCCTGAAAGACACATCTGTGTCACCTTCTTCATGATATTTGTAATGGACAAAAGAAAAGTAAACAATGTGATTGATTTCTTTGTGGAGTTTTCTTTCTTTCTTTCTTTCTTTTTTTTTTTTTGAGTTGGAGTCTTACTCTGTTGCCCAGACTGTAGTGCAGTGGCCGCTCCCGGCCACCGCAGCCTCTACCTGCTGGGCTCTGGCGATCCTTTACACCTCAGCCTTCTGAGTAGCTGGAATTACAGGTGTGCGCTACCACGCCCAGCTGATTTTTGATTTATTGTGGAGATGAGGTCTCGCCAAGTTGCCCAGGCGGGTCTCGAACCCGCGGGCTCAGGCAATCCACTCACCTCAGCCTCCCAAGGCACTGTATTACAGGCTGAGCCACCGAGCCCGGCTGAGTTTTCTTTTTTTTGATGGGAGATTACTTTGAATTACTTTTTTTATTTTGTATTTTATTTTATTTTTTGAGTTGGAATCTCACTCTGTTGCCCAAGCTGGAGAGCAGTGGCATACTTACAGCCATCCAGCGTTGACCTGCTGGGCTTCAACGATACTTCCGCCTCAGTCTTCCAAATAGCCAGCACTATAGGCGTGTGCTACCATGCCCAGCTAATTTTTGATTTATTGTAGAGACAAGGTCTCACCAAGTTTCCCAGGCTGGCCTCAAACCCACGGGCTCAGGCCATCTACTCGCCTCAGCCTCCCAAAGTGCTGGGATTACAGGCCGAGCCACTGAGCCTGGCCTACTTTGAATTATTTTAAAACTGATTTTTAATAAATGGTTTTCAGAATAAAGGAATTACATTAAGAATTATTTTGCTTCTAAAGAGAATATTTGAAGAAAAGAGCATTAGAGCATTTAAAGTCTGTAACAACCTGTCTGTTGCTGGATTCTTGGCCATTTTAAGTGAGATCAAGGTTGGATTGACTTTCCTCAGTGCTAAATGACACTAGAAATGAGCACCAATCAGAATACTTATCTGTTAGGAAGGATCACAAACAGTGCTTTGTATTCAACCTCTAAAAGAGGAATAGCAAAATTGTACATGTCAAGAAAGCATTACAGGATGACATTGTCATTTGGAGAATTGCTTTCATCTTTGAGATATCTCACACCTGCTTCATTTGGCACTGAATGTTTCCATTTCATGAAAAAGTCTTTTCCCTCCCCCAAAACCTAAGGCATATAAATGCAGTGTGCTAACAAGGGAAAAGTTTTAAAATAACAGCTTACTTAAAAGTGCCATAAACAAAATCTCAGGGTATGTAAACTAAGTTAACTAATTTTATTTTGTTGAAAAGAGGTCCTTAGTGTGTGTGTGTGTGTGTGTGTGTGTGTGTGTGTGTGTGTGTGTGTTTGTGTGTGTGTGTGTTTGTGTGTGTGTGTATGTACATGCACACACGCGAATACATGTATACATACTTGTTTTACTATATATGCTTATACATGTATATATCCACTTCATTTGATGATGTGTATGCATGTTTACCTGTCCTTTTTCATACATATGTATATTTAAAACACTGCATAAATACAACAAACTTTTTTTTTTTGAGTTGGAGTCTCACTGTCGCCCAGACTGGAGTGCAGTGGCACACTCAAGACCACCCCAGCGTTGACTTGCTAGGCTCAGGCGATCCTTCCGCCTCAGCCTTCCAAGTAGCTGGAACTACAGGCATGCACCACCACGCCTGGCTAATTTTTTGGATTTACTGTAGAGACGAGGTCTCGCCAAGTTGCCCGGATGGGTCTCCAACCCGTGGACTCAGGCAATCCACTCGCCTTCGCCTCCCAAAGTGCTGGGATTGCAGGCTGAGCCACCGAGCCGAGCCACAACAAACTTTTTTTATATACAATCCTCTAATACTGTTTTTTAATTGCTTCTAAAATCTGTATTAACCCTCAGTAGCTCTAGGCCATATTTATTATGCCAGCTCTTTTTACTTTTCTCCTTTTTTAATGCACAAAAGATATGTGATTTAAGGGGATACAGAATTGTGTATGTGTGTGCAGGTGTGTATGCATGTTTGTAGAGTAAGAGTTAAATGTCTCTAAATAATACTGTGTTAAATTCTGCGAAGTCTGCTTGTCTTCAGGGAAACTGGTTTGGATTTTGGGGTTATAGGTGTTTTTATTTTTAATGTAACATCATGGTTGTTTGACTCTCATCATAGCTGCTTGTATAACTTCTTGAGAAGCTTCCTCATGCTGGAAGTTTTTGAAAAAGGGAATATTTATTTGCTTCAGCTTTTCAGGGAATGGTGTTGGTCTTCTTTTTCACATTTTATGGATGACACATTTGGCTATCCCTGGGCAAAATCCAGTTAAAGATAATAGTATTTACTATTTAATGAACTACCAGACTTTTGAACCATCTGGAACTTTATTTTCTTTGCACACAGCATCTGAGTTTCAGCTGTTAGCGTTTCTCCTTTGCTCTGGGAAGGGTCAATTGCTTTTAAAGCCTTTGATGGTTGCTGTGTCAGCCCTTTTCATATTTTCAAAATGCCCGTGTAAAAGGACTTTTCATCCATTCGCGCTGATAATTCTTTTGAACTTGAGGTTTGAACCAAACTAATCAAATTTAATTATAGCTCAAATCCCGTTACAGTGAACTCCACTAGACTTCTTCTAGTCTGTCTTTTTTTTTTTTTTTTTTCTGTTATACTGGAATTCATCCATTGCCAGTATTACTTGAAATGAGTGGGCCATTGACTGCAGTTTGGAAACCTTTTGTAATGGCCAGATTTTTGTTATAGTAACATTGGTAATATGATTTGAACTTTATTCCTTTGCAAAGGAAACATTGAATTAGTCACAAGTAAAATTTTTTGTTCTTTGCATATATTTCAGGTGACCTTTTCCCATTCATCTTTAACAGCTTGAACAATTAAAAACTACTTTCTTAAAAATTCTTTGGTTTTGTTGTTGCTGGTGTTTAGCTTTTGTTTGTTTAAAGATCCAAAATTGAATTTAAATACATTCTCCTAGGGTTACCACCATGGTTTATGTGTATTTGTCCGACATTTTGAGAATTGGATTTTTTTTCCTTTCCGCTTCATTAAAAAAAAATTTTTTTTTGAACAGTATTATTTCCTGGAGAGAAAGTTGGAAATATAAATATTTTAGAATGCAGCATATATTAAAGGAAGGTGGACTATTACTGATATTTTTAGTGCTTTCTTCAAAATGATTGCTAACATATGTATATTATATTTTAGTATCTTGTTAAATTCACCTGTTAATCTGTATTTATGCTTCTGTATGTACAGGGTTCCCCCCCAAACATGGTTTAAAATTCTGTCTATTATCAAACTAGGTTTTGTTTGGATTTCTAAGCAGATTTGAGAGTAATGGCATTTAAAATACTTTAAGTTGCTTTTCATGTATAAATAAAGTATATACATTTTTATAAATTGGACTAATTTTTGGCCTGCAAGAATAAAGTGACAGAATTCATTCTAGTTTTCAGAGCATTTGATTCTGAAATGGAAAATAGTGTTCATGAAGAAGGACAAATAGCAGAGTTCCTAGTAAAGGAGAAAATGGACTTTTCTGTTTAAAATTCAACTCACAATTGCCTGTTTCCCTAAATTTATTATTGCAAGATCTTGTTTTAAAATGAAGTGAAATGTGTGTGAAGTTAATATACATACCAACTGCTTTGAAGCATAATTTTACTTGCCAAGTTATTACAGATATAAAGAAATTTTAGCAATAATGCTGCCACATATTCATGCCATAAATCTCTGTTGGGTTTTAGAATTGTTTGCTGCAGTTCCCACTCTGGTTGGAGGCATGGCCAATTCTTGCATGCCTTTTGATTTAAATGCCAGAGTGTGACATCTGCATCTGTTTATTAGTATTCCTATCCAAAATACCGTTAGGAAAGTAAAACTTCGACTAATGAGAAGGACTGGATCCTACTAGGCCATCATAATTTCTAGAGAGCAGGGGGCTAAGCTTTTCATTTAAGAAGATGTTTCCACATCTATATTTGTTTAGACAGTATACCTTGAGCATTATTTTGGTGTTTTCTTATCTAAGTGTTGCCATTAAGAACTTAAGTGGATGAATCATTTTATCTATAGTTACGGGTGGTGAGAGATACAGAAGTAAATGCCTACAGACATAAGCAAGAGAATCATGACAGGTGGTGGTTAGGAACAAGGACTCTGAAGGTAGCCTGTCTGGGTTCAGATCTCTTGAGAGTTATTTAAACTCTCTTGTCTTATTTTCTTCTTCTGTAATAAGAGGACAATGATAATAATAATATCTACCTCATAAGGTTGTTGAGCAGATTATAAATGTACATATAAAGTCTCAGGACAGTGCCTGAAATATAGTCCTGTATAAATCATACCATTTATGTTATTGTTTTGATGATAATGATAATGATGTTACTGGTAGCTTCCCTGAAACTTATTAGCTTTGTCCAGGTCCTCATTTCGCTCCAACCTGAGTGTCTGTAATACTCCATCTGACATGCATAGCGTATCCTGAACATACACTGAATTCAGCTCATTTTGGAACCTTTTCGTTTGCCCTTTTTTTTATTTCCAGACTATACATTTCAAAGAGGTGGTCCAAAATGTTGGACCCATAAAGTTTCTAAAAACTATAAGCCAATGTGTTAAAAATAAGTGGTTTTATATATAGATCCAGATATCCAAGTTTTCTTGGAAAATCTGTCAGTTTGGGACCTGTTTTCCTGCACAGCAGCAGTTGTCTAGCGTCGAGGAGCAGCTGCCTCTTCAGACAGAAACTGTGCTCTCCAGATCACTTAGAGTCTCTGCCATGTCCTTTTGTTTTGACACTTTTCCTCACTTCAGCCATTTATATCATTGGTTAGACCATGTAGTACTTACTTCCTGCCAGTGGTTTTATCTAAGCAGTGGTTCTCAGCTACGTGTTCTGTATACTCTTGTTCTACCAGCCTCTCAGTGGTAGGTCACTGGATTTTGATCAGTGTACAAAACATACATTTGTTAAAATCAAGTATGCATAATAGTATTTTGGCTTTGACTGTCAGAAGGAACACTGAGCTGTGCAGATGTGTCTGTGCTATTAGGGCTGGATACAGCTTGGTGAAAATAAGAAGTGAAAAATGTAGCATTTGTTTAAGTTCAAGCCACAGAAAAGCGATTAAAGCCCACGCTAACAAAAATTAGAATATGGGAGAGCTTTGCCTTTTGAGTGTGAAAGAGAGCACAGCTGGGCAAGCCACATTGCCAAGTGTCATAGTGCGAAGAGGTCAACAAGGATAAAGAGGGATAACTGATGTATTAAAGCAGAATTTAAGGGTCTGATGATTCTGTGTCATGGGGACTTCCCTGGGCAGTGTAGGATATATAGCAGCATCTCTGGCCTTTACCTACTAGATGCCAGTAGCACCTCTCCTGAGTAGTGACAATTAGATGTCCCCTGGGGAGGGAGAGAACAACATGGAAGACATTATTATAAAATAGTAGTTATCATGCTTTAGTTACCATGGACATCTTTAGTGCTGCTTTTAGTCTTTGAATCTTTTCAAATAGTTGCTTTAAACCTTACTTTTTAAAAACATGCTGTATTTATTTTTGCGGGCATTTTATTGCAATAGCAGAAAGAAGAGATATTCTTCCACTCTCCCCCCTACAGTCAAGCCCAACTGCTAATATGAAGATGCCACTTGACAGACTTGTGAGGGAACAGCTAAATGTGCTGGAGTAAGCAGCTCTCACCCTCTTCTGCTGCTCATATACCCTGTGAGCTGGGAAGATCTGTTCCCTCTCTGCATCTTGGCTAGGAAATGAGGTGTCTGGAACAGAGTATCAGTAAGATGCTTTCTAGGTAACATTTAGGCAGTGAGTCAGAAAACACTAGAATTTCTGAAACTTTAACAGCTAGTCAAGATCGTTTAACTGGTGTCCCACATTTTTCACTCCACTGAAATAACTTCAGGAAGGTGTCGTGTAATATCAGGATTACTTACGGGGAATACCTAGAGGTGCTTTCGATGACTTTATTAGTTTTCTGTTGCTAGGTAATGAATTACCACAAACTTAGAGGCCTAAAACAACGTATGTTTACGATCTCACAGTTCTGTAGGCCAGCAGTCTACATACTGCGTGGTCTAGTTCTCTGCTCAGTGTTCCACGCGACGGCAGTCTAGGTGTTGGCAGAGACCGCAGTCTCATCCAAGTGGGAGGTCCTCTTCCAAGTGCAAATGGCAGTTTGCAGATTTCATTTCTTTGTGGCAGTGTGACTGAGGTTCCTGCTTTCTTATTCATTATTGGATGGGACCCTGCTTGGCTTCCAGAGGATGCTCTCAGGTCCTTGCCATATAGCCCCTCCATAGGCCTTTTTACAGCACGGCAGTTTACCTCTTCAGAGCCAGAAAGAAAAACTCTCACACTTCAGATCTCTAGCCAGGGGCCAGTTTTTCTGAGGACACTCACGCTGGAAGTCCCAGCCACCCAGGTTAATCTCCATCCTGATTAACTCAGAACCAACTGACTGAGGGCCTTACAAGTACAAAATCCCTTCACCTTTGTCTTGAAATGCAACTTAATGGCAGGACCCTGCTCCAACCTATTCACAGTCCCATCCACACTCGAGGGGAGAGGATTATACAGGGCATGTACACAGGGAATGAGAATTTTGGACCCTACCATCATGACTGTTTATTTAAAAGGATTCAGGAGCATACCTTTTTTTAGATCTCATATCTAAGATAAAAGCTTATATTTTTCTTATTGTGTGATGGTCTCTGAGCTTCTGCTAGGTGTTTTGTGTTGTTTGTATATATGCTGTTGTACTGGAGTATTCTGTAATAACTCTTGAGTGTTGAATATGCTAATTGGATACATACTACATGGTACACTGGTGCTTTCAAGAACCATTGAGGTATCGAGTATTCGGGATTCTTTGTTCACTAATACATTTTTTTTTTTTTTTTTGAGTTGGAGTCTCTGTTGCCCAGGCTGGAGTGCAGTGGCATGCTCACGGCCACCACAGCCTCGACTCGCTGGACTCAGGTGATCCTTCTGCCTCAGCCTTCCAATTAGCTGGAAATACAGGCATGCGCCACTGTGCCCAGCTAATTTTTTGATTCATTGTAGAGATGAGGTCTCGCCAAGTTGCCCAGGCTGGTCTTGAACTGGTGAGCACAGGCAGTCCTCTCACCTTGGCCTCCCAAAGTGCTAGAATTATAGCCACTGCACCTGACCTCACTGATACGTTCTTGAAAATGCTTCTAGAATCATTATATCCAGTCTCCTTTTTCTCTTTACATGGAACTGACTGACTGTTTTGTGGGTAGAATTCTAGGGTTGCTGGATGCAGAACTATGCAGTTTTCAATACTGTGTAAAAGTCTCCTGCTTATCAAATGAACTATGATAAAAATTGACATATTCATACCAAGAAGATGATTGATGACATATATTATGATATAGGGTCAAAAAGACCTAACTCACCAACATTTTACCCCATAATGTTAGGAAACTTGAAACATTTGTTCACCAAATAGCATATCTTGTGGTTTTTGTAACACAGTGATATCACTCATTAAAATTCTGGGATTCTTTATTAAGCAACTGACAATTTTCTCGTAACTAAATTTACACTTGCAGCTGCCAAAGCCAAAACTATTTCTAACTTATGTCCCTCCAACTCCCCACAAATAATAATTCGCAAGTTCATTAAGCGTGTTGGTTTCCCTTGCCTTTCTTTGTTTTTCCCATGGTTGTGAGACGTTTGAAGAAGCGGTGTCTAAATTTAGGGAATGGAGTTCCTTTTCATTAATAAGAGCATTGCTGTAATTTCAAGACTGAGGAGAAGGTGTATTCTTTTTCTTAAGTGGATCTGAATGTTTTTCTTCTAAGGTGGTTCTCTAAGCATAGCACAATTACATAATTTAATCAGTGCGTAAAAACTGGAATTTCTGGTTAGGGTTTTAAAATGGTGATGTTAACAGACAATAAGTTTATATATTAAGGAGCAAAAGACTTTTAGGTGCAGAAATTTGAGTGACCATACCCCAATGTGACTTATGCTATACTTAAAAACTTCCGCTTAACACTGATATATTTTCTAAATAAATGCCAAAGGCTGTGGAACAAAAAGTAAAGGTGAAGTCACAGCCATCGTCGAGAAACTTACAGTTTTGAGGTGGGAAATTGAGTTAGCGCTGTTTAAATCAGGTTGGGGTTTGTAGAATCAAAGGTAGGGAGTGAAGTAGAGTAGTGTATAGGATGGCATAGCTTATTGCACATTTCCTATCTTTTCAGAAACCCCATTATATAATTGGTCCTTCCTCCCTCCCTCCCTCTCTTCCTTCCCCAAACATATCGAAAGTTGAGGGGTGCCAGAGCAAGTGAGATCATCCACATCAGGAAATGCATATTGTGGCTAAGAAAGTAGAAATTATGGGCAATGATAACATACCAGTATATAATGCATCCTGCTGGTCTGTTTTATTTCATCAAAAAACTTCATGTGCTTTCACTAGGTGGTTTCTTTTTCATATGATTGAGGGAAGTGAAATTAGATAATTTCTTTTTGAAAAGACTTGATATCTAGCTTTCCTATACCTTCTTGACCTGTTATTCGTGAACTATTTCTTGTGACTATTTCTGTCTTTCACAGTAGATTCGACTAAATTTGGTTAAAACTATTGTCTAATCTCTCATGAGCAGGTTTTCTTTGTGAGCATATAAATACTGTGGACAAAGCAGAACAAAATGACATGTCTACAACTTAAGGGCTCAGCTAAACTGAAATAAAAATACTGATGACAGCCAGGCTCGGTGACTCAGCCTGTAATCCTGCGCCTTTGGGAGGCTGAGGTGAGCGGATTGCCTGAGCCCGTGGGTTCGAGACCCGCCTGGGCAGGCGAGACCTCATCTCTACAATAAATAAAAAAAAATTAGCCGGGCGTGGTAGTGGGCGCCTGTAGTTCCAGCTACTTGGAAGGCTGAGGTGGAAGGATTGCGGGAACCCAGCAGGTCGAGGCTGCGGTGGCTGGGAGCGGCCACTGCACTCCAGTCTGGGCGACAGTGAGACTCCAACTCAAAAAAAAAAAAGTACTGATGACAGCAATTTAATCTTTAGTGGAATTTTAGACAAATAAATGAGATCAGCCTTTACATTAGTTAATTTAATTAAAATTTAACTTTTTGGTGGTAAAATATATATAATGTGAAATTTGCCATTTTAAACATTTTAAGTGTATAATTCAATAGTATTAATTACATTCACAGCGTTGTGCAACCATCACCACTATCTATTTCCAAAATGTTTTCATCACCCCAAATACAAACTCTGTAACCATTAAGCAATATAACTCACCATTCTTCCCTCACCCCAGCCCCTAGTAACTTCTAATCTACTTTCTGTCTCTGTAAATTTGCTTGTTCTAGATATTTCATATAAGTAGATCACGCAATATTTATTTTTCATGTATGACTTATTTCACCAAGTTCAATATTTTTAAGGTTTATCTGTGTTGTAGTTTATGTGAGACCTCCAGTCCCTTTTATGACTGAAAAATGTTACGTGATATGGATATACTACATTTTGTTATCCATTCATCTGTTGATGGTCACTTGGGTTGTTTCCACTTCTTAGCTATGGTGAGTAATGCTGTTGTGAACATTGGTATACAGGATCTATTTGACTTCTCACTTTCAATTCTTTTGTGTATATACCTAGGAGTGGAATTGCTAGACCATATAGGAATTCTTTTTTTGTTGTTGTTAGCTATTTGAGGAAGCACCAAACTGTTTTTGATAGTGGCTGTACCATTTTATATTTCCACCAACAATGTATTAAGGTTCCAATTTCTTGCTAACATTTGTTATTTTCTATTATTATGGCCCTCCTAGTAGGAGTGCAGTGGTATAAACCACTTGAATTTTTAAAAGTAAATTTAAGATGATTTATTTATGAAAACTTTAAACTTTGTTTAAAAATGCCCTGAGTTAAACAATTTTTAAGCACTGCTATATTTTACTCTTCTTCACTCACTACCTTTGGTTCTACAAACCCTTATCTGATTTAAACAATGCTGATTTAATCCTGATTTAAATAATTGCTGTGCTCTAAATGTTTGTGTTCCCCCCAAATTCATATGTTGAAAACTTAACCCACTTGTGATAATATTAGGAAGTGGGATCTTTGGGAGATGGTTAGGTCATGAGGATGGAAGCCCCATGATGGAATTAACACCCTCATAAACAAGGCCTGAGTGACAGCAACCCTCACTCCATTCACCATGTGAGTTTACAGTGAAAAGGCCAAGAGCGTGAGTGTCACCTGGGAATTTGATATTAATGCAAATTCTCAGGCCCTGCCTAAAATTGGAGATCTGGGGACAGGGTATAGGATCTGTGTTTTAAACAGCCCTTTAGATGATTATGATGCATGCTAAAGTTTATACTGTTGTCTCTATTTAGAATTCTTTCCATGTCTTTGATAGCATTATGAGAATCTATGTATCTTGGTTCAGTTGCAGTGTTGTGCCTCCTGGTAAGGTTCCCCTCTCTCCCGCACCCCCTCCCCTTCTGCTCTGTGTTCTCAGAGTGTACTGCTGTGGAGTGCTGATAATTTGCTGGATATTCCTTCCAGTTAGTGTATCTCTTCAGTGTAGAACTTTGTATCTCTTTTACCTTTTATAACTTAACCTGCTTAACAAAGTGTAGAGGTCCTTTAAAAGTTTGTTAATTAATTAATTTTTTTGAGTTGGAGTCTCACAGTTGCCCAGGCTGGAGTACAGTGGCACACTCATGGTCACCGCAACCTCGACCTGCTGGGCTCAGGCATTCCTTCCACCTTAGCCTTCCAAGTAGAGGAAACCATAGGCACACGCTACCATGCCCGGCTAATTTGTTTTTGATTTATTGTAGAGACAATGTCTCACTGAGTTGCCCAGGCTGGTCTTGAACCCTTGGCTCAGGCAATCCTTTCACCTCTGCCTCCCAAAGTGCTGGGATTATAGGCATTAGCTGCCACATCTGGCCAAGTTTGTTAATTTAAATTGTGTGCCCAGTGCATGGGGGGGCAGGACACAGAGGAATTAGAGGGAGTAAGAGTTGAAGCAGGTTGTGGTTTGATGTGTGGTGTAGTGGAAATAATGGCAAAAGTTGATTTTAAATTAAAAAAAAATATTTTTCTTGGGGATTTTATTATGCTTTCTTATCACTTAGCTTTCTGCCTGCTTTTTGTCCTTTTTTTTTGAGTTGGAGTCTCACTCTGTCACCCAGACTGGAGTGCAGTGGCATGGTCATGGCCACTGCATCCTTGACCTGCTGGGCTCAGGCGATCTTTCTGCCTCAGCCTTCAAGTAGCTGGAACTACAGGCATGCACCATCACACCCGGCTAATTTTTTGGATTTATTATAGAGATGAAATCTCACCAAGTTGCCCGAACTGGTCTCGAACCCGTGGGCTCAGGCAGTCCTCTCACCTTGGGCTCCCAAAGTGCCAGGATTATAGGTGTGAGCCACCACACCTGGCCTTTTTGTCTTATTTTAAGAGTGTTGTGCTATTTAGAATTCAAAATTATCAAGAGGAACTTTGTCTTAGTTCACTTTTGCTGCTGTAACAGAATACCATAGACTAGGTAATTTATAATGAACAGAAATTTATTTCTCGCAGTTCTGGAGGCTAGGAAGTTCAAGATTGACAGAGCCAAACTCATCCTTTTATAAAGAACTCACCTCGAGATAACGGCATTAATCCATTCATGAGGATGTTACCCTCCTGACCCAAACACTTGGGTCACCTCCCAGTACTGCTGAATTGAGGATAAGGTTTCCAACACATGAACTTTAGGGGACACATTCAAACCATAGCAAACTTGCTTTAAAATTATAAACTTGTTTGAACTGAACTTTGAAGATATTTATATGAGTGTGGGAGGATTCTAAAATAATTCTATTTTTACCCTTAGGGAACAGCAAAGTGTCTTTGAAGGAAGGAGTTATTTGTATTACTGTTATTTCGCTGGTTTATGCATGCTTTAGATTTTTTAAAAATAGGACACTTTTACCCTCCAAAATTTAAATATACTCGTTAAAGATAATCAGTTAAAGTTTTGGCACACATTTTCTCATTATACAAACAATGAGATTCATGTTTTTCAGTATATGGGATAAAAATAAAAGCTTGATCAATGTTTGCTACAGTTTCAGTCTCATTACAGCTGCAGTGGATTTTTTTTTTTATTAAGACAAACCTCTTTTCAACCACAGATAGCTCAGCCTACATAAAGCCTCATAACTGAGGTTACACTGGCATTTAGTATCTTGCCTTTAGCAGACTTCTAGGGTTCTATTTGTTTCCCACAATTTTCTGCATGTTTGTCTCAAATGAACCATAAAATGTTTTGGTGCCAACATGTGGTTTTAATAGCAAATAAGTTTGGTCAAATGAATGTTGACTCAGAATGTGAAGTTTTGTACATTGCCATGACTTCTAAGTAAATTTGTAGCTCATCACTCTGTCAATGTTAAATAATTTATCAGTTACTATATGGAATTTTTTATTCTGGGCATCGGTTATTTTGGGTGTCTGAGATTGAAAGCTATAGATTGTTAATAAACAATTTTCTACGGGTTTTTTTTTTTTTTTAAAGGCAGGATTTATTGAGAGTACAGAAAAGCTCCCAGAGTGGGAGGGGACCCAAGCGGTTGCCCGCTTTTTTTGTTTGTTTGCTTTTGTTTTTTGAATTGGAGTCTCACTCTGTCACCCAGGCTAGAGTGCAGTGGCACGCTCACAGCCATCACAGCCTAGACCTGTTGGGTTCAGGGGATCCTTCCCCCTTAACCTTCCAAGTAGCTGGAACTATAGGCATGCACTACCACTCCTTGCTAATTTTTTGATTTATTGTAGAGACAAGGTCTTGCCAAGTTGCCCAACCTGGTCTCGAACCCCTGGGCTCATTCAGTCCTCTCACCTCTGACTCTCAAAGTGGTGGGATGACAGGTGTGAGTCAACACGCCTGACATGCAGGTTTTTTTATAGTACATTTCTAGTTAGGTTTTAGTATTAAGTGGTAGCAAATTTCCCCCAGAGTTCTTTTTTACTTTCTTGGTTTTTAATTATTATGGTTTATAGTGCATCAAAATGAAAATTTCAAGATAATCAAATTTTGTCACTTTGTGACAAAAATTCCTGTTGAAAATGAGTCTTCTGAAGTAGGAATTTACAGTAGTAGCTGCTCTGAGCATCAGGATTAAGCACAAGTAGAGATTCCTTGTCTCTTTGCTCTCTGAGGTAGAATAGCAGGAGACAGCTGGTTTGTGTAAATGTGTCCATTCCCTCAGGTCGGGTGGAGGGGATGGCAGTGGAAGACTGGCAAATTATATTGACTTCAGAAAAAGTGAGTAGAGGCCACGTTGGAATTGAATGTCTTTCCTTTAACAGGCTTTGACTAAACTAAAACCACATTTTTCAATCAACTTTACAGTAATAAAAATAATATTCTGACCTTTAAAAAAAGAAATAATGTACTATATTTAAGATAATGTACTTTATCAGTTATTAAAGTCCATTTATAAGCAGTTTTGATCTTTTGCCTTATATTTTGTGTCTATTGGGGGAGGGAGGGGAGACACTTTTCCTTTACTCTCTTATATGTGGTAGTTGAGAGCCTGAAAATTAAACTGACAAAAGACAGATGAGCAAGAGAAAAAAAAATAGATTTAATGATGAACATATACTCAGGAGTTTGCAAATAAATGTGACTCAAAGAGGCAGTTAGAATTGTGGGCTTATATTGCCATTTTAATGAAGAATGGAGAGGGGTGGAAGGCCTTTACCAATGGGGAGGAGAGAAAGGGCACTTATGGGAAAACAAATGAGTTTTTGGAAAATAGATGACCCTTAGGAGAATAAATGGGAGATATAATAGTTTTGTGACAATTTTTGTTGTGTTGTGGAATTCTAGAAGAAGAGATTAACAATATTCCTAGGGAGGGGATATATGACTGTTGAGTCTTTTGAGTTTTGGGTGGAGTCTCTGTATTTAGGCAGATAAGGGATTTCAGGAACTCCAGTACCTTCGGCTCAAAATAATTTTTGTGCCACAGTGGCTTATTTTGGATCTCTTCCAGTCATTAAAAAAAAAAATTCTTAGAAATTTTTTTCGCAATTTCATTGAGAGGTTATTTTATGTACAAGTAATATATCCATCTTAAATACATATTTCAGTATGTTTTGACATATTTGTACAACCTTGTAATGCCATTGCCTCATATAAGATAGAGACGTAGAATAGATATCAGCAAACTTTTTACATCGTGGGCTAGATAGCAAATATTTTAGGCAAGCTATACATCTCTTTTGCAGCTACTCAGCTCTGCCCTTATAAAAGCAGCCACAGAAAATACATAAATGGATGGGCATGGCTGTGTTCCAGTAAAATTTTTTGTACCCAAACAGGCAGCCAGACCCAATGTAGAACATTATCATGACCACCAGAAGAGTTACCTTGTGCTTCTTTTTTTTGTAAGTTTTTGTTTGTTTCTTCTTCCCCACCCTACCCCACCCCCACCCCACCCTCTGCTGTGCTTCTTTATAGTCAAATCTCCCTCCCCAGTCCTAGCCCCAACCAACTGCTATTCTGCTATTTAGCACTTTATATCTAGTTTGTGTGTTCTAGAGAATTTAAATTAAACTACAGCATACAGTACATCCTTGCTAGTGTCTGGCTTCTTTTACTCAGCATGTTTTTGAAGTTCAGCCATGCTACTGCATGTATGAATAGTTCATTTCTTTTTATTGAGTAGTCAATTGTATAAATATATCACAATTAGTTTATTCATTCTTCATAGGTAGACATTTGGGTTGTCAGTCATTGCTGTCATATATAAAGCAACTGTGAACATTCTCATACAAGTCTTAGTGTGTAGATATTTGTTTTAATTTCTTTTGGGTAAATCCCCAGGAGTGGAATAGATGGGTCATGGGTATGTGTTTAACTTTTTAAGGAATGATCAAACTGTTTTCCAGAGTGATATACCATATTACACTTCTCCCAGCTATTTGTGCGAGTTCTAGTTGTTTCGTATCCTCGTCAGCACTTGTTGTCAGTCTTCTTAATTTTCTGCTTTTCCTTTCTAATATTCATTCTTCTTATTTTTCTTGCTTTACTGCACTGACTGTTGAGTCTTTTGAGTTTTGGGTGGAGTCTTTGTATTTAGGCAGATAAGGGATTTCAGGAACTCCAGTACCTTTGGCTCAAAATAATTTTTGTGCCACAGTGGCTTATTTTGGATCTCTTCCAGTCATTAAAAAAAAAATAAAATTTTGAACAGAAGTGGTGACCCTGGACATCCTTGCTGCTTTCCCAGTCTCAGGGGAAATGCACGCAGTCATTTGTCATTAAGTATTGTGTTACCTTTCGGTTTCTTATAGATATTTCTTTATCAAGTTGGAAAAGCTTCCTACTATTCCTAGCTTGCTAATTTTTTGTTTAGTCTAGTCATCATAATGGGTGTTTAATTTTTCAAGTGCTTTTCCTGCTTCTGTTGAGATGATCAATATGATTTTTCTTCTTTATTCTTTCAGTGTGGCAAATTATATTGACTTTAGAATCATGAAGCAGCTTTGCATTCCTGGACTAAATCTCACTGTTTGTAGTTAATGATTTTTTTTTCTTTATTATTCTCTTTTTCCTACTACTTTGAGTTTACTTTGCTTTTCCCTTTCCAGGTTCTTAAGTTGTAAGCTTAGATCATTGATTTGTATACCTTTCTTTTTTTCTCATGTAAGCATTTAAATTTACACATCTTTCTTTAAGCACCAAATTAGCTGTATCCTAACACTCTGAGATGTTGTATTTTCATTTTCATTCATTTCATAATATTTTGTGAAATGCCTTTTCACTTAGGAAATATAAAGCCACTGGGGGAAAAAAGCCAGATAATACTTAAAAGTATAGTTATTTTTCTTGAGTTAATTTCAGAGCTGAGGTTGCAAGGCAACTAGGTAGCCTGAATTACAAAGGGTCACAAGCCCCTCCAAGAAGAGTCAGAACACAGAACTGTTTCACCTTTGGCAGAGAGATAGAGATGACAACCCTAAAAGTGGATAAGAAAACAATGGAAATCTTAACACATTCTTAAAGGCTGAGAATGGTGTATGATGATAGCTCAGAATTCCTGGAAGAGCCTGTACCCATTCATTAGCTTATTTCCATGTTACTCTATCAGGTACTCTATAAGGGGGATTTGGGAGCAGGGCAGGAGACCTAAGAGAGTCCCCTCATGTGCAGACTTTGAGGGTGGAACAGGAGTACCTAGAGAAGCCCATTTGTGCTTAGGGCCTGGCATGACACACTGTTTTCATCAGCTGTCACTGGGGTACAGGTACAAAACTCACCACATCCCAGAACCTTCACTGGGTTAAAGTATAAGTCACTTGCTGGATGGGGACAGGTAACCTTCCCCTCGCTCAAACCCCAGTCCCAGGCAAAGGTTAGTTGCTGCTAGTGGACAGGGAATAGATACCCTGTCTCCATTTTGCTATTGTACTAGGAGAGGACCAGAAAATAAAACATAAGTATCTTATTTCTTATTTGTTATAAAGGAGATGTCTGATTTCATATAGAATAACTGGCAGACTTCTGGCTGACTGTGATTTGGAGTCTTACTGCAGAACATGGCGATGTGGTACACTTAAGTGAGATTACTGCTCAGGATTTGAGCCAGAATGTTAGTGTTTCTTTTGAGAATTACCTGTTGATATCCTTTGCTAATTTTATATTTGAGATGTACTTATTCTTGTGTGTACTTAGATGATGTACTTAGATTGTGAGGTCTATATAAAAGATAATGTTATGATTTACATTGTAAATATATACCCAGTTGTAATCACTTGCCTTTTACTTTTCTACAAGACTTTCTTTTTTCTGAGTTGGAATTTCACTCTGTCACCCAGACTGGAGTGCAGAGGCACGCTCCCGGCCACTGCAGCCTCAACCTGCTGGGTTCTGGCGATCCTTCCACCTCAGCCTTCCAAGTAGCTAGAACTACAGGTGCGCACTACCACGCCCAGCTAATTTTTGATTTATTGTAGAGATGAGGTCTCGTCAAGTTGCCCGGGCGGATCTCGAACCCGTGGGCTCAGGAAATCCACTCACCTCGGCCTCCCAAAGTGCTGGGATTACAGGCTGAGCCACCGAGCCTGGCCTTCTACAAGACTTTTTATGTTCTATAGGGTTTTATACAGACAAATCTGTCATTTCCTCTTCCATCCTTTTTTCTTACTTTATTCTTACGAAAAGTCCTGTACTGATTTTTTTTTTTTGTGAGGTATAATTTAGATATTCTAAAATGTTCTGATCTTAAGTGTCCAGCTTGGTGCATTTGTACACATGTATATGTCCCTGTAACTATTACTCTAATGAAGATATTCAACTTTTTCGTCACACCTAAAGGCTCTCTTGGACCCCTTCCCATTTCATGTTCCCACTCCCTCTCCCCAGGAGTTAACTACTGCTTTGACTTTCAGCTCCATAGATTAGTTTTATTTGTTTCTAGCCTTCATATAAATAGAATCACACACTATTCTTTTGTGTCAATTTTTTTTCACTCTGAGATTTAGCCATGTTGTTGTACATATGGTAGGTTTTTTGTTTTGTTTTGTTTTCCTTTGTAGTATTTCATTGTATAATGTACTACAATTTGTATATCGGTCCTACTGCTGATATTTGGGTTATTGGTAGTTTGTGGTTATTACGAATAAAGCTGTTAAGGATACTCTTGTACATGTTCTTTTTGTGAGTTCGGGCACTCATTTCTCTTGGGTGTGTACATAGAGGCAGAACTGCTATTCATAGGATACAGTGTACATTTTACATACTTTAGCAAAAGTTCTACTTTTGCTTATCTTCAAACTGTAGCATCTAATGTGAGAGAGATTATTTTATATAATGGAGTGACAAAACACAGCCCTATAGAATGTGACAGCAGGTCAAAACCTAGAACCCCTTGCATATCCCATGATTCTTAAAATATTGTTGTGTAGCAAAAGCAATTGCACTATCTCCAGACCAGTACATTAATAACTTCATTCATCCCATGTAAATTCTTAAGGTGGGGTAGAGGTTATTGTCAGGGAAAATTTTGTGGTGGTTTTATTTAAGTATTCTAGCATAGAGGTTGCTTTTTGTGTATCTCATTTAGTTGATTATATTTAAATGAAAAATAAAAAAATCATATACCTCTTTTTTTAAAGGGTATGGGAGAATAGTAGTCTGTTGTCTCTAAGCTCCTCTTTTACATGAAAATTTGGAAATCACATCCTTAATTTATGTACTTAAGAATCTCAAGACTATGTGAGTCTTCTAGTAACCCCTTATAAAGAAAGCTGTTCTTTATTTTAGTTTAGTTTAGTTGTGGAGTACATGTGAGGATTTGCTGCATAAGCAAATTGCATGCAGATGAGGCTTGGGCTTTTAGCAGGCTCTCTCTTCCTGTAGTAGTGGACCTGGTGCCTAGTATGTTGCCGTGAGCCCCTTATCCCTCCTCACTCACTCCCTTCCTTAGCAGTGCCCAGCATCTGCCATTCCCACCCTTGTGCTCATGTGACCAGTGATCAGGGCCTGCTTAGGAGTGAGAACGTGCAGTATTCAGTTCTTTGTTTCTGTGATTGTTCACTTAGTATTGAGGTCTTCAGCTGCATCCATGTTCCTGAGAAGGCCATGATTTGTTCTTCTTTATGGCTATGTAATATTCCATCATGTATATTTACCACATTTTCTTTATCCAGTTTACGTTCAGTGGGCATCTGGGTTGGTTCTATATTTTTCTGTTGTGAATAAAGCTGCAATGAACATATGTATGCAGGAAAACTATTCTTGTGCTCACATCATTTGTACTTGAGTGAAATGTATGTATCTTATTTATTGTGAGTTATAATTTAGAAGTTCTAAAATGCACTGATCTTAAGTGTCCAGCTTGGTATTGGCCCTAGACATCCTTGCTGCTTTCCCAGTCTCAGAGGAAAGGCATGTAGTCATTTGTCATGAAGTATTGTGTTACCTTTGAATGAAATGGTATGATTGGAGAGAATTAATTAGAAAATGGCATTGCCACAGGAAAGAGAGTTTGGATGTTATCACCTGAAGAATCGTTGAGTGCTTAGAAAGTCTTCAAAATCAGACATTATAAAGAGCTATAGGATCCTCCAAAGATAAGATCACTGTCTCTATTAGTAAGTGACTGAGGGTTTTATCTCACTGACTTAGATGTTTGTACATAGTTCACCTCCACCAGAGGGATCAGTCTCGAGTCAGTTTGCTTATTGGCTTCTGTGCTTTAACCCAATATTCATAGACATTCCGTATGGACATTTCTTTTCCCCCCTTTCTTCCTCTTGGATATGCTAGCATTGACTCTATATGGGGGGGAAGGGGTATCAGGAATGGCACGAAGGAGCAAGCTCCCTTGTAGTGCTTCGCAGTGATCTCGCATCCGTGTGGTGAGGGCTCCTGATTCCTGACCATAAATCCAAGCTTTGTCTGTTCTCTTCTGATTTTAGTTGCCTTAATTTCTAGCAAGAAGTCCTGCTACACGGTCGAATAGTAATATTGTGTGGCCTTTTATCTTCCCCACAGACCAGTAGAGCCTAACCCCATATAAAATGGGACTCCTCTGAGAGGTTCCAAAGGCATAGTGGTCATAGCTCTTTAGTGGCGCTGCAGTAAGAATGCCAACCTGGAAAGAGGAAGTGATGGCTTGTGTTCTTTTTCGCAACTTTCCAAAGAACGGTATGTGTGTAGTTTTAATCTAGCAAGCTATGGATTTATGTTCTCTACCTACTGTGTTCCAAGGCCCCATGCTAGTATGTTCCACACATAGGAACTTGTGGCATTACAGCAAGCACATATCTCTATGAGCATGTATTAAGATTAGAGAGGCTTAATAATATGTAGTACAATGAGACAAACCCCAAAGGCAAGCAGGCCACTTTAGATTAATGGTCCATCTTCCCTTCAAATTAGATAGGAATTTGAATAGCATTTAAAGGCAGAATGGTTTGAATGCTCACAGATATGCATATTGCTTTATTCTTTTCTGTGCTTTAGCTCAGTGGTTCTCAAACATGTGCATAAGTTACTATGTAAGTGTGTATCTGGGACCAGATATCCAAAACTTTAAGGGCAAGTTAAGAGAAATGTATGGAAATTTTGATCTGACTTGAGTACTTTCTTCCTTTACTGAGTATCACAATTCAGCTCAATAGCTTGCTCCCCACCCTCCATTGGGCTTTCTTTTTTTCTTTATGTGGGAGAAGTGCCTTAACCCTCTGTCTTATCTTGGTCTCCTTTGATGTTTCCACAATTCCAGCGCAAGCAGAGCATTCATATAGTTCCAGTTTGTGGGAGACTAAAGGCATATGTTCAACAAAAAAGAAAAGATAACCAGAATAAAAGCCAACTAGAATTCTAAGAAAAGGTGAGACGAGACACACCTAATGTTTGTATAGTAGCTGACTGAGGTTTTACAGATTGATGAATGGATGGATGGGTAGGTAGTTTGTGGATTCATTTACAGATGTACACTCAATCTTTTATATATACAAGGTACTGTGCAAAGGGGAAACATCTGTTAACAAGATTAATATGGCCCCTGCTTTTTGCTCTCACCTGGCTCACAGGCTGGTAGGTGAAACAGACATTGTTTAATTTGAATGTATTGAGTGCTTCACAGTGGTTTGAGAATGTCTGAGCAGACATCTAATCTCATCTGGACCAGTTAGTGGCATTTTCCGAAAGGTAGTGTTGTTGGGTCTGAATTCTGATTTATGAATAATAACTAGGTAAAAAGCCAAGAGGTTTGGGAATGGCTGAGTGGTTTAGGCAGGTGGGATCATATGTATGAAGGCCCTAGGGTAAGGCCAGTGTAGCATAAACCACCGAGGGGGCTTAGTGGCCTGTAATAGAGCCAGTGCATGCAGGGCCTCGAAGACTATGAAGAATGTTTTTTTTTTTTTGAGCTGGAGTCTCACTCTGTCGCCCAGACTGGAGTGCAGTGGCCGCTCCCGGCCTCCGCAGCCTCGACCTGCTAGGCTCCGGTGATCCTTCCGCCTCAGCCTTCCGAGTAGCCGGAATTACAGGCATGCACTACCATGCCCAGCTGATTTTTAAATTTATTGTAGAGATGAGGTCTCACCAAGTTGCCCAGGCGGGTCTCGAACCCGCGGACTCAGGCAATCCACTCACCTCAGCCTCCCAAAGGCACGGGATTACAGGCTGAGCCACTGTTTTACATTGTCCTAAAAGCAATAGGAAACCTTCCGTTTGTTGGTCTGTTTTTTTGTTTTTTTGTTTTTTGAGTTGGAGTCTCACTCCTGCTGGGCTCAGGCTGTCCTTACGCCTCAGCCTTCCAAGTAGCTGGAACCACAAGCATGCACTGCTATGCCTGGCTAGTTTTTAAAAAATTTATTGTAGAGATGAGGTCTCGCCAAATTGCCCAGGCTGGTCTCAAACCCCTGGGTCCAGGCAGTCCTCTCGCCTCCACCTCCCAAAGTGCTGGGCTTACAGGCATGAGCCACCTTGCTCAGCTGGTCTGCTTTTTTAATGCTGCCTCAGGCTTCTCTGGAGAGTAGATAATGGCAGGGGCGTGAAATAAGACAGATATGAGTCAGGATTTTACAGTTGTCCAGGTAAAAGGTAATAGTAGCTTGGCCTAGGAGTGCAGTTGGAGGGAAATGGACAGATTGAAGAGATATTTAGGAGAGCAAATTGACAGGATAGGATTGACTGCTAGCTTGTGAAGACACAGGAGGTGGCAAGAAGGATCCACAGGTTTCTGACTCAACCACCTGGATGTATAGTGACCATGCTGACCAAGATAGAGAACCCAGGAGAAAGGTCAGCTTGGGGGATTGGGGGAATTAGACTATTTGACAGTTTGCAGGACGTGCCAAGTTTGAGTTGCCTTTGAATGAGCCAAGTGGAAATACTGAGTGGACAGCTGAACATGTGGATCAGGAGCTCGAGGAGCTGAATGGGTTAGAGAGAGAAATTTCAGGTGGAATCTGAAAAAAAGCTTCTTTTTGTGTTAGCTAGCAGCCTTATAAGTCTCATAGTTTTTATTGGACTCTTCATTATTACAGATATCTGTAAACACAGATTATGCTAATAAATCTTTTTTTATTTTTAAGTAAAATGTCCTGCATGATAGCAGCAGTGAAGGAAAGTGGAAAGATAAAAACCTTAAAATAAGGTAGTCTGCAAAGCCATCATTAGAGAAACTACTAGCCAAATGTGATGCCCAGCTCTTTATTATCCCTCATTTTCCCAGTTTGCTGGGTGTGGTGGCACGTGTGTGTAGTCCCAGCTGCTTGGGAGACTGAGGTGGAAAGATTGTCTGAACTCAGGAAATAGAGGTTTTGGTGAGCCATGCTGGAGCCTGGGCAACAGAGTGAGACTCCCAACTCAACCCCCCCCCAAAAAAACCCATTAAATTACACAAGGCCAAAGATCTTGTTTTGATCCTTTTTGTATCCCCAGAGTCTGCCTTAGCGTTGGACCCTTAATGGACTTTCAGTAAATATTCATGGTGTTAATGGAGATTGAAAGTTCAAAAAAAATCTTAATGTAGTTCATAGTGTTTCACTTAAAAAGTTCTTTTCTAGAAAAAAAATTATAATCTTTAAAGGGCTTGTAGTTTTAAAAATTCTGTTATGACTGTCCTTTCCACTTATCATTTTTTTTCCTTACCTAATTTAATATGGAGAGACTAATAATGATTTAGTTGTCAAGAAAGTAAAGGTATTGCTAAACACACTTGTAATCCCAACTACTTAGGAGACATAGGTGAGGTCACTTGAACCCACACATTCACGTGCAGCCTGCACAACATTGCTAGACATTGTCTCTGAAAAAAAAAGAAAGTAAAGTATAAACATATAATAAGACCTTTTGAATAATCAAGTATTTATTCAGCTCTATAGTTTGATTTTGTCAAATTATAAAACATGCCTAAGAATATCTATGCCTTGATTTATATTAATAAATGTACTATGTTTTATTAGGAATTAGTGAATATTCTATGAAGGTAAATTTTATACATTTGTAGTATTTGGCTATTCCTTGTTTCTTGTTACTATGTTTTAATTAGAAAGGAAAGTTGCACATATTGTTTTAATTTTGTTGATTTTTTTTTTTTTTTTTTTTTTTTTTAGTGTTGCGATGATGTGACGTAGTTTCTGTAATGGTATGAAAAGAGAATCGAAGTCTTATTAAAGTGGAAATTTAGCCCAGCAAGGTGGCTCACACCTCTCATCCCAGCACTTTGGGAGGTTGAGGCAGGAGAGCGGCAAAAGAATGACTTGACCTCAGGAGGTTGAGACCAGCCTGGGTAACATAGTGAGTCCTCATCTCTTAAAAAAAAAATAGCTGGGTGTGGTGGCATGCACCCGTAGTCCCAGCTACTTGGGAAACTGAGATGGAAGAATTGCCTGAGCCTGAGAGGTCCAGGATGCAGTGAGCTGGAATCGCACCACTGCACTCCAACCTTGGGCAACAAATTCAAAGAACAGGTTATTTCATACGGAAAGTTTTTCTTTTTAGTTACGCTTGAACTATTTACCCCATGTAATTTTATTTTAAAATGAAATAAGGCAGTCTATGCTTCTATGAGGCAGTCTTCATGTGAATTACTGTTAGACCTTCTTAGTCTTAAACTCAGTGCATGTGATAGGACATCAACTGTGTCTTAAAATTTCCCAATCAGCTCGCATATTTTCTTTTTTTTTTTTTTTGAGCTGGAGTCTCACTCTGTTGCCCAGGCTAGAATGCAGTGGCCAATCCTTCCGCCTCAACCTTCTAAGTAGCAAGAACTACAAGAGTGCTCTACCACACCTAATAGCTCTCATATTTTCATGTAGCTTATATTCATCCTCTTTATTTTAAGGATGGGACTCTTAAAGTTTTGCCATCTGACACACTTCTGTTTCCCATTTAACAACACCTCCTTCATCTACAGCTGCTAAAGTCATATTACAATATTTTTGCTTTAAAAAGATTCTCAATGTTCAAGTAACAGCTTAGGTGTCTTCATAGGAGTATTATACATTCTTTAATAAATAAAACTTGTAAGCCGGGCTTAGTGGCTCAGCCTGTAATCCTGCGCCTTTGGGAGGCTGAGGTGAGTGGATTGCCTGAGCCTGCGGGTTCGAGACCCGCCTGGTCAACTTGGCGAGACCTCATCTCTACAATAAATCGAAACAAAATTAGCTGGGCGTGGTAACGCGCGCCTGTAGTTCTAGCTACTTGGAAGGCTGAGGTGGAAGGATCGCCAGAGCCCAGCAGGTCGAGGCTGCGGTGGCCGGAAGCGGCCACTGCACTCCAGTCTGGATGACAGAGTGAGATTCCAACTCAAAAATAAAATAAAATAAAATAAAATAAAAATAAATAAAACTTATGTGTCTTGAACATTTCCTAGTTAGCAGTAAAATACCATTATGTTTCTAATGGTGTCTAATGGCACCATTTAAAATGTTTTAAGAAAAGATTAATGTTTCCTTGTTGGATTAGGAGAACATATCCTTAGGGGACAATTACCCTCTGAACAGGGGAGTTAACAGTATTATTTTCTATCAACCAATCTTTGTTAAAATTCAAAATATATGCCAGCTAATTTTTTTAAAGTTTCTTTAGAATTAGTTATATGTTAATTACCTATTTACAAAGTATGTAAAGTACTTCAGACAGCACTTGGGTCATCTGAGCAATAAGGGTTTGCCATTATTGTTTGTATTTAGATTTTAAAGGTGGGAAAAATAGAGATTAAGTGACTTTTTTGGTTTTTACACTGAAGTTTCATATTAAGTCAGTGGTCATTTTGATAAAATTATAGTTTATTCTAACATTCTGTGCAAAATATTTTCTATTTTCATATTTAATTTTTATATTTTGCATGTGTGCCATAATTTAAAAAAATATTTCTCTCTGAGTTTGTTTCACTGTAAATTTTTATTTTATTTATGTCTATTTCACTTTCTTAAAATTCTGTATTCTTCTGTTAAGCAAATGAATTTGGAAAGTCATTCAAGTCAGCATGGTGTCTCACGCCTATACACTTTGGGAGACTAAGGTGAGAGGATTGCCTGAGCCTATAGGTTCAAGACCAGCCCAGGCAACTTGGTGAGACCTCATCTCTACAATAAATAAAAAAATTAGCTGGGCATGGTGTTACGTACCTGTAGTTCCAGCTACTTGGAAGGCTAAGGTGGAAGGATCACCTGAGTCCAGCAGCTTGAGGCTGTGGTGCCTGTGAGAGTGCCACTGCACTCCAGCCTGGGTGACAGAGTGAGACTCCAACTCAAAAAAATAAAAGAAAGTCATTAAAAAAATTTTTCTTTTTTGATTCGGGGTCTCACTTTGTTGCCCAGGCTAGATTGCTGTGGCATGATCACAACGATCACGGCTCATGGCAGCCTTGACCTTCTGGGCTCAGGTGATCCTGTCACCTCAGTGTCCTGAGTAGCTGGGACTACAGGTGCATGCTACCATGTCTAGATAATTTTTTAATTTTTATGTAGAGATGAGGTTTGCTATATTGCCCAGGCTTGTCTTGAACTTCTGTGCTCAAACAGTACGCCATGGCATCCCAGAGCGCTGGGATCAATGGCATGAGTCATCTTGCAGGGCCAGAAAGCCATTCAAATTTTATGCATGTAAGTGTTACTGAATTTGAAAAACAAAGATTGTTTTCCTCAAGAGCCAGCTGTAGTGTGCACCTGCTTAATAATGAAAAAATTTGTGATCAACTTGCTTTTAAAAAGTTCCCCCATATATACACCTATCATGTACCTATAATAATTAAAAATACAGATTTTATTTTTTCCATATTTCCTACTCCCAAGAATGAATATAAGTGTTAGACAGAATTGAGATGAGTTTCTGTTCGAATTTTAAGATAAATTTTTATTATAACGGAATTATTTATTATCTTTTTTTTGAGTTGGAATCTCACTCTGTCACCCAGACTGGAGTGCAGTGGCCACTCCCAGCCTCAACCTGCTGGGCTCTGGCGATCCTTACGTCTCAGCCTTCCAAGTAGCTGGAACTACAGGAGCATGCTACCACACCCGGCTAATTTTTTGATTTATTGTAGAGATGAGGTCTCGCTAAGTTGCCCAGGTGGATCTCAAACCCACAGGCTCAGGCAATTCACTCACCTCAGCCTCCCAAAGCGCGGGATTACAGGCTGAGCCACCGAGCCCGGCCTATCTTTTTTAATATAAGTAAATTGAAAGAGAAAAGACACTAACAATTAGACACTAAAAGGCAATTATTGTTAGTATTTTGTGGCAGATTGTTTCAGTAGTCTTCTTTTCTCCCACTTTATGATGTTTTTTAGAGATAGGGTCTTGCTCTGTTGCCCAGGCTGGAGTGCAGTGATACAACCATAGCTCACTGTAACCTTGAACTTGTGGGCTCAAGCAGTATTTCCACCTCAACATCTGCAAAGAGGAATAACTTGACTTCCTCTTTTCCTATTTGAATACCCCTGATTTCCTTCTGTTATCTAATTGCCTGAGCTAAGACTGTCAACACAATGTTGAACAAGAGAGGTGAGAGTGGGCAGCCTTGTCTTATTCCAGTTTTCAGGGGAAATGTTTCCAGTTTCTGTCCATTTAGCAATATGTTAGCTGTGGGTTTATTGTAGATGGCACTTACTATTTTGAGGTATGTACCTTCTATACCTAAGTGTTTGAGGGTTTTTATCAAGAAGGGATGCTGGATTTTATCAAAAGCTTTTTCTGCATCTAATGAGATAATCATGTGGTTCTTGTTTTTACATCTGTTGATGTATTTAATTATATATTTATGGTACTGCAAATGTTGAACCAGTCCTGCATCCTGGGGATGAAGCCTGCTTGCTCATGGTGGATGATTTTTTTTTTGAGTTGGAGTCTCACTCTGTCATCCAGACTGGAATGCAGTGGCCGCTCCCGGCCACCGCAGCCTTGACTTGCTGGGCTCTGGCGATCCTTCCGCCTCAGGCTTCCAAGTAGCTGGAACTACAGGCGAGCGCTACCACGCCCAGCTAATTTTTTTTTTTTAATTTATTGTAGAGATGAGATCTTGCCAAGTTGCCCAGGCTGGTCTTGAACCCGCGGGCTCAGGCAATCCACTCACCTCATCCTCCCAAAGCGCAGGATTACAGGCTGAGCCACTAAGCCTGGCTTGTGGATGATTTTTGAGATGTGTTTTTGGATCCAATTTGCTAGAATCTTGTTGAGGTTTTTTGCAGGGCTATTGGCCTGTAGTTCTGTTTTTTTGTTGTTGTTGTTGGATCTTTACCCGGTTTGGGTATCAGTGTGATGTTAGCTTCGTAAAATGATTTGGGGAGAATTCCATCTTTCTCATTTGCCTGGAATACTTTTAATAGAATTGGTATCAGCTCCTCCTTGTACATTTTGTAGAATTCTGCTGGAAAGCCATCTGTTCCAGGGCTTTATTTTTGTAGGTAGTTTTCTTATGACAGAGTCAATTTCCTGAGTTGTTATTGGTCTATTTAGTCTCTCACTGTCTTATTGTTTCAACCTGGGGAGGTTGTGTGATGTCAGAAAGTCCTCCACTTCATTTAGGTTATCAAGTTTGTTTCCATACAGGTGTACATAGTAATCTTTGATAATCTTTTGTATTTCTTCGGGGTCAGTTGTGATTTGATCTTTTGTATTTCTGATTGTGTTTATTTGGGCTTTTTCTCTCTTTTTTGTGGTCATTCTGGCTAGGGGTTCATCAATCTTAATTCTTTCAAAGAACCAGCTTTTTGTTTTGTTGGTTTTCAATGATATTTTTGTCTTCAGTGTCCTATATTTGGGCTCTTATTTTGGTGATTTGGATTCTTCTTCTAAAGTTGGGGTTTTGGTGGTCTTCTCTTTCCAGCTCCCTTAGGTGATTTGTTAGGCTCTCAACTTGTGATCTTTCCATTTTCTTGATGTGTGCTCGTAGACATATAAACTCCCCTCTTAGAACTGTTTTCATGGCATCCCATAAGTTTTTGTAAGATGTTTCTTCATTTTCATTTGTTACTAGGAATCTTTTAATTTCTGCTTTGATTTCAGTGTTTACCCATTTGTTCAGCATCATGCTGTTTAGTGTCCATGTCTTTGGGGGCTTTGGGGAAATGTTGTTGGTGTTGATATTTATTTTTATTCCACTGTGGTCTGAGAATGTGCATGGCAAGATTTCAACTTTATGGAATTTGTTTATGCTTGATTTATGGCCAAGAATGTGATTGATCTTGGAGTATGTTCCATGTGGTGATGAGTAGAATGTATATTCTGTGGTTGTTGGGTGGAATAATCTGTGGCTATTTATTAAGTCCATTTGTTTGAGTGTCAACTTTAGGTTCTGGATCTCCTTGTTGATTTTTTTTGCCTCAATGATCTATCTAGGGCTGTTAGTGGGGTATTCAAGTCCCCTGCTATAATAGTGTTAAAGTCAATATCTTTTTTTAGTTTATTTAGTAGTTGCTTTATAAATGCTGGTGCTCCTGTTTTGGGTGCATATGTGTTTAGGATGGATATTTCTTGTTGACGAATTGAACCTTTTATCATTATATAGTGTCTTGCATCTTTTAAAATTTTTGATAACTTAAAGGTTGTTTTGTCTGATATTAAGATTGCAACTCCTGCCTTCTTCTGTGATCCATTTGCCTGGAAACTCGTTTTCCATCCTTTAACTTGGAGTCTGTGTGCGTCCCTTGTGGTGAGATGAGTCTCCTAGATGCAGCAAATAATTGGATCATGGTTTCTTATCCAGTTTGCCATTCTGTGTCTTTTCAGTGGTGCATTTAGTCCATTTACATTCAGGCTGATTATTGAAATATGATTGTTTCTCCCTGTCATGAGGTTCTTATAAAGTATTTTCTTTGGGCTTTGGGGTTGATGTATGTATGTGTTTTCAAGTTTCTTGTTGTGCTATATTCTCTGTTGATTCTGTGCTCTCCTGTTCTCTTGGGAAATGTGTGGTCATTCTTTTTTTTCTTTCTTCTGTGCTTAATATCTTTTTAAGTGTCTCTGTGGAGCTGATCTGGAAGCTGCATAATCTCTTAGGGATTTGATGTCTGGGAAGGATTTTAATTCTCCATCACTGATGAAGCTGAGCTTGGCTGGATAGGAAATTCTTGGTTGAAATAGTTTTTCTTTGAGGACTTTGAATATAGGCCTCCATTCCCTTCTTGCTTGTGATGTTTCTACCAGTAGGCCTGCTGCTATTCTGATTGGTTTTCCCTAGTAGGTAGTCTGACCTTTCTCTCTTGCTGCCTTTAGGATTTTTTCTTTTGTGCCTACTTTGTGTAGGCAAATTAATATGTGTCTCAGGGTTGGTCTTCTCATCTGATGTCTTGTGGAGATTTTTCTGTATCTCTTGTGCTTGACTGGTCACATCTCTGGTGAGATGAGGAAAGTTTTCTTGGATTACCTACTCGAATACTTGCTCCAAGTTGTTCTCCATTTCTCTTTCTTCTTCTGGGATACCAATCAGGCATAGGTTCAGCCTCCTGATATAATCGCACATCTCTTGTAGGCTTTGTTCTTTCTTTCTGAGTCTTCTTTTTGTGTTTTTTACAGATCGGGCTAATTCCATGTTCTGGTCTTAGTTCTGAGATTCTTTCTTCAGCTAGATTAATTCTGCTCTCCATACTTGACATCTTATTATTTATTTCCTGGATGAAATTTTTTATCGCCAAAATCTCTTACAAGTTCTTTCAGTGTTGCATCTTGTCTTTCTTGAGTCGTATTCACTCTTTCCATCCATCCCCTAATCCCTGTGGTATTCTGGGGCCAGTTGATGATTTCTATTGTTTGGGTACCAAGGTCTGATTTTTCAGGAGTTTTGTCTTTTGTACACTTGAAATTACCTGAGGCCTTCCTTTGGGTTTTCCTCATTTATGACACATCTCTTGTTTTTCTCTTTAGTTCTGTTATTCAGTGTCAGTGCAAGAGGCTTTCCCTTCTGATGTTTTCTCAGTCCTCTATTCTTCCCTGATCCAGGCTCTGGATTTGTTCTATTTTGAAATAGGATGGTGGGTGGAAGCTTTGCTGTCTCTTGTAGTTTTTGAAATTCGAATAAAGTAGGGGATGGGGTTCTAGGAATAAGAAACTACCTGCAAATTATACTGTTCACTTATTGTGGTATGTGTTCCCTGAGACCCACTCTACACCACCACTCTATATGACGATGCAAAGCAGAAACCAATGCAAAAGCAATTGAATACATACACCCCCCCAAAAACAAACTGGAATAACAACAAAGTGAAACAAAACAAACAACAACAACAAAAATCTCCAAGAAAACTAAACACACACCCACATGCCTAGTACAAAGCAAATAGAGAAGAAAAACAGAAAGACCGGAGGAAAATTTTTTAAAAAAAAGGGATTCAGGTTGAACCCTCACACATATATTGACACACACCTTAAACTATAAAAAAAAATGAATATTAAAAATCCCAGAAGAACAAAAGAGCAAAATCCAACAACAACCAAATGAAAAGATGAACACTCAATCATTCACATACACACATGAACAGAAAATGACAAAAGAAGAAACAGAAAAAGAAAAGAAAAAAAAATTGGGGGGGATGCAGATCAAACCCTCACATACATATTCTTGCACAAAGGAAAAATATTTTAAAAATAGATGAACTAACAAACAGTCAAAAAATTTTAAATATTAAAAAATAATTAATTAAAAACAAACACACAAAAAACCTGCCCTCTTGTTGCAGGCTCTGTAATTGTTCCTCTAATCAGGTCTCTCCTGCAGAGCCACCTCTTTCACTCCTCAGGAACAAAGCAGGGAAGGAGGAGGGACAGTGGAGGTAAGTGAGGTTGCAGTCCTCCCCTCCCACTCTCCTATGGTCAGGGAGATCTCCTCCAGTGGGGAGGTATGGGATTGTCTCTTCGCCAGGTATGTACTCTCACCGGGGGTGCCCCAGCCAGGCCTGTCATGTAATGGAGTTCTATTGCGACTGATGTCTAGGCTCCGCCTGAGTTTGTTGTCCCTCTCAGTCCTGCTGGGAAGGAGGGAGTTTGGGTCAGCCCCGGACTCACCAGTGGTCTCTTTGGAGTTCCTCCGTGTCCTTTTCTGGCCACACCCTTTGACCCATGACTGGATCAGGGTAGGGAGTGGGGTGGCTGGATCTCAGCACTCGTCAGGTCCCTCTGAAGTTTGTGCTCTTAGGATATTCACTCTGGGCTGTGATCAGTCCCTGAGTAGTTGATCTGCCAGGCACAGATGGGATCTGTTGCTCCATGGTGAGCAAGTCAGAACTCTTTCCTGCCCTGCCTTCATGATGGCGGTGGGGTGCCTCGTTTGTCCTCTTCTGCGGGAAGTTGCCTCTGTACTCCCTCCGCAGCCCCTGCCAGAGCCCTGCCAGGTGCTGAAGTGGCGAGGCAGAGCCAAAAACCAGCAGTATCTCTCCTGCTTCAATGGTGAGGGAGAGCCTGGGGTGATAGTTTCTCCCCATCGCTTTTTCTTTTTCCTTTTTTTTTTTTTTTTGAGTTGGAGTCTCACTCTGTCACCCAGGCTGGAGTGCTGTGGCACACTCACGGCCACCCCAGCGTTGACCTGCTGGACTCTGGTGATCCTTCCACCTCAGCCTTCCAAGTAACTGTAACTACAGGCGTGCGCTACCATGCCCAGCTAAGCTACTTGGAAGGCTGAGGCGGAAGGATCGCCGGAGCCCAGCAGGTCGAGGCTGTGGTGACCAGGAGCGGCCACTGCACTCCAGTCTGGGCCACAGAGTGAGACTCCAGCTCAAAAAAAAAAAAAAACAACACACACACACACACAATTTTTTTTATTGATTTATTGTAGAGATGAGGTCTTGCCGAGTTGCCTGGGTTGGTCTCGAACCCTTGGGCCCGGGCAGTGCACTTGCCTTGGCCTCCCAAAGTGCTGGTATTACAGGCTGAGCCACTGAGCCGCCTTTTCAAAGGAAAACTTCTGTCCATTTAAAAAAAGCAATGGCGCTGGGCTTCTGCAACCTGGGAAGAGCCAGGGGTGAAGTAGAGAAGTTGCAGCACCAGCTGTTGCACCAGGGGCCTGGCCACCCTCTCATGAGCCCCACTTCGCCACTCTCTCCCAGCATTTTCTTCCGGGAGGGTTTGTTGATTTAAAAAAAAAAAAAAAGAAAGAAAATGGCGCTCAGCTTCTGCATTCTGGGAATAGCTAGGGTCCAAGCCCAGCCACTATAGCACCAACCGCTGCACCAGGAAAGCCCTGGCCACTAGCTCCCTAGCCCTCACTCAGTCAGCCATTCACATGCCCACTCACTCACCAGCACGTACACAAAATATTCCATACACTCACACAGGGACTTGCATAGTCCCACTGGCTCGGCCGCCATCTTCCTGACCAAGTCAAGAAGGGTTCTTTTCATTTCCTTTCTTCCCTCCTTTTCTCATGTTTTTATTAAGTTATTTTGTTTTCTTGTCTGTGTTCACCAGCACCTTTAAGGAATGTTGCTTGATACTGCTGACAGTAGGCATTCTTAGCCAGTTTCAGCTATTAATTCATTTAACCACTGACGTTTTGTTTGAGTATTGGTTTGTGACATATGTTCTTCATAAATTGTGATTTTTTTTTTTTTTTTGAGTTGGAGTCTCACTCTGTCGCCCAGACTGGAGTGTGGTGGCCGAGCATCGACCTGCTGGGCTCCGGCGATCCTTCCACCTCAGCCTTCCAAGTAGCTGGAACTACAGGCGCGTGCTACTACGCCCGGCTAATTTTTTATTTATTGTAGAGATGAGGTCTCACCAAGTTGCCCAGGCGGGTCTCGAACCCGCGGGCTCAGGCAATCCACTCACCTCGGCCTCCCAAAGTGCTGGGATTACAGACTGAACCACCGAGCCCGGCCATAAATTGTGATTTTTATCATTACTTAATGCCCTTTAAAAAATCCTATTTAGTAATTTTAATCAGAAATTGAATGTGCCTTATAATTGATAGTTTTCTGGAATTGGATTTGTAATTATAATAGATAGCATTCTGACTTTCTTATCTATTCAGTGGAATGGATACAGATATGTGAAACTATATATATATATAGAGAGAGAGAGAGAAAGCAGATGAGAGCACAGACAAGGCTGATTGCTTACTATTACCCTCCCTTCTGTACTTCCCCAGAGGTCTCTTTCCTAATTCATTTGTTCTTTAATCAGAGATCTTTCTTAGGTATTTTTCTGTGTGATATATGTGGATAGTATATTTTCTGAATATCCATACATATCTATTTTTCCTGACAGGGGACAGGTGTAGTGTTTGAGGATTGCCATTTTTCTTTCAGTAGTTAGAGCCATTGCTGTAGCTTCTAGTGGTGTGGGTAAAAAAATCAGATGCGCCTCTGATTTTTCTTTTCTGTAAGTAATATGTTCTATCAACTTGTAAGCTTGTAATTTTTTTTCTCATAGAGTACAGGAATTTTTCTCATAGAGTGCAGGAAAAAGATCTGTGTCTTTTTTTACTTCATAGACTAGCCCAAGCAATTTTTCTTCCATTATATGTTTTATTACTGCCTCTCCTCTGTCTTTTCATCTTCTGCTGGAACTGCTGTTCTTCTCATTTGATCTGACTTCCAAGTCTCTTCTCTTTTCTGTCATTATTTCTGTTTTACTGCTTTGAGCTATTTTTTTTTCCCATTTGACTTTCCAGACTACAAATTTGAAACTTTGCCACGACCCATTCTTTCCTTCATTAAATCTAATGTATGGTTTATTTGGGAAGTCATGCTTTTTTAAAAAATTTTTTTTAATTTGGAAAGTCATGCTTTTAGATGCAAGGAAGCCTTTTCTCTGCTGTAATTAAATCTCTCTAAGCTGCGCTCAGTGGCTCAGCCTGTAATCCCGCGCTTTGGGAGGCTGAGGTGAGTGGATTGCCTGAGCCTGCGGGTTCGAGACCCGCCTGGGCTACTTGGCAAGACCTCATCTCTACAATAAATAATTAAAAAAAAAAATTAGCCGGGCATGGTAGTGCGCGCCTATAGTTCCAGCTACTCGGAAGGCTGAGGCAGAAGGATCGCCAGAGCCCAGCAGGTCGAGGCTGCAGTGGCTGGGAGCGGCCACTGCACTCCAGTCTGGGTGACAGAGTGAGACTCCAACTCAAAAAAAAAAAAAAAAATCTCTCTAGCTTCCCTTATGATTTTTCTCACCCATGTTGGTCTTCTCTCTTCAAGCAGCTCTATTTGGTTTTGATTTTGGTTTACTCTCTCCTGTTGTCTTTCTGGATGTTCAGCTTCCTTATGTGTTGTCATGTTTTCTTGGTTAGCTCATTAGCACCCAGGTATGCCTCTAATGATTCAGGAAGAAATAGAAGTGCTGCCCATTCTGCTCCCCATCCAAGAGTCATCACATCTCTGCAGGCCAGGTTTTTTCTAGAACCATTTATTTATAGTCCTTGTTCCAGAGTTCCAAGAGTCTTGTCTCCAGCCACTTTTCCAGATTCTAGAAAATACTAAAAACACATGTCCCAGTTCCTTCCTCCATGCTCTAAAGAGCCCAAACCTTCACTTCCATTTAGCTGTGTGCAGGCTCCAGGGCTATGGTCTGTTGCAGAGGACTGATTGAAAATGGTACTGGTGGTAAAGGAGGGTAAGTTCATGTTATCCTCTTCCTGGAATCTTTTTCGGCCTGGATTTTTTTAAATTGTTCATTCCCTTAACAGTTGTAGATGTGTACTTTTGCCCAGACTTATCAACAGTAGGGAAAAAAGCACTAGGCATGAAAGCTAGAAGATTTATGGGATATGTTATATTATTGTTTTCAATTTATTGCTTCTTTCTCTATAGGAAGATGGGTTATACTTCTCTGCCTGTTGCTGTATAATTTGTAGTGCCTCCTTATTCCGTAGTCAGACCTGGGGTTATGACTTGGCCAGTGGAAGACAAGTAGATGTGATAGTGTGCCAATTCTGAACAGAACGTTTAAGAGGTGTAACAAGCTTCTGTCACTCCTCTTGCTTCTGCCTTTTGCCTTGAGAATGGCATGTCCCACATATGATCTGTTCTTGATTGACTCCTAGAATGAGAAGATATTTGGAGCAAAAGCCACAGCCTCGAGGACTGCCATAGCCAACCTATGGCTGACATGTAGTATGTCTGGAAAATAAGAATGTGGTATATGAGATTGAAATTTGAGGGTTGTTTTGTTAGCAGCAAAACTAACTGATAAAATCTGGTTTTATCTCCTGCTCTTCCTTTTATTAGGTAATCATTTATTTTTCCTGCCATCTTTTCAATTCTGTATCAGACCCTACATTCTATTTCCTGTCTCTCCTGATTTATCTTAATTGACTGATATGAAAGAACTATTGTAATTAGGATCAGACACTGATTACTTGTGGCAGAGTGTTTACAAATTATAGAATGGGTTCTATAATGTGTAACAATTGAGGAAAGCCCTTGTAACAATTTAAGGAAAAGATCAACAAATTGGGGGCAATATCTTGTGGTAGTTTAGTACCTATTTATCTAATGCCCTAAACTCTACCTCAGTTATTCTTCTGAAGTATGACTTCTCTCTAAATGTATAAAGCAGATTATTTATAGCTCTCAATAGCTGAACTTTAATGCTGTTTTCTATTATTATAAATAAGGATTAATTGGAACAGTATTTAATGGAGTGACTCTCCAAAGTTGGTATTTGCTGGGATGTATGGCATGCATATTTATTTGGCTTATGGACTTAACTGGCTAACAAGCACAAAGAATGAGATTTATTTCTGTATTTTATTCCTTGTGCATATAATTAATTTTCACTTTTTTTTTTTTTTTTTTTTGAGTTGGAGTCTTACTCTGTCACACAGACTGGAGTTCAGTGGCACGCTCCCGGCCACCGCAGCCTCAACCTGCTGGGCTCCAGTGTTCCTTCCGCCTCAGCCTTCCAAGTAACTGAAACTACAGGCTCATGCTACCACACCCAGCTAATTTTTTTGATTTATTGTAGAGATGAGGTCTTGCCAAATTGCCCAAGTGGGTCTCGAACCTATGGGCTCAGGCAATTCATTCACCTCGGCCTCCCAAAGTGCGGGATTACAGGCTGAGCCACCGAGCCCGGCTTTCTTTTTTCTTGTTATTCTGCTCTCAAAACATTGTTCTAACAAACATTTGGAAATCAATAGTTGGTGAGTGAAAGAGCATTCCTTGGTCTAGGAGCCAGAAGTCCTGAGTTCTACCCTGGCTACTATTGGTTTTATCCCTTACCTTCTCTCCTTCCTTTGCCTTTTCACCATTCATTCTTGTAATAAATATTAATTGAGCACTCTGTTGTGCCAGGCACCTCCCCTGCCTGCTCTTACCAAGCTTGCTGTCTTCTCTTCTGCTGCCCAGCCCTTTCTTCTGTCTTCTGACCATGCAGCACATTTGGTCACTGCTGCATTGCTGCTGAGCCTTTTGCTGTCATTTTTTGTTAATGGGGCTGCTTTCAAAATTGCTTTTATACACTCAGTTGTTTTGGGGAAGTTGGGGTTGATGCCCAGAGAGGAAAGCAGGCAGGCAGGTAGATACTTAGGCTGATGGGGGTGGGTAGGAGCAAGAGAGCTGCCCACAGGGCCTAACGACCCAACAAATTTATTTATTTTTTAAAATTTATATTTTATTTTAAGGATGTGTAGTACAATTCAGGATTAGTGGAAACCATACAGGTAAAGTCTGGGCCTCCCTTTCGTTCCCACTTTGCCTGGTTTGAGATCAGACCCTTCTTGACGGTGTGTTCCCCTACCCCCTACCCCCTACCCTGGCAGTATCCTACTTCTGCTAATCCCTTTCTTATAGTATTATGGTAAATGTTCAGGGTCCGTTTATGAATGAGAATATGTGGTATTCTGGTCTTTGTTTCTGTGATAGATTAATGAGTATTATAGACTCTAATTCCATGCAAGTTGCCATGAAGTCCGTATGTTTGTCCTTCTTTATGGCTGCATAATATTTCATAATGTATATGTCCTGCTTTTTTTTTTTATCCCGTTCAGTTTTTGATGGGCAGCACGGCTGGTTCCATGTTTTTGCTACTGTGAAGAGTGCTGCAATAAACATGCACGTTTTTTTGTAGAATGATTTGAGCTCCTCTGGGTATATTCCCAGTAGGGGGATTGCTGGGTCGTATGGAAGGTCAATTTCTAGTTCTTTCAGAAATCATCACACTGTCTTCCAAAGAGTTTGCACTAGTTTGCATTCCCACCAGCAGTGTAGAAGCGTTCCTTTTTCTCCACATCCTCACCAGCGTCTATTGTTTGTTTTATTAATGATGGCCATTCTTCCTGGGATTAGGTAGTATCTTAGTGTGGTTTTGGTTTACATTTCTCTGATGATGGGTGAGCCTGAGCACTTTTTCATGTGTCTGTAGGCTGCTCATGTATCTTCTTTTGAGAAGTATTCATGTCTTTTGCCCACTTTTTAATGGGGCTGCTTGTTTTCTTCCTTTCAGCGCGTTTGAGTTCCTTGTAGATCCTTTGTCAGGTATACAGTTGGCAAATATTTTTTCCCATTCTGTGAGCTGTCTCCCTGCTCTCTTGGTGGTTTCTTTTGCTTTGCAGAAGCTTTTCAGTTTGATGAAGTCCCATTTGTCTATCTTATCTCTTAAGGTATGGATATCTGGGGTTTTGTTCAGGAATTGGTTGTCCAATTTGATTCCCATAAGGGTGTCTCCTGCGTTTTCTAAAATTCTTATAGTTTGAGGTTGTACGTTTAGGTCTTTGAACCATTTAGAGTTAATTTTTGTGTATGGTGATAGGTAGGGGTCCTGTTTCATTCTTCTGCCTGTGGTCAGCCAGTTTTCCCGGCACCATGAACTAAATAGGTTCTCCTCTCCCCAGTGATTGGTGGTGGAGGCTTTGTTGAAGATGAGTTGGTTGAAAAATTGAGGTTTTGCTTTCTGGAATCTCTGTCCTGTTCCATTGGTCCATATGCCTGTTCTTGTAATATAACAGGCTGTGTTGATTATTGTAACCTTATAGTATAGTTTAAAGTCTGTCCCGCTTTGTTTCTCTTGTTTTGGATATCCGTGGTCATTTATGTTTCCATATGAATTTCTGTATTGTCACTTCCAGGTCTGAGAAGAATGATGTTGGTAATTTAATGGGTATTGCGTTGAATCTGTAGATTGCCTTTGGTAGGACAGACTTCTTCTTAACAATGTTGATTCTTCCTATCCATGAGCATGGAGTGTTTTTCCATTTGTCTGTGTCTTCTTAGATTTCTTTGAGCAGTATTTTGTAGTTTTCATTGTAAAATTCTTTCACTTCTTTGGTTAGGGAGATGCTGAGGTATTTCATTTTTTTGAGTGGCTATTGTGATTGTGCTTTTTATTTGGTTCTGTTTGTTTTTAGTGTATAAGAACACTAGTCTTTTGCACATTTATTTTGTACCCCAAGACTTTGCCAAAGTTCTTTATCAGTGCAAGGAGGTTTTTGAGAGATTCTCTTGGATTTTCGAGGTATAGAATCTTATCGTCAACAAAGAGAGATAACTTAACTTCCTCTTTTCCTATTTGGATACCCTTATGCTCTTGCCTAATTGCTCTAGCTAGGACTTCCAACACAATGTTGAACAGGAGGAGTGAGAATGGGCAGCCTTTTCTTGTTCTGGTTTCCAGGGAAATGTTTCCAGTTTCTGTTCATTTAGCTACTTTTATTTTTCATTATTCATTTCAAGTTGTAATTTTGCATAAATGTACAGAGGATATATCTATACAAATGATTTGAATATCAGGTGAGAACCTTCATTATTCTGGCAAGTTTAAACATTTTATTTACTTTTAGTTTTTAGAATTTGGGAAACCATCACTTAGAACATCTTTATTACCAGAAAAATTGCTCAGAAATAAAGTAAACCTTGATAAATAATCATTGCCTTTGCTAACAGGAACATTCGATAGAATAACAAGTAAAATAATCTGCTTTTCATTGTAGAATTTCCTGAGGGGATGGTTACTCATTTTTCCTCTGCCCTTTTTGTTGCCATCTGAGTAAAGAGATGCTGAAATGTGCTGGAAGGGAAGGAAAGAGTTGGGAGTAGGGAAGACAAGTGAACTGCACACACTGATGCCATTCTCAGTCACAGACAAACTCTTAAGACAACCTGATCATTGTTTTGTAAGGGATTAAAATTGCATGCAAATTCCAACTGAAAACATTTGTTTCCTGACTCTGTGCCAGAGTTCTAAAATCTTGACAGGAATTCTGGTTTTGAGATTTCTGAGTTTTAAGCACTACTCCTTGGCTTTTTTCTTATATGCTTTCAATACTACTTAACATACTGGAATGAGAACTGAAAATGAACTTATTCATTTGCTTCTTAGATATGAGAAATGTTCAGATTCTGTGAGCAAAAATCATTGTAATTGCTGAGTGACTATTTTAAAAATTGTGGGGTGATCCACAGTTCATTCCAGGAAGCCAATGAAAATAAGTGGATCACTGAAGGAATTAGTGTATCTGTGTGTATATGTGTGTGTGTGTGTGTGTGTGTGTGTGCGTGTGTGTGTATTGATATAGATTAAAAAACCCTTTTCCAGTGTTTCTAATTTTATTTCCTAAAAATTCCAATCAGTAAAAATAGTTTCTTTAAATTAAACAAAAAAATTTTAGGCAGGATTCAACTTGTGTCTACTTGTGATATCATCATATTTATATTTTGCTAAATCAGACTTATATTGGTAAATCTTGATACCATAATTGCACTGCATAACTAATGCTTATAGACTCCTGAAAGTAGGATGAAATCTTAAAGCAAGTATTGAGCATTAGCTTTAAGATTTGAATTTTGCATTAGAATCACTCACTTGAAGTGTAAAAGTCAGTATGATTTTGTGATTTTCATTTTGATTGATTTGTTGAATTAAACTTGATATGTAAAATCAGGTTTCCTTGTGTTCTCATATACCTGAATATTAACACTGGGCATTTTCTAAGGATGCTTGTACTAAGGAAGTGTAAATGCTGGGCCTTAGCCTCCCATGTTATTGTTATGGTCAAAGATATTTACAAATTGTATGATATATGTAGAATGTCCTACATGTTAGAAATGATCAATGAAGCCAGGCTCGGTAGCTCAGCCTGTAATCCCAGTGCTTTGGGAGGCTGAGGTGAATGGATTGCCTGAGCCCGCGGGTTCGAGACCTGCCTGAGCAACTTGGCGAGACCTCATCTCTACAATAAATCAAAAATTAGCCAGGCGTGGTAGCGTGTGCCTGTAGTTCCAGCTACTTGGAAGGCTGAGGCAGAAGGATCGCCGGAGCCTAGCAGGTCGAGGATGCGGAGGCCAGGAGCGGCCACTGCACTCTAGTCTGGGTGACAGAGTGAGACTCCAACTCAAAAAAAAAAAAAAAAAAAAAGAAATGATCAATGAAATAAAAATAGCATTTTATTATGAATAAATAGGAAATAAGCCATCAGTGAAAAGCAGTTAAATATTAAGAAATGTTATGTAATGCCAGAAAGAATGGCATCTATATTAATCAACATGGAACTATCACTATTGTTGAGGGGAAAAAAATCCGATTTTGAAACTACACATGTACTAAGGCTTAACTAAAAAAAAAAAAAAAAAAAAACCCAAAATCTAAATTTAATATGTTGATATAAATGAGATTTATCCCAAACTGTTAACGGCAGTTAACTTTGTTTGGACTTCTGTACATTAAATTTATTTGTTTATTTATTTTTGAGTTGGATTCTCACTCTTTCGCCCAGTCTAACATGCAGTTGCAAGATCATGTCTCACTGCAGCCTCAACCTTCTGGGCTCAGGGGATTCTGTCTCAGTCTCTTGGGTAGCTGGGACAATGGGTAGGTACCACCATGCCTGGCTCATTTTATTATTTCTTGTAGAGATAAGGTCTTGCTACATTGCCCAGGCTGGTCTCAAATTCCTGGACTCAAGCAGTCCCTCCACCTTGACCTCCCAAAGTGCTGGTATTACAAGCTTGAGGCACTGTGCCCAGCTTGTATGTTAATTTTAATATTGAGAATGTAGTCATGTTTTACTTGTATGGTTATTTTTTATTATGGAAAATTTCAGACGTACACAAAGTGAAGAGAATAACATAATGAACTGTAAAGTACCAACCTGCAACAGTTATTAATAGTCTGTTGTTTCTATTACATCTATATCTCCACCCATTCTTCACCTAGACTACTATTATATTGTTTACAGTATATTTTTAGGTAAAATCTGTATACACATATGCACAAATCATATACATTTGTCAAATGTATATGTGCGTGTAACCCATGCCCCTATCATGATATTGAATATTTTCATGTCCTTAGACTGTTTTTTCATATCCTATCTTGTTCTGCCTACTTGGAGTATTTTTGCCTTTTCTAGAACTTTATATTAATAGAATCATATAGTATGAACTTTTTTGTGTCTGACTTGTTTCGTTCAGCATAACCTGTGTGAGGGTAGTCAACATTATAGTATGTAGCAATAATTCTTTCCATTTTAATACTAATATTCCTTTGTGTGAATATACTACAAATTGTTTAGCCTTTTTCCTATTGACGGACATAAGCTATGATTAAAGCTGATATGACATTCATGTACAAATCTTTTCGTGGGCATATGTTGTCATTGCTCTTGGATAAATATATAGGAGTTAAATTTCTATATCAAATAAAAAACTTAGCAAACACTTTTCAAAAGTGATGGTTCAATTTTAAGTTCCCATCAGCAAAGTATGAGTTGTAGTTGCTCTACAGCCTTACCATTATTTGGTTTTGCCAATTTTTTTATTTCAACCACCTCATTGTAGTTTTTGAAAAAATATTTTTAAAATGTAGTAAAATAGTTATGAAATGTGCCATTTTAAACATTTAAAGTGCAGGGTTCAGTATCATTAATTGTATTCACAGAGTTGTGCAACCATTATCCTGTCTAGTACCTAAATATTTTTATGACCTCAAACAGAAACTCTGTACTCATTAAGCAATAGTTCCCTGCTCTCCTCTCCCCCTACTCCCCCCCGCCCCGGCAAATTCTAATTTCTCTTTGAATTTGCCTGTTCTAGATATTTCATACAAGTGTAATCATACAATATTTATCCTTTTGTGTCTGGCTTATTTTACCTGGTATAATGTTTTCAGAATTCATCAGTACTGTGGCGTGTATCAGAACTTCATTCCTTTTTATAGCTAAATAATACTTCATTGTATGTAGATACCATATTTTGTTTATCCATTTAACATTTTGTTTATGTATCTGTTGATGGACTTGGACTGTTTGGCTATTGACTTATGCTGCAGTGAAGACTGAGATACAAGTATCTGAGTTTGTTTTCAATTATTTGAGTTTTGAAAGTTCTTTATGTATTTCGAATACAAGTTCTTTGTCAAATACATGTTTTGCAAATATTTTCTTTTGTCTGTGGCTGGTCTTTTTATTTGGTATATACCCAGAAGTGGGATTGCTGGATCTTATAGTAATTCTATTTTTAATTTTTTTGAAGAACAGTCATACTGTTTTCAAGTGACTGTATCATTTTACATTCCCACCAACAGTGAACAAGGTTTCCAGTTTTTCCAAATCCTTGCCAACATTTGCTATTTCTGTTTTTGTTGGTAGTAGCCTTCGTAATGGATGTGAGTTGATATTTTATTGTGTTTTTGATGTGCACTTCCCAATGATTAGTGATGTTGAACATCTTATGTGCTTGTTGTCTATTTGTGTATCTTCTGTAGAGAAATGTCTATTCAAGTTCTTTGTTCTTTTAAAAGTCTGGTTGTTTCATTGTCGTTGATTGATTTTATTTTATTTTTTTTGAATTGGAGTCTCACTCTGTCGCCCAGACTGTCGCCAGCCTCGACCCACTGGGCTCCGGCGATCCTTCTGCCTCAGCCTTCCAAGTAGTGTTGTTGATTTCTTTATACAGTCTAGATATTAACCCCTTATCAGATATGTGATTTGCAGATGCTTTATTCTGTAGTTTGCTTTTTTATTCTGTCGATTGTGTTTACTGATGATGTAGTTCCATTTGTCTATTTTTGCTTTTGTTGCCTGTGCTTTTGGTGTCATATCCAAGAAATCATTGCCAATTTGAATGTTATGAAGTTTTTTCCTATGATTTTTTCTAAGAGGTTTGTGGTTTCAGGTCTTACGTTTACTAAAATCCATCATTTTGAGTTAATTTTTATATAAGCTTTAAGGTAAGGGTCCAACTTCATTCTTTTGCATGTGAACATCCAGTTTATTAAGCACCATTTGTTGAAAAGATTATCCTTTTACCATTGAATGGTCCTGGCTCCCTTGTTGAAAGTTAACTATATATGTGAAGTTTTTATATTTGGGCTCTCTAGTCCATTGGTTTATATATCTGTCTTGATGGTGTTACTATACCCTTTTGTTCATTGTAGCTTTGTGGTAACTTTTGAAATCAGAACGTATGAGACTTCTAACTGTTCTTATTTTCAAGATTGTTTTGGCTATTGAGGTACTTTGAGATCCCATATGAATTTTAGGGTAGATTTTTTTTTTCTACTTCTGCAAAAATGCCATTGGAATTTTTCTTAACAGTACCTTTTGATGAGCAAAAACTTAAAAAATTTAATATAGATGAATTTTTCATATTTTTTTCTTTTAGGTTATTGCTTCTCGTGATATAAGAAATTTCCTTGTACCCCCTGGTCACCAATTCTCGTCTGTTTTCTTTTAAAAGTTTTATAGATTGAGCTTCTATTTTTAGGTCTGTGATCCATCCCTCATTAGTTTCTGTGTATGGTTTTCAGGTTGGGGGTCAAGGTTCAATTTTATGCATGTGAATATTCAGTTTTAGTACCGTTTATTGAAAATATTGTTTTTTGAAATTTCTCCTTTGTTCCGTTGTTTTGTTTGTTTTTCCTTATACCTGTTGTCCTCGATATCTGTCTTGATTACTATGGTTTTATAGTAAATCTTGAAATAAAATATTTTTTGCACTCTAGCTTTTTTATATTTTTCAAGATTGCTTTATTTATTCCAGGTCCTTGGAATTTTTCATATAACTTTTAGAATCAGTTTGTCAATCTTATGTTTTTACAAAGAGGAAAAGGGGAGACTGCTGGGATTATAATTGGGATTGATTTGAAATTAGAGATTATTTAGGAGAGAATTGACATTTCACCAATATTGAGTTTTCTAGTCATTAATAGCATATCCTCTATTTATTTAGGTCTTTTACAGTTTGTTAATGATGTTTTATAACTTTCAGTATAGAGGTCCTACAAGTCTTTTATTAACTTTATTCCTAAGTATGTGTTATTTTGATGCTATTGTTAATAGAAATCATTTTTAAAAGCTTTTTTCACTTATCTGCTGCTAGTATTTGTAAGTTCTATTTTGTGTGTGTGTGTGTGTGTGTGTGTGTGTCTTGATTCTTTAAGATTCTCAGCATAAACAGTTGTGTCATTTGTGAATAGGGACAGTGTTACTTCTTTTCAGTCTTTGGGTTTTTTTTGTTTTTTTTTCTTAAGTGTACTGACGAGGACCTTCAGTACGATGTTGAATAGAATTGGTGAGAACAAACTTTCTTGTTTTATTTATGATCATAAGGGGAAAGCATTTAATCTGTCAGCATTAAGAATGATACTAAATGGATTGCCTGAGCCTGCGGGTTCGAGACCCACCTGGGCAACTTGGTGAGACCTCATCTCTACAATAAATCAAAAAAATTAGCCGGGCGTGGTAGCGCATGCCTGTAGTTCCAGCTACATGGAAGACTGAGGCGGAAGGATCGCCGGAGCCCAGCAGGTCAAGGCTGCGGTGGCCGGGAGCAGCCACTGCACTCCAGTCTGGGCGACTGAGTGAGACTCCAACTCAAAAAAAAAAAAAAGATATTAACTATGTTTTTTGGAGGTGTCCTTTATCAAGCTGAGGACGTTCTCTTTTATTTTTATTTTGATAAGCCCTTGTATCATGAATAGGTGCCAAATACTTGCATACTTTTTTAAATAGTGGGATTTATTTTTAGGACTTTAGGAGTATAGTGAATTACAGACTAATTTGACATTACCATTATCTTCATTACCTAATAGTGTTAAATAACTGGCACACTAACATGTAGATTGATTTGCTAGGAGCCACTTCCACCTAGGCAAAATTACTATGATGATTCTATAGAATGTACAGAAATAAAATCTAATCATTTTCTTCGGTGATAACATTTATTGAGCACCTCCTGTGTCTAGTGCTCTGAGTTAGTGAGTCAGCGATACTCCCAATGCCCCTACCCTTAAAGTCTGAAAGGTTTACTTGAGAATAAAGCTGCTCACACTTAACTGCTTTTCTTTATTAGATTCTATTATATGTGTCCTTTATTTGGAATGATGCTTTAGGCATTTTAGTATGCCTAATTAGCCTGAGGAATAATTCATTTTCAGTTATTCCTCCTTTTAGGTTAATTTATTTTACTAGATGCTTGCTCTTTCTCTCATGTACAGTGCAAATAAATGGATTATAGTTGTTAAATTATAAAATCAAAATGTATTTACTATTAGCATTTTTTACGGATATGTTAAATACTAGCAGACTAACTCTGAATGGTTCTCGCTTTGTTGTTTTTTAAGAATAGTAGTCATTTGAGGACAAGAAGGTTTTAGGTTTTCAACTTCATTTGTCCTCCATTACCACCACCTTTGAGAGAAGAATGGTTTTGGTATCTGTGGGACACTGGGATGTGGGGCACAGAACAGGAATCTGGAAATTGTCATGCAGCAAAAAGGAGATTCTCCTATGAATTGCTTGTAGGATCCCTTGAAAATTGGGATGGCCAGTCCTTGGACATACTCCGATATCCATGGCAAGCTAACCACTTCCATAACTGTTCTTCAAACTCCTTCTAATTTGAGGTCTTGCACACAATTTCTGTGATTTAAAAAAAAAAATCCTGTTACTAGAGAGTATTTGGTTATTTCTGCCCATGTGATAGCTTTCACAACTTTTAAATTGTACTTTTTTGTTCCTTAGGCTTTCTAGATCTTGTCTTAGTGGCATAGTGCTTATTGCAGCGTATAATCAAGTCTTATTTATATTTAAAAGTGCATTGGTATTCAAATGTGATTGTTCCATTGAAAAACAGAAAGAACTAAAGAGCTTAGAAATCATGTCTTCATATTTTTCTCAGTTATATTATAAATTGTTATTTATTAAAGGACCATTAGATTACATTTATTTTAAGATCATAGAATTAGAGTCATGGATTGGCTTCAAAGATAATGCTAGTGCAATACTTTGTGATAGATGAAGTGTACTCATAATGTAATTTTATACACTTTTATTTCATTAGTGATACCCAACATAATAAACAAACATTGTTTATTTCATTAGTGATGTCCACAGGTTTCATTTTATCTCCTTCTTCTGGAATCCATATATGCATTCATGTATAGAATTACTGCTCTGTTTCTTACTAAGTAGAATCCATGTTGAATTTTAGCAGGTTTCCCCTCCCCCCACATCTGCCTCTTTGATGGTTGCTGGGTTTACTGCCGCTCACTTATTAGTGCCCTGGGTCTTAACAACCTTATTCAAACAAAACATCTTAAATAGAGGCATTAAACAGGTCACAACAGTGAGCCATTTTGTAACTTTTTGTGCAATAAAATGGGTATGTTGTGTTTTGGAATATAAGACCTCTGAGTGCAGCTATTCATTTTCTTCATCTATAAAACATTTTAGAATAACAGCTTACATCTGTTTGGGGTATAAAATTCCACATTTTGAGGAAACATCACTGTTATGTAACTCCAAGCCAGACATGGGGAGGGAGCTAGCTTTCTGACAGGCCCATGTTCTGTAGAAGCTGGGAGTATTTGCTTTAGCTGTGGAGCTATGTTGCTGGCAGACCTTCTTGCACATGTGTGGAGCACATTTTCATTATTGTTTCTTCATATTGTAAATGACAAGTGTGCCCTACAATTTTGACTTGAAGAATATTTGAAAAATTTTCACACATCAGAAATTTACCTTATGAATGATATTTCTCTACTAAGCGTCAGAAATAAATTTAATTATTTAAGCATTTATAGCACATTTAATTACCTTCAACTGTCAGTCTTGTTTTAGAGAGTAAAGCTGGGGTTTCCTTTTGGCTTACTTTTAAAAATAAATACCCCATGGAATAGTTTGGCCAGTCCAAATGTGTGATTTTAAAGTTATTTCTTTAAACTGAAGGAACAGTTTAATGAATAACAGGCAGTAGAGGAAAATGGGCAAAATGTTTATTTATAGAATTCAAAATCTGGTAGAATAGTTTCAATAAGTGCAGATAACATCCAGTGCAATTTTATAGATTATATTAATCCAGATGTGAATAATGAATGCTAGCATGGATTATTACAGTAAATTTTAAAGCTTCTTTCTTTTTGTTTTTTTTTTTTCATTTTTTGAGTCAGAGTCTCATTCTGTCACCTAGACTGGAGTGCAGTGGCACAGTCACAACTATCATGGTCTCAACCTACTGGGCTCAGGTGATCCTTCTGCCTCGGCCTTCCAAGTAGCTGGGACTACTGGTGTGCACCACCACGCCTGGCTAATATTTTGATTTTTTTTTTTTTGTAGAGACAAGGTCTCCCCATGTTGTCCAGGCTGGTCTTGAACTCCTGGCTTTCCCTCTCTCCCCTTGACTTCCCACAGTGCTGGGATTACGGGTGTGAGCCACTGCACTGGCTCTTTTTCATCTTTTTTTTTTTATCTTATCAAATTCTTTTTTTGTTTTTTAATTTTTTTCTTTATTTTAAAGATGTGGAGTACAATTCAGGGTTAGGTATACAAATGTTCTTTATGCAGGTACCCTTATTGATGAGGTGTGCCCCTCCTCTGGCAGTTTCCCTCAACTGCCAATCCCCCCCCCCAGTTTTCTACACTATCAATCCCTGTCTTATAGTATTATGATAATTCCTTTTTTTCATCTTTTAAATGTGAACTATTTACATTCTTGTTAAAAATTGATATATTTACATTTGAGAGGAGAGAATACAAAGAAAAAATTAAAATAATCTATAATTATATTATCCATTAGTCCTCTTAGGTATATTTTATTACATACTATAAATTTTTAAAAAACTTTAAAAAGGTTTTAGAAATTTAGTAAACAGTTTTAAAAAATAATTTAATTGGAAATATTGCACTTTAGTTTCAGAATGGATGGTGTCAGATGCTTTTATGTTTCAGTGACATTAAAAAACGAAACTACATTTGACTCCTCCTGTAGAACTTTGACATTCAGGATGAGTGGCTGCTTATTTATGACAAAAACAAATGTCTCAGAGATTCTGATTTGTCAAATTGATTCAGGCTGTTGACATTGATTTTTTTTCTCACTATCATTTCCTTCCTGATAAATGACAAGTTTTCTTTCTATGACCACTGTCTGTCAAACTCAGGGCTATCATTTACTATAGCAGAGTAAGACAGATGATGCCAGACTTTAAATTTATGATGAAATATAAATATTTCAGAAATAACAATGCCCTTAATAGCATGTGAACATAAATACTTCTTATTTCCTCCATAATTGTAGGTACTTGCGTGCATGTGCACCCTCTCTCTCCCCCACCCTTTCTCTCTCACACATCCTCTCACTCTGGTAATGCTCAAAGTCCACATTTACTTTTCCCTTGTAGCCAAGCTGAGCACAGAATGACAACCTTGGGGCCTTGGTGTCATATGCTCGTGGGCGTCACCACTGACCCACTGGGCTGTGCCTGGCTATTAAGCTAGTGGGTAGAATCCTCTGCCTTTCAGACATTTTTATTTTAAGAAATAGAGGTGGGTTTCTGTTTTAGAATTTCAAACAATTTAATTAAAAGCAAATAAGCTGGGTGAATTTATATGCAGGTAATTAAGTTTAGATGTCTTTTGGTAGAGTAGTTGTCAGGGATCTGGAGTCACCTTGGGCTTCTTACTTCCTGCTTGCCTTTGGCAAGTTACATAGCTTCTCTGAACCTGAGTCTCCTCTTCTATAAGATGTGGATAGTAATCACACCTATCTTATAGGAGAATTAAGTGAAACAAAACGTATCAAGTGCTTATTAGCACAGTGTCTGGCACATGAAAAGTACTTGGTTATTCCAGTCCTTATTGCTAGGCAACTGATTGTAAGTACTACTGTGTAAGTGTGATGGTGATCTTGACTACTCATGCTCCACTGCTAAATCAGCCATTCAGGCCCACTTCTCCCTGTGTCTGTCTAGAATGTCTACACTCCCCCAGCAATCACTTGGTGATCCTTCCTTGAGCGTGCGGGTGCCCCACTCCCAGACTACTACTCTGTTCCTGGAGTCCTCTTTCTCTGCTTACTCTGTGAGGGGCTCTGTCTGCCTCCTCTTTCTTCGCTACTCCCTCTTCTCTCACCTACTCTTGCCCTCTCTGCATTCTACTTCCTCCTCTCCCTCCTTGTCTTTCCCTCTTCTGCTTTCTTTCTCTCTCTTCTCTTCTCATTTCTTGCCTTATCTCTTCCTTCTCTCTGTCCTCCAACCTCCTCCTCTTCCTCCCTCCCTCCCCTACCCTTTTCATCTTCTTTTCCTCTTTCAACTTTCTTACCTTTCCTTCTCCTTTCTCTCTCCCCCTCTTTCTGCTCCCCCTTCTCCTCATTGTCACCACCTCCCCCAACTCTTCCCCCCCAGCCCTCTCTTACCCTTCCCCTCTCTTCTCCTTGTAATCCCAGCACTTTGGGAGGCTGAGGTGAGAGGACTGCATGAACACACGGGTTTGGGACCAACCTGGGCAACTTGGTGAGACCTCATCTCTACCCAACAGGTCAAGGCTGTGGTGGCCATGAGTGTGCCACTGCACCCCAATCTGGGCCACTGAGTGACACTCCAACTCAAAAAAAAAATTCTAACTCTTTGCCTGCCAGAGAGTAGATAACCTTAGCCCTTAAGCAGAAGAAATGCCACATCTTTACAGTCTTTATTACTTATGATGGGAACTGTTTATTTTGTTGGTTCAGTAGCCAGATCATCTCCATATTGTGCTTCTTTTTCCATTTCAAAAGAGCTTCACAGCATCATTTTAGGTCCTTTAGGCTTAAAAAGTTAGAGTATCTACAGGCCACAATTTAACTTTCTAAACATTACATATACTATAACTATACATGTGTTTAATATTTGCTTTGTTATACACAGAGTTAAAATGTAATAATGTTTCTAAATAATAATTTTAGGTTTATGTAGTCATGCCAGGCATACTGATTTTTCTTGCCTAATTTATTTGAATTTTTTTCTCTCTCTACAGATTCCTTTCTCCTTGGTTCAGTTTCCCTTATGGGAGTCCTTAAAAGTAAGTTTTTCAGTTTTCATATAAAATGTATCTCTAATTATCACAAATACCCAATAGTTTGAGTATAGGTGCATAGAATACAGTGTTGACTAGAAGTTTAAAAACTTAAAGGTGTTAGCAATTGAAATGAATTGCGAAACATGCCAGTTCAGCCTTTTAAACTTGCGTGGCTGTGATTCAGGCAGACAGCACTGAAATCCACAGTCCTTAAGAAACGCAGCTCTACTTTCTTCTGTATTACCATTCTTTCTCCACCCAGTTGAATTTCCACCCAGTTGAATTTGTTTCAGAGTGTGTGTGTGTGTGTGTGTGTGTGTGTGTGTGTGTGTGTGTGTGTGTGTGTGTGTGTAGAGGCTAAAGAATAACAATGAGGAGGAAAGAAGTCCCACCCCAGCCTCACCCATGTAGGGGCCACCAGGAGAAGGGGGCAGTAGGAATTTGGGGGTCTGACTGTTCTTCCATCTTTGCTGCTCACTCTAACCAACCCCCAGAGGGAAGGAGCAGAGCGAAGTGAGTTATGAGTTAACTTTGGGGAAAGTTTAAAAACCAGCACATTTAAAAAAGACAGTGTCGAAAATATGCAGGGACGTTACATTAGCTCTTCGCCTTCTGGTGCAGTGATACTGAAAATTGTGGGTCGTGATATGAGTTGTGTGGGTCTTTGCCAGTATTTTTAAAACCACAATAAAAAAGGAAAATATTAGAGAGCATCTTCCGTGGTAAATCTAAGTACTATTTTGTAAGGCTTAAGTGTTATGTGTGATGTGCATATATTTGTATGGGTTGCAATGTAAAATGTATTTCTCACTGTGGATAATGGTCAAAAGAATTTGAAAGCCTTTGTTTAAGTGAAAATTGTTCAAGGGTGATCAAGCTGTAAATATCTAGGAAGGCATTAAATAATATAAAAATAAAGGCGTTAACCACATAATTTTGTGGAGTTGCTAATCATAGAGTGCTCATACAAAATATGTTTGAAGTATATCATAAAAGTTATTTGGCTTTCTTGATAAAAACCCTTGAACATGTAGGGGGGAAAAAGTTATTTAGGCTCAAATTCTGTTGCGGTTTTATACTAAAGATAGTAAATTGAGACAAAACATTACTCTTAAAAAAATCAACTATGAAATATTAAGTATTGAGAAACATTTCTTATAACCGATTTTAAGGAGTAGTACTATTCATTTAATAGAGTTTTTTGGGTCTTTTGCTGTTGTTTTGTTTGTTTTTATTTTTTGCCATTTTCTATGCAGTACGTGGTGAAAATGGATTTCTCAGGCAGTGTTTCTGGGCATGATGTAACAACTATCCAACGAGAAGGTCACATTCCATTAGCATAACAGCTCTCCTTTTTAGTGTGTGACAAAAGAACAATGAAGCTAACAGCTGTCCTGCAAACAAAACTCACTTTATTAGTGTCTCAATAACCAGCATTCACACAGATTCTGCATACTCTAACATCCTTATGCCCTAATTCTGCAAAGGAATGTTTTGCGGGCCCAAGAAGGAAAAAGCATGGAGTTTATTTATTTTCACTACTAAGGACACTTGTAGGATTCTAGCTAGTTAAGAAATGTCTAGAATTTTTCAGAGTAGTCATAGATAATAATGCTATGCTTTAAAATTTTTCTTTGAACAAATGTTAAGATGCTCTAGTTTTTTTTAAATTGGGTTTCTTGAGGAATAATTTACATACAGTAAAATTCACACTTTATAAATGTACATTTTTTGAGTTTTGATAAATGTTTATAAATGCCAGCATAACCGAGAGAATATTTTCATCACTCCAGAAAGTTCCCTTATGCTACTCTGTAGTCTCCTCCCAGCCCATCAACTGCTGTTCCTGTAGTTTTTCCTTTTCCAGACTATCCTAGAAACAGACATAGGATACATTTTGGGCCTTCTTTCATTTGATGTAATACTTTTGAGACTCATTCATGTTGTTTGTGCCAAATTTGTTCCTTTTTATCACTTCGCATTCTTCCATGGGTGTGTGGATGTACTAAAATTTGGCTATCCATTCACTAGTTGATACACATTTGAGTTGTTTCTAGTTTTCAATGAATTATGACTAAAGCTGCTACAGATATTTGCATTCAGTATTTGTATGGACATAAGTTTTTATTTCTCTTGGGTAAGAGCCTAGGAGTGACATGGCTAGAAGGTATATGTTTGATTTTATAAGAAACTGTCAGTGTTTTCCAAAGTGGCTGTACTGTTTTGCATTCCCACCAACAACAATGTATGAGAGTTTCAGTTGCTCTATATCCTTGTCATTTATTTTTATTATTAGGTTTAAAACTTTTTTCAGCTATTCTAATAATTGTGAACTGGTATCTCATTGTAGTTTTAATTTGCATTACCTCATGACTAAATAATGTTGAGCTCTTTTCATATATTAGTGTTTTTTTAGCATCTGGGTGCACTTGAAATCATAGTGCTTTTGTACTAGACAATTTTTGACACTTATTTTTGTGTTTATGGTTTTATCTATTTAAATGTGTTTTTGAAACCACAGAGGACGATTGAGTTATTTGGGAGGAGTTCTCTATTGTGTTTATGTGGGAATACTGCTACTCAGAGAAATTTTTGTGAGCCAAGATCTTAGCAGGTTGCAGACACGTAGTACTAGAGCGAGTGTCTGGAGATGGAGGTGGCCGTTGTTATCTTAAGCTTAACCCCGTCTAAAACCAAAGTCAATGTCTTCTAAAAAATCACTTCTTTCTTCTGTCTTCCCCATTTCTGTTCACCACTGTTATCCTGACCACCTGGTCTCAAACCTTATATTAAAATTTGATTCTCATGTTTCTCTTTCTCCATATCATGTTGCTCACCAAGTTTTGTTGACTAACTTGTGGAACCTGTGACCACCTTTTACCTGATTGTTACTACTTTATGCCTAGCCCAAGGCTACCAGGTTCTCTACTTTCTTATTCCATTCTACACGTTGAATTTGTGTGGTCTTCCTTAAACATCTCTTTAAGTAACACCTGTATTCTCAGAAACATATAACTTTAAAACATACAATTCTTGGCACTGGAACCTCTTCACACTGAGTCCCTAATTTTTTCCCAGCCCCTCCTCCATACTCTTTTGTGCAGAATCCTTCCCTCCCAGCCAGAATATCCTCCTGCTGTATCCTTCCCTCCCCTGTTCTTTGACTCTTTTCAGAAATGTGTTTTCAAGCGTTGAAAAGTGGTACATCTTTCAAAGCTCTGTTCAGCATTCAGTCTCCTGCTTGAAATCTCCCAATGCAGGCCTTGAAGATTTGTCCTTACTTATCTCGCATGTGTCTATATCACTGATTGGTGTTTAATCACATATCATACTGTGTTTAAAACACCTTAGTGTATTTGAGTAAGGTCTCGGCCCCTTCCGTTTAAAATAAATGACACATGCCGTCAGTATGCCTTTATTGCCTGCCGACTCTGAGCTGGACTTGTTCCATTTCACAGGAAGGTGAGGATGAATAGGATTTGGCTAATTCCTTTGAGGAGCCTAGAGTCTATTAGAGAGGCCACAGATAACTTAAGTGTAATGTGTCTCTAATTGAAGAACATATGGGGTAATGTGGGAGCCTGTCCCCCTGGCTCCTCAAGTCCCATCACCACACTGCCTCATTTCTTATGGTTTTCTTTTCTTATAGTACATGTGTTTACAAAATATATTTTAGATGAAAGAAGACAGGTCGCCATAAAGAGGAGGGGAAGCAAAAGTAGTGGATTGCCATATCCAGAACCTCAGAGAAGGTTATTTTCCTCTAAAATTTATGTTTACATTGGAACTTTCTGGCAGCCCTCCAAGAAGAGAAGCATGGTGTATTTTATGATCTTATGACCTGACAACAACTGTAGCTATACTGTTTCATCTTATCCCTCGGCCTCGGGTGCCATCTTTCTCCTGAGTTGCACCTTTGTAGCCCCATGGCAGACCACCTCTGAGTGCCAGCCTCAGTGACTAGAACTGCCTAGTTGATACACTCACTTGGGATGTCTTGGTGTGTCCAGTTCAGAACAGAACTCTCAGTTTTTATTCTCCTCCCTAACCAGTTCCTCCTCCGTTGTCTGCTTCTCAATACATAGCATAGTTCTCAATATATAGCAATACATAAATAGAAACCTAAGAATTATTCCAGACTTCTGTTCTCTCATCCCTCAAAATCTAGTTTATTAAGCCCACTATTCTCATTCAAGCCTGAACTCACCTCTTGCTTGAATTGCTACACAGACCTCTCACTTGGTCTCCCAGATTCCATTCTTGCTTCCCCAAGTTATCTCCTTCACACAGCAGTGATCTTTTAAAAAAAGAAAGCAGATTATCTCTCTTCCTGCTAAAATCTGTCAGTGACGTGTCTTTAAAAGAAGAACGAAAGCCTGAGTTTCGACTCTGGCTCACAGGGCCCTCTGTGATCTGGGACTCAGCCTGGACCCACCTGCTGCACTGGAGCCCGGCAGCCTCTTTTCTGTTCCTTTTAGATGTGCCTGTGTCTTTATATTTGATCTCTTTCTGCCAAAAGTATTATTTATCCACTAATTCTACACATCATTATTTTGTGTGTGTGAAAATTTTTAAAATTTTAATTATTTTTAAAATGGACAATAATAATGATGTATATTTCTGGTGTACAACATGATGTTATGAAGTACGTAAGCACTCTTATTGAGTGTCTACTATGTGAAAATGACCTGGGGATACAGTGATGAAGAGGACTGATGAAAACCTCTGACCCTGTGGAGTGTTCATTCGGGCTTCCTCGCTAGGCTTTTCTCTCGTCCACGTCTTTCTCATTCCTCAGGTCTTAGATCCTATGCCTCTTCAGAGAGACAGTCCTGTCCACCCTTCTTTAAATAGAACCTTCCCTTCCTCCCGCCTCAGTAATCACAGCACCTATTTATTTCCTTACTGGGATTTTAATAACTTGGCTTATTTAGTTATATACTTACTATTTCCTGAATACTTGTTAAAGGCGTCAGTTGTGTGTTGAGCGGCTGCTATATGCCAGGCCCTGGGCTAGCACCATACATTCATCACTACCTTATCCACATCACACACAGCCCAGAGAGGTGGATCTGCCTTCAGACCAGGAATCCGAGGCTCGCAGAGGTGGTCTCTCAACTAGTAACCCCAGTCCTCCGTTTGCTGCAGGCAGGCTTTTACTATGTGACAGTGTTAATGGTGATAGCAGCAATCATACTGCAGCCACAGCCAACATTTCTCAAAGCTACAGTGTGTCAGACTCTGTAGTCATCACTGCCATGGATTGTCTCCCACTAATCTTGGTGGCAGTTCTGTGAGGTAGGTCTTCACTTTGTAGATGTGGAGACTGAAAGAGAGTTTAAGCACCTTGCCCAAGGCCACAGGAATACTCAGGGGGCACAAGCCAGGATTTGAACCCAAGCAGTCTGACTACAGACTTGATATACTTAATCACTTCACATATAAATTTGCACATCACGCATGATGTCTTTAATGTTTTTGCAGTTTCATATGGTCAGAAGTTGAGGTAGGGCAATCTCCTCGGATCCCCTCCTGCTCTGGGGGCTTTTCTGTCCTCTCAATAAATCCTACTTTCTCAAAAAAAAAAAAAAAAAAAAAAAAAAAGTTGAGGTCATATTATATCCCGTCAGCTCATTTAAGGCATTTCTATAAATTGCATTGATTCCTTAACTTGGTGACACATAGCTTAATTAGCCTGGCTGGCATATATTTTAGATCACCTCTCCCAAACATCCCTTGTCTCTGCTGAGTTTGAACAGGGATTAAACAGTACTCGCTTGAGTTGGTTCTGAGACCAACCACGGGGAGTGCAGATAGTTTGCTGTAACAAATGCAGCCTGAACCACGTTTTCCTTATGTTTGCGTTTCACTTCCTATAGGCCGTTGTTTGTTAGAGGAAGCAACACTGTCTTCTGACTGTTTATGTTTATATTCGTTATGGTTCTGTCTCTTACACAGCAAGTGTTCATATATAACTATCGGCTAATCTTTTGACGGTTAGCATTCTTTCTTTTTCAAGTTCAGTGCAAAGTTGGGTAACTGTATACATTAACTTTTATTTGTAGGTTCTTTTAGAAGTATGCTCACAGCCATAAAAATATGTTTTCCCCTTTTAACTGTATAGATTTTCCCTGACTGAAGTATGTATATTATGAAAGGATATGATAGAATTTCCTGTGAGAATGTTAGGTATTTTCTGTTGTTTTACTATGCAACATCAAGCTGGGCACGGTAGCTTATGCCTGAAGTCCCAGCACTTTGGGAAGCAGAGGTGAAAGGATTGCCTGAGCCCATGGGTTCTAGACCAGCCTGGGCAACATGGTGAGACCTCATTTCTACAATTAAAAAAAAAAAAAAGAAAGAAAAAGAAAAAAATTAGCCAGGGATGGTGGCACACACCTGTATGTAGTTCCAGCTACTTGGAAGACTGAGGTGGAAGGATTGCCTGAGCCCAACAGGTCGAGGCTGTGGTGACTGGAAGCATGCCACTGCACTCAAGCCTGGGTAACAGAGTGAGACTCCAAATCAAATAGTAATAATAAGCAACATCAGTTTGCAGTGCAGTGGCAAGACTTGTTGAGAGTACTGTCAAATCTAAGTAGTTTTGCCCACAGCTACAAGTTGTTGCAAAATTACAAAGCAATAGCTACGTGAGATGCATCCTTTAAGCTAAGCAACATCTGCAACAAAATAAAAATAACATTAATTTGGTTCTTTAAGACAATGGCATTATGCTGATGCTTTTTCTTTAAATGAAATCATAGCTTTGTAATATAAATCAGGGGCCAATAAATTATCGTGTTGTTTAAAGTACAATATATGAATAATTACTTAGATGTATCTTTTATGTTTTATAAATATTTTAAACATACGGTACTGTATAAAAGTGTTTCCAAGTTAAAGAGTAAATGACTTGCTTTTTGTTGTATATTCTTATTTTAATAATAGCCAAGATGCCTACCACCACCACCACCACACCCACACAAACTTCTCCCATACTTCTAGTCATATAAACAAAATAATAATAATAATTAGAAGATGCTCAGAGCTCAGAGTCACCACCTACACCATTCAACGAGACTGGAAGAATCTGGGGTCTGCATAGACATGTTTGCTTAAAACATAGATTCCAATAAAGGCATGCTAAAAGTTGAAAGGGAATGGTAACGAAGTAAAAATGCCTGTGTGCACATGCATGTATGACTTTTTACCACATCAAGCTAAGCCAGTATCCAAAATTAGATATAACATGTCAATATGGAAGAAAACCACCTGAAAATAAAAACAATGTTCTTAATAAACTTCCATATTACAGTCAAGTCAGAGCCTAAGATACTGATTAAGGTTTTAACAAAATCACATTATAGTAAAGAAGATACCTTTTAACAATTCAGAAAGTACAAGTAAATTTGAATCTTTTTTTTTTTTTTTTTTTGAGTTGGAGTCTTACTCTGTCGCCCTGGATGGAGTACAGTGACACATTCACAGCCACCCCAGCGTTGGCCCGCTGGGCTCCGGTGATGCTTCCACCTCAGCCTTCCAAGTAGCTGGAACTACAGATGCGTGCTACCACGCCCAGCTAATTTTTTTGATTTTTTGTAGAGACAACGTCTCGCCGAGTTGTCCAGGTGGGTCTTGAACCCACAGGTTCAGGCAATCCACTCATCTCGGCCTCCCGAAGTGCTGGGATTACAGGTTGAACTCCCAGGCCCGGCTATAATTTTTTTTTTTTTTTTTAAAGTATATGTGCCAAAACTACACAATGGCTTGATCTGTTATAGCATGGAGACCATTTGCACGAAAATAATTGTTTCTTATTTTTACTGTGTTATGAATTCTGCTGTTAAACTCAACAGCAGTGAGGCCTACCCAGAGGATGATATCAAGAGCAGTTCTAGGTTTGAAAACTAAGCAAATTACTTTATGCTGTTCTTCCTCTGATAAGCCTTGGGCAATAAGTGAGGCACCATGTGGGAAATTAGAACAACCTGATTGTTTTTGTAGTGATACCACTGAATATCCTGATGGATGACAGAAATGTCACTAACTGAAAAAAATTAGACTGATGTTTACAAATTGCATATCTTTAAACAATAGTTGTTATGATGAAACTCTATTAAGTTATAGCTTAGTTTGCAGTATTTTACCCATTTCAGTCTCCTGTTTTGATAATTCTGTGATAGCTTGGTGAAGGGTATAGGGGAACTTTCCCATTTTTGTAACTCTTTTGTAAATCTAAAGTTAATTCAAAATATTTTCTGATATACTTATATTAAGGAAGCTTTACTTATGAAAAACTATAGAAGCATAATTAAGAACACTTCTGACTACCAACCTCATTACTTAGACTTGAAATTTCTCATTAATGTAAACAAATGTCAGTGGATTCATATGTACATTTCATTTATACTGTAATCCCAGCTACTTGGGAGGCTGAGGCGGGAAGATCACTTGAGACCAGTCTGGGCAGCGTAGTGAGACCCTGCCTAAAAAAAGACAAAAAATTAGCCAGGCATGGTAGCAAGTGCCTACAGTCCCAGCTACTTGGGAGTCTGAGGTGGGAGGATCATGGAAGTCCAGGAGTTTGAGGCTGCAGTGAGCTCTGATTGCTGCACTCCAGCGTGGATGACAGAGCAAGACCCTGTCTCCTAAAATATTTTAAATTTATATTTGAAAAGAAAAAGGAAATGGGACATTGAATTGGGAAAAAATAAGCAAACACTAGGAAAGATATGGCCCCTTACTTTTTAGAGTTTTTATTTTTATTTTGACACCTGGCCTCCATCATGAGCTGAGACTCCAACACTGTACATTCGGGCCCCCATCCTGTCCTCCCCCCTCCGCCATGTATCTGCCTTCACAGAAATGATAGTCAGACTTTTGTGGCAATGAAATTATTTATTTACGTTGAGAAATTCTGGCAATTCAAAAATTTTTTGGTGTTCAGACAGGTTCTTCAAAAAACAAAAAAACCCTTTCTATTATAAACCCGCATTATTTAAATGCATTTTATTGACATCAAAATATATTCTTTAAATAACTTGCCTATTATAAAAGGGTTCCACTAGAAATGGAGCTGTGTATGGTAATGAGGAGTCATAATGTTGCATATGCACTGTTATATTTGTCTACAAGATACATGGGTTTGTGGGGAGCAGAACCAGCTAGCCTCAGTTTCCCCACTTACTATTTGTGTGATCTCAGGCATATTACTTAACATCGCTTAGCACCTGCCCTTAACTGTTTTTGTGGATAATAATGCATACTTTGCAATATTAAATGAGATAATATATGTAAAATCTTTAGTGTAGTGCCTGGAACACGGTAAGTACTCAGAAAATGCTAACAAATATTGTCAATAGTAATCATTTATGTTGCTGCATACACTGCATTTTTATTTGACTTTCTAGTCTAAAATCATGTGACTGGCATAATGAATAATATTTAGTCTTCCTATGAGTAACATCTTTCCAGCTAGTTAAAAAAAAAAAAAATCACAATCCTTCTGTCCCTCCAAATACATGAGCAAATATATAAAATTAAAATACCTTCCTAATTTATATATGGTATTTTTTTTCTGGTCAGGTTCTTACTGTTGTTTTATGAATTTAATGTTACACTCAAGTGAATAATTTGTAAATAACATCTTTTTAGAATGGTCTCAATATTAAATTTCCAGGTTTCTGTAGTCAGACAGTTCCTCACTTAAAAAAATAATTTTGACTCATTCAATTTAAGCAAGTTATTTTGGGCATTGACATAGTTTGTTCATTCACTGGAGTGTTTTAATCATTCCAGTAGAAATTGTGATCTGTGTGTGGAAGTGAAGTGTCTTATAACTACTCTTCTGTTTGCTATTAAGATAGCTGTAACCTGCAGATCTAAATTCAAGTGTTTTTATACTTGACACTAGATGGTCTCATTCAGATTCTGGTTCTGCTACTAACTATTAAAATTTGACAAGTATCTTAACATCTCAGCCTCAACTTCCTTGTCTAAAATAATGACCAAATTGGCAGCCAGGCGCAGTAGCTCATGCCTATGATCCCAGCACTTTGGGAAGCTGAGGTGGGAGGATCATTTGAGTTCCAGGAGTTCGAGACCAGCCTAGACAACATAGTGAGACCTTGTTTCTACAAAAAAATCAGAAAATCAGCCAGGCGTAGTGGTGCACTCCTGTAGTCCCAGGTGCTTGGGCAGCTGAGGTGGAAGGATTGCCTGAGCCCAGGTAGTCGAGGCTGCAGTGAGTCATGATCTGTGCGACTGCACTCCAGCCTGGGTGAGGGAGTGAGACTCCAACTCAAAATTTAAGACAAAATAATAAAAATTGCATATGCCTCAAGAGATTGTGATGGGGATTACATGAGTTAATGTATGTAAATGTTTATGCCTGGACGCAGTGAGTTGTATGTAGTTTGTTTTGTGGTTGCTATTGTGAATATGATCTATGTGGTTGCCACTGAGGTTTTAAACCTCTTCTAGAGGTTTTTTGTTTGTTTTAAGATACGTTAGTATCCATTTCACATACCAAGTTATTTCCCTTTTTTTTTTGAGTTGGGGTCTCACTCTGTTCAGGCTGGTGGGCAATGGCACAATCACAGCTCACTGCAGCCCCAAACTCCTGGGCTCAAGTGATTCTTCTGCCTTAGCTGCCTGAGTAGCTGGGACTACAGACATGCACCACCACACCTGACTAATTTTTTATTTTTTTGTAGAGACGAGGTCTTGTTATGTTGCCCAGGCTGGTCTCGAACTCCTGAGTCCAAGCAATCCTCCCACCTTGGCTTCCCAAAGTGCTGGGATTACAGGCATGAGCCACCACTCCTGACCCAAATTACTTCCTGATATGCTGCTCTTAGGCTAATTATTCTGTCCAGGTGGTAGTGGAAAGTTGCATTCATCTGTGGAGATTCTATTTTTAAACTATGTCCTCAGACAACTCAGTCTATTTTGACTGTGCTTTTTTCCCCTGGCAACTAATTTTTTTTTTCTCATAGATTACAGCACTGTTTATCAGGCATCTCTGTGGAGCCTTCTCCATCACCTCCTTTCTCTCCTTTCTAAGCCCCTTCTGCCCCCACCGTCCTTTGTCAGATATCAGACCTAGGGACTGTTATTTTGTTTCCTTGAGTCTACAGTGTCTGACAGCTAGTAGGTACTTAGCAAATGTTGAACTTATGAATTACGTGACATCTTTGATTTCTTCCTCCTGTATGACATCTGATCCATATCTTGTTATTTGTTCTTTACTATGGCTTATACACTCAGCATTAGTACTAGTATTTTAAGTCTGTTCAGAGTAAACCTCTGCTCTGTGGAGCCCTTGAAGATATCAGTAGATAAACTGAAAATGACCTTCAGTCATCCACAGAAATCTAGCTTATGTTTCACTTTGCTTTTCTAAGAAGTTGGTGAAGTAAGTAGTGGCGTTAAAACTGGTGTTAGCCTGATAAAATACTCATTTTGCCATCTTCAAAGTTAAATGATGTTTTTCTACTCTCTTGTTTCTTTCTCCAGTGCTTATAAGTGCTCTGCAGAAAACAGTGCTTTCTACTAAAGCACATAGATGTATTGACAAACATTAGAATGTTTACTAAAAATATACCAAATACTACACTTAATGGCAGTGCTATCTTTAGAAACCTGTTTCTAATAAATCTCTTTTTTTAAAAAATACTTAACTCCTTTCACAAGCAAGGTTACAAAAATCTATTTGAGAACTGCACTCTTAGTCTAGTAAATTGAATACATACACTTTCAGAGAATCATTTTCATTAGCCTGGATGGAAGGAGATATTGGGGTCCTAAGAAGCCACACACTGTGATGTAGCACATCTCTTAGCTAGATGACACAGTTAGGTATCTGACTTAAGAGAAGTTGTCAAAGTTGACAAAGTAAAACAGGGCTTATACATCTTGAGTGGCTTATATGGCATCTTCTCCATCTTCTTAGTGACCCTCTCCACCTTCCAGATACATTGGTCATTGGGAAGTGTTGAGAGTAGGAGATACAAACTAACTTTGCTATTCTTTTTCAGTTGTGGTGTGCTTTATTATCCCCAAATATGTTGCACCTCTCAGTGATTCATTATACTATTCTAACGACTTAAATGGGTATAGTCAAGAGGTCTTTTGGTAATATTCATGGTCACTATTGCAGGGCATACCATTATGCTAAAGGTCCTGCCTGGTGAAGTAAAACAAAAAGAAACAAATGGTATCCTAATTGGAAAGGAAGAAGTAAAACTGTCTTTATTGATAGGATCATCTATGTAGAAAACTTGATGGACTCTGCAAAAAAGCTACTAGAACTGATAAGTTTATTAGCACAGTTGCCAAATATATGATTAGCATGCAAAAATCAATTGTGTTGCTAATCAGCTGCTATATATTAGCAATGAACAACCAGAAATTGAAATTTAAAAAAACAAACAGTACCATTTACAGTAGTATCAAAGCATATCAAATATTTAGGGACAAATTTAATAAAACCAGTGCAAGAACTATGTGCTGAAAACTACAAAACAGTGCTATAATTTAAGGAGGCCCAGGTAAAAAGGAGACAGATGCCATGCTTATGAGAAAAAAGCCTCAGTATTATTAACATCTTTGTTCTCTCAAAATGATCCATGGATTCATTGCATCCCAATCAAAGCCTCAGTGGGCTATTTTGTAGAAATTGATAACCTGATTCAAAAATTCATATGGAAATGCAAAGAACCTAGAATAGTTAGAACAATTTTGAAAAAGAACAAACTTGGAAAACTAATACTACCTTGATTTCAAGATTTATTTTGAAGCTCTACAGTAGTCAAGAAAGTATGGAACTGCAGCAAGATAGATCTATAGATTAGAACAGAATAGAGAGTTCAAAAATAGACTCGCACATACATAAACAATTAGTTTTTGACAAAAGTGAGAAGACTGTTTACTGGAGAAAGGATTTTCTTCTCCAGTTACTGGAACAATTGAACATCCATATGTAAAAAACACAACAAAAGAACTTCAATCCATACCTTGTACCATATATCAAAACTAACTCAAAATGGATGATAGATATAAATATAAAACCTAAAGACAAAATTTCTAGAAGAAACACAGAGGAAAAATCCTCGTGACTTTGGGTTAGCAAAGATTTTGTGTATGTAACACCAAAAGCAAGATTCATAGAAGGATAATTTGGAGTTCATCAAAATTAAAGCTATCTTTTCTTTGAAAGATACTTTTAGCCGGGCTCCGTGGCTCAGCCTGTAATCCCGCACCTTTGGGAGGCTGAGGTGAGTGGATTGCCTGAGCCTGTGGGTTCGAGACCCGCCTGGGCAGCGAGACCTCATCTCTACAATAAATCAAAAAATCAGCTGGGCGTGGTAGCGCATGCCTGTAATTCCAGCTACTTGGAAGGTGGAGGCGGAAGGATCTCCGGAGCCCAGCAGGTCGAGACTGCGGTGGCCAGGAGCAGCCACTGCACTCCAGTCTGGCGACAGAGTGAGACTCCAACTCAAAAAAAAGATACTTTTAAAGACAAGCTGCACAGTAGAAGAGAATATTTGTAAATGACTTGTGTCTGTAATATGCAAAGAACTCTCAAAAGTCAATAATTTAGGTTAGTCAACCCAATACAAATGTGCAGTTGAACAGATATTTCACCAGAGAAGATATGTGGATGGCAAATAAGTACTGAAAAGAAGCTCAGCATCATTGGTCATTAGGGAAATACAAGTTAAAACCACAATGAAATACTACTACACATGTCTTAGAATGGTTAAAATTTTAAAGTGGTGGCTATCCAGGTATTGGGAAGGACGTGGAGAAGGTGGAACTCATGGGAATGTAAGATGGTACCATCACTTTAGAAAACAGTTTAGCTGGGTGCAGTGGCTCATGCCTGTAATCCCAGCACTCTGGGAGGCAGAGGTGAGTGAATTGCCTGAGCCCGGGGGTTCAGGCTGGGCAACTTCGCAACACCCCATCTCTACAGCAACTTGGCAAGACCTCATCTGTACAATAAATCAAAAAATTAGCCGGGTGTAGTGGCACGCACCTGTAGCTCCAGCTACTTGGAAGGCCGAGGTGGAAGGATTGCCTGAGCCCAGTAGGTTGAGGCTGCGGTGGCTATAAGCATGCCACTGCACTCCAGCCTGGGTGACAGAGTGAGACTCTGACTCAAAGCCTTCCCCCCAAAAAAGACCAGTTTAACATGTGTCTGCCATATGATCTAGCTATTCCACTCCTAGGTATTTCCCCAAGAGAAATGAGTGTTCGCATAAAGATTTGTATACAAATATTCACAGTGGCTTTATTTGTGGTAGCCAAAAACTGGAAAAATCCCATGTATTCATTGACAGGACAATACCTAAGTCATGATATATTCTTGCAATGAACTGTTACTCACCAATGAAAAAGGAATGAACTGTTGATATCTGCATGACATGTTTGAATCATAAACTAAGTCTGAATGAAAGAAGCCAGATTTTAAAAATATTAGTATATGATGAGATTAATATACAATTCTAGAAAAGGCAAACTAATCTGGGATGACAGATCAGATTGCTTGGGGCGCAGTAAAGAAAGGCAGGAAGGAGGAGTTACTTAGGGGGACACAAAACTATGTTGGGTCATGGCTCACTCTCTTAATTGTGGATCAGTGTGTGTGTGTATGTTTGTGTGTGTGTGTGTGTGTGTGTATCACACATATTCCCCAGAAATATGTTCCTTTGAGCACTTTAATATAGCTTTCACCCTCGTTTCTTGGACGATTTTCGAATGCATTTAAGTCCTTGGGAAAGTCACTGATGTCATCAGTCAAGAATGCCACCAAAATAGCTTCTCACTTAAGTTCCCATCCCCAGAGCTAACCCACAGGAGGTTCCGATAAATTCAAATATTTAATAACTTGTATTTTTATTTCTCCTTAAACACAGGCCCTTTGGTCCTGGAGGCAGAATCATGTGGTGGATTCTTGGCAGTCAGCAGTCTGTGGAGCTTTTGCAGGTGCAAAGGATTATATTATACTGGGAAGACCAAAGAGGGGGAGAAAAATGTGAAAATATTCACTATGCAAAAACAACATTCTTTAGAAATTCCAGATTGTTTAGATGAAGAGAGTTCCACTAGTTGTTTGAGAAAAGAACGTATCTTGGGGGAGGGGCGGGGGAGACTGCAAAAAAGGTGTCTGCCTGAAAGACAACCAATTTGTTCTTGACAAATTTTTCTTTTTCTTTTTATCTTTATTAAAGCCTTCACTCAGACCCTGGGATTATCTTAAAGATGATTTATGAAGTCTTCTGTGGGAAGAGACTTGCTGTGGGTGCAGGGCTGACCGTGCAGCTGTCTGCCTTGAGCAGTGCTTTGGGGGTTTAAGCGATTTCTGCAGAAGGCAGTGATTCACGGTTCGTGTGACATGTTTGACAGTGCTGTAGATTAACTAGTGTCAGGAGAGCACAGGCTCCTCCACAGCTTACCAAAGGCTGAACTGCTCTGCGTAGAAAATATGGCGATCTACACATCTGGGCATTTTCAAGGCATTAAAGCAAGAGCAAAGTGACAATATGCAATATCGTGTTATCCATCACTAAGTCATATGAATTTTCCAGTGAGGTTTTAATGAGAACTCAGATGCTTTAAAGAATTTATTAAGTGATACGTTTAAAAGCCTAAGAGAGAAATACATTTTGTTGTTACAAATAAAGTTAACTTAGAATTACAGTTGAAATAAAACAGTGGAAATTTGCCAGAAAATTATAAACTTTTAGTTTAGGTATGAAGCCAGTAAATTGACAAATAGGTAGGTTTAGGGTGTCAACTTTATTGGAAAATAATTCTTTTCCAGTTTGTTTAATGGGTGTTGCATTGAGTTTTTGTTGTAGCGATTGGGAAAACAGAAAACATACATTTTATAGGATTCTTTATTAATACTTAGACACATTTGACTTGTAGAATTGACAATTAAAATTAAGGATCTCAGCACTAGAAATGAAACCAACCCAGACTGATTATGATGGTAAATTGTTTCCAGATGACACGTAGTCAGTAGCTGTGTTGAGTAAGTAGGTGGTCTTAATTCATTGTCCAGAGGTCAGAGAAGTGTGCATTTTTGTTGCCTGTCTCCTGGGCCCTGGGGACAAAGTGAGTGCGTTATGGAAATTTAATCATCCTGGATAAGGAAGACTCCTTCTTAAAGTTAACAATACTATGAAACTTCCATGTGTTGAAATAAGAAGTATATATTCTCTGGTCTCATTCCTTATATATCTAATTCAAAAATTTGCTTGTAGATACATTGTTACTATTAAGGAAATTTGCATTCATTACAGTCTCCTTGTCTGGGTAATACTCTGCAATAGGCTCTAAGCACTTACACTGTCAGAAGGAGGGAAATTAGGTGGCTCACCTGAGCAGTGTAGCAACTCAGCCTGTCCAGGGACAACCATTGGCATTGGGATGCAGAGAAGGGATGAGATGGCCAGAGCCACACGTCTAGCAAAGGCTGAGTTGTCTGACTTAAAAGCTTCTCAAGTCTCTATCTGTCCCCAGCTTGGGAAGGAGACTTTGAGGCCTTCCTGAGTGCCAGTTTCCTTGCCTGTAATATAGAAGCAACCATTCCTACCTTAAGGGGTTACTTCAGGGATTCTGATATTGTATATGTTAGGTACTTCCCAGTCTTCAAAACTGAACAGATGTAAGGAATTATTACTGTTTCAATAAGAACATCTAACACCCAGAAAATGAAAGCTATTTTCCCAATAATCAGTCTTCTTAATTAAAAGATTATCGTATCAGTACAGTTACCATATAAAATAATTTCTCCTAGTAGCCTGTGGATTTAAAAAATTCCTTATATTGCACCTTATTTTTTTCAGCTGAGGTTCTGTCTGATAAGTGAAGGAGTTTGTCCAAGTTTATGTTTATGCAAAAGATAAATGCATTTCTTGTTGATATCCCTGTTTGTTTTGAAATTTTATTTGATACAAATGTTGATCCAGAGGAATAAGGTTACTATTTTAAAACATTTCTGAAGGATAAACATCATTTGAAAATATTCCAAATTGTGAAAAAGTGATATTCTGTAAGAGTTTGTTGCAACATTGCGCGTTACCCAGTATAGAGAAATGAATAATAACTTGCCAGCCTGGGCAGCCCCTGGAAAATGCTTACGCGCTGCACTTGCAGACGCTTTACCCTTACATGACCATAAAGGCGGTGATAAAACTTGCCCTCAGATCAGAAATCAGATTTCTCATCCCCGTGTGCTTTTCCAAGTCTAAATTGGCTAACTCATTGCAGATGAACCCTTCTCTGTGCCATCCTCGGCACTCTTCCTTGCCCACACTTGTTTTATAAACCACTTGGCACAGACAGCCAAATAAGTCTCTGGAGATTGGAAGTGTTGATGGCTTGTCATGCCCAGAAATTTCTTTGGCTTCTGGTCAGGGGTTAAACTAGGAGAAAAAAAGAACTTTGCCAACTTCCTCACTTGAAGCTAACTTCTAAACATAGGCCCATAGTGCAGTCTTAGTGATTATGACATTTGCCACTGTAGTGATATTTGGTACTCTGGTATCTTTTGATCAGTTTCTCATAATAAACACCTTCCATTCTCTAAAAGAGAATGGGTGAGGAGGAGGGGTGGGGTGGGGGGGTGGGGGGGGGATAGATTGATCGCAATCTCTCCATGGACTTGAAGTTCTAGAACAGGGTGAGGGATTGTTTGGGTAACAAATGAGAAGGCCTGACACAGTCTTTAAAATGCAAACAAAAGCATGTTCATCTTTTGTTTTTGTGGAATCTTCCACGCCTGGACACTTGTTTAGAGATCATGCGTAGGAGGCGCGTGAAGGTGCTCTAGTTCTTCACAGACTCCTCAGGGTAGAGCAGAACCTGGAGGAACGATGGATGGCAAGGTGTCCTGTGTGAGCTTGGGGATTCCCACTGCTACCCCCACCACATTCTCAGCTGCTGCTCAGAGATGACACCTCCAGTCTTTTATAGGAGGGCGGCTACTTTGTCTATGAGAGGTTAGAGACTCTGTCTTTGTTGAAATGTAAGATGTCGTTTTGTCGTAAAAGTCTAGTTTCCCCTGAATCCAGCCCTTGAAAGCAGTTAACCTTGGCATTCAGTACAAACCTGACTCCAGTAAAGATCATGGAAGATTTGAACACAAAAGCAGCCTATAGTCACTGTACCAAATAACTATTTCCCGTCCAATATGCTAGAATGTTCCTTGTATTTACTACCACTAACTTAGTGTTCTTTTAAATGAAAGGTAGAACATAACTACATTTTAATGGAGAGTACTGGCCCCCTGCCTCTCCCTATTACGACCAGTCATATATATATATAAAAATATATATATATGTATATATATATATTTTTTTTTTTTTTGAGTTGGAGTCTTACTCTGTCACCCAGGCTGTGGCATGCTCACAGCCATCCCAGCATTGACTTGCTGGACTCTGGCGATCCTTCCGCCTCAGCCCTCCAAGTAGCCAGAACTACAGGCATGTGCTATCACACCTGGCTAATTTTTGATTTATTGTAGAGATGAAGTCTCACCAAGTTGCCCAGGCTGGTCTCAGACTCTCAGGCTTCGGCAATTCACTCACCTCGGCCTTCCAAAGTGCTGAAATTACAGGCTGAGGCACTGAGCCTAGCCCAGTCATTCTATTCTATTATCTTCAAAAGTCCTTCTAGCAGCCTTATGGAAACATTGTGAGGTCCGTGAGTTAAAGAAAATGCTGATATTTGAAGACAAATTGATTTATTAGTAACTTGTATAAGCTACAGCTTCCACCATGAGAGTAAATATATTTCTGTCTGTAACTTTTTTCATATTATTTTCATGAAACATAAATTTCTAAGAGAATGTTGGCAGGCATCTTTGGTAAAGGAATCATAAACCTTTGCTAATGGCCAAAATAAGTTTGATTTGGAGTAACCAAATTTATTAGATGTTCCTTGTCAGCCTTTTCATGTTTTAAATTGGTTTGAGACAGTGTGTGAACATTTGCAGATAGGAAAATGAGCTTTAACAATCAGAAAAATGTTAATTTGTGTTATCCTATACCAAAGGCATCATGCAGTAGAAAGAGAACTACTACAGTGTCAAGATAATGTGACTTTGCGTCCGCATTCTATACCAGTTATGTGGCCCTGGACAAGCAAGTTGACTGTAAAATGGGAATGGTAATACCTACGCAAATGAGATAAAATAATCAATGAAAATGCCTAGTGTATTCCTGGCACGCCAGGTATGAAGTAAGCACACCGCAGGCATTAGTGCCTACCTGTATCCTTACTTTTAGAGGATGAGTTGAAATTGTCAGTTTGTAAAAACTATCACACTTGTCCAGAATAAGCATTTCTGAGTACCTGCTCTGTGTGCTGACTAGAAAGAAATATGAAGAAAAATCAATCATAGTTCCGCCCACCCAGAAAAGAACACTTTGAGCACACTGTGAGCCAGGCACTATTCGAAACACTTTACATAGGGTCGTGTAATCCCTGTGTCATATTACTGTATGCATTTTACACATGAGAAAGCCAAGGCCCCTAGAAGATCAGTGGCCAAGATCTTCAGTTCTGGAGTCAAGACAGACTTAAGATGGTCTCAGCTCTGCATTAAGTAAAACCATGCACAAGTTATTTAGCCTCGGTAAGCTTCGTTTCCCCTCCTGTAGCCTGGAGTACTAAGAGTACCCATCTCATAAGGGACTTCAACTAGAGAATAAGTAATTACCTAAGGCCAGACAACTGGTAGACCTGGGATTTAAGCCTTGGTTTTTCTGACTCAAAAGAAGGATTCTTTCAGGCTGGACCTTGCTGCTGGTAAGGGAGACAAAATCACATACAATATTTTGGGGTGTGGGAAGTTTGGGGTAGTATATATTAGTTGCCTTTCTTTCCTTTTCCCTTCTCTTCCTTTATTAGGAGGGGTGTGTGTGTAGCTTTCCTGGACCTATTCTATAACCTATAGTAAAAATACATTTATGGCCAGGCTCGGTAGCTCAGCCCATAATTCCAGCACTTTGGGCGGCCAAGGCGAGTGGATTGCCTGAGACTGCGGGTTTGATACCAGCCCAGGCAACTTGGTAAGACCTTGTTTCTACAATAAATTAAAAAAAAATTAGTGCGCACCTGTAGTACCAGCTACTTGGAAGACTGTGGCGGAAGGATCGCCAGAGCCCAGCAAGTCGACGCTGGGGTGGCTGTGAGTGTGCCACTGCTCTCCAGCCTAGGTGACAGAGTGAGACTCCAAATTGAAAAAAAAAAAAAAGTATGTTTACTCTTCTAGGGCAGAATATGTGGCTTAAAAAAATTAAATGAGTAGATTTCAGGACCGAGTCCACAAAATGCTAAAAGACCCAAAGTTGCACAAGTCTCTGAATGGCGGGCAGCCTTTGGATTAGGAACAAAGCATTTTACATATTCATAATTCAAATAGGCTAGAACAAGGGGGAGTCCAATAATCATGTCAATTGATCTGCCTCATTCCGAAGGTGTGTGATGTTCATGGGTAACCAAAAATGGAACACGAAAGCATAAATAGGTACACCTTTCACAAAAGCCAGTGTCGTAATAAATGTTACCATATGGAGGAGGGTCAGTGTAATGATCTTATTTCAGCAATATATTTAGAAAGATATTTGGCAGAGCTCAAGTGACCTTCTAGTCTACTAGCCACAAAAGCAAGAAGGAGAGTGGTACTATTTCTGGAGCACTCTTCACATACGTGTGTCCTCTTCAGCCCTTATAAAACCTCCTCTTTCCCCCAGTCATGGAAGCCGACTCTTTTGAAAGCCTTTTAGAACCTCTTGGATTTTAAAATACATTTAAATAGAACATGAGAGAAGGTAGGAAGGGAGTCATAAGGCAGAAAGCCTCTTGAAGCAAGACTGACCCTCAGAAGCTGCAGAAGAAAGCTTAAAAATGTAGTAACTCTAACTGGCTTGTTATCAGGCACCTGTGAAAGATAGAATGCTTTGCTCTTTTAACTTGAAGAATCTAGCCATTTAGTTTAAAAAAAAAATCCTTGTCATGACACATGTGACTCTATTTGTCCATTTGGCTCTGTACAGAGCAGAAACGATAGTACCATTTTGAGTTAAAGAACAGTGGCTCGTGGAAAGGCCTGGGCCCTCGGAACCACGAGGAGCAGGAACCTGTGGAGAGTGGGCATCTGGCCAGATATACATCTGTCATATGTGTCCATAGAGCTCCCGTATGTACATATACCTAGACACCCACGGTCATTTGCTAGTCCCCGAAAGAGCAAGGTATACTGTGAAGCCTTGCTGTTTCATCTGAGCGGGTAAGACATCTTCCGACGTCTCTTTTCTGTGCGAGTCTATATCACTGCAAAATAAATGAAGCAGGTGGATAAAGAGTTTGTAGATGTGCATCCTGTTCTTGATGCAGTCAAGTTGACATGATAAAGGAGTCACTTTCGCAGAGTTATAAGAATTCGCAAATTAACAAAATGACCACATCGTGCAGTCAACAGTGTCTCACTTGTGTGCTGGGTGTTTTGTGTGCACAGGTGGATTTGCTGCTGCAGTCACCACGCCTCTGGATGTGGCAAAGACAAGAATTATGTTGGCAAAGGTAAGTGGTAAACTAATGTAATGTGGACACTACAGATACTCATATCTACCAGCACTAGGACTATAGGTATATAACGTGGGTAAAAATGGTCTAGCACTTAATAGCACCTTATGCTGCTTGTGGAACCACGAGTAAAACCAGCATTGATAGAACAATATCCATAGCAGAGACTGGTCAGTGTCTGGATAGCATTTTACCATTTCAAAATCTTTTTCACTACCAGCAGGGCTGGTAGAGCCACTATCTGGGTAATACTATTTTCCAATAAACTGACAAACCTAAGTCTCAAAGAGGCTGACTAATGCCAGGCAGCAAATAAGCTATGGGCACTGAACTTAAGGCATGCTTGGCTTTGACCAGATGAGCTAAGAAAGTTGTCAGAATTAAAAAAATTTTTGTGACAGGCAAAAATTATTAAGAAGAGGCAGCCATAAAGAAGGACAAAATTATGAACTTCATAGCAACTTGAATGGACTTAGAGTCTATAATACTGAGCGATCTACCACAGAAACAAAGAACTGAGTATCACATGTTCTCACTCATAAGCAGACCTTAAACAGTTATCATAATACTGTGAGAAAGGGATTGGCAGTTGTGGGAAACTCCCTGGGGAGTGGGGGGATGCCCACCTCATCAACAAGGGTGCCAGGGCAACCTCCTTGGGTCCCCTCCCACTGGGAGATTTTCTGTCCTCTCAATAAATCCTGCTTTCAAAAACAAAGCAACCCAAGGGTACCTACATAATGAACATTTGCATACTCAACCCTAAATTGTACCCCACATCTTTAAAATAAAAAGTTAAAAAAAAACTAAGCCAAGAGTTCAAGGAATGCCATACACATAACATATCTGAACCAAACAGTTTCTTAAAAGTCCTATCTTTATGGAAAGTAGAACAAATACAGGGAGAATTCCAATACACAGTTGACAGCTCCCAACCTAAGGATGTTGATTATGTTTTATGGTGAACATGGTACCCTTTGTTAAATGTGTTTACCAGCTGCTTAGGCAGGTTTCATAGTTGTCCCGTTTACACCGATACTCCCCCATCCTCCTCAGATCCCTTCATGTTGCTGTCAGTCTTTTTCCTGTTACACAGTTGTTGGCAGTAATTGGGTGAGCTCTGACAGGCTGCTCCCCTGGGTGGCACGGCCTGACTGCAGGAACCCCCAGTCTAGCTGACACAGTGTCCTGGATGAGGGTGATGGGGAACTGTGCCTCTGAGGGCATCCAAGGCAGCTGAGTTGGGGAGCTGAGAAGATAACTGATTTGTCCTCTGTCTGTTCCTGCAGGCTGGCTCCAGCACGGCTAGTGGGAACGTGCTCTCTGCCCTGCACGGGGTCTGGCGGTCACAGGGCCTGGCCGGGTAAGGACAAGAGGAATGCCCCGCTGCCTTCCTCCTCCCGCCGGCTCTTCCATCTCTCCTTTCTTCTAGCTTATGTTCTGGTCGGGGTCTGTTGAGATATAGTGTACAGAATATTCCATTTGGTGTTGCATATGGGAGATAATACAGTAAGATCAAATTGATGCAGTGTTCTCTAGCCAGGCGATTCTCAGCCTTGTCCATCTTGATGTCAGGTGCCATTCACCTGCGTGGCCCCGACAGCATCTGAACTACAGCAGTGATAACGGAGGCTTCTGGTTACACCTTGCGGGGACGCGAGTAAGTGAGCGTAATGTGAGAAGAAAGCATTTGTGATTTTGGTACTCTTAACTATTATTAGTAAGATTACTTTGAATATAATACCACTGTGTGCGACACCTCAGTTGAGAACCACCGTTCTATATTTTTGGCCAAGTGCCTCAGACATCTAGATTCATGTCCTAAAAGCTCTCTGCAAAATGCTTTTTTTTTTTTGGGAGTTGGAGTCTCACTCTGTCGCCCAGACTGGAGCACAAGTGGCCGCTCCCGGCCACCGCAGCCTCGACCTGCTGGGCTCCGGCGATCCCTCCACCTCAGCCTTCCGAGTAGCCAGAATTACAGGTGCGCGCTACCACGCTCAGCTAATTTTTTGATTTATTGTAGAGATGAGGTCTCGCTGCCCAGGCGGGTCTCGAACCCGCGGGCTCAGGCAATCCACTCACCTCAGCCTCAGGCGCGGGCTCAGGCAATCCACTCACCTCAGCCAAAGGCGCGGGATTACAGGCTGAGCCACCGAGCCCGGCGCAAAATGCTATTTCAACATTGCTTTGACAACATGAACTTGCAAAGCCATCTGAGTGTTGGTATCCTATAGGTATGTGAAATTACCATTTTGCCTATGAATCGTCCACCAAAGTTTCCCTGCAAGAGCAGAGCAGCAGCCTTCCCTTGGAGAGGGCCGGGAGTGAGCCTAGCAATGGGTTGGCCAACGTGAGCTGCACAGCTGCCAGGGCACAGGGCAGAGCTTCTACCCGGACTTCAGGCCTCTCAGCGGGCAGTGCTACCTCCTTATCTCAGTGCCGAGTTGCAGCACTTATTTGACTATAGTTTTTGTGTGCATTTGGCAGTGTGAATTTGAGTGATTTGCTAGTCTAGGGAACATGAAGCAAGTTGTTGAGGTCTCTGCATGAAAGCAGCCCATCCTCAATTCAGCTCAGTTGGAAGTTAGGAAGCAGGTAACTTACCTTGGATGACTTTGTTGGATGCGACAGCTCTGATGGATTGATGTTGGGTGCCTGAAGGGCATGACAGTTTAGAGACAAGAACTGGGTCTAATGGAAAGGGACAGTTGGTTGTTGATGTCTAGTGAGAGTGTGACATTGGAGGGGCAGAGTGGTGACATTTGTGCTGCAAGCCTGCCACTTAGAGTTAGCACATAGTGAGGAAGCGAGAACCTGGCTGCTCAGATCTGCAGTACAGTCATTCTGCTGTGAGTTCTACAGTAAACAAAGAAATGGTGTGAGAAAAATAAGCTCAGAAGCTGCTTAACCAGTAGCAGGTAGAAGGTTCTTAAATATTTCAGATAGTGACTGGGCCACACACAGAAAAGTCATAGGTGGTGGCTTTTTTAGAGCGTAAGTCATGTCTTACCTGTAGTTCATGTTTGATTATGTGGTAACTGTTGTTCAGGTCTCTTCTGTCACCCTTGCTTAGCTCTGTGGAGCTGGGGTGGAGCCGCAGCCCCTCTGCCTTTCTAGTCAAAGTGGTGACAGCTGGGGACAGCATGATCAACTGGCAACCCAGTGGCCCCAAAAGCCGGTAGAGAAGGAACTAGGCTGAGTAGATATTGAACATAAATCTTCCCCCTCCTGGTCGTGGTATGTTCTTGATGTTATAAAACTAAGCAGTGCCAGCATCACAGGTAGAGGAAGGTGTCACCAATAGGCCAGGGGCCTGTCACTGTCCTCCGTCCCCATCCTCAGCTCTGAACAGGTGATTTGGACTTTTTGCTTGTTTTCTGAGAGTCCCCTAAGCTGTGGGCTCTAGTTGCTCTGCACAACGTAATCCTTAGAGTGCTCCAAGCAGCAAAGGTTGTCACTTAAGAAATGACAGTTTTAATTAGCCCCCTTATTAATGTGACAAAAGTCAACAAGTAATTTGACCAAAAAATGTAACAAACAAAATCAAACCCTCCAAACCTGGGCAGCTGTTCTGAAGAGGTCCTAGGCACCCTAAGCCCGAAGGTGTCTCAGCCTCTGCCTGTTGATTTCCAGGCACAGCGCGCAGCTGTCTCTTGTCCCCTCCCTGAGCGCCGCTGTGTTTCTGAGTACTATTCATGTGTCCTCGCAGACACTGGCTCCCTGCCTTGTGATGGAGTGGTGCTGCTCTCTCAGAGTAAATTTGGTGGTGACCACTTCTGTCTCTCCATGTTGGTTCGCCGAGGCGAAGACTTGTTCTGGCATATATTTGAAAGGGAGATATGTATATATATGCTTTAGGGTCAACTGGAGTCCCCTAAATAGAACCAGTCCAGTAGCCGGAAAGCAGATGGGCAGCCCTTACCCTGGAGTGCTCCTTCCTGCCTGCCGTCTGTTCATCAGCGGGTGTTCTGGTTTTGTTGACAGTGCTTTGATGTAGTAACTGCCACTGCCACAAGCACCCTGTGTGTGCCCAGCTCTGTGCTAAAGGCTTACATTTGCTCTCACTGGATCTGTGGGCATTGGAACACAGCCTTGCTCTCCTGGAAGGTCGCCTAAGTTTGGTTGGGACGTTCGCTGTACAAATTACTCTACACTAAGGCTGTAGTTATGTTAATAAATCCAATTGTCATCTGATGAAACCATAAACTACTTCTATCCACCTCTTGCCAGGAACAGCTGAGCTTGTGAGTGGCAGAAGCTGAGCAAAATGCTGGCATTTAGAAAAACCATGGGAAGAGAGGGGCACGCGTGGCCAGCGTGCTCATGCAGCTTAGCTTCTACTGACCTCTCTCCAGCACCCTTTCCTTTGTAGGATGGAGGCAGGGTGGTGGATCTGCTTTTTAGGCCAGAAGGACAGAGTGGCCTCACAGCAGTACTTTCTGAGTTTCTGCCCTCACCTGCCACCCTGCAGAAAGACAGTTTGTGTGATGGTGAGGTGAACATTTTTTCTTACGGTTATTTCTAGACAAGCAAAAGAGACTTAATTTTAGGTATAGTGTTTTAGTTAATAATTTAAGTCCTTAGTTAGCTAACTAAAAAGGACCCCAAAACACTGTCCTGAAATCCCCCGTTTTCCTCAGAAGTGCTGAGCGCCACAAAGGGAGGCTACCTGGCCTCTCCCAGCAGTGCTGCAGAAAGGAAGCAGCCAGCCTGGGACCCATCAGGCAGGGACTTCCTTCCTGTCAGGTTTCTCACCAGGCCACCAGGTAGCTTATCACAGAAGTTGTTCCTGTATCTTAAAGGATACATAGTAACTGTTGGCGTAACTCGACCATTTTCGGTTTTCTCCCTCGGCCTGATCAGAAGTTTTTCCGCTAGTATATCCACTAGTTGTGCTTACAAAAGTAATACAGGAAGGCCAGGCATGGTGGCTCATGCCTGTAATCCCAGCACTTTGGGAGGCTGAGGCGGGAGGACTGCTTGGGGTCAGGAGTTTGAGAACAGTCTGGGCAACCTAGTGGGACTTTGTCTCTACGACAAATGAAAAAATTAGCTGGGCATGGCAGTGTGCACTGTAGTCATAGGTACTCGATAAGGCTGAGCTGGAGGATAGCTTGAGCCCAGGAGTCCTAGTCTGCAGTGAGCTATGATTGTGCCACTGCACTCCAGCCTGGGTAACAGAACATGACTGGCTCTAAAAAAATAAAAAAGTAATACAGGCACACCTCGCTTAACTGCCCTTCTCAGATATCGCACTTGCATTTTTTATAAGTTGAAGGTCTGTGGCAACCAACTCTGCATCGAGCAAGTCTACTGGCAGCCTTTTTCTTTTTTCTTTGAGTTGGAGTCTCACTCTGTCATCAGGCTAGAGTGCAGCTTCAACCTTCTGGGCTCAGGCGATCCTTCCACCTCAGCTTTTCAAGTAGCCAGAACTACAGGCACGCACCACTATGTCCGGCTGATTTTTTTGATTTATTGTAGAGATGAGGTCTCACCAAGTTGCCCAGCCTGGACTCAGGCACTCCTCTCACCTTGGCCTCCCAAAGTGGGATTATAGGTGTAAGCCACCACGCCCAGCCTATTGGCAGCCTTTTTCTAACGGTGTGTGCTCACTTTGTGTCTCTGTGTAACCTTTTGATGATTCTTGCGATATTTCATACTTATTCACTACTATGATACCAGTTAGGTGATCAGTGATCCTTGATGTTACTATTGTAATCATGTTGGGACTCTATGCAATGCATCCACTGAAGACGGTGCACTTAACTGATAAATGTGTGTGCTCCGACTGCTCCACTGACCAACCCTTCCTTCATCTCTTCCTCTCCTCGGGCCTCCCTATTACCTGAGACACAATGTTGATATTAGGTCAGTTAAAAACCCTACAGTGGCCTAAAAGTGTTCAAGTGAAAGAGTTGTACATATTTTACTCTAAATCAGAACCTAGAAATGATTAAGCTTAGTGAGGATGCATGTAGAAAGGCAAGACAGACCAAAACCTAGGCCTCTGGTGCCAAACCGTTAGCCGAGTTGTGAATTTAAGAAGAATATTCTTGAAGGAAATTGAAAGTGCTACTCCAGTGAACACATGAATGATAAGATGAAATAGTCTTACTGCTGATATGGAGACAGTTTGAGTGGTCTGAACAGAATATCAAAGCAGCTGCAACATTCCCTTAACCACAAAGCTTAATCCAGAGCAAGGGCCTAACTCTCTTCAATTCTGTGAAGGCTGAGAGAGGTGATGAAACTGCAGAAGGAAAGTTGGAAGCTAGCAGAGGTTGGATCATGAGGCTTAAGGAAAGGAGCCATCTCTGTGACATAAGTGCAAGGTGAAGCAGCAAGTGCTGGTCTGATGAAAGAAGCTGCAGTCATTATTCAGACCTAGGTAAGATCACTGATGAAGGGGGCTGCACTAAGTAACAGATTTTCAATTTAGTTGGGAAAAAACAGTCCTCTCTTGGAAAAGGAGGCTATTTAGGTTTTTCCTCGCAGAGAAAAGTCAGTGCCTGGCCTCAGAGTTTCAAAGGACAGGCTGACTCTCTTGTTAGGGGTAATGCAGCTGGTGACTTCTGCTCATTGATCATTCTGAAAATCCTAGGGCCCTTAAGAATCATGCTACATCTATGCTGCCTGTGCTCTAGAAATGAAACAGCAAAGCTCAGATTATAGCACATCTGTTTACAACTTGGTTTACTGAATATTTTAAGCCCACCGTTGAGACCTACTGCTCTTAAGATTACTTTCAAAATATTTCTGTTCATTGACAGTATGTCTGGTCACCCAAAAGCTCTGATGGAGACCTACAGGAGATGAATGTTGTCATGGCTATTAGTACAACATCCATTCTGTAGCCCATGGAACACGGAGTTATTTTTACTTTCAAGTCTCACTATTTATGAAATAAATTTCATAAGGCTATAGCTGCCAGAGATAGTGATTCTTCTAACGGGTCTGAGCAAAATAAATGGAACACTTTCTGGAAACGATTCATCATTCTAGATGCCATGAAGAACATTCATGATTCTTGGGAGGAGGTCAAAATAGAAGTTGATTCTGATCCTCATGAATGACTCTGAGGGGTTCAGAATTTCAGTGGAGAAAGTAGTATGTGGTAGAAATAGCAACAGAACTAGAAGTGAATTCTGAGGATGTGACTGAATTACTGCCATGTCATGATCAAACTTGAATGGATGAGGAGTTGCTTCTCACGGGTGAGCAAAGAAAGTGGTTTCTTGAGATGCAGTCTGCTCCTAGTGAAGATACTGTGAACACTATCGAAATGTCAACAAAGGATTTTGACTATTACATAAACATAGTTGATAAAGCAGGAGCAGGTTGGAGAGGGTTGCCTTCCATTTTGAAATAACTTCTACTGTGAGTAAAATGCTATCAAATAGCATTGTAGGCTATAGAGAAATCTTTATGAAAGGAAGAGTCCATTGATGTGGCACACTTCATTGTCATATTTTAAGAAATTGTCACAGCCATCCCAGCCTGCAGCAACCACCACCCTGATCAGTCAGTAGCCATCAGCATGGAGGCAGGTCCTCCACCAGCAAAAAGATAACAGCTTGTTGAGGGCTCAGGTGTTCTCTAGGATTTTTTAGCATTAAAGTACTGATAAATTAAGATATGTGCATTTTTCGACATAATGCTGTTGTATACTTAATAGAATGCAGTATAATATAAACATAACCTTTATGTACAATGAGAAACCAAAAAAAGTGTGTGACTCACTTTACTGTGATAGTTGCTTTATTATAATGTCCTGGAGATGAACCTGCAACATTTCTTAAGTGTGCCCACAATCTTGGTAAAAAGCTTCAAACGTTGTGGATTTGTGGGCAGGAAGTGTGTCCTGTATCTTGTCCTCCATGGACAGTCATCGTTCAGCTTAGGATACATCCCTCCCACGTTTTTCAGACATGCAGTCATATTATACATATTACTCTGGGACTTTTGAAAGACCTGTTTTGTAAATGTTTTATGTTGATGTCTATGTACTGCCTCATTTTAATCAGCTGCATAGTTATCGACTGTGTTTATATAGTACTCTAACTCATATAGCCAGGTGGGTCATTTATAATTTTTCTTTTCTCAACAATGCCTCGATGAACATATTTGAACCAATACCTACGTGTTACTTACAGGAAGGTTTTAATGAATGGATCCCCAATTTACATTCCCAGCAGCATTGTTTTACTTTTCATTTCTTTGGTTATTCCAAGTTGCATGGAGGCCAGTGAGTAGCCTTCCGTGGTGGGGGGACTGCTTGGGTATGCGATGCCACGCCCTTCCCAGCCTACTTGCTTTTCATTACCTTAATTAGACAGAAAAGAAAATGGAGGCTCAATTCCTTGTAGCATCACATTTGTGGGTCTCCAAGGACAAAATGCTCTTGAGTCCATGGGAGGAGCCACAGAGTTGTCTGAAAATTTCTTCACTGGAAGAACTCCCCAAGACCACTTATGTGTCTGGGCTGGAAAGTGTCTTCCAGACTTACCTAGGGTTCAGCCCTTTGTTAAAGAGACAATTTCATTATCTCCAAGAGAAAAAAAAATGGTGTTTAAGTTTTAAAGAGAACTGTGGTTGGGTCAGAGTAATTACTTGTGAGTGTCCAAAGTTTAGCCATAGCCTGGGCTAAACAGGCAGCTGGGCTCAAACTTCAACAAGCCTACTTGGGAGTATAATTTAGTGTTATTCTAAAAGGACAAAAATGCACATTTTAAGTGTGCAGGGCTTAATGAGCAAGGAATGTTGACTTGAGCAGGCTGTGGGTATTGGAATTTAACCTTCTTTACACACAACTTAAAAATATTTCTTCCTGCCCCCCCCCAGATTATTTGCAGGTGTCTTCCCTCGAATGGCAGCCATCAGTCTAGGCGGTTTCATCTTTCTGGGGGCATATGACCAAACACGCAGCTTGCTGTTGGAAGTTGGCCGAAAGAGTCCTTGAAGCAGAGACTGCTTCATATCCACTTCTTTCCAGAAGGGCCTGCTGTGAGAACCGTCCTTTCAGTGAGCAGCTGTTCAGCCATCTGAGCTGTAAGACCCAGTGCTGAATCCAGTTCTCTAAGATTATGGCGTTGAGAATGTGCTATCCATAGTATAGGCTGGCTGGAATGAAGTCATCCGTCTACATGCCAGAAAGTTCAGAGAAGAAAACTATGTCCATGGCGGCACTTTGAACAATTTTCTCAGAACCCCTTAATAAATAAGTTTGGTATTGCTGAGGCCAGGCCTCTTGAGAGCTTTCATTTGATCTGTATATGATCTTTCATTTCCTGCCATCTGATGGTGGATTCAGCAGACGACAAGATGGCTGTAATTTTTAAGAAAATGGTGAGAAGGGGAAATGTTGCATGTGTGGGTGTCTCCCCCCAGGTTAAGTTCTATTGTGTAAGGCTAGCGCTTTGTTGAAAAAGAATGAACTACAGGTGCATAGCAAACATTCTTTCTGGGTAACCAGGCTGCAGTTTATAATTACCCTCAGATTTTACCTATAAAAAACACATGATTGTATTGTTTTCCAGAGAAGTGTCCAGCAGCCCATGTGATGTGTGAAAGAAAGCCGTTGCTGCTCAGGTGACTAGGTGGGCCCGACTGGCTTCAGGCAGGAAGATTTGGTGGGTCCATTCTTCACGACTCCCTGTCAGGCTGGAGGGAGGGCCCGGCCAGCCTTGAAATGGCATTGTTCTCTGAGTTTTAAACTCAACATTAGAAGTAGAAGGGATGGAATGGAAAGGTCACCATACTTTGGGATTTTTTGAGCTTGACTAACAAGCTCCAGGTGCAGAAAAATTCACAGAGAAATCTCAGGAATCTAGCAGTGTTGTGTCTTCCCTGCAGCAATAGTATACGATTCTGCTTTGTCTAAGGTTTTTTTTTTTTTTGGGAAAAAAAAAAGATAATTAAAGCAGAATGACTGCATTTGTACAGGAATCTCTAGAATTAAATGGGATGAAGAAATGCTAGTTAACATAAGTAAAAGAAGGACCCCAACTATATTAACATTTATAAATGAACCTTTATTAAAGACACTTCAATGCCATTTGTTAGACACTTCAATATTTTACATGGTTTCAATGTACATTGTACCAAAATTTCTATAAATAAATAACTTTGTACATAAAAGTAATACTTCCTCTTTCACATTGCCTCTCAGAAGCAGCAAATTCACATATTTTGTGGAAGTAACATTTATCAGTTAAATGTTGAGAACAGAATTCTAAATGTGCTTACCTTCTGAACAGTGATGACATCTGACAGTAAATATCATGAGTAACCATTTTGTCAATACCGCCCCCTTCAGCTTTTGACCAAAGGAACTTGCTTTCTGAGATTTTAAGGACCTTATTTGTTTCTGTGTAACTTTTACTGAATTACACATTGGCACTCACAAGATGGTTAGCTACCGGTCTCAAAAGTGCAAACATACCCAGAACCCAGGTCATGGGCTACAACTCGTACAGTCCAAGCCCAGTTCCATCTGTGGAAGAGAATGGTGTGGACAGGCCTGCTCTGGCTCCTCAGTAGAAATAAGCTAGCCCTGAAAAGAACTTGATCCTTTTTATTCCCCAGGGCCAATGTAATATTAATTATATTGGCAGAACTAAAACATCACTATTGAAAAATCCACAGGTACCAACACCAGCAGCCTTTACCTTAACAAAAAGACTCAAATAACAAATGATACTGAGAAGACCACATTGCTTTTATCCTAAAATGAGCTTCAAAGAAGGAAGAAAGGCAGTGCTTACTTGTTCTGACCAGTTGCTTGTGGTGGATTTGACAGCCCTCCTTCTACTCCTAAAAGACAGAACTTAAACCTCGAGAAAAAAGCACTCCCTGCAGGAGTGAACGGCATCTGCAGGCAGGCATGCTGCAGGAGCACCGCACACGAGCAGTCCTGATAGGACACAGGAAATCTCCTGAAGCAGCCTGGAGTCTGTCCTACAAAGTGTAGTACAAATCCAGGGACTTCCCATCCTTCTCAATCCACCAAAAGCTCCTGGGAACAAATGTGGTTTTAACCTCTATAAATTCCAGCCATGCATTAAGGCACCAGAACTATTCCCCACCCCCTCCAAATAAACAGCAACCTGATATGAAAAATAATATTGTCAAAATTGTATAGTCTTTTTCTGTTAACCATGCACTAGAGATTAAAATAGCCTCTGTAAAAGATATATAATATATATGAAATCTCTGAAAACTCTTATGTACAATGGTATCAAATACTTTTTCTGCCTTTTGTACACGAATAGCCTCTTGCATTTCTGTGCTTCAGATGCAAGTCCTTTGAACGACTGATACTCCGCATGGAAGTTAAAACTATATACAGATCAGTGACGCTTGTACCCAAGCTTCCTCACAGCCTCTCCTACCTCTCTTTCCGTAGAGATTAGTATCACAAGAGCTGAGGTAGACAAAGCCTAGCTTTTCGGTGCCAACAGCAACGGCACCCTCCGTTTCCCAGGAAGCTGTCCTGTCAGCGGTGTGGACTCGGGACTGGAGTCGCAAGCCTGGGGGAGGTGGCCGTTGGAAACCAGCAGGTGCTGCTCTTCACCAGGGATTGCAAGAAAGCGCGAGGAGACCTCCGTGAGCTCTGGATTGCCTAGCGTCAACGAAGATGCAGGCGGGAGGTCTGTGGAGTCCGGTTCATACGACCTTGCTAAAGTCCAAGAGGAATCCCCTACAAGAAGAGAGAGGGCGTGTCAGACCCTCCAGCCTGACCATTTAACTGGCTCTTAACCCACCTGCTAGTGATTCTGTAGAAGACAGTCAAAGTTACCTTTTCCATCTCGGGATGCCACTGGCTTTTTCTTCAAAGACATCGGCATTCTGTCGTGGTTACTAGGGTAGAGGGACCCCCCGCAGTCAGTGCAAGACCCATCCACAGTCCCACTGCACTGATGATGTGGAGAATGTTCTCTGTCACTCTGACTGGGCTCCAGGCCGCTCACTGTACTTGGCTGTGCTCTGTCTCTGGGCACAGGCTGAGGGTAGAAGCCTTGCTCCTTGGAGTAACTGTCCACATCAGTGTTGCAGTCACTGCATACAGCCCGGCCGCTGTGTTCTGAAGGACAGAGCCAGAGACGGATTAGAACCATCCTCCCTGAAGTCTCCCCACACACAGAACAGAGGCTTCCTCTACTGCCCCAAGGTGAGGGCCCTTTGCATCAACATGAGATGGCCCCTTTCTCCCCAAAGTATGTTTCCAGAACAAAGAAATGGACAAACAGCAAGCCATTCATGAAGAATGCAGTCTTTCATGTTGAAATGTTCTAGGTTAAGTTAATTTCATGCTGAGAGAATGCAGTCATACTACTTTGGTGGAAGAAAAAATATCCCACTTGAGTTAGGTACTATGCAGTGTTAACAGTCTTTTGAACAATTAGAAATTTAGCCTCAAAATAGCCCTAGTGAAGAAGTACTCATTTAAACTCTACATTCTGTTTGGGCCTTGCCCCTTAATTAGGTTGCTTATACATCTAGAAGATTCATGCTCAGGCTTACCACACCATAGATTCACTTAGGAGATACATTATTCTGGAATTAAAAGAGCCAGGCCAGAGAACATAAAATTTGGAAATGGTCGTAGAGAAATCACGCATCTCCCCCTTTCGTTTAGTGACAAGATCAACTCAAATTCTAGTTTCAAAAAGAAACTGTTTCCTGATGAAAGCATCTCATACCCATCTTATGTGGACCAGGCGTCCCATCGGCCTTCTCCGTCACTTTCCACGGCTCTTTACTATACCCAGCACAGAGCTTGGGCTGCCTGCAGGTAACGCCTTGAGCATCCACCTCCGGAAAGAGACTTGTGTCTCTTGGACAAATACCTGCAATGTATTCCCACACAATGAGAAGCCCAAGCTTAGCATTTCACAGTGAGCCTTAAGAAAGGAATGGGCAAGGCTACTAGGACAGTCATTTTCTATAAACATTCCTTCGAGTGGAGGACAGCTGGGCTGACCAAGAGGCCTGGTGAATGTGTATTTTCTAATACTGTCTTCTCAGCACGCAGCCACCTTCAAGGAGCTGTTCTCCAAGGATAAACCTTTTACACCTTGGGCACGTGCTCAGAGTTCCCCACCATCCAAAGTTGGTCACCTTAGAGCTTTCTAGCATGAGACGGCAACACAGTAGTCCTGAGCACTCCTCCCACAGAAGAAATGGGTTGGGTTTATTCCCTAGAATGTCCTTTGCAGCAGTTGTCCCAGGCAGGGCACCTTATCCTGACGGGCAGATGCTAAGCCCAACAAGTGACTTCCTGAGGGAACAGGACTTTAAAACCTTGCATAACTTGCAGAGACTGTGTCCAAAACAACAGAAGCCCCTAGTCACACCAAATGTGTCCCATCTAATGCCAGTCACTGGCCTTGGGAAGGAGGTGGAGGCCACCTTCAGTACCTGGAGACACAGTCACGTCATATTTCTGCCTGATTGTCACTGAAGCCTTACCGTTGCTCTCAATGTGCCCATTGGCCTGATGGCCACCCTCAGTCCTGACCACGGTTTCCTGTCGGTCCGAAAGGGTCCCCTGAGAAGAGAGGTAGCTTGGAACATCTGGCGGCACGATGGTTTCGTCTGCAAGGAGACAGGACGATGCAGCGTGAAAACCACAGTGAAGAGAAATGCAGACACACATTCCTTGCCAGGCCCAGAAAAAAGGATCAGTGACAGCCATCAAGGCTGTGTGGAGACGGCGTGGCATCCGGCACGTGACAGGCCCTCCCACGACCTGCTTTGCCTGCTAGCATGGCAGGCGCCTGGCAGAGTCCACGAGAGATGGAGGACGGTTGGAAAGGAGACGGGACTCACAACAACACGGCGCTGTGAGGCTGTTCCAGGAGCAGCCCCCATGCAGCAGCGCCTAGGGTGCCTCTGGGCCACCAAGGAGAGAAAGCGGAGTTCACCAGGCACTCATCTGTGACATGAGTTGTGGGATGTTAAGTTCCTGAAAGTCAGAATGGTAGCAGTGGGACGAAAGCCTCAGCCACCCAGAGTGACTCCATGCTCCCACAGGCTCTGGAGTTTTGAATACCCTGAGATTCTTGGAAAGACGACCTGACCTGCCCCATTCCCAAACAGCACTGCTGGTCCTCCCTTCTGGAAGTCCCCTCCGCAGGCAGCGCCCCACCTGTGTTGGTGACGCTGTACTCCTCGCTCTTCTTCCGGGTCTGGTAGATGATGCACACCCAGACCAGCGATGTCAGCACGATGCTGCACACCACGGCGATGGTGAAGATGCCCACGGTGGTCCCATCCTTCCTGCAGCCCGGGGTGGGCAGGATGCTCAGCTGGCTGTGTGCGCGCTCCGTGCCCAGCGCATTGGACATCTCACAGGTGTACCGGCCCGCATCCTCCACCACCACGTTCTGAACGACAAGCAGCTGGTTGCCGGGGGTGAAGTGGTGCCGCTCGGTGAGGCTCAGCGGGCGGTCCCCCTTGAGCCAGGTGATGCGGGGCGCAGGGTTCCCGGTCGCTTTGCACTGCAGGGCCACTGTTTCTCCCACAGACACCACACGGTCTTCCAAGGGCACCGCCAAGGACGGGGTCTCTGCAGATAGCAGAGATCGTAGTTATTCTGAGGGCCTCAGTTGCCAGGGCTCTGCCCTGTCTTCTGGAGAAAGGACTATGTAGCATACAAATGAAATGCCTCTGAGACCCTCCACCGGAATGGCAAGCTTTTCAGAGGACCTTCCCACACAATGACTAAATCACTGCCAAGCGGGGTTGGCTTCAACAAGGAGAATGCCTTAAAAGCCCCTACTAGCCGGGCTCGGTGGCTCAGCCTGTAATCCCGCGCCTTTGGGAGGCTGAGGTGAGTGGATTGCCTGAGCCCGCGGGTTCGAGACCCGCCTGGGCAACTTGGTGAGACCTCATCTCTACAATAAATCAAAAAATCAGCCGGGCGTGGTAGCGCGCACCTGTAATTCCAACTACTTGGAAGGCTGAGGCGGAAGGATCGCCGGAGCCCAGCAGGTCGAGGCTGCAGTGGCCAGGAGCAGCCACTGCACTCCAGTCTGGGTGACAGAGTGAGACTCCAACTCAAAAAAAAAAAAAAAAAAGCCCCTGCTGTTGCCTCTCTTGTGACAGGCCTGTGTCCCTGTTCTTTGCCCAAGACCACACCCTTCCTGCCCAATTCAGAGGGCAGCCCAAATAGTGTATTTTATATCTAAGTCCTATGAAGACCTCCTTAATACTCTGGCTATCCATTTTTTTAAAAAAAGAGATGGAACCACTTGGTCAAGAAAAATCCTAAAAAACAGACCAAATTTTCAAATACAGTAGAAACTGTCCACCATGCTTACCCACCCCAGGGTCCATAGGGAAGCTTGAAAACCTTGCCTCTCAGCACCTATGATATTTAAGAGTGTGTATCTCGCTCTCTCTCTCTCTCTCTCTCTCTCTCACACACACACACACACACACAGAGTAGCAACAGCCAAACCTAAGACAGTCAGGGTGGCGTTAGCTGAAATGGATCCGGCTGAGTTCTGGGCAGTACAGCTGTAAACCCCCATGTCATCTAGTTTCACATCGGTGATGAAAAACACATCGTCATCTGGCATGACATGCATGCGTCGCTCGCGAGCAGCAGGGAAGTCTGTGCCTCCATCCTTCTGCCAGGCGATCTGGGGGTTAGGGTGGCCAGTGGCAGCACACTCGAGGCGGGCCATGGTGCCAGTCCGGATGGCAATGTCGTGGGGCATTTTGGTGAACGATGGCAACACTGGAAAACATATACATATGGGGTCAGGCTATAGGACAGCTAGATGTGAAGTCAGGGAAGTCCTCTGGCGAACACATCTCCCGGCACTGCACCTGGGTGCCAGGGTCCACCCGGGACCACTACTGTCACCTGTGGAAGAGCTGTCAGCCTCCCTCCACCGGCGGAGCATTTCCATCAGCTTCTCCTTGTGCACCTATGCTGACTATACACCCCTCAGACGTAAGGCAATCAGTCTACACAGGGGTCCCCATAAGTGCAAGGGCCTAGTGTTTGCTTACCCTAATTACCCACCTGGAGAGAACTCAGAGAACGAAAATACCTGCTCTGTCAAGACGGAACTGCAGAGGGAAGGTGAGCGTGCCTGCAACCTGGAGAAAGTGATGGCTTTTCCCTCCAAGAAGCCATTTTGGACAGGTGGTGTGGGGCCCTGCTGCTGTACACACACAGCCGGGAAGCATTCAGCTTGCTGGCTTGTGTGACCTGAAGATCAATGCCCTGATAGAGTGGGCAGCATCCAGTAATAAGGCATCGCCACAGAACCTGTCAATGTTACTTTGATGAGAGTCTTAACAGTTCAGTCTTCCAGAAACAATGAAGACTCCCACACAATTAGCCAAGACAACCCAGCCAATGTAAGGTAGGTGTTTTTCTGTGATCTGTGAAGGCTTAAAGAGCACAATGGATCCAGCACTTCTGATAAGCCTCAAGACCACTCTTTTTAATCTGAGGTTTAACAATCAGGAAAACCTTAGATTTTAGGTTACTGGGTGGGTGGTAGTTAGCTACACAAGCTACCTACCCTTCCCCCCGTGCCCCAAATACAGAACAAAAAATGGCCACCTTGACAGGCTCCAAGGCTGATTACTGAGTAAAGGAAGCTTGTCAACCCTCCAGGACACTGTCAGGCCAGGTGCTCACACTAACCTTGCATTCCACAGCCTCTAGAGAAGCAGGGACTTGGCCCCACCCAGGCTGGCCTCTGGCTTCAAGGCTGTTTCATTCACTCAGAAAACAGCAGTTGCCCCAGGATCAGAGGATGCTTGGAATTTGGAAACCAAACATATTGGCATATGGAGGATAACAGATAAAAAAGCAAAGCTTAGCTCCACAGTTTCATTTAATAACTAGATTTTTAAAAATCACCAGAAACTAAGAATCCACTGAGAATAACCCTTTAAACCTGCAGAATGTGCTCTGGGGTAAACCCAGAGGACAGTATGACTTAATAGCATCCCTGAGAAGCATATGTGTGTCCTATCTCAGCCATTTCTACATGGAAAGCTGAAAACACTTTCGGGAGTATAGTTCACAGGAATCTATGAGGATCCTGTGAGTATAGTTCACAGGAATCTATGAGGATCCTGTGAGTATAGTTCACAGGAAATTCGGGAGTATAGTTCACAAAGATGGCACTTCCATACCATTCACAGTGAGCCTGGCCTTGTGAGAGTAGGTGGACCCAAAGTGGTTGGTGATGACGCACTGGTAGCGGCCCTCATGCCCAAAAGTGACCTGACGGAGGTGCAGGATAGTGGTGTACTCCATCACTTCCCCATCCTGTGCACGGACATGAGCGAAGTTCTCCATGTCAGCATTGACCAGGACTTCGTTGTCCTTCTTCCAGGCAAAGGTCATAGGGGAGCTGCTGCTGCTGGCCGCCGAGCATGTGAATCGGATGTCCTTGCCTGCCACAGCCATGGTCGTCTCTGGCTGGGTGATGATCTGTGGCTTTGGAAAGTCATCTGGGGAGAGAAGGGCCAACCATAAGGCACCAGGCTTTGGTAACACACAGGGACCAGCTGCTGTTCAAGAACAAGAAACTGGGTCAGATCCCAAGCAGGGACCAGAACTTTTATGGTCCCTGTTCATCCTTGGCCCCACCAGATGCTGTAAGAGTCATAGCATAAATACCCTGCCTCATCCATGATAAGTCTGTGAGTAATGATCACCATATGATCACATTCCTTGATTAGAAATTAACCCACGAGTTGTCGATTATCAAACCAACCAGCCAGCAGTTTCCTTGAGAAGACTGGAACTGACATTACCTGCTTGCTTTCAGACAAAACACACAAAACGCACTTGGGTTGGGCATTACCAGTCATGACTGCACAGACCTTACCCAAAAGGAGGGGGGATGTGAAGCACTTCATCAATATCAGAATAAGGACTTCCGAACATCTGCACCCCGTGAAAACAATAAAAATACCCACAAAAATGGTCAGAATCAAGTTTTTCAGAATTCTGGAAAACCAAAGGCTAGAAATAATCTATGGAGTACTGATTCAAGAAAATAGCTACATCTCAGAAAAGTGAGCTTTGTGTTTA